>OX465282.1:134825844-137225844 GCA_949987705.1 Thereva unica
TCATCGAATGATTCACGCATTATCACGTCGATCACAACGTTGAAGAGAATTGGCGAAGTGACGTCTCCCTGTCGAATACGAACGCTGCTGGTTGAGCCATCGTACGACGCCTGGAGAAGTTGGATGATTATCAATGGCACGTGTTCGGTTTCTAAGACTCTCCACAAGCTGTTCCAATCGATGCAATCGAAAGCGAACTTGAAATCGATGAAAACGACGCCAGTTCGTTTGCCGCAATGAATTCTTTCTTCCATTAGCTGACGGAGTGCGAATATTTTATCAATGCATCTTCGATGTGGTCTAAATTCCACTTGTTCTTTCCGGCTCGTTTTCTCTCGATA
This sequence comes from Thereva unica, assembly GCA_949987705.1. Taxonomy (NCBI): domain Eukaryota; kingdom Metazoa; phylum Arthropoda; class Insecta; order Diptera; family Therevidae; genus Thereva; species Thereva unica. The sequence continues at coordinate 134,826,186 of OX465282.1, forward strand.
TTTCTGTAGCCTCGATTGTGTGATTTTCGTAAACACTGCCGAAAGGAAAGATCAAAAGGAGACTAATACCTAAAATAATTAATAGATTTTTAGTTATGAGCCTTACATTAAGAACCCACATTAATTTAACAATCGATATATGTAATACTTAAAAAAATGCTCACTTTCTGATATAAATTTTAATTTTAAAATAGTTAATTTACATAATTTAACGCACCCTTGGGCTCCTAAGTGCCGCTTTTAATGATGACACAATTCGCAGCTTCCTTGAAATCCTTAAAAGTTTTTTCCCAAATGAAATTAAAATTTTTTTTCATGTAATTGAAATCCCCGAAGTCATGTAGGTATTTATTTTTTCCCGGAATAAAGGATTCGCAGTGGGCGGTAATTACTTTAAGCAGAAAAATAAATGCTGTTGGAGGTTAGGGGCTGGAAGGTCTCTGATAATAATTTACTCTAATTCCCACAAGGATTTTCTTACAAATTCGCAACCGACGATTCAAATTTAAAAGTCCTGTTCACCTGGTAAAAATTAAATGAATATATTTCGCTTAAACTCAAACGATAAAAAAGTGTAAATTTTAAATTGGTGCTATAAGGGATGCGATCTCCATCCGCTGCAGGACGACTGTAACAGTTCACTTATTCATCCTTGGCTCAGAAGTTCATATTTTCTGAATTTGAACTTTATGCATAGAGCGGTAAAAGAGGAAATAACTAGCGTCATCAATTTCACTTAAGTCCTCAGCATTCTTGCGTAAAGAGAAGATTTCTACATCTGAGAGTTCATAGTACAAATTCAATGCATACAAAGGATCTGAAGGGTTTCCACTTTGTTGCAAGACATTTCCTTAAGGATTCTTCAACTTTTCTTCCAAGAAGAAACTTCCCTTTGTTTGTCAGATGCTGGCGGCGAACGCTAACTGCACGTGATGCATTGTTGTGCAGCCCCATATGCAAATAACTTAAAATGACGTGCAAAGTAAGGAGATTGGGGGACTTTATGCTCGTGATAAAGTAAAGTGTATTATTGTGCAACCAGAACTTTACTGGTTGGTAATGGTTGCCCATGGCAGATAAAACGAAGCGGTGCTATTACTCTTCGGGCATTTCATCAGTTCGTCTCTATTTGGAATGGAGGAAATTAAAAGCATTTATATGAAAAATTGTTTCGGGAAATATACTCTTTTCTTGTTTTGTGATTTTATTTATAGAATAATCGATCCTGCAGAAAACAGTCAGTTTTATTATATAAAAATCAAAGTGATATGAAAATTGAATTTTGGTACACAGCTTCCTTGTGACTTTTGAAGAAAACAATTTCGGAATCCAAAAAAACATGTCCGCCGAAGATATCGCGTTTTTCCCGCGTTTTCCATGTATCTCGGTTTCTATAGGTCATACAACCCGGTGCCAAAATGTTGACAATGAAATTCTCTATAATTTTAGTTCTTACAAAAAAGTTAGCCCGATTAACTCTTTGAAAGTTATTCAAGGTCAAAGTTTTTGAAAATGTGCCGGCCAAGATAGGATAGACGACCAAATCAGACAAGGGAAATAGAATTGGCCCTTGACTAGAATCCGCAAGGATCCCGTCGATTCGGAAGACCTAGAACAACGTGGAGGAGAACCCTACTAGCAGAGGTCGCAACAACTGGGAGATCCTGGTCAAAGCTGAGAGTCGCGCTAAACACAGTCCGCTGGAGCGCAACTCTTTCCGCTCTATGTCTCAAAAAGAAGTAAAGCCAACGACTTCTCAAACCACCGCCCTATAGCAATTACGTCTGTTCTCTTCAAAATCATGGAGACAATAATCAAAAGAAAGCTGCTGAAATATCTAGAATCCAACCAAATTATACATGACAGGCAACACGGCTTTAGACCAAAACGGTCTACTGGCGATCGGCTTGTGTGTTTAACCGAGCATACCAACTTAAGCGCATACAGCTTTTAGTGCAAGATCCGGTATAAGAAATATATACCCTCATCTGTTATTTGATGATGACAACTATTATATGATAGATAATATATACATTGTTAAAACGTACATGGGTTGCCTAGCTAAATCGCGTACTGAAGGTGTTAAATAAAAGATATTGTAATTAATTTTTTTGGGCCAACTACCCTCATTTGTTAATCATAAAATTCGACCATTAACTGACAGAATATGACACAAAGAAGAGGAAAAATAGGGGTTGCCTGATTTCTACCGGGCCCAATTGTGGGGTTGCCAGGTATAAACAGGCAAGCAAGCGTAGATAATATACCCTCATCTGTTATTTAATCAATTTTTTTATGTAATGAAAGGTTATTTCATTCCCTATCCAACAGTATTAGGTTGCCTCAGCAAAAGTGTGGCACAACAAAGGTTGCCTAGATTTTAGAGTTCTTCTGTAAGAAGATTTTTTTGTTCTTTGTTTTTGTTCGATCCATATGTTTTTTTGAAATATGCGATACATGACGGACTAGTGACACAAAGGGTGATTCTAGAGCAATTTTAATGTAGTCCCACAAGAATCGTGTTGAGTTAAACATTTCCGTATTTATAACTAGAGCTCGTGTATTATTTTACTATGTAGCAAGGGAATGCAGTATGCGAGTCAGTATCGATTTCTTTTATAGAGAACCGCAGAGCTCAGAGATAAGCAACCTATGTACTATTGACTATTCCATCTATAGCCATGTCAAACAGACAGCAAGTTCTATTCGAAAATGTAGTGCAGAGAAGAATGAAAGAACTGTCAACGGGAACATACGGTTGATTACTCTACTCACTTTCATCCAATACTATCACGACAGAACGCTGCTTTTTGTAATTGAACTGCATATGGCTTAATCTCTTGTTGTGCTTACAGGTGACGTCAGCAGAAAGGACAAGGAATGACAAGGTAGGTAAATGTACCATATTCCGGCCTAGTACATAATTACGGTCTATTATTTTGTAAGCTATAAAATAAGGAAACCGTTGAATATTTTGGAATATAAAACAACCACAAATAATGAATGATATTCTAGGAGTAAAATAATTCACCTTAGTGAATCGTCTTTTTCATTTGGAGTACATAAACTCCTTTTCAATCAGCCCGTCGACGCGAATACGTCATCCGAAGCAATTTCGTTATGTAAACTACGAAAGGGGTGGGTCCGTCTTCTTAAGATTATAACAAGCATTAGGATGTATATTTTTGCAGTATTTTAATTTTTCCTATTATATTAAATACAATAATATTTAAGAACTCGTAGTAATTTTAACCTGTTATTAGGTGTTTTTATAAATAAGAAAGGCAATAGTTTGATGGACGGAATTACGTTCATAATTTTAGTATGTATGTATGTTATTCCGTACTTAGAACGGAATTGAGAACAAAATGTGGGGTGATGTGAAAGCTAATTCCGTGCTAAGGAATTTAAACAAGTTTTAAGTAATTATAATATTTTCTAGCACTTTTTCCTCAAAGTATATAACAAACTCGTAATTTAATTGGGCAAAATTTATTCTTAGGAATAAACAATCTGTACCGGGGCCACCGATACTACCCTGACATGCATTAAAATACTTTTTTGGCGATTTGGAACATGTGATTATTCTATCGCAGATCCTCAGTTAAAGTTATGCCGAAGATTATAAGAAATGGATCAGTCATTAAATTCGCACCGTCCACAGACGGAAGGTTGGTAAAGGTTTTATTTGAAATGGGATAGTACTTTATATTTAGAGCCCGGGAAACCCTCGGCAGAAATGGTGTGGTATCAGGTCTGAGGCCATCTAATATCGTCTTGATTGATTGGCCAGAGAGGAAATTCTCAGTCCAGTTCCTAAGTCGACACTTAGAGCCTGAGGTTTACTCAGCAGAACGGAGTACCATACTTTTGTCGAAAGCTTTGGAGATATCTAGAGCAACCAGACCAAACTTAACAAAACGATGAATACTCTGAGATGCTCCAACAGAACGACGAAAAACGCTTGTCGTATATAATATAGTTAGATTATTGTCGCCATCACTTTGGAGATAATAGAAGTAATTGCTATTGGACGGTAATGTCGTTAGATTCACGTTTTTTCTGTATGGGCTAAACTTGAGTTAGTTTCCGACGGTCTGGATCGATTTCGGAAAATTTTACAGGAGAAAAATTTTGCGCAGAAGTTACGCACATTTCTTTTGAACCAAAGAGGGTATATTGTCCGAGCCAGTGCATTTACTGACATCAAGTTCGTTGAGACACCTGTTTCCCATGTAAAAATGACCAAGAAAATACACTGAAGAACAGTTTACAAAAGGTTTGGAGTCTATCCAGCGTGGAACTATCATAATATACAGGGCCTCTACATATAAAGGAAAAGAACCTAGTTGGTTAATGGGCGACGCAATTGGCAGTAATTGGGTTTCCAATAACCAAAGATCAGCTGCTCATTCTTTTTTTTTAAATTAGCTGAAAAGTCCAGCCAGGCACTGAAATGAGAGATTTTTAAAAAGAAATCCTAGTATTAGTCGGATAGCATTACAGACTTTGGCAATGCCACTTAATTCTCTAAATAAATTAAATATTATTTGAAGAACGCTCATTTAAAATTAGGCCGGAATTAAGGACATATTAGCACGGAATTAGATACAGAGTTAAATTTTGTAGGACGGAATTAGAGACAAAAAAGTGGTTTCTAATTTTATCAATAAAAAACATAACGGGACATTTAATATACCTGAAATAAATAAAATTCTCAAAAGAACAGTTATATAATTATCATCAAACATTTTCACATGGCTATCTTCATTCCAACAGTTACACATTAATATACAATTTTCAAAACCCCTTAATAGCCCGGAATATGGTACATTTACCTTATTCCCTTCTTACAGGTAAGAAAACTTATAAAAATATAGAAGTGGAAACACGAAGGAACAGACAGCAGCGGGAACTTGAACTTTTGTCCTCTGTGATCCGTAGAGTTTTCGCATTTTTTCCGCTCTTCTTCCTTTTGTACGCACACTGACTTTAGCAAAACTTGTACATGGACGACTAACAGCATCGCTTGATTCCATATTTCTTACGGAAACAATGATAATGCAACTCGAGCCTTAGTTGATTAATTTCACAAAAGCGGAACTTCGTCAAAATGCGTCCTGAGGAATGCGGTTGGTTTTTTGATAACTATTTAAAGTGAACGTGGTTCGTAGGTGATCCAACGCCCTTACAAGTTATTCTCAAAAAATTCCAAAAAAATGAGAGCGATGAAGAAATGGAAATAGATTTTGAGATAGGCACTTCTGACGAGTCAGAGTCGGAATAAGTTTTTATATAGTTTGCATTCCATAATTTTGTTGTTGTTGCTGTTAAATTAATGTGTGAATAAACAAAAATCATTATTAATATTTAATCTAACTTGAATCTAGCATTTGATCAATGCAGCTGCGCTCACACCCAGAAGAACTCTAAAATCTAGGCAACCTTCGTTGTGCCACACTTTTGCTGAGGCAACCTAATACTGTTGGATAGGGAATGAAATAACCTTTCATTATATAAAAAAATTGATTAAATAACAGATGAGGGTATATTATCTACGCTTGCTTGCCTGTTTATACCTGGCAACCCCACAATTGGGCCCTGTAGAAATCAGGCAACCCCTATTTTTCCTCTTCTTTGTGTCATATTCTGTCAGTTAATGGTCGAATTTTATGATTAACAAATGAGGGTAGTTGGCCCAAAAAAATTAATTACAATATCTTTTATTTAACACCTTCAGTACGCGATTTAGCTAGGCAACCCATGTGCGTTTTATCAATGTATATATTATCTATCATATAATGGCTGTCATCATCAAATAACAGATGAGGGTATATATTTCTTATACCGGATCTTAGACTATTTGGTGAGCCAGGGCTGGTTGCTCTAGATGTCTCAAAGGCTTTTGACAGAGTATGGCATCCCACTCTGATGTCTATACTCCAAGCTACTGGTATCGACACAGTTCTTACGAACTAGATTGAGAGCCTCCTTTCAGGCCGTTAATCAAGGAAGTATTGGATGACGTCGAATACAACCTCCACGCCCTTTCGGCCGGAGTTTCCCAGGGGTCAATTCTATCACCCGCATTTTTCCTGATCTTCCTTAATGATCTACTGTCAATCCCTTTTAACCCACTTCACTGCTTCGTTGATGACGGTATTTTGAATTTATCTTACTCCTTCGACAATATACGTGCTTGCCATGCCAGACCTTGTCTTTATCACCGCGAACTGATGTCCACTTCGATAAACCTGGATATCAAATCGATTTTAACTTGGGGATGAAGTACGGTCGGATCTCCCTCAAAAATTGCACCGATCTTCCTCCTATCTCAGTGGGTAAAGAGAATCTAACGGCTGACTCAACTCAACATCCTAGGCGTAACATTAACAGAGGATCTACCATACAATGATCACATATTCCAAATCGCCAAACAAGCCTCCCAATGCCTTGGATTTCTCAAGAGATACAAGTTCCTCTTCCAGCCAGCCACCTTGGCGATAATCCACAAATCCTACATTCGGCCCCGCCTTGAATACAACTAGTATATCTGGCCAGGTGCCCCAAGGTGCCAAACCACCTTGGCTTGCCTCGAAAAGGTGCAAAACCGTGCCACAAAACTCATTGGTGATGGACCCTTTCGCGCCTCCGTAGACGCCTTGAGCCACCGTAATAATGTAGCAGCCTTTTCTATACTTTATCGCTACTACCACAGCAACTGTTCCACTGAAATTTAGAACCTCCTGCTTGCACCGTAATATTTTTCCAGTAACACAAGACTAGCCCGTTCGGCTCACCCCACACCCCACAGCCCCCGTTCTCACACAATAGGTCTAGGAATTCGTTTATAAATAGAACAACTCGACCGGGGAATGATTTCAAGCAGTCAGTATTTCCGAACTCGTACAACACCCAAGAATTCTAACGTAAGGTGTGTCGAAATTTTCTTCCACACCCCCCTTAACCTTATTCTCCTCTATTCTTCAAACCAAGCTTACTACTAGACATTGCACCATGACTTGAACGACGGACTGGTAGTGTAAAGGGTGACTCCGAAGCTTGGTTTTTTCATATAAATTGATTAATCCCCTGAGGGATTAAAGTAGCATAAGTAAAGTAAAGTAGGTAGTGGTAATTGAGAAAACTAAATGTGGAAAGTAATCCCAAATGTTATTGGTAAGTCGTTTCCACTGTCTATACTTTTTTATGGGAGATTGTTTTCATTCTAAAGAGCAGCAAACGGATTACTGTTCGTAGTAAAGGAGAAATTGAGAATGGAGTCAATTTACAGACTATACCTACATTCAGGGCGTAAAAGTCCTTGTAATTGTAAAACATCTTAGAAATACAATCTCTCTCGACAAACTTTGTGTTGAAGTCTATCAAGAACGTTATGAATTTTAAACAGGTTTTAGGCATTCCCGTTTATTATTACTAGAACTGAAGTAATTGACCTTTGTTCGTACTTCGTACATAATTAGAAATGGTAAAAGTCTGAAACGGCTCGGGGCAACTGCTGATATTCAAGTATCAAGGAATTCAACGCCTACAAAATTTTCAGTAATACAATATTACAAAAAAAAATAAAAAAATAGAACAAAAAACATGAAATTAAAATTATTAAAATGTTTCACGTCAATAATTTTAATTCGCCGGAAAAAAATATTGTTTTTTCGTTGAATTCTCATCTCATTAGAAAGGACCTCTGTTAAAAGGATCTAAATTCCTCGTAACCGTTTTATTTATTCAGTATGTCACTTTCGCCCAGGACTTTTATAAGGCAACTTTTTACTGACTTTCAATCAGTTCCGTGAAAGTTGGTGAAGACTTATTTTTATGTAATGATAAATTTATGCTTAGAGTAAGAGGCTTTCGTTGGGAGCGCCCAAAAATCATAAGTAATGTATTCCACTACACCGCCACCGGATTTGGTTTCTTTTAATATTTCACGAGGACTCTGCGCTTGTTTGAGTGTGAGTTGAAAAGGCAGACCAGGCCTAGCCTAGCATATCCTTTCTTTCAGAGTGTCGTCTGTTACTCTCTGAACAAACTCTATCCGTTACTCTTAAGCTAATTTTGTGAAAGCAGCCCTCCTGGGAAATATACCCTGTGGGCTTAACTAACGATACATTTTTGCACAATCAATTTTTGGCGACCTGAGAGGGCGGCCGGAAGGAGATTTATCGAAATATCTTCATGTAATAAAAGCAGGCGGTAAATTAAGAGTAAGTAAGTAAGAGAGCAGTACAAAAGATATTAGCGCCAGAGATAAATGGTTCCGCTTGGGTGCCGTCATTGTACATTAATTTGCGGGCTTATGCTTTAATTAGAGACTCTGTTGTTTATTAAGTAGCTTCGTCTTCATGGACGGGGGAAATCTTTACGCATTCTAAATTGTAACTTAGTTAGGCACTAAATATTCAAGTCTAGTCTAAATTTAGGTTTGGTGAAATGAAGAAAAACAGAATTTTCTTTGTTGGGCTGCAGTGCAGTTCGTCTGCTGGAGTAGAACTCGAGAAAGGATAAAGATTTGTTAATTTGAATAAAACCTTTTCTTGCGTTTTAATCAGTTGAAGGAATTGCTGAAGGATATATACTAGGACTCCTAAGGGTAAACGACTCCTTTCTTTACTATTTAACTTGGCGTTTTGTTTTTCTTTTTATTTTTATGCAGTGTCCCCGCTGGGATCTTCAATCACATTTATACAAGAGTGTCGTGTTTGTGGTAAAGTCTTTTGTTTTCTCTTTGCTATGTTAGCATTCACTATTAATTTGTTGTTTGTCTGTCTGTCTGCCTGTCCTTCATATCCTTAGATTCCATCCGTCTGTTTCATCGCTTCTATTTGCAAATTCATAGTAATAGTGATTTTATATGTGTGCTGTCAGCTAAACCTGCCTGTAAATCCTAGAGTGACCCCTGTTGTAGTAAAAACCTTACATGATAGATACAAATTATAGAAAATGTCAGTCTAGTCATCTTTGATTCTAGGATGATTTTTGATGACACATCATCGTTCAATAAAAAAAACGCTGTTACTATTACTACAATATTAATTTTTTGACGTGAAAACGTCTTATAAATCGCTGAGTATAGGAAGTCATTAGCGCAAATAGTTGCGCCACGCGCGACTATCCCCACCACTACTTAGCGACGGGAACAGGACGGGACATTTTGCGCTAATGACTTCCTATACTCATCGATTTATAAGACGTTGTCACGTCAATAATTCCTAACTGTTGCAGGTTTTCTATATTTGTCGATATAAAATCCTACCACGTTATGGGCCCAGGGACGTAGAGTTGAAATTTGCAAATTAATAAAATAGGTCAAAATGTCGAATGCTCATCTGAAACTTCACATTGAGAAGTTAGAGGGTCCTGAGGATTGGGCATAATGGAACTGGCACATCAAAATGGTATTTCGAGCACATAATCTCGAAAATATTGTTCATGGCATATCCAAAGGTCCTGAACTTCCACCAACTGGTGAAAATCCTGAACAAATCAAGGAATTGCAAAGATGGTGTCAGGATGTATGTATTAAGGGTCGTCCATTAATTACGTGAGGCGTTTAGGGGGAGGAGTCGAGCCAAATCTCACCCAATCTTAAATGGGGAGAGGGGGGTCTAGATAAATATCACGTAATTTTTTTTCGAACCTATTTCACAACTTAAGACCCCCATTCACTTACAGGCTGTCTGTAGGCAGTGGCTTTTCAGACCAGTTCGGCCGGCATCGCTCGACGAAAGGAAACAGATTCCTCAGTCTGACTGCGGGATGATACTTCAGGTATCCGCCTCATAGGCCATGTTATGCAGGTGAAGCCATGATTCCCTGCAGATACACAGGCAAAGACGACAACTTAGCATAGCAGGTTGTTAATTCCAGTGCAAAAATGCTCATGGCATGACTTCAAGGCGGCTCCAGATTCACGCAGTGAATACCCGCAAGCGCCAACGCCGTGAATTTTTGTCGTAAATTCACGGCTTGAGAGTGAATAGAAGTTCAGATCTTCAGAAATGAACTGACGATAAATATCCAAACACATAAAGATATTTCTAAGTTTTCTTTGGCTGCAGCCCACATACAGTTAGCGGCCGGTGAGTGTGTGGTGATACTTGTACTCGAGGCTAAAACGAAAAATTTCAGGCCACGAGCTGCCGGAGAACTATATATAAATGGGAGACTTAAGATATGGCTAAATCCCACACCAAAATTTTAACGTGGTTCCAGAAAGTAGCATAGTAGCCCCTTGATTGTTTTGTCGCCAGCCAAACGCGCAACTCGGCGAATGATGCAGTGTACGAGGCAAGTAACCCGACCTGTGAAAAGGCCCTTAGAATATAGAACTACAGGAAGGTACACGCCGAATTTTAGCGTAAAGAAATTCTTGTTGAATGAGTGTGGACGTTTTGGTAGTTGTGTGTCGACTACAAGCGGAAAAAGCAAGTGGAATATATGAGGGGCAAAGAGTCTAAAGGATCTATTATCTCAAATAAAATTTTAAACGCCGTCACTTCGAGTTCTAATCTGCTGATGACATTTCATCTAAATGTAAACAAAGAAGATAATTTCGCAGTCACCTACTCCAATTTGACAGTTGACTAGCCCAGATTTCACAACGTACGCGGATTTTATACTCGAGGGACTTCCCTGCAGTTCTATATTCTAAACAAGGGCCCGATTTGCTGTGGAAACGCCCCTAAGTACGTATTTTTGCTTTATCATTGCAGTATGCTGAATACAGCAGAAATTTTGTTTTGTGTCACTGTTCCTTTTGAACAGCTTGATATTTATCGACTACACAACAAAGTATCTAAGATACTACAAGCAATGGCATAAAGAAAACGCGTCCTTTTATGGCTATGAATCAGTCCAATAATCCATAGAACAGCTTCAATGGCGGACCAAAGGGTAGTGAAAAGGCATTTATGCGAATAAAGATAACTCGAAATAAGAATTTTATTTTATTGCCATTGCGGGCATTGGCATTTAAGGTAAGTGATTTACTGAGATAATAAATAATATTCCTCAGAAGGAGCATGCCCCTTTCCAGGAAAAACACGACAAGAAATTTGTTGGCAGAAACTTCATTCCCAAATCTGCAGGATTAGCAACACGTCGTTATACGGTTACCTTTCTCACAATTAAAGCACAAAGTCTTAAAGCGGGAAAATTAATCAAGATCAGAGTTTCATTAATTCCACGGTTATGGGTTTTGGGTTAATTGTTAATTATACAGATTTTGATATGGAAGGTTTCTTTGTGTTATGCTGAATATGAATGTTGTTATTGTTGATTTTTTAAAGAAAACCCTGAGTATTTCTTTTGGAGTATATTACCTAAAATAGACATTTTATTTAGGGGAAGATTATAATTTTTCCTAGAATTTTTTCATTTGAAATTCATAAAATCATTAATAAAAAAAATATTACAAAGATATTTAAGGTTAGAAATTGACTTATTTCTCATGTTTACCAAAAATGTCCTTAAGGTCGTTCGTGGACCATTTCTCATGACCCCAGTGGCCTCTATTGTTGCCAGCCTCTAGACCCTTTTCAGTTTAATGGCATTTAAAGTCCTTGACACCACTAGCCACCACACTAGCTTACCTGAGAATTGGACGTGCCATAGCAGGGTCAATCCACAGGATCATCTGTCGCTTAAGACGGCATCTCTCTAAGGAGGCTATATAGGCTTTCCTTACGCTTTCCTCGATGTTCGACTTCCAGTTGAGTTTTGGGTATACTAAGGTATGCTAAGAAAATTTGTGCCGGGTAGCTCAGGATGGGTGCCCGAATAGGCCAATTTCAGACTCCCACACAGCAAACTACAAATTTTGGACAGTAGCCGATCCAAAAGTGAAACTGAACGCTATCTGGTGTTGCCGCAGGCCTCTGGTCGTGGCTTAACACTTCCTTGCGCGTATCACTACTTACGTGTATCTAGAGCGACCCCCTTAGGGCGAAGCCCGAGTGACTTAACGGAGCCAGGAAGTGACCTGAGAAAGAAAGTCCCGAGCGATAGTTATCGCCGCTGCTCTACCATTAACGGGCCCTTATCCCGCCATCACAAATAACAATCTAACCAAAACCAAACCAAAAACGAAATTATTCTTTAACGTGGATAATTTATTTACAATATTTCTTCATACAACAATCAAAACTTGTGTTATGTCAATACTAACTTTACCGTGAACTTACATATGTGGAAAATGAACAGTGTCTTTCAACGTGATACTATGCAATAGAACAACGAACGAAAATAAAACCACTCTAGTACCAAGACGATTTTGTTTTATATGTACATAATCCACGTTATCAAACAAAACATTGAGTAATTAATACAAGTTCTCAGGACGCTTGTACCTTATGCGGTGTGATAAGATCACATGCAAAAATAAATGTAACTGGAATATGGCCAGATCGATTGATATCTGGTGAAAAAAAAACAAATGTCAAATGAACCATTGTGCTTAGTCAACCAACTGGTTAAAATTAAAATTCACTTGTTTAACCAGTGAAAGTTTTGCTAATTCATTTTTAGCGAGAACTTTTCACTGGTTCAATCAGTTAACAGACTCGAATTAACTGGTTTTCCAGTGAAATTATTGTTTATTGGTTCAACCAGTAAAATTTTCACTGGTTCATTTTTAGATAGTGCTAAATTTGGGTATTTGCATGTCAATGGCCCAATCTACACTAGTATTCCCGCAGTAGCAGCAGAACCGATTTCACAAGTTAATCTAGGACCGAATTGTCTGGTGAACATTTTTGTCCTCTCTCGTAAAAAAACCGGATCCGCTAGTACATGGGTTTTAATTTGTCTGGTCTTCCCTACGCCCCTGTTACTTGTGGCATAAACAACTGCTCTGCTCATTCCCTAAAAAATCAAGTCTTTACCTCTCGAAAAATATTCTTAATAACTTCAAATTCATAATTCCACAAGGATTCTCGGACTCTAAATCCTTTATTCGAAAAATTCTATAAGAATAAACCCTTAAGGTCCAATTTTTAAAAAACAAATATAAAGCGCTGCACAACTTTACCCAAGGATTTTCACGAAATAAACTGCTTAGAGTCTTTTACGTCGAATGCAGGAGTTTTCGATAAAGCTTAGATTTTGACTGAGATTAATGGCCTCGAAGCTAATAGTATTCGCAGTCTACATAAAATTTGGGTGCTAGCGTGTTTTATAGAAACATGCCAAAACAAGTTTTTTGCAAATTTTTATGTTTTATTTGAAAATTTTGTTTGATGCTGGGAAAAAACAAATTCAGTTGCTTTTGAAGATTTCATTTCGAATTAAAAATTGCTGATATGTACTTTTGCTGTCGGTGCCGCAGGGACTCGAACTCCATTCATGATTCGTTTCCATTCTCGGCAATTTTTGGCGACTTCTTGAGCCTCCATAACTGATAATGGTTGATTCTTTAAGTCGCCCTTGATGCAATCGAAAGCGGATTTGAAATCGATAAGAACTACAATTTGCCGCGACGAATTCTTTCTCCCATTAGCAGACGGAGTGCAAATATTTGATCAATGTATCCTCGATGTGGTCTAAATCCTGCTGGCAGACGATCGAAAGAAGACTAATACCACGATAATTCTTGCATTCCCGACTGGCGCCTTTCCTCAAATTTGGCACAACGATCGCTTTCTTCCACCCCGACGGGACACGGTCCGAATGCAATATGTGTGCTATGAGGACATGGAGTCGTTGTGATAAGACATCACCTCCGGCTTTGATCACCTCGGCGGTTACTTAGTCTATTAGGTACCGATTTCAAATTTTGCAGCGATTTTATTGCCGTCTTTCACCACGATAATGGTCGGTTCGTTATCGGGAAACTGATTCGTTGGCTGCTTGATAATCGGCGATTCAGGTGCTGAACCTTGTGGCGGATTGAGGTTGTACAACTGGTGGAAGGTCTCTCCACCGCTGCAGGCGCCTATGGAGAGAGGTCGCGAAAGCTGCATCCTACTTTTTTATGTCGCTTATTAATGTTGTTTTGCCGTCTAACCGACTAATTGCCTGGTACAGCGTCCGGTACTCTAGCCTCGACCAGATTCTTCCATGTCGGCTACAATGTTATTCCAATACGCTTCTCGTTCCGATTTCATTTTCTGTCGAACTTCTTTGTTCAATCGTCGGTATTGCTCGAAATCGACGTGTTTCATTCTTTTCCGCTGATCGATGAGGTCTAGAGAGCTGTCCGAGAACCATAGGTGCGTCCGTTTAAGGATAGGTGGACACAACTCCATTGCACACCACACATTCTACATCGATATATATTGTTTCCTATGTTGTTTTCTTCGCTCTTTGCAATCGCATCTGTAATTTCGTGCGAACAAGATAACGGTCCGATCCGCAATCGAGCCTACACATTGCACGTACGTCTTTGAGCGTAGATTGGAATCTTGTGTTGATTAAAACGTACTCTAACATCGCCGATCTTTGCCGGATGGATTTCGCCAGGTAAGTTGGTGTTTGAGTGGATGTCGGAAGATGCTGTTGCCAACGATCAAATTGTTTGCCGCTGCGAATGAATGGAGACGTAAACCAATGTCATTAATTTCTCTGTGTCTAAATTTGCCCATCGTTACTTCGATCTGCACCTGAATGTGCATTAAAATCCCCCGCGAGTATGATTAATTTGGTTCGAGGTATAGTATCCAGGGTCTGTTGAAGCTGATCGTAAAATTCGTCCTTGTTCGCGTCCGGGCTGATCGGTTTACGCATAAACGGATACGAAATGGGTCATGATCGTTTCATCGATGGTTATAACCGCCAAACGTTCGGATATTGGTTTCGTCGATTGTTGGCGGGACGATCGTCAATGTCTCGGTTCCGGTAAATCGTAGTTCCGATAGTGCAGCATCTGATATCTTGCATTTCAATAATTTCATGGCGATGATTTCCTTTTGTCCGATGTGAGGTCCTATTAGTACATTCCACACGGTGAATTGAATTTCCATTTATGGTGTGACTAATTTGGGTCTTCGGCCGGTAATCCACTTCGCACCAGCATCCCTGATCCCCAGCGCTGGCGTATCGGCTGTCCTGGCTGCAGTAGCGTTATATCGTAAATAGTTAGTTCGTGTATCCATGCGATTTCTTGCCTAGTTTCTTCGGTTTCCCGATTCTGGTCAATTCGGCATGTCGACCACCCTCCTCCTTTCACACCTTGGATTTGGTCCAGTTCAACAAACCATTGATTAGTAAGTTCGGCTCTTGACTGAGCTGAAATATGAAATAAAAATCACCTTGTTTAACCACTCTTATCTCGAAAGAAGTCAAAACACACAAAAAGGAAAATTTCTCAAAAAGTATAAAATTGTATTTCATCCAAAATTAAGCAAACGCCAAGAAATTAACGCTTCCCAATGCAACCTTAACAGCTCGCAAATGAGCAGTTTATTTTCCACTTCTCAAAACCTCATAATTAATGCGGAGTTTTCATGGAGGGAGTGGAAACTGAGAACAAACCCAGAAAATCAAATTATGAGCACACTTCAAAGGGAAATATTTATCCTGGTGGTTTTCAAGTTTTCAGCAGAGCAGCACCCCACGTGCTCTTTTGGGCCAATCAAAAATGTATTGGTACAGAGTGATATTCGCTTTCATACGACAAGACTTAAATTAAAGCTTGGATTAAAAAATATTCTTTCTTTGAACTAAAACATTTTCCCTGCTTAAATAGGAAGTCTTTTCTTACAGGATTAATGGCAAACTTAGCTAAGTCTATTGTCCTGCTTCTAAAACTGAAATTCATTAAAAAACTTACTTTCAAAAAACAAACTTCAAACCGATTTTCGAAATAATAAACTCAACAGAAATTTTCACTTCCCGGTATTGCATGAAAACGAAACTCGAAAGTTAAACTGATTGTTAACGAACAGGTGCTTAGCGATTTGCTGTCTGTACAGTTCGGTGTAGAGTAGGTCTAATTAGGGATTCATTAATCAAAATTAATTTCATGTACGGTAAGACTAATTAGGAAAGTTTTCTGCTGCTTACAAATCCTTATGAAAATGCGAGTTAAGTTCGCTTGAGTGAATTTAGATTACCCACAACATATTAGACTTTTAAAGGAAGCAAATTTTTGTTGTAATCAGATTTTGTTTGTCTTAGTTGTAAAATTTTAAACGCATTTCTTAAAAATTGAAATATGTAATCCAAATACTCACTATTTTTCTATGGTCTGTGAGATTAATGGGTCAGTTGAAGGTGACCCTCAGGTAAAAGGGCTGATGGTGTCAAAGAAAATGTCGTCAGCCACTTATTTCCACTAGAGTAGTTGCCGATTTTTTGTAATATACCTGGATTTCGCATCAGTAGGGTTTAATCAACATATCTTTCATTTTTCACCGATCGCGATCCTTAGTAGCTCCACTACAGCTACTGGTCCAACATTCCATATATGTAAATTTTTCACTCAAACAAAACCGACTCAAAGAACTGTCTGGCAACAGGGAGTTACTGGCCTTTTACCGCTTGACTGGGACTTGTGTTTTCGAAACAAAAACGTCAGTACTGCTGCTATCTGAATCACCTGTTGAAGATCATACCAGGTAGTAATGCGCTTGGCTGTTCCCCATTTGACGAAATCCATGGCCTAGGTTGAACAGATAATTTAATTGAGATTCTCAGAGCATATAAGCTTTCCCGAAAGGAATAAATTCTTCAACAGTACATAAACATGTAGAAATTCAACCATCATCATAAATTTTCTGATCGCTGAGAGCTTCCATAAAAAAGAATTGAATCAGCTCCGATATCGTTTGATTTATCTTCAAGCAGGAGGTGATAACAGGCAACAGATAACGTCAAATACGCCTTAACTTTAGAGAAATCTCCGCGAAAACTCCCTTGTCCACTTTGCACTTTGTCCAGGCTCTTGGAGACTTGCTCAGCCCATACCGTAAAAAGATGAATCTCACAAACGGTTAGCAACCCATCTTCTTCTTCGTATGCTCCTTCAATCTCTTGATCGTCTAATGTCGTTGAATACTGTGTATAAGATATTCTCCAATATTCTGTAAAACATTATATGCCAAACCAGTCTGGCCTTATCCCAGGTAGACAACTGATCATATTTCCACCTTTAAACAGGTGATATAAAAATGTCTGGAGTTTCAAAACACAATGCATCACCTCTCATAGATTTTAAGCTTGCCTAAGAAAGCATTGCTAGCCCAAAACTTAACACTGCAAGGCCGTGTAGTCCACGAGCTGGCTGCAAAAAGGTGACCTATCGATTAACTGGATGAAATATTTTTGAGTTGTTAGTACTCATAGCCAGGGCCGAATTTAGACTTGATATTGGGCCCCTTATAAGTCCATATATTCTATGTCAGTGCCAAATATGATACCTAGAGGGTTAAACTGAATTACACTTCTACCTCGGCTTCACCGGCCTCAGTTCAATAAAGCTCATTTCAATCGGCATAAGTGTCTTCACCGGCTGGGATGTTCGGCTTTTGCTTGAAAGTGTTAGAAATGCAAAGTCTCACTGGAATGGTATTCCATTATTCCAGTTAATTACTCTCTTTTGAGCGAGCTTTTACTTTCAATCTCAATTTCATGTTCTGTTGGGCGAACTCAGGCTTGAATTTTCCTGGGTTTAATATATGAAAATGTATGGGAACTGAGGCTAAAATTAAAGTTCAGTACACCAGTTTGCTCGAACTGGCGCAGTTTGGCCGACAGGTATAGGGTGTATTTGTTAAGGGGGAAGGTGACCTCTCCGGAACGAGCCTGGTGGAAGACTGATTTTGGTCTGGTGAAGCGGTAGGGCGCTTTCAGTAATGCAGGATGCGTGCGCAAATGACTTATTCAGCAATTGAAAGTGTGAAGCTTTCAATGACTGAATAAGTCAATTGTGCACGCATCCTGCATTACTGAAAGCGCCCGTATATTTTATAGCTAGAAAGCTCGTCGGCGTAGGAAGCTTTAAAGCTTCAAAGTGAAGCTCTCAAAGGAGAATTACCCAGTTTTCTGGGTGAATAATTTGTTTCCTAAAGCTTTGTTGGTAGAGGGATTTGTTAGTAACGAATCGTGGTTCGTTACAACCTTCCAGGACATAGAAGGCGCTATCAGCAAAGTCACCATCGAGGCTAATAAGGTGACCCTGACAGAACTCGACCTACACAATGGTTCTTGTCAGTGCATCCTCTTCATACTAAAAACTAGAATTATCCACAGTAGTTTAGGCAACAGACAGCATACCTTAGCACACTCCAGGGAAGACTCTGCTGCTGCCATGTTAGCCTAAAGAAAAAAATCTGACCTGATTTGAGTCTACGTACAACTATCTATAGGCGTGTGCTGAGCCTTTTCCGATCCGCTAAGTACTTTGGCGTTAATTTGTACCCAAAGCAGGCTCAACATCGAAGAAAGGGCTAAGAACGCCAGTAATGCAGACCTTTGGAAAGTGAAGAGACTTGAAGCCACACTTGGGTTGGTACTGTTTAAACCAGTGCTGATATACAACCCTCGTGTTTCGCTCTTGCAAAAGAATATGACAAATCCAGTCTAGACCAAGTCGAAAGAGTATCCTTTGCGTATTTATGGGAACTCTGTGTACAACCACAACCATGTGGCGAGCTGCTGGTGCAGAAGACGTATAGACAAAGCAATATACTAGGAATGGTAGAAAGGCGTTCTGATAACATCACATAGAAAAGTAATTTAAACGCATGTTTCAATGTCCAGATATCCACCAGAAAGCGATGGAAAATCTTCCAGCCTCACAAGAGTTATGACCTGGTTCTATGCATAGGTGGTACCAAATCAGAGGCGACTGTAAGACCTGTAAGACCCTTGATGTAACTCCAAAAATACTTCCAGAAAGACAACCGAGCATTTTCTTTGCAGTTGTCAGGCTCTTGCTAGGATCAAACACCCTGCGTTTCTTTACTGAACTTGGGAGAGATTTCAAAGCTGAAATTGAGAAATATGATCCGATATATGAAAGGATGGATTTAAAGGCACTCCAAGCACATAGCTACTCGCTGATGCACAGGATTTTTACGAGTACGGTCACAAAACTATGTTATTTCAGGGCTAATTACGCCTACATACTTGGTTCTCTGTAATTTTTCTTTTATCGTATTCTGCATCTGATTCAAATCAGTTTCCTTTTTCGAATCCTTTGTAATCTCCTCCCACTCCTTAATTATTTATGTGCTAGTTCATCTGATTGTTGATATTCGTTCTATTTGTCTTCTGTCGCTTTGGAAATAAAATAATAAAAAAATTTCAATTTATCAGGAATCGTGTAGGGGATGCATAATAAATCCCGTGGAGTTTGACACACCTGGTCTAGACCAATCCTTTTCCCGCTCGGAATTACTGACTGTCAAAGATTGCCCTATAGGCAAATTTTGCTATTTTGAAATGAATTAGTAGATTTTCGAGAAAATGAAAAGGAGCACTGCAAGAAATGAGACTAGAATACTCTTGTATTGCTAGTCTCTTCTTAATAAAGATTGACGTTGCAAAAAGTAATCCGAGGTTTAGGTAGAGCAGTAAGATTCTACAATTTTCCACAAGCATCTGAATATGAACATGATATATGTAGGTATTCTTGGAAGAACAACAAAAGTTGTGGCCCGTCTGGGAGTTCTAACTTGAAGCTTGACAAATATAAATTTGAAGTGATTCAATCCTCCATTTACCTTGTCCCAATAATAGCAGGCAGCAGTTCTCAGTTTTTAGCCTTGAAGTTTACATTGCCCACTGAAATTGAAGGAAGGTGGGTGCAAGATTTATTAGAATTCAGATTCGTTGAATTCAATAAGATTCTTGCAGCCCCAATCAAGATTGAGTTCGATGTCCCTGATAATTGAATTGGAGATGGGTTCACCCCAAACCCAATCAAATTGGTTAAATGCACCAAACTCCATTGAAGCATGTTAAACATTTTACAAATGGTCTGATAATAAAACAGTTAATTTTGCCGATAGATATCAAAATATGTAGAAGCAACCAACCAAACAAAATGTACACAGCCGCTTATGGCCATTATTGTAATGGAGGCCCTTGGGTACTTTACCAATCGTTATTAATTATCAATCATAAAATAAAACATGAACACAATTTTATGATATCGGGCATTCTCCACAACCATGGGCAATCAGGCTTACGATTCACACCAATAAAGCTATAAATACATACACAGCACTGTCGACCATGTTTGGGCTGTTTGCCATTATGTGTTTACTCTAACTAAATTTCAAATAGAAGAGAAGCGCCCAATATCGGGTCTTAATTAGAATTTTGTTCATTTAGTCGCAAAACCAATCAAACATTAATTATTGCAACGAAAATAGGAAATTCGGATGGAGTTGCTGCTGGCTGCCTGCAATCATACAAGTCGGTATTCGTACATGCGTTGAATTCATTTTGATCATCACATCAATGAAGAAGGTCATAACCATACCCGGAACAAGGATGTCGGAAGTCTGTAGAATGTTGGTATTGAGAAGATTTAAATATATGCACATGTAGAGCTGATGCCTGCATGCCATCGTCTTAAGGATTGAGTTTTGGAATGTGTGCGCTTGCAGGAGGCATTTCAAAATTTTACTCTCATGTGTGGCAGAAATGCCAGGAGCAATTCTTTTGAGGAAATAAAATTTTACTCAAAATCTGGAGATGATGTTATCTGAAATAGTATTCGCTGTACAGTAAAAATTATAGTAAGAGTCCCTAAGAATAAAATAACTCACAAAAAAACCCTTAAATCACAAAACGCAAAAAACTCAAGAATATTGGAATTTTCCTCTTTCTTAGAAGCTACATATCTTCTAAATGAAATCACTCAAGTGTATTTTTCCTGTGAATACCCTGTATCTTAGTGAATAGTGGGGATAGCCCTCTTCACTGGAACAATATAACCTACATAGCTCTACAAAGGATTTTATTGAAAGACTCAAGTCATATACAAGACACGATTTTTTTATGGGTGAAAGTCTAAGCTTAGGTATAATCCCTTGTACTACCAGTCCGTCATGTCGTTCATGCCATGGTACAATGTCTAGTAGCAAGCTTAGTACGGGGGGAATAGGTTAAAGGTTATGAGGGTTCGAAGGGGTGTGGAAGAAGGTGGCGATGAACCCTGCATTTGAACTCTTGGATGTTGCAGGAGCACGGAAATACCGACTGCGAAAGATTGTTCCATAGTCGTGTGGTCCTATTTAGAAACGAATTGCTATTTTGTTGAGTGCGTGAATAGACGAGCTGCAAGTGGTGTGACGAGCGGGCTAATCTGGTGTTGCGGGTATAAGATTGCCGTGGAGGCAGGAAAACGTTTATCTCGATGGAGTAGTCTTATAATAGAAGCGATAACATTTTGTCTGTGCTGCTACATTCCTACGGTGGCTTAAGGGGTCGATGGTGGAGCAAACGATGTCGTCATCAATTAATTTAAGTGCCCTTTTTTCACCTTATCTAACCATCCCAAGGTGGTTATCGAGGCGCCGACCCAAACGAGGGAGTTATATTAGAGAAAAGGCCGAATGTAGGATTTATAAATAACAGCACGGGTCGATGGATGGAGGAGGAACTTGAACCTCTTAAGAAATCCCATGCACTGGGATGCTTGTTTGGCGGTTTAGAATCTGTGGTCAATCCATCGCAAGTCTTTGGCTAATGTCACGCCTAAGATGTGTAAAGAGGGGGGTCGGTCATTAGTTCAACCCACGGTCACGGATGGAGAGGTGTTGAACTGTTTTTTTTTAAATAAGACAATACTTGGTTTTAGTGGGGTTAAATTCAAAACGATTATTGCTTCGCCACTCTAGAATGAGCTCAATGTCCGTGTTTATAAAATTGGACATTAGTTCACGGTCATCAAGACAGGGTCTGGCACATGTCTGTCTTGTATTCAAGCCGTAAGAGTAACGCGGGGTACCGTCGTCGGCGAAGCTGAGAAGTGTGTTGGAGGGGATTGAAAGCAGGTCATATATAAAAATAAGAAATAGAACAGGTGGTAAAATTGACCTCTGGGGGCCCCGCAGAAATCGGGTGGGATGCGTATTTGACGACACCCTATACTACCTTGATTGAACAGCCGGAAAGGAAATTCTCAATCCACTTCTGTAGAAGTGAGTCAACTCCAGTAGCTTTGAGTTTAGCTAACAGGGCTGACTGCTAAACTCTACCATCCCAGAGGTTCCACATAAAAAAAAAGAATCACAATCCATGATAAAAATTACACTGAACACTTTTAACACACGACACTATATTTTTTCAAAACCTTAATTTTCACCCGTGATTAATTCTTCCTCATGAGACAACACTTTGTCTATGTGGGAAGTAAGGAAAACATTCGTTAAAAAATATCATACGAACCATAACTGAATGTAAGAAACCAATCAGATTCAAAAATTTATGTCACGTGGCGGCGCTAATGGCTAACTTCACATATTGAGGTTTTGGGCCAAGAATATCAGTGCTTTTTTTAATTGTAATACCTACAAATTATTAAATTCTTCATATCTCTTTACCATTATACAAAATAAAATCCACGTGAACAGCAACAGGACTGCTTCAACCAGTTGAGTTTAAAAATGCTCAGCTGAATATTTTTTACGAAAGCTTCCTTTAAAAATTCTTATCGAAATATTTAATTTAACTCAATTTTGGAACATGCACGTAGAAGCAGTGCCAACATAATTTTCAAGGCATTTATTGGGTTTCATTGCAGCCTGGGTGTCGCACATTTCCAAGTTTAATGCCATGTTGAGGGAGAGAGTACATATCCTCGAAACAAGTGATTCCCAGCTAAAGATGCTATTCGACCTGCAGGATGGCTTACAAAGTTAGTTTGGTAAGTACATTACTTCCATTACAACCCCCAGGTACCTTGCCGTTGGCTCTTTAGAACCTAGTTTCGATTACAATTTGCGTTGCCAGGTAACGTAATCGTTTAAAGCATTGAGCAGAAGTTATGGTAACTTTGTTGGCTAGAAAGTTGGCGGGCCTGCATTCCTTGGTAGGCGCATAGGTCTGAATAAATTAATTTATTAACATACACAGATAGATCAATTGAGTTAATGTGTTTTAAAACTATTTTAACTTCAACATATGTGAATGAAGGCTCCGAAAGTTTTTATAATTGAGTGACCAGTTCAAATCATTGGAAAATTATTTTTTTCAAACGTCCTTTATAGGTGCATCCTTTTGACTCCATTTTCCAGTAGTTTGTTCCAATGCAATGTTTCTTCCTTACGCTGTTTGTCTGTCAGCTTGAACTTGTCATTTCAAATATCTTTAGAGATAAAAGTAGTTTTGACTTTTGTTCTGAAGCATTGCAGCATGGAAAGTACTCGTTGTTCTAAAATTTTGTGTTCTGTCGATGAAGTAGCAAACTTCATGGATCAGAATATTCAAAGAAATTTATCATGTGAGTGAATGTAGTTTCTATCGGAATGCCCAACATACCTGCTGAATAATCCATAACCCATAAAAAGAAATAGAAATGGTAAGCATAAATGAATTACAAATAATATTATTTATAAATTTTAGAATTTTGACCTGACAGATGAAAATTTTGAAATGGGGAATTTAAGAACCATGCAACCAAGACAAGACACGAAAAGGAAGAAAATAGGAACGTTTAGATGTTTTCAAGTGTCGTGACCACTGACATATAGAATGGACTGCTTATGAGAAATTTTTCATGGCACCAATTTGTTCCATAGGCTAAAAACCTTTTTTCACTCCATGTAAACACCGGAATCACTTTTGAAATTTACATTTTTTTAAATACGTACTTAAAACATTAAAACAACACAAATATTTTGTTTAAAAAAATTAATAAACACTATTTTCATTTTTTCACCTTTTAAAATGCCTTTTTTTCATTAATTTGCAAATTTTATGTGTATCTGATTTAAGTTCTTAACGCCTGTCTTAGCAACTGACATTCTGTATGTCAAAATCCGGGGGCTTATGGGGAAAAGAGCAAAAGATATAAACATCCCTATACCCGTCTATTTTTTTCTAATTGATTTAACGCAAAAGATATAAACATCCCTATACCCGTCTATTTTTTTCTAATTGATTTTATTTCTGAGTGCTTCTGTCAGTTTGGGGGCTTATGGATGAGCGAGCGACTATACCTTTTTGGTGCCATCGGTTTGTATGGGAATAATTGCTGATGAGCAGTCCATTATTATATGTCAGTGGTCGTGCGCATGTTGGGGAACAAAGCTCTTATAAATGTTTAAATGCTCGTAGAAAGCTCCATTTAACTCCTCCTATCAAATCACCACGGTATACAGAAACAAGGTAATGTAAAAGACTGTATACCGTAAACGATATTTTAGTGCTGACGTCACGTGGGACCTGCTTTACATTTAAAATCGAAACTGTTGTTGTTTCTGAATTGGAGGTGACTATTTCGACCGTAAAAACCAGAAACCAGAAACCAGAAACCCGAAACCCGAAACCCGAAACCAGAAACCAGAAATCAGAAACCTGATAGAAATTACTGACATAGGCAGGCAGGCAGGCCTGCCTGCCTGCCTGTGTCAGTAATTTCTATCAGGTTTCTGATTTCTGGTTTCTGGTTTCGGGTTTCGGGTTTCGGGTTTCTGGTTTCTGGTTTTTACGGTCGAAATAGTCACCTCCTTCTGAATTAGGGCTGACGTCACTAGGCACCCATTTTTTGCGGTATTGGAAGCTGTCGTCTCTCTTACATTACCCAGTGGGGAAAAAGGAGTGCTCCAAGAGCCATCTTGGAGCGCTCCAAAAGGAGCAGAGAGTGCTCCCGTTGCCATACCCGTTCTATATTCTTTTTAACATTGCATGTCATTGCGAAGGGAGCATACGTTTTTATGCTCCCAAAAAGGCGTTGTTGGAGCATTTAAAAGAGCTTTTTAAAAAAGAAATATTCATGGGCGCCTGTGGTTATGTGAACCGGTATCGAAAAGCTTTTATTTTGTTTATCTTTTGCAATTGCCTTTTTCTTTCCAAGCCCGAGAGTGGCTTTACCAAAGCAGTCCCCCAACTAAATTCTAACCACTTCTAAAAGCTGCTTGTCCTCCGTATCGAATGAGAGCCGGGCTATTGAGTATGCTAATGTCGCATTTTATGGACATGAAGATAATTGCCCGTTTTCTTTTTTTATATAAAATTTATGAAAACTCCAAGAAAGCTCCCTTGAGAGTGCTCCAAGTACACTCCCTTGTGCACCGCTCCCAATTTTTCCCACTGGGTACCTTCTGTTTCTGTATACCGTGTCAAATCACTTGTTGCAAGACCCTCTCAACTACAGGCCTCGTACCCAGTAGGACCGGTAAGCTTACAGAAGTACTGAAATCAGCACTTACTGGTAAGGGGTAGGCCTTACCACTCCCTTTTACAGAAGTGCTTACTTTTACAAACGATGTCATAAGGGGTAAGGCCTTACTTTAGTACTTACCTTAGAGTACTTATAGAACTGCTCATCTGTAAGGGGTATAGTAAGGCAGCAAATGGAACATTGCAAAAAGAGCTATTCAAGGGCGCCTGTGGATATGTGATCCGGTGTCGAAATGCTTTTATTTCTTCATCTTTTACAAATGCCTTTTTTTCAAGCCCGAGAGTGGCTTTACCTAAGCAGTCCCCCAACTAAATTCTCCATTTCTCCAAAGCTGCTTGTCCTCCGTATCGAATGAGAGCCGGGCTATTGAGTATGCTAATGTCGCATTTTATGTCGACGAATATAATTGCCCGTTTTCTTTCTTTCCATAAAATTTATGAAAGCTCCAGGAAAGCTCCCTTGAGTCATCGGGCAGACTCTCACTTGTTTGGGTATAATTCTGGACTACACCCAGTGGGAAAAAGGAGTGCTCCAAGAGCCATCTTGGAGCGCTCCAAAAGGAGCAGAGAGTGCTCCCGTTGCCATACCCGTTCTATATTCTTTTTAACATTGCATGTCATTGCGAGGGAGCATTATAAAAAAGCTTTTTAAAAAAGAAATATTTATGGGCGCCTGTGGTTATGTGATCCGGTATCGAAAAGCTTTTATTTTTTTTATCTTTTGCAATTGCCTTTTTCTTTCCAAGCCCGAGAGTGGCTTTACCAAAGCAGTCCCCCAACTAAATTCTAACCACTTCTAAAAGCTGCTTGTCCTCCGTATCGAATGAGAGCCGGGCTATTGAGTATGCTATCGTCGCATTTTATGGACATGAAGATAATTGCCCGTTTTCTTTTTTTATATAAAATTTATGAAAACTCCAAGAAAGCTCCCTTGAGAGTGCTCCAAGTACACTCCCTTGTGCATCGATCCCAATTTTTCCCACTGGGCACCTTACCATCTGCCTTCTCTTGTAATGGGGTTTGTAAGGACTCATCTAGCACCAAGAAAATAAGGGGTGCCCCTTACCAGATGAGTACTTATTTCAGTGCTCCATCGGTAAGGCCTTCCTAGAATTCCTACTGGGTAGATGAATTTTTCGTGGTGTTGGTAATAAGCCCAAAAAAGTCACCGCACACCGGAGTAACATGGTGCGGAAGCCGTACGCACAGGATTTTTGTGTTTATTTTTGCAGTAAAAAGTGATAAAATATTGTATTTTAACACTTTTAACTGCACTTGGATTTATCAGTGAATAGTTTTTTAGTGATTTCATTAAAAAAAATAAAACAAATTTGGTGATTAAGTGTTCAAATTGTTAAGGCGATCAACTTTTTTTTCACATTCACGGTGTTTTTTCATGTTTATTTACGAAAAAAATGTTGAATATTTAATGTTTTGTGTAGTTATGGAATTAAAAGTGATTTTAAAGTGATTAATACATATATTATGATATTATTATTAAAAATATAGGTGCCGAAAAACACTTCTCTTATTCACTTTTCCATTCGCACTTTTCTGTACTTATATGTTTAGTAATAATTGCAAAATAAATTAATTAATGACTTTAAAATCACTTTTAATTAAATATTCAGCATATTTTCCCTTAATATACACGAAAAAAACACCGCGAATGTAAAATAAATTGCTCACCTTAACAATTAAGACACCAAAAATACACTAAATCACTATTTTTTTTATATATTTTTTTATTAAATCACTAAAGAAATAATCACTGATAATCCTTGTATGGTTTAAAGCGATAAATTTCAATAATTTACCACTTTTTACCACAAAACTATAACGAAAACACTCACGAACGTACTCTGCGCCATTAAATTCTCAGCAACTGTCAAATTTTGGGACCATTCTCAGCTATGGTTGTATTGGTGCCAGATACAACTGCATGGCCTGTAGTTGAGAGGGTCTTGCTTGTTGTCATTTAATCAGTCACGATTGCGTATTCCAAGAGGGAGGTGTGTTTTTCTGGGGCTAGATTGTTGACCAGCGTTGCCAACTTAGTGGTTTCACCACTAGAACTAGGTTTTAGACTTGACTGTAGTGGGGAAAAATCGTCTTTAGTAGCTAGTGGGTTTTTTTGGTGGTAAGAGGAAAGTATACAACTATATAAAATTAGTTTTGGGTATGCACTAAACCGTAAGAAGAAAAAAATTATTACTACCTTAATGATTCGCTTAAATAGAAACCATGAGTTTATTTTCAAAGTTGATGAACAGTGGCTTAAAATCCATCTTCTGAAATGGAATGAAATCAAAAATACCAATCCACTTTCGAATGAACGAAGTTCTGCGGTTTAAAGAAACATCAGGAGTAACCCGGTTTGAATAATTTTTCGGCCACTTTTGCCTTTTCATTACTAATTTTGCCGTAATCGAACACAGATGTTGAAAGGCTTTTGCAGCATTAACATTGTCGGTGAACTTTGAGTTTGAACTCTTGATGTTGTATGAGTTCAGAGGCAACCGTCGGGGTTAGTGGAAGATACTCTCATTGGAGTCTTTCGCCTCCTGAAAATGGTGGATCCCACTAACCAGCTGACAAGGGCTGTGACGCCGGCAGTGCCTGACTACCAGCCGGAACAAGGGGGTATGTCGTCCACTAGGTAAAGACACAACCTTAGTTGAACTTTGGTATCCCGATTAACCAGCTAAGTCGTCAAGATGCGTTGGTAGTGTATAAGCTTACGAGTGTCGGCTAATGCCCCCGGCTTCAATTATATACCTCAGTTCAATAATGGTCAGTTCAATCTACATAAGTGGCTTCACCGGCTTAAATCCAGCTCATGTTCAGTTCGTGCTTGAAATGGTTGTTGCTTTTCCGCCAGAAGTTAATCCTCAATTATACTGAACGCAACAGAATGGAATTTTGCTGTTTATACTGACGGAATCGAACGTATGCAAATGTCACTTTTTTCAGCAATGTTTTGCCAAATGTTGTACCTTAAATTTTTATATCGGTGCAATTTTTTATTATAAAGAATTTCATTATCTTCCTCTTCATTTATTAATTTGTCAACAAACTCTGACGACATTTTAGGCTAAATAATAAATGAAAAAATCAGCTGTAAGTCAATTTGTGCAAATAAACTGAGTGAAAATGATGAGTGAAAATTATCACTATTTTATTGCACGATACATTGATTATGATAAGGTGAGAGGAGCAGGTGGTCGAACATCAACGTTCACCCATGCGCATGCTGAGGGTTGTAGCCGAGACATATTTTGTACAAGCCAAACATTTTGGCTTGCGCAAGCCAATTTGCACAAGTAAATCGTTCGCGACCTACCTCAATAATTTTTTTTTTAAATTACTCTTCGAAAATTGTTTTCATTTCTTTGTTATGCGTCACCCATAGCACAGGTGCTAGTTAATATGACCTCGTCTTCTCCTTTACGACTTTTACTACTGATCAACGTTTGTAGGTTATAACTCCATTTTCACCAGCCTTGGGAGAGGTATGACACATGCATATTTTTATATGCAATATGCCAGACCCTCCATTACCGTATTTTTGGACAAATAACATTTCAATACAATACCAAATCAAAAAGGGGATATACGAGTAAATGAAAAAAAAAAAAAAAACAAATAGTGATAAGTACACAACTTAAATCCTGTCACATAAGGAAATAGAATAGTAAATAAAGGAATTCAGCTTATTTATTTATAAAAGAACAGGCGAGCAACCTCCCATCCAGTTTTACGTGCGACGATGCCAGCCGTATCAAAGTACGTGTACCGGAAAATGGACTAAACGACAGACCGTAAATCCTGCCGGAATCCATTTAAGATTTTGTGTGTGTATAAGCAAGGAAAGTTTTAGACTTGAAAGTTCTAATGTGGATTAAAAGGTACACAATCTGCCGCCCACACAATACGACAGCCCACAATTATAGTAGTGGGCCTGTAAATGTTATCTGAGGCTTGGCAAGCTCTTGACAGTTGGATTGTCATTAAGGAAACCCTATATATACCCTTTTTGCGACTATATTTTTTATGCCCACTTAAACTTTCTCTTGTGTTCCAATTTCAGGTGTTTCTACTTATATCCGTTTTCTTTAGGACAAGTAGAAAGAACAACTGTCTATGTTTGGGGCTATATAGTCCTGGGTACAGGTAAGCTGAAAATCTATGGGGTGTCCTGTAACGTATACGAACACCTTCCACAGTACTGACCTGATTTTCAGATGCAATCCTGTAGAATGTCTGTATTGCGCCTGCTTGTGGAACGTGTTGTTCCCCAACAGGAGCAACAGGAGTGGGAACAGGCACTTGCTGCTCTGGCAATCAGTTTGGAGTTAGCAATCACAATTCCAGTCGACGACCGACAATTGAAGTGTCGTCAAGTATTTGTTCCCGGTTTTAAAACTTGTTGACGTACTTGATCAAGTTTGTGTGGTGCTTCAAGTCTCTTGGCGCGCGGGTAAATCGGTGAAAATTTTTATATTAATAAAAAAATTGCTTATAAGTGGATTTTAGTATTTATGATACGTTTCATATTGTGTGTGATAAAGAATACAGTTTATTCCGTTCCGTATTGATTTCACAGGTTAAAAAAATAAAGGTCATAAGTTAGTGCAGTGGGGCAAATGAAGTGCTTTTTTCCAGCTGATTACCAAAATTTCTCTTAAGTGCTGAGGGGTGTGTTTCCCATTCATTCCTTAAGGTAATTTATCACAAATAATTTCGAAAAGGGAACATTACGTAGAGAGCCCATTTTTCGGGGGGAGTCCTGTGTAAATTTTCGAAGATAGAAGAGATATGACGACGTAGTGAGTTGTGTGTCTTCTTGGACCCTTTTTTGCTGAAACATAGAAGAAGTTCCTTTACCGTTTTTCTTTTTTGGGGTAAACTCTACAAAGCAGAAAACGGTCGTAAAATACTGGCTTGGTGCTCCCTTCTGTGTATGGGGTGAATGCTTTCTCAACGCTGGACTCTGTTGCTGCTGATGTCTGTTGGTGTATAGTAAGGATATGGAAATAACTATATAGGCACACGTACACAACAGAGGATCGTATAGAAATCGGCTTAAAATCGTCTGTTCAAGGTATTTTGTATGAACAGACTTATATGTATGTATAGACACTAGTATTCTGAGTTATTGGTAGATAAGAGGGTATATTTTTTTTTTATTTAAAAAACAGGTGTTACGGTATCAGGCAGGCAGTGTGGATGTGGTTTTTAAGCAAAAGATTTTACACCTTTTTGCGCCTGGGACGAGATGTGTAAATAAACAAAGTTGCAAGGAATTAGGGGAGTTAGACTTCAATTTGAAATTGAATTTTTCTTTCGCAAATTCCTTTGTGGGTTGGGAAAACCCTAAAATTTTTATGTAGATATATATATATATATATATATATATATATATATATATATATATATATATATATATATATTTAAAGGGTATGTAGATTTATATATGAGTAGATTACATATACAAAAGAAACTTTATAACCCAAAAACCTTAGAGTAAACAATTTTATAAAAAAGTTTCTACTATAGTAGAAAGAGTATCTTATATCCAATTCCAATTTGCATAGATTACAAACAGCAGCTACGTTGTAAATACGAGTATACAGGAAAAAATAAAATAATGAAATCAAATTGGCACGAATATGGTTTTCAAAAGGTTGCATAACCAAATGAGCTGGGATGGAAGGGAATGCTATGTTTATTTCATAGAAGCTCCTAGAATATATTCAAGTATATGTAAAATTCGAAACCCTGGTTTTTCGACTCTTCAACCACCGACTTTTTAATAAATGGATTACGTATAAAAATTTTTATATTCGATAACGATTTCAAAATCAAACGAAATTTTATTATTATTCTTGAAAAAAATATAGAGCAGAATGAAGGATTTTTGTGCTTTTTGTGCATTTATCAAGTTCGCATGAAATCTACCTGGGGCATAGTTGCTGGTGCTTGTTCATCAATATTCTGTTTTTTATTTTTATTGTAAGTGATGCTGTACTCGTTACATGAGTCCTGTCGAATGAAAAATATATATAGAGATGTGCACGTTAAAGCTAGACTATAGATACTAGTTAATAACATTTTCGTATTAAATATTGATTGAGGATGTGCTGTCTTATACACGCCTCGCACTGACGTGATGCCTTGTACTATATATGACACTCAAGCTTGTCATGCCGGGAGCTAAATGTGATTTATCACTTAAGTGAAGTATAGTGCCTTAAAGATTTTAATCTTAGCAGCTCTTATATCAAAGTGAAATATTGTAAGTTTTTTATGCATGTCTATTTAAATCTATTAACTAGGAACTATCTTAAATAACTTAAGAGCGGCATTGGAAACTTACTTGTTATGAAATATTTTGACCGAGTTTAATGATGTAAAATAGTTTTTAAGTCCAAGACTAAAATAGTTTTTGAGTCTAATTCAATCGTCTAGTTATTCTTGACTGACTCTGCGAGAATCGTGCAAAATTCAACGCCTCCAAAAAATGCATTTAGTCTATTATCTCAAACAAAACCTGGAAAGGTCTTTCTAAGAGCTGTCTAAGTAGACGATATGAATCTAAGGTCTGACCCATCTCCTAACATCGATTTAACTTTAACTGAGTATCTGCGATGGAATGATCACATATTCCAAATCGCCAAACAAACATCGTAATGCCTGGGATGTATGTACCTATTAACCCTCCGTCATGCACATGTTCAAGTAGATACATTGGGACCTCATGAGGCTGGCCAGACCGAAAATAAGACACAGTGAGCTCAACATGAAAATCTAAAAATGAAGCGAAATAAAATGTAAATCAATCGAATTTGAATACTTACTTTTATTGGTCTTCTGAAAACGATTCAATGGCCGAACGTGTGCTAAATTGTTTGGAGATGTGAACGTTTTGAATTTGCTCCTCGATGTGTGAAAGAGCCAATGTGTTACATAACGTGGTTAGGAAATTTCGTCTAACGTCATTTTTCTCGTTGGCATCAACTTATTTGGAAATGCAAAATGCAGCCAATGCTGCTACATCCAACATATTGAAGAAATGATCGGATGCAATCGCACCTGCCTGCTACGGGTTTTATTGCTGGGCTTTGACAAGATTTTGTATCGTATACAGTGGGAAGTAAGTTCACACACCAATTATTTTTTAGCACGTAGCTCCAAATTGAAACCAAATTCTCGTGAAATCCAAAACAAGATGAAAGAACAGGACGATGGGGATGCTCTCTCATTTCATCAGGGGTACATCTTTTATTAGATCGAATGGTGCCAACGAACGCGAAACCTAGTTTGGTCAGTCGCTTGATTCCTTACAAAGTGGTGAAGAAACTATCAGCGAGCATTGTATGACCGCTGTTAGTGTAGGGTTTTGCGATTTGTAACAGAAGATTTTTGCCTTGATTCACTGCATGTTCAGCTCCTTCTTCTCGACCTGTGTATAATTTTCCTCCCAATGGATACTTTGTTTTAGCAACGCAACCAAATTTTGATACTACGGTCTTATAGTTTTGTGTTTTTCGCTCCACTTTGTTTCGAAGAGTTTGGAAATATTAGGTATTAACTTTCTTCTCTATTTTTAAATTTTTATCAAGATTGGTATATAAAAATATATTTGTCGAGTATTACCAAATAAATATCCACGATGGGAAGAGTACTTTCATGAATTGCCAAATGGCGAACTAACTGAGGATTCGGAGGCTCCACTAATAGCCGATGATAATGCTATGCTGCCGCCACCAAGCTTAGAAGAAGTTAGCAGAGCCATCAGCCGGCTCAAAAACAACAAGGCCTCGGGTGCAGACGGCAGGTTAAATATGGAATTGTGCAAGTATCGGAACAGGAAGTGATGCTACAAGACTGGAGAAAAGGCATCCTTTGCGCGGTACATAAAAAAAGAAATATCACAGCGTGCACTAATTATCACGGTATTTGTTGAGTAACCGTGTATAGGATATTCTCCGCTCTCCAACAAAACAGGATGGGTCCTTAAAGCCAAAAACATCATAGGCCAATACCAGTGTGGTTTTAGCCCAGAAAAATCAACGACTGATCAGATTTTCGCCTTGAGGCAGGCAGGCTATGGAAAAATGTCTAGAGTTTCAAAACTCAATTCAGCACCTCTTCATAGACTTTACTACGATAGCAGGACCAGAGTAGAACGCTACAAAGCCATGAGAGAATTCGGCATCCCCAACAAACTGAGAAGACTAATTTAATACGGATAATTTCTTCAAGCTGGAACAAGCGTTAGAGAGCATTTCGAGGAGATACACTAATCTCTTAGTTGATGGAGATTTTAATGTGAACCTTTTAAAGTCGTGTGGCCAACAGCAGCAATTTCTTTATACTATGCACCGTTTTGGATTAAATGCAAATAATGCTCTGCCAACCTATTTTAAAAGAACACATCCATCACAACTTGATTTGAGGAAGGGACAAGATATCAAGATATCATAAACTATTGTTACCTTGTCTATTACCTAATATAACTCATATTATTAATTTATGCTTTACTACTTCTAAATTTACCATTTCTGGGAAACATGCCCTTGTACTCTCTGTTGCCAAATGTTCTTCCCCTGTGCGCCATGCGGACTTCCGTCCTATTAGTATCTTACCGTATTTAGCGAAAGTTCTTGGGAAACTGATTGTATTTCAAATTGACGAGCTCTGTGAACGTGATCAGTTTATAAATCCCTGCCAATCTGGTTTTCGAAAATCCCACAGCTGTGATACTGCACTTCTTAAAATCACGACCGACGACATTAGGAATTACTTAGATGGAAACCAAGTCTGCTATCTTGCACTTCTTCTTCTTCTTTGATCCGTTAGCTGGCGGTCCGAGCGGTACTTCCCCGCAACGGATACGCTGCTGTCGGTGCCGCTGTAAAAAATGCGGTTTCTTGGCTGGTTTCTTCGATTTTCCGATTCTGGTCAATTCGGCAGGTAGATCACCCTTCTCCTTTCAGACCTTGGACTTAGGACCAGACGACAGCGGAGTTACTATCTTGCACTACTAGATCTTTTCCAAGGCTTTTGATAATGTTGACCACACAGTTAAGTTTCTCTCGTCTGCTCTCAAGCTTATGCATAGTTTCTTTAATAACCGTTCGCAACAGGTAATGTTGCTTAATCGTGTTGCAACCTCGACCTTCCTCTGCTGTGGTGTTCCACAAGGTTCAATTCTTGGCCCTCTCTTATTCAGTATATTCATTAATGACAACTCCAAAATCCACATGTACATGTACGATGATGTACAGCTGTACCTCTCTATGCCTAAAGACCAATTGGTGTCAGGAGTGCGGAAATTATCCGAGGACTTACAAAATGTTCTTCTTTGGACTTCGGTTAATCGCCTATCACTCAATCCAGGCAAGTGGCAATATCTGGTTTTAGCTCACTCTGTAAACCCCAGTCTGGGTTTTCCTAATGTCATTTTATATGGCAATCCTATTCAGCGTGTCGATCGTGCTAAAAGTCTCGGAATAACTTTAAACCAAGATTTGACCTGCGATATGACCACATCCGTTATATAGTGAGTAAAACCTATAGTCTTCTCAGGAAAATCCGTCTGTATGTAAACTTGATGACTTGTGCCCTTCGTTTGCGCTTAGCAAACTATCACTATCTTCAAGCATCCTCCATCAGGTTGCATATCACTCCACATACGAAACGCAGTGGTGTTATACTTCTTCATATTTGAAGGTTAAAAAAATATAAAACTAAATTCAATTTTAATTTTATTTCACTTTCATTGGAGATAAACGTGGCCAGGCAGCCGGAATTAAAATTTTCATTAAAATTTTTCAAGTCCTTTCAAGGATAACTCTCGTTCATAGCAAACTTTAATTTGAAAAAGATATTTCTACTTTTGTTGCCTCGGCTCAATCGCTTCTGAGGCTTCTAGAAATGCTTTCATTATACGGAAATGGTATGTAAAACCATAAAATACTCTAGGATAAAAAAATGTACGTTATCTAATTTTATTTCTCATTTTATTTCAAACTTTTCATCGCTCTTCGTCCAGCCAAAAAAAAAAAAAAAAAACAAACATACGCGAATCCTTAGAGGAAACAAGTCCTACTTATGTTTATTGCAGAGTAACTAGATCCATAAGCAAGGTTTATGTCAATGCCTGCATTTAACTTTCCGTCCTTATCACGCAATCGCAAGAATTATTGTATATAATAAAAGTACGAGATTTAATTAGGCGCTTTTACGTTTTTGTGATTACAGTCGCCGGTGTTTAAAAATTTATGCTTTTGCCAGACTACGGTGTGCACCGGAGTACCTTGTTAACTTGCTCCGTTTTATTGCACAAGTAATGAAACAAATTGTTGCCATTACTGAAATGGCAAAATTAAGAAAAAGCGTGTACATGAGGTGTGCCGACAGCCAATAAATATGGAGCATGGCAACAAAGCCCTCGTAAGTCATATGATGAACACTAAGTCCTTGCGAATGCTCCTCGAAAAAGGACTCGAGCGCCCCTTTCTGCTTTTAGCTAATATCTTGAAAATTCATTTTCAGATTTCCTTTTGTAATTCTAGCATAAACTGTCAGCGTGAAGTGAAAAGAAATTGTTTTATTCAAACTTAAGCGCCAAACAGAATTGGAGTAGAGCAGAGCAGGATAAGGTAAATTGATGGGATCCGTTAAATTAGCGAAATAAGTCCTTTAGACTTAAGCCCCAAGCAATAACACCCAGCCACCTTCAAGTCGCAATTCCCATCGATTTTTTGTTTTGTTTTGTTTTATTTTATTTTTTTTTTTTTGGAATTTACTTTATTTTTTTTATTTAACAAATTTCGTAAAATTGAAATTGAAATTTTGCTGTTGTTGACGCCTGTATCCACATCTGGTGCCGAGCAAATCTTTCTCAAGCTTAAGGAAAGGTAAATAATCTCTTTAGGCAACGAATTTAAAATTAAAAGCTGCCGGTTTATAGGTGAACATCTAACTTTAAAGATAATTTTCTGGGGATTTATATGAAATCTATTCTGGGGATAATTTATGGGAAGTAAGCTGCTGCTGTGCTGCTTAAAAACCAAATGGTGCTCAAAACTGCCGGGTATTTGGGTAATTTTATTTTGAAGCAAATTTTAAATGATTTATTTATTAATAAGAGAAAATTCGACGATTAAACTAATTTATTTAAAATGGTCATTCTAGGGAACGTTTTGCGTAGTTAGAGCGAAAATATAAATAAAACTCGCTACAATGTCAACCTGTGGTGATAAGGAAAAACCGCTTAAGTCAAAAAACATGATTTTACACCAGAGCGATTTTAAGAATCAAAGTTATTCAATCTGTAATGGAAAAGCGAAAAAACAATGTATCATAACTTTCTAAATATTGGTCCAAAGAGAATCAAATTTTGTGTCGATGGGGATTCTTATACGGAGAATTAAATGACATAATTAACTCAATTTTCTCTTAAGTCGACTTAAGCGGTTTTTCCTTATCACCACATAGATTGGTGATGCTTCAAAGATTAGCTTATTTAAATTTATAGCAGTTCTTTGGTTCTTGTTATACTGCGATTTCTTCTGTAAAAAATACTAACTCACAAAAAAAGCTAACATTTTTAAATTGGTCGTCCTGAGGCAGCGGCGTAACCAACTAACTTATCGACCCATGTCTTAATGGTTTCAGTAAGGGACGATCGACTACTACATACCTTATGATTCTAACCTCCGATTTGTTATATGCTATAGAGAATGGTCATCAAATAAATACGGTTTATATTGACTTCAGCAAAGCCTTTAATCGTATTGATCACCATATTTTAGGTAAAAAACTACTAAAATTTGGAATATCAGTTCCAGCCCTGGAAAGGATTAAATCATAACTCGACAACAGAACTCAGGTTGTCAGATTTCAAGGATTTCTGTCAAAAGAAATCGCAGTAACTTCTGGGGTCCCTCAGGGTAGCCATCTAGGCCCTCTGTTATTCAACATATTTATCTCAGACCTGTCGGATACATTAGAAAATATTTCGCATTTCTTCTACATATGCCGACGACCTGAAAATTTATAATATCATAAGGTCCCAAGTCGACGTAACTTTCTTTCAAACAAAGCTAAGTGCGTTGCAAGACTAGTGTACCACCAATAAATTAGAATGTCAGCAAATGTCATGTAATTACCTTTCCCCGCAAAAAAAAAAACACAGCTACAGGAATATTATCTCAATGACAAGGCATTAGACCGTGTCGATCATGTTGTAGATCTAGGTATTGTTCTAGACAATAAATTTCAACTTACACTAACGGAGTTGGGTTGGCACACCTTGCCACGCGAAAACGAGAATCTAGCCAAAGAGGCCCTTGACTGGAAAGAAAGCAAAGATCCCGTCGAGTCGGAAGGCCTAGAGCAACGTGGAGGAGAACCCTACTAGCAGAAGCCGCAACAACTGGGAGATCTTGGTCGGAGATGAGAGCTGTCGCGCAAAACAGAGTCCGCTGGAGGGCAACTGTTTCCGCCCTATGTCCCATGAGGGATTAAAGGAGCGTAAAGAAGAAGTCTACGATAATATTGCTGCAAGAGCCAACAAGCTTCTGGGCTTTATAAAGAGAAATCAATAACGTTCGGGTCACAAAATCACAATCTTATAATATGCGTGCCCGATCTGGTACCCTATATTCCAGGTAAGCAGAAGAAGGTTGGAATCAGTACAAAAGAAATTTCGCCTCTTCGCTCTAAGAAACCTACACAACCTGCGCGACTTTTTCAACTTACCTCTCTACAAGGACACACTCAAGAAGTAGAAGAAGTTAGAACTCATGCCGCTGTCCCATAGGAGCTTAACTTTGGACGTCCTAAGGCTGGTCGTCCACTGAAAGCGTATTCGAGCGGCTACGCGCTTCGGCTACATGAGCGACTACACGCGGCTATGCGCGACAGATCCAACATAAAGAATTTCATACAAACATCGTCCACTGCAAGCGGCTTCGAGCGGACGGCTATAGGCGTATTCGAGCGTGCCGCGCGAATCCAAATTAATTTGGATCGGTCGCGCGTAGCCGCTCGAATCAGGAAATAATTTTCTCCAAATAGTACAAGAAAAATTGTAAAAATAGCGGAAATGATTGGGTACAGGCTGAAAATTGGCACAGAGAATCCTGTTAGGATTCTCAATAAGGGGTTATAAAGTCTACCGATTTTCTACCACGGGAAGCTCATTTTTTAGGGGGTTTTAGGGTCAATATATCAGTTTTTTTGCAAATACATCTGAAACCGTAAGTCCTATAATAAAATAATGTTCACAAAGTTTGTAGATCATGCGATTCTCTACTAAAAAAGTTAATATACATTTTCCTGTACGAATTGCCATTCAAGAGATATCACCGTTTTAAAGATTTAAAATACTCATATTCACTCATTCACGACTTGTATAGGTTATCAGACGTTCAAGTTGGACTACGTTGTTAATTTTTTTAGGGATGATTCCTGGATGTATTTGGAGAAAATATTGTTCTTGGGAGGGGGTTAACTACTAAAATACAGGGTGTTTACGAAAAAAAAAATGTATTTTGTTTTAATTTATTTAGAGTTGAATAACTAGTTTACTAATTATCGTAAAGCAATATACTTCGACTCATCTTTTATGTGAATGTGTTTTATTTGATATAAATAACAGGAACTTGAGTAACTCCATTTAGAACATATGTAGGTTGACAGCATGAGCGAAATGCTAAAAAACGAATAAAATTGTGATTTTGTATTATAACCCCTTATTGAGAACCCTAATGGAAGCTCTGTGCCAATTTACAGCCTGTACCCAATCATTTCCGCTATTCCGCTTTTTTCGGCTTAATTTAACTGTATCTACTAAAAGCCTTCTATATTTACAAATCACAAAATTATTATGTCAAATTCACTTCAAACTGAGCAGCATGAAAAACTTGCAGTGGACGACCCCTGTAGCGTGTAGCCGCGTATCTCAAAGCCGCTTGTAGCCGCTTGTAACCGCTCATAAAGCCGAAGCGCGTAGCTGCTCGAATACGCTTCCAGTGGACGACCAGCCTAAACGATAACGTCAACAGAGTCAGCCCTCGTCGACGCCAGGCATCAACCTTGCATGGTTGTTATGCATAACCGTAGCTGTTTCTGGCCATTTCATTGGGCAGTGCAGCTGTGTTGATTCGAGCCTGATCAGCGGATACAAAGCTCTTTAGCGTTGTAATGCGCTCTCGGAGCACCGTACCAGCATCATAGTGATCCGAGTCGCTTTTATCAGATAGTGATCATCTTACACACTTATGCACTCTCCCGCCACAGGCCTGCCCGAAATCGCCTGTATGACGAAATCGCCTTGTATAGGAAAGAATATGGGCAATGGTTATGATGACATAAACGGTGCCAATAGCGCATACTCAGTAGCACAGTTCTCGGTCGATTGCGTATGTCAAGCAGCGTTGGACGTGGTTAGTGTTTAGGTGGGGGACTGCTTGGTAAAACAACATTCGCGTTTGGAATAATTTATAAAATTTCAATTTTCATTTATGAATTTTCATGTCTGAATTTTTGGATTTCCGTGTCTGTAGCGAAAGGGTGCATGCCTGCGGCGGGAGAGTGTGTACTTTTATGGCAAGCCTATTTGTCCACAATGCGTGCTAGTTGCGGACGCGTGCTTGCTGATAATAAAATTAACCAATAAATTATTTTTAATCGTGAATTTTTATAATTTCATTTCAATTAAGGGCTAGTTTTACCCCCTTCAGAGTTCAAAGCTATTTATTTTAATCAGACAATATGCATTAAATTGATTTTTTTATATTTCAGTCGACTTATGGTGAATTTACACGAATGACACACTTATAACTTTTTACGTTATTATTTGCCATTATCAATTACACGGTCATAATTTGTGTCATTATTTCTGTCATAAAAAATGAAAAAAACTCGTGTCATAAAAGTCGTAATTAATATCATTATACATTGTATACGATCTATAAAAAATTTAAATTAAACTTTAATGTGGAATTTGTTAAAACTGCATTTACTCCTCACTTTATTCGCTTAGTTCTCAGTAATGTCACCGCTGTAATGGACGAATAAAAATTCCCACAAAAAGTTTTCTCGTACACTTTCAAACTAATGTCTACGTTACAATAATAACTTGATGCAAAGTCCTTCTTATTATAGCTTTTAGGGCAATGGGAAAACTCCAGCAACTATTTTCTTAAAAATGGAATTAAAGTTACTAAAAATATTATCTAATTTGAAAGAAGACAATTTCAATGAGGAAGAAGACTGCTAGGAAGAGCGGAAGTAGGAAGGAAAAGTTTTTGTTTTTTTATTCCCAAGGCACTTTTAAATTCGTTTTCAGCTTTCAAGAATAATTGTGGAATTTATTTGTGTTAACGGAAAAGGAACATGCGTTAACACGTTGAATGCCACGCTAATTCAACGTGGTTTTCCCGTCTGGCCACCTGAATGCTTTACTAAAAAATATTGATTATTTTTTAAATCTGTGATAAGTACCTCAAGTTACATAGAACAGTCAAGAACAGAACAGGTCTTAAGAAGACAGATCCATGTGCTTATACAGGATGTATATTCTAAATTTACAAAACTGGATAGCGATAGGTCTTGGTTAGACTAACGTAAAATTGAATGGGTTGCGTCGAAACATTTTTTGGTAGAGTTTTACATATCACCTTATATTTTTGTAAGCGTATATCCTATTTTCATGGATAACGTACCAGTGTACGAATAGTATTCCCAATGTACCGACTGGTGAATGTTCTGCGCCTTAATCCAAGTTTTAAGTTGGTTTGGCTGAGGGTTATCATCTCCCATCCCAGTCCAACAAAACCCGCTCTTAATACATATCGGCAAATAATGTCACGGAACCAGGTGGATAACACAAAGTTGACCTTTGCTTTTCGAATTAGGCCACTGGATTAAGTCCTCAACGGTATGAACCGAGATAATATCAAGACCATGGGACTTAGCAAGACCAGGCATATCTGCGCACATGGTGAATCCTTTTCATATTCTGGTAGGAACAAACCTGAAAATTGGAGGAGTGGCCTTGGCATAATACTCATCAAGGAAACCAGGTCCAGCCTTATCAGCTGAATGAGATTATTCGCTCTGTTCCAAAGAGGGACATCATTTTTTGATGGGTGACTGAAACGTGTGACCCTAGCAAAACCGCCCTTGGAAGACCAAATTGGAAATCAAGAAATAAGCCAAGTTACTAACAACAATGGTGAGCTGTTCGCTGACTTTTGCAATTTGCACCAACTCGTGGCGACTATTTGCTAAGAATCTGCAAACAAATCTTAAATCAGCAAGCTTTATCCCCAACATTGAATAGCTCTGACAGTTTTTAGCCGATTTTATCTATACTACCCTCTCTCTCTACAATTTATTTCAAAATAGTTTTTGAACACAATGTCGATTAAATGACCACCTCCATTCGATACAAAAAAAGCAGATATTGTTCTGCCATCCTGCATAACATTGGATTTCGGACGTTTCGGCAGCTACTTCGGCGCATTTGTTTTCTTTGAGTTTGTCAATGGTCTTCGGTTTGCTGACTTAATCTAACTTTTGCAAGAACTTTATCGTAGTGGTTGTGGTCTGGCAAGATGCGCCGTCTTGTTGTAAAAAGGTTCGTCATATCTTTTTCACGCGATATCGGGCACACAAAGTGCACCAACATCCAACGATAGCGTGCGCCGTCGAGGATTTCTCTAACATTAAAGAAAACTGGGGTTTCTATTCCCCAAATACGACAGTTTTGTTTATTGACTTTGCCAGAAAGAGTAAAATGACCTTCGTCCGTCATCAAAATTTCGGCTCAGCATCGATCATTCTTTTGATGGCATTTCCATATTGCAAGCGACGCGGCTTGTCTGTTAGCAACAATCTTTGAGAAAGTTGTACTTTGTATGACAAAAGGTGAAAATCTTGCGTCATAATCCTCCTTAGAATCGTTTTACCCATGTTTAATGCCATTTGGATTATCGGCAATACTTTCTCTTACCACTTAAACAGCCTCATGGACTCGATCGAATGGGACGTTGGCGAGTCAGACAGAGCCGTACTCAAAGAAATTCTTCACCAAACTACGAATTGTGTTGTGTAAAGGTAGATTTATCATCATATTACGATAAGCCGTACAATTTTCACAATGGGAATTAGCTCTTCAATTCATGTATAGCCGCTGAAAGCGATTCGCCTCCTTGTTTGATCAACTCCGCTGGGATGTTATGAATTCCTGGAGATTTGTTGTTTTTTAAGGATCGTATGGCATCTGGTACTTCTTCCAGGGTGGGTGCATTTGTTTCTCTGGTGTCATCGTTATGTTGTAGACGGGGTTCTGGTGCATGTCGGATGTTCTCATTTACATCTTCGCTGCCTGTAACTCTAGTGCCTTCTTTTGTTCAACATTACCGGAGGAGGGTTTGAAGCCTTTCTTGAAGAAGTTTACTTCCTTGTATGCTTCCTGTGTTTTGTTTTGTGCAAAGTATCCCCCTGCCCTAAGGATGTAATTGTTGAGGAATTGTCTTTTCTTCTTCCTGCAGATGTTTTTTTGCGGTTCTTCTTGTTTCCTCCTATTTCGATTTCCTGCTCCTCGACATTCTTTCTATGTATGTTTTCCTATTTTTCTGGCTTCTATAGCTGTTTAACATTCCTGGAGCTGGCTGTGCGTTTGTAGCCTACAGTTTCCTTTGGGACATCCGTCAGTATCGTCTTCAGTCTTGCCCATTTTCCCTCAACTGTATCCGCTTTATTTATGTTTAGACTTCAGCGTAGTTATTCTGGGTATATTTTTGTTTTGATATAGCGCAACTGCCGCAGCTCTAACATTTTCCTGTTTTTTTACTATTTATTTAGCTCAACACTTAACTTAACTCAATTCATCTCACCCAAATTCTTAACTCAATTCTTAGCTCAACTCTCAAAAATCGACTGAACTCCACTGAACGCAATTGTTTACGTAATTTTTACATATATCCCTCAGCTCAACGCCATTCAACTAAACTATTAAATGAACATTTAATCCAACTCTTAACTCATCTCAATTTATGTAAACTCAACTTAACGGACTTAACCCAACTATTATCGTAATTTTTAAAGCATTTCTTAACTTCACTCTACTTATTTAAACTCAACCATCAACTCAACTTTAAACTCAACTCTTACCTTCTCTTAACTCAACTTTGCTCAACTCGACTTATATAAACGCAACCCTTACCTCAACTCGTAATTTAACTTAATGTAACTTACCTGAACGCAACTCATACACTAACTCGGTACTCATCTCAACTTATAATTCAACTTAACTTATTTTAGGACTAATATTTC
This sequence comes from Thereva unica, assembly GCA_949987705.1. NCBI lineage: Eukaryota > Metazoa > Arthropoda > Insecta > Diptera > Therevidae > Thereva > Thereva unica. The sequence continues at coordinate 134,869,863 of OX465282.1, forward strand.
GACATGCCATCACTGCGTTATATAATTTTCCGTCACGGCATACCAGTCGGGTTTTCTCCCAAGATGTTTCACGTGAAAGTAGCAAAATTTTGAATTTAACGAATCTAAACTGTGGAATTTGGTATGGTGGAAGCATCACTTTTGCAATTTTAGATAGGTTGGAGTATTCTGTGTACATCGGTGCGCTATCCGTGAAAAGAGGTTGAACGACAACAAAAATACTGGGAAATATGTAAAACTCTAGTAACTTAATTGTTAAAACAAAATGAATTGAAAAGGGCCGAAATTTTTGAATATCCCCGTCCTAAATTCATTCTCAGACCAGCCCTGCCGGTGACCCCCGTGGCATTCCTGGTTAAAAGAAGATGAAAAGTAAAAAAACTGAATTACACATAAAATTGTCAGATTGCTGTTAAATCAGTTCTACAGTCATCACTTTCGTGTTATCATTCGCAATACCAAAAAGCAGAAGCCGTTAATATTATTATCAAAACCCTAAAAAGAATATTTTAGTATCTGTTATTTTTTAAGGTTATTTGCCATTGTTATTTATCTTTATCAGCATTCAACATTAAAACCTTTCGTGGGTGTAAAGCAATTCGGTTATTCTTATGGGTAATTTTATATTCTTTATTTATCTTCTTTTGTGTTTGAAAAAAAAAAAAAAAAAAAAAAAATTCAAACATTTCCCTTCATCAAAATGCCAAAGGCGAAGGTCCCAGAAGTATTAGCACTGTTTCGGGCTTAACCCTTTTTTTGTGTGAAGTGGTCGCTTTCCGTACTTTGCCATTTAAAACAATCAAAAGTGTTTCCCTTTTTCCTTCCGTTCAAACTTCCAACTCGGTGAAATTACGGGGCAGATAGAATTAAGTACTACTAAGAAGAGTTGAAAGCTGTTTAGAAGTGAGCAGCACACCTTGAGGATATCTTAGGAGCTTCGCAATTAAGAAAGTAAATCTATTCGGCTACACCAGTTTAGCCCGAAAATGCTGGGTAATGTACCAACAAACCGTAAAGTATACAAATTTTTCTTTCTTAAGCTTTTAAAGTATTAACTTTGAATTTTCATTAATAATCTATTCAGAAAATTCCCTTAGGTACATTTATGTTTTTACCCCATGGACTTGTTCTGTTATCGCCGATTGTTAACAAAAATTTACGGCAGCTTTTTCTGACGGTAACCCCGAGTCTAAGGTTTGGATTAAATTCTTTTATGTACACCAAGTATACCCCCGCACAACAACAACAGCACCGGGGACCTTTAATAACTAGAAAACCAAATTACGGATCTCATGGATAATAAAATTTTCAGAGTTTTTCGGCGCTACTCCGCCCCCACCCGCATGCTACCTTTTTAGCAGCCACCCGTAACGCGGGGGAGCATAGCTCTCAAAATTAACAGCACCGCCACCCCCTGAAAATGAAAAACAATTCTGCGCCCGAAGGAAACATAAAGCATAAAGCAAATGGCAGAATGGCAACAAGGAAAATCTCTTCGACTCGTGCAGACATATAGGTATTCTTTGGTCCTTATCCTGTGCAGACTCAATTTTCAAACTTTCATATAAGTCATACAGCCCTAATGCAACATTTTTGATATCATACCCTCATACCTTCGGCAGGATCTCACCTGTCTTGAAGTATTTTTTGGATGGCTCTGAAAGCTTTGCTGAAGATATACCTACCTTACCTTGCTGGATGAAATTTTTGCCACATATGTATATGGCACGAGAATTCGCCCTCTTCCATCATACGAACAGAATAAGGGCTCCTTCCTGGCTTTTATGTGTTTATGTCTTTGTTTAATAAATTTTCACCACAAAAAATAAACGTTAAAAGTGGATGTGAATGCCTCAACACTTTCTACATTATGTTTCCACTTAAAGAAAATTGAACAAAAATTTCCATATTAGGAAGTAAAAGGGCCCCAGGTTGAGAGAGTTGCCATGCTGCTTTTTATTTTTCTTCCTTTCCAGCCCTTAAATTAAATTGAAGGGCGAAACCTTTTCTATTTGGATTAAAGTGCTCTTTCATAGTATGCTAACTCCATAGTGAAACTAAAAATCGATGCATTAAAGTATGGCAATGGGAACGTGGTGTTGTTGTCACAGTTTACTTTTAAGACAAATATCTACTATTATTAATGAATTTGAAACAAAATCGCGAAATGAGACTTAAAATGCTTGTCAACTTAAGAATTACTACTTTTGAGTGATAAATGCAAGTGCCAAGTATCAATACCTTCTCCTCATATTTTTGAGTTATGATATTATCGACGTGCGATATTATCGATTCAAGTCAGGGTTGCCTGGCTGACTGATATCTATATGTAGACTGATATCTATATGAAATTTCTGTTCCTTTTTTTCTAAACAAAATGAATTTTTTGTGTAATTCGTGGTGATCAATCTGTTTAGAGGGTCTTTGGCGGCTATTAGGACACCTCCTCCTCTCGAGTTCCCGGTAGAGTGGTAGTCTCTATCGCAACAATAGATTGTCCAGTTATTGTCCAAGATCTCCTCATTTAGAAATATATTATTTAACCGCGTTTCGGTGATCACGAAAATATTGAAAAGACACGCATCAATGAAAAGAATTCTTACTTATACCACTGCAATTGTGGTAAAAAAGTCCTACGGCTTCAGGCAAGTTGGGTTTTTGGTTATGGGTGCAAAGGGTGTGGGTGGTTCGATGCAAGAGACTAGTTATGGGCGATAGTATCTATCCAAGTGATTCCCAAAGTGGGTTCCGCGGAACCTTACGGTTCCACGAAAAATTTTTAGGGTTCCGTGTCACCAGCGCCGAAGCGCAAATACATTCGCAGACTCACAAGCGCTGCGTCAGCCGTTTAACGCGTTCTTGCTAATCAGAAAGTGCGAGTGGCTCTTCTTCCTTGAAATTTGGTCTACGTCACGGCGCGTAACATTTTGGCCGCCATTCCATATTCTTATGTCGAGGGGGTTGTGAAGAAAATGGTAATCCGCCCTCTTGAGATGGCCGCCATGGACCAAACGATATATTGAGTATACTATATTGCTTATGGTGTTTTACTTATCATACCCTTTCATTTGATACCCATGTCGAAGGGGTTGTGAAGAATATTTCAATCCGCCCTCCTGAGACTGCCGCCATAGATCTAAAGGTATATTGAGTATACCACATTGCATTGTCATCGGAGCTAAAGCTGTATGCAAAATTTCAGCATGATAGGATATCCGGAAGTATTTGAAAAATCGATTGCAAAATTTGTTCCGTGAAGAAAACAGTAATCCGTCCTCTTGAGACGGCCGCCATGGATCTAACGGTATAATGAGTATACCATATTGTCATCGGAGCTGAAGTTGTGTGCAAAATTTCAGGGTGATCGGGTAACCGGAAGTATTCAAAAAATCGATTGCAAGATATGTACCGGACAAACAGACAGACAGGAAAGCGAGCTAATAAAAACGTTTTAAAATATATTAAAGGATAAATATATACGATATTATTTTATTTTTTCATCGTTGGGTTCCGCCAAATTTTATACATTGTAGAAAGTTCCGTACGAAATAAAGTTTGGGAACCATTGATCTATCCCTTTCATCGCGTCTTTTTTGGAGCTTCGACGCATGTAGAGATCTGACATGAGAAGGGTTTGTGGAGAGGTCCTTGCTTACTTGTTCGCCGGTAATTTGGTAATGTTCATGATACCTCGTATAAACCGTGAGCAGTGTTTCCCGATAAATAGGTAGACCTTCCTGTTGGATCGAGATAATGAGACTGGTCCAGGTAGAGTCAGGTTTGTTATGCATGAAAAGAAAAGCCGAACATTATGGAAGACCTTTCTTTCACTCAAACGCGAAAGCCGGGGGCTGTAATGGGTTCTAGAAAGGTGGTTTGATTATTCGGCTCTCAGAAGAAACGGCCGGTATTAGAGTGTTTATACCGACGGGGAGAGTGACTGCATGAAAGGACTGACATCGGCAAAAGAACGGCCGCCGACGACAATGTAGCTGCGTGTGAGATTAGGATAAGTAGTTTGGGGATTACTGTTATTTCTTGGTGTGGGGACGTTGGGAGGATGCGTTGGGTGCAGTAGTGGTTCTATTAGTACTATAGTTACTAGCAGGATTAGTTCTCAAGCTTCGATTATTATTGCTGTTGAATACAGCGGGACAGTAGAAGATGAAGTTGGTGTGTGATTTATGTTAGCTTGATAGTTATTCTTATTAGAAATAGGGTTAGCAGAGGATGAAGCTGATGTGCCATTTGAGTAATGAGCTGAGGACGAAGTGGTGTTAGTTTTAATGTTAGTATTGGAACTAAGCTTTTTATTTGTCTTATTTTTAGTGATAGTAGCCAACTTACTTATATTAGATCAATTACTCAACCTATCCTTCCAAACACATAACGTAAGATTATTCCACCTGAAGATGTCTGCTTTGAAGTTTAGAAACAGCCATTCATATTTTGTCGGTATAATCAGCTTGAAGTTCTTATATTTTAGTAGCTTGATTTGTCGAGGTAGAACGGTTCCACAGTTAAGCATATTTATGGAGAAACTATTTTTGAAAAATTAATAGTATAGAAGAGCACCCAATATGGGTCTGCTTGTGCTGGTGCACCTTTGAGGAGAGGTGGTTCGGGTGGTCCTTCGTTCGGAGCCTTTGCGATGACTGCCTTCTTTTGGGGTTTCGATATAATTTCTTTTCCTTGCTAGATTTTTTCGTTTTAGTCATGTTCACTTTATTATATGCGCTAATTCTTTGTAATCTTTTTTTTTATCATGGTCAAGCACAGGAATCAACCTTTGTTCCACTAGACCGTCATGTCGTGCAACTCATGGTGCAATATCTAGTAGTCAGCTTGACCTGAAAATAGAAAAAGAATAGGAAAGGTTAAGGGCGATCTGGTGGATGCATAAGGAGAAGGCAGGGAGCTTCGCTTTTGCACTACTGGGTGTTAGATGAGTGCATCAAGTTTTTAACAGCCACCCGGCCGTCAGGGCAAGCGAGAGACAGTCTTGTTGGAGTGTTATGCCTTCTGAAACAAGTGAATCCCGCTAACCAGCCGACAAAGGCTATAACGCCAACAGTACCAGACTACCAGGTGAACAAGGAGGTGCACCGACCGCTAGATGAAGACCCCACCTAAGCGGAAATTTGGTACCCTATTATTAACCGGTATCTTGTATCCCATTCGGCTGTTGTCTATGTTTGTTCCAAATTTTTCCACAGTAGGTTCTAGTAAGTGCATCGGTGGCAAATAAAGGGATGGGCTTGACGACATGGATACAGTTTGGTTGAGAAGATTCTCTGTTAAATTGGGGGGATGACCTAATGTAAAATTATCCCCGCAGCTATTGTTGTTGGTGTTGCTTTGCAGGTGATCATTTTCCAATTCCTCGTAGAGAGACAATCTGCGCTCATTCAGGCCAGTATTTCCGGACGCAACCACTTTAAGCACTGGGGGCTCTACTTCACTATTTTTCAGCGAAGATCTTAAGATTTATAATTCCGACTCTGCATGATCCATTTGAGTTTTTAGATCTATTTTCAGCTCTGAGATTTTGTCCTCGAAAGGGGAAAGCTTATCAATGCTTAAATTGCTCGTACTCATTTCTTCAATGCTTCTTTTTACGGTCCCACCGTTTTTCGTACTTCCACAGTTTCATTTCTGAAGAATATAAACGACTGATCTAAATGTGGGTTTCTTTTGTTGACACATTATAATAATAGACAAAGAAGTCAATCAGAAAACTACAGAACAGAACTAAATTTCAACTAAATTGAAATAAGTTTTAATGTCGTTTTATGAGAGTCAACGAGGAACGTGGTTTCTTCATTAACTGAACTAAAACGAATCAATAGCGATTGATTGAAGTGGATTAATCCAGGTACACGTGCAGCACTTAAGGCGAAACTTGTACTGCTTTACTTGTAACTTTATGACTTCCTGGGAATGCATTTGGTGTAATGTTTATTAACATCTTGAAATTGGTTTTCGTTTCTTGCGTTTTTACGTATTTATCAGAGTTTGAACTATCACACTGTTAGTTTTTTGTAAAGATTCGCAAATGTTCTTTGCAAATGAGCAAAACGAATCACTTAAGTTTGAACAAATGAAATTTTTCATTCGGAATTTTCATTTAATATTTACAAAAGATGAAACGGTAACAAAGGAAATTACAAACAATATTTCTTTATTGCTGCTCGTAACTTTCTGGCTTTCCTCGTAATATGATTATCTTGGATATAATTAAGAAATACAACTTAAATCAAAACCTTCAAAAGAGGAAAAAATACCATTTGGAAAAAAGAGGAAATCTTCTATCAAAGGACCAAACATCCTGGAAATTAATTAGATTCCATCTTAATGAGCGGGCGTTACTGGTCCAAATTTAATCTCCGCCTGATTGGATAAAGTTGAAACTTGCGTTCGGGAATAGAATTATCCTGTTTTTGTCCTTTCGATAATTTCATTTTACAGTGTCTCGCCGCTGAGCACCTCCGGAAGGTTCTTCCAGCTCGAGAGGTATCCTAGCGACCCTGGAACGGATTCCAATGATTAAATCTGAAATGCTCCTTTCATCTGTAGTCCAGACTTGCAGGGAGACGTTAACTGCCAAAGTTGCGGGGAGCAGGAATAATCAGTCCCGGATATAAACTAATTAAGTGAAAAATTTTGTTATCAAACTTTCTCTTTGGCTTTTGTTGTCTGTCTTCTTCCAGTTAAAGTGGACGGATGCTGCTTTTATGACTTCCTTCAGCCGAACTCTTCTTCCACTCATAAGGTGATAGGATGGAAATTTTCTTTGGAGACTTTACCGCATTTCTGTGTTCAACCGTAGACCAAACTCTTCCTTTTAGCGAGACTTGTGCAACTCACTTTGTATGCAGTAGATAAGGGGAAGAAGTTTGCTGGAAAATTTATTCATCAAATTTCACATTCTGTACTTTAAAACTTGAAGAACCCAGCCCCGTTCGGATTATCAGACCAAACACAAACAGATTCCGCAGGGGGTTTGGTAATTATTTCCTTTGTTTGTAACCGCATTTTAATGAAGATTTTGTGGTGAAACCGCGAGACAAAGAAAGGATTTGCAACTTCTGATACACACAACACGATTCAAAGTGAAATGGTTGGAAACGATGGGTGATTATTAATGGCTGCGAAGCACGAGCAGAAATATATTATATGAGGATGATGGGATTAGGTTAACTTCTAGGGAACATGCTCTTGCGTAACAATGCGTCTTATATACTCGGAATTTGTCAAATGTTTCTGTGTGGTTAAGAGAGTTCCTAAGATCTGAAGTGTAGTTTATAATATTGGAGTATGTTGTTGCTTGCGGTGTATCTTGAAAATTGTTTGAAGAGGACGATATGTTTTCATCAGTTTTTCAAAGTAATATAAAATGTGGCTTCGCTACAAATTTTATCGTTCCTATGTTTCATATATGTATGTAGGTGGGGTTTTATACCTCCTTGCGATGAGGACCAGTATCATTTTTACAGGATTAATGCTTAGTCTGCATGTGCCAGTCCAGATTGAGAGGGTTTGTAAAGCTGCCTCCATGAGATCACAGAGGCTTTTCCGTTTTTAATGATAACATCGTCACGTGACGTGATGCCCCTCTGCTTCCATGCGTCGCAACAACTCCAGGAAAGGAAAATACTCCGCAGAGTGTCTTTTTTTACGGACCCACCTGTGGCCCAAGATCCTTCGACGATGCCAATTATTTTGCGATCCTTCGAAACTTCTACGAAGGATATCGCTTTGGATCCCTGCGTCTTGGACTTATTCGAAACTGGACGCTTGGTTCCTCCAGAGATCTTTGGCGCTTAGTGCTGGTGTACCTATAAACCGCTCTCTCTAGCGTAAAGTATGCAATGACTTGCTTTGCCCTAGCAATGTCATTCTGGACTTTAGTGTAGTCCTCCATCGACACTAGGTCTTCCCTGATCGGGTTGGTGGCTAAGCGGCTAGGGGACTAAGCTGGCCACTCTACTTGATGACCTGCCTTTGCCGGGTTCGATCTTTCCAGGTACTTGGCCCTTCCCCAGACCATTCGTTCTCTGATCCGCCGCAGCGGCCATCCTCGCAGGTGCAGGACAGGACAGCGACGGAGCCGTAAGGAGGAGGAGGCTTGCCAGTGGTCGCTTGGGTGATCTTTTTTGGTGGGGTGGAGTGGGCCTGTGCCGTAGCCTTGTTATTTGCGGGATTTGTGGCCCCTTCCGGTTTTTGTTTGGGCGAACGGGACCCCCTTTTTGGTGAAATTTTTATTTTTTGGATGAATCCAGAATTACTCCCACGACTAGCGGAGAAAGAGGCTAGTTAGAACCGGAGGACTTCAGGTATGCGGAGCATACCGTACACGACTGAACTATTTTTTAATCTGGGTCCACAGCCAAGGTAATCATAGGCACGGTTCGCACTTCACCTTGATCCGACCCAGAGGATTGCGGATTGGGTATGGGTAGCAAGGATTGAAAACAAGGAGAGAACCACTGTCCGCTACGTTCGAGAACGCATTGATCAGGGTGAACCAGCGTGATGGACTCGTTACGCATACGTGGAGGTCGTCGTCATTTGACAAATAAAAAACAAAAAAAAATCTAGGCCTACTTATTAACAAAAATAAAGAAGTCAACTTACACATAAAAAGCAAATAAATAAATGACTGTTTTTATATTTAATCTATTGGTTCATCTACCATGTTTCAATAACGTTCAATACCACCACCGACATAAGTAAACGCATTAAACCATTTCCAGCTGCCAAAGCCATTCATTAGGTAATTTCGTGAAAAACATCAACCCTCATATGAATTTCAAATGTTAAAAATGAATGCAAATTCGTAACCGCACCAACGACAGATAATGAAATTTGCACATTAAGTTCGCACCTTTTCCCTCGCTCTCTCCCACTTTTAGCACACATTTCCCCGGCAGTTGAAAAAACACTGTTCACCTCGTTATACACGTTTTAATTTTGTGCTTCCTGGTGATGAAATGTTTAATTAAAAGAAGTTGCAAACCGTAAAATAAATGAAGCTCATTATTTCCGTCTATAAGGATCCTTTTCAATCCCTACAGAGCACACGCCGAACGGAACAAGGATAAGGAATGCAGGTTTAACGGCGACATTTTGCGCGCAATTTACACCACAATTTCACAGGAGCCACGCATCGCAAATGTATTCCTATCACGGCTTTGAACACAATGTGGTAATGGCTACCAATTTCGTCACCGTGAAAATTTCTTAATTAATTTGCAGAAAAATTTATGCCGCAGCTTAGGTGCCATCTATAAGTAGTCATCAATGGCGGAATATAGAGGCGAATTGGTTCATAAATAAATAAGGGGTGTCAGCTACGACTAAATATGACATTGGGGTATGCATGTGTGCGATTGTGTGCAAGTGTGGTGGAGGGCCGGGGTCAAGAGAGACCCAGAGGCGCATAAAATGGATTAATGGCGGCCTCCCAGGGCACCAAGCTCATAGACCATGTTGAAAATTTCAGTCACGCACCCCAAAATGCTTGACTTAATGTCGTCCTATTCAGAAAAAAAGGAGACAAGTTTTCACACCTTCCTGTCACAAGCTACACCCGTTAACAGGATCAGCCGAGGGGATAGACCGGGTAAACACTGACACTAGAGTTGCCATCCCTATTTAAATATGGAATTGTTGATAAATTATGGGGTGAATTATGACAAAATCTATGATTTTTAAGGGATAAATTATGGTGATTTAAGGAGAGGTAAATTATTTTATAGGAAAGGTCCAGAGCTGTTCGCGGTTAATTATTCAGGCATGTCTACCTGTAAGTCTGCAAAGTTGATATTACTCTGAAAAATATTGGTGGTCGCCGTCTGCGTTTATAATGAAGTTCACTGCCCGAAAAGAAACACCTGATGTTCTCTAGAAGATAGTTCACTTGAGAAAACACACGTAGAAATGCAATTTTTAAAATGCTACTTACATCGGCTCCCACAGTGAATATAGAGCTCTACTTTTCTCCCTTGATATGTTGAGCTCCATGGAAACCCTAAATCGTGTGCAGAATGGGTGCAAGGGACGCGTGCTTTTTATTAATATATTCAAGGCACGTGTTTTATAAACATAGAGTAGTTTGCAGTGTAAAATAAAAGCCTGCTTTCAATTGATATATGGAATACTCGATAAGGTGCTGTTATTTTAATTTAATTTTTTCAGAGGCTCAGAGGATTTTACGTGTGTTCCGGGGAAAAAATACACATGACATGAAAAAAAAACACGTGATTCTTGTTACAAACTTTTTCAAACTACTACTCAGTAAAGCCATTGCGGACTATTGTGGGTGGCCGATAGAGAGAGATAACATAGAACCCTCATAGGTAATGGATCCGAAGATCAATGGTACAGCCAGTTCGCTGAGTCTATAGAGTTACACTTCAGTTCGCCAAGCATAAATGCAGCTTCTACCACATGACTTGGTACGTCTAAATTCAGGTCAGGTGCAAAAAAACTATTCTCCTAGCGTTAATCAACGAGTGATTGGGTAAATCAGACAGAAAAAAGATGTGCGAAGCAAAATAATGTGACGCTATTTGCTAGTTAATAGGACACAAAGGTATCGATGAAAACGAGAAAACTGATAATCTGATAGAACATGGGTCCGCTTCGGAGTTCTGAAATCGGGAAGCGTATGGAGGGGAGCTGCTTAGGGACCGCAAATGTCTCGCCGAGGAACAAAACAACGATGGGTTTCCATGGATACGAATTACGGCAGGGTCTCTAGTTTGTGGAGGCTCACACCGCTTATTGTAGCAAATTATCTTGGTAGCTTCCCTTAAGCCAAAGTTAACTATCTGGGCACAGTACGGCGGAGGTATTGCCTCAAGTGAACTCCGTCCAGAAAAATATAAAGAGCTCGTGGAACCTCGCACGACTAACCCAAACTTACTAAAATCTAAGTCTATTTATTACTGACATAAAATCTAGAGCTTTATCCTATCTATGTCCAAACCTATTTTTTAAAACTAACAAGAAGAATGACTCCACCAAGCAGAGAGATGGCAGGTGGTCAAGGATGATAAGCATCTTGAGATTCAGAATTTTGCTCATGCAGGTGGAGTTTAGGCCAACAGCAATCCGGTAAGGCTCTCTTTGTTTCATCTCCGCCACCGGCAAACTGGTACATACACCACGATTTTTTTCTTTAAAAGGTGAGGGGGCAACCCACATGGTGAACACTGCGGCCAAGTAAGGCCTATTCTGTACGTCAGCACTGTCAGCCTTCCGTATGGGGTCTTTAATTGACGAAGACTGGACTTGAGCAGGACTCAAAAACTCTCTGATAAAAGTTCTTCTTCTAAGCCAGATCAGAACAGGACAATCACAAAGAATATGTGTGGAAGTCTCGTCGCCTTCCATACAGAGTCGGCATTCTGTATCTTGTTTGAAACAATCCTTCGTTGTGGTGGTGATACCGCATTCCTTCTTGGCCAGTCAGAGAACTCACCAGCAGCCTGGTCCGCTTTGTTTGAAGTGATAGGGCCCTATACGGCAAAGGGTCTTATAAGATCTTTAGCCCAATAGGCTTGGTTTAGTTAGTATTCCACTCCTCTATCAGGGACTTGGAGGTGGACCAACGTCTCATACCCCTCTCTCGCTGTATGCTGCCTCATTCCCCTCGATAGTTCGGTGTCCGGGGACCCAGCAGAGCGAGACCTCATTTCTTTTGATTTTGATCAGGCTCTGGAGTACGTTAAAACACCCTGCAACCATTTTGCCTTGATGTGTTGAGTGCTTGGCTGTCAGAAAAGATTTTAATGTTGGCGCCTTTCAGACCTTTCTCAAGGTTGAGCCTAGCGCAGGTCGCAATGGCATGTATTTCAGTCTGGAAAACAGAAGGCCACTTACTCATTGCAATCGAGACCTTGGAGTTGGGTCCTGCGACACCAGCCCTGTGCCATGTTCTATCTTTGACCCGTCGGTAAACCAGTGGAGATGTTTTGGATCCCCAGGAAGATAAAATTACTCCCACTCAGAACGATCCGGGATAATCGCTCTGAATTTCCTTTGGAACCGCAGTTCACTAACCATATGGTCGAGGATATACATACATGTGCCCTTTGACTGTATAGGGAAAGTTGGATGATATCTGAAATCTCAAGGCACTTATGGCGGCAGATTTCCATATGAAGATATGCAAAGGAGTCAATCCAATGATTGCCCCCATTGCAGCTGTGGGACAGGTCCGCATAGCTCCGATAATGGACCAGGCAAGCAAGCCGCTGCAGTTTGCTGCACTTGAGGATCATCGTAACCTATTTAGCGGCATAAGTGAAAACAGGTTTAACGATCGGATTGTTCATCCAACACCTCATTTGTGGTGTAAGACCCCATGTTTTACCCAGAAGCCTTTTGCTGGCCCATATAGCCCTTGTGGATTTGCTGATGACGTAGTCAAGTTGAGCGTTCCAGTTCAGTCTCTTGTCTAATAACAACTCCCAAATATTTAACTGAGTCTGTGTACTCAACTGTGGTACCCTGGATACAGATTGGACCTAGGTCGTCTTTGTAGCGTTTGGAAAAAAGTACCAGCAGAGCCTTATTGCCAGACCCTCCTTGGTATACCATATTTGAGCTTCTCGCAGAGCTGTTCTCATGACCTCTGTTACGGTCAAGTCAAACGTCCTAGAGACAATGATGGCAAGATCATCTGCATAACCAATGACATTGAAACCAGATTCTGATAAATTGGTCAAAAGTTCATCCACAACTAGTGACCAGATTAGCGGGGATAAGACTCCACTTTGAGGGCAGTCCTTAATAGCCTTACCACTACTGGTGGAGACACCTAGAGTAGAAGGAATGTCACGATCTACAAACAAGATTGGCATTAATCCACTCAATCGTGTGAAGTGAGGTTTCTGAGAGCCAGTGCTGTAGAGAAGAAATTATAGCCAGAGTTGTCGAAAGCAACTTCGATGTCAAGGAACGCACATAAAGCAGTTTCTTTAGCGAGGAAGGCATTGTCGAATTTACTGACTGGTGGTGTAAAGCAACCTCTGTTGATTTACCCTTCGGAGCAACGTAGAGGAACGGAGAGCTCCAGCTTGCACCTAATATGAAGGTCTAGCAGCCTTACCATCGTTTTCAAAAGAAAAGAGGTTAAATTGATAGCTTTGTATTATTTAGGCAGCTCGAGGGGTATGTTGCCCCGTTTCGGTATAAAACCCACCACGACGTTCCTCCAGATGGTTGGAATGTATCCCCAGTTGAAGCTGGCTCTAAAGAGACAGACCAGGCTGTCGAGGATCACATCAAGGCACTTCTGAAGAAGTGCCGGAAAAATTCTATCTCCTTCCGGGGACCACTACCCATTTAACCTTGTCAAGGTTGAAGATGTTCCCAGAAAGACTCCGGGAATAACGGTCTGAGATGGTCCTATCACTACGTATAGTTGTCAAAGAAAGATATAGAGATGTATTTTCAATATATATAATCGTGCAATTATTTTTTATAGTTATACATATTTAAACTCCATATTGAATTGAAAAATGTTTGTCAACCCTCATAAATTTCGATTCAGAGTATTTTTTCTTCCAATGTAAAAAGTTTCGTCTCTTAATTTTGTCTTGTGTTTACTTTATACTAATCCTTGTAAAATAGAGCATATTCAAGGCTGTTCCTTAGCTAACAAATCGCGAATCCTAAAATATAACTATAATCAATTTGGAAGAATTGATAAATGACATCACGGGTACTATACCGGTGTCAATGCTGATTTTGTTTTCAACTAAACATTATTATCCTACATCGCAACAGAACGCCACAGATGGAAATTCGCTCTAATAATTCCTTTTTATATTGAATAAATGTGAAATAAATCTGGAAAAGACAATAAAAGAAACAAGAAACCTTTTGAAATACCTCAAACACCCGAAGAGAAGCAGCCAGCAAAGCCTCGCAGGATATTTATAAATTATCTCCACATGCACGGTCTGACAGATGGTAGAAAAAGGTTAATGGAGATTTGATTAATAAATTGAATATTTTATACGCATTGAGGCACATAAAAGGAAATTGCTCGTTTATATTTAAAACCAAACTGTCATCGACAAACCCGTCTCAGTTTACATTTAAACAAAATTGAAATTGTTTTAAACTCATTTTAAGTCATCAATAGGCACTTTTATAATTTTAGCAATTTTGAAGGTGTACCTCTTTATTTCTTTCTTTTAATATGTATTGGGTGCACAAGTACTGCGAGTGCCACTAGGAGTTATTGTACTATTACCGTAGGTCAGACGGCTTGTTTAATTTCAGCAGACTTCCTAAGGATTAGCCTACAGAGTAACAATAATTAGTTCACGCGAAAACCAAATACAAGCATACTTATATTTTTAGAACCATACATGCGTCCTTAACATAAGAAAACGAACAAATGTACGGTATTATTATAGCACGGACCCGCTAGGAGTATAAAAATTTAAAAATGATTCCACTATAGAGGCGCCTCTGTTACAGATATGAATGCATTCTTAATCGTATTCTAAACGCAAGTGGCGTTTTATCAAGGGATCCCCAACTAAGTACTAACCAAGTCAAATGCTGCTTGACCTACACAATCGAACGAGAATCTGTCCATTGAGTATGGTAATGTCAAACTTTATTCTCACCAAATTAATTGCCCCTTTTCTTGGTCCTATTCAATGTACGAACGTGCATGTGTCGTCGATTTAAAGTGTACAGCTTTAGTCCTCCGCTCCTTCGATCCTCCAGAAGTTATGAGAGGCAATTTGGCCAGTGTTCTGTCATTATTCCTACTGCATCCTAGGAGTACCAGAGCTTAACGTTTCACTTTTGGAAAGGATAAAAAACGGTTTTAATTTGGCCTTCTGAAGTTTAGTTGCATGCCAGAATGCACTTCTCCTTGAAAGTCCAGTGTGCCCAAGCTGTATACGTCATACTAAACCTAGCAGAATGGTGAAAGTGGCGCTACAGGCCATAAACCAGAAACCTAGCAATACAAAGTTAAAAGAAACAAAAAAAGGAAAGAAATATTAGGAGAGATAGCAGCTGTACGGCTGATGCAGGCCTAGGAGCTAGAAGCAATGGTGCAGGAGTGAGAGTTAAGAAGAAGGGTTTTTTTCGGTTAGCTAGAGACTAGAGTTGCTAAGGGTTCATGTACACGTGTTCTTATCCTACACGTGTATTTATTTTACATACATACGTTTGATACACGTGTCAAGATTTTAAAACAATTTTTAACGGAAAATAAGACAAATCCTAGAATAAACACTTTTCGTCTTGTTACTTCACATACAGGCCGCCGGCAGGCCAGGTCGGCCAGCACGGCTCGATGAAGGCCACACATGAAGGCCCGTTTATATCTACAGACATCGAGCGTGAATTTTTTTATTTTCTTTAACAATGGATAAATCTTCCACTAAGAAGAATTTCAACAAAAATATATCTAGTGTCTGTCGTCAGACACGGCACGATAAATGTGAATAAACGGTGTCTATCGGTGTCAGGCACGGCATATGTCTGGCATACTCGATGACAGACAGAGGGATAAGTACTTGAGACAACCGCCTGACAGGCCGTGGAGCGGAGGCCACTTAATGCTTCCCCACAGATAGTGTTGGGTAGGACACGATTATAAAATGAGTTTGTAAGAGGTGCCTCTTTTTTCGTTTGAGCCAGTACAATGCCATACTTTAAATAAGGCGAGGTGCTATTGTAATGCCAAAATGACAAAAACAAAAAAAGAGAGAAAATAAAATTTAAAAAAATAAAGAAAAAAACTACCAATGGGGATCTCCCAGTTGTTGCGACCTCTGCTAGTAGGGCTACACGTTGTTCTAGGCTTTCCGACTCGACGGGGTTCTTGAGGACTCCAGTCAAGGTTTGGCTAGTTATTCGTTCTCGCGCTGCAAAGTGTGGTCAATCCAATCAAGGCGTTGATCGAGGTATACAAGGAAAAGTTGAGCGAAAAGTAGTGTCAGAGCGCCTCCCAGCAGTTGGTTTTTAATCGGAAATCTTACAAAGCTCTGCCAAACGCTCCCAGCGATTTTTATGGGCCGTGGTGCATTCGCCCCAAATTATAATTTTGCACATTTTGAAGAATGGCAATACTGGAGTTTTTGCTGATGTTACTTGTAGGTGTTTCTGTCTGGTTCAAATTCAATGTGAGCTTGAGTCCTGAATGCGCTGTAGGTCCACCATCAAGTAGGGTTAAGTTGAATTGCTGTTCTCGCACGAAGTCGCTGGCTCTTGATTCTGGCATACTCAGTTGAGTAAGAGCTTTGTTGTTGATTGATATGCATAAGTCCGCAAGCAGTAAGTAATGGACGTCACCAATCGCTTTCTCGCACTCAAAAATCCCTAAATACAAAATCTGAGCAATATAGAACGTATGTTACTATGCTTTGCATCGAATTTTTGACAAAGCTCTCTATGACAGCGCCCCCTAGCAGTGAAAGTAGGCACCGATGCCAAAACCACCCCTTTGATGTAAGTAATATGTGGTTATATTTTTGAGGTGATCGGTTGAATGGTTTAGGAGTTATTCGGCAACATACATACATCGAATTTTATATACATATATAAATATACCTGTCCTTTGTTGTCTTTCAAAGGAGTAGCATAATACACAAAATTCCGATCAAAAGATATTCAATAATCACTCAAAAAATGTGGTAATTTAACAGCATTGGAAAGTCATCAATTTTTGCCAAAAGTGTTTCTGACAGACACCGCCAGAAATTTTAATATTTTATAACATTAATTTCTAAATAAAAAAGTATTTATTAACAACAAAAATTTTGTTTGTTTTTTGCAGATATTATACCCAGGACATCGAAGATAACTTGGCTTTAAAACTCAGGTAAAAATTCCCTATTATGAATAAATAAGTGCCCAAAGCGCACCACCCACCTTGTAATGAGCTTTCCCACATAACACCTTAGCCAATTTACCGCCGCTAAATGTATCCAAAATGCATGAATATTCATCAAAACGTTTAAATTTAAGGTAAAGGAGTGTGAGAGCAAGAGAGCCCCGGTAAGAGGTAATTGCTTGTTATACTTAACGATTGCCTACCGGAATGGCAATTCAGTTCCATTTCAAATTACGAAATTATCTGAAATATTCATTCTTAATTAAGGGAGTGTGTTGTTATTTTGGCAGATTAGGGACAGTTCTGTAATGTTGTAATGTACATTTCTATTTCGGAATTGAGGAGCTTCGCATATATTACTACTATACGGTAGCGAGCATCCGAACAGGCATGGTAGTAGTTAGTGTCGGAATTAAGAGATTAACTTTGTATTTTCATTTTGAATGAAAAGGGTTGAGCACATCAATGGTTTTAATGCTGACGAAATTAGCGCGGCATTATTTCTGGAATTTACGCTTTTGCACTCAACTATGATTGCGTAATAAAAGGTAAGTGCTGGTTATCAGGGAGTATGGTTTATAGACTTTTTTTAGGTACAAAGTTTTGCCTGAAGATTATACGAAACAATATTCATTTTTATAGGCTGTAGGAGGGTTGTATCGAGAAGGTAATAGCAAGGGGCACGTTAATGCTATTTTTATCGTAAAAACCAGAAATGATATCGAAAAGGTACTGCACAATTATTTAAGATATCCATAATCCAGATATTCAGGTTTTGTTTAAATGCAATCAGTTGATTATTACGAAATGATACAGATGGAGTTTCGATGCCACCCACGCTTTATTGATTGTTGGTTTGGTTCCTCTTTCGTGGGCACAATTATTACAAGAATAGTAGGAGAGCATGGGCTTTGTTACTTTATATCAGAAATAACAGGAAAAAGAACATAAAAATGACCTAACCCAAAATCGTAATTCCCCGAGTCAAAATAAAATATGGCCTTACAACGGGAGAACTCCAAACGTGATTGAAACCTAGTCCCGGCCATGTGAAGAGCATGGAAAGGCCGGTTGCAGGACAGTAAGGCCGTATAGATTTTTTCAAACTCCGTGACACAAAAAATTTGAACAGTTCTGCGGACCTCATTGCCAAATTTTATAAATATTGTTCTATCATTTCCTCGCTTTTTAGTTAAAACGGCAACAAACGCAGAAAAAACTCAACAAAATAATTTGGGAAGGGATGCGCGCATGCCGAATGAGTAAAGTTAATTAATCTTTATATGTGTTGAGCAGAGCTTTTAAATACATGTAAAACTCCTGCATACATTCCTGTAAACATTTTTAAGAGCTTAGCTGGGGAACATGCGCGGCATGTCACGACGTTTGAAAACAACTATACACCACACACACTGGCTCGCTCCTCTTGCGCATCGATAATCTTGTAGGATAAATCGAAAGAGCCATTCATTGTACGTAACGAAAATGTTGAAGTTCCCATAAAATATATTCAGCAATTCATTTGGGGCAGATTCTTTTTTGGCGTGTATAACTTAGCCCTTGGCCATTTAAATCTTTTGGCCAAGTTTGGCCGTAGTGAGGCCATAGGTGCTCCCATTAAAAATGGGTAAATATGCTACGGCCATCATATCCCCTTAAAAAGCCAAACGGCCGTGATTTGCCCACCGATAGGCCATTTTTATTTTTACTCTTGACTATACATATTAGGGTGATCTTAATTTTCTTTGGGGCACCCTGTTATTTTGTTCTACTATATAAAAAATATAGTTTAAAAAACTAAAAATATACGCTTTTACTTTGATATGAACTAAAAAATAAAAAATTATTTTGAATGAAAAGTTATATTGCTCCAGCCAGTATGTGCAAACAGCCTACCTTTCGAAATGTAAAAAAAGCGTGGAACTCGTTACCTATAATCTTACTTTATTAACACCAGAACTCTGCGCCAGCGCCCCACGCTTTTTTACAATTTGCACATAGTGGCTGGAGCAATAAAAATTTTACATTCAAAATTATTTTTTACTTTTTAGTTAATTTCAAAGTAAAAGCGAATTATCGCCGTATTTGCCTCCATTCGGTATTTACATAAAAATGAGACTACAGAAGCATCAAGAGCAAACGAGCCGGAAAGAACAATCGGGATTTAGACCACATCGAGGAATACTTTGATCAAATATTCGCTCTCCGTCAGCTAATGGAAGAAAGAAATCGTTGCGGCAAACGAACTGTCGTCATTTTCTTCTTCTTCTTCTTCTTTAACGGCTCTACAACCGGGATCCGGTCCTGGCCTCGCGCAACTGTTCTCTCCACCGGTCCCGATTCTGAGCCGATGTCATCCAGTTTGGCATCCCTAAACTCTGAGCGTCCTGGTCCACGCCATCCTTCCAGCGAAGGTTGGGCCTCCCTCGCTGTCGCACCCCATAGGTCTTACCGCAGACATCTGGTCGTCATTTTCATCGATTTCAAATCCGCTTTTGATTGCATCGATGATTGCATCGAACACCTTGTAGAGAGCCTTGGAAACCAAAAACGTGCCATTGAAGATCATCTAACTTCTCCAAGCGTCGTACAATGGCTCAACCAGCAGCGTTCGTATACGAAGCGACTTATCTGTGGAGTTCCCGATTCAAACGGGTGTCCGACAGGGAGACGTCGCTTCGCCACTTCTCTTCAACGTTATAATCGACGCGATTATGCGTGAAGTATTTGATGGATGAGTTTGATACTACGACAACACTTTCGTAGTTGACTTGATGTTCATGCAAGATCACTTGATATTAAGGAGATTAAATTCACCGAAAATGCACAAGAATTCCTCAGGTTAGACGACATCTGGCATTGAGCCTCATAAATCATCACAGGAGACGCTGGAGGCTGTATTCCTCACATCACAAATTTACAAAGTGCCAAAGTATGAACTAAAGCATCAAATACGGCGCTTTGAAATTATTGCGATCAATCGAGTTTCATAAAACTTTAAATCTTTAAAGATTTCAGATTCTGTTGAAACTCCCATTTACTTACTAACGACATTTATTAACTTCCCAGTATAGGAAGTTATTGTAATCGGTCCGAAAATCGAAATCGAAAATTTCAACGTATTTTCATCTTTCAAGGTCCCAGGAGCATTTTAAGCAAAAAATTGGGAGGAAGTATGTGTGTGTGTGTATGTGCGTACGGATGTGGTCATTTTTTCCTGCACGATAACGCGCGAACCAAAACTGATATCGACTTCGTTGAGGTGTCGTTCGAAGCGTATTAACCGAAATATGATCTGAAAAGATTTTCATGAAATTCGGTCCAGCCGCTTTTTTGTTTAAGCGACGTAAGTGATTTTTGTACCTGAACGATACCGCGCGAACTAAAAACTATATCGACTTCATTGAGGTGCCGAAAAACATTAATACATCAATTTTATATACATTTTAGTCATCCTAATCTTGTAAGTGCGCACATTTAGTTTGACATTTTAGCGAAAATATTGATAAACAATTGTGACAAATTCTAGGTATTATACATATATTCTATATTGCCTATTGTTCATTTATTATTAAAATATCCAATCATAATATTCAACATCCATCATACTGGGAAGTTGATCGTGTGGACCGAAAGGGTCGAACCCACATCCCAACTAGTTTTTCATTTTTTGCTCTACAAAGACGTATGCTAGACTATGTATTTACTGAAGTTGTATCAAAACTCATAAATTTTACCTGCTCTGCAATACCCGTGGATTCTAGTGTTTCATTAATAGCATAAGCTATTTCCTCCCCTGTTTCCAACTGAAGTTTTGGAACGGCAAGTGACTGGTAAATGTCTTTCTCGGATACGATAATAGGCAGTCTACGAAACTTTTCACTGCATGAAATGTCTTCTAGGATGTTTCCGCCCCAGTGTACGGTCAAAGGAACAACGGTTGAAAATTAATTTTTTAAATCTTGAGCCCTATTTTCTCTCCTTTTAATTATAAGGCGCCGAATAGACGATTTGTACACATTATATTCGGAAGGATCGCATCCTACGCTTTTTAGTGTGCTAGTTAAAACAATATCTGCGTTACTGTCACTTAAATTTGCTGCAGATAGGTTACTGTCTAAAATATTCCGTATACATCTTCTTTTTTTTCACCCCTTAATGGATATAATTATTTTCTCTTTCTGATGAGCGGTTTTCGTCTTCACATCGTGCGGAGGAATCGATGTTCTTTCAGAAAGCAATCTTTTACAATCTTCTTCACGTTCTTTTATTTTTTTCCAAACTTGCTTTTTCTCTGTAGACTTGGTTTCTTTCTTTACAAAGTTTTTATCCACACTTCCCATTATTCCAGGTCCTTTTATCCTTTTTATCTGCGAGCAAGCAGGAAATCTTTGTCTTCTTTAGTTTTATGGAATACAAACATACCGAACCTATAATTTTAGTTACACAGTTGATGTTATTACTTTGAAAACACAAGTCCCAGTCAGTTACTTGAAAGAAGTAAATAAGCGCCACCTAGCTGCCTTTGGTTATTTCCACATATTTTTGGTTGGAGCAAATGATGGCCATGAATAAGCAGCTTTTGCTAGGCCATGGTCCAAGTTTTCAATTGGTTAGGCAATATCGATGAAGTACCGGAGGAGATGGGCTTTTTGGACTGCTACGTCAGGGACTGTAGTGCGATCATTTATAATTTGATGGTAATTACTAATGTCTTATAGACCGGAACCAGACTTTTTGGCCGAATGTTAGCCAGATTACTTCTTTACCTGTCTTAGGTGAGTCTACGATTTATATGCAGTCGGACGTCTAAACCTATAGGCTACAGAAGTTCTGTCAGCGAGAAAATTCATTCACTTCTGAAATCAATTGCTTGCTTCCTTCATTGCCAATCAATTCTTCTGGAATTTATACAGGGCGTTCCGACTTTTTCTACGAATGGAAAACGGAGTATAAGGAACGCGGCTTTAATTTCATTAATAAAAAAAAAAAAAAAGGTGAATGATGGAAAAATACAGAAATGAAGAGGCTTATTTGTAAAAAAAAAATTATGAAAACAAAAATAATGTTTTCCATCTTTCACTGCAATCCAAATAGTAGGTCATTAAGGTCCTGTTCTCTGAATTATTTTTTTAACATCTTTAAAAGTTGTTTACGAAATTCCTGCAACACTCCAATACTCCCACTGGGTTGGAATTTTTGGTATTTACCATTTAAAAATAATCAACCTTCGTTGACCTGTTCTTATTATTTTGAAATTTTGCATACCTGACAGACCCTCCGCCTTCTACCCAAACGGGAAAAATCCGGTTCTAGTTATTGAAAATAAATGAAGGTTTTTTAGGTTCATTGTCATTAAGCAATGTTTTTTAGAGTACTTAACACTTTGCTAATTAACAAATGTCTACAAATGCATGGTAGTTTAAGAGCTTCGTGAAGTATTTATCTAAGTTACTTATGTGTATCGATTACATTCTAATCTCCCCAATTTAAACTAGGTAAATACGTGAGAAGATTAAGTTATCCGCCCACAGAACTTTTAGCATAAAAATATCGTCCCCAACGAAGGTAAGTTTCAGTTTGAAAATTGTTTTGCTTCTCAACTTGGCTCCAGGTATTCGAAGAGATCTATACATGTAAATCCAAGCCATCCTCCGCAAATCGCATGGCACTCATTTTTCTCGTACTTTAGTATTCTTCATACTTGATTACTTGCGTAACGAAAACTTTTACCTTCAATTCCCACACATAATTCCAGGCTATGAATAATAAGCAGTCCACAGAGGAGCTACAATATTAGCAGCAGCTCCACTGCTGTAAATACTTTCAATCCTCCCACACACTTCTTCTCAACAACACCTGAAATTGATGGAAGAACTGTGAAAGGTAGTAAATAATCTCTTCCTATGAGCAGAGAGCCATTTCACCCAAATAAAGACAAAATAATTGATTTAAGGATAAGGGATGGGGGTTGGCATAGTGCTTTTCAATCTGGGGTGTGCAATCCGCCCAGTGCTAAGCTGTTTCCTACCACAGGGCATTGGCGAATAATTTGAACACGGCGACCTAATTGGATTTAGTCCGGAAGTTTTTTTTTTGGTATTTATAAACGTTTAGAACTGACAGGGTCCTGATAGCATCTTTCTCCCACAGAACTCTATGCGGGATAATACTATTGTGAAGTGCGGAACGATGGAAATGTTTTCACATTCACATAGGAAGCTAATAAAGCTTGACAGAGAGCAAAAAAAACTCCCTCAAATCCGGTATTTTCCTTGATGTCCTGCAAACTGATAAAGGAATTGCGGGCGTGTCCAGGACAATGATTAGTTCTCAGGAGAGGAAATCAAAATTCACCCAACGAAGCGCCATGTTATGTGCTCAGTGAACAATTTAAAATGTTAGGAATGGAAGTATGTGTCCTTGCAGGGCGGACGGAGGTGGGTTTTTTTTTAATTTTCTGTGTCATTCTACCGGGATTCTTGGAATCCCTTTAAGGTAAAAGGATTCTGGGGGAAAAAATTAGAAGACTGATAAATTTTGATTGGTTTCTCTGCTTTTGTTAGATCGAAATTTTCTTACGCTTTGGTGACCTTTTTTATGAACATTTTTTTGTCCTTGAAGTTCTGTCATAAAGAAGATTTTTCAATTTTTGGACAAAATATCTTTTGTAATTGATATTTGGAATAATTGCATGCCACGGTGGGAATTAGACTTTTGGTTTCTTGGGAAAGAGTACTGCTTTGTATACTAGTACCTATGTATGTTTCATCCAGGTTACGAACTCGTTTCTATATACATATGTACATACATTTTATAAGTATGAATCAGAAGATTTATTTACTTTCTTTAGGTCTTTGCCAACATTGCGACTTATTTTAGTTTAACTTTTGATATCTGTAGCCTAAAATTTATTTAGGATTCACTGCCCAAATCTTCCTGGGAGCAGGAAAGGTGATGGAGGATACTCAATCGCTTCCTCGCTATAGCTTCAGTTTGATGACACCTTGTGTGATTTAGTGGCTAACTTGGCAGCTTGCCTATCGAAGAAAATAAAACGCTCTATAGCCGCGTCTCCACCAACCGAACATGTTTGCCGAACAGTGTTCACGAACATAAAAACGGACAAACATTCCACATTTGGTTCCCACACATGTTCGACGAACATTTTCAATAGCTCACAAATCAATGTTCGCTACAACACCGACATCACAAATGTCTGTCGAACACTGTTCGGCGAACATGTTCGGTTGGTGGAGACGCGACTTATTAATACAAGTCTGGGCATACATCTGAAATAAAGCCAAAAGCCATGGATTCTTGGTTGAAACCGTCCGGATACCGACCTCTGATAATGGTCATAAACAGTTTGTCGAAGTCTAGAGTAGCAGGAATGGTATCGGCTAATGAGAGCATTGGCTCCAGATTTAGGTCTTTCCACAAAATTTCCCGGCTAAAAGAAGCAGAGCTCCCGTAGACGCAGCATGCTTGCCAGAGCCTCATTATTCTTTAGTAGGTGGAATGGAGTGAGATTCATTAGGGCTTCCATAACTTTATACAGCCAGTGCCGTAAGCACCGGCATTTAGGGCTCCCCGCGCAGTCTTTGGCAATATAGCCCTTTTCTCCGCATTGACTCATTAAGCCACCGTAGGAATGTTGCAGCTCTAGCAAAATTTTATCGTTTTTTTCATAATGATTGCTCCACTGAAATAAGTAACCTTATGCCTCCACGGCAACATTTTTCCCGCAACACAAGACTTGCCCGCTCGGCTCACCTCCTCAGTTTACAGCCCTTATCTTCGCGCACACTCCGATCTAGAAATTCGTTTATAACAAGAATCACTCGTCTGTGGAACAACCTTCCAAAGACGGTATTCCCGAACTCATACAACATCCAAGAGTTCAAACGCAAGGTTCATCGCCACTTTCTGCAACACCCCCTTGACTCCCCCTAACCTATTATGTCCTTCTCTCTATCTTTCGAGCTAAGCTTACTACTGGACATTGCACTATGACCTGAACGACATGACGTACTAGTAGTACAAAGGGTGACACCTGAGCTTAGACTATCACATAAAAAAAAAAAAAAAAAAAAAAATCAGGCACAATTTCTTCCTGCTCATAGTGCTGGTGCAGTCCTTTGCTATATACCCGAACTCCCAGCATTTGTAGCATCCGCTTGACGTAGCTCACTCCCTTTTGCCATCTTACCATCTTATGAGGAGATTTGCATGGGGTATATTTTCTGCTGGCCTCCACTGTACGCTTCCCTCAGTCCAATGCTGAGCTCCCGCACTTACAGCAGGCCCATCTGATTCTGCAATACCTTGCACACCTCCTTTTTAAAAGTGATCTCGACCAGGTTACTGATCTCAATCATTACCTAGTGAGTGTTTACCCTTACCTCTGCTGCTTCTCCTAGCGAGAATTTAATCTTCCACTGGAGATTCACAGTTTTGTCTTCAGATCCAGCACAAGGTTTTATTTTTGTGTCCGCCTGGTGCGCTTAACCTTTCCCAAGGTTCTTTAAAGAAGTGTCTGATATAACTTGC
The DNA here is from genome assembly GCA_949987705.1 of Thereva unica. NCBI lineage: Eukaryota > Metazoa > Arthropoda > Insecta > Diptera > Therevidae > Thereva > Thereva unica. Next base: position 134,895,295 of record OX465282.1, read on the forward strand.
ATCAAGATCTCCGAGTTTGATATGCCGTTTGCCGTAGTTATCACAAGCTCATCCGGTTTTATCTTTTTTGCGGCTGTTCCCCAGTTGTTTCTTTTACTGCTTTTTCTTCTTCTTCCTCTCTACCTTTGTCCAGGGAGACCCTTTTTCCGACCCTTTTCCTCTCCGAGAGACCCGGTGCACCATTAACGTGCTCTCTCTATCTGGCCTTTTTCATGTCTCTTTTGAGGCAACCTCTCCTTCCTATTCTTTGGGCATTTATTGGAGTTGTGCCTCCTCACACGGCTCCTTAGGGCACTTGCAGGATTTCGAAGTTCTTATGACCTCCTTCGCCCATTTTGCAACCGCCACAACGTCTTTTCTAAAACTCTTCTCCTCTCATTCTCCTCACCAAGACTAAGATTGCGTAGGTTGGGAGATTGACTGTCTGCTACGTTCTACAACCCCAATGTGTGAACTCTCGCAGTGCACTTGTCACGCTTATTTGGAAGTCATCGTCATCATCAATTTCCCATACAAAGAAGCGTTTACAATACGTGCGTTCCATTGGGCGATATTTGCTACTCCGGAGTACTCCCGAGGACCTCCAACTACCCCTGCTCTTGTTTTGGGGGATTTCACTCCTAGTAGAAACGCATAAAATTTCCGCCAGGTTTTCAAGCTTTAGCTACTTAAAAGTAGATGGCTTTTTGTTTTTTCAGTAAAATAAACTGTCAGATTAATTATTATATGGTGCATTTTTAAAGTAAACAAAACAAGTAACAGTTTAAAGTGAATAAAATAAATAACAGTGGAATTTAAAAAATTATAAAATGGATAATATTGATAGATATAATACGGTAAGATAAAATAAATTGTTTTATTATACCCTTGTTTACTTCTTATATTAAAAATCGCGTTCCATTGGCCATGTACTCGGGAGTAGAAAAAATCTCCCAATGGAACGCGGCTAATGATGGAGTGAGCTTTACTCTGAGATTAAGCTTTACATTGAAATCCCAGTGAATTTCGAAAATATTAGAAAGGAATTGCCAACCCTCAAACTTCTCAAGTTTTACAGTATCTGGTGTTTAAGCCTTTTAAATATATAACCAATAGCGTGTTCTTCACCTAAAGATATTCTTCGATGATATCTACAGTCTTTACCCTCCTTTAAAAAAAAATTTTCGTACTGTCTGGAGTGAGAGCTTTTAAAAGCTAAATTATATAAATTTAGTATATTACACAATGACCTTTGACCCCAGCCCTTAATACTTCGACATCTGCTGTGCACATATGATAAAGCAACTTTCATGAGTTTTTCGAGAGTTTTTCGCCATCATGACCGCTGATGATCCTTATGACGAATCATCTGTATAAGCCGGTGTTTTGAAGCCCCAGTTATTCAGGTCGGCAAGAAGTGGGACGATTACAATTGGCTCCAAGTGAGGTAATAGCACGGTTCCTTGAAGAAAAGTTTTTGCAGCCACTATCATAACCAATTCACAATTCATATCAGTAGTTATTAGTCTGTTCCTTAGATGCACCCTCAGTATCTGCGAAAGCGTAGAAGGGACCTCTCAATATCTTTCCCTTGGGACGCGGATTGCAGCGTATGTACATCTACCTGACCTGTAGGCTGATGCCTTAATACGATTTTGTTCCTTATATATACGATCTTCACCTAGGCTCTCTCCAGAATTTTGGGATATATGGGGCATATCTACCCCGGAGTAGTGACATCAGGGTTATTTGGATCTCTTCCAATTCTTTTTGAAGGAGAGCCGGAAAAATTTGGTGTCTACCAAAAGCCTTGAAGAATGTGAAGAATGGCCCATTCGATCTTACCTGCAGGCAAAGTCATGTTTGTCAGACATTTATATTGTAGAACCTCTGTGCAAACATTAATTCGGAACCATTGTTAAGTTCTAAGGCCATGACAAGGTGAATTACTAGAGAAACCTGGCTGATAATTTCCGTGTTGAAAGCTTGTCTTTATCCGTTCATGACCTTTGTTTGGATTTTCATAACTCTTTGTTGTAATACGTGAGGGTTCTCTTGCAGATGTTCCAGTTGCTCGAAATCTCGAAAAATTATCCCAGTCTAAACCGACCTAGTACCTACTCCTGTTTAATTGTTTTCTAACTTGTCTCCTTTCAGTGGGGTTTTTCTTCAAATAAAATATTATTTTTTTTAACTATACCATTTGTAGTATTAAGAAGTTGGGTTAACAGAGATTTTGTGAAAATCATAAATAGAGCATCCTTTTGAGATTTAGGCCTAAGGGCCGGTTTCACAGTGCAAACTTAAGTTTTCCTTAAACTTAAGTAAATTTTTTCACTTAAGTGTAACTTAAGTCAAATTCGGTTTCACAGTGCAATTTTTTTTTCTTCAATATTGAAGTGCCGCCGTAAGAAACAAATATAATAGTAAGAAGAAGAAAAAATTGCACTGTGAAACCGATTTTAACTTAAGTTATACTTAAGTGAAAAAATTTACTTAAGTTTAAGAAAAACTTAAGTTCTCACTGTGAAACCGGCCCTAAGTCGTTCACATTTCTGCTGTAGAACTTCACAATCCAAGAAAAGTTTTATTATTTACAGACATTTTGATTTTATTAAACATAATTAATAGGATAATAATTGCTCTTCCTTCTCTCTATATAAGAATCAATTAATTTCCAAATACCGAACGTACCAAACTTCTTACGCAAAAAAGGTCATTACGCTTAACTTTACATTATTTTACACTTAATTTACAAGTGAAGATTACAAATGGCTCTTAAAAAAATTCTTGACGTAAATAAATCCCCGGGGCTACTGTTTACAAATTAATGAGTCCAAAATTGATAACCAATTAAAAATTAATTAACCTTTGCAACCTTGATTTTGATAAGGGTCGACTACACCAGAAAAAATCTTCTGCAAGCATTTCCTTTTTTTTTCTTTTGTTATTCCGAAAGGGAGTGAAAGTTTCCGGAGAATTTCTCTAGGGAATTAAAGTTGTATCGAAAATGATGATTGGATTAGATTCTTGGATGTTGGCTTGCTTGCCGTCGGCTACATTATGGTCGTTTAAATTGGAAATTAAGAGCATCCGATGTGAACCCATACACATGCATAAAACAAAAGGTTAATGAGAAATTCATTTAATATTTTACATAAGAACATATTTTCTGATGGTGATGGTGAAGATGTCTGGAGGAAATTACGAGAGCGTTTCTAGTGGAATGAACGACTTTGTTGTGAGTCTGGCATATCAGAATTGTTTTGAGGTGTAAAATTTATTAAATATTTGACTTAACGTAAATAGCGTTAGAGTATCAAAATACTTGAGGTAATAAACATTTATTGATGTAACAATCTGCAGACAGTTATTGGAAAGTAAGGTCACTTTAACATTATACTTTGACCGGAGGTAAACTCGCAAAAAAATGTCAAATTCCATTTCAACCATCATGGGTGAAATATGGGGATCGGCGGGGATCCCCGAGGGTTTCCACCATCGCTTGTGGATCTATGTGTAATCTACAAACAAATACCATGATTTAGATAAACAGAATCATCATAATTCCATTGCAAACATGCGAGGCCTAAGTGTGGTGGCTTTGGACCAGACTGAATAGCTTTCAACCAAGTGAATCATTATTCAACCGTCTTTCTATCACCGGCCCAATCCTAAAGATTGCTAATGGTTCTGTGGAATCTGGTACAACTCGATCCTGAGGTAGAGAAATACGTCTGAAGCGCTGCAGTCAGGCTGGTAATAAATGATCTAATCTTCAGTGGAGGGAGACATTCTACAGTTGTATTACGAATATTAGAAAAAAATATTGTAGAAGTAGAATGCCATCAGATTTTAAAGGTGAACCTCGCTTTCAAGTGGTCAGTCACCAGCGAGATAGGGGAAGCAACATGCCTAAACTGAAGCGAAAGTGCGATCATAACCTCCTCGTGTGGCCGCTGGAAGCTAACTTGAAAGGGATGGGCTAATATGATCGGACCTACCAAGCCAAGATGTAAAGCTATAGTGTCGAGGTTTTGCACTGTCATTGAACTATCCGGGCACCGGGCGAACCCAGTTGCCTAATTCTGATACGGAGGCTCTGAATGGATAGACCTTACCCTTCCTACCATAATCATGGGGTCGAATTAAGAAAAGCCGAAGTGGAATTGGGGAGCCCCACGAAACATACTCGAGCCCCGCTTTCGTGATCTCTTCCCCACAGGCAGAAGGAAGGACTGGAACCAGGGTAGCCAAGAGGCAAACCTAGAGAGCTGCCGCTTTGCGGTCGGAAACTCGGGAAGGTTGAATAGTCAAGTGTATGCGACGCGCCGCTCGGCAGGCTTTCGATCTTGTTCCAGTGGTCTAGTTCACAAAAATGAAGTATATAGGGGTGTAGTACAATAGGCCAAGCGGATGGCCGCGGTACTTTTGAACCCAATATCTCAAAAAAAAAAAAAAAAACAGAATTCGAAGTGACGGCGTGTAAAAAGTTCATTTGGGGGCGGGAGCAAAATTTTATTTGAGATAACCGATCATTTGAACTCTTCGCCCCTCCTCTATTCCACTGAGCACTCATCCGACAAAAATTTCAAAAACCTAAAATTCGTCATGTGCCTTCCTATAGTTCTATATTTTAAAGGCCTTTTCGCGGCTCAGTGTACGTACTTACGTTGTAGCATTCGCCGAGTTGCGCTTTTGCTGGCCGGTGGAGGCTAAGCAATCCAGGGGCTACTATGCTATTTTCTGAAGTTCGCATAACCACTTAAAAATTGTTGCGTAGGATTTAGCCATATCTTAAGGCCCGCATTTATACTCAGGTCGCCGGCAGGCCGTGGCGTGAATGTTTTTGTGTTCGCTGTATCCCCACAAACTCACCGACCGTCAACTGTATGTGGCCTACAATCAAGGAAAACTAACAAACATTTTTATGTGTTTGGGCATTTATCGTCAGCTTGGGCCAGATGATCCGAACTTCTATTCACCTCAAGCCGGCAAGAACTCACCCCGTATCTACTCCGAAAGGAAAACCAGGCGTGAAAACCTTCCACACTCGCGTTCGCGCTTGTTCGCTGGTGTCCACGGAGCGGGGGAGAAGTATGGAGCCACCTTGAAGTATTCGTTGAGGCCACTTGAATTAACATCCTGCTATGCTAAGCTGTCGTCTTCGCCTGTGTGTCTGTAGGGAATCATGACTTCCTGCATGCTATGGCCTGTCAGGCGGATACCTGAAGTATCATCCTTCAGCAAGACTGAGTAATCTGTGCCGACCGACCTGGTCTGAAAGGCCACTGCCTACCGGCGCGGGGGCCTGTAGGTGAATGGGGGTCTTTAGTGGAGAAACATAGTTAATTCAGTTCTCTCGCAATTTTACACATTTTCTTGAAAAAAGATTGATATTTATCGAAACCCGCGTCTCCCCCACATGAGATTGGGTAAGATTCGGAACGACCCCCTCGAGAGAAGAAAAGTGTAGGTGCTCACCGGTCATTGTCCTTTTGACCCGCACGCCGAAAAATTGAGACTTCCCCGCAAGGACTTTCGTAGAAGTTGTTTCAATGTGGATGAAGAAGAAACTGTCTCCCATCTTCTCTGTACATGCGCGGGCCCTCGCGAGGAATAGAGGGACCTTCCTCGGCTCACACTTTTTGATGGTTTGAGTGGGCTGGAAGACACTGGTGCTCCTGACCTCTGTCGCCTTATAAAGGCTCCAAATAGCTTCAAATGGCCTGGAATTTTATCCCAACACTAGAGTAGTATCACAATGACCGCAATGGTGTGCCTAAGTGGAGTCCCTTGTGGGAGAGCAATCCTTTCAACCTAACCTAACCTAAGTAGTTAGAAAACTCCACATTAAATGTACTGAAGTGATTGTTTTGGTCCGAGTGCAAAAACGTTGATTCAAGTGAAAACTTGAATATCTATTTGTTAGTTTGCAGATTGTACCTAAATCTTTATTGATAATAGAACATAGTAATAATAGCTGATAACATTCAGAAGCTAGCAGTTTTATTATTTTCGCAAATAAAGCGATGGGGTTGCCTCTGATATCTCTCTAAAAGTACAGAGTCCTGTCATACTTCCTGGTGCACAACTATACAAAGCTTAACATTTAATGAACTATTTTGTGTTGGCTGGTTGTGTATTCAATCAACCCTACTTCTTGGGAAAGAAAAACCTGAACAAACTTGGAAAACATTTCCTCTGGGAGGCGACCAGAAACTCCACTATCGACAGACTATTTTCAAACAGGATTTCCTTCTGCCACTCACCAACATTACATAGACAGCTCTTTAAGGACATAAAAGCGTCAAGTTAGATAGGCTACACATTGTGTAGTAAAGTCTTATGGCATTCTCGCCTTCTTATTCAAACTCCGTTGGGTACCTTGTACACCTAGCCTTGTGCTGCAGTGGTATGTACTAGGTTATTTTGGATTCTCCAGTAGGAAGTCGTCTTCAGGTAGTTTGTTGGCTTCTTTTCAACACGAACTTCCCTGCTCCATGCCAGTGTCAAGTACAAAGGAAACTTAGATTAAAATCATTACAATGGAAAAGTAAGATCCCCCAGTCTCACAGATTAAATCCGAGATTAATAATAGCTTTGGAGAGGAAGCTCACTACCGCCGAGAATACCTTCGTGGATCCCTACAAGGCGCTCCACTCACGGCATCTGAAGAGTTTTTATTCCGGTACAAAATCCATTTTAGGTGTAAGTGGTTCGGTCAATAAATACTTTTTGATTCAGATTGCTTTCGACAGTACTGGAAATGGATGTTTCTGCTCCTGGCATTTCGATACGAGTCGTCCTCCCTTTGACTGTGTACAGCTGAAACGTTTTCGGGGAACATAGAGTTGCCGCTTTTCGATTATTGTTTGTGTTTACATTAATGATTATTGACAGAAATAAATTGATGTTTTGATTCGATGAAAATTAATTCCATCGGGGGGTGAATAAATTCTACTTTACAAATTTTAAGTTCAACATACTTGCCCTCGGTGTATTTGATATGCATTTTGATATTAGATACTGATAAAATAATGGAATATTTTAATTAAGGATTTTTAAACTTTTCAAGCGTATTACTCAGTCAGCGGATCAATTAGCTTTGTTGTAAAATACCAAATTTTAATTAAAAGCCTCTGCATTCAGCAATTTTAACATACCCGTATATGGATACATGCAAAGGGCCTGCAAATACAAATAAAAACAACTCAATTGCAAACAATACTGACAATAAAATGTTGTTTTAAGAACTCATCAACTTTTTATACCCAGAATTGTAATTTGAAATATGTATTTCAAAAAAATAAAATTTAAATAACTTTTTTCCGGAAACGAGGATATGAAGCCTCCGGCCAGGTGTCAGCTGAGCAGTAAGCAAAATTTAATCGCAAACGCAATTACATAAACTCAAATTATTTGCACGACGATGTTTTTCCGCGAATATAAAATAAATGTCATTTTAATAGTAGCAGAAATTTCATATTTTTTCGGAGTTGGGAAATAATCAATAAATTCGGTGCAATTTTTCATTTGTTAAAGGTGAATCTGAATAGCATCATTAATTACTGCACCATCTAAGGTATGGGTTTTCATTTATTCATTTATTTCACCTATGGCTGCTTCAACCATATTGTGATGAATCCTATTCGGAACATTTCTGACTAATTCGCTCCATTGAATGAACATTTTAAATAGAACTTTAATTTGCATTTTTGTATGAGTTCGCAAAGTGAACACAGTTTTTGTGAAATTTGTTGAAATGTTGTTTTGAGAGAGATACGTAGATGGTTCGATAAACATAGAAACGGCTTTTGTGTTTTTTTGATTGCACAAAATACAATGCTTAACAACGAGTTCAAATAAAAGAATTGAAATAACAAAGCCCATAGGGAAAAACAATTGTGATGCATATGAAAATGTTGTAGTTGGCTAATAAATAGTTCAAAGGTTTCGAAAGATACTTTATACATAAAATTGCGATGGATAATGAAAGGCTTTTGAAATTGAGATGGAAATAATTCTGCATTATTTGGCATTGCTGGGGTTTTTCAACGATAGGTGTCATTTTAAATTTTTCATCAGTCGATCCAGTACAAAAAGTATGGCCCGATTACACCTAGCCCAAAAAAGGCACCACTGATAGTTGGTGTGGTTGAAGAGGATTTTCACAGCAAAGCCCCAGATGCCACAGCTTTGGTTGTTTCCGTAGTCAGATAGATGAAAATGAGCCTCATCACTCAGGATAATTTATGATCTTCTTCCCTCCAGCCTTTTGCAAGTGTGTATCGATCCAAATATGAAAACTTCCCAGTTTTTACTTGCCAAATACCATCATAATGACAGTTGTATGTCGACGCAATTCCAAAATGACACCACAACGTTTCGTTTCCATATACACCACTTGAGCGAGGCAAATGTTGCTGCTGTCTGGCCGATGCGGTTGTGAACGTCGGCCGTCAGTGCCATTTTCTTTTCCTCAACCAATGATCTCAGATATTTGAACATCGGAAACTGTTCGATTTGGGTTCCATCGAGGTGAACACTGGCTTTTGATCCGTTCGTTGTGAGCACTTCCGTCTTTTCCGCGTTGATTTTTGACCCGTAAGATGGGCGATGCGAGAAATGTCGTATAAGATGTCCGTTGCTTTGGCATCCGTGTCGGCGAAGACGGCACTATCTTCGGCGAACATCAAGTCGGTTACGAAGTTGCTGTCGTCGTATCGAACTCCGTGTCGTCCATCGATTGCTTCACATATAATCGCCTCGATCACAACGTTGAAGAGAAGTGGCGAAGCGACTTCTCTCTGTTGGACACCCGTTTGAATCGGGAATTCCTCGGATAAGGGGCTTCGAATACGAACGATGCTGGTTGAGCCATCGTACGACGACTCTTGGAGAAGTTGGATCGTTTTCAATGGCACGTGTTCGGTTTCCAAGGCCCCCCACAAACTGTTCCAATCGAGGCAATCGCAAGCGGATTTGAAATTGATGAAAACGACGTCAGTTCGTTTGTCGCAAGGAATTCTATCTTCCATAAGCTCAGCGAAAATTTGATTAACGCAACCTCGACGTGGGGTGATGTGATCATCTCGGCGGTTACTTGATCTATTCCGGGCGCTTTTCCGTTTTTCAGCGATTTTCTTGCTGTCTTCACCTCGATAATTGTCGGTTCGGTATCGAGAAACTGATTTGTCGGCTGTTCGATAATCAACGGTTCGGGTGCTGAACCTTGTGGTGGATCGTGGGTGTACAGCTGGTGGAATAATTCTCTCCATCGCTGCAGGCGTCCATAGGGAGTGGTCACGAAAGCCCCATCCGATTTTTTGATGTTGTCGTTTGCTGATGAAGTTTTACCGCCTAACCACCGGACTGTCGGGTACAGCGTACGCTACTCGTGCTTCCACACTGCTTCTTCCATGACGTCTGTCGAATTTCCTTATTCAATCGTCGGTATTGCTTGAAGTCGACGTGTTTCATTCGTTTCGGCTGATCGACGAGGTCCAGACACTCGGACAGCTGCAGCCGTTTACGGGTAGGTGGACGCAACTCTATCGCACACTTCACTATGGACTCCGATAATTGCCTTTCTTCTACATCGATATCTTTCGGTAGTGCGAGCGCTTCGAATTTGTTAGATAATGCCATTTGAAACTCTCGCCCGTTCGTCGGGTCCGTAGGCATGCCTAATTCTTCTTGGCTGGTGGTGGCGCCGTTTTCTTCGGTCTTTCCTCTTTGTAATCATTTCTCTAGTTTTGCTCGCAGAAGATAATGGTTCGATGTGCAATCGGGCAAGCACATCGCACGTACGTGTTGGAGAGTAGATCGGAATCTTGCGTTGATCAAACACCGCCGAGTCGTTGCCGGATGGATTTCGCTAGATGAGTTCGTGTTTGAGTGGATAGCTGTTGCCAACGATCAAATTGTTTGAAGTTGCGAATGAAACGAGACCATGGCCGTTAACTTCTGCGTATCCGAATTCGTTCATTGTTTCTTCCCAGCCGGTTCGATCTGCACCTGAATATGCATTCAAGTCCCCCGCGAGTATGATTAATTCGGTTCGAGGTATCGTATCCAGCGTCTGTTGAAGCTGGTCTAAAAATTCGTCCTTGTTCGCCGGTCGCGGTTGGCGCATAAACGGATACGATATTGGGGTTGATCGTTCCATCGATGGTTACAACCGCCAAAGCTCGGTTGTAATACGATAACTCTGCTGGTAGCCCGTCGATTGACGATAAACCCGACGTCGGCTTCTCGTTTCTCACCACCGGATTAGTAAGGCGGCATCGTTTCGTCGATTGTTGGCGGGACAAGGTCAATGTCTCGGATCCGGTAAGTCGTAGTTCCGATAACGCAGCAACTGATATTTTGTATTTCGATAATTCCATTGCTATGATTTCCTTTTGACCGACGTGATGTCCTGTTCGTACATTCTACCCTTCGAATTGAATTTCCATTTTCGGTGTGACTTGAATTTGGGTGTTCGGCTACAAACTCACTTCTCAGCAGTATCCCTGGTCCCCAGCGCTGATACATCGGCTGCCCCAGAGGCAGTAGCATTATTTCGTTAATAGTTAGCACGTATATCTATACGGTTACTTCAGTTTCTCGATTCTGGACAATTCGGCAGGTCGACCACCCTTTTCCTTTCACATCCTGGACTTGGAACCAGACGACTCGACGGCCGAGTTTATTCTTTATTAGAGGCTCCAGCACACAGAAACTTACCCAAAAGCTCTTTCTGGAATCATTATTATTGTAGTCCTGCGGTGAGTATTCTCTATCATTTAAGCTCATCTACCATGTCTGCCATTAATCCAGGTCTATAAAATGTTCTGAAATTCCACGTTTCGAATTTTATATCGCAATTCCTTAAATCATCAGTCCTGCTGTTGTCTTTCCCGTAAGTCCTGACTTTTCGGAGGCTGATTTCACAATACCATAACACGAATTGTTTTCCGAGGAGAGGTTGTCAACCTTTCACCCAACCTTCTATCAGGAAGAGCAGTCCCCGTGTTCGTTTCGTTTCGAGACGCGAAACATCCGCCTTTTACCCTCCTCCGTTTGTTACTCTTGTATAGAAAAAAGCTTCCAGGGTTCACCCGATGTAAAGTCAACATCTTCGACGGAGAAGGTGGGATTCGGTAGCATGGTGGTAGATCTTAAATTGTATTAACAGTTGATGTTTCTCAGGACCCTGAGGCCGTTACTTCCATTTGACCCCCAATAATAAAAGAAATAATAAAACCAAATAGAATAATAAAACTATATCTATGAATATAACACTTCGGCAAGCTTAGTTCTTGTTATAAAGTCACTGCATATTAACAACGGTTGCTCTTCACACCAATAGGTATCGATATCCTTTGTTCCTCAATTAAATATTCCGCGCTTTAATGGTGATGAAATCGATGATATTGTTATGAAGTTGAATGGGGAGTTTCAATTTAGTTTTCTATTGATTTTATAACGAACAAAACAAGAGAGTCGAGTATTTTCATATTTAATAATTTGCACATTTTTTGAAGTAGTGGTTTATAAAATTTACGTAGTAGAATTATTGTTTGTTTCAAGTTCTATAAAAGTCCTTACATTTCTAGATACACTCCGAGTATTGTGACAAGGCTGCGGACATTCAAAATGAGCGATGGACAACCAAGATAACAAGGTGAATTTGTTTTGTCTGCATATTTCATATGTCATAAATCCACCGCCATTATTATCACCTCCGCCATAAAATTGCCTGTAATAAAAATGGAAGCTATGATGGGTTGAAGGATCTTTATTAATTTGTTTATATTTATAACCCCATCAATTTTATCATTAGCCTATTCGGAATTGATTGCACCATATTTTTCGTATATCATTAATATTTCATCGGGTGTTGCCAGAGTGTAATGATGAGAGTGATTAAGTGATGGAAGATGTATCTATAAGGCATATATGGTATGAAAGAAATGTGCGAACATATTTCATGAATTATAAATATCAAAAAAAAAAAAAAAATATACTATTCACATTTATTCTAAATCCAAGCTGCCATGAAAAATCGTTTGGTATTTCTAATGGTTCTGTAGGGTTCGCGCATTTAGGGTGAATTTCGTTTTTTTTTGTTGAAAGTGTGAGAAATTTTGATCTGAAATCCTTATTTTGAATGACTTGCAATAACTCGCTTATCATGTTTACATTTACAAGCAAACTGCCGATAACATAAAATCAAATCGGCACGACGGAAAATTTATTCAATCATAAAACGACGAAATTGTAGATATTGCGTTCGAATTCATTCTTTTTTTTGCCTAGCTACTATATATGTCGTGTTCGAATACAATTTTACCTTTTAGCTACAATCTCTCTTCCACTAAATAGCTGAACCTGCGGTAGGTACTTTCGGGAAAATACTCGTTGGAGCAATATACACTTACCACCAAACGAGTCCTTTGTGGGAAGAACAATAATCAATTTGAAATGTTCTATCGGGAATGCCTGTGCAATTCTGGAAACTCAATAGGCATACGTGACGTGTACAGGCGGAACAAATCTTCGATAACTGAAAACCATTTCAAATGTAGTTACGGATAAAATCCCCATTGATACATGTCGTTGCCAGTCCCTTTCAGGTGTTTTGTTTGTTTGTGTTCATGCTATACGGTAGAAAAACATTTCACCAACAAGGATTCCCTTGCTGGCAACAAACTTATGTCCCTACGAGCAGTTCTGAGTGATATATTTTATTATGCAGATCTTGATTTTTTAAATATTAAAAAACACCGGTACGGAATACCTCGAGGCCCCACAATACACCTGTCTAAATTTTTATGACTATGAAGGCATCTGCTATGTGTGGGGGATGAGGAAATAAACTGTTGCCGCCTGATCCCCATGTGCCGGCTCTTTAGTAGAGAAAGCTTTTCGCTATTTGGAGCGGATATTATCCTGTTTATCAATTGCCTGCGGAGATGGGGAACTACTTGAAATGGATTGGGCCGTCTAGCGAGCAGGTTGATAGCTTCATGTATCCCCCGTTTGGTGTATGTTTTATTCAGCAGGCGAAAGCTGTTCGCAAGTCACCATAGTAATTGATCGATGGCACTTCCAAAACTGTGAAGGAGAAGACTTTCCTTTTTATTTTACGAATATAGATTTAGATTTGCATACACATGCGGCCGACCAGCTCTCTCTATCCCAAAATAATGGCAAAATTAAGGCAAACTCAACGATGACAAGCGACATCGATTTTTGTTTAATGGATGAAACGTTTAGAAGGATCCTTTTTGGAAGGGACAAGTTTTAGGGCAGGATTACAATCAATCATTTACCTCATCTTCTCGTTTTTTTTTTTTGGAGTATAGTATAAAATTTCTGGAAAATTATGGGTAGGAAGTTAATTATTTTTAAGGAATTTAAATGTGGATAATTTAGATCGGATGTGAGTCGCCTTTATCAATAATTAATTTTCGGAAAATCTTATTGTAATTTCGTAATAGCTCATCAATACAAAATATCCATTTATTCAGTTCGATAAATTAACTCTTTTATACGCTTTTATTAGCTTCACGTGTAACTATGTAAGAAAATCTTGCAAGACCCACTTCCCGGTTTCCGATTAAGCTGAAATTTTGTACACTCGTTTAGTTTGGATATAAGGATATGACAGGTAGAGTTCAATTAGCTGCGTGGCGTCATTCCAAATTCAAAATGACGGCCAACACAAAATTGCGGAAGACGTATAATAGACTAAAAGTAAAAAACACAACCGATCGACTTAAAATTGTGCACATATTCGTAGTTCGCGTGATGTATACATTATGGGTTGAATAGTTGAATTGAGATTGAGTTGAAAATAAAAAAGCACTAAATGTTACAAAAAATCACAAACAAAACACAGAGATCCTACTGTCAACTAAATTCAACTACTGAACTACTGCACTCACGTCTGTATGCATGATTTCAACTCAACCCAGGTAGCAGAGCTTAGTCGCGCTCAGTCGACTCTAATTCAACTCAACTCCCACCTACATGTAGTTGGACTCAGGTTCAACCTGGTTTAACTCACCTTGTATACGTACTAAATACAATCTCAATAGGCGTCATCTGGCGGTCGATTTTTGCAATTGTGGTCCACCAAGCTCAAGGATATCAAATGAAAGAGTACGACAGGTAAAATACAGTAAGCTGTGTTATTTTAAATCTAACATGAACGCCACAATAATAGCACAAGACATATAAAAGACTAAAAAATACGCTTTTATTTTAAAATGAACCAAAAGGTAAAAAATAATTTTGAATGTAAGGTTTTTATTGCTGCTGCCGCTTACGTAAATGTAAAAAAGGGTGAAGCGCTACCAAAAAGTTCCAGTATTAATAAAATAAGGATGAAGGTAAAGAGAGCCCTATGTCGGCAATATTTTCCAGCCAAGTTCAAATATTTTTTTTTCGGATCACTCAGCAGTATAAAATCTATTATGATCAAGTAATAATGTTATTCTCTCGGTTGATTAAACAGAAATATGACATAAAGCTATGGCTGCTAATAGTCTATCGATGTCCGGGCACTATTGCAAGAATCTTCAATACTATGATGTGGTCGAATATATCGCATTTCTGACCTAGACAACCAAATAGAATATTTTTGCTTGCTATGTTACCATCTGTATAAATCGAAACACGGCACTCTTTCCCCTACTTCATCTTGGTTCCTCATTAAAATCAGCAGTCTTGTCTCCGAGAGAGAGTTTTTATTCAAAAAATATAAAATTAACAAAACCGATGCGAACTTAAAAGCCTAAAAAATGTTAGCACTTAAGTAACATAATATAGATGTTAAGCGAGTTCTTTTCGCCCAAGCTTAAGTAGGGGCCGGTTCGTGTATGTCGAACGACAATAATCGTACGGAAAAAAATTGAAGTCGAAAAATTTTGTCGACGAAAATTTGAGCGTTCGCATAAGTCGAAAGGAAATTGTTCGTGCTACAAACTAAAACACGAAAAATGTTACAACAACTGCTGTAAATATATGCAACAATGTAATATTTGAAGATTATTAATAATAATAATGCAAAAACTCGATAACTCGAGAGCTTTCGAGTGTCTTCATCGGCTTCAGACGAAAATTTTTAATTTTTTCGATCTACGAGAACTCGAGATGAAGTAAAATTTTCATTTTCGACATACACGAACCGGCTTCTGGACTTTTCCTAAATTACTGCCGGGCGGACTAGTATGGTACACGGATAGCTCTAAAACAGAGACAGGTGTGGGCCCCGGAATCTGGAGTGAAAGCCACAGATTCAGCAGATCGATCAGCCTAGGCACCCCAGCAACTGTCTTTCAAGCAGAGGTCTACGCTATTCTGGCATGCACTCATGAGAACTTAAGAAGGGCCTACCAAAATAAACGGATTTTTATCTTCTCTGATAGCCAAGCGCCAATTATAGCGATGTGGTCCCGTAGGACCAAGTCGAAATTAGTTTGCGACTGCCAACGTGCTCTTGATGAGTTGGGTATCAAGTTACTCTTGTTTGGGTCCCGGGTCACCGGGGCTTCAAAGCCAACAAAAATACGGATGCCCTGGCTAAACTTCTTCTTCTTCTTCTTCGATGGCTCTACGGCCCAATTCGAGCCTTGGCCTCCTTCAGCTTCTTCCTCCAGACGTCTCTCTGCTCCGCAGCTTGTCTCCAGTTTCTCGTGTTGAGCAGTTTCGCTGCATCGGTCTTAACATTATCTTCCCATCTTGACCGTGGTTTGCCAACTGGTCTTTTGCCATCTGGTAGTAGATACAGGGATTTTTTTGGTATCCTTGAGTCATCCATTCTTTGGACATGACCGGCCCAACGTAAACGCAGTAGCTTGGCATGGGTCGAAAGTTTACATTCTTTGTATAAGTCGTAACAATTCGTGATTGTAGCGTATTCTCCATGCATTGTCTTCATTAATTGGGCCGTATATCCTTCGGAGAACCTTCCTCTCAAATATATCCAACTTGTCGGCGGACTTTTGGGAGATACTCCATGCTTCACAACCATACGTAGCTACTGTACGTATGATGGTTTTGTAGACTCTTATTTTTGTTTTTCTGTGGATGTCTCTGGATTTCATTACTGGCAGTAGTGAGAAGTATGTTCTGTTTGCGGCGTTTATTCTTCTTTGTACGTCTATCGTTTCATCGTTGTCTTCACTGACTGTGGACCCCAGGTAGTTAAATTGGCTTACCCGTTCGAAGTTATATTCCCCCCAGGTGGTGTTGTGGTTTCTTCTTCTTCTTTCCACCCTTGACTGAATTAGAATCTTGCTCTTGTCTGCATTTATTTGCAGCCCTATATGTTTAGCTCCATCTTCTAATTCTGTGAATACTTCTCTAAGGTATGACAGTGATCTGGCAAGGCAGTTTATGTCGTCGGCATATCCTGCCAACTGTTTTGATTTGTTAAGCAGGGTTGCGTTCGCATCAATGTTTATTTTGCGAATTACTCCTTCAAGGCAGAGATTAAATAGCATGGGTGCCAGTCCAACGCCCTGCTTTAAGCCTTGCTTGACTGGGAAGGACTCCGTCAATTCTCCTTGTATTCTGACTGCACACCTTGTATTTTCCATTGTCATTTTAGTCAGTTTCACTATCTTTAGGGGTATGTTTAGGTCCAGCATGGTCCCATACATTTTTTCCCTGTCGATGCTGTCGTGCTGGCTAAACAGGGCTCTGATATTGCATTCATTCGTCCAGTTCCGGCTATTGGGGCACCGTCCAGCTTGCTGCAAAGGGCCCTGACCGATCGGACTATGATGAAACATACTGGACGCTGGAGATCCGCGCCTGAACTAGCCAACTCTAAGTGGTTCCTTCCTGTGCCGTCCACTAAAACGGCCAAGGATTTGTTAGGGCGCAGTAGGAATGATGACAATTGTTGGCTTGATTACCAAACACTGTGTCCTGTGAAATTCTTCAAACAGATTTCTATGTATGTAGATGATGTGAGGACTGGCACAAACAGCCTAGCCCTCGCTCAAGAAATGCAATCACAATTAATAGCAATCTCAAAAATCTCCTAAGTAAATGGTGTGCAAATCATCCTCGTCTGTTACAGCAAATCCGCCCGTCACCAGGACGGATCAAAACAATAATGTATTTCAGAAATTCCTCTTTGAACAAAATATCCTTCACAAAAAAGTTTTTTTTTCGCGAAATTAAAAATCCTTCTTTTGTGGCTGTGAGACATTTTTCCACATCCTTGCATTCAGTAACCAACTACCCACCACCAGCATATCGCGTCGCGGTCAAAAGAGCTCTAGATGTTCACTTTGGCGGGTATATATTTTTCCTGACCCTTTTCTACTTAACCGCTGCCAGAGCAAACTGCAAAATCCTGCAACAGATGCACATGATGAAGGTAAAACTCGATTTGTGCCAACGTGAATGCATTTTTAAAGCAAAGGTTTTTTTTTAACTCATTTAACAGCTGTGCTGTGGACAACTTTACTTTTATAAAGTGATGGGTGATTATCCGCAGATTTGTCACGTAGTGAAGTAGATAAATAAATGAACATCAGCGAAATCATTGATTAAAACTTAGATTATGTTAAAGCCTGAAAAAGGTGAATCCTGAAAGCGTGTAATCAAATCAGGTACAAGCTGCACAGATGAACTGAATTACATACATACATACTGGAACTACTGTAACCAGAGTGAAGCTTTGAGCATAGCACCACCTTCATGCAGCATTAAGCATCCTGGTCTTTCAACATTGGTTTTGCTTGGCTACATAGGATGTGATTCTCGTTCCGTTCACCTTCGGATAAGTGGAAGATAGCGACTATGGTCCATTAGAAAGCATCTCATGTCTCTGAATTTATATTAGGATGACAGTGTTTGCACTTAGTGGACTAGATGACGCCCTGAACACTTTTTAACGACTTATAGCTGGGTGATTCTTTGGAAATTTAATCACGAGTTAAGCAAGCATTTTCTGACATTGCAATATAAATCTACCCGAAACTTGTTGCTAACTTTCTTTCATTTAAACTGTTTTTAGTCTAGTAAAAATTTGGCTTTTTGTCAAAAATCCTCCATCATCCTTAAAATGTACACGAGACCTGTTCTTTATTCCTTTATCGTTAGTCAATCTAAAATTCAACGGTACAATGTAATAGAATAATAATTCGGCAAACAATACATGCAATCCCTTCTAATATTATAAATTCGAAATTAACTCTGTCTGTCTGCCTGTTACGCGTTCACGCTTAAACGCTAAACCGATTTTGATGAAATTTGGTACAGAGATAGAGTAACCCTAGGACATAGACAACTTTTTGTCAATGGTAACACCGCGCCACAACGTCATTTACTGAGTTACACCATCCATCCATCCAATGGCGCTACAGCCCAAATCGAGCCTTGGCTTCCTCTACGGCATTTCTCCAAGTTTGGCGGACTCTTTCAGCTTTCTTGTGAAAAGAATGAGCGCCGGCAGTCCATCTCCTTGCATAAGTCCTTGCCGTACTTCGAACTGCTCTGTTATAACATTTTGGATCCTTACCTTCGCCAGTGAGCTATTTGTTGCGCATCTGATCAGTTGTACCAGCTTTGAGGAGACTCCTAATTCCGATAAGATCTCGTATAGCCTCTCTCTGTTTATTGAGTCATATGCCTGTTGAAAGTCGACAAATATCTGGTGTACACCTACATTCCTTTCCCGGGTTTTGTCCAGAATTTGCCTTAAGGTTAGCAGCTGGTCCGATGTTGACCTATTTATCCTAAAACAAGCTTGATATTCTCCTATAAGATGGTGCAAAGTGATGCATAGTGTAAGGTTTAGTACCTCAGCCGCTATTCCATCGGCGCCAGGCGATTTGTTGCTGTTTTGCATTTTTACAGCTTCCCGTACCTCAGCCAGTGTTGGTGGTTCTATTGAGATATTATCTTGGGGAATTCCAAATGCCTCTGTCTGTGTATTCTCGCTTAGTATGGGGATAGGGTTCAATAGGTCCTGAAAATACTCTCTCCACATTCCCTTTATCCTATTAGGATCTACCAACAAGTACCCAACTATGTCTTTGCAGATGTCCGTTCTTAGCTGAAACTTATTGGTGATCTGGCGAGTTCCTTTGTACGCTGGTCTAATTCTTCCTTCAGTCTTTCTGTATCTGTAAGATTATCCTGTTTAGATATTCCCTCTTCTTCTTTCTGCAAAGCTTGTCTGTGATTTTTCTTTTTTCCTTCCTGGCTCTTGTTGGCCTTGCGATGTACTCTCGGTGGCTCTGGTTTTTTTTTCTTCAATAGTGGCTCTACAGTCCTGGTCAAACCAATCAATTCTAGTCTATCTGAGGGCCCAGCCTAGTACCTCTTCTGCTGCCCCCTTTATGATGCTTTTGATTTGCTCCCATTTGTCGTTGATATTGGGCTGTTCATCCACCCCTCTCAAGTTTTGTACGACAGCATGCTGGTAGGCATCTTTTATTTCGTCCAGTTTTAGCATACCTATCTATATCGTATTTTGCTTGAGTTTGCCCTCTAAACGTTTTGGTTGCTATCCGGGTTCTCAATTTCACCTTGACGTCTGGTGGCTGCCACGTCATCTCATGGATATTTTTGTGCGGAACATTGTTGAACTTACTACCATAGCGTTTGAGCTGGCAATATAATTATCCATCTGTCGGGGTCTGGTAAACCCCATATATAATATTTACAGTTGTTGAAAATGGTTTCAGTGAGTTGATTAACACAAATAAAAGTTGCCGGTCAGTTTCAGAGAAGTACATTTACAGAACAAATGTTTAATTAAAAGTTTTTAATCATGTCCTTTGAAATATGTATATAAAAGTTGGAGAGTGGTAATATGGTCAATTAACATCAAAACGTTTCAGATATCTGAGAGATTTCACTTTATCTAACTTTGGACCTAATGGCATCAGGTAGAACCAGGCCCTCCATTTCTATGTTCACAGGGCAAATAACATATCGTCCAGTGGGTGGGAAAATGTCACCTTTTCTACAACAAAATCTTCTCCAGGATAAACGTGTCTAAAACTTTTAATGGCCTCACATCGTTTTGTGTTTCTTGTGACAGAAAATTATAAGTTAATGTGAGATTCGCAAAAAACTATAGCAAAGGGAAATCCTCCAACCAAGGAGCTAAATTTGGTTTAAGACATCCAGTGAGTTTCCCAAGTGTAGGAGTACCAGATATCAGTACTCGTAGCTATCTTAAATGGACATCTAACTTGAACTTTCACTTGAAGCTGATAAAGTGCTGGTGGTTATCAATAAAATATCCTTGGGAGAATCTTTTTATGAATTTTTGCTCATCCCACGCAATTGACTGGACAAAGGCGGTTGGAAGGAGGCACAAAAAATAGAAGATTCTTCAACCCCCACAGGACATTGATTAATCAGAGCCAGAAAACCAGCCCGAAACTTGATAAATCGATTCCTTTTTGACCATTTGCTAATTGCATTATCTAAGCGTTTGATGGCTGATAATAATGTGATGTTTTCATAAATAATTTATTTCTTAATTAATCTGACTCTCCATTGTCATTCTGTGGGCACTCAATCTCTAGACAATGTAGTGCTATTTTCAGCAATAATACAGACCACGATCGACATCCTTCAAGACCTATTGTCCATTGTCAACATGGGCTGTCATTAATCACTCAGTGTTGCCGACATTGCTGATACTTAATCTATAATGGTCATTATTTAAACTATTGAGCTTTATGAAGGGCACCTATTTATTCTGCTTTTTTATACTCAGTCCCTTATTTACCAGAGTACGAGTTATTCAGTTCCAGCATCGGTTGCAGAACCCCCATCGCAGCGATTTTGAATGGGAAATAGAAGATTCACTTGTGTATTATGTCCGTCCATGGTATCTAACAGCCATTCTGCCAGTTTCGTCCTTTCAGGAATCGGAAACAAAAATATTTTGCTGACGCACAGCAATATCGATTGATAGCTGCTGGGCGTATGTGCCCGTTGTTGGCCATGTAATTTGAAATATTGCTGTACTTGTAGTGATAACGAAAAGTACTAGTTATAACCTTATTTAATCTAGTCGCTCACATAGTGCAGGATGTGGAGAGCACGGGTGCCGGAAATGATATAAAGATTGGTTCTACAGGTTGTTGATACGTGAATACTTCGTAATGGTCAGAAGGTAAACAGTAGCGTATAAAGTGGATTATTTGAGTGTAGAAGTAATGATTTGTTATTTCGAACAATGGCCGAATGGGCCACCTTGAAAAATTATATATGAAGGTTATTTATGCTGAGATTGGTTGGATGGGTTGTGGTAGGAGTGGGGTAGGGGTAGCTAAATATCTAAATTTGAGGGACTGTATACCCGTAGCAGAGTCATAAATAATAAATGGTAAGCGACAATCATTATGGCATTAATAAAGAAATGCGCTTATTTAAGGGAAAATCGAAGTCCTTACATATTAATAAGTAAAGAACTTAAAGTTTGGTTTTGTTTAAATTCGCTCTTACAAAAAGGTGACTTCTAAAGAATAAGTTAGAAGTTCTGGCAAGAATTAAGGCTAGCGACATACGATTAGGTTTTTCTCGTACGGCTAACCGTCCCGTCGTCGCCGTGATTTCTTGCTTTCGGTTCTGAAACCGATTCGGTTTTAACTTCAACGTATGTCGTCGCTTACCTAATTTCTTGAGTTCTATTCGGCACGGAAAAACCCGGTCCTGCAAAAATCTAATCCTATGTCGCTAGCATTGGACAAGCCATCAGGTTAATACGGTCATACGATATTAAAATGGTGCTTGTAGGTATATGAATGCCGAAATTGAGAGGCGAGGCGGGTATACAGCATAAAAAGTAGCGTTCTGTGGCTCGACCTACTATTTAGTCAAACCGAAATTGCACATAGATAAGCTGCAACTTAAAGAAAGAAGAAATGCCTACCAGAATGCTGTCCTACAAAAATTGCAAGGAGTACAAGTAGTACCCGCCTAGTAGTTAGTTAAAAGGGCATAAATGATGCAGCGTGTTTTTTTTATGACTGACATGCTGAAATAGGATTTCCTTACAAGTTTCCCATGAGGACCCCATGTGGCAAATGAGGGTATGCTGAGAGAGGGCTTTCCCCTAAAGGCCCCCATACACGTTCAGATCTTCATCAACCCCATGCGCCCAACGAATTTTTATCGGCCGACCGGCTCCCAATCGATAGTTTTGATTGTACATCCGCACTTTTACGTACATGCAATTTGACTGTTAGGGGGGCCTTAAGATTCATAAGCGATAGTGAAGTGAGGTGTGTCCTATCAGTTTCTCATAAGAAAGAATATTGATGGAAACTTCACTACAAACGAAATGGGGCAACCCCAACATCTGCCTTACTTATTCAGAGAACTTTTGAAAAAGCTTTAAAGTAATACCCTTAAGCTTTAATTTTTCTCATTCAAAGCTTTTATTTTTGTTGTCGCCTTGCTTCATATTTCAGGCAATCATAAAGGGCTGTCATTTAGCATACTCAATTCTAGTTCGAATACCGAGGCTAAGCAGCATTTTAGGCGGTTAGTAATCAGTTGGGGGACCGCTTCGTAAAACGACTCCCGTGTTTAAAAATTTTGACACTTTGAAATTTTTCCTCGCGGGACCCCATGAGGCAAAAATGTTAGATGACCCTTGTGTTCCGTATGAGGCCTACGTGTGTGCTAACCTTATAACGGCAACACTTACACCCCTCAAAATTCGAGTGGGGAACAGACCACCATTAACGACAAATGGAAAAAAAAAATAAAAGTACCATAAAGGGGGTAGCAGAAGAGAGATACTAAGCGAGGCCCCAGACAGAAAAAAAAAATTGAAGACACTTCCTTGGAATACATTAAATTGTCCAGCAGACCAAAAATCTCGACGGCTTTATGCTGGACCCAGACACAATCAACTAATAATCTTTTTACTTATTCCATCTCTTCACTCACAAAGCTTACTGTCAGACAGACATGGCATTATGTGACATATTCTCAGTATGCAGGATGTACTCCAAGATAAAAATAGTCCATCTGGAAATGTCCTTGTTTGAAGGCTTGAGATAGGTTGAAATTAATTATCAGAAAGCATTTCCCATGTTGTTCGAAAAGGGATTTCCTAGCAATTGGGGTTCTTGAGTTCTTAAATGCAAGTGATTTATAGTGGTCTGTTGTTATATTTATCCTACTTTCTCCGCAGTTGAATATGCGTCTAAAAACTTAACACCCGGAAAAAAATGGCGACAAAAATATCAACTGGGTTGACAATAAAGGTGATGGATATGCCTGCCAGAGAAGAAAATATCCGAATTATTCTATGGTATCTGGGCCTCAATTAGTTCACATTTGAAATACTCGAGTAATCCCTTTCCTGGGTTCAGTTAACGTCAAAGAAGATTAAATACTTCGGCATGGTCTCGATTATAAGTAATCAAATAAGTGTGAAATTACAGTTTGCCAAAATGCCTGCTAGCAAATATTCGTGATAGCTAAATCCCAACGTTATTTATTGCACTAGGGCCTGCCTCCGCTTCGGATCCTATCATCGCATATTGGAACAAATTATATTTCCCATATAATAAGACATCGGGCTTACATGGGCACACACTGTGAACCCGATGGCGTTGGAGCTGTATACACATGACAAACTGTCTATCTATCACACGAGAGATATTTATCCTGTTATTATAGGTATAAACTCTCAAGTATCATATCATGTAGCACGAAACATATAAACGGCGAAATTGATTTGCTCTCTCTTTGCCGACAGGACGACGATTTTCGGCGCAATTAGGACTTCTAATATTGTATGGCCCTAGCCTAGGAGCTGGCTCCGAATGACATACACAATGCTGGATTATTTGCGCCAGCTGTTTTCTGTGCAAAAGGATATTCACAAAACGAAACATGCTTTTTCATTAGATCCTTTAAGGATACGGGCCCGGTTTTTGTATATAGTTCATGTGCTTTGGCCAATTTAGTACGGATGTACTTTTGTAATTAATTAGATGAGTTGTTACTCCCTCTAACTCGAAGGGAAGGATCCGGTTTCAATTATAAGCACCAGATTATGAGCCTGATTAATTTTTGGTTCGTTAGGCAGTAGTCTTTCGGTATCCTTGAAAGCCACCCACTTTAGCATAAACCAATTGGGCCTTTATTAGTTCCAACGGTGAAACTCTTTACCAGACCGGAAAACTTTTAATGTTCAGGACCTTTTGCTGTTGATTCGGAGGATAAAGGTGGGAATAGCAAAAGTTGATTCGCGGTTAAATAATTTTTACCTTTTTGATGTTTGATTTCCTTTTTCGCCATAAAACTTTTCCCTTGATGAGTCCATCGATACCGCAGAATTGGAACGAAGCAGGAGGCCAGACCTTGAAAATCAATTATATTCGGGAGGTGTGGAAGAATCGTTGAATTAAGGTAGCGTGGCTGTTCTGTATTTTTGGGGGGTTCCAAAATTTTTTCATGGTACGCTTCTGTACTTTAGTTTAGTCTAACTTATATCGCAGAACATTTCCTTAAAAAATTTAATTTAATTTTTTAAGAATGCTCTTTGATCCTGGGGTAAGCATGATTGTTTTACTGTGTAAAAACTTGATGTACAATTCAAGCTGAAGCACTTACGACGCTGTGTTATGATTTCTTATCTTCGATGAAACTTTTTTATGCAATGTACCATCTTAAAGTTTTACTTTAAAGTTGTATATTTTCGTTACTTATCTTTGATTAGGACTTACTTTTTAACTTTAAGTATTTATTTCCAAAGAAGATCTCTTTATAGTACTGTTGGTTAAAAAAGATTTCTCTGGATTTGAAATCTGATGAGCGTACGAAAATCGGTGCGTACGCAAACGCTGCACCCCGACTACCATCCCAAAGATCCGCTCTTCGAGTCCACTAGCCGGTATGGTCCTTCTTTTCAGTCTTTCCTGCTCACAAAACTTCCCTGCGCTTTTCTTCAGTCATCGCCAGCAAAGCATAATAAGCAAGGGCATTATCTTCTTTTCGATCAGTGAAGTTATACCGATGCGGAAAAGGTAGTGCTGAATGTCAGTGAAAAATTGATCACAGAAGTCACTGACGAAAATCATCGGCGACATGCCGTTACGGATATGTGTGGATCCAGCTTTATCCGCATTCGACGCAGTGAATTAGCCGCTTTTTATTTTGATCACCTGTGTAATGCCCTCGCAATGAACACTGCCCAGGCACGGCCCTGCCTGATTGAAAAGGGCCCTTGCCGAACGGGCTTGAATGAAACACACAACAATTTGCGTTAAATAGTTTAGCTGAAGTATTGTGGCCTTCAGTCTTTGGTAGACCTTGACGGTTTCTTCAACAAATTTACTCAGGAAATATGGATAAGTTTCCGACGGTTCGGCTCGAATTGCGTCCACAACTCCTAGGGGTTGGAGAGGCTTCTCTAAATATCCCGCATCTTTCTGCTAAACGAATCCTTGTTGTAATTGATGTACAGTTGATCGTCCTTTTTTCTAGAACACTATGTTATAGATATCACAGCGTGCACTAATTATCGCGGTATAACGTTGTTGAGTACCGTGTATAAGATATTTTCCGCTATCCTACAAAACAGGATGGCCCCATACGCCAGAAACATCATAGGCCATTACCAGTGTGGCTTCAGCCCAGGCAAATCAACGACTGATCAGATTTTCACCTTGAGGCAGGCGATGGAAAAATGTCTAGAGTTTCAAAACTCAATTCAACACCTCTTCATAGACTTTAAAGCCGCCTATGATAGCATAGCCAGGGTAGAACTCTACAAAGCCATGAGAGAATTCGGCATCCCCAACAAACTGACAAGACTATGTAGGCTGACCATGATCAATGTGTCAAGCCAAGTAAAGGTATCCGGAACACTGTCCAGACCAATCAACATCTATAATGGACTCCGACAAGGGGACGGTCTGGCCTGCCTCCTTTTCAACCTGGCGTTGGAGAAAATGATCCGAGATTCGGGCGTGACATCAAGGGGTACAATCCTCCACAAGTCCACCCAATTACTGGCTTACGCAGACGACATTGACATCATTGGAAGAACAACAACAGCTGTACAAGAAGCTTTCACTCAGATTGAGCAAGCGGCAGGAAATCTGGGACTGCACATTAACGAAAGCAAAACAGAGTACATGGTGGCCTCGTCTGGAAGAACACCTAACATTGGTCCCACAATCAAGGTAGCGGAACACGAGTTTTACGTGGTAAAATCATTTACCTACCTTGGGTCAATAGTAGCAGCCGACAATAGCATGGAACCAGAAATACGCGCACGACTGCTAAAAGCCAACAAAGCCTACTATAGTCTGTCAAGGCTCTTCAAATCCAAATATCTAACCATAACGTCTAAACTTTTACTATATAAGACGATGACCCGTTCTCACATATGGATCATTCCATGTCAAACCGAACGCTTAATAATAATTGATGATTCCAATATTTTTGAAATTTGGCAGGCATATTCTACACATGAAATAATGAAAAGCGTGTCTCGCGAAAAAAATTTGGAATTTTTTTTCAGAAGATATAGACGGTTGTAAGTTGCAAGATATTTCAAAAAACGACGCTCGGCCGACCTTTCAAATTACTGTATCGTCGAAACCATTAGTCGTACAAAAAAATGACACAGGTCGATTTTGAAGATATCGAGTCACTCTATGTAGTGGTATAAATAAAATTTGAGTTTGGGGTTAATAAATTATTATTAATTTGCTTATAAAGTTTCATTACCACTTTTCGCCTTCAACTCACCAACTTAAAATTTTGGAAAAAATATCATCGTGTTCCCCTTTCAATTCTAAGGAAACAGTGAAAATTTGAAAATGGAACTCAACCGGGCTCACACTTAAAAAAATCTCTTTCTATCAATGTGTTACATTTTTCTCACTATTGACCTGATTTTCTGGCGCAAAAAAAAAATACTACTAGTTTTCTCTCTCTTAGACGTACCAATTTAGCTTTAAATATTCCATTTTCAGCAATTTCTTTTTAGAAGCTTTAAAATGGAAAATGCATAAACAACAGAGTTTTTTTATTTTACCCATCCCGATTTTTCTATGCCTGTAGGTTAAGTGGAAATACTTTCTATCCTATGTATACTTTTTCAGTTCTGTTTAAGTGTTACAAAAGATCAATAGTGCTATAGTGTTTAATATCGTAGTGTTATTGTTTTTCTTTTTTCTGAAAATAATTATAACAATAATTAATTACGGGTATTATTTTATCAGACTTCCTTATTTGAAACCTAACAGGAGAAAAAATGTCAACTCGTTACGATACGTGTTTTAATCCGTTTAAAAAACGTAATGACGAGAAAAAAACCAATGAAGAATTTACGTCGAGGCACTTCGAAGCTGCAAAGAAAATTGAAAATTACGTTGCCCTCGTCAGAAAATTTGAAAATTTGTGACGCATGCCGAATGAAGACTAGGAAAATCCCTTCTTCTGCTTCCGATAGTACTCAATCAAAGACGTCGGAAAAAGTGGTTTCAGTGTTAAACCCTGGACCTAGTACACGCTGTGTTACAGATTCGCCTGTATCAAAAAGCGATTTTGATTTGCGATTTTTCCGAAAATTATGCGTTTGTTCTACAGGATGCAATTCAAGGAGTCCATTGGAATAATGACCAAGTAACGATACACCCTTTCGAAATTTATTATAAAGATAAGGGAAAAGCACAATTTCTTAATTTCATCAACAATCTCAGATTGTTTGAAACATGGGTTCGCCGTCTGGTAAGCCGTCCCCTTATTTCAGCGTGGTTTAATTACTTTTTTAAACAAAACATTGGGTTCTTTGCGAAAAATATTTTACTTTTCTGACGGAGCGAGTGGTCAATACAAGAACAAAAAAAATTTCATAAATCTTTGTTATCACAAAGTTGATTTTGATGTAAGTGCAGAATGGCACTTTTTCGCCATGTCTCATGGAAAAGGACTTTGCGATGGGTTAGGAGGTACGATTAAAAGATTAGCTGCAAAAGTCAGTTTGCAGAATATAAATGACCCTATAAATACCTCGGCTAAATTTTTCATGTGGGTTAACAAAAATATTAAGAATATTAATACCGAATTCTTTCATCTTCAGGACTATAGAACGGACGCTTAAGCACTTCAAACCCGTTTCGACAAAGCGAAGATGATTCGTGGCACTTTAATGTAACCATTCATTTTTTCTACAACAAAATGGAAAAATTTAAGTAAAAATCACATCGTCAGCTACTACGTCGACTATTGTAAATGTGTGCAAACATTACTTAATTCATTATTTTATGTATTATTCATTTTCCGTTGCACCTAATAGTCCCTGTAAACGTTCTCTGCGTGTACGCGACATGTTACGCCGTAGTGCCGCGCGGTCGCATTCTTTTAAAGAATTTTTTAAGTGTGACCCCGTTTGAGTTCCATTTTCAAGTTTTCACTGTTTCCTTAGAATTGAAAGGGGAACACGATGATATTTTTTTCCAAAATTTTAAGTTGGTGAGTTGAAGGCGAAAAGTGGTAATGAAACTGTATAAGCAAATTAATAATAATTTATTAACCCCAAACTCAAATTTTATTTATACCACTACATAGAGTGACTCGATATCTTCAAAATCGACCTGTGTCATTTTTTTGTACGACTAATGGTTTCGACGATACAGTAATTTGAAAGGTCGGCCGAGCGTCGTTTTTTGAAATATCTTGCAACTTACAACCGTCTATATCTTCTGAAAAAAAAATTCCAAATTTTTTTCGCGAGACACTCTTTTCATTATTTCATGTGTAGAATATGCCTGCCAAATTTCAAAAAAATCGGAATCATCAATTATTATTTTTAACGAAAAGCGTCCGGTTTGACATGGAATCACCGATATGCATCCGAAACGTGGGTGCTTAGCAAAAAGCACTCAAACCTCTTGGGCGTGTTTGAGAAGAAAATACTTCGGAGGATTGTTGGCCCCGTATGTGAGGAAGGACGATTCCGGAGACTCTACAATGACGAGATCTACGAGCGCTATCGCGACATAGATGTTGTAAAGAAAATAAAGCTCGGTAGGCTCCGGTGGGCAGGGCATCTAGCTCGTATGAGTGAAGATGAGCCTGCTCGGAAAGTTCTCTGCGGTAAGACCTATGGGGTGCGACAGCGAGGGAGGCCCAACTTTCGCTGGAAGGATGGCGTGGACCAGGACGCTCAGAGTTTAGGGATGACAAACTGGATGACATCGGCTCAGAATCGGGAGCGGTGGAGAGAACAGTTGCGCGAGGCCAGGACCGGATCCCGGTTGTAGAGCCGTTAAAGAAGAAGAAGATGTTATAGAGTTAGCTCGGAACAAATGCTCTTTCTGCTTTGAAGAATTTGTTATATGTGATCTGAGGCGATCACGACGGGGTCACCAAAAATGTTTGCATAAATATTTTTGCTCTCACCGCAACCGAACTTATTAGTCCTAACGGATCGAACAAGTGTGCATAACACTCGCATTTTCGTGTCTGCCTTATCGCTCGTAAATTGCATGGTGAATTCCTATGATCAAAGGTATTCGTATTGATGATGCCTGTGGTTATAGCAGCTGCCAATAAACGCCTTTTAGTTTTTTTCTAATTCCCTTTTATTCGACGGCTAGTCTGGCCGGCTTTGTCAATTCAGGACCATGCAAGAAGATACCTCCTTGAAATCATAAATTGCTGTCGTGCAATCTTTCTGGTGATTTCTCTCGTGAGATTAGATCATTCGAATTATCCATTGACGGATGATAACGCCATCGATCAGATATGGTCAGTTCAGCAATTATAGCCATACATTTCGTTTCAAAGAGTCAAAGGCCTATAACACTCCCATTTATGCGTCTGTCAACACGTGGAATTGCTTGTTTACCATGAACACGTACCTGGGAACCTCGATGCTGTTTAATCCTTGCAGATTTCTTCGGAAGTGGTTCCATTGTGTGTGATTTCCCCCCAATGAAAATGTGGTTTTGTTGCGTACTATGGTGCCATATTTGTATCTGATCTCTCTAACTCTTGGTGGTTTTACCCTATTTGATAGCTTTGTGTTCAGGTCGATTATTATGTCGATACATTGTTCCATTTCTACGATATCCATTTTTCATCTTTCTGATTGGCCATATCCAGACACTTCATCACCTGCTTCTCTAACTATCCCCTGAATATATAATTCAAATTTGTAAGCTTTCTTTTGGTGTAAACTCATTTCCTTTTTTTATTTTGTCAATTTTAGCCAGGTCCAACTTCGCTTACAGCCCTTCGTATTTTATGAAATAAAGCTCAGTTACATCGCTTCTATGAGAAGCATGTAATCGCCACCAATCTCTGGTCCCATACGTCCACATCTCCTTAGAAAAATAGAAACAACATTTTTGTTAGCATATTGATAGTTTTAAGGTCCAAGTATGTACCTTTAATAATGTCATTCGCAAACATAGTAATACAAACGCACACAAATAACATGTATACATAATGTATTTTATTGCTAGGGACCACCATTCCAAATATTCTTGTTCAAATTTATTTTCGACCCAATTTCAGAAAAGACCCTTGCATGTCCCTTGTAACCTTAGAGCACTAGAGGTCAATGCTCCTAATCTGATATACTCTGCCGTACCCTTTAAGATTATTTACGCAAAAATTTCACCTTGTTGATCAAAGCATGCCAATGCCCTTCACTACATACTTGTGGTCTTGAAGGGTTGATTAAAGAATTTACAAAAATTTCCGAAATAATTCTATCAAGTAATTTCCAAAGAAATTTCAAGAGCTAATAAAGGACTCCTTTATCTGAAAGGATTCAATTTTCATAATCAATAAAGCCAACGAAATTTACAATAATTTCAACGAAATATAAAGTGAAACTGAAACTCACCCCTTCCACCCCGCCCCAAAGAAGATAATCATTTTAAATTGGATACATTTTATCGAGGATTAGATAGGGGCTCTTAGTTGGGTTGCGTGTGGCCTGTGCCTTAATTTGATCCTCGAATAATATTGTAAACACGACTATAGAAGTCAAGTCTCTGCGAAATCGAATTATCCTCGTCGTTTTCGGTGACGAGCACAAAAGTGTTACGAAACATGTTGGAGCCCAGCATTAAGTCGCAATACCTTGGCAATCATCTTACCTGTATTAATTACATAACAGCCGAGTGTCGTTTGTTTACAAAAACTTTTCATAGTTACTTTAATATAATGCCTTTTGGGAAAAATGGGGAAAATACCTGGGAGCTACACACCCACGGCTGTCATGTACCTTGGGGTGTGGGAATGAGGATATGAATCATTATGGCAGGTTGGAATATTATAGGGATTCGGAAAGATTATGGGAGTTTTCGAGCCCATTTCCAAGTTGAGAGCCCATTTCTACCGGAAAACTTTTGGGACTAAGGTGTTTATGGTGGTTCTTTACCTAGTATATGTATATAGGGTACAGAATATTCGGTGAATGAGTGACTTTTTACGTCGACGACTAATTATGGGGAATAATTTTTGGGAACATCCTCGCACGCAATGTTATAAAATTTTGGATAATTTCCAGTCATTTATTGCCTGCGTGCATGAATTTCGGGAGATGGTATTTGTTTAGGAAAATTGTTTAGAAGTGGTTAGTATGTTTTGGTGCTTATATGATTTAAGGATAATTGAATAGAGTGTGACAATTAATAACAACAAAAAAACTGTTCGCTGTCTTGAATGAAATTGAAAACGTGCAAACGTACAGTCTTATGAGTAACTTTGGGTAGCATCTGCAATAGTTATGTGGAGGACTCGAGCTTAAAGGTAGAACCCCTTTATACAGTCGACAGTTCGATGTTAATATACTCTATGACAATGTCGATCAGCAAACGCTAGCCGAACCAATAGCAAAAAAAAGCGAGCATTGTCGGTCCAAACATCAGGTTAACTTCGCCGATCTTTGTACCATGAAGTGTAAGGGACGCAAAGATTGAAAGGCGAACGATCATGTCGATGCGATTTAACCTCGGCTTGATGACCAACATTCTTCTTCTGAGCTCTAGTCTTACAAATAAAAAATAACACTTCCTCTTCTTTCTCTCTCTTCTTTCTCTCTCTCTTCCCTCTATCTTCCGGCTAGAGCTGCTGTTCGACGGTGTATATGGAAAAAAAATAGATTGTCGACAGTACAAAGGGACTTTCCCTAAGCCTCTAGTCTGCCACATAAAAAAAAAAAAAAAAAAAAAATCGCCGCAGCCTTGAATTCAACTAGTGTGCTAGTAGGCCCCGAAAGCCGACTTTTTGTTGCTGGATAAGGCCTGCGCATTCGTCGCCTTCTTAAATCAAACGCCATTTCCTCCTCAATTGATTCATTGAGGAAATGTAACAGCTCTGGGCAAAAGCTGCATTGACTATTCCATTGAGACAAATAACCTTCCACAGCTATGCTGGTCGCGTAAAATCATTCTAGCCTACTAAGCTCTATCACACTGTCTGCAGTGTTCTGAGGTTGTTCAAGCTTTACGTAACGCAGTTTGGGGGAAGGGTTAGGGATTTTTTAAAACGTTACCGTTTTGGGGATGGGTGGCATCAAGCAATGTGTTACGTAGCATTATATAAAAATAACTGCGAATGTCCAATATAACATCGCTTTGCCAGAGCCCAAAGATTCGACTATGCATTCTCCAATCACCAGTACAAAGTGGTGACATTGGAGGCATCTTTTTAGTCCCTTTCTGACATTTTTGTACTGAGATCTGCATCTCGTGTTTGAGTAGAGCGCTAATGATAGGATTGTCGATGTAGCAATATGGCATCGAATCTACTGGATTATGAAGTTGTCGGTCCTGGCGCAGCAACAGGGGGTCTAGCAGCCGGACCGCTCCCCCTCCTCATATATGGGGTATACCCAAGATTAGATCAAAATTTGTCGATCCCATATACTCTAAGACGTCGGCCGACTACCGAATGAAATGTTATTGAAGATTATAATAACCGAAAACTATTTTAAATAATTTTCTAATTTTTCTATGCGGAACTTTTCTATTTATATTGCACAGGCCAATGTAAAACCCGTTGACTACTTGAACCCCGATTATTCCTAACGTAAGTGTCATTGTACCAAGCGGTCCCCCAACTGAGTACTAACCATGTCCAATGCTGCTTAACATTCGCAATCGAACAAAAACTGATCTACATACCAAACTAAAGATGACAAAATTACCTTCAAAATACATTAGTACACTTTGAATTTCTGACTAGCAGTTTTGGCGCTAAGCGTGCTGAAAAGCTTTGACCCATCAGGCTGAGGTATAAGCAATACGTGATATCTGCAAACACGTCATCCAGACCTCCCTCTGAAGCTGCTGCTCAACAACACGCCTTCAGAGTTTTCCATCAGGCGCAAAAGTATATGGGAAACTACTTGGATTCATAGCAGTGGGGGTAGAACTTGGCAAATAAAATGGGTTGGTTCCCATTACCACACTTAAACCCCTGGCCCCCGAGAGGTTATACATATGTCGCAAATGCAAGACCGATTACCTAGGCCAATGTGGGTGTAGGTAAGCAGGAAGGCACGAAATTGTGCCAGCAATGTGAAGGGTCGAACTCCAACATTGGCGATAATTAAGATATAGACCTGGATGGACCCCTTGCAGTACCATTGTCTGAAGCAGCTGAGACGACAGAAGGTATTAATTCATGTAATATCTTCTGCAACGTTACTAATTAATTTTTCTGTATTAAAACAATAAACCCTCTATTGCAATTTGTTCATTTGAAGAACAGAACTTCTTGTTCAGCCTAGAACTTCCTCCCCTGGGCTTTCCCTTTATTCGTGATGAGTAAATGCAAGAACAAGACAAAGCTGATAGAGTCTTGGTCTTGGCCTAGCACAGTTAGTCTTGGTCTTGGTCTTGCGAGCATAACTAAGTCTTGGTCATGATCTTGTTCTTGCGCGATCGATTGCAAGACTTATCGAAGGAACTTTTGAGGTTTTGTTGCGTTTCTGGTTGTAAAGCTGACATGGCTACAAGGCAGCATGTTTGAAATTCGGATTCAGCACACCAAAAACAATTTGAAACCGCTGAGAAGAAAACTTCCGCAATTATGTTTCGAAAAACCACCATTTGACTGAACTATTTCAGTTTCGATTTAGAACGAAAAAGAAAGAAAGGAATTGGTGATTAAAGCTCACAGTAATTTATATCAGTAACAGAAGGATAAAAACACATTTCAAATAAAGATAAGCTACCAGACCACAAAAATATGCCATATGTATTGCGTATAACGATTTTATTTATACCCTTACAACCATGCTGCTGCTCCAATAAACCAATTAATGGAAGGCGGTAACCGAAGGCAAAGCTTTAACGCTACCTTCAAACCACTTCTGTTTTTTGGTTGTACTTCTTTATAAACAGCTGGCAACATACAATTAACCTGTAGCGTGTTTTAAATCAAGTTTCAACAGCGCAGCCTGAAAATTATTTAACAAAAAAGACTTTTAATTTATACAGGACAATACATTTATTCCAGCAGGGAAGATTTGAGTATGTACATTGTATGTCACACTTATAGCTCAAGGATTTACTGGACATAAAATGAACTGAAACATCTGGATGTTCACATGTGGTCGCAGACAGGAAAAATACTATTTGTCGTTTCATAATTAAAGGCCGTTCGTTATCAATAATTTATTACATACTTCGATAAAAGAATTTTTCATCAAAGTGAATTTAATTTCATTTAATTATCCCGAATGTATAAATTCCTTAAATGATTTTAAGTGGAATTCACAATAGTTCATTTCTTTTCTTTCTGTAAAAAATAACATGTTTCTGTTTACCTTTGCACACGTGGAAGCTATAAAAACCTTAACTGTAATTTAGAAGTTTGTTCCAGTAAAAACTTGATCTAAAAGAAACCAAACCATTTTCTAACCGTCATCAACGGTACAAACCTAGCAGGTGTCTCTCAAAGTAAAATTCTTCGATTGACCAAAACATTCACAGAATTCAACCAATCCAAAGTGAAAGAAACTTGGGCATGTCTCAAAGGAAAGCAAATTAATATGTAACAATTTCAAGAATTCAGATCGATAGATCCTGGAATTTAGCAATAACTATTCAAGGATATTTGTTTGGGAGTTAAAGTGGTTCTCGACATGTGTAATTCCTTGAAATGGGCGGTAAGTAATTCCTGGCATTTTATTGAGCGAAACCGAATTCTAACCTAATTTCTCGGGTATTTTGCGAAAAGCCTGGACTTTATTCATTGCGCTTTACTTGTTTCTTTCATCTTATCTCAGAAGACTAGTTCGACATGTTTTTATGCGAAAGACTAGAGCCTAAGCTCTAAAACTAATCCGCTTTGTAATATTGAAGTTTCTATCTAGTTTGCAACGTTGAACAGCAAACTCTAGTGAAAAGAAAGTAGAGGGAATATCGAAGAAACATCCAATACCAACACCCGGTTTTACTACACAAGCCCTCATCCAATACCGCTACGATGAAAGGCTGACTCCATCGATTGAGTGTGGACCCTTCTTCGTGTGCTCATTATTGTGCTTAAGGTGACGGCAGTAGAGATGGCAGGGAATTGATGCAAAGTGAAAAGGCAAGCAAGAATGAATGTTTTTTTAAGTCCGCCTTATGACATAGGTTAGTGAGGTCCACAATGAAACTTTTTTGTCTCACTTTTCTTAAAAAAGGAAATATGCCGATAGCGCCAATAATGCTTAGTTACTTACGCAAAGAAAATAGAGATTGGGCAGACTGAAGCGGAGATTCTCAAACAAAACACTACTCACGGACAATCACTTCCCGAGTAGTATCACGACTGAGACAAACATCGCGACAAACCCTTCAGCCTCACCACAGCTGGTCAAATCCATCGTAAACAGAACGAGAATTGAATGGGCTTTAAGTATCTTCTTCCAGCCCTATAATCACCAGGCCCTGATGGCATAGTGCCGGCACAACTGCAACGCACTCTTAGTCATATCATGCCCTGGCTGCAGGCCATGTTTACTAGGTGCCTTCAAATATATTCCCTCTAAATGGAAAGAAGTAATAGTGGTGTTTATACCCAAGGTAGGAAAAGCCTCCCATGCAACACCCAAAGACTTCAGACTAATCAACCTATCATCCTTTTTATTGATGACTCTAGAAAGGCTTATTGAAATGAAATGCTCTCCTGCCTCCACGGCAATCATATAACCGCAACACCAGATTAGCCCACTCTTCTCATTCCCTATACCTACAACTCCCCCTTTCACGCACTCAACAAGATATGAATTCGTTTGTAAATAGAACAACTCGACTGTGGAATAATCTTTCGCAGTCAGTATTTCCGAGCTCCTACAACATCCAAGAGTTCAAACGCGGGGTTCATCGCCACCTTCTTCAACACCCCTTCACACCCCCATAACCCTTAACCTATTCCCCCTCCCGTACTAAGCTTGCTGCTAGACATTGCACCATGACGTGACAAACGACATGACGGACTGGTAGTACAAAGGGTGATTCCTGAGTTTAGCACTGCCACATAAAAAAAAAAGATCCACGGATACTGCCCTTCACTCATTGGTTTCAACCATAGAAAAGTCACTTGAAGTTAAAGAGTATACATCAGTAGCTTACCTTGACATAGAGGGAGAGCGTTTAACAACGTGCTGGTGTCTCTCATCCATAAAATGCTTACAGGCAGGATGTAAGCTCAAGCCTTGGTGGCTGCTCGGTCCGAAGGGCCGTCAACATAGGTACCCGCAAGGGGGAGTACTTTCCCTACTTCTATGATCCGCAACTGTGTGGTGTCCCACCGTTGCTATTGCCATCATCATGAAAGGCACAATGACGTCACATAGAAAGTGCACATCACAGCTATGCACATCTGAAACATCATATTTTTACGTCATTATGATGTCATTTTGCCCACAAGCAAATGTTCTAGTCTAGAGGTCACTAGAACAGTGATCATGAAGTCACAAACCTATAATAGGTCAGAGGAACTTAGCCTCGATCACCCATCAATACCCGGCAAGGAGTGATCGATGAAGAAACTATGTCGCGCATTCGCAGACATATTCCACTGAAAAGGAGATCAACTCACTCACACAAAGGCTATATCTCATTTAATCCAAATTGCATAGACTGCTCGAGACCCAAAGGGAGACGATAAACGAACAATTCGAGAAAATGCTGGACAACGATATTGTCCAGCCTGATAAAAGCCCAACGGCGGCGGGTCCCAACGTTGAAAATAAGTGGCGAGTGGTTCGATTTTCAAAAAGTAAACGAAAGGACGATTGGGGGGCGAACGGCTAACAAAGACCTCGGAAAGTGGTGGCACCCGATTTGTCACTTCTGTCAAGACCCGAGAAAAGTCACTGCAGACGAACATCTAGCAGACCTGTTAGCAAGTCCTAATCCCACCTCCCCGAGGTGCCCCCTGGGGTACTTCTTCGGAAGGAGCTAACGGGAGACGGGCGAATGGCGAGTTCTCTGCGCCACAAAACAGAGTTTTAAGTTGGTTGGGCTGAGGGTTAGCAACCCGCTCCCATAAAAAACACCATTGCTACGAATCGGCAAACAATGCCTCGGAACCGGATGGACAACACGACGACGACCTTTGCTTTTCGAACAAGGACACGAATCGGATCATGGAATGTGAGAACACTACTTGCTGAGGGACGGCTGGATGAAGTCCTCAACGAGATGAATCGATATAAAATCAAGATCATTGGACTTAGCGAGACCAGATGGCCCGATGCGGGGGAACATATCTGCCCAAACGGTGAGTCCTTCTTATATTCTTATAAACTGAAAGCCGTAGGAGTAGCGTTGGCGTAATACTCACCAAAGAAGCCAGGTACAGCCTCATTAGCTGGTCACCAGTTTCTGAGAGGATTATTACCGTGCGCCTGCGTACCAGACTAAGAAGTACTACGGTAGTCCAATGCTATGCTCCAACTGAGGACGCTGAAGATGACATCAAAGACGAGTTCTATTTGCGGCTGAATGAGGTTTTTCGCTCTATTCCAAGGGGAGACATCATTGTATTAATGGGTGACTTAAACGCACAGATCGGCCGTGACAACACCGGCCTTGAACATACAATTGGAAACCAAGGCCTAAGCCAAGTTACCAATAACAATGGTGAGCTTTTCGTTGACTTTTGTAGTTCCCACCAACTCATGGTAGGTGGAACTTACTTTTGTCACAAGAAGATACAAAAAGAGACCTGGGTATCGCCCGATGGTAGAACGAGAAATCAGATAGATCACGTGGCCGTCAGCCGCAGATGGAGAACTATTCTTGAGGATGTCAGGAGTTTCAGGGGAGCGGATACTGGAAGCGACCACCATTTGGTTGTAGCAACTATTCGCCTTAAAATCGCCGCAATCAGAAACGTGCAACAAACTGCTAGAACCCGTAGACGGTTTAACGTAGACCTCCTGCGGGAGAGCGTTAAAAAGCGGGAATTTGCTGGAAACCTACAAGACTTATTAAACCAGCAAATCGTTTCTGACGACACAAATATTGAAGAATTGTGGAGTACGACGAAGGGCGCGATATTGACGGCTGCGGAAATGAGCATCGGTTATGTCCAAAGAAACCAGCAACACTGGATCTCGGACACAACCTGGCAAAAGATAGAACGCAGAAGGGCCCTCAAAAATAACGTAAACTCTACAAACGACCCGGAAAGACGTCACCAATTAGAACGGGAATACTCCCAATTACATCGGGAGGTTAAGAGAAGTGTCCGGCGTGATAAAAGGCGCAGAGAAAAAGCTCGCAGAAAAAGCGGAAAACGCGGCAAACACAGGCAACAGTAAGGGGCTGTACCAAATCACTAAACAGCTCTCGGGAAAGCACTCTACTAAAAAGCATGCCGTTAAGAGTGCGGATGGAAGGCTGCTGTGCAGCGACGAGGAGCAACTCCAAAGATGGAGAGATTACTTCTTCGCCGCCCTGAATGGTACACTTACACAGGAACCTCAGGAAAACAACAACAATGCACAGCCAATAAGAATCGCCACTCGGGCCCCATCCAAGACGGAAATAGTAACCGCAATTCATGCGATGGCCAATGGTAAAGCAGCTGGGAAAGATGGCATCCCGCCAGAATTGTTGAAAGCCGACTCAAGCCTCATAGCAGATGCGCTTCAGCCAATCCTAGAAATAGCATGGAACACCCCTTTCTCTACAACAACACTTTAAACCAACTCGCCCATTAAAGTATTTCACCATCCTCGACCTAGCCAGTATTTACCACCATGTGCTTGTGAAACCACGTGCTCGTCCTAAGAGAGTTTTTTGTACCGGCTACGGCCACTATGAGTTCAAGCGTATACTGGTCGGGTTATAAAGAGCCTCAGCTACGTTTCAATGAATCAAGGATTATGTCCGCAAAGGCCTATGAGGCCTCGAAAATTTTGACTACAATTATTTTGTACTGATTTTAAATTGCCCAATAATAAATTATAATAAAATAATAAAAATTTTCTCCCCCTATAAAAAAACGAGCAAAAATCCCAGTAAATTTTTAATGGTTCAGTTTGAATTAACCTCAGTCACTTTATTTAATAAATAAAAACGCTCATGGTTCAATTAACGCTAAGAAAACCATTTCGGCTTCATTACGTGCAAAACCAAATAAATTTCCGAGTTTATGTCTTTCCACTTAACCTAAAAGATCTTTGACCCAGTCCAGACCAGTGTCAGCTACCTAATAATAAGAGAACGAAAAAATCAGTGCCGAACCCATTTCGTGACACGACTACTACCATTATCACGAAACAGATTTTTCGTCCTCCAGAATATCCACAGTAGTTAAAAGAATCTACATAAATATCACAATCCATAGATCTAAATTATAAGCTATTGCCACTTAAGCCCGCCCCAGCATTTACTTTTTGGGGGTAGTCCTCGCTGTTTGCAGCGCAGCCTAATGACTGAAAAAGGTACTTGAGACACGAATTAATTAAGAATCGACATCGTTAGGAAGTTTGGGATTCCACAAGGCACAAACAACTGGATCGTGGCAATTAATAAAGTTTCCTGATTGGTCACCATAATTTAATTATCATTGTGGGAGGCCCAGTTTATGGATTCTGTAGGTGCCATTGTCGCAAGCTGTCCTTTTCTGGGCCCCCGGTTCTAGCCGCAAAGTCAACAGGGGCCTAAGCGAAGGCAGCGAATCGATAAAGGAGTTCGATAAGGCTACGTACTGCAAACAGCAAAAACCAATTTGTTTCGCCATTTTTTCTAAGACAAAACAATTCGAGCTTACTGCCTGCCGTCCTCCAACCCCCGAAATGGAGTAAATTTTTTGGGGTAGCCACCCAATGTCTGCCAGGAGGCACATTATTTGAAAATAGTGTAAAAAGCGGAGCAGCTAGGTCACGTACAATCGATATTAAAATGGGAAGGTTATCGCTAGGACGAGAGCGGTAGGGTGCAAGGACTATAATTTACAATAATTAGGAATTCGGGTCCCTTCGGGCAGATCCTAACCGAGGAATTATTTATACGGCACTTTAGTCTTGTTATTCCAATGTCGACATGATTTGTCGTTACTTCTTACAAATTTACATTCAACTGAACGGCAATTTACGAACTGTGGTTGTTATCCTATGGCAAATGCCTGACTTGAGCGGAATGAACTCTTGCTCCTTGTGAATTAAGTAAACACAAGAACAAGTACGTTCCGGGGTTGAGAGCTGCTCAAGATTGCTTAACAGCCGCTTCCCACTCGACAATCTTCTTCTACTTTAATTACTTAGGCAGCAATGAAATTCACCATATTACATTTAAATTGGGCTTGACTGGAACTGTGCTGGTCGACCTGCTTGGCCATGGGCTCTACATCCGACCAAGGATATCTTTTTGCTCGAATTCTGTTCAGTAAATATTTTTACGGTCCGTTTTGTCACGCTAGCGGTCGAAAGGTGTTTGTTTAAATAATAATTTAATTGGCATTAGTACAGTGGGTTTGTGGTAGAGAAAGGGGGACGTCAAGGAGGACGACAGAATAACTTAATTTTGCGTGTCTAGACCAATTTTGTCTAGACTGATTAATGGCGGCTTATAAAAGAAAGACGCAAAATAATCGTAAACATTATTAAATTACGATTGCTATCAGTAATTACATAAATTGTTACACCACGAACGCATATATTATTATATTTATGAAATATGTAGGTGACTGTTGGACAATGTTATGATTATGACAATTACTACTACTACAAAATTTTGTTTTGGCCTACATATTAATATTTGTCGTCCTTGACGCTATAAATTTGTATCTAAAACTACCTAGGGAAATTACAAATAGATATTTTACTAGGAGTTCTGGTTGTGGATTGCTACTGGGAATGCTTTCAACAAATTAGTGTAAGTGTTGAGGCATACCTTTTTTCTTGCTGTTACTACAGCTGCAGAGATAAAGAGTACACACTAGGTACGGCATTTATCGAAAGAAAAAGCATAAAACATGCTGTAATATGATTCGAAGCAATAAGCGAAATAATGTGCAAGATACGAATTAAAGGCAAATTCCACAATTACTCCCTCATTAATATACATGCTCCAACTGAAGATAAGTCTTATGAAGAAAAGTAGGTCTTCTACGAAAACCTTGAAAGAAACCTCAGAAAATGTTCCAGGTATGATGTAAAAGTAATTATAGGAGACACTAACGCAAAAGTAGGGCAAGAACGAATCTATTGGAAAGCTCAGTATACTTCCTGAAGGCAATGATACTGGTCGTAAACTGGTGGACTTCGCTGCTGGAGCTAACATGATAGTGGCCAGCACGAAATACCAACACAGAAGTATACACAGAGTAACCTGGAAATCTAATGAGGAAACAGTCAATGTTATAGATCATATACTGATAAGTACAAGGTACAGCTCCAGCAGAAGCCCTTGAAGCTCTTTTATCGCACAGAAATTTCAGTTTCAGAATTTTCGTGCAACAGAGAAAAAAGCATACGAATTGCTGTGCGATAAACGAGTTTCGAAGTGCACTTTCACGTTTACCTTAAGAATTTAAACGCGGCTTTATTTTTCAGATTTCTAAAACACCTAATAGAAGTAACAAAAGCTACAATCGAGGTAGTACGATGCAGAGTAAGAGTTGAACGAGACCAATCATGCCTCGCTGTCATCTTTCTTTTCTTCTTCTTCTTTACGCTCCTTTAATCCCTCATGGGACATATTGCGGAAACAGTTGCCCTCCAGCGAACTCTATTTTGCGCGACAACTCTCAGCTCTAACCAGGATCTCCCAGTTGTTGCGACCTCTGCTAGTAAGGTTCTCCTCCACGTTGTTCTAGGTCTTCCGACTCGACGGGATCCTTGCGGATTCCAGGCAAGGGCCTGTTTGGCTAGATTTTCGTTTTCACGCAAACTGCTTCACCTTGCTTTTACGAACGCTTAGCGCTTAATGCCGCCTAATCTTATTATTAGCAATTTCGCCAATGACGACGATACTCGTAACTTGCCTTCTCGATTAAAATTAAAAAAATGGCCTTGCAACGAGCGAACACCGATCCCGATTAAAACATAGTCCTCAGATATGTGCCGGGCATCAGATATTTATTTTTCGGATTGTACGGCCGTACACCACACACACACACCGGCATACACTTTTTTTTTTTTAAATAATGTTTTCTTATTTATTACCGACACTCGGCAAAACTGGGTCTACATACTGGGTCAATTTAACTACTTAAAAAAGGAATCATTATGAGGAAAGTGTAACTTTCGCTCCCCAAAAAAAGCTCAAAACGCACTGCGTATTTATTGTGAAAAGCACCCCGGGTTCATACCTTCGAGTTCAAAAAATTCAAAAACTTTATTAACGCACTACAATTAAGTGTTTTGCATTTGTTTTGTGCATCGATAGTCTTTAAATATCATAATCCAAAGGACATAGTACATAACGAAAATTATCAAGTTCCGATAAAGCACATTCAACAATAAAATCTTTTTTTGGCTTCAAATTTGTCGTCATATGCCCGTGTGTATACAGCTCAGTATAGTTGTTTTCAAACCTCGTGACATCCCGCGCATGTTCCCCAGCTAAGCTCTTAGAAATGTTTAAAAGCTCAGACAAAAGCTTCAGTTAACTCCTCCTATCAAATCACTTGCTGCCATGTAATCATGGTACAATAATTACAAGGTAAACTCATAAGGGCCTCGTGACGTCACTCAGATCTTAGTTCACAAAGGAAAAAAGCTTTCTCGTGACGTCACTCAGATCTTTTCTCATATAAAAATGGTAGAAGCTTTTCAAGATGGAAACAGAGCTTTTCCTTGCGAGCCTACTTTGTATTATTGTATAGTTCTTTTCAAACCTCGTGACATCCCGCGCATGTTCCCCAGCTAAGCTCTTAAAAATGTTTAAAAGTTCAGACAAAAGCTTCAGTTAACTCCTCCTATCAAATCACTTGTTGCCATGTAATCAGTCGCAACTGCGTATTGCTACCGGGACGTGTATCTTTCTGGGACTTCAATGATTATTTAAAAAATTTACAAATTATGACTGAAAAACACCCGTTTTTATATATTTTTTTATTTTAAGGTTATTATATTTTACACATATGCTACAGAAATAATTTGTAGTAATTTCTACTAAAAAATACGAAATTTGTGTTTTTATCACTTTGATTACTAGATTGTTGACATTTCCTGCCAGTCGCATACGTGCTTCTGCCCGGGGAGGTTGTGTTGCTTGCGACTGCGGGGGACTGTCGGTTTATGAAAGAAAACGCTCATTTATTCAAAGGAATTTTTTTCACCACTTTTTTTTAAATTATTTTAAATTTAGAAATGAGAAATATTTCGCATAATTAAAGTAAAATTATGCTTATTATGTTGAATAAACTGCCTTTGTTGAGCAGGGGCTTTACATGTATTTAAAAGCTCTGCTCAACACATAGAAAGATAAATTAACTTTATTCATTCGGCATGCGCGCATCCCTTCCCAAATTATTTTGTTGAGTTTTTTCAGTGTTTGTTGCCGTTTTAACTAAAAAGAGGGGAAATGATAGAACATTATTTATAAAATTTGGCAACGAGGTGCGCAGAACTGCTCAAATTTTTTGTGTCACGGAGTTTGAAAAATTCTATACTCGTTTTGTCGTCGCGTGCCCATATGTGTTTCCAAGCGGCCGGTGTTCGCTCGTTGTAAGAATATCTTTTATTTTTACTCGGGCTATTGTATAATTTGTGCATAATAACATAGGTATTCTACCTAAGAAAAATGTCTTTAAAAAGTTAAAGGTGCATAAAAATATCACGCAAATGAAGCCAAGATACCTAAAGCCGGCCCTGCCTCTATGATGCTGTAATTTGAGTTGCTTTGGCAACTTGTGGGGATCGT
Source organism: Thereva unica (assembly GCA_949987705.1). NCBI lineage: Eukaryota > Metazoa > Arthropoda > Insecta > Diptera > Therevidae > Thereva > Thereva unica. The sequence goes on from OX465282.1 coordinate 134,939,625, forward strand.
TGGCTTTTATGAAGTGTACCTATCAGAAAGGACAATAAAATTGTACTTCTGGAGCTTATTCCATTTCAGAATTGTAATCTTAGCGCCTGCGTTCACTACTAATCGTGCATTGTCGGTCAAGCTTATATCAATTGGAAGGTTGACTAGTGGGGCACTGTTTAGGGGCGTCTGATGTCCACCGTTTATTTTACTTTTATTATTAATTTTCGAACTGGAAGAAAAGGAAAATGGAACTGGAATTCGAATCTGATTAAGAAAACCCAGGCTTGATAATGTTGCGCTTCTTTGAAAATTATAAATCATAATTTTAATAGGTTGAGAAACATTCATTTCATTTTATTTTTCGCTTATGACAGAAATAATGGTGTTTTACTTGGCTGAATTTTACAATGCAATAATAATGGAAATGTGATGTTTGTATATTAATGAAAATATTTTATCCCGGTATAAGTCTACCCAAAATCCTGACAGAGGTTTTCCTTCCATTTATTTTTCTCACACTATTTAAAACCGGAAAACTTTTGCAAAAATAATTATGATTGCGGTAACTTTTTTCACACCTAAATAATCAGAAGAAAAACAATTTTCTCATTTATCTTAAAACCATATTCATAATTGCAACAAAAACCGAAACCAAGTTTATTCTCAGTCTCTTCCCCAAAAGAACCTGTTTTTTCGGAAAAATCCCACCAGAATAAATTTACTTAGAAAATAATTTGCTCCGAATGTTTACAAGAAGTTTCCCAACAAATAAACCTGCGATGAAAATGCGCCAAAGAATTTGGTTAAAAATAAATGCCGCAAAAAGGATCATCGTAAGAGGTAAGGAAAAAAAGTGGATGTCCTGAATCCTTTCTCTTCTTAAGAAAATGCTTACCCCTTAGCACTGGTGAATGAATTCTTACAAGGAGCTGCTCCTGCTGTAATATGTAAACAGAGGAGTGGGGATAATGTTAAGGAAATATTGTGAGAAATAATAAAACAGTTCAACACTTTATCATGATAATTTATTCGATATCATATCAAATCTTATGATGTTATCTAGCCTGCACGGCGATGTGGGGGTGTCATACGGAAAGTATTAACTTTTGATGAGGTGACGTGCTCCGATTTAAACAGGGGATTTCCTTTGCATTATGAGGAAAGAGGAGGAAATATCGATTTTTTGGAGTAGTGTAATTGCAAAAGTTCTTTTTAAGTATGAATAATTTTATATTATACTCAATTTAGGAGCTTAAGCCTTCCCGGGGAGATATTCGGCAATTTCTGTGCATGGCATTTGATCTTAATTCAGTTTGCACGGATCTTCTCGAAGTCATTGATGGTCGTCTCGATAGGTAAAAGTCTAGGGTTTCATTGAGGTACTGAATGGGGATTTCATATTTTCATTTCCTTATTTCTGCATTAACTTTGCTTTGATTGGTTAACGCCAACGCTTTATTCGTTATGATTCTTGGTTTAGTAAAATACATTCGTAAAATATTACGGAGCCATCCATACAGGTATGTCAAGCTAGCTAGACAAAGCCACACACGAGTCTAGGTCTATAATTTTTCGCTAATTTGTTTCGTCAAAAAATTTATTTTTCGCTCGTTCCATTGTTTGAATAATAATGAAAACGCTGGCTTGAAGTCAAGTGTATCTTTAGACAGTGTATCTTTAGACCCGAGCAAGATAACAAAAAGGTATTGGGGCAATAATTTTTCACTGAAAAAATAACATAATGCCAATTTTGTCTCCGGGTTTTTGAGCAGCTATCATGGCGGAAACCCTGTTCAGTTATCTCCTTTTAAATGGGAGGTATGCATGTTGGCCAGCCACCAACAGCTGTTTCCAGTTTGATGAAGGCTTCTTTCACACTTGCAAAGGACCTACTTATTAGAGCGACATCATCAGCGTAAGCCATTGTCTGTGTTGACTTGTTAAAGATGGATCCCGTCGTTTCTAGACCAGCGTCTCTTACCACCTTCTCCAACAATATTTTAAATAGGAAGCATGACAGCGTTGGGGGTGAACGGCTAACAAAGACCTCAGAAGGTGGCTGCACCCAATTTGTCACTTCTGTCAAAACCCGAGAAAAGTCACTGCAGACGAACATCTAGCAGACCTGTTAGCAAGTCCTAATCCTACCTCCTCATGGTGCCCCCTGCGGTACTTCTTCGCAAGGAGCTAACGGGAGACGGGCAAATGGCGAGTTCTCTGCGCCACAAAACAGAGTTTTAAGTTGGTTGGGCTGAAGGTTAGCAACACGCTCCCAGAAAAAAATACCATTGCTACGAATCGGCAAACAATGACTCGGAACCGGATGGACAACACGACGACGACCTTTGCTTTTCGAACACGAATCGGATCATGAAATGTGAGAGTACTGCTTTCTGATGAACGGCTGGATGAAGTCCTCAACGAGATGAATCGATATAAAATCAATGGTGATCTGACGTGGGGAACATATTTGTCCAAACGGTGAATCCTTCTTATATTCTGGTAGAAACGAATCTGAAAGCCGTATGAATGGCATGGCGTTGGCGTAATACTCACCAAAGAAGCCAAGTCCAGCCACCCCTTGTATTGTCGTCGATTGAGGTCAATGACAAATGGATTACATGGAAGGTTAATGGTCAGGATTTTGAAGTTGTCAATGGTTGGATCGTTCCTTATTCGTCATTATTGTCCAAGACCTTCAATGCTTACATAAAGGCTGAATTTTGCATTTCCGTCAAATCAATCAAATACATTATGCAAATATGTGACGAAAGGCAAATACGATCGATAAAATAGCACAATATTAAATGAATTTGTTCATTTGCCATTCATAAAAGATATCCGACTGTGGTTCATTTGGTAATTCATCTCGAAAATGGCCAACGTATATATTTTACAATGGAAAAAAGCCGGCACACACATATCGGCACTGCGTCCGCCCAGCACGACGGCCGTACGTCGGACAGCACACGGAGTAAGTAAACAATTTCAATTTTGCCAGCCAGTCGCCACGTGTCCCTGTCCGAACCTCGTCAAATTATTAACTTCCCAGTATAGGAAGTTATTGTATTCGGTCCGAAAATCGAAATCGAAAATTTCAACGTATTTTCATCTTTCAAGGTCCCAGGAGCATTTTAAGCAAAAAATTGGGAGGAAGTATGTGTGTATGTGTGTGTGTGCGTACGGATGTAGTCATTTTTTCCTGCACGATATCGCGCGAACCAAAACTGATATCGATTTCGTTGAGGTGCCGTTCGAAGAGTATTAACCAAAATATGATCTGAAAAGATGTTCATAAAATTCGGTCGAACCGTTTTTTTGTTTGTTTAAACGACGTTTATGATTTTTATACCTGGACGATACCGCGCAAACTAAAAACTATATCGACTTCATTGAGGTGCCGAAAAAAGAATATTAACGAAGAAATGCTCTGAAAAAATTTTCATAATATTCGGTCGGGCCTTTTTTGTTTAAATAGAAAAACTTCGGCTAATTGTCAGAAAGACCTTAAATTGACAAGTTTTGCTAATATCTAATAAACTCGATGGAATGAGATCCGTTCTAAACGGAGTGATCTTTTTTGGGTTCTGCACAGCGATAGCCTTCGAACAAAACATCACTTGTCAAAATCCGACAACCTTTAAAAATGGTGCAAAAATTTTGTTACCCTTTACAAACATCACGAATTTTTCAAACCTTGGATTAGCACTTTTTGACGGGGATTTGTTTTCTACGCGTGATACAGTTCCAGAAAATTGCGGTTCATCCCGGGATTTCCAGTAGTTACCGCAAAATTTGTTCTTTTTGGTCAAGTCTGACAAGTACTTAACAGTTACAGTTTTGCTAATATCTCCGGAAAGCTTTGGAATTTCCAAATGAAGTCATTCGCTTCTCAGTTTGTCAATGGCGCGTCAGCCCGCTCAATACGAATTTGAACACCCGCTTTAGTGCAGCAAACGAAATACGGAGGAAATGTTTGTTTGCTAACGTTCAGGAAAAACAAATTCTCTAGAAAAATCTTGTGGATTTACTACTATTATAGTTATTTGAACTAGCTTCTCTCGGGATTGCTTTGTCATCAGTTCTGATACTAGCCAATTTTCCACCAGTAGTGCTAAACGTATAACTATTTTGTAAGAAGTCAGTTTATTCCATCTTCGTTCATCTTACTGGGAAGTTAATCGTGTGGACCGAAGGGGTCAAACCCACATCCCAACTAGTTTGAGTTTAGTTTTTGCGCATACATAGTGCGGAGCGGTGTGGACGTGGGGCGGATATGTGTGTCCTGGCCCTAATGCTGCGGGAAGGGCTGAACCACCACCACCATCCATTCCAGCTATATTAGTTAAAAATAAAAATAAGATTTGTTAAACATAAAACCGCTTGACCTGAATTAGGACTTAAACAGACAACAAATTAAACATTTCATAAAATATAGCTCGAAAGTAAAGTTTGGTCTAGTCATTTATAAAGGACTCCGGTATAAACTAGCCCATCATCCATTCTCCACCATAAATGATACAAAAATGTTTTTCCATAGTCCCACAAATTTTACCTTTTTTCACGCCTCTAGGGCATATGTCTTCTGGGTTTAACAAAATTGTCTTAACAAACAACGGATTGATTTAACATTGGGGTGAAGGCGACAGCCACAAGGATACAGATTCCATATATCCTTTCTCTTATATAAGCAGAACCAATTCAGTAAAACCATGGAATATTTAGAGATGCCCAGGTACTAAATTGCTTGCGGTAGTATGTGGTAAATATATTTCATGTCTTCCGGTACAAGGTCGTTTTTGGGAACCAGCCAGCCAGAACTTTCGAGGGGCAACCCAGCGTTTCTTAGTAAATTAAAGCCAATAAAAAGTTTTTCTAAGTAACTCCTAGGCTACTCTATAAAGGAATCTTGTTGAATAAGTAAAGCAGTTATACAGAATTTAGATATGCTTCTAAACGAAGAACCTTTATAATGAGATGAGAGAGTTTCAATGTCGGGCTCCTAAATTATGGATATTAGCGTCAAGGTCTTAATAATTCAGAAGCTTTATTTTCGAGTAAAAATCTTCTTGCAAATCCACACAAGTATCCTTCAATTTTCGAGTCACAAGGCTCTCGACGTGATTTATAAACTTAACTTCATTACATGAAATTGGTTTAAGGATTTCCAGCCTCGATATGTACGTTTTGATAAGTAAAAAAGGATCTCATATTTCGTATTTGGCATAAATCGAACTGAATGAGTTTTTTTTTGTCGATTGCTGGTCCTTTTTTTAAGAGTCTATTAAGACAAAATTGAGACCCTTTTTCAATAAATTCTTAGAAGGTTTGTTTATAATTATTTTTACTTTTGGTCCTAAGTTATGTACATGCGAAAATGATTTTTGCTTTGCTTGATTTGGCATCGGTACTTTTAAATTTAGGGTTACTCCACTCACATCTTTCTTTTAAAAAAATCTGATATTCATATTTAGGGAGTGAGATTAAATTTAAATAAAAAATATGCATTCTCCAACAGTCTAATTGATTCAAGGGGTATTATTTGGGGACTTAAATATTGTCCCTTGGGGCTCAAAAAGATCGGAGCCATTAAACCCATTAAAAATTTGTTTTTAAACTCAACCCGTCCATCCAAGAACCGAGGTCGAGGTCACAATTGGAGCTGAAAGGGTACAGGTTTGCATCCTCATTCGTGGAAAACGTTTACGTAAGCATATGACAGATAAGCTTGATAGCCTGTGATCTTCCGTTATGATATGATTTTATCCATTCCAACGAAAGTCCTGAATATCCAAATTTTTATAGCTTTGCAATTAGGATATTGTGGTCAACTCGGTCAAACGCTGTGCTGAAGTCAGTATATACAGCAACGTATAACCGCTCTTCATCCCACAAAGCATTTCTGAGATTGGAACCATAAGGTTAGAAGTAGTTGATCGCCCTTTTCTTAAACCGTGTTGTTGTTCGTGAAGGTGATGATCGATTAAAGGAAGGCTGACATCGGTCCGGGTTTCCCCGGATTTGTCTTAGTTTGGATGGCGTCCGGGGCTGTCCGAGTGGAGTTTTAAAACTCCAATCAGGGTTGACCCGAGCAATTGAATGATAAGGCCAGTTCCACACGGGCCAACAACCATCCAACAAAAAACTGCTGTCATCGTTAATTCCCTTTTGATGTTCGATGAAAAGTCGCACGGACTTTCACATGGGCCAAATTTTCCAAACAACTGTACGTCCGAATACTTAGCTTATTGTTATTGTTTTTAATCTTAATTCCCCTTTCTGATATTTCACTCTCTTTTCTGCCAGACATAGAAAAGTAACAACAATTGAAATGACTCGATGACTCGAAAATCCAGTGAAAGAGTTGGTTCAAAAATCTGCCCACCCTTTTATCCTGTCTCAAGCTCTTATTTACAAACGACGTTTTCAGTCGGCTCGTGTGAAACTGGCCTAAACAACAAATTAAAACAAATCTTAGATAAAAATTGACTTGTAATCCTCGTCTAAGCAAACTTCGGCGTCGCTGTTTTATTTGAAAGTTCGAGTGACAATTATTTAACGTACACCAAATTATCAAAAGTACACCAATCTGAAACGGAGAGAGGACTTAATCCAGTCGTTCAAGGAAATCAAGTTTTCAGTTGTCAAACGACTCAATGTGAAACCGATTTCCTTTCATATCAAAATGACCACGCATACTATACACCTTGCATTTTTCATCGAAATTTCCGTCAGTGCTACTGGGTGTTTGGTATTCCTACCATAAGCATATTCGTTGTCGTTGAATACATATGGAAGCTAAACTTAAACTCAACAGCTTTTTCCAGGGGTTGCCTGCGAGCAAATGGCTAGTCTGTTGTAGATCATCTTGGGCGGAAACCCCATTGATACACTACTAGTATCCTTTCCTCGAATGGTGGATATCTATTATATAGTACACGTGAATATACTTTGTATGCTTACTCCATGCTTTGACTCTACGATAGTATGTTTCTTCTGTACGGGTCACTCTAGTGTCTTTTTCCAGGATTGGCCGTAGGCTGTAGCGCGTCTGCTATGAGGCTTGATTCGGCTTTTAATAATTCTGGCGGGATGCCATATTTCCACGCTGCTTTACCATTGCCCATTACACAGGTGGTGATTATTATTGGCTGTGCATTATTGCTGTTTTCTTAAGGTTTGTGGTCACTTCCAGTGTCTGCTCCCCTAAAGCTCCTGAAATGGTCTAGAATAATTCTCCACCTGCGGCTGAGGGCCACGTGATCTATCTGGTTTCCATGATGCGTGCCATGAATGTAGGAGCAGAATTGACCTATTCCAGCATAAAAATGCTCGCTGTAGGACTATTTTTGAAGAAAATTCAGTTATTTTGAAACAAGCCGTGCAACGACACATCTCAAGCCCAAAATATTAACCAAAGTCAAAAACAGAGCTATCTCTCTTAAAATGAAATATACATATATTATGGAGCACAAATTCCTACAGTTTTTCGATGTTTTTTATCGGCTGAAGAAGGCGAAATTCGTCCAAAGTGAGTCATATCTTTGAAAATTCCGGGACTTTCCTTGAACACTTCGTAAAGCCTCCCTTTTTTATAAGACCTATAACATAAGGCAAATTTTTTGTTCAATAATTTCGTTCATTGCAAGAATGTGGAGCCCCGAGTAAAAATAAAATATGGCCGTACAACGGGCCAACACCAAGCGTTATTGAAACATAGTCCTTGGCCATGTGAAGGGCATGAGAAGGTTGGTTGCATGACCCATTAACGGTATACGTTTGTATATAATGTCGTTGGGTGGCATTCATTGTACCTAACGAAAATGTTTAAGTTGACATAAAACAAATTCAACAATACATCTGGGACATATTCTTTTTTAGCTCAAACTTGCCGTGGAATGCCCGCGTGTACAACTTAAGCCCCTTAAATCTTTTGGTCAAGTTTGTCCGTCTTGGGACCGTATGTGCTCCCATAAAAAAACGGCCATCATATCCACCCTAAAAGCAGAAGCGGCCGGTGTTCGCCCGCTGTAAGCCCATTTTTTTTTACTCGGGGTACTACAGAAGTACACCGATTCAACCAGCTGCTGTAAAAAACCTAGCTTATTTTTGGAATAGTAATTAAGTACAGTGCTACCGACTTACGGACTAATAACTAAGGGCTTCGTTTGCTTTATTGGAACTTTCAAAATTACTTTCTTTTCTACAACAAAAATTAGCCCTGCCATAACGAACATAAATAGAATTATACAATTCAAACAAATTCCCAACAAAAGAAAAATTATAATTTCCTGTAGAAACATTGAAATTCGAAGAACAACCAAAATGCCCTCAAACACTTTCATTGAACAAAACAAAAAAATTTAATTGAATCAGGCTTCATTTCCCTCTCCTAAATTCCCGAGTTGTTTACAGCTTGTGAAGGGCAACGGATGTCCTTATTAGCACTTAAAGGAAATTTCAAATTACTTAAAAAAAAAATTGCAAACAATAAAATATTCTGAAAACACGAAGAAAAACAAGTCAAACTCGGCTGCGTTCATTCTTTTGCGAAGTTGTCGAAATTGTCGAAATTGTGTACAAATCAAATTAATACCTAAGAGCCCAATTTTCTCGTTAACTTGAAAGCGTTATTTGCTGCAATTAAGCTAAAATTATTACGAAGTCTTCCAGTCAACAAGGACCAAGGATCCTACACACACGCATCCGGCAGGGAGGACCGAGAGAATGGGGCCTCTGACTTTTGTTCCAATTTCTGTGAAATGTTTGCCCTACGCCACGAGATTCACGTTGCCATCGTGCCTTAGTATAGTACTGATTCCGGTGTTCAAATAACGCAAAAGGCATGGAAGAGTGGTGCAGTGTGATCTCCGGACTCTGATGGATGTAATATTTGCCCTTTTCCCCACGAATTGTCCCCAATGGGGCTGGGAATAGGTAAAGAAAAAATCGAATTGACATCTGCTCACATGCAACAAGCTTCTACTTACAATGGAGTGATATCATCCCTTCCGATGGCATCGAACCCTAAGATTGATTGGGCGGTAGGATGGTGCTGAAACTGAAGCTTTGCGGTTTCGTGGCTGTGGCTTGGGATGGGTCTATGGTACGTGATGTGGGATTGATATGAGAAACGAAGGCGTCCGGTCTACCCCTGTAACGACTATATCGATTCCAAGGGACTACAAAGAACTCGTCAAGTTAAACTTTAATCAAATAACACCGGAACGAGATACTTCTAATAGACGCTGGAGTATTTGTCACTAACTAGTTTATAGTAAATTGAGTTTGTTGTAATGGAATAATGGCCATCAAGTGCTTGGACCATTGAGCGATGAAAGTGGTTATAAACATTTATCGGTTATTGGGGACACTGGCATACCCTAAGAACACAGTGGGACTGATAAGAACACATAACGATTAACTGAAGTTTGTTCATTATTCACCATTGAACCGTTGCTGCCAGTGGCGGATTAACCATTAGGCAGACCTAGGCAGGTGCCTAGGGGCCCCGGTGGTAAAGGGGCCCCCGATGCCGAGAGCCCCAAAAAAAAAAACCTTGTCACGTTTAGACTGATTTTACTTGCTTTTGGGAAAAATAACTCAAGTCAAATTAACTTCGGACAAAATGATGGATTTGAAGTTATTTTTCCTAATAAAAGTTATGAAGGGCCCCCTAATAAAGGTGACTTTTCTTGAATGTAAAGTAAATCGGCCTTTTCATTTCTCACAATTCTAGTTTTCTCCAAAAAAACCGGTGCCCCGGGCCACGGCGCTTTTATTCTAACGATTTAGAATATTTTGCTCCCGAGCTGAAACAGTTCCACCATTATGTTAAATCGAGATACGGAAATGCGCAAAATCTCATGGCAAATTATATGAGATTATCGTTGAAGACAAACTTATTAATGTACTAGCAAAAACCCGCGTGCCTTGCAACGCCTACTCGAATTTTCACAGATATCTCTTATTTACACTTATTAATTTCCACTTTAATTTAAAAAATCACAGATTGGGAAAAAAAAATAAAATTCAAAATTATCTCAATAAATTCACGCTAAATCACCAAATCAATTAAAACAATTTTTTTTCTATAACCAAGGTTAAACTGCTTCGTCACAAAATCACTTCGTTACGAAACAAAACTCGATCATTCAAAGCCTTCTTCAAGACTAGCTTCCTTTAAAGTGTACCGTTACAATAATTGGCAGAACCTTGTTTTAAATATCCTATTCATAGACTTCTTTTTAACCCATCATAAAAAACAGGTACTCGTTTTTTTATTGCCATTCCTGGAAGGCCGAATTTTCGACCCAAAACAATACCTGAACATTCACCTGTTTACCTAATTTCTCTTGTAGGATAATATGGCATGCGACTTTTGTATTTACATTGTTTGCGGTTTCCTTTTTTAATATTGTAAATTGTCTACTGAAATTGAGGTTTTGGAAGTTCCCTTTGCTATGCATACTTCTTTATTTCTATAAAATGGAATCCCAATTACGGCTCGCTAGTATATGTATATCAACAAAATAATTTTTTTTTTCGAGTGAAAAAGAAGCCAGAATCAGAAAGAATGCGTACCTATTATTACAATCAATAAAAATCCTTCATAGCGAGGAAAGTCAAAAAGTGGAAGTCATTTTTAAAAGAGTCGAAGTTTCAGAAGGAGTAGTATTTTCAAGGCCGATAATAAATATCGATGGCTGCCTTTCGAAACCTTATTCTACTGTCGGATCAGACTGAAAAACCGAAGGCGATAATCGGGAAAAATATATCCCTGATAGAGTATAAACTTTTTATCATTGCAATTGTAGACCTGAAAGAGCCTATTTAAATATCGATTGTTCCGTGAATGTTTCCTATAAAACGATCAGGATATTTTTTGGAATATCTAGATATTTAGATACAGGTCTGTCAAGTATACAATTCGAATGATCACTTGCTTTCCTTCTCCTATAGGTTAGACTAAAAAGTAACCCGGTAGTCGGACACGATAGTCGGTACCGATAATCGTATCTGATAGTCGTATTCGCCTAAAATATGGCCGCAAAAGTATTAAATCTTTTTGTGAAATTCCCATTGCAATACATACAGCCAACAATTTTAAAAATGGGTTTTGAAATCACAGACAGACACTCCAATTATAATTATATAGATAGATAGATAGATAGATAGAAGATCGATAACCATATGAAACAGAACTATATTTTTAAATCACAGACAGACACGCCATTTACATTTATATAGATAGATAGATTTGAATGACGCCGCTCAGGTAATAGTATTCTACTTGTCATATCCTTTTGTTTGGTACCCATATCGAGTGGGTTGTAAAGAAAAGGTGAGTCCGGCATAGTTGGTCGCCATTTTGAATTTATAATGACAAAAAATAGGTAATTGTACTCTAATTATCATCCCCTTTCATTTGATACCCATGTCGGGGATCGGCGAGCCCAATTGCGAAATTGACCCGCCATCTTGGAACCGCCATCTTGATTTTTTTACAAAGTGGTCAGATTACATTGTCACCCGAACTAAATATATGTGCAAAATTTGAAGTTGAACGGTTATATGGAAGTGGGTCAAAATCAAGTTTTAAGTTTTGTCTACATACATACATCCATACATACATACAGATAGAGCTAATATACGGTGTATATAAATAGCCTAAAACATGCTCGCAAAAATACTGAATCTTCCAGTGAAAGTCCCATCCCGATCGGCACAGCCGTTTCCGAGATTACCGCGGCCAAACAGACAGACATACAGACATACAGACAGACAAAAATTTTAAAAATAGTGGATTTTGTTTTAATTACATGCAAATAACCAAAAAAACTTAAAAAAACATAATTATTTTGAAATTACAGACAGACACTCCAATTATATTTATATAGATTTTCGAACGTTGAAGTAGCTCTTCGAATATTCCTGACAATGATAACGGTTTGTTCGGCAGAACGTTCGTTTTCAGGGTTGAAACGAATTAAGGCTGCTCAAAGAGCTACTATGCAACAAGAGCGACTAGACATGTTAAGTATTCTTTTTATTGAATCCGACATTTTGAGAAAAATTGGTTTCGATGATGTGATCGATAAATTTAGCGAGTCGAAATGCAGGAAAAAGTGTGTATAAAGTCAATTTAAGCGAATCGTAAATATTAATTATAAGAATTCTAAGTGTATGAATAAATTTATTAAAAAAACTTATTTCTGCAATTTTTTTATTTTTTACCGGGGGGGGGGGGGGGGTAAAAATAGGGGCCCCACATTTGCAATCGCCTAGGGCCTCGCAGAAGCTTAATCCGCCTCTGGTTGCTGCAGAAGTTCAGTCTACTCTAAGTAATTTACATTAAGTAAACAGTTTCAGAAAACTTCATAATTTAACCGCCAGATGCCGAAATGATTTTAATGACATCATGAACAATTTTTAATGTAATTGAGCCCCAAAAATGTTCTGTCTGAAAAGGTGATGTATTTTTAGTACAAAATGAAAAAGCAATAATCAATATTTTATTCAAAGGCCTCCTGTCTTTCAGTCACGGAAATAAAGCTACTATCGAGCCAGGTGCTATCGAGGTCAAATGTTATTTCTACATTATTAATGTTGATGTGATCGTCCAGTTATTTGGTTTTCGGTAATAATCATACAATACAATAACACACGGACAAGAGGCGATTTCTCACTTTACCCTTATGTGTCTACGGTAATTTATCGCTTAAGGTGTGTTATCTTATTTGTATTTTGAAATTTTGTTTTGAGGACTTTTACCTATTAGGAGTATGAAGGGATATTAACAGAAAAGTTGGAGAAAATAACAACGTCTAGGGAAATGGAAATTGATTTGAATCTGATGTGGAAATCGATAAGCAAAACGTATGCGAAACAACAAAAGAAGAAGGCAATGGTGTGATGATCAATGTAAGAGAGGCATTGAAATAGAAAACTAGACAAAACAGGAATATTTAACAAAAGAGCACGCAAAATATGTGGCAGACTTAAGGGGCACGAACACATGATTAAGGGAGAAAACGAGACTACTTCAGAAATAGAATCAATCAAAGTAATATATAACTTCACCTGCTGATTTTTTTACGAGGAGGTGGTGAGAAACTTACATCGGTCGAGAAGCAGGGGATGCGCGACCACCTCTAAGGCATGTGCCTAAGACCGGAGACATCACTAGCGGTCTGCACCCAGACGTTAGTGTCAGACTTCTACAGAAATATTCAAAGCAAATTTTGACAGATAGTTATATGACATGTCAAAAACAAACGTCATTTGGCATTTTATGTTAAGTTTGACCTCATTGACAGTAAAGTCATATAATGTAAAGGTAACTTAGGCTCACCAAACTTCTTGTGTAACATTTGAATCCAGACTGGTACATGCCGTAGATGCAATGGCCCAATTGCGGTCGAGCTGACTATTCTGGAATTCTAGGCCAGACCTATGGTTCCTCCAGGTTGGAACTCAATTTATAGTAAAAGGCATTACGACTTCGAGTACTAAATACGACCACCCAGTTGCTGCACTGCCGCCTGAGGTAATGGAATTGGTCGCAGACCTTCTTTTTAAACCTCCTCCATCGGACAGATACAAAAACCTTCTCCATCGGACAGATACTCAAATTCACTATACTAGCACGTAGCAGAGGTTCAGAAGAACGACAATTGGACTCTCTATTGCACAAGATTGAGTTGGGAGACCGTCAGAACTTTACCGCCAAAAGGAGACCTTACTGGGGAACAATAGTCTAGTGAGCAATTCCTTATTCCAAAAGCTTTGAACTAAGAAGCTTCCAACAACTATACATTCCTGTATCATCGCGATGGAACAGTCTCAGGCCGAATGTAAAATTTTTGACAATTCACAATTCTATTTCCACTCACAAAGTCTCCTCAGCTGTTAGATCTTCTCAACAGTCAGAATCAAATGACCATGTCGCTAGTACCCTACAATCGCTTTCAGAACGCATTCGTATATTAGAAATAAGTAAAACCCAGTCGAATGATAGACATTATCAACGGGGTAGGGTTACGTGATCTCGCTCCAGATCACACTCTAGGAGTAATTTGCCAAAACGCGGACGAAAACTGTGTTACTACCACAGAAAATACGGACCAAAAGCTAGGAAATGTGTAGCCCCGTGCGACGCAAAAAACCCGAAATAGCCACTTCGTCAACGGCACCGAAGATAGGCCTTTCCCCTCGCCGTCTTTTTATTTTTGAGAGATCATTGAATACTCAATTCCTCATTGACACGGAGCAGAGGTCTCCTTGGTACCAAACAAACTATTTCCGAAACATCAAGTCAAATCTGATTTCCGTCTAGTTTCGACAATCGGTTCACCAATAACCACCTACGGCTTTTAACACCTCACAATTAATTTAACTTTTCGTCATGATTTCGAGCAAGTTTTCGTTTTTACAAGAGTAGATTACGCGATAATAGGGGCGGACTTTCTTTATAAACACAACTTGTCCGTAAACATCCGTCGAATAAAGTTGACACGGCACAACTTTCCTATCGGTACAAGAAATTTCGCGACGCATTGATTTCTCGTCGCCAAAAATTTTCACCCTGCGTGACATTTTCGGAAGCATTCTAAATCAGTTTCCCACTTTGAAAACTCCATCTAACTTTAGCAATGAAGTAAGACACTGTAACGGTCGGTTGAAAATTTAGTTTGGTTGGGCAAGTTATTTTGAAATCACCTTGTAATGGGAAATTTTGTTCAAAATCACTTGGTACAAAAAAGGAAAATTTGAAACGAGTAGGCGAGGAAAAAATAATAATTGAAGGGGGTCGAAAAAAATGGGAGAAGAAAAAAAATATTTGGAAGAAGAGGAAGTTATTTTTAATTTTTTTGGTAAAATTCTGATTTCTTGAAATCGGTAAAAAGTGCTGCAATCTAATAGTGGAGGCATATAGCCAGAAATTCAGATAAAACGATTTACAGATATCTATCTATATCATTGTTGAGCGAAGTCACCTCTATAAATCAATACCACTGCAAAAAGGAATATTTTCTTCAAGGAGAATCCACTCACCTCGAGTGAATAAAAAGTATAAAAAAAGTGCAAAAATATTTACCATTCAATTATATCTACATGTTGTGGTTATGAAGACAAAAATGAAAGCAATAGTAACTTGAATGAAGAAAGTTATTAACTTGTGTGGCTGTGCAGTTCCATGTGTTAACCGATGCAGTTATATTCAGCCTGGGAAACAATTTGGTCGGTGCATTCCTGTGCACATACAGCAAAGAAGTGCAACCCATTTGTTGACGTCCGAATAAGGTTAGAGGAGGAATCTAGTAAAGGTGCTCGTAGAGGTAAGCGGTGCTTGTTAGGATTTATTTAAGGTGAAGTTGATCTCCTGCGAGTGCACATACAAAGTGCATTGTCGCCTTTGGTCAACGCATATGCGCACTAGGCGTGTGTGGTCGAGTGTTTGGCGGCCTCTGGAAGTGGTGCTTGAGGAACGTTGTGGCAAAACACAAAGGAAGTTTTTTGAAGAAAGTTTTGATTCCAAAGGTTTTTCTGTTGGTCGGTGAAGTTTACCTACATATAATTTCGCAAAGATTCCAAAGCAGGGGCGTTGAAGAAATCTTTTTGGACGTACTGCTGTAAATTCGTAGACAAAGCCGAAAAAGTTAAGTTGCAGTTCCGCTGCAAGAAACAAGAAAAAAACACACCGCATACACTATAATAAAATATACAAATAATTTTCTTGCCTTAATTCATTACATTTATTACCAAAATAATCATTTTAATCGTAGTTAGTATTAACTTTAAAATCTTATTTATAACTATTTATGAATTTATTTGGCTCCTTGTTGGTGATATTTTTTTCTATCTTTTTTTGTTGTTTTCTGGGCAATTGTTCTCCCTGTAAGTAAACTTGTGTTTTTGTGATATTGGTTGTACAAAGCGAGGAGTACTGGTACCATTACTGCGCGTTTTTTTAACTTTAGTGTTCATACGTATATACCTATGATAATGAGATATTAATTTTGTTGAATTTGAGCGTTTAATTTGATATCTGACAAGGACCTGTAATTATTGTCTTGTAAGATTTGCGTTGTCAATTATTCATTGTATGGTTTGTTTTGATGATTGTTCGGATTATTAAATGATTATAAATAATAGAATGGCCATGTGTTAAATTTTGTTGTGGAATGGTTGGGGCGGATGTCGTTTCTTTTCAGGGGTCTTAAGTAGTGCCTTTCCTTGTCAGCTGGTGGTTATCCATACTATGAGCTGGCAAGGGACCGAACTACAGTGACGCGGCCCAGGCGATGCCGGGAGAATGATGGAGGTGGAATTCGAAATTGCACAGGCACAGGTAAGTGGTGAACCAACCGCGGTAAGGCCCGGCCACACACCCCACGACCCCTCCGGCGAGCTAGATAACTCCGCGTGGCCGGCGTAGGAGTTCCGGAATTTTTTTTTCATTTCTTATGTATGTTATTGACTCCTTGGTCATGCTTTTCCGGGCTTATGGCTAAGGGGTAATACCTCGCATAAGTGGCGCCCAATATTTTATCGCGCCATTATGCTATTACAACACCACACCGTGCATCGCATCATAACAAAAGGATCACTTCCCTGTTCCGGAGCACGTAGACTAAACCTACAGAAATTTCACGTAAGTAGCAACGTGTTGAATGGCTAGCGTGAATTCTATAACCGCACGTCTCCTACCGTTGTCGAAGATTTAATATGTCCAAATTAGTAGTTAAGTGGTAATCAAAAAGGTATTCACCCCTCTTGTTCACTTCACTACTGTCAAAGGTATGATGATGGACGTTCGCATCACATCCTACGATGATCTGCAGACCGCTCCTGTTAGAGTAACCCACGATCCTTGAGTTCTTTAGATAGTGGTGGGTCTCTGGAGTCGAAGTGGAGGTATGCTGAGCATAAAATGCAGCCCGCCTTCTAATCTGTATCTTCACCATTGCCAGATCTCTAGATAATTTATCGGAAAAATTCGAATGAGAGGAAAGCAGTTAGTATTTTTATTGTAAACTACAGAGGTCACCTCAATTGGCTGGTTTTAAGTTTCCAGCCTGCGGAGCACCTGTTCCGGTTCCCTAACATCATTAGGATCCCAGAATGCGAACCGCTTGAATTTGAGAAGGTCTTTCTCCTCGATTATTTTGAGGTTGGGCCCTTCCCAAACCTGCAACCTAACGACAACATGCGTCAGCCATTGGCTGGTAGGTTCGTTGACGCAGATGATCTTAATGAGACCCCCTGCCGCCCTTACATCTAAAAACTGAGGCGGGCAATCGCTTTTAAGACTTTTGTCCACCTCCTGGTGCCTCTTACTATCTCGAAGCTGCGCTAAAAGAAAAGGATTCAAGTATAAAGTAAAAGGTATAAAGTCACTTTCATTTCCGCGGAACATAGAGGGAAACAGGAGCGTCGACTATCAAGCAGGAGCCTTTCTGGAGTCGGAGATTGAGTTAGTTAGCAACTAAGTAGGTGAGGCTTTTAGCCAGCCAACGGAAAAAAGCGACAACGTAAGTTGTCTCTAGGACTTGTTCAATGGGCCTCCGAAACAGACTACGAAGAGATATTGCCAGAATTACATATAACAAACTGGAGAGAACTAATCAAAGGTGCGAATGATTGGGAGAAAAGACGTCGAAATAGGCCCTAGTCAAACAAAGCCATTTAAAAAGAAAAATTAATTCTATTTTATTCAAATTTATTGTTATTTGAAGCCTTGATAAATGAAGGTTGGCAAAGAATTTAAAAGAACACCTGTGGTTCCAAAAATATCAAACAAATTTCTAAGGTTACAAAAATATTTAAAGTTAAATTTCAGAAAATTTTAAATACTTAGGACTAGAGTAGGGTACATTGAAAAAACAAGTGTCTGGGTATTTTTTTCTCAATATTCACAGCCTCTTACAAAAAAAAAAAACACCATAATACAAAAAAAATTAAATGCTGCAATTCAGCAGTATTTACATATTTTAATATTCTAAGTCAATGTAATCACGTATTTCTGTCGAATCTATGGAAATTTTTACTTTAAAAAAAAATGAAATTATGCTTTCAAATGTCTTTTATTCAATCAAAATCATAAAAATCAAAATACTTTTTCGCAGTCTAAAAAGAAAGAGGAGCAAGAAATTTCACTTAGACAGTGTCTGCTCTTCACAGACGGTTCTATATATATCAGCGGATGTTCAAAGTGTTGCTTTTACGAGGTTGTTCAATTTTAATATTTCTCTATGAAAATATCATTTTTTTTTTCAATATAGATATTTTTATATTTATTTTACTCGATAGCGTTTTTATCTTTAAAGTAAATTTTATTGTGCGCAACATTTTCAATAAAACGAAATCTCTTTTTGTATCTTTCAGATATTCAACAAATGTGCCATTACCTGTAGAATAGCACCAGTGTAGATAAGGATAGTAGGTGCGCAAGATACAAGAGCAGGGATAGTAGTTTAATTGGAAGAGACTGTGTACGAAGTGCATCTAGCTGCAACGTAGGTCCGTAGAGGAGTTAAACAAACTAAATCCGAGCAACTCCGAAAGGGGTAAAAGCAATCCGTAAACATACCATTAACAATCAAGGAACCCACCCCGGATAATGAGGAGCCACCGAATGGTGGGTATTTTACGTACCAGCCGCCACCAGGTGACCACAATGGATGCACATCGATGCCGGACACGGCATGGGGAAGGACCAAGAGGCACTTAATAGAGATAGGAGATAAAATTGGATCCTTCACCATGGAGTGCTCTACACGATTAAACAAGTGCGGCACCTGGTTTTGTGCACGTAATAACAACAACAACAATAACAACAACATAAACAATGGGATCAATGAACTAAATGGACCAAAACCAAACCAACTCAATAATGAAGCAATCCAAGGACCAGGACCAAGTCCTGGCAGTTCGGGCTCCTGCGATGACAGTGAACCACCTGCCAAGAATTGCTATAGGCTTGTTATGCTCGGGTAAGTGTGCTAGAATCTGGGAAATCTTTGGTTTCCCGTTCACGTTTGTGTGCATGTTTGCCTGGAGATCCTTGATTACTTTTTATCACTCGAAATTGAAGCTTCTCGAATTGTAAATGTAGCAGGAAACAGAGCGGAAAGGCAATACGATTGCAAAGTCTCATAGTCAAGGGAAAACCGACATTTTCGAATGTAATTTAAGTTTCCTATTATCTAGGACATAGAAGAAAGGATGCTTATGTGCGGTATGGCAGTGGGCAGACCACTCGTCTGTGGCTTCTATTTCATTGTAAGTCCTTTGCTGGTTGAGTAGTACAAAGTCATTATGTTTTTCCTTTCCGATGTGAAAGCGTAAACCAACTCGTGCAGACATTTTTTTTTAAATATCGAATGCTGATGCAGACAGAACCTGGATCTACACCCACCCCCTTCTGCAACTATAGCAGATTTTCAAGCTTACAAATTGCAAACTTTTAAGTTGAGTCAATTAAGTTAACTCGACTCCGATCTCAATTTTCTTAAATTTCTTAATTTCCACTTATTGATTTTTTGCTTAATTCTAGCTTAGTCTGTACGTGACGTGGAAAGTTATGGTAGAAAGTGAAAGAACAGCAAATCTGTAAAGTTCGTTCTATGGACATCAGAGTCCGAAAGTTTCTTTTTATATATCTTTTTTCTGCAAGGATATAGAGCTTGATACAAGGGAGAGATTTACTTCATTGTGCTAAGAGGGATTAGATTAAACAAATAGAATTTTTTTGGTAACTAGAAAAAACTTCTTTGAAGATTAAATCACTTAAAACGAAATAAAGTACAAATAAGGAGTTATGGGAAAAGTTGTTTGTTCAGATTTTAAATGCTTGTAAAATGGGGGGTATCTGCAGAGTCCGGCTTTCGAAATTCTATTTATTAAAGATATTATAGATTTTTCAATTGAAAGTTTTTTAATTGCTTTTACATACATGTAAAAGTTGTGCATGAATTTATCATTTTAATAACAATAATAATTTCCCTTGAAAGCCAAACAAAGTACATGGTGGCCTCGTCTAAAGAATACCTAACATTGGTCCCAGAGTCAAGGTAGAGGAGCACGAGCTTGAAGTGGTAAAATCATTTTCTTACGTAGGGCCAATAGTAGCAGCCGACAATAGCATGGAACCCGATACGCGCACGACTGCTAAAAGCCAACAAAGCGTACTATAGTCTGTCAAGGCTCTTTAAATCCAAGTATCTAATCATAACCTCTAAACTTTTACTATATAACACGATGGTCTTACCGGTTCTCACATATTCATCCGAAACATGGATGCTCAGCAAAAAGCAGTCAAACCGCTTAGCTGTGTTCGAGAGGAAAATACTTCGGAGGATTATTGGCCCCGTATGTGAGGAAGGACAGCTCCGGAGACTACAACGACCAAATTTACGAGCGCTATCGCGACATATATGTGAAAAAAATAAAGCTCGGTAGGCTCCGGTGGGCAGGGTATCTAGCTCCTATGAGTGAAGATGAGCCTGCTCGGAAAGTTCTCTGCGGTAAGACCTATGCAGTGCGACAGCGAGGGATGCCAAACTGGATGACATCGGCTCAGAATCGGGACCGGGAAAGAGAACAGTTGGGAGAGGCCATAACCGGATCCCGGTTGTAGAGTTGTTAAAGAAGAAGACGAAGAGAACGCGCACTTGTTAGCTGGTCCATTAACCATAATTAACCAACTCGATGTGGTCTAAATCCCGCTTGTGTTTTTCCAGCTCGTTTGCTGTCGATGTTTCTGTAGCCTCGATTGTACGATTTTCGTAAATATACTTTGCCGACGATCGAAAAGAGGCCAATGCCGCGATATTTCTTGACTGTCGCCTTTTTTCAAAATTGGGATAACGATAGTTTTCTTCCACGTTGACGGGACACGATCCAAATGCCATTTGTGTGTTATGGCATGAAGTCGTTGTGATAAGACATCACCTCCGGCTCTGATCATTCGGCGGTTACATGGTCCATTCCTGGCGCTTTCCGATTTTTCAGCGATTTTATTGCTGTCTTTATCTCGATAGATATCCGCCCTATGTCCCATGAGGGATTAAAGGAGCACAATGATGATGATCTCGATAATTGTCGGTTCGGTATCGAGAAACTGATTCGTCGGCTGTTCGATAATCGGCGGTTCTGGTGCTGGACCTTGTGGCGGATAGCTGTTGTACAGCTGGTGGAAGAACTCTCTCCACCGCTGCAGGCACTCATAGGGAGAAGTGACGAAAGTTCCATCTGATGTTTTAATGTTGTCGCTTGTTGATGTCGCCTAACCGCCGGATAGTCTGTACAGCATCCGGTACTCATCCCTAGACGCCGCTTCTTCCAAGTCGGGCGCAACGTTATTCCAGTACGCTTCTCGTTCCGATTTTATTTTCTGTCGAACTTCTTTGTTCAATCGTCGGTATTGGTCACAGTCAAAGTGTTTCATGCTTGCGCTGATCGACGAGGTCCAGACAGCTGTCCGAGTTCCATGGCTGCGTCCGTTTACGGATAGGTGGTCACAACGCCATTGCACAGTCCACAATAACCTTCGACAATTGTCTTTTTTCTACATTGATATCGTCCGGTATTGCGAGCTCCGCGAATTTGCTGGAAAATGTCATTTGAAGCTCTCGCCCGATGACCGGGCCCCAAAGGCACGCCCAGTTCTTCTTGGCTGGTGGTGGCTCCGTTTTATCGCTCTTTGTTATCATATTTGTAATTTCACTCGAACAAGATAATGGTCCGATCCGCAATCGGGTCCACGCATTGCACATACCTCTTTAAGCGTCGTCGAGCTTATACTGTAAAAAGGTGAAGCTAGGACCCTGCTAACTACCACCCAATAGCAATTACTTCTATTCTCTCCAAAATTATGGAAATAGAAAGCTTATGGAATATCTTGAATGCAACCAAATATGGGACGACAAACAATACGGCTTTAGATCGAAAAGATCTACTACCGACCTCCTTGTTTGCCTAACGCAACACCTCAACCAAAGTATACACCAATTTGGCGAATCTGGCCTGGCTGCTCTGGATATCTTCAAGGCTTTTGATAGAGTATGGCATCCCGCTCTGTTGGCTAAACTCCAAGCTATCTATTGCTATTGACTTTGTTCTAAAAGAACTGGATTAAGAGCTTCTTTTCTGGCCGTTCAATCGAGGTAATGTTGGATGGCGTTGATTCTAACCCCCACACAATTTCCACAGTTGCTCCCCAGGGCTGAATTCAATCACCAACTCTCTTCATTGTTCTTGTAAACGACCTTTTCTCAGTCTCCTCCAATTCACTACACAGCCTTGCTGACGACGGTAATCTGCGTTACTCCTATGGGTTCGGTAATGTAAGACAAGCACACGCCAGATCCCGTCTGCAACATCGCCAACTCTTGTCGAATTCAATCAACAGGGACATCGAACGAATTCTTGATTGGGGTCTCAAGAACCGTGTCGAATTTAATGCATTGAAAATGAAGTACTTCCTTATCTCCAATAAAACTTGCTTCGTAACGACAGAACCGTCGTTAAACATCATAGGCATAACATTAGCCGAAGTTCTGCGCTATACACATATACATATTCCAAATTGCTAAACAAGCCTATCAGTGCTTAGTATTACTGAAAAGGGGCAAATTCCTCCTTCGGCCGTCCGACAGGGCTATAATCTAAAAGTCCTACATTCCCCCCAGTATCGAATACAATTCGTATAGCTGGGGTGGGCGCCAAGAACCATCTTAGCTTGGCTAGACCAAAGTCTAGAAATTAACAAGTCTTTCATCTTCATATGGTTAATGAGTGAAAGGCGAACAGCTATATGCACAAGTTCTTCAAATGACCATGTTAGGCTATCAGAGAGAGAATGCAACATTTTTATACGCAATTGCACACAATTAAACAGCGGAAACTTTTATGAGTTTATATGGGGATAAACTTAATGTATTGGTGCATATTTGCGCGTTTGTTTTGATTTATGAAAGAAAAGAGCTGATTCAATTTTCTTTCCATTTCTGTTCTTCATTCTTTATCATAAAGAGAGGATCTGGCTTTGTCTCGTCGAGTTCATAAAGTATGCGTGAGTTTTGCTTAGCAGTGACGTTCATATATGCACGCACACAACCAAGGGGGGGGGGGGAATTTTGTATGAAGATGAAAGACTTGTTTTTACTAGACTTTGGGCTAGACAAGGTGCAAAACCGCGCTCTCCAACTTATTAGTGATAGCGCCATTTGCTCTTCAATAGATTCATTAAGACACCGTAGGATTGTAGCAGCTCTTGCAAAATATGTATGATCGCTTTTGAAACCATGACTGCCGCATTGAGATAAGTAAACTCATACCTCCACGGCAACATTTCTTTCGCACACAAGCCTTGCCCGCTCGGCTCACCCTTACAGTTTACAGCCCTTATCTTCGCGCACACTCCGGTTTCGAAATTTAGTTCGCGGGATTGGATTCCCCAGTCGCATTGCTCAAGACTCTGGTGGATGGCCGTCAGCGTCACTTCCAGCTTCCTCCACACGTGCGCTGACTGCTACTGGTTGCTTTGATGACCACAGCCCTGTCTTTTATGTAAATAGAGGTTATGATTGCTATCGTATCTAATTTTTTAAGTGACGGACGCTGTATCCTTTTTTATTTTCCAACAATGTTTGTTAACAAATAGTTACCATAAAAGTGTGCTATAATATTCAAAACGAATAAATTGAGCAAATGTATGTACATCATTTTTTATAATCGGCGCTCTTCTCACAGAATTTCAAATCTACCATATTCAAGGCACACAACAAATCTTTCAAACAATAGCAGGATTCTCGGAAAATCCTTGTGTATCCTTGTGTACCAAAATCTCAATCCTTCGTTGTGATGATTAATGAATGCAGAAATGCTAGATGCTATAAAGTCATAAATAGAATGCTGATGAAAGTGGTTTTTTATGGAAACTCGAATGACAAAAAATTGTTTTGGAGGATTGAGAAAAAATATTATTTCTTCTGGTGGGATTAAGTAGGATTTCTTGCTGCAAACAAAACAAATAATCCATTAATGTGGAGCACAACTACTGATGAACGTGTCCTTCAAAAAGTAAATGATTTACTGAAACGAATGGTTGTATACTTTTTCCATATACAATAAATATGTTTCAGTACTATCAACAGAAAGACTTTTCAACACAAGAACTGTAACAAAACCACACTTACCACATTCATTCTAGGAGTTCATAAGTCTTCATAAGTTCATAGTTATTAGAATTAAAGTCCGCAGCATAAATTTAAACTAGAAAATGAAATTCAGTCCAGAATTTGTATGAATTAAATTAACAAGTCAGTTCAGGATATTTCTGTCTTTCAACTAACTTTAAATTGTAGTAATCTAGTTTTAAGGGATGTTCGGCTGAAGCCGCGTCTCCACCAACCGAACATGTTTGCCGAACAGTGTTCGCGAACATAAAAACGGACAAACATTCCACATTTGGTTTCCAAACATGTTCGGCGAACATTTTCAACAGCTCAATAGCGGGGAACAAATCAATGTTCGCTACAACACCGAACAATGTTCGGCGGACATCACAAATGTCTGTCGAACACTGTTCGGCGAACATGTTCGGTTGGTGGAGACGCGGCTTGAGAGTTTTCCAAATTTAATTTAGTGTAACTATTTTCTAGTGGTTAGTAAAAAGTTTGTGGTGTTTTTTTTTTAGTAAAATTTAACTGTTTTTCTTAAAGTTAGAGTGCGAGAATGAAGTTATTTAAAGCATATGTGCTCCATTATTAATGCTTTGTCATTCGGATGGAGTGGTAATGCAATCGGTGAAGAATTTCTGGGTTTTTTTTTGTTTAAAAGCTGAATCAAGAGTTTTTACAGGCATCTCCAGCTCATAAGGAAGCTCTGCAGAGATTGAAACAAGTGATAGTTAGAAAGTCTAATGCTTGAACAAGCGGTGACTATGCATCAAAATTTCCACCTAAACTTCATTTTTGACGCGTCGTCAAAGAAGTGTGAGGTCGGACGTTGTTGTGATGGAAAACAACACCTTCCATATCAATCAATTCGATCCGATTTCTTTCAATTGCCTGGCGTAACTTTTCTACTTGTCCACAGTAGAGTTAAAAATTAGTTTTCTGACCAACTTAAAGTTGTTTAGACGATTTCTTTATAGTTCTACCACACCCATCCAGCATTACCTTTTCCGACGTCAATCCTGGTGGTTTCGATAACGCTTGTT
Source organism: Thereva unica (assembly GCA_949987705.1). Taxonomy (NCBI): domain Eukaryota; kingdom Metazoa; phylum Arthropoda; class Insecta; order Diptera; family Therevidae; genus Thereva; species Thereva unica. Next base: position 134,964,838 of record OX465282.1, read on the forward strand.
ACGGCTCATCACCCGATGTTCACAATCTTTGATGCTTTCGATTGTCGTAAATGTCTCAGATTTTGATTCGGTATATCGTGTTTTTCGCGTTCAACCCAAGAGAAACTTCTTTTTGTGTAAATCGTTCAAAATAGTTTTGTGATGAACGAATGGCCATCTCCACATCAATACTTGGCGACCGAGCGAGCGAGCAAACCATTTACGCGTACCAGGTTTTGATAAAGCGCCTTCGCCGTAACCATCTTTTTTTCCCCAAACTACGCTCTTCCCTTTTGCTGTAAACAGCGACTATCAAAAACGACAATACGTCTTATAGCACACTTGAACGGATGTTTTCATTGATTCGTCGATCCCGGCCTGGTTCCTCTAGATATTTCCAAGGCTTTCGATATAGTATGCCACTCAGCTCTATTACCTATAGTCAAAGCTATTGGAGTTGACTCAGTTCTACAAAACTGGTTGGAGGGTTTTCTTTCCAGCCTTTCAATTTTTAACTTCCCAGTATAGGAAGTTATTGTAATCGGTCCGAAAATCGAAATCGAAAATTTCGACGTATTTTCATCTTTCAAGGTCCCAGGAGCATTTTAAGCAAAAAATTGGGAGGAAGTATGTGTGTGTGTGTGTGTGTGAGTACGGATGCGGTCATTTTTTCCTGCACGATATCGCGCGAACCAAAAAAGATATCGACTTCGTTGAGATGTCGTTCGAAGCGTATTAACCGAAATATGACCTGAAAAGATTTTCATAAAATTCGATCGAGCCGTTTTTTTGTTTAAGCGGCGTAAGTGATTTTTGTACCTGTATATCGCCCGAACCACGAAAGATATTGACTTACTTGAGGTGCCGTTCGAAGCGTATTAGCGACAATATAATCTGAAAAGATTTTTATAATATTCGGTCGAACCGTTTTTTTTTTTTAAACGACGTTTATGATTTTTGTTCCTGCACGATACCGCGGGAACTAAAAACTATATCGACTTCATTGATGTGCCGAAAAAAGAATATTAACGAAGAAATGCTCTGAAAAAATTTCATAATATTCGGTCGGGCTAATTGTCAGAAAGACCTTAAATTGACAAGTTTTGCTCATATCTAATAAACTCGATGGAATGAGACCCGTTCTAAACGAAGTGATCTTTTTTGGATTCTTCACAGCGATAGCCTTCGAACAAAACATCACTTTTCAAAATCCGACAACCTTTCAAAATCGTGCAAAACTTTCGTTACCCTTTACAAACAGCGCGAATTGTTCAAACCTTGGATTAGCACTTTTTGACGGGGAATTGTTTTCTTCGCGTGATACAGTTTCAGAAAATTGCGGTTCATCCCGGGATTTCCAGTAGTTACCGCAAAATTTGTTCTTTTAGGTCAAGTCTGACAAGTACTTAACAGTTACAGTTTTGCTAATATCTCCGGAAAGCTTTGGAATTTCCAAATGAAGTCATTCGCTTCTCAGTTTGTCAACGGCTCTTCAACAAGCTCAATACGAATTTGAGCGCCCGCTTTAGTGCAGCGAACGAAATACGGAGGACATGTTTGTTTGCTAACGTTCAGGAAAAACAAATTCTCTAGAAAAATCTTGTGGATTTAATACTATTATAGTTATTTGAACTAGCTTCTCTCAAGATTGCTTTGTCATCAGATACTAGCCAATTTTCCACTAGTTCTAAACGTATTACTATTTTGTAAGAAGTCAGTTTATTCCATCTTCGTTCATCATACTGGGAAGTTAATCGTGTGGACCGAAGGGGTCAAACCCACATCCCAACTAGTTTAATTTTAAAACAAGCGTATGCCCGTCTATGTGTGCATGTAAGTGGTGTACAGCTGTATAGTCCGGCAGAGTATCTTCTGATGCCCGGGACATAGCGGAAGACTATGTTTCAATCACGGTCAGTGTTCGCCCGTTGTAAGGTCATCTTTTAAATTGACTCGGGTAGAAAGAGACATAGTCGTTAGAAAGACGCTTTTTGTGGAGAATGATTTTTGTGCTAAATCAAGTTTTGTAAAGAAGTGGTTTTGTTTAATTGCAGGCGGCCGCACATGTTCCAGAAGCCCAAATTTTAAAATATCTTTGGGAATCGTTCACCAAAGTAGATCCCCACGTTTATATAATGTTTTCTGTTTCATTAGAACTGGTAATTTGATTATTTTGAGCAAGGAAAGATTTTAAATAAAAATAACTAATAATAATAAAAAGGTATTACATCAACAAAGCCACGGCTTGCTCCCCGGGGCTCTATCCCATTTATCCCTGTAGTTAAGGTGGCCCTGATCAATACTATGTTATTAGTACCTAGTTGGTTGGCCATTATTCAAAGGATCAAAAGAGATTCACAAAAAGTTCCTTACGCATATTGTGGGCGGATGATAGACCTCTGATAACGATTAATCAATCTTTTATTTGCAGGAGAATAAAAATTTCACTAATGTTCGAAAGGGTTACTTGAAAGCAAAATAATTGAAATAAATCTGGAAACAAAAATCCCACGTAACAAAACGTTTCAAAAACACGAGTTTCATTTTTATGAGATTGAATTTCCGCAGGGACATTTTTTTGCACAATTTAGTGGAATTCTGCCCCTCTTTGAGCGTCCATCAACAACATTCCTATCCACCCACTTTGCTTCAACTGCAAAAAAAATCAAATATTCTTGCTGTATATTTAGGACATCCTTTAACAACAATTTTTTTTTCAGTCTGTGCCCTTAGCCCATGTCCCATCTACCAGAATGCAAAATACCAAAAAAAGTAATTGTCAACAGACAAACAGAGCCCTTTTCAAATTAGGCAACCAGAATAAATTCGGGGGCGATGCTAATGCTGCTAGCGTGACGTGTCTACTTAAGTTGTTATCACCTAATTCTTGAAAGTCATATCTGCACTGAAGTTTGGACGTATCCGATTCATAATAAAAGCTCGAATCAACTTTGGAGATGATGATTATGTCCTTTTTATAGGACTAAATGTCAAAAGTTTGCCCACTTAAACTTCATCATTTCGTCCTACTCAGGCACGGTCGAGAGGAGAATCTCTGCTCCTGATAGTCTAGATTCATTTGTTCCTGACATTTGTCATATTTTTTTTTTTGTGGGCATAAAGTTTTTTGCAAATGTCATGTAGTTTTGAGAAGGACACTTTTTTTTTTGAAAAAATTTGCCTTTTCATAAAACATTTGAGAAATATCATTTCTATTAACGAAACCGACATAATTTGCGTGGGTGGGTTTAAATAAATATTTCTTTTGTTAAATTTTCTCTGGTTTCGTGGTAAAAAAAAAATTAAATAAAATTTCTCCTGTACTGTGAAAAATATTCAAAAGTGGAGTTTTTCATTTAAGGCAAATTAAGGTAAATGTTATATGAAAAATATTAAAAAGTTCATTTTGTTTACGCCGGATTGAAAAAAATGAACGAGCGAAAATTTTGAATTCAAGGATTTTTTCTCAGCTTTTTTTCCACATTTAATTAACGTTTACCTTTAAGACCTTGTTATGCACATCCATGGCAACACGGCTTCCAAGCGACTAATAACAATTATGCCCTTAATGTTTGCTAAAGCGGACTGAAAATGCTTTTGCTGCCATGACTTTTGATTATTATGAATGTTCTCAGATTCTAGAATAATAAATTATATTAAGCAAGACTTCATTGTAGCTGCTCTCGTGTGTTATGAAATCTAGAGCTAGGTGATGCGGAGCATAATTAATCAAGTTTTATTTATGCTAGTTGCATGCAAGTTTCAACTATTTCAGTCGTTAGAGTACCTCATGCACATGTTAGCAAACGTCATAGTAAAAGTTAGGGATACCTTAAAAAGGATGGTATAGATCGTTGATAAAGGGGTAACGAGGTACATATTTATGTTTTTACTCAATCGATTTCTTCGTCTGAAAGGGGTCGTACTAATGGCTTTTCATAATTCGAAACTACGTGTTTGAATAACCTAAATGATTTTATAAATATTAAAAAAAAAAACGTTTATGGTCTGTAGTGCACTAGTAATGTGCACTTTTATTTACTGAAAAAAGTGCTCCCAGGAAAAATCATTATTTAATGACATTTCACATTTGTTGGAATAGCTATAGTCAGGGGCGGCGGAGCACAATCATTGTGGTGGGGAGCACGCGAAGAGGTAGCCGTTAACTTGTAAAAAGTTAATCAGTTATAGGTTTTAAATTCCTATGGGGCTATGCCCGACTAGCATTTTGGGAGTGGGGGGTCTTAGGATGCTCATGACCCTACCTCCCCATAAGGATCCCGTATAGATTGCCCTATAAGGCTCACCCAAAGGATCCAAAGCCTTGTCTCATTGGCGCCTCGTCATATGCAATGCCTCATAGGGGGCCACCCTGGAGAAAAAATCATCGCTCCTCGATTCCGAGTAGAAAAGGGATTCTGAAAATGTAAGAATTTCTGCGTGGATATATGAGTAATAACTGCGCCAGTGTCGAAAACTTTATATTTTAAAACGCGAGTGTCGTTTTACCAATCCAATCCAGTCTCCCAACTCAGTACTAATTACGTTCAATGCTGCTTAACCTCTCTAATCGAACCAGAACCAGTTTATATAATACCCTTCACGGTCACAAACATAATTCCCTGCATATGAAACAATACAACAAAAAACTAAAGCTTTGTTCAATAATGTTCAGTTCATTTCACATAAAAAGCTTTCCGAGTACTTAAGGCAAATAATGAAATAAAATTTGCCTACTAGGGCCGTTATGAAAAACTGATAATGCACACCTCACTGCCCCTGAAGCAATCCCCTTTTTAAAGGCTACTCTGATGGGGTTTATTAAGCTTAGGCTGTAAAGTTATAAGGTAATAATAGCTCTAATATAATATACTAGCTGGGACCCGGTGCGCCTACGCTGCACCCATAAGTCAATAGTAAACAATAAAAACCATCCATTGACTTAATATTTTTCGAGATATGAATTTTACACAGATGAAATGCCTCAAAGAACATGGGTCTTGCGTCGGCCGCCATGAATCGGTATATTGAGTCTACTACATTGCTTATTGTATTCTACTTATCATACCCTTTCATTTGATACCCATGTTGAGGGGATTGTGAAGAAAGTGGTAATCCGGCCTCTTTAGACGGCCGCCATGGATCTAAAGATATATTTTGTATACTACATTGCTTATTGTATTCTACTTATCATACCCTTTCATTTAATACCCATGTCGAGGTGGTTGTGAAGAAAGTGGTAATTCGGCCTCTTGAGACGGCCGCCATGGATCTAAAGATATATTTTGTATACTACATTGCTTATTGTATTCTACTTATCATACCCTTTCATTTGATACCCATGTCGAGGTGGTTGTGAAGAAAGTGGTACCCCGCCCTCTTGAGACGGCCGCCATGGATCTAAAGATATATTTTGTATACTACATTGCTTATTGTATTCTACTTATCATACCCTTTCATTTGATACCCATGTTGAGGTGGTTGTGAAGAAAGTGGTAATCCGGCCTCTTGAGACGGCCGCCATGGATCTAAAGATATATTTTGTATACTACATTGCTTATTGTATTCTACTTATCATACCCTTTCATTTGATACCCATGTCGAGGTGGTTGTGAAGAAAGTGGTACCCCGCCCTCTTGAGACAGCCGCCATGGATCTAAAGATATATTTTGTATACTACATTGCTTATTATATTCTACTTAACATACCCTTTCATTTGATACCCATGTTGAGGTGGTTGCGAAGAAAGTGGTAATCCGGCCTCTTGAGACGGCCGCCATGGATCTAAAGATATATTTTGTATACTACATTGCTTATTGTATTCTACTTATCATACCCTTTCATTTGATACCCATGTCGAGGTGGTTGTGAAGAAAGTGGTACACCGCCCTCTTGAGACGGCCGCAATGGATCATTGTAGTTTCAATAGCGTCATGGCCTACCTATTGTTTGACAGCTGCGTAAATTTGAAATTTTCATTAAATCTAATGATTCAATTTAATGACAATTTTACATTTGTCAAACAATAGGTAGGCCATGAAGCTATTGAAACTAAAATGAAGTGAAAATTCCTAAAATTACCATTTTTGTTTGGATTTTGCAGCTGTTTTTTTGGTTAAAAGTATAAAAAATAGCCTACGACCTATTCTCAGACCTACCAAATATACACAAAAAATTTCATGCAAATTGGTCAACCCGTTTCGGAGGAGTACGGTAACAAACACTGTGACACGAGATTTTTATAGATATAGATTTAGTTTTCGTATGAAAAGCTTTGCCCACATTCCTCATCACATCCACATACAGCCGTCCAACAACAAGCATTGTTCTCACATTCCCTGATCCGATTCGTGTCCTTGTTCGAAATGCAAAGATCGTTGTCTTCTTGTCCATCCATTTTATGGGAGTGGGTTGCTAAACCTCAGCCCAACCGACTTAAAACTCTGTTTTTTTGGCGCAGAGAACTCGCCATTCCCCTGTCCCCGTTAGCTCCTTCCGAAGAAGAATTCCAGGGGGCACCACGGGGAGTTGGGATTAGGACATGCACTTGCTAACAGATCTGCTAGGTGTTCGTCTGCAGTGAACCTTCTCGGGTTTTGACCGAAGTGATAAATCGGGTGTCACCATCCTCGCCGGTCTTTGTTACCTGTTCGCCCCCTGAGATAGGATTTATATTTGAAATTCAGCGTGTAAAAAGTGACTACAATGGAATTAAAGTGGTGTCGTCACAATAACCCACCTAAAGTGTATTTTTGATTTGGTACTCTGCTAGACATACTACTGGCCATCTTAGTAGTATTTTTTTCCTAAAGTCGTGGCTGTTATCTAGATCTACCAATTTTTTTCGGTTTGGAGTAGCATTTAGGATGTTACTTCTCAGGGTGTCATTAAATTATAGATCCCACCGCTGCCACAATTGTTAAGCTTCACCGACCTACTGCTTGGTAAAATAGTAATAATAAAAAAACGGCTTCTATTTAACGCTATTAACTTGTTTGAAATGCAGAAAAGCTCTCAAATCCAAGTAAATTAATTTACAGAGTTACTAGGCACATGCATAAAAACGATATAAACTTTTTTTGTCGTGCTCTCGTAGGCATACTGCTCGTCACCTTAGTGGTCCTTTTCTTCTTAGGTCGTGGACGTTATCTGCGACCAGAATTCATTACATTTATGGCTTTACCTTTTAGTCTATCATACAATTGTGGATCCCACCGCTGCCACCATTGTACACTTCTGCTGGCCGACTGTTTGACTGAATGGTAATGATTAAAAAAACAACTTGGTTATGTTAAAAGAAAATTTAAACGATTTTCAAATAGGATATCAAACTGGATAAACCGGCCGCAGTAAATAATTTTCATAATGTTAAGCTCAAGGCTGATAATGTTATTTTAAGAAGTACAATAAACAATAAATTCACAAAAGAGTAGACCTCATTTGGTTCGGCCATACAGAATTTGTTGGTGAGCTCTTCCGTACCGAAAGGATTAAGCAACCTTTATAAAATTTTCCATAGGTTTATATTATTACTCAATTCGTATTTAGTGAATTATAGTGATGGATTAATAACATGCCAATGTTTATCTCCAAATGTAGGCAGATCCGCATGGATAACATGGTTGTCAACCACATAATGTTTACCACAATGTGTAACAGTAAATATTCTCTTTTGAGTTCTAAATTTAATTACTTACACCACCACAACATCCATGGGTAGACTGCCAAGCTCCAAACAGAATTAAAGAGTACTCGGCCCGAATAACTTTGTGAAACAAGGGTTAAAATCCGCATTTGACGTGTTTAGATTATCTTTCATATATCTAGTACTACCAAAAACATATTTAATTATTTAGTACTATCGCCCGAGGCAATCGCAATACAATGCAATTGCTCTTTCATAATTGCACTATTGGCTATGCGGTTAAAACAAATTCCATTTTAAAATCAATCTCTGGGATTTATGGCTTAATTTGCATTATTTTATTGCCACAAATGGATGTATTATAATCAATGTCCTTACCGCAATATTTTATTAACCCTTTCAGCATTCAATTTGTAAAATCGAAATGTTTTGTAATAAATAACGTCCATTCTCTGAAAAGAATCATTCTGAAATTATCTAGAAAAAATACGCATAAAAATTTGAATCCTTTCTCCAATATTAATACTACCGCACTCTAATAAATTTTGTTATCACAACATTATTTTTTTTTTTTAAAATGAAAAAATTCCCCGGATCGAGATCCTGTTGAATAATGACATAAAAACGACAATAATTTCCCTTTCCTGTGCCCCTATCGAAGTTCAACTCCCCGAAGAAGTTCTGGGGTTGTTTTGAATTGTCTTATTCGATCTTATATCCATTTCCGAATACCAATTTATTAAATGTCCTTCGGCATTTATCAAATAAAAGGGACTGTATAAAAAAAATATAAACTGAAAGGATGCCTTCAGGCTGTGTTGCAAATTTTTGCGGATCATAAATCAGATTCCAGGCCATTATGTACGCACAAGTGAATTATATTTACAACATTGCGATTTGATAATTTTTCGTTTTTTTTTTTATTTTATTTTATTTTTACAGATCGGCAAGAGTTGGGAAGACATCCTTAGTGGCACGCTTCCTTGGTGGCAAATTTGAGGAGTCCTACACGCCAACCATTGAAGACTTTCATAGAAAATTGTACAGGATACGAGGTGAAGTACATCAACTTGATATATTGGATACTTCCGGAAATCATCCATTTCCGGCCATGAGAAGATTATCTTTTCTAACTGGTAGGTAAGGGTGTAAGATCTCGCAGAGCCACCTTAAAAATATTCCCCGCTTTAAGCTCCCTCCCTATTTTTATTTTTTCACCCACAGTTGTTATTTTTGAAAAATGCGCGCCTTTTTTATGGCTTCGGTGGTGGGGATGCTGTGAAAAATTCTTTCTTCTGTTGCGTGTGCTTATCTTTCAGGGTTTTCAATTTACAACACAAAGGAAGCATTCGGAGTTTTAAAATGCCTCGAAATCAGGAAATTACTCACCACCACCAATAGCAATAGGGTGATGGTTTTTTTGACAAAAGAATTTAATCAGTGTTATCTCAGAATCCGCCACCACTATGATGATGGTACTAAAGTGAAGAAGTCTGTGATATTATTACGCTGCCGCCCCGATGCTAGGACAAAGGACGATGACGCCTTACTACACATGTTTTTGTCATTGTGTCCATGGCGGCCATAGCAGAATATGCGGAGATAATAGGAATTTAATTTTGCTATTATGTCACTCTCCACCAGATGAACGCAAATTTGATGATCAAGGATAATGGATTAATTTTGTGTTTAGGTCCTTTTGTTGTGTAATTTAGGCCTTGATGTTATCTTAATGTTAATGAATTTCGTGGGCCCCTGCCAGATACTTGTTTTCTAATGCGTTGTTGAAACATGTCTAGCTAACAAAGAACTACAAATTGTTTACTTTCACGTTACACTTTGGTTCGATAACGTTGTTAAGATTTAGTGTAGAGATAGGTTTTGGGTAAATGTTGTATAGAAAAAGCTGTTTAAATTGGTGCTTGATTTTTAGGATAGCCTAGATTATGTTCTATTGTAATACAACTTAAAAGTTAATGATAAAAAATTAGCGGTCATTTAAATGCAAAATAATAATTGTAGTTTTTGATGTAGTTAAGTAAAAGGAGGAAAATTCAAAAGGTTCTTTAAAAAAAAATAAATCCTAAAAATGTTAACTGCCAATAAGACAAACACTTAGCTTTATGAAACGTACAAATTACCTTACCTTAACAATCTTTGGTCCATATATTTGAAACTCGTAGAATAATAAAAAAGAATTTTTATAAAGTGGTCTCATGAATCGAATCCTGCAAATTTATCCTAGAAATTAGAAACCGGCTGGATTTTGAATAAAAATAAATTAATTCTTTTCCAGTCTATCGTTTTAAATTTCCTCAACTTTAACGTAAGCTCATTTCATGTAAACTCATTCCAAACATTTGTAGTGAATTTTAAGATCAAGATAGCAAAACTTTTTGCTCGCCACTAAATGACAAAAGTCTTAACAGTGATGAGCAAAAAGCCTTGCAAAAAGCCTTGCAAAAAGTCTTGAAGAAAGTCTTGCAAAAAGTCTTGCAGTATTGACTTGGTCTTGCTAAATGTACAAGACAGGACTTTTTGCTCTATCACTGTTTTGTCTTGGTTTTGCTTTGGTCTTGTTAAATTTCATTTCATTTCATTTCATTTTCATTTATTTATTAAAGTTACAGTACATCAAGATTACAATATCTTATTCCGCTAAAAGCGTATGTATGTACTTTAGAATTAAACGGCAAATTAAACAAAAACAATTATGAAGTGTAAAAATTTTTAAATAAAAACAAAATTATGTAAGGAAAAACAAATAACAAGAAGAGTGAAAAAAAAAATTAAAACCTAAAATAACTGAAGGAATATTATTGATTAGTAAAATAGTTGAAGACACGTTTCCTGAAAACACCCAATGACCCCGCACTCTGTATATCAGCGGGTAAACTGTTCCATAATTGTATAGAGTGAACAAAAAAAGATCTCTGCGCAACTAAATGGGAGAATCTAGGTAGGATAAATAGTATTCTTCTAGTCGTACGACCAAAACGGAGATACTCATGGAGGTATGATGGACGATCAGAGTGTAGGAGTTTATAAATGAATGTCATTGCCTTGAGCGATAGGTACACATCAAGTGTGCACCTCAGAGCAGAAGAGCGATACTGACTTATATGGTCAGATCGGCGAAGATTATAAACAAACCTTGTACAATCGTTGAAGGCTACATTGAGTTTATCACGACATGACGCATCAAGGGACGGGAAGACCAAGCTAGCATAGGTGAAGTACGGTAAAATTAACGTTTTGATTAGCTTTGAACGAGTACCTAAGGGCAGAATGGAAGCGTACAGCCATAGACGACGCAAATTTCCATATATTTTAGATAGAGTATGAGAGATCTGGTCACAGCAATGTGCAAGACCAGTCTAGCTCATCTCTAGTTCTTACCCCGTATAGGTTCAATTTAGTCATATACGCTGGCTGAGTTAAAACAGGGTTCACTCCACCCAACTCACCTCTCTCGCCGTAGTCTAGAGAGAACATATCGCTTCTTATACACTTTGTTAATATTGGTTTATGTGACTTGCACAGGAACATAAAATCATTTATTTTGACTATTTCTATTTCCTATTTGTATATAACATATTAATGCACATCAACAAATGATAATTCATATAAAATATTGAGGTTATGTTTTATTGCCATTTCAACTCTATTTCAACTCACACTCAACTCTATCTAAAAAGTCATATGCGGTGGTTGAAATTTCGACGCAACCAAGACTCGACTTCGACTCAACTTTTCAACATAGTCATATACGGCGTATTTATCAATGAGTGTATTGTCGGACAGCAAGCTTGCCGTGGACAGTCACCAGCGGGAGAGGAGGAGCAATATGTAGTGTATGCAACTGGTAGAAGTGCAATGATAACCTCCTCATGCGGGCTGCTGGAAACGGGAGTGAAATTGGGGAACCCACCCGAACATACCCGACAGACCGAAGTCAGGACGGTGAGGAGAAGGTAAAGAGGCTGGAAATACCAGGTGACCAAATAGGACAACTAAATCTTCAAAATAATTAGGTTAAGGATATGATAATTCAACTCCATTTGAGTTGATATGTCCAGTAAAGTTGCGGTTAAATGTGTTGCCACGAGCACACGAGCTGCTGAATTTCCTCCTTATACTTTATAAGCCGTATTCTGCACCATGTCTGATACTTTGATGAATGGTTTAAACATATAATTATTGCGTTATGCTAACATTTAAGTTATGAGTTGCCTGCTTCAGTAATGACCTTATTAGTAGATGATCCGTAGAAGAACGACCTTCTCAGATCGAGTAACCGAATGAAATCGCCACTGCTACAGGCATGAAAATCTAAAAATGTAACGCCAGACGTATGTCTCTGTTCCAGATATGAATAAATTTGAGTCGACCATTCCTAACGCGAGTGTCATTGTCATTGTACCAAGGGGTCTCCCAACTCAGTACTTACCATGTCCGAAGCTGCTTAACCTCCGCAATCGAACGAGAACCGATCTATTGAGTTGCTAACGGTACCATTTATGGCCCCGAAGCTAATTGCCCATTTTCTCTGTTCTATACGATTTCTTAAGGCTGTAGTTTTGATTTAGTCTAGAAAAAGTATAAATTTACCGTGTTTCGTTTGGACTTTTCCTTAGGCATTTTATTGGTTCGTTCCTGTAGTGGGCTGTATTTGGAAAAGTAGAAATTTTACTCAGGCGCCACTGGCACGGTTTAAGTGGCATATACGCGTTTTGACGCTGTTCGTCTCAGGCTAGGAATTCCCGTGTGCACAGCTTAGTTCTTGGCCATTATAATCTGTTGGTCAAGTTTGGCCGTCGTGAGGCCGTATGTGCTCCCATTAAAAATGAGTAAAAATTCTACGGCCGTCATATTCCCCTTAAAAAGACAAGAGACCATCCAAAGGAAAGTTCAACGATCTAGATTTACGTTATCGCCACCTTTATCTATATTTTTCACTTATTCGTTCCCTAAAAGTTATGGCACCGTTTCTTCAAGTAGCGCTCGCCTGGAGCGTCGTTTTGCCGCCACATCCTCGTGCACCTGAACTTCAGTGGTTTTTCTTGGTTGGGCTGGGATTCACCTACTTGTACTAGTGATGAAGAAACGCAAGCACAAGACTAATGTAGCCTTGGTTTTGGCCTTGGTTTTGCGCGGTTAGTCTTGGTCTTGCACGGTTAGTCTTGGGCTTGGTCTTTCGAGCATGGCTAATTCTTGGTCTTGGTGTTGGTCTTGCGAGCATAGCTAAGTCTTGGTTTTTGGTCTTGTTCTTGCGAGATCGGCTGCAAGACTTATCGTATCAGTTTAGAAAAATTAAAAATATATATGTATAGGTATGGCATTTTATGTTTAATTTATAAATTCAATCCAATTTAATTGTACTTTAATAGCTTGCATTCCTTCATTTAATATGAAGACCAAACATCAGAATCTGACGATAATAGTGTTTGTGAGAGTTTTGCGAATCTCTTGCTAAAGTCTTGGTCTTGCAAGCATAGCTAAGTCTTTGTCTGATTGGACTGGACTGCAAGACCAAGACCATTTTTGCTCATCACTAGCTGGTAGCGTACCTGCTGTGGCAGCCTTGTTCTTGGTGAACTTTTGGCCTCTTTGGGCTCTAGCTCGATCTGCTCTTTAGTAGAGGATAAAGGTCTGTTTTGTCAGTTCAGAAGGGTTTGCTTGATTTTGTGCCAGTTGCTTGTTGCATTTCTCAACAATCCACTGGTAGTTTATATTATTAGAGTTATGCACAGTACAGGCCTTGTCGTTCATCCCAATATTATCAAAAATTAATGCTTCTCTCTCGTGCTGATCCCTCATGAGCATACCAATCGACCTCCGCTTTCTTGGATTCGGTTTGCCTGGTCCAAAACAGGTGTGCTATGGCTGGAACTTGCCTTATTGGCGGTGTCTCGCTTCCCGCCTCTTGGCTGGAGGTTAGTAGCTCTTCTCCTGACTAGGTTGAAGGATTTTTTTTGTGTGAGTGTACTACGGCTGGCCATTGCTTCCCAATGTTCTTACTGTCTATATTAGATGCAGGAGTAAAACGGAAGGCAGTCCACCATGGCAGAACCACTTACCACCAGGGGCGGATGGGCCATAAGACTTACCGGGAAATTTCCCGGTGGGCCGGTTGTTCAGAGGCCCGCAGGGCCGGTGGCTGAAAGTACGTCTAAGTCAAGGGTGGGCAGCCTTTTTATAACATGGGCCAAAATAAACTTTACGATTTTTCCGCGGGCTGTAGTAGTTAATTCACATCTTCCACCGGGAAATTTCCCGGTAAGTCTTATGGCCCATCCGCCCGTGCTTACCACAGCCACTTATCAAGGCACTTATACTCTCCGACCTTGCCCGGTCATCGCAGGGAACGACCACTATTCTTTAACCTCTATCTGGCCGCGCACCTTTTTTATGGTTAATACCTTGGGTTAAAAGTGTTGAAGGGGTGTCGCACGCCCACACAACAGGAGTATCAAGAAGCGTGAAAATAGGAAAAGAAGGAGGATAGAGAATACAGCTAAGTTTGTCTGGCCTCTTTATATTAATCTTTTCGGCATGGGTGTCTCTTGCGGTGACTACTACAGCGTACCCCCTCCGACATAGCCCAAACCGACCTTGAGGCATGCAAGCCCCACTACAATATTTCTCATGGATTAAAATTATCGCCATAATTACCTAGGCGCAATATTTTTATTTTCCATGAACGATTTCAAATTGATTTAAATAATTTGTCCTAAAGTCGGCTTTAACATTAATTTGCTTTAAAAGAAATTTGTAACTTTCCTAGAAGTATCAAAGATAATTGAGCATCTGCAGACATTCCAATGAGAAACAGCTGAAATATTGCAAACGATATTTATCTTTAAACGAGAATTATTTGTAATCTAGATATATTTGCTTTAAATCCAAATTCATTTCATTTCAATATCAATTTCAATTTTTCATAAAAAATAGGAAAAATAAATTTAAGATTTTCCTGTCTCAATCAATCATAAAAGCCATTCCAGAAATTGCCGACTTAAGGCCAACGCCACCACCATAAGGCTCCGGAACATCCCTCATAATTTAAGTAACTGACATTGAATACCCTCCCGACTTTAATTCCACCACGGGAATCCCTGCAGCAATTGCTGGGGATGAAAAAAAACACCCTGCAAGGATAAATCTGAAATTTCGGACTCATCGCGCTCGCTCAAAATAAAGATAAAACCGTGAGCGAATTTCTAATTTTAATCCTATCACGTCCAAGAGCAAGAAAATCCTCACGTATTGACCTGGACAAGCGGAGCCGGATACCTAGACCATGTTTGTATTCAGGGGCATTCTTCCTGCTGCATGTAAATTTAAGAACCTTGAGGATAATGCCTAGAACAATCGGCTCCATCCGTGAAAAGGGAAGGGTTCCCTGACAAGAAGTAAATTAATTCGAAGATAACAAAGTTAGGCCGTAATCGTAAATCCCAATTAGGGGCTTAGACAGCGATTCACGCTGTCTATTGTTGTCACTATCAGTTTCTGTTTACGGCAAATTCGCTCTAATAACAGAGCAGGTGTTTTGTAACAATAAATAAAAAGGCTTGCTGGAAGGTATCCAGAATGGCCGGAAGTTGTGCTGCTTTGGACAGGTGGCTGTGCCAATGGAGTGAAGTCTATCACCTATGCTAACGCTAAGGCTTCTTTATTACCAGGAATGTGTTAAGCACAAAGACGACACCATATAAGGGATTCTCCTCTTTATAAACGACGTAATAAATCACGTAAGAGTCTTCTTAGTGGGGCACTGGAATTCGGCTCTAGAACGACTAGTTTCCAAAGAATTTGACCCACAAATAATAGAAGGTCACTTGCGTTGCAAATGCGACTAAAGGTAGGGCACCGTAATAAATAACAATCATCCCCCCTTTTTCCAATTCATTGCCTCGGAATTCGGGAATATATTTCGGAAATGTTTATTCGCCAGGGGGCACTCTGAAAGTTGTGAGTTTTAATATTGAAAGTGGTCCTCGATTAATGGACAAAAGTTTGGTATAAAAACTCTTAAAAGTTTCTTCTTTTTTGTGGCTTCAAGCCTACATCATCAATTTAGTGACCAATTGACATTTTCGACCAGAAAACCTTTTCAACACAGTTTCAAGGTCTGCTTTGGTACGGAACTGTCTATACCATATGTCTAGCATCAGTAATAGGTGGTAATTGCCCTTTGCGAAATGTCAGAAGCATATGGCAATAAAGTGGTCTCAACCGTATACATACGTAGTGTTATAGCAACACACACAATTCTCTTCACGTATTTACTTTATAATGGGCGCCGTCGGGTTATCCAACAGGAGCACTATTCCCTTTTGATCAACTAGTTTCAAAGCCACTCAAAAGGATCAAAATTTTTCAAAGTTGTTTTTTTTTTCATAAAGCCTTAAACCATGTTGTACCAAAGTGAATATTTTGACGGAAAAAAACCTTTTTAAATTCGAAGTCCTTTGAGGATATTTCGTTACGTTGGTGTTTGTGAGGAAGTAGGAAAGCAAAAAAAAGTTTGACGGAGATCAATTAAAATTAAGTGCTTATGAATAGCTCCAATAAATCATAATTTTTTTCTCGAGTCACGAAGAATTGTTAATGGTTTACCTGCATTTGAGCAAATAGATATGACCTAAACAATGTTTAAAAATTTAATCAGTTTTACCATTGGTTTTTTGTGTGAGAGTCTAAACTCAGGTGTTAACCTTTATACTGCCAGCTCGTAATATAGCCATGGTGAAATGTCTAGTAGTAAGCTTAGCTCGAAAGACAGAAAGAGGATAAGATATATCAAGGGCAGTTTTGGGCGATGTATGAGGAGAAAGAAGTATTGCATTTGAGCTCTTGAAATTTGTATGAGTTCGGGAATACTGAATGTGAAAGGTTGTTCCACAGTCGAGTTATTCTAGTTATTTCTAGACTGAGGGCGTGAGTGTGCCAATCAGACGAGCGGGCTAGTTTTTTTTGCGGGAAAACAGAGAGAAAAGGTAGAATATTATCTATTTCAGTAGAAGAGTCATTGTCGTAAAAGAGTAATTCGACAGAGCTATATTAGCTATATTCCGGAAGTTTCACAGCGACGTTTTGCACCTTGTCCATCGCCTTGGCGGATGAAGGAGCAATTTCTATCTTTTAAAAAATCCCACGGCATCGGATGCTTGTTTAGCTATTTGGAATGTGTGATTATTCCAACGCAGGTCTGTGGTTAATGCCACGCCTAGGACATTTAAAGAAAATAAGTCGGTTAGTTCTAGATCGTAAACTGAACCGGGAGAAATGAAGCTTGTTTTATTAGAACTGAGGAATTTCAATTCTCGATATCGATTCATATTGGAGCCATCAATATTCTGGACTGTTGTAAATACTATAGAAGGGGAGCCCAAGAGGAGATTTTGGGATTTACTCAAGCGTGGCAGATTAATATATGGGGATACCTTGCACCCTGTTGAGAACCTCTAAAATATATGCGCCTTCTATATAGCGCCGCGCGCATAAGGCAGTCAAACCAAATCTATAGCTCGAAAAACTTCCTTACTGACCTCTTTCTAGCTTTTTTTCTGAAAAATCATGAAAAGTTAAAGGCACAACCCCAATGAGTTTCTAGGATATTTGCGATCTAAAGTTTGAGTACGTAAATAGCTGAAACTGTGCGCCATTATATTTTTAGTCATATCTCCTGTATTTTTTGTCCGATTCGGCTAAAGTTAGGCTTTATATTTTCGTAACAAAATTATCTTTCACCCTCAATGATTTAAATATGTAAATAAATTTTTGGTATAACTTAATACAACAAATAAACATGTGTAAGTTTCCAAAATGCTTAAAAAATTCACTTTTTTCCGACTTTCAGCGCCTCACACTCAAAAAGTACTACTCCAATTGACACAAACAATACATCGTCGTAATGGGAAAAGAGGAACCTTTCGTTTAGTAAAAATTTTATATTGGTTAGATGTATTGTTCTAGAGATTTTTGGCCATATCTGGGAAGAAAGCCGAAAAACATGTTTTTTGCTAATATCTCGAAAACGGTTCTTTGGAAAAATAAATGAGTGTCATTTTCGTTTTCAGCGACCTCAAATTAGTCTAAAAAACACTTTTTCTACGAGGAACATTTTTGGTGTAAACTAGTGTTATTTACTTGCTGAAAAGTTTACATTTCAATAATCTGACGATTTGAGCGTGGCATAAGGTAATGGGAGGGTCACAAACTTGCAAAAAAAAAAGTGACCTCAGCATTCTCAAGCACGGTCGAATTTATTTTTAATTTGAAGGAAATAATTCAAGGATAATGGGAGAAATATAATCTCCCGATTTCCACAAGTCAAAACAAAATGGAGATTTTTTGCATTTTAAAAAAGCTGCCAAGAGCTTGCGTCACATCCAAATGAGTGAAGCGCGCGCTCTGAGATTTTCGTTAGATACATGCGCCGCTATCTTTTTGTACATTCTAACGCTTTTATGTAGATAAAACGTATTTACTGGAACATAAGAAAATGTAGAGCGAACATTTTGATACCGCTAACACTCGTTAACGCCGAGCTAAACGCTTAATGTGTACACTACCAACGCCCGCTAAACGTAAGTAACGCCGAGCGCTCAATGCGTACCTGCCTTAAAGCCCTGACCTAATATTCCGTACCGTACCGTAACCGTAAGTACCGTAACCTACGAACATAAGTGTTCATATGGCACCGACCTAAATTGACTTAATAAACTTGCCGAATGTTCGTTAAATTCTCGAATGGTCCGTAATGGTGCCGTAAGAATGGCACGAAACCTTAGCATCCGTTAGCTATTTAAAAAACTTGTTCACATTTTAACAATTTTTTTAAAAATTGGAGCAGTAAATGACTTGAAATATTATAATTATTACCCAACACAACAATCTTTCAAATTTTCATTTCCTTTTTTTCTAGAAATAATCATAATAAGTAGGTTAGTGTTGTAAAATACGACACCCTTTGTTGTTTTTATAAAACAATAATGTCCGTTCCAATGCGGCCCTGTACTCATTTATGAGGGCAATAAATCATTCGTAGTCGGTGGCATTTCCATGTTTAGGAAGAAATTTTACTACCATGTTTGTTTCTAAAAACGTGAGAGATTCCAGTTACCCTTCACTGAAATCTTGTTTTTGAGTGAAAGATTTCATGTAATTAGTTAGTTGTGGACTTCCACAGCTTAAATAATGCAAATAAATCTCTTAAATC
The DNA here is from genome assembly GCA_949987705.1 of Thereva unica. NCBI lineage: Eukaryota > Metazoa > Arthropoda > Insecta > Diptera > Therevidae > Thereva > Thereva unica. The sequence goes on from OX465282.1 coordinate 134,983,692, forward strand.
TTTGTTTATGCTATCCATTTTGCACTTGTCACTTGCCACTTTACGTTTTCATTTAGGGCATCTGTCAAAATGCCGTAACTGAGCTCAGATTCGTTCAATTTTGTTACGGTACGGTACGGAATATTAGGTCCAGGCTTAAGGCGGAGGTACGTCTTTATTGAACATTAATCCTTCTGATTGTTCTTTAAGCGGCCCATACACTTTCAGTTTTACTGCACCGTTTATCACGTGTAACGTCATGTTTGAGCGATATACTGTGTGAACTGTGTAGTTTTGAACTATTTTCACTCAGTCCTCATTACTGGGCTTCTGTACATTTACCATTATTAAAAAGATGTACTTAAATCAACAAAACTGACGAGACCGAGCAAAAAAACCGTACAACGAAGTGACGAGCCCACATATTTTCAGGTCAGGTTATTGTACAGCTCGAAGTCCTAAAAAAATAAGGCAGAGGCAGATTCTCGGTGTCTCACTCACTCCGCGATCACGATCGAAACAGGACAGTTAGGCAAAGATACGATCAACAGACTCTGATCCTAGAAGAGATACAAAAACGTCGACTACGGTGTTTTGGACATGTTTCTCGAATACTTACCTAGTAAACTTCTCTGGCGAAACCGTCCGGCAGAATGGAAAATTCAGCGATCGTCACCGTAGAAAACCTGGCTAAAGATTATCGAGAGCGGCTTAAGGAATCAACGATTATCAGTTATCGAGGCTCGACAATCATCAACAAGGAAAACGAATTGCGAATGGAGTGCGTTACCCAGCGGCACCAACAGCAGAGTATCCGTTGCGGGGACGACCGTTTCGGACCACGAGCTAACGGATCAAAGAAGAAGTGTCTGTTCTGCACGTATGTACCACAAAATTTTTCAATGTGTGGTGCTCAACCTCGAATTTTAAAAGAAGTGATGAGCCATTTCAAAAATGAAGAGCCAACTTTTTCGTGGTTTGGAATTATAATACTTTATTGAGTTAAAAAAATGGCAATAGAGTTCGTTGTATAGCATGAATCTTAGCTGTTCTTCTAAATGTAACAAATTTCATTAGAAAAAAAATAATAGACTGAGCCACACTGAATTTGTTCGTAAATGAAAGTATTTAATTATTTCATGCTTTTAACGATTCGTCTTGACTAATCCATATCACTTCTTTTTGTTACAATTGTGTTTTAAACTGTCCCATTATCTCAATCTCCGCGCCCACGAACTTCTAGTTTTAGTTTTAATGTTGCTTTTTGGGGGTATCACTCTTTTTTGTTTTACTACATTCTAAAATAAAAACTAAATAATCTTTTGTATAAATCATTTCTATTGGTTTTATTGTCAGGTTAAAACCCCTGGCTCCTGGACTATTGGTTGTTTGCCCTTACGAGCTCGGCAAACTACCGCTTGCCTTGATATGTAGTACTACAAAAACTACAAAAAAATCTCGTGTCAACTATTTTATGCGAAATAAATTTTTTTTTTGTGACACATATGATTTAGTTTTTTTAGTGTCTGTGTCTTTTTTTTATGTACCCAAAATCATGTTTTGCAGATTTGTTCTTTTGTTTCATTATATCCTTTTCTTACTCCATACTATGCACGAATTTTTTTTATTAAAAGGCGTTGCAACGCACGGTGGTTTTTGTTAGTAACAACATAAAAAATTAATGTCAACGCATTGGACTGGGTTTTGGGGAAAAACACAGGAGAAACTAAAATACAGACATAGCTCCTTTTATAAGAACTTGATCATTCCTCTCATTTCAAAACACGCTCCAAAAAAATGTATTAATGATTATTGATAGTAGTGTTAAGTGTTATCGGAGGTCTGTATGCTTTAGCGAAGAATCGTTAGCTAAATTGATACCTATATTTTTAAATTTACTGAATTTATATAATGAAAAAGAATTGAAAGGAACCAAAGTAAAAGTCTAATAGCCCTTTAGATTATACCAAATTAGCAACCTTTAAAGCATCCTCACTTCTTGCTTCTGCATTACAGTACACTTTATTCCTTTACTTTGGGGTATAAAATATTGTAATCTCTCCAGCCCGAGTTTCATTAAATTTTTATTTTCACATTTACTCTAAGTACCCGCAAAGTTAGACCATCATCCTCATGTATACCCAGAAGGGAAACCTTGCTGTAAAAGTGCTGATGGTTGAAACGCTCTAGAGTTTCTTAAATAAGTAAGCAGCCAACTCACCTAATTTATCTCAGACAGAGCCACAGGACTACTGCGTGAAAAAACCTTCGGCACTGGCAAAAGTATAACTTTTTTAAGTGCCAAATAGCAGAAGACTCTTCAAAGCCAAGGTGGAATTTTCGCCCTTCGGAACATTCAGCGAAGAAACAGCGCCACCATTACATCACACCCAGGGGCTTCACTACTTTCGTTTTTAATTCATATCAAAAAAATTTAATTATATTCTAAATTGCTTGTGGGCAAAATAAATTTATATCGTAAAGGTCACTGCTTATCCTTGTTACTGACAGACGTTGTCAAGTACAGCTTTAATTGGAAATTCACCTGGAATTGCCAGGAAGGTGTACAGCACCCACATCAAGGTTACCCATGCACCTACATATATCCATATCTATTAAGAATCCCCTTTGGCATCACAAATTCCCTTGATACTTCTGGAACAAAGCAAAGTCAACTTTTGTCAACATTTATACACAAATCTTTTTGGGGGATTTTCTCTTTGGGGTTTTACCCCTCCCCACGCAGTTTTATTGTTTTTCACCAACCCCAAGTTGCTGGAAGTGCAGATGGTACAATTACTCCCAGTAATATGCGAATCCTTGAACTTTCTTACCTCCTCCTAAACACCTTACGGCAAGAGACACAAGAGATTGAAACAATTTCTTCTATACAAATGGGGGTGGGGTGGAATAAAAGGAAATTTTGCTTGGTTACAAGGTAAATAATGAAATTTTATCCGTAGGGGACCTCTTCGTGCTCGTCTTCAGCATGGACTCTAGGGAATCCTTTGAGGAAGTCATCCGATTGCGGGAGCAAATACTGGAGACAAAGATGAGTGCAATCTCGGGATCAAGTGGACGCTCCAAGAAGAATTTACCGAAAGTGCCCATGGTTATAGCAGGAAACAAGAGCGACCGGGAAATGAAGTACAAGCTGAAGTATTTGTCAGTATTATTTTTTTCTAACCTGCTTTTTTTTCTGCTTTTAGGACAGTACAGCCAGAGGAGGCAATATCCTACTGTGGTACACAGGATGCCTCCTGTGTGTTCGTTGAGTGTTCAGCTAAGAAAAACTCAAGAGTTGATGACCTTTTCTACGAGCTATTCCTGGCTGCCAATCTGCCTCTGGAAATGGCACCGAATCATCATAAGCGAGTTAGTACCGCTTTCGGATCACCCTGTACTCTGCCGCCACATGTGCCGTCTAATCGTTCCAAGAAATGTACTTTATCGATCAAGAGGCGGCTGAGCGATGCATGCGGTGTTGTTGCCCCAAACGTAAGAAGGCCTAGCATTCGAACGGATTTAATGATAATGAGGACCAAGACTTGCTCCCTGGGAGATGGTGACGGCCCGGGGGCATCTAATGCATTTGGACTTGGACGTCTAAGTCGAAATGCGAACGCTTGTAATTTGCAATAATTTCAGTTTTTTTTCCGTTCGTTTATTAGTTTAAGCTTCAAGTTGATAAGAGGTTAAAGATGTTTAACAATTAGGTTTAAAATGTAAGAGTTGAGAATTGTTTTATTTATATTTGCATTGTTAGCTTTAAGCTGCCACATTGTTGTAAGCCCTTAGCTTTAAGTGAACGCGTTACATTTATGTACGATTAGGCAAAACTACGAATGTTTGAGCTGTTTTTTTTTCATTATTTTAAATTTACTTAAAAACTATGATATAAGGTTATATGGTGGATATTACGGTCTATCTTTCATCAAAGTTTTTAAATTCTTACATACTTAAAAACCTTGATTATAAGATTATGAACCACTCAAATATTACCTCACAATTTACGAGAATTATCACATTTCCCATTGGTTTGTTTGTCTGACTCTGCATTTTGCCAAGATTTATGTTTACACATATATATTTTCCGGGTTTGTCCTTTGTTTGTTTAATGTTTAAACAATCAACACTCCTTTAGTTAAATTATTTTTGCCTTCTTTAGGCTTCAGAACTATCGCTACGGTTTTGCAAATCAAAACGATAAAAATGCATCTCGAGTAGGTAAACTACTTCCGTTCCACATACATAGTTTTTTGTACATACTTACACACCTATTAACTTAAATATAAAAAAAATTATGAAATAACTGTGCAATTTCTAGAAGCAAGTGGTTTTCTGGTTCTCTCATTTATTAGCACTTATTTCCCCTTGAAATCCGAGGTTCCGCCAAAAGAGTTGATGCCGAGAAAGTCGCGTTTTCCATGCGCAGTAGAATCCCCGCATGCCGTTCCCGTCCCTTAGCCTAGTCGCAACAAATTTCGAAGGGGAAATTTGAAAATACATAAGCGCATTTCTTATCAATATGTGCGCAATTTTTATTTGTGTGCAGCTTTAATTTCCCCAGCTGCACGCTCCGGCATCAACTCTTTTGGCGGAACTTCTACCACGAGATCAATAGCTGCGTTCCTTTTCTACTATTTAGTACTTGTGAGCAGAGCAAAAAAGGAACGCAAAATTTTCTGATTTGAGTAAAATTTCACTTGAAATTTTTGACGTTACTTTAAACTTTACAAATAAAAAATTCTTAAAAGAAGATCTTGTGACACAATGGAGAAATTAATGCGAGAATTTCTAAAGTAAAACGAAAGATAATAATTTTTGATAATTATACGACTGAAGTTTTACTTATGGATGTTTTTATATTAAGTAAATCAGCTCGACACAAATAAAAGCCATCTAGCGGGTAATGGCGTAAGTGAAAATAATTCACAATAGACTCGAAATGGCCGCTTTCCCCCTAGCGGATTTCAATTGCGTAATTGCAAGTGATATCTACTCGTTTATAAGAGCAAGTGTAGTTGCTAGTACGCAAGTGTAAAAAATAGTAAAAATTAGCAGAAAAGGAACGCAGCTATTATGTAAGACTTGGTTTATTTTAATGATGACGTCTGGCACTACCACCTTTGAAACTCATTTTTAGGCATAACCAGAGTTACTTGAATTGCTTCGAAAATTCTTCGTAAAATAAATTTTCTCTTCTTTGTAATAAACGTACTATATTTTTACCAACACATTATAAAGGTGCACCAACTCAGTTGGTATATTCTTATTAGCTTGAAGTTTCAATGCATTTGAGGTAATTGAAATTTAATGTTGTCGACTTATGTACTTTGATATGCCATCGTTTTTGGTATGTCCATATAAGCATGTTTCATAATGTCGACACTTTATCTACATTGCATATTTTAATATATTTTGTGCACTAAAAAAAGAGGGTGCTTAGTAAAAATGTTGCTCTTTCAGTCGTTCAAAACAAAAGCGTACTTCGAATATTTCATATGACTTTTCATATAATATCTTCAGTATATCTTGATTGGCATATGCGGAAAAGAACCCAATATAAATCCAAACAATAGAATCCAAAGAAATCACTATCCATGTAAGAAGAAGGGGGCCATTCCTTGAAAATTCGACCAACGACGGGGAATCGACCATCACCAATTTCCTTGATGTTTCGTACTTTTGGAGTACTAGTGACTAGCATTACGTAGGTACAATCAAAATTTTCCGTAGTTTCATAAATAACGATATTTAATGGGTATCGAACGAAGATGACGATAACTACCTCCCTGAAGGCAGCTTTAATTTTAAGGAATCCTGCTTTCTCAACTCCTTATTCTCACTCGGTGAGCGGTGTGACCAATGTACTAGGGAGGCAGTTGGTTCTTATATTCGTTAGTGACTCAGACAACATAACTGTTGAAACCAGTCCAGTCGTCTTGACGTCTGTTGACAATTACCATCTTCGTCTCCTGCTTAATTATTGCTTCAATTCAGGGAGTAATCCTTGTCCGGATGTGGAAACCCATTTCTTTTACTTGCAAAAGGCTAACTTTAGTGAGCTGTCATCTAAACTTGCCTTGATAGATTTCAACAACTTACGTTTTGCAAATGAGTTGGTTTTATGACGTACTATACGAATCCTTCGTTTCTTACGTACCTTATGAACCCCAAAAATTGCCCAATTCATCTCCATCTTGGTGCAATAATGAACTCAAGCATTTGAAAAATCAGAAGAATAGACTCTGAAAAACTTATTTAAAGAGAAAAGACTCTCCGAGTCGCAATTCATTTATCAATTGCTATAACCGATTTCAGTAACTCTCTTTTGCCTTATATAGAGAATACCTTAGCAGTATGAGTGATAAAGGGTTCACTAATCCTAGGAACTTCTTTAAATTTGACAACTCTAAGAAAAAAGTTGATAACTACCCTAATACTATGCAGCACACGAACTGGTCTAGCTGTGAATCGCCTGTAATTTGCAATATGTTTGCATCATTCTTTCATCAATCTTTCACACCTTCTGACTTTCAGCCTGATGACAACAGTTTTCGTCACAAATTCCTAACCATGAGGATCATATTTACCTCTCCCAATCACCAGTGCGGATATCGTGAAACATATCGACGAATTCCCATTCGGCTTCACTTCTGTTCCCGACGGTATTCCTCCTTTTGTCCTTAAGTCCTGTCCAGCCTCCACTGAAAATCCCTTTTCAAAAATCCTTGGATAAAGGGTACTTCCCTACCCTTTGGAAGAATTCGTTCATAATTCCTATTCACAAAAGCAGTAGCAAGAACGAAGTATCGAATTATAGACCAGTTGAAACTTTTAAAATCAATTATCTCTTCTGCAATCGTTCCTATCTGCAAGAGGCTGGTCTCAACGAATCAACATGATTTTCTTGCAGCTCGTTATAACACGTCGAGGGCTTCGTTTCCGGTTGCGAAACTGATTGTGTTTACACTGATTTTAGTAAACAATTGAGCAAAGCTCTCCCATTCTATTATAATTCTCAAATTAAGAATGCTGGGCTTTACGCAAGCCCTTCTAGTATGGTTCCACTGTTACTTAGCAGACGAGACCTACCAAGTTCTTTTCCGTGGATCCAAATCTGTAACCATTGAAGCGACATCCGGTGTCCCCCAAGGAAGTCATCTTGGCCCTCTTCTCTTTATCCTATCAATTGATGACATTGTTCCCTTGCTAAGACACTGTGGAATATTGATTTATGTTGAAGATATTAAATTGAACCGTCACAAAAAGAGTATTGAGGACTGCAAACTTATGCAAGTTGATTTTCACACTTTTTACTCTTGGTGTGCTGACAACAACCTGGTTCTTAATATTAGTAAATGTGAAGTCATGACTTTTAGTAGGAGACGTGGTCCTATAATTTTTAACTACACCTTTTCTAATGAGGGTATCCCTCGTGTTAATTTTGTTAAAGATCTCGGGATTAGATTTGATAGCAAGCTGGATTTTTCCACTCACATCAACTATATCTCTTCCAGAGGTAGTTTAGTCCTGAGTTTTATAAAAAAGTGGTCCATAGAATTTAACAACCCCCTGATTACTAAACACCTTTACATTTCTCTAGTCAGACCATTACTCAAATATGCGTCCCAGGTCTCCGCACTACTCTTGGCATGTTTGAACCATTGAATCGGTTCAACGAAGGTTCGGTCGATTCGCACTGAATCATCTTCCTTGGGAAAACCCAATAGTTCTTCCATCATATGAATCCCGGGTTAAGCTACCCTACTTAAGTTCTCTTCACAAGCGTCGTGAGGTAGCCGATGTTGTATTTGTTCATCAGCTCCTTAATGGAAAGGTTAACTCAGGTGTCCAGGTCGCCGTGTCTCGTTTAGAGAGGTTCGTTATAATCTGAGAGGACCACCTCTTTTACAAATTGTCTCCTATAAGACGAATTACGGCAGATTTCAACCTGTCAATCGCATGTTCATTAACGTGAACCACAATATTAATGTGTTTAGGGTGAGTTTTAGTAAAGATGACCTTTAAAGGGGTCTCATGTGACGGCCTATGTTTCCTTTTGCTTGCATGTTAATTTGGTGGTTTTTAATTTTATAATGTGTACATATATGGTAGTAAATGATAATGTGTACATATATGGTAGTAGATATGTATGTCCTACAATAAGCTTGCAAATAGTACTGCTATTCACGATTGTATAATATTGAAGGCAACTATCATTGACCTTGAAGGATGTTACTACTTCAAAATCATACTTAATCATACTTCCCTCATTTGATAGTGGGATCAATTTAAAATGTATCGCAGACCTACTCTGTTTTTTATAATTTCCAGGCTCGTGTCCCGTGATACTTGATCAATCTAATAAAAGAGTCCTATAAAGCTCTTGATGTTGCACCAGTAAGGATGATGCCGGCTATGTAGGGCTGTACTTAAATGGATTTGTGGAATATGATGTCTCTTGGCTGTCACAATCTCGGATTTCCAATCCACGGGTAAATAATTTCAACCCAAATTCAGAAGTTTTAAATGCGTTTTTTAAACGCCGTCTACGATTGTCATAATCGAATCCCTATGCACACCTGCCAACGAAATTTACCTGAAGCTCTTTATAGTACTTTAAGCTAAATATAGTATCAAACGTGAGCTAATGAATAAAGGTAGATATTGCGGAATCGGTATAGCAAAAGTTAATACCAGTGATTCTTAAAATCAAAAAAATTACCTGTTTTCAGCTTATTGCTCGAAGCAACTCACAAAAGGATAAATCTCGGTCTGAATAGGAGTTGGCATTGGCGTAGGCGTTGTTTTATGTTATCGTGGAGCAGGATAATGGGACAAGCTCATGAAATAAAATGAAGTTGAAATTTTTCTCGACTGTCACACAAATTTAGACCTTTTTTTGAGAAGGAATCTGCTTTAAGAGACCCTTTCTGGAAAAATTCAATTCCTTCCGTCTTTAATCATGGCGAAAAACAGATTTCTTCATGTCCGTGATATTTCTGTAGATGAATCATTGTTTGTGTGGTCGTAGTTTGTTGCCTAGAGAGATATGAGAGCATTTTTAGAACCTTTTCAGGAAACCAAAGGAGCCTAAACTCATATTTTTTAAGTAAATTTATTTGGATATAAATGTTTGGTAGGAATCTTCTGAGTTCACTCTTTCTGCTAAACTTCTAAAATGCGTGACGATGACGACTGCCCTCATTGAGGGAAAATGCCGGCCATGTCGAAGCACCCATCTTCAAACCAGTCCTAAATACTATTCTCGGATATAATATTCTAACGGTACAAAGTGTAAGAGCACTTGATTGCCGAGAGAGAGTCGTTATAACCTGAGAGGACCACCTCTTTTACAAATCAACTCCTCTAACACGAATTACGGCAGATTTGAACCTGTAAACCGTATGTTCATTAATGTAAATAATAATATTAATGTCTTTAGCGTGAGCATTGGTAAAGATGTCCTTAGAAGGAGTCTTTTAAATCTCACGTGGCCACTTATGTTTCCTGTTGTTTGCGTTGGTTACAATTGTAATTTAATTTACTAATTTTAAGTTTGCATGCTTAGTGTTGAGCCTCATCTCAGCGCTTGGTTGTGCTGAGTAGGTAAACCTTTCTGTTCAGCTAAGAAGTGCGCCTTCTGTATTAGAAGGGTCAGCTCTATTACTAAAAAAAAAAAAAAAAAATTATGTACCTAGAGTTCGATGGCTGTTTGGTCGACTGTGGCGAATAATGTCCAAGGCAATTCTATGTGTTTTAGGAATCGTATCAGTGTTCTAACGTCTTCTTTAAGCCTTCCAGAACATAATTGCTTAGTATGCACTGCCTGGATTTAGCTTAAGCTGGGCATTTACACAGGAAGTGAATGGTGAAGTCAGGTTTAGATATAATTGGACTAAGCTATATGTAAGCACTATATCTATAAGTATTTGTTCCTCCGAGTTAAACGCTCTCCTGCCTCCACGGCAATCTTATACCCGCAACACCAGATTAGCCCACTCGTCTCATTCCCTCCATCTGCAACTCCCCTTTCACGCACTCAACAAGATATGAATTCGTTTGTAAATAGAACAACTCGACTGTGGAATAATCTCTCGCAGTCAGTATTTCCGAGCTCCTACAACATCCAAAAGTTCAAACGCAGGGTTCATCACCACCTTCTTCAATACCCCCCGTACCTTTATAACCCCTCCAACCCCCTCCTCGTACTAAGCTTACTGCTAGACATTGCACCATGACGTGACAAATGACATGACGGACTAGTAGTACAAAGGGTGATTCCTGAGCTTAGCACTGCCACAAAAAAAAAAACCATGACAAAACAACGGATATGTGGAGAATTTTATCAGGGTAAACTATGGGGGTTTTATCATTGGTATTAAGTTTATTTTATAGGACATTTCATGGGAGGAGTAAAGCATAGACTATGGTCATTGAAGACCATGCAACACCTATTAATGAGTGCGTTCATTGCGTACTCGGTGCTATGAGAGTATTCCTTAAACAGTTTCGAATGCCTTGTGTATCGGACTTGAAGTGAATATCATTCTATCCGATCAGAACTTCACCTTGAGATCGTCATTTAGAATGTCCAAGCGAAGACATAAGATAAGCATTTTTCTCCTGCATGACAGCGGTAAAAGATTAAAAATTTTGATTCGGTCTGTAAATTGTGGAAGGCTTTGAAACTCAGCCGAGTTATATAGATTTCCTAGTTCGAGCCTTCCTGCTTCCTGTAATAGTTTTTGAACAGATTTAATCCTGTTCGTTCTGGTTTGCAGCTATGGAAATAACCGTTGTATCGGGATACCCAGCTTGACAGCGCGGTCCCATTTGTTTTTCTTGACAAGCCCTGTGATGCCACCATAATTCTGGCAATATCTTACCTTGGGTTCTGTTGACGAGTCCCATTGTTCTCTCTATGTTGTATGTGAGCCAAGTGCGCTCCAAGTTTTGCTGACTGGCAGCAGGTGGTGGTGGTGGTTTGACCCCACCTAGAGAGATATACTATCTTCTTACTCGTTCGTTTCGATTTCCTATATCCGACAACCCAGATGAGAGTCACATTGTGCTTCAAAATAAGCTAGCTTGGAGTGCATTGTTATTAAATCCAGAGGTTTTATAGAAGTTTGGATAGCTACAAGAATTTAAATGCCATAAATCCTGGTGTAGATTCGAAGTTTATCGTTTTCCAGGTGTCCAGCACTTCCATTTGAAAGATACTAACCACACCGCAAGGTGCCAGGGCAGTAAACTGGTGTAAGAAAAGGTCGAGGGCGTTCGTGAGACATGTTCTTATGGCCCCTATTGACTACAGGGCCCTTCCCAACTTTATGACATTATAGGTCCTAATCAGCTCCGGCCACCATACCAGCATAGTTTATATGGTTGGGAGTAGGTGAAATAAAAATACCGCAGCTAGGTTGTGACAGAACAAAAAATAAAAAAATACATGGTCGACAGTACAAAGGGGCCTTCCCTAAGTCTCTAGTGTGTCACATAAAAAAAAATATTCAAAATACCATCTTTGGTTTGAGACCCAAACTTTTACCGAAGGTCTTTTTTCAGGGGTATAAGGCTATGCAAGCTCTCTTTTCACTTTCCTCGATGTTCGGCTTTCAAATGATTTTCGGGGTCAATCATGCATGCCAACTTGGCGGTTTCCCCCCAAATGCAGGGAGAAAATACTGAATAGGGTTACTTTACGGGTTTCAAATTTTTCGGGGCAATTTATATTTCATGCTCAGAAATATTTGAAACAGTTATACGATAATTTAAATATGTAATTTCTTTTAGCTTTTTATTTGAATTATGATTGGTTGTTGAATCCATTGGCGGTAATTTGAATAGCTTGGAGGAAAAAGAGGCGTAACGTGGTTCGAACATGAACCCGGTTCTCCACGACCAACTTTTCAGGGCATAGAAATGGAAATTATTGCCGGTTATGACCGTGGAGACGTCGCACCATTTTCGGCAATATTCACCTAAAATATTACCAGGGCAACGATAGCTTAGGTCAGGGATGACCAGCCTATGGTACGCGTGGCATGTATGAAAAACTTTGTGGTACGCTAAAATTCGTTGGTGCAGCGTTTAGGTCAGTAGAGGCACGACAACGTATTTCACGAAAAACGTCAAGAAAGCGTTTCTTAAATACACCTAATATGAAAGCGAGACTGTTAATGCGTTTCCTTGTCATCTTGATGCTTACTTGAACCGTACTTCTAGTTCAAATGTAAACGTAAACAGCTCAGCTAGAGTTAATCAAGAACATTTTTCTGACCGGCTCGAGTGCTTGTCATATAAACCAGGCTTGAGGGATTGAAATTCTTCCCTCGTCAGTCGTAGTCAATCAGTTGCTCAGAAGCTCAAGCTCAAGAAAGTGAGGCTTTTAAGCACGGACTGAAAATAAAGAAACAAGCCGTCGCCCTCTTAATCTCACTTGATAATTATAAAGTATTAGTTCCTCCTTTAAATCTCTTCTCATTCATAAAATACACCGCTGCACCCATATTCCATATCTCGATATTACTAATAGCTTTACACATTATATTGGAAAAGGTTCGCCACCCCTGGCCTACGTAATGAGTGCAGCAATTATTTAAATTAAGATGGCGTAAAATGAAAATTTGGAAAAGAACTTTTGTTATTTTGGGTTAAAGCAAATTATATTATTAATTTACTCATCATTATCACAATATCACCGATCCATTAATATTGGAAAAGTTAGACTACTCTTGCTAATACATTTTTTCTTTAATAATGATTTTAGTGGATTTTAGGGGTATTTCGACGTGGCTTTAGGGTAAACAATTTTACGAGTTCCTAACGCTAGGTTCAATACTAGACCCATAAATTTCACCCTGGAAGATAGAGCCTAGAAAAAAGTTTTCATTTCCCATCTGAGTAGCATCACCTTAGTTTTGTCTGGATTCACTGCCAAACCAAAGTCGGCTGCCTAACTGCCAATTTTATTCATGTATCCTTGCATAATTTTTCTACACAAGGATGGAAACATTCTGCATAACTGTCGGCCATTGCCTTAGGTTTGCTGAGAGCTTTTCGAATCTATACATCACGTACATTGTCAAAGGCGCCTTCCATGTCTACTTAGTTTTACTTTATTTTATATAAAAAATAATTTAAATTAAGAAAAAACTGGAAAATAATATTAAATTTCTTGTGCTTTTTGTTCATGTGCATTAAAATTTTTTTTTTTTTAATTTTAAAGAAGAATTTTTATTGAGCATCATTTCTTATTATACATGGTTCTTACTCTATGACATTAGAGGCCGACTTCGCTATATGTCAGGGCCTTATACACTCACTTACATTTCTAGTTGGACCTTAGTCCGTACATCCATTTATTCAATTCTACAACTATAAGCAATTAAAATTCTCATGGTTTTGCGCCTGCTCTTCGGCACCACCACCATCACCTTGCCTTTCTGGCCTTATTACTACTAGTGCTAAAAAAATTAAACTAAGTGGATTCAGATCGCTATTTACATATTCTTAATTATTATTAATTTTAATTTACTTACTATTCTAGCTTAGGTACTAACTTATTACTATTTTTAATGGATCAGGAGTGGCTCACCCACCGGGCTACCCCCTAATGTTGTTGTTTGCATTGTTTTGGTAGAATGAGGGAAGGTTATCATCTGTCGTTGCTTGTAGGTACGGGGCGGAATCTCGATGTAGGATGTGGATTGGAGAAATGTAAGTTTGACCAATTAGGGACTGACTTACATTATCATTATATATTTTCTGGACCCTTTCGTTTGGATGTAACGATAGCTTTTCTAGCCTCTTAGACGCCAGTTGGATCATGTAATGCATAATCGGCGTGATCTTAGACCTGTCGTAAAGCGTTTTGTTCGAATACCATTTGTTTTCTTCAGACATGTATAACGAAGTACCGTGTCTAAGCACTTTTCTTTCAAATTTTTGGGCTTCTCTTGCTGCTGTTGTTGAAATGGACAACCAGATTGGGAATGCATAGGTGATGACAGGTCTGATTACCGTTTTATACAAGAGTATTTTTGTTCTGCTAAATAGGTTCTTTGAGTTAATTAGAGGTTTGAGACTTGCCACTGCTGCGCGAGCCTTGTTAATTTTTATTTTTAGGTGTGGGTTCCACTTCAGCCTATGATGTAGGTTTACTCCTAGATATTTTATGTTAGTTTTCGGGGTTAAGGCGTGCCCGTTTATTATTAGTCTAATTATTTTTGATTCACGCGGGGCATTTCTATGCCCTTTACCATATGGGTTTCTGATACAGATCAGTTCGCACTTCCCCTGATTAATGTCTATGTTCCATCTGTATAGGTATTCTGCTATGCGGTTTACGTGTTGTTGGAGAGTTTCCGTCGCTTTAAGAGGAGAAGCGTGCGAAGACCACACCATTGTATCATCTGCGTACTGGATGCAAGTGGAGGAAAGTGCGGAGATTTCATGTGGGAAGTCATACAGGAATATGTTGAATAGCATGGGGCCCAGGATGGAACCTTGAGGCACCCCTGTTTTTATCGCGAATGGTGTGGAGATCAGGTCTCCAATCTGTGTTACCCCGGTTCTGCCTGTTAAGAATGAGTAGATTAGCTTGACAAGTGGGAATGGGAAGTCTAGGTGATTTAGTTTGTATATGAGTCCGCGGTGCCATACACTGTCAAATGCCTTTTTTAGGTCTAGGGCGCATGCAACCGAGCATTTACCTTCTCTAAGTTTAATCATCACTGACTCTTGCAAGAGTAGAAGGGCGTGTTCCGTTGAATGCTCCTTTACAAAGCCAAATTGGAATCCAGGAATGACATTGTTTTCTGTGCAGAAATATTCTAGCCTTTTTAGTATGATTCCTTCTAGCATTTTTCCCAAGTTGGAGAGGAGGGAGATCGGTCTAAATTCTTCAACATCCTTTGCTGCTGAGCTTTTTGGGATTGGGATGATTTTGGCTTTTTTCCATATTGTAGGGAAATGGCAATTGTTAATGCAGTTGTTACAAATTGTTGCTAGTTGCGTCGCTATGGTAGGCATGCACTTCTTCAAAACATGGTTCGATAGCCCATCTAGGCCTGAAGATTTTTTTGTTTTCATGAGTTCTCCTGCGCTTATTAGCTCTTCAGGCGACGTAAACTTTCTGTCTGTGGGTGAAGAGGCCCTATTAGTTGGTGAGAAAGCAGTTAATGCCGGCGAGGTGTCGTAGTCAAACATGGTCATTACCTCGTCTATCATTTCCTTTGTGTAGGTGTCTCTATTGTATGGTGCGGCTTGAAATGTGTTTTCGAAGTATTTTCTAAATTCTTCCACCTTGTCTTCTAACTTTAAGAAGGTGATCCCGTTAGCTGTTATGGGAGAGAAGATTGGATTAACCTTTGTTCGCTTTCTACCAGTAATGCGGTCAATGATCTTAAAAGCCTGGGGTGAAGGTCTTATTGTCTGGAGGAGCTCTATATACGCTTTGTTCAGGTCAAGTTTGATCCTTTCTCTAATTATTCTGCTTAAGCAGGAGATTCTGGCTGAAAGTTCTATGTATTCCGCCGTTAGTCTATTTCCCGTCCTCAGGAAGATGCGCCTTAGAGCCTGAAGCCATTGCCTTGTGCATTAAAAGACTTTTTGAAATGTGCAACGAAAGCTTATTAGTAAACTTGTATTGTCCTTAGCTTACAAAAGCTCTACGACGTGTGCCTGAGCTACAATAATTTTCAAAATTCGAACAGAAAACTTGTTGAGCTTTAAAGCTCTATATAAACTGTATCCTGAAAAATTAAGGACATTGAAGCTTTTAGTTAAGGACATTAACAAAACTTTTTATATAAAAGCACAAAGCTTTCTTCAGTAATATTAAAATATTTAAAGGAAAAAAAAACAGCTCAAACTAGAAAAGAAAATAGTTTAATAAAATTACCACGCAAATTTGGAAGAAAAATAAAACTTAAGATTTAATTTAAGGATCCAATAATAAATTGATAAAGCTTTATTTGTATGTATGTGTTTTTAATTTAGCTGCTAGAAAATTATATTTAAAAAAAATGTTTGAAAAGACAATAAAAAAAAGCAAAATTTCATTTCGTTTTTCCTAAATTCTAAGAAGTAATCATTTCTATCTCTCAACTATTATAAAAAAGTAATTTAACATAGAAATTATATTTGAGATAAACAAATTTTTGAACAGTGTTTTATTTGCAGCTCTCTTTTGTATAAGAAAATACTCGTGTAATGTAATATTCGATATAAGTTGTTGGCGTTAATATTTAACAGCAAAATACATATATCCAAAGAATATGATTAAATTATTAATATCAACTAATAAAATGTCATAAAATTTTAAACGCATTCCAAAATACCAAGTAAAATAGAATGTGAAATATATTTATAACAAAAAAAAATTAACTAAAACTATTCTTAAAAAACACACATTATTTTGAAGAGAAACCATTTACTATACACAAATCCTTGTACGGATTTTTCTGTAAGCTACACTTAAATATTTATATTATACTAAAGAATGATGAACAGTCCAACTGTGTTACTAGTGGAAAGAGTAGATTATTTACATAATAAAAAGAAAATGAAACAAATATGTTCTTTGTAAAAGGCAACTGTATCAATATTTATTATATAAATCCATGTACTGTTTATATGAAGGAGTTATTTTTGAAATTTTATTCATTTTTTGTTATGTTAGTTCGTTTTGTATATTATTATTAGCTTTAGTGTAACTGGTCGATATTATTTTGCATCATTTTACAGATACAACTATCAAATAACGAGACCACCGATTTAAAATATTTCATGTTAATTTATTTCGTGAAAATATTTAATATTATTGCTATTTTATGCTATTTCATATTAATATTTGCAATGAGTTCATCAGTTTTAAATGTTGAATGAGAGTCGAAGTAAAGGAAAATCATTGACTATGGCATGCATAGTTTCTTATTTGCTTCATAATACGGAGAATTTGATGTACATTCGGAAATACATACGAATTTAACTGTCCTACTGTCTCTGGTATTGCTTTAAAAGGGGTTGGGTTGTGAAATTAGGACTCTGAAGGAAACACAGATTTTTTTCTTATTGCTACGGTAGGAATAAAACGTCAGAGTTTATTATAATATTTATTTATATAAAGAAACAAAACACTTATTTATTGTGAAAACTGTACCAACATTTTAGATGCAAACCACTATTGCACTTGCCACACATTTTTCTAGTGCTTTGGTGACAATATCCGCATCTTCGCTCTGTCGATTTGCGAGTGGTCGTCAGCAATTCCTGCACTCCCCACCTCGGTAGGCACCCTAATGTTTAGAGGTACGCCACAAGCTGGGCCGGTTCGTGTATAGCGAACGACGATAATCGTACGAAAAAAAATTGAAGTCGAAAAATTTTGTCGACGAAAATTTTAGCGTTCGCATAGCTCGAAAGAAATTTTTTCGTATCCTCAATAGAAACCACAATATTGAAACACGGAAAAATGTTACAACAACTGCTGTAAAAATATACAACTATTTATTATTTGAAATTTATTAATCATAATAAGGCAAAAACTCGATAGCCCAAGACCTTTTGAGTGCCTTTCGTCGGCTTCAGACGAAAATTTTCAATTTTTCAACCTACGCGAACCCGAGACGAAAAAAAATTTTCGTTTTCGACATACACGAACAGGCCCCTGAATTGCGGGTCGGAGGCTTGCCATATTTTGCAGGTTTATAGCAAAATCTAGAATTAACAAGTCTTTCATCTTCATATGGCTAATGAGTAAAAAGCAAACAGCTACATATATGCACAAATTCTTCAAATGACGATGTTAGGCTATCAGAGAGGGAATGCAAATTTTTATACACGCTCGCACGCAACTATCCGATTTTGCGATTTTATATGAGCATAAACTTGATGTGTTGGTGTATAATTGCTCGTTAATGAAAGAATTACTGATTCAATTTTCTTTCCTTTTCTGTTCTCCATAGTTTATCGTAAAGAGAGATTCTGGCTTTGTCTCACCAAGCTGCAAGCTCACGATGTATGCGTTGAGTTAGGCTCAGCTGTGATGCTCATAACGTGCATATATGACACAACTAACTGGGTGAAAATTTTGTATGAAGATGAAAGACTTCTAGACCTATATACCAGGGACATTTCGCCGGAAGTCACAGTAGGTTGAACGTTCTACCCCACCCATGTACTTATTGTACATCTTGGTAATGTCTAGGCAATCTATTTGAATTTTTGCCCGTTTTTTATCTAAAAATTCAATTCGATTCACACTTTTGTGATAGGATCCAACCCATGGAAGCTGGATGCAGTGGTGACGATACTATTGTCGTGTCACTTGGATGCAATAATTTCCTCAAAAAGCTTTACGACATAGCTTACCTTTTGGCTCTTTTTTCATGTCCTTTGAGTTTGGCCAATTGCAGCTGGCCAGGGGGTTTTCTCGAACAGTACCTGTAGCCACGACATTCTGCTCTCGTAAATACTTTAGCAATGGTAATCCAGTGAAAAACTTATCAAAATATAAATTGTATGATCCTAGCTCGTGAATGAAGCTCTAAAATAACGGCAGCTCCTAGGCCCAAGTCGGACTGCATCTTTAGCACAGGGCCGGACGCATTGTATCTATATGTATATATTCAATACCTTGGATAAGATACCACAACCAAAGCTGTTCCCAATCTTAGAGCCATCTGTGTAGATACATAATGAGCCAGTCAGGATAACACCATCTGTCCAGTCATCTCTGGCCGGAATGATAGTATTGAAACCTTTCTCCAAGGTCCACGTAGATGTAGAGTAATCGAGGTTGTCCACAGCGATAGCGAACCGCCTAAGGATGGATGAGTGATCATGTGAATAAGAAGCCCACCCAAGAGAAGCCTTTATCCTGGCGACTGTTCAGATTGCCGTTTTCTCAGCATATATGTCCAAAGGTATAAGATGCAATAAGATACTCAGCTGTTGGGGTTTTTCTCGTACCACTAATACATAGCTCCGCTGCTCTTTGGACCCTTTCCAGTATGTTAAGATACGTGACCTTGTCTAATACAGTCCACCATACCGATATTCCATGCATAAGTATAGGTCTGTTTTCGGCTGTATACAACCAGTGGACGATGGTTCTTTGGCATAAGAAGAGAACTGTTTTTGGCCTTATTGGCTCTCTGATTTGGCGTCCACATTAGTTTCCTAACCAGTGTGAGACCTAGAAATTTCGCAATTCCTTAAGTAGCAGTCTTTCATTGCAAAGTCTTAGATAAGGAAAATCGTAAAGTCTATGCTTCGGTGTAAAGAGCACTACTAGGTTAACGCCTAGACCCTTTGTAGTAGCCCAATGAACAAAAGTATCCAATGCTCGTTGCATTATCCCTGCAAACATTACGAATCTAGATCGAATCGAAAGCGAACCGCGAAATCTTCGAGAAGACCTCGAGAAGAGAGTCGATATCAAAACGAAATCGATTTGTAAACGACGAAAACGGAGTGCTATAGCAAATCGCTTTGACGACCCGGTAACGACTCGTAGTAGCGACTTTGAATCGAAGAGCTCCTTATCAATTTTCTTTGGTGGGCGGAAAGAAATTGTAAAAAAATATATACAAACAAGTGCTTATAAATAATATTATATATTAAATATTTTTTAAATATTGATGAATTAAAAAAAATCATATAAAATATCCTAACTATTTTTTCCGTAAAGGCTACCGTTTACGATTAGCTGGACAAGTTGAGAACCAAGTTTTTGGCGAGCGATTTCCGAATGGTAAATGAGGCGTTAAAGGTTAAAGCGACTAGTCGAGAATCAAGTTTTTGGCGAGTGATTCTCGACTCGTAAACGTCATTAAAGCGACAAGTCGAAAAAATGCTGGGATATCTGTTATTGTTGAGATGCACTTGCCGGTCACCACTAGCACAATTTCATCAACATAGGCCATCATTGTGCAGCCAGACTCTGTTAGGGCTATCAGCACTTCGTTGTCTGTTGAATTACAAAGGAGCGGCGATCGGACACCACCCTGCGGCGTGATTCTTCCAATCCGTTTGACTTCTTCTGAAAGCTCCAGACCAGACTTAAAGATCTTGCATTTCAGCAAGGAGCTGCTAAAGGAGTGCTTCCGTGCCGAAGAAGATTCAACATTGTTGAAGGTACCTAAGAATATCTAAGAAAGCAGCCAAAGTGAACTCCTTGAATTTAAGAGATTTTTAAATGACCGCTAACAGGGAGTGGAGAGTACTGTCTACCAATTTACCTTTTGCGTAGGCATGCTGCAAAGGTGAAAGTAGTTTTCTGTCACTGCTTTGCTTAGTATGAATCTCCACAAGTCTTTCGAGGATCTTGAGGAGAAAGGATGTAAGATTTCAAGTATTTTGGAATTTAGTAAGAGATTTTACCGGATTTTACGGAATGAAAGCCACCTTCGCTACCCTCCAGGACGTAGGGATGTACTTTAGACGAAGGGAACTCCTAAATATAGCTGCAAGCCAGTCCAGAATTAGCCCACACTCTTCCTGAATTTTTCAATAGGATAAATTACGTCCAGTTCAGGTGTTTTATAAGGCTTGAAGCCTTCTATGGTCCATAGGAGCAAATCCCTGTTCATCAGCCTGTCGATGGTACCTAAATTATATTCACTAGCTGGGCCCCCAAAACATGTTTCTGCGAATGCAGCATGTCCGGCTGCATAGGTAAAAACTTGGCTAAAGTTCAGTGCAAACATAAGGTTTCATAAATTGTCAATTTCCGTTTTTGTTTTTGAAAAAATTGGAACTTAGATTTTTAATCCTTGGTCAAATTTTCTTCATTCTTTTGAAATGGCAGCATTTCCTTACTGTTAGATGTACCAGAAGAAAATACAATTTTTCTTACTGATTGGATTCTAAGCTCGGCTACCGCAGAAAACGCAGATCTTTTAATTAAAACTGCAAGTATGTCTCCTAAGATTATTGTACCAAAACACATTCCAACATAGAGCTTCAATATCTCCAAAAAGTTAATTCGTAGAAAAACCAGATTAGAGAGTCGAGTCAATACCTATGGCACAGACCGAAAGTTTTCTAGTAAAAGGACTTTTATAATTTTTCAAAGTTATATCCTGGAAAGTTCTATTTGTGCCAGTAATAAGAGTGTCAATAAACACTTCTTTGATTTAACTGATGTGCTTATTAGTACTTTACGATTAAAAGAACTCTGTTCACAAATCTCACCACTTATTCCGAATAACATCTACAACATTCAACTCTTAATTGAAAAAAAATTCGGTAATACAATTCTCAGCCTGTCCAGCTAATTTTTGGTAATATGTACTATGAGCAAGGTTTTGCTTGGAAATAAATGTGTTTTACGATTTCGGTGATTTTTGATGAAGTAAGAGGATTTTTAACAACATAATTATAATGTATGCCATAAATTCATCTCAAATCTCTATTTAAATGTGCGAATTATTATTTGGCTCTCTAATAGCATGAAGGAAATAGCAAAAATATTAAATATTCATCTTTAAATTACACAAAAAAAAAATCTGCATGATTTCCTCATTGACAAAACACTTCTAATTGCTATAAAACGTACATATCTACAGCCAGAAGTCAAAAGATATTATGTATTAACAAAAAAAAAATTATTTTGTAAGCTATTAAAATTAACAACATTGAAACATTAAAAGCATGTTATTATACACGTATTGTAAAGATACTAATTAAAGTTGAATAAATGTTTTTATATGCCAAATAAAGCAAGTTTCTCGTCTTTTCCTTCGGATCCTTGAATGACTGTAAAATTTTCAAATTGTTTTTCTTTTCAGAGGTCCTTCCCCCACTCCATTCCATTCACATTGTAGTACACAGTTTCAGGCTTTACGAGGCTCACTTCAAAAATTTCCCCAGCCGCGCCGCCTCCAGCATAAAACGAGGTCATACGTGACATATCGTAAAGATTAACTTTGCGCGTCCCGGAGAGCATCCTCTGCATCCTCATATCAGTGAAGAGGAGCATGGACTGGCCCCGCCGACGAAATTTTCATGGAATATGCTGCGCCCCAATACGACTCTTTTATTTCTCGTAAACGATTGCCCTACTAAACATAACATCAGATGCTGCCTAAAAATGTATCCTTGTAAGGAGCAAGGATATCGGCAAGGAGGCCCCCCAGCTCATAAGTATGAATTCCATGTGCGAAACTCGTTATACGTTTAATGACTTATCATCCCTCCACAATATCGATATAAGGTATCCAAAAATTTGCTTTAATAAATCAATACTTGCTCTGCATTGATATGGGCGTGATAATATTTTGCTCCTTCCTCCTTTTTTCGGCATAAACCGCAGAAATAATAAAATAGAAATTTGGTCGAGTTTGATAGGAATATTTTACGATGGCGGAATGGGTGATAAAATCAAATACTTAATTTAATTTTTCTTAAACGACTTTGAACAATTCTTCCTTTTTTGAGTGTTAAAACGATCTAAAGAAAAAATATTGCTTTTTTAGGAATCATTTTAGGCTCCGCGTATTATGATTTATTTAAAACGAAATACTTGAAGGAGAAACGTGCTCTTCTCGACAGTTAAACGATGCTAACTTATTCACAAATAAATTTGGGGTAAAGCTTAACGACTTTGCTAAATATTTTGGTGCATTTAAACTATGTCTACCATGATTGAATAATTGATCTCAAACTTAGTGTGCAGTATCCTCGAAAATTAGAACCATAAGGCAAATTTAAAGTTTTAATTTAAAATCAAAATCGCTCCAAAGTGAATAAATAAATTAAGTTTAAAGTTTCACTGTAATTCTTCAGATGAAATTAAATTCCCCTAAAAGTAGATTTGCTTATATTTTTATGTTCTTCAATAAAAATACCTAGGATTAAGATACGAATCTATGGCGAAATTAATGCAAAAAGTAAAACGAAGTAATAAGAGAATCTATAACAAAAACATAGCGAAGGTAGCAGAATAGGTGTCTATAAAGCCCATAAAATTAAAGAAGTAGCAAATAAAATTATCTGTTGCCTCACATTAATGAAAATATCTTAAATACGGCGCCGGAATAAAATATAAAACGAAATATTACATAACTAAAAAAGTTCATAGGATGATATATAGATGGCGGTACTATTTACTTTTGATATGAAATCATCAGGTTTACGAACGACAATTTATACTACTATTCGCTCAAATCGTTCGAGTTATCCCTGAGGGCCTGACGCAGACCTTGTGCTTCCACATGGGGTTTGCAACCGAAAAACATGTACTGGATATACACCATCATTAGGCTCATGGTAACTTATCGAGCTTTAGTTTGGTGGCACAGATCGGCCTTGGAGACCCTCCTCAATCTTGTACCTCTCCACCCTGAGGTAGAGAAGCACGCCATAAACGTGCCGCTGCGGATGAAAACGAATGGTTAAGTGGACGTTGGTCTTGTACGAGGACATTTTATAATAATCAACATCATAGAAGAGAAAGATACAAGTTGATGTGTCAAATATCTATTCCCCCTTCTTATCTACTCTTAGTATTGCGGATCTGGTTCGGCGATTGCTGTTGATTTCATGATAATCAGATTTTGCCGGAAAAATTGGAGGCGAAAATGGCCACCGTTGAAGAAACGATCTCCCAGAAAATTGCTGATGTCATAGTGAAATGCTCCTGTGTAACTGAGCAGAAATAATTTCTATCGCGTTTTTGGAAGCTTGGAGTGCTGAATAAATTATCCAGCAGCTCCCATCTGATAGGAGAATTGGTGCCTATGAAAGCCTCTCGGACAAAAATTTTGATGGTGGCAGACGGCGCGGCGGGGCAGTGTTTTTGCAATATAAGTTGATTGTAAAAATACAATTTATATGATGTACAAGCCTCGACCAAAGGGCGCCAAAAGACAATCACGCTCTACCCTGATCAAGAGCTAGGCCCGACGCTGTGTATGCCTTTTAAAATCTCAAAATTTGAGCAACCTTCCGTGCATATACAAGACAGGCTAACTTTGATTTTTCTTAAAGTATGACCGGGTAGATCTAGTGGCTCCAAAACAGCGATAAGCCTAGTGACTCTAGCAACTGTCTTTCAAGCCGAGGTATACAATATACCAGAATTAACAGATCTTTATCCTCTCTGACAGCCAAGCGGCAATTAGGGCGATAAGATCCTGTAGTACCAACTCTAAATTAGTTTAGGACTGCCAAAGTGCTGTAGGTATGCTGGGCGTTCTGAATCCAGCTGCTTTCGTCTGAGTCTTAGGTCACCGCGCCTTCAAAATCAATAAAAAACGAATGTCCTGCCAAACAGGGCTCTGAAATTGCATTCATTTGTCCACCCACCAACTAGCTGCAAAAGGCCCTAGCCGATTGGACTTTGATCAAACATACTGAGCTCTGAAGGTTCGCGCCTGTACTGGTCAACTTTAAGCGATTCCTTCCTGTGTCGTTTCTTAACGCGGCCCAATTCCTTGGCCGCAGTAGAAATGATCTCAGGACACTTGCTGGCTTGATTACCGGACACTTCGCCAATTATGACTTATGGCGGTTAGGAAGGGCAGACCTGCTAGTTTCGTTTGCCGAGAGTGCCACGCGATTGGTTGCGGGAGTTTTTTTTATTCGAGTTCAAAGGGCCAGAGAAGAGAAGATGGTACTATAGGCAGTAGTATCGATGATATGCTCGGGGTGAGAGAAAAACTTTAGAGAATTCTTCAAAAGAAACATAAACCTAACACAGAGAGAAGCAGAAAGCCGTAGTACAGGCGACCCAGAAAATGATACGTCCGATCCTACAATAGAAGAATCGGTAAATGCCATAGTGAAACTGAAAAATGAATGAAATAAGATGGTATACCCACAGAAATATTAAAAAATGGGGGTGAGAAGATGAACCTTTACATCGTAAAACTACGGAGAAACTACAAGATGCTAGAAGAATGCCTTTTAGATGCAATAGACCCAGTTTATAAAATAGGTGTATTTGTGAACTGAAAAAACTACAGGTTTCCCGAAAAAAAAAAATGAATGACGACGGATCTGCAACAAGAAGATACGATCTCAGCAATACTTTTTAACATTGATGTGGAAGCAATAATGAGAGAAACACAGCTTAATGGAGCAAATAGCATTTTTAGCCTTCGCAGATGACATAGTCATAATTTCGGACGCAAAGCACAAGATGTAAAGGAAACCTCTTCCAAAATTGTAGAAAGCTGAGCAAAATTCAATCTATGACTAAATGACACCAAACAAAGTATATAATCGTATCACAACTAGGGCAAAATTTAGGATGACGTATCAGCCTTGTTGAACATACTGTGGAAATTAAATGTAGGACATTTTATATATTTAGGGGCAATGCTTATTGCAGAGAATAAGATAAAGCACGGCATCCATAGATACATCGTACCCGCAAATAAAACCTATTTCGCCCTGGTCCAGGTCCTAAAAAACAAAGAAATTTCAAGAAAAAGCAAAGTCAGACTATTTAAAACATCAATCCGCTCTTCGACATAGACCCAACAACAGAAAATCAGCTTAAAATCTTCGAAAGGAAGATCTTACCCAGTAAGAATTCTAGAAAAGCCTTACCGATGGAGCCCTGATATAAGTAGTCATCTGGTAAGGGGTACCCCTTATTTTCTTGGTGTTAGATGATCCCTTATATAACCCATCACAAGAGAGGGCAGATGGTAAGGTGTAATCCAGAATTAGACCCAAACAAGTGAGTATTTGCCCGTTGACTCATTTGTTTTCGTATTTTTATAATACCCCAGTAGGACTTGTAAGCTTACAGAAGTACTGAAAAGAGCTCTTACTAGTAAGAGTTAGGCCTTATCATAGCCCTTATAGAAGTGCTTATTTTTACACACGATGTCAGAGGGCATAGCTTCCGTTTGATCATCACTCCTAGGTATCTTAGAGCGAGTTGTGAGTAAATGATCAGTTCCCATACCTTGATCCTCAGTTTTGTGCTCAGCAAGCGTCGAACCATCGCTTTCAGTATACACGCTTTAATCTCTAATATCGCTTCGTTTGCGGACAATTCGATCTTATCGAGGCGTCATCCTATGATCACTTCCCCAATGTGGTCCGTGAACCCAAGCGCGAACTACTCCTTTTGCGAGGCGTAGCCTAAAAAGATAGTTATACATTTTGATCCACAGGAGAGGGTCCACACAGATCCCTGCGGAACTCCTCTTGTTGTCCTGTACACCGTCGACCTATTTTTTAGATAAAACACCAAAACAGGGTGGGAGGGGTTGTTTGGCTACCCATCCGGGCCTTACACGATCCGCCGGCACTGGCTGGATATCGAAATTTTTTGATGTTAGTTAGTAGTCTTTTACTATCAGCTTTAGGGTGATTTAAGTCTTCTCTCATCATTAGTAAAAAATTTCTGGATAGAAAGTTGCTATAGATTTTGATTGTTTCTCAACAAAACTTGAGAAATGATAATATTCAAAGAAGCTTGCCGTCTGATATTGACATAAAACTGATCCTAACGCTTTGAAAGAATCTTAGAAAGAGGTTTATTTAAATGTTAATATTTATTAATATTCTACTTCTGCAAACTTTTAAATGAGTCAACTGTGTTGTTTATCATCTTCTAAAGCGATCTTATAAGGAGTTCAAAATTATCAACACATTCAAAAGTCTCCTGGTTTACTAAATTTCATAATCATTGAGGCCCGCGGCTTAAATCATTATTACTTCTTGTCAGGATTTTCCTCCTGCTCCCCGGCACCCACCCTTCTTTAAAAACAAATAAAATAACAAACTTCAGTATTTCACCATCGACTTCCGCGTTTGATACTGTTTTTGGCATAAATCTTCGCAGGATTCTTGACTTTTTTCATTAAAAATCATTCAAAATTCATAAAAGTTAAGTAAAGTAAAATAAAACGGAGAAAAATCAGGGAAAATTTTTTGAGCAAAAGGTGGAAAGCTTATTATTGACACCTGCCAGTATACCCAGGAGAGGAAAGTTACGGCAGGATTCTAAGTCGTGTCACATTACATAATCTGAAGCTTAGTGTCAAAGTTATTTTTATCGAAGGATGAAAGTCGCATTTTGCTCTCCTGGGCAATGCCTGAAAGCATCAATTTCTGCCGCTGCTGGGCGGGCAATGTCAGTGCCTTATGATATTCTAGACAGCTGATGGCTAAGCTGGCTTCGTGCCTTTCCTTAAAAATTAATGATTTGGATAATTTATGAAATTTTGGATACATTTCACGGATTTCGGGTGTTACACTTGACTTTAAGTACTGATTTGGGAGATGAAGGGATCAACTTTCATATTTCATACATGAATTATGGGGAATCGTTTTTTTTTTGCTTAAGCACTCTGTGGCTAGGGAAAGCCGCAGTTTATTATTTCTTTGGGGGCTTGTTTACAATCAATTTTATTCAGAACAAACCACCCTTAAGTTGCATCCATTAATAAAAGAGTGCCCGGGTGGTTTCTTAGAATAGCACTGAGGAGTTTTAATGTGGAATTTCCGTGAATTCCTCTTTTGAAGATGAAGACTCTTTGTACTTTTTGTACATTTTATATAGGGTGCGCCGCTTCAATGAAATAAAAGCGCCCTTATCCTATTTCAAAGGTTTTTATTACTTTTTGGGGGCCGTCAAAAGACACAATGAAACTTTTATCGCCCGGTTTTAAATGAACGTCCTTATAAAGTTGTGACAAATATTTTCTTTTGAAGGAAATCGATAAAACTTAAGCCCCTGGTGAATAACAACCACAAGGGGAAGTTTATTTTTTTCCTGGGCAAAAGAAGCTGCCTTAGGTGTTGGCTAATTAAGGAAAACCTCAAAATCCATGATCAGTAATTATTATTTTCAGAATTTCCAGCAAATGTTTTTCGTTGGAGTCTAAGCCGCGGGCGTGTTCTGTTGCCTGCTATCAAAAGCATACACCTATGCAAACCCAAAAAAATGTATTTTGCGTTTATTAAAAAACAAGTGAAGGTGTCACTAACACCTGCAACAAACGCAAAATTAACAAAGTAAATATCCTAATCTTCCGGTGGCTGCATCTCAGTCTTATTAGTCTGGTGACAGCATTCTTTTCGATTCAAGAGACATAACATTCCAGTGAAGGGCTTTACCTTACGCCGATGGTTATCAATTGCCATTCCCAGGTGCAATTGTAATTGAAATTTCCAACAATGTGTAAGCAACGTCGAACAACGAGGCCTTGTTCCTTACTATCACGAAACACTCCCACAGTCACTTTCGAGATCTTGTATCGACCAGTGCCTTCATAGCGAGAATTCTTCAGTTTCAGTTATTTTTTTCATTTTATTGTGCGTCAGTACCATTTTGCCTTTTGTTTATTTTTCTTGTAGTGACCGCGTAAAGTTTAATTACCGAACTTTACGCAATGTCACACAAAAACTTCCGACACGATCAAAACGATCAGTCGGAACACTCCCATCGATCACCGAACGAAAGTTCAGTGATCTTGCCGTTTTTCGGTCCATTCCTCAGCATGTCTATCGATCTACAGTTTCCGGCATCTCCTTTTTAAGAGTACAAAAAGAAGTGTCTTCAGAGCGTGACGTACGTCGCATGATCTCAAGTTCCGATAATAGTGTCTAACAATTAATAAATAATATATATATATATATTTACGCATAACTAATTATAATAATATTACAAGTAACATATGTACAACGCAACCGTGTCATAAATATAATAAAAACACAACAAACAAAAAGTGCTTAAAGTGTTTTCTTTTGTGCTATTGTTCGCCACCACATGGTGCAAATAACTAAATTCTTTCTTTTTTTTCGATATTTTTTGATTGTGCGTGAGTGCATAAAGTGAGTCACTTCACTGGCATTTGAACTTTTCCCGCCGCTTCTCTACACAGTACACCTTTAGGCACATTGTTAAGAACCCGATCTTACGGCTGAGTGCAACCACCAGCGGAATGGCGCCCGCGCCAGGGCCCAGTAATAATCCTTTTGCGCTGCTGGAAGACAGCAAGCCAAAAAAACATAGAAAACGGAAAAACATGGACGTGCACAACGAGATGTGGAACCCGACACCTGCAGAGGCACAAAACTTTTTCTCGATAGGACAGGATCCAAAATACATCACTGTGGAGCTAATAAACACAGAGAAAAAGGTCACAGATTTAAATCCTTTCCTAATACAGAAAACCCTGCAAATATATTCAGGGAAATTTAAAAGCTGCAGAGCCCTGCGAGATGGCAAATATCTGCTGCTACTGCCAAATGAGCAGGAAGCCAGCAAAATCACCAAAAATTTAAAGAAAATAGGAGAGTATGACGCACATGCTTCTTTCTCTGATAAACTGAATGAGTCAAAGGCCACCATCCGAATGCCAAACCTACGGCGAGTTAGCGAAGAGGACATCTTAGAAGGCATTAAACAAGATAATCCGACTGTTAAGGCCGTAAAACACTACACGAGGTTGATAGACAATCAGGTAGTTAACACCGGCACTTTACTCATTACCTTCACAACCAACCAACCCCCCAAACATGTCCTCATATTGTATGAAAAAATTAGTACGCAAAGGTGGTATCCTGCGCCTTTAAGATGTCGTCGATGTTTTCAATTTAGACATCACGAAAGCAGATGCAACAATACACCCAGATGCTCGACTTGCAATGAGGCTAAAGCAGAAGGAGGAGAACATACCTGCACTAAAATCTACTGTATAAGCTGTCAAACAGAAGGAAAACACTCCACCCTGGACAAAAATTGCCCGATCTTTCAGAGAGAGAAAGAAATCGTGATGATTCAAATCAATCGACATATCAGCAGATTTGAAGCCAGAAAACAATGGTATGAAGAGCATCCTCAAATTAGCACACCCGTACAGGACCCACTCCCAGGAAAGGAAAACGGTATCGGCCAAACTAACACACTAATCCATAATTCTGTAAGTAATTATAGAACTACTAACACTACTAACAATTTAAATTTAAATAATGATAAATCTTGGGCTAATGTAGTTAGCGACAGCATTCAAGAGAAGTCGAAAACAACGACAGAAGCATACACTAAAGACAACACGGATAATAAAATAAAAATAACGAACCAACAACAACAAAAAATCGTGACAATTAAGTCACCGTACCCTAATACACAAAAAACCCAAATCCTTTTCACAGCAGAAAACAAACCGAAAAACAGATCACAACTAAACGCACTTCTATCACTCTCACCGAATACTCTCAAAAACACTATCGCAGCAGCAAACAATGAACACTCACCTATAAAAACACCGAACAGAAAAAACACATATCGCACAGACTCAGATTCAGACATGGAAACACTATCCACTAATGCCACAACATTACACGACAGTAAACAATAATTTCTACACCATGAATAATCAAGGGCAACAAAGACATACGAACACTTTGAACAACAATCAACTCACAATAGTACAGTGGAACATCTCAGGATTTTACACAAACTCTGCTTCACTGGACATAATAATAGCACGACACAATCCAGACATCATAGCACTCCAAGAGACACACATTCCACACATAAACAATACAAACGCACCTAGGAAATATCGACATTACGACTTACATACACATAACACGCACTCCACAAGAGTCAGTGGAGCTGGTATACTGCAAAGTCTAGAAATTAACAAGTCTTTCATCTTCAAATAATTAATGAGTGAAAGGCGAACAGTTACATGCACAAGTTCTTCAAATGACGATACCAGGCTATCAGAGAGAGAATGCAACATTTTTATACGCGCTCGCACACAACGATAGAGCGGAAAATTTTATGAGTTTATAAGGGGATAAACTTGATGTATTGGTGCATATTTTCTCGCTGTTCGAAAAAAACAGCTGATTCAATTTACCTTCCTTTTCTGTTCTGCATATTTTATCAAAGAGAGAGAATCTGGCTTTGTCTCGCCGAGTTCACGATGTATGCGTTGAGTTGTGCTTAGCAGTGATGTTCATATATGCACGCACACAACTAACGGCGGGAAAATTTTGTATGAAGATGAAAGACTTGTTATTACTAGACTTTGGTATACTGGTCAAAAGAGGCCTTGCGGTAGAAACTCTACCCATAACACAGGCCTGCAAGGTTTTTTTCTTGACAATTTAATAGTCGTATTTTAAGTATTTTTTCGCGCTGAATCCGAATCCGTTGGCCAAATTGCCCTATCACGTCAGGATTTTGAGCAATCCTAACCTAAAAGTGCCAAAAAGCGTGTTTTTTGCACTTTTGCGCGGTAAATATCTCAAAACTATGGAATGATAGGGCAAATCTGACAACGGGATCGTTTTCAGCATGCCAAAATCTATAGAAAAGCATGTCGGAAGCGTGAAATTTGACAACACTTTTTTTGTAATACTGAAAAGAAAAACTTCTTGGCGCGAAATCGACGATTTTTATTAAGACATGTTATCATCGTTGCACCTCGTTTTTCGGGGGCTCGTATTTTAAGTATTTTTTCGCGCTGAATCCGAATCCGTTGGCCAAATTGCCCTATCACGTCAGGATTTTGAGCAATCCTAACCTAAAAGTGCGAACACGCTTTTTGGCACTTTTAGGTTAGGATTGCTCAAAATCCTGACGTGATAGGGCAATTTGGCCAACGGATTCGGATTCAGCGCGAAAAAATACTTAAAAAACGAGCCCCCGAAAAACGAGGTGCAACGATGATAACATGTCTTAATAAAAATCGTCGATTTCGCGCCAAGAAGTTTTTCTTTTCAGTATTACAAAAAAAGTGTTGTCAAATTTCACGCTTCCGACATGCTTTTCTATAGATTTT
Source organism: Thereva unica (assembly GCA_949987705.1). Classification (NCBI taxonomy): domain Eukaryota; kingdom Metazoa; phylum Arthropoda; class Insecta; order Diptera; family Therevidae; genus Thereva; species Thereva unica. The sequence goes on from OX465282.1 coordinate 135,015,455, forward strand.
GGCATGCTGAAAACGATCCCGTTGTCAGATTTGCCCTATAATTCCATAGTTTTGAGATATTTAACGCGCAAAAGTGCAAAAAACACGCTTTTTGGCACTTTTAGGTTAGGATTGCTCAAAATCCTGACGTGATAGGGCAATTTGGCCAACGGATTCGGATTCAGCGCGAAAAAATACTTAAAATACGACTATTAAATTGAAAAGAAAAAAAAAACCGTTTTTTGCAGGCCTGTGAATCAATCCAAACACACCTATGCTTGCTCTCAGAGTGCATGCTGGCCTGACAATTGACATTGCTTGTATATACGTCGAGCATGACTTGAACAACATAACAGACGAACTTGACAAACTAGCATTACCATTAAGAAGACCAGCAGTAATTCTCGGGGACTTTAATGCGCATCACCAGCTATGGGGATCGCAGTACAATACCCAGAGAGGCAATCACATATGCACATGGCTAGATAACACAGTATACGTACTACTGAACGACGGATCACCGACATGGTTTACAACACGAAACACACTAACGAATATAGACCTCTCCTTAGCAACGCCAGACATTGCTCCAAGACTAAACTGGACTACAACCGAGCACCCTAAACAGACGGACCACTTTCCAATCATTTTGCACATTAACCAAGCCATAGAACAATCAAAACATGTCCCACAATTTGTTGAACAACACGCCGATTGGAAGAAATTCCAGTTAAAAGTTGAGGAGTCTTCTTCTTCTTTAACGGCTCTACAACCGGGATCCGGTCCTGGCCTCGCGCAACTGTTCTCTCCACCGGTCCCGATTCTGAGCCGATGTCATCCAGTTTGGCATCCCTAAACTCTGAGCGTCCTGGTCCACGCCATCCTTCCAGCGAAGGTTGGGCCTCCCTCGCTGTCGCACCCCATAGGTCTTACCGCAAAGAACTTTACGAGCAGGCTCATCTTCACTCATACGAGCTAGATGCCCTGCCCACCGGAGCCTACCGAGCTTTATTTTCTTCATAACATCTATGTCGCGATAGCGCTCGTAGATCTCGTCATTGTAGAGTCTCCGGAATCGTCCTTCCTCACATACGGGGCCAACAATCCTCCGAAGTATTTTCCTCTCAAACACGCCCAAGAGGGCTGAGTGCTTTTTGCTAAGCACCCACGTTTCGGATGCATATGTGAGAACGGGTAAGACCATCGTCTTATATAGTAAAAGTTTAGACGTTATGGTTAGGTATTTGGATTTGAAGAGCCTTGACAGACTATAGTAGGCTTTGTTGGCTTTTAGCAGTCGTGCGCGTATTTCTGGTTCCATGCTATTGTCGGCTGCTACTATTGACCCAAGGTAGGTAAATGATTTTACCACGTCAAACTCGTGTTCCGCTACCTTGATTGTGGGACCAATGTTAGGTGTTCTTCCAGACGAGGCCACCATGTACTTTGTTTTGCTTTCGTTAATGTGCAGTCCCAGATTTCCTGCCGCTTGCTCAATCTGAGTGAAAGCTTCTTGTACAGCTGTTGTTGTTCTTCCAATGATGTCAATGTCGTCTGCGTAAGCCAGAAATTGGGTGGACTTGTGGAGGATTGTACCCCTTGATGTCACGCCCGAATCTCGGATCACTTTCTCCAACGCCAGGTTGAAAAGGAGGCAGGCCAGACCGTCCCCTTGTCGGAGTCCATTATAGATGTTGATTGGTCTGGACAGTGTTCCGGATACCTTTACTTGGCTTGACACATTGATCATGGTCAACCTACATAGTCTTGTCAGTTTGTTGGGGATGCCGAATTCTCTCATGGCTTTGTAGAGTTCTACCCTGGCTATGCTATCATAGGCGGCTTTAAAGTCTATGAAGAGGTGTTGAATTGAGTTTTGAAACTCTAGACATTTTTCCATAGCCTGCCTCAAGGTGAAAATCTGATCAGTCGTTGATTTGCCTGGGCTGAAGCCACACTGGTAATGGCCTATGATGTTTCTGGCGTATGGGGCCATCCTGTTTTGTAGGATAGCGGAGAATATCTTATACACGGTACTCAACAACGTTATACCGCGATAATTAGTGCACGCTGTGATATCTCCTTTTTTGTGTACCGGACAGAGGATGCCTTTTCTCCAGTCTTCTGGCATCACTTCCTGCTCCCATACTTGCACAATTAATTCATGAATCGCTTGGTGTAATGTAGGCCCTCCATATTTAACCAGCTCCGCTGCGATGCCGTCTGCACCCGAGGCCTTGTTGTTTTTGAGCCGGCTGATGGCTCTGCTAACTTCTTCTATGCTTGGTGGCGGCAGCATAGCATTGTCATCAGATATTGGTGGAGCCTCCGAATCCTCAGTTAGCTCGCCATTTAGCAATTCATGAAAGTGCTCTTCCCATCGCTCCAAGATGCCTTTAGGATCGGTGATCAGATTCCCTTCTTTGTCCTTGCAGTATGTGCAACGTGGTGTGAATTGCGTCATACTGCGGACTCTTTGGTAGAACTCCCGCGCCTGGTGCGGCCGTCGTTCTCTGTACTGTTCTAGCTCACAGACGAGATTTTTTTCCCAGGCTTCCTTTTTCCGTCTGTGAATTCTCTTTTCTTCTTTTCTGAGCTCTTTATAGTTCTCTTCGCGTGCCCGTGTTCTCTGAGACTGCTGCATGGCTCGGTACGCAGCATTCTTACGTTCAGTTGCCAGCTTGCATTCATTATCGAACCAGTCGTTCCGATCTTTACGACTTCTGCCTAAGATGGAATCAGCAGTACTAATGACAGTATTTTTAAGGCGGGTCCAGTTCTCTTCGACGCCCGGCATCTCATCCCCAGGACTTAGGGCGAGTTCTAATGCATGACCGTAGCTGTTTCTGGCCATTTCATTGCGTAGTGCAGCTGTGTTGATTCGAGCCTGATCAGCGGATACAAAGCTTTTCAGCGTTGTAATGCGCTCTCGGAGCACCATACCAACAAGATAGTGATCCGAGTCGAAGTTGGCACCTCGGTACGTTCGTACCGTCATCAGACCCGAAAGGTGGCGGCGGTCTATCAACACATGATCTATTTGGTTGCGAGTGGCTCCATCAGGAGATACCCAGGTGGCTTTATGGATATGAAAGTTGAGGAGTATCTCCTACAAAAAGAGCTGAGCCCCAGCATCAACAGGGAAGTAGCGATCTTAACGAGAGCTATTCGGTTTGCCGCTAACTGCAGCATGCCATCAACTCAACGCGCCAATAAAACTACCCCTACTTGGTTCAACAATGATATTCGCCAGCTGATTCGAAGAAAGAATCAGGCTTGGAAGCGTTTCAAAAGATCTCCTAGTGCAGAAAATGCAATTTCATATCGCTCCATTAACGCGCAAATGCGCAGAACGATTAGAGAAGAAAAACGCAAGGCTTGGGAAAACTTTCTTGATGCTATTAATCCCAATAATTCAGTTTAAGAAAACTGGCGCAGCATCAGAGCGGTGTTCGGATATAGAAAAAGCACCATGATTTCCGCACTTGAATATGAAAATAGGACAATCACCAATCCCTACGAAATTGCAAACCTAATAGGCAAACAGCTCTCGAGTTATGCAGACATAGATCCAAACCTACACGGTGAAGATGATAGAGCCATAGAGGCAGAGCTGGAAACTCTCCATAATCTTCCCCCCTCCGTCCTGGACAAACAGCCCAGCAAACCACATGTAATGCATAGAACAAAGAAATGCATTCGCCGTACATTACAAGTAAGCTATTTGAAAGCTATCAATCAGCGACTGCTTACAAGTGCCTTCCCAGTAGGACCGGTAAGCTTACAGAAGTACTGAAATCAGCACTTACTGGTAAGGGGTAGGCCTTACCACTTCCTTTTACAGAAGCGCTTACTTTTACACACGATGTCATAGGGGGTAAGGCCTTACTTTGGTACTTACCTTAGAGTACTTATAGAACTGCTCATCTGTAAGGGGTATAGTAAGGCAGTAAATTGAACATTGCAAAAAGAGCTCTTCATGGGCGCCTGTGGATATGTGATCCGGTGTCGAAATGCTTTTATTTCTTCATCTTTTACAAATGCCTTTTTTTCCAAGCCCGAGAGTGGCTTTACCTAAGCAGTCCCCCAACTAAATTCTCCACTTCTCCAAAGCTGCTTGTCCTCCGTATCGAATGAGAGCCGGGCTGTTGAGTATGCTAATGTCGCATTTTATGTCGACGAATATAATTGCCCGTTTTCTTTCTTTCTATAAAATTTATGAAAGCTCCAGGAAAGCTCCCTTGAGTCATCGGGCAGACTCTCACTTGTTTGGGTATAATTCTGGACTACACCTTACCATCTGCCTTCTCTTGTAATGGGGTTTGTAAGGGCTCATCTAGCACAAAGAAAATAAGGGGTACCCCTTACCAGATGAGTACTTATTTCAGTGCTCCATCGGTAAGGCCTTCCTAGAATTCCTACTGGGTTACAAATACATTACAAGCAATGTATTAACCCAGCGGGAAATTTTTCAAGCGCTGCCAAAAGAAGCAAGAAAGCAGCGCTTCCTATTCATATGTTATGGAAGCTCTTTGGAAGCACCCACTCTATACTCTCATTTTTTGCTTTGTTTTCCTCCAGTTCTTTTTTATTCTCCACAGTTGGTAAATTTGTGCTTTTATAATAATCGTATCTGTTATGAAATACTATTTTTGGTGAAAACTAAAGCTCCAGGAGCTTCTCAAAAGCTTCGATTTCCCTGCTTCGATTGCGCTTCTTCAACAATAAAATATAAGCGCTTCGCTCTGATGACATGCCTGTGTTAAAAGGAAGGGAATTGGGATATGAATAAGAAGCGCGTTGGCATTCTATTTCAGCGCTTCAGAATCTATTCCAGAGCGCTTCAATTCCCCGCTGGGAAATTATGTTTGGATTCTGGGGATTCATACTCGTATGAATATATCAAATCAGGCAGTAGCACCGTTATCTTTTCGAGGCACTTTCCGCCGCTAGAAGAAAATTTTTGCTCATTTGTAAGTGTTTGCACCAAGTGCCGTGCGCATTTTATCCAGTGTCCAATCAATCTACGCAAATCCATCTAATAATTGCCAACAGGAAACAAAAAATATGGTCATATAGGAAAAAAAATTCTAAAAAAGATAGCGTTTTTTTGTTCGGAATTGGGAATGGCGAACCTAACCTAAAAAATCCCGGAAACTGAAAAAAACGGTTTTTAGCGAATAAAAGAAAAACGTGACCTCGGATCAAAAAAAATCAAACTATAAAGTTTTAGCTATTCAAATTATCTTTCGATTGATGTATATTGAGTTATAGGTTATGGTAGAAAATATAGAGAAAAATGGGGAAAACTGTCGAAAATCACGTTTTTTTAATTTGTTATTAACTTTTGTTTAACGCCACTTACATATTTGTTATTTGGTACAAATATTGCTTCTTGCTAGCTGAAAAAACGGTGTAATTTTTGTTGCGAAATATTGCACAGTTTCCTTGAAATTTCACTTTTTTCAAAAAAGGCGTTCTTGTAAAAACGCTCCTCTTGGTCTGCGGATTCCTTTAGGGGAACGTGCGAGGGCTTAACATTTTCTTCAAAGATTGCACTATTACCTACAAGTAACAGAAGGTCTATTTAAAAGTTGTACACTGCTCAAAATGGCCCCCAAAAATAGGCCTAATTTTGCGGACTGGGTTTTCTGTATTTTTTTCAATTTTTCATTTACAGAAACGAGACTAATTGCAATCGATAGCTGTATTTTTTGAAGAGTTTGAAAAAAGTTAACCATCTGGGGCTGAGATTTTGTTTTTCGAAATATTCCTAAGTTCTTGTTTGTTACTGCAGGTATTCGAAATTTATACATGATGTTATTTAATAGTAAATCTGCACTAAAAAAATTATTTAAAATCTTTTGCATTGCACAAAGAGCTAAATAAACATTTTCAAAATCCAGCAATTTAATATATTTATTCAATATACCCATTATTGGTTTTACAATAATATTTTCATAGAAAAGAGTAAAAATAATTATTTGTTATTCAATAAAATTAAAGTGTGGAAATCGCCACCACTATCTAGAAATGTACAGTTGAATATTTTCAGCTCTTGCATGAAATCCATATTATCTGCGGTAGTGGGAACCTGGCTTATAAACTAAGCGGATGTAAACAAAATACAAGCTTTCGTCAATAGATCTTTATCTTATAGTACCCAGAAAAAAAACAAACATGGAATTGTGAAACTTGACAAAACAAGAACTAATTATCAAACAGGGAAATAAAAGAAAGTGAAGTAGATAGGGCACAGGTAACGAAAAGAAAATAATGGATTAAAAAAGAGAACTTAAATGGAATCCGCAGGGAAGCAGAGTTGGAAAATACATGGAGAAGGATAATAATGAAAAAAATTGAATATTTTGACAAAACCTGGATTAAAACCAACAGGATAGTTCAAAACTGAGCTCGATAGAGAAGCTTTGGGGAAGCTTTCAAGAGAGGTAAAGCAGGATAAATTGATAAAATAAAAGTTGACTTATATGACTTCGAGGCTTTCTTCCCTTTCCTGTGTTCTCTGCGTCACACAGTGCGGCCGATTCCCAAAAAGCTGGCCAAAAGTCCAAAAATAATTTTTCTTATAGGGCGGTTTTTTTGTTCAGTTGGCTTCAATATACCCACAGCCACCAGAAATCACATATAGCGTTGTTTCTTTTCTCGTACTTGCTCCAATACAACAGTCGCAACGATAGCTGTTTTGATTTGTCAAATGGTTCTTGCGAAAGTGCATTTAACAGAGTGTTGTTTAAACATTGTGTAAAAAATTAAGATCGTCGTGGATAGCCATACCACAAATGTAATCTACTTCTGAAGGTAAGTAGAATGTAAAAAAAAAAATAACAAAGGGTGATTTCCCATGCCAAAAATTTTAGTGACACCAAGATTATTAGTAATTTTTATCGCTTAAAATCAAATAATCTGTGTAAGTCACCATGCGAATAGAAAAAAGTTCCGCGATGTTCTGCTCTGAAACTTGATGGAGGTTATTCCTTGAGGTATTAGTAACAGAATAAAGCAAGATTTAGCTGCCCCAACTTGCCCGCTTTTTTTTAAGAAGATTTTGAAAAACCTATAAATTGACATGCATCTTGATTATGTTGATCAATATACGCTATTTCACGCGAGGGGGTGGCTAATAGGGATTGAAGGGGGCGGGTTTTCTAAGTTTTAATATGAAATTCGCAATCAGCGACCCCGAAAACCTATAAATTGACATGCATCTTGATTATGTTGAATAATATACGCCATTTCACGAGAGGGGTGGCCAAAGGGGGTTGAAGGGGGTGGCCTTTCTAATTTTTAATAACAAATTCGTAATCAGCGACCCCGAAAACCTATAAATTGATATGCATCTTGATTATGTTGAATAATATAAGCTATTTCAAGCGAGGGGGTGGCCAATAAGGGTGGAAGGGGGTTGCTTTTCTAATTTTTAATATCAAATTCGTAATCAGCGACCCCGAAAACCCCCAAGTAAGAAATTTTGAATCAATTACTTTATTTATCGACTTTTGGCCAGCTTTTTGGGAATCGGCCGCACTGTGCGTCAACATCAAGTATTCTTTCGTTTTCTTTTTCGCAGTTTATTTTGCCCGGTTCTAAGACAGATTGTAAAAAATCGCTCGAATCTCTGTCTAAAGTCATGGGTTCTTCCATTGCAGAATTGCTGCACTGTGTCGCGTCGCAATTAAGACATATGTACATTACTGCATTTTAAACTATGTTTTCTACAGCTGCACTGTTTCGTTTTGCAACCGCTCTTGCAACGACATGATATCTTTTTTAATATATCGTCTGGAATTAACGGCTCATCACTATAAATCGGCAGTAATATACCATTTGAAATCTTCCAGCCCCACTGTGTGGCAATGTAGCTATTTCCCAACCATTTTTGTAGTTGCAAATATGTTCTAAATAAGTGCTGCTTTGCTGCTCCTTCAGTAGGAGGAATACTTTGCAACTGAAAACTAGCTATAGATGTAGATTTCACGAATTGTTGATAACGCTGTAGAGTTCGCTCTGAGTGCTCGCCAAGTGCAGACGTCTTTCCTTGCGCATTTTGTTTTTCATAAGTTTTTTTTTTTTTTGGGAAATAATTCCCGGGACGAAGCAATTTTAATTACAAACTGTAAAGCGTAATTTCGCTAGACTCGAGAAGTGTTTAGTATTATTTTCGGAATTCCTCTTTTTGTGTTTACCATTTTTGGTACTGAAGCGAGGTGCGACAGAAATGCCGGCTGGCGGGGGCGAAGCCCCCCAGCCAAGCGTTAAGAGACTGATGCCCCGCAAGGTCATTTTGAACAAAAGAGGCGACAGCGACCTAAAACAGCTGGCTCGAGACGATAAATTTGTGAAAGAAGTGTATGACGGCCTGGAGAACTGGACTGCAGGAAAAAGTCAAGTACAGAAGCTAACGGCAGCGGCTCATCCAAGCGGTTCCAGTGAAGAGAGAAATTCTCTGTCTGTTAGCAGCCTTGATGACATCATGGAGACAACAGAGGATGACGGAATTAAGGATAAGGAAGATTCTAATATTAATATTAGTAGACCAAATGTAAGTAGCAGCATTAGCATTGACATTGGTAATAACAATCTTAATGAGGAAGACCTGGTGGGCTTCACATTGGTGAAGAAAGGAGCGAAGGCTCGTTCGGTAGTTGGGAACTCTGTAAATACAGATATTGGTAGCGAGAATATATTCACTCCTCTGGCAGGGGCTGAGGGAGCTGCGCCTAGCAGGGAGCCAAATCCTAGGGAGGCAAAAATCAAGTGGTGCCCTCCAATTTTCATCACAGGGGTGAAACCTGCTGCGATTCTGCGAATATGCAGAGAAAAAGTTGCTGAATTTAAGTTCAAAGTTCAGAAAATAAATTTCGTTAAGGCTAAAATCTTTGTTGATAACGTGGTAGTACATCAACTGATTATGGAGGTGGTTAGGAAGTCGGTGGCGGGAGCTTTCACTTTCACTCCTAAGGCATCCAAGGGAGAAACCTATGTACTTAAAGGATTAACAGGGAGCCCACCAGTTGAAGAAGTCAGCAGCGAGTTGAGTAGGGCAAATAGTAATGTGAAAATTTCATGGGTCAAACCCATAGTCTCTAAAAATCCAAAAAATGAGGGCCACATTGATAATTACTTAGTAAAGCTCGAGGCAGGGATTCCTGGCACTGAGCTGCTGAAAATAAGAACCCTTATGTACCATGTGATTAGGTTTGAGCGGCCGTATAAGCGAACGCACATTCAATGCTTCAGATGTCAGGCATATGGCCATATCAGTGTCAACTGTGCCAACAACCCTAAGTGTATTAGATGCGGACTGAACTGTGGGAACCTATGTCCGAAAAGGGGGCCGGACCATGAGGGTAAACCAGTATGTGCTAACTGTGGGGGGGATCACCCTGCGAATTACAAGGGGTGCCCAAATTTTATCGCGTATATGAAGAGGAGGGCTGACAATGTAAAGCAAGCCAGACAGGCCCGCGAATTAAGAAGGGAGAAAGTAGAGATAAATATGAACTCCAGAACAAAACAGGGATGGTCGTATGCTCAGGTACTCGGGGGCAAGCGGGAAGAAAAAAGTACATGGCAGGCCTTCACTACAGAATCCAACAGACTTTTCGGGGTGCCTGTTGGGACGCTAATGGCCAAGCTGAAAGAATTCTGGCAAGGGTATGTTATGCTGCCTGAAACAGAGAAGGCGGCGGCGTATATAAATTTTCTGGAGAATCTACAATGCAAGTAAGGCTTCTCTCAATTAATGTTAACTCGCTTCGCTCCCCTGAGCGAGCTTTAGTTTTATCCAAGGAGTTAAATGATAAAACTCCTCATTTTGCATTCTTGGTGGAGACCCGACTCCAGCCAAGCAATAACCCATTAATAGAGAACTTTAGATTATTAAGAAGTGATAATGGTAGAGGAACCGCGGTGGCTATCCGAGATACCCTCAAAGTTGAGAGAGTAAATTTTCACACATCATTAGCCTCCACAACCTTTGTGAACTGGCCTATTTTTATAGGAGGGCGACCCCGCAAAATCCTAGTGGGAGCCATTTACGTGCCGTGTAATGTTGGACGAGATTGGGTGGACGAGCTCGAGAGGATTCAAGCGTTGGCTGAAGGGTTTGATGGCTTTCTTATTGGAGGAGACTTCAATGCGCGGCACCCACTCTGTGGTGACACCGTCACAAACGCGAATGGCAAAATCTTTCATCGCTGGTTTATGTCTTCAGCCTTCATGCATTCCGAGATCGTCCACCCGGGGTCCCCAACGTTTCCGAGAGGGATGTCGCACTTAGACTTCTTCTGGATTTCATCGGCGCTTGCGAACAATCCGATATGTCAAACTTTCGCATACCCGTCGGACCACTACGGTGTGTCACTCCAGCTGCAGAACGATCTGGAAACTGAGCATGTGCTACAGCAATCAACTCTCTCTTTCAAAGACGTGAACTGGACTAGCTTCAACATAGATTTGTATCGTCTCCTGAACCAAACCCCACCCCCAGAAAATAGAAATCTTTCTAACCAGGAGCTTGAGTTGCAAGCGGAGAGGTTAGCAAGAGTAATAAAGACTTGCGTCAATATGCATGTGAAACGGGTCAATTGGAAACGCAAGTACAATTACATATCTGAGCTAACTCTAAAACTGGTCAAGGTACGAAACCAGTGGTTGAGAGCTCTTAAGCGAATACTTCACAGAACTGCGAACAGATTCGATAGAGCATATGTCGAATTATCGGCCAGAATTACCTGTCTCAGCAAAATTATTAGGGAATCGGTGAAAAAAGATGCGAATGAGTGGTACAAGAGAGAACTCAGAGGAATACGACCCTCTCCTCAGGCTTTTCGTGAGGTGAATAGGTTAACGGGTAGGAAGCGAAATAATGCAGGTTTGCACAACTCAGAGGTTTCAGCGAATGGCAGGGTTTACCGTGAACTGGAAGAAAAGCTGGAACTCTTTAAGAACAGGTACGAAGAGATATTTACGGCGGGAATTTATGACTACAATGAAGCAGTGAAGGTACGAGCCAGTGAAGTGGCGATAAGGTTCGAACTGGATCCTCCAAATCCGAATGTCTCTTTCTCCGGTGCGAATCCGGCTTCAAGACCGGTTGAGGGTTGGCTTTCAACCACGCCTGAAGATATACTCGCCCTAAGAAATAGGCTGAACAACAAGAAATCAGCAGGCGTAGACGGAGTCTCTAACTACATTCTAAGGAAAAGCCTTGGGGTGCTAGCTCCACAGCTAGCTGTTATCTTCAATAACTGTCTTAATAATAGTTTCTTCCCCGCCTCGTGGAAGAAGGCAAAAATTCTTCCTATTCCTAAGGTATCAAAGCCAGTGAAACCAGAGGATTATCGACCGGTCTCCCTGCTCTCAAATTTGGGGAAGCTGCTGGAAAGACTGATCCTGAGCAGGCTAGAGAATTTCTGTGACAGCAACCGAATCATCCCGAAGTCCCAGTTTGGATTCGAAAGGGAGCACTCAACGGAACAGGCACTCCTCCTCCTGCATGACCATATAACACGAAACCTCCGAGACAAGAAATGTACGGTAGCATGTAGTATTGACCTCAAGCAGGCGTTTGATCGAGTTTGGCATCAAGGCCTGCTACTGAAGATGAATAACGCGGGCTGCCCGTACCCTCTTGTTAAACTAATTCATAGCTTCCTGGCGGGTAGATCGGGAGTAGTGCAGATAAGGGACTCTCTCTCGCCTTCATTCAGCATATCTGCGGGTGTTCCTCAAGGCTCGATACTTGGCCCGAAGCTATTTAACTTCTTCTTGCACGATTTCCCGCATAGAAGCGGGCAAGCCAACACAAGTTGTATCCAATACGCAGACGACACACTGGTTCTTGCGTCCAATGTATCCCCATTAAGGGCAGTAGAGGATATCCAAACCCACATAGACGAGGTACTGGAATACTTGAAAACATGGAATATAGAAGTCAACTCTGAAAAGTGCGTACTAATGTGCTTCAGGAACGCTTCAGGTTGGGGACACAGAAACGCACCAAGGGAGGCCAAATCAATACGGGTCAAGATGCTCGATCACGTACTATCCCCGAAGACGAGTATGAAATACCTTGGAGTTAACATGCATCCGAGACTCAAATGGAACCCCCATGTTAGACTCAAAATTATGAGGGCGCGAATAGTAATGGCCAGCCTAAAGCCCTTAATTAATTCAAAAACGCTTTATAGTGGAACTAAAACCCTTCTGTACAAGACAATAATCAGGCCGGTTCTGGCCTACGCATTCCCTGTTTGGTGCTCGATATCCCCGACGGTGGCGAAAGAGCTACAGGTCTTTGAGAGGAAGGTGCTGAGACACTGTACGTCTCTTTACATGAGAGAGGAAAATAAATGGTACTCAAATGAACATCTATACAGGGAGGCCAAGATTACTCCATTGATGCAGTACCTGTCCAAGTCAATGCTGTACAGACTGAGCAATATGGTGACGCACCCGAATTCCTTGATTAGGAACATGGCAACTGAAAACATAATGCAACCAGCCTCGGTACAAAAGTACCTATCCCCTTTCAATCTTCTTCACCCTGATTCTGCTGGCCTACTTAGCTCTGCGGTAGGCGCATCTCTCCCGGCCTTTTATGCCGGGGGCTACCACCCAAATGATAGAGGATGATCACGATGCGAGGCCCGCAGGTCTCCGCGTTTGGCTTTGGATTCAAATCTTGTTTTGGTTAGGGCAGTAGTAAGGCTGCCTTGAATGCTAATGCTACTATAAAGAAATGAATTAACTAAAATGTAGTTATAAGTCCTTATGTATATGTAAATAAAATAATTTTTAATTTTAGTAAGTAAAATTTATCACAATCGGGTACTTTAATTAGATGTAATAATAGCCAAAGAGTGCCTTGAATAGTGAAAGCCCTTTTGTTTTTAAGCTTAGTTTAAGATCCGAGCTGAACTCACTGCTCATATAGTAATTTTTATAATGTTATATCTCTTTTAGGTTTTATTATTATACAATAGAAAAAACAATTTTTTTTTAATGAAATATAAATTTTAATAATTAATTGTATTAAATAATAGTAAAAAGAGATATAAATTTACGTAATAAGTAAGTCTATGTAAGACCCAACGAATTTGTTTGTAAATAGTAGATTAAGAGATTGAGCAAGCATGCAAACATGCCTAGTACCAGTGGGTCAAAACAAATAAATAAATTTTTTTTTAATTTTAAGTGGTCTTCAGTGTACAATGTACACCACTCTCATTTGTTATATATAATAGGCCAACAGGCAAAGCACTAGCGGTAAGGGTAGAGCAACTTGAACACCGTTATGAAATGTCAATAGATTAGTAGACTTGTATTCTATAATGTAGTTGGACCAAGATCCACATGTATATGAGTTGTAAAAATGATAGCCCAGACATAATCTGAAGTCGGCGAATTCCCTAGCCTTAAGAACATATGTTAAGAAATGAACTGAAGCTAAATAAATTTTTTACTAAAAGTTAAAAAAAAAAAAAAAGTTGATAACGCTGTTCGTTTAATGATCCGGTTTCTTTTTTAAAATATATCAGAGAGATTATTTTGCATCCATTGTCAATAAGTTTATCTCGATCAGCATCTTGCTCATAAAAAATATCTACTAACTTCAAGAGGGCTGGCTTACCATCAAAAATTTTTAAAATTTTATTTTTACCTTGCTTGTACATACAAAAAACTGTATCGCAGCCCGTAATTATGTGGAAAAAAGATATGTATTGCTTTAACTGTGGTAAACGCAAGCTATTATTAGTATACCAGCAATCTGGCTGGTTACATTTACCTTCTTTAAGAAAATAAATATTTAAATCGCTTGGAGCTTTTTGCGTCAACAGCACTAGTAAATTATTGTCTTGACCTACCAATATCACGAAGCCTTTACCTTTAGCTAAATCAATTGTTGACTGCACAATCAACAAATCAGCATCTTCCTCTGCAATTTTGACCGTACATTCTGCTTTCAACAAAGCATTCGAAAGTAGATGAATTAATTTTTCTTTATTTTTACAATTTGATAAAAATTTATCTTGCTCCAATCTAATGCAAGTATTTACATCAAAATTTATCTCAACTCCAGCAATTTTTTTCCTTCTACGTAAACGTTCAAACGTTTTTAAACTATCTCTCACGTCGTCCGGATATCCATCAAATACAACTAACGCATTTTTATAATGATTTTTAATATATGATACATATTTTATTATTTCTTGGATAGTTTTATTAGTTTGCCAAATCACTCTGTGCAAAAGATATCCGCCATCAACAACATACGTATAATTTTCATCTAAAAGGGGGGGTAGGTACAGCTTCGTATATTGTGTGGCATAAAGGCTATCGATTGCCATTAGTCTCGTTTCTGTAAATGAAAAATTGAAAAAAATACAGAAAACCCAGTCCGCAAAATTAGGCCTATTTTTGGGGGCCATTTTGAGCAGTGTACAACTTTTAAATAGACCTTCTGTTACTTGTAGGTAATAGTGCAATCTTTGAAGAAAATGTTAAGCCCTCGCACGTTCCCCTAAAGGAATCCGCAGACCAAGAGGAGCGTTTTTACAAGAACGCCTTTTTTTGAAAAAAGTGAAATTTCAAGGAAACTGTGCAATATTTCGCAACAAAAATTACACCGTTTTTTCAGCTAGCAAGAAGCAATATTTGTACCAAATAACAAATATGTAAGTGGCGTTAAACAAAAGTTAATAACAAATTTAAAAAACGTGATTTTCGACAGTTTTCCCCATTTTTCTCTATATTTTCTACCATAACCTATAACTCAATATACATCAATCGAAAGATAATTTGAATAGCTAAAACTTTATAGTTTGATTTTTTTTGATCCGAGGTCACGTTTTTCTTTTATTCGCTAAAAACCGTTTTTTTCAGTTTCCGGGATTTTTTAGGTTAGGTTCGCCATTCCCAATTCCGAACAAAAAAACGCTATCTTTTTTAGAATTTTTTTTCCTATATGACCATATTTTTTGTTTCCTGTTGGCAATTAACGCAAAAATTACATGGAGCTATTTTAGATTGATTGGACTAATTGTATTTCAACTATAACGGGGTGAGTAAAGTATAATTATGTTTTATACTTTCTTTACCTAAGATTTAATACATACATATATCAAATTGTGTAAAGATAATCTTTCGAGGCAGATAAATCAAATCGTTTAAAATCAATGCATTTCATCCTAGAGCATCCTTAATGCTATGCAATACATTTTGTTAGCTTTATGAAATGTCTTTTGTAATGCATTTGCAACATTTATAAAATGTATTTGTAATTTATAATGTATGCATTACATATTTCTATATGAAATATATTGTTAATGCATTACAAGCAATGCATTTCATCCTAGGACATGCCTAATGTTTTTTAATGCATTCCGTATTACTTACAAAATGCTTTCTGTAATGCATTTCATTCATTTCTGAAATGTATTGTGAATTCATTTTGTATGCATTCGTGGTTTACTGGGAGATAACCTTAAGAGAAGTCCAAGATGTATTGGACTCTTACAAGCCCAGCAAACCACATGTAATGCATAGAACAAAGAAATGTATTCGCCGTACATTACAAGTAAGCTATCTGAAAGTTATCAATCAGCGACTGCTTACAAGTGCCTTACAAATACATTACAAGCAATGTATTAAATTGTTAGAATTTTGGGGATTCAAAAGCGTATTATAAAGGGCCAAATACACGAGCACTCCATTCCGCCACGCTAACAAATTTTTGTTGGAGTCTTCAGTAATTAAGCTAATAAAATCGTATCTCATTTCAGATAGCATATATACTGAAAATTATTCATTTTCTATTTTCGAGAGAGATATGAGGGCGACTATACGGACGTCACATGGTAGAACACATATGCAGAAATTTAGGGCATCTAAAATACAAAGTTCAACATAAAATTATAATAAATTTTGTTTTAAAAAAATATTTTATTATTAAATGCATTTTTAGTCGATTAGGAATCAATGCATTTTTTCCTAGGGCAATCCTAATGCTATTCAATACATTTTATTAGTTTTATGAAATGCCTTTTGTAATGCATTTCCCACATCTATAAAATGTATTTGTAATTTATTATTTATGCATTAAATACTTCTATATGAAATATATTGTTAATGCATTACAAGCAATGCATTTCATCCTAGGACATGCCTAATGTGTTTTAATGCAGTCCGTATTACTTACAAAATGCTTTCTGTAATGAATTTCATTCATTTCTGAAATGTATTGTGAATTCATTTTGTATGCATTCGTGGTTTACTGGGAGGGAGCTATTCTGAATGAATCATCGCCGTAACACGAACGAACATGCAAAGCCAGGCGCAAAGTGTAGGGAATGCGTAAGTCATTTTAGTTCGATGCGTTAAACCTGAATGGCAATACATATTAAAAAAATTTGTTTGCAAAGGTGGAAAGTGAGTAAAGTGCCAATTTAAAAAAGATTTTTGTACTTTTAATAAATTTGTTAAAGAAATATATATTTTGTTATAATTTAGAAGCAACATTCGGAACCCCGATTTCACCTCCCCAAAATTATAAACAGAGAGTAATCAAGGCGAGTGCAAATGGAGCATTCCCTTTTTTTCGAAACCTCTATTTTTGCTCCCCAGATAATAAACAGAGTGTATTCAAGGCGAGTACAAATAGAGCCCTCCTTTTCCGGACATGCTTATGTAAAAAGGAGCAAAAAAGATAACGTAGAGGGAGGCCTCCTATACTCCCAAGGGAGGCCTCCTTTATTCATTTGGGATGCTCTCTTTTCCTGCTGGGAAGGAGTACAGCAACAATACTACACAGACGCATCTAAAATGACAGATCAAGTCTCCTACGCGGTGGTGAGTAGAGGGGGAGCCGTTATAAGTCTAGAAAGAATGCCAGGTTGGACTTCAATCTATACTGCGGAAACTACGGCTATATACAAAGCCTGCCTACATGCAGAAAGCGCAAAACCAGCTCTGGTTATAACTGACTCACTATCCGCACTCCATTCAATCAGGAACTTGAAAAACAGACATCCAACAGTAGAACAAATAAGACAGATAATAAGTAACAAGGATATACGGCTCATTTGGTGCCCCGCGCATGTTGCCATAAGCGGAAACGAACACGCAGACAGGGAGGCAAAAGAAGCACATAGACGACCCCTTACAGAAGTACGAACACCTGACTTCACAACGGTTCGGAAGAAAGCACGACAAACGCTGAACGACAAAAAACAACTTAACTGGAACAGAAGCAGCACCTTCCTAGCATCGCACTGGAAACAAATTACAACCCCCCACAAGTATAATCTCCCCAGGGCGTTAGGGGTACTGCATACGAGACTAAAGCTGGTGACATATCCAAGCCGTACATGCATTGCATTCGTTGACAGATAATATAGAAGTGTGTGTATTCAAATGCGAGCTGACGGAATATCCCGTGAATGGAAGGCATGCCACGCAAAGGTCGGGCTACTTTCAACTTTTTCTGCATTGCCGCATTCGAGATAGCACACACAAGCATAAGCACACAAACACATGAACACGTTACTTAGATTTTCGGGCTATGTGTGAAAGCCGGCACGGAACGCAACCATGTAATATTGTGTCAGAGGAAATTCGCCGGATTTCATGGAGCCTCTGAATGCAATGCATGTACGGCTTGGATATGTCACCAGCTTGAGACTTGGTCATTTCCTTGCAGTGAAAAGGTACATTTTCGAAAGAGGATCTCCACCTCTTTGCCCCCATTGCCTCATGCAAACTCTAACGGCACACCACCTCTTCATGGACTGTCCTACAACTGCTTGCATTTTACGACAACATATAGAATACAATAACAATGTACCAATGCTGAATACGAACCCAGAACAGACAAAAATACTGATTACATTATTAAACAGACTGATACAGGAACCATCTCCTAAAATTTAAGTACTTAAAATAAATACATATATGTATGTACGTAGCAATAAATTAAAAACTAAAAACTTTATACAGCCCACTAGGATTAAGCTCCATGGGCTTAAACCCACTTTGTTAGAATAAGTTTTATTATGCTAATAAAGTTTATAAAAAAAAAAAAAAACACTCCCAGAGAACATGAAAAGCAGCCTCACCCTGCTATCTCTCTTAAGTGGCTTCTAGACGGCACCACTGACATATAGATTGGACTGCTTATGAGAAATTTTTCATGGCACCAATTTGTTCCATAGGCTACAAACCTTTTTTCACTCCATGTAAACACCGGAATCACTTTTGAAATTTACATTTTTTTAAATACGTACCTAAAACATTACAACAACACAAATATTTTGTTTAAAAAATTTAATAAACACTATTTTCACTTTTTCACCTTTTAAAATGCCTTTTTTTTCATTAATTTGCAAATTTTATGTGTATCTGATTTAAGTTCTTAACGCCTGTTTTAGCAACTGACATTCTGTATGTCAAAATCCGGGGGCTTATGGGGAAAAGAGCAAAAGATATAAACATCACTATACCCGTCTATTTTTTTCTAATTGATTTACCGCAAAAGATATAAACATCACTATACCCGTCTATTTTTTTCTAATTGATTTAACCTGATTTTATTTCTGAGTGCTTCTGTCAGTTTGGGGGCTTATAGATGAGCGAGCGACTATACCTTTTTGGTGCCATCGGTTTGTATGGGAATAATTGCTGATGAGCAGTCCATTATTATATGTCAGTGGACGGCACAGGAAGTAGCTGCTTAAAGCTCGCCAGGCCAGACACAGACCTCCGTATATTTCAATCAAAGACATATTTGCAAGAGTTCTTTTCAGCATGTCAGTTATGGGCCGATGTATGCACTGTCAGAGCCCTGTTTAGCCAGGGCATTTGGCTTTTCATCAACAGATGCCTGCGTCGTGCGGCAAAATATAATTCCTCATGAAGAGCCATGGCGCCGTGCCGGCCAAGAAAGGAGAGACGACCAAATCAGGCGAAGGAAATGGAATTGGGTTGGCCACACTTTGCGACGCGAAAACGAAGACCTGGTCAAACAGGCCCTTGACTGGAATCAACAAGGATCCCGTCGAGCCGGAAGACCGAGAACAACGTGGAGGAGAACCCTATTAGCAGAGGCCGCAACAGCTGAAAAATCCAGCTCGGAGCTGAGAGCGGTCGCGAAAATCAGAGTCCCCTGGAGGGCAACTACGAAGGCTCGCCTTTTCATCGCTTTTGAAGCCTGGGTTGTATGGTGCCCAGCCAAGGAAATTTGATTGAGAACGCCCAGCTCACCAACGCTGGCAGTCCCTCCTTACCAGTATAAACTGGGTCGCACGAGATCAAGATTGCTGCTTGACTATCATAGAATGTAAACATATGTTTGATTTTGTAGGCCCTTTACGTTCTCCTGAGTGCAGGGTTCCTGGCTTATCGCTCTCAAATTCCGGCGCCTGCACCTCTCTTTGCTTTGCAACCATCCGTGTCCACCCTGCCATACTTTAGCAAAATTTCAGGTTTGTCTTGTATGTGTTTCGAAGATGTTTCTTCAATTTATAAGAAGGGCATGCAGTTGCAGTTGCCTCTTCTGGTATCTCTTCTATAATGGTAATTATATTACATAATGTCTTCGCCCAATACGCCCAGGGAGCCAGTCGCTTTCGACCGCAATGCAGCGTATCTCTATACTCCAAAGTGGAGTGGTACCAAATTGAGGAGAGCGTCCTGTACTGCCATTGGGGAGAGGCGGGCTGCCCCAATGGTAGAATTGAATTCTTCTATGAATTAGTTATCAAATCTGGTAAGTTGCCTAAAGATTGTGGTGTATATCCACTCCATATATGGGCCTGCATGCCTTGCTCATCAGAAAGTATCCATGTGATGGTTCCAGCAGTTGAGCTTGGCATCCTGCCTCACTCCTAAATATTTGACTTAATATGAAAAGCCTATAGGTTTGTCTACGAGGATGGAGTTTGCACGTCCCGGCAATGTTTGAAACCAGAATCGCTTTCTCGGACGGAATTGACGCTTGCGCTGGCACTGCAGGCGCCTTGACATGGTACTTTCTATTTCTTCTGTTACCACTATGCTATAATGCCTTCCAGAGACCACTTAACATAAGAGAACACCAGTTTGCGAGTTCTCAGAGTCGACTTAGTCGTAGAAAGTCTAAAATGTGACCAGTCATAAGTTACAAGCATTTGAGACTCAAGCTTGTCATTGACAGTTTATTTCAGACTATTTTTGGGACTATCATCCTGCCTGCACGGCAATTTTTCCCCGCAACACAAGACAAGCTAACTCGGCTCACCCCCATAAAACTACAGCCCTCGTCTTCATGCACTTTAGCGCTTAGAAGGTCGTTTATAAATAGAACAACTCGATTGTGGAACTGTCTTCCAGTCGGTGTCGGTCGAACTCATATAACATCTCAGAGTTCAAACGCAAGGTCCATCGACATCTACTCACGCACTCTCACGCTCTCGCACGTAATGGGAAAAAGTGAAATTCAAACGGCAACGTAGCCAAAGTACGTTGGAAAATATTGATGAATTTAAGGAGGGTGTATGTGAACGTCCGAGCACCTCTAATGGAGAATGGCTGTCTGTCGAGTCTGTGAGAAATTATGAAAAATATTCTACAAGCCTGCTCTTTATAGTCTTAATAGCCTTTGTCTGCGGATTTTTAAAATTGTAATTGCAAAATTAGAATACCAACGGGTCTCAAATTGAGTCTCACCACACACTAGCGAATGTGTTGTTGCTTGTGACTGCATTTAGAATGTGGGTATTAGACTTTGTCTACTTAGAGCCGTAGCTACCGTAATAAGCTTACTACAAGATTTTGCACCATGACGTGACCAACGATATGATTTGCTCTTAGTACAAAGTATGAGCCTGCTATTGTCGTTGGTAGTCCGCAACGAAGTCCGTTTGCCTCTTATTACCTTTTACCCTTTAGAAGTTCAATTCACATCATTATCATACATATATGTAATTCGAGGACCTTCATAAGGTTCTGATAATATTTATTATTTGCTTCTTTAAAATTCCGCTCCATTGAAACCCGTGCGTAAAATATGGAGTTTTTGTGAAACTTACCTAGAATTAGGAACCTTAGAGTTGAGTTTGACCACAAATGCTACCCCGAACTAACATGTGCTGTCGCCCTTCTAGTCATAAGTGTTCCACTTTGTTTCTTGTAGTGCTCTTTTTAGTTGAAAGAGCTTGTGCTAGTCTAGATTTCGTCGCTTGAGTTTTAGTTGGACCAATGGCTGCAGAGAAGATACGGATTTTTCTGCGTCAGATTGAAAGCCCAAGCAGCGAATTCAGTCTTTATACTGTGGACCCTAGTGTTTGACACTCTACAAGGTAGATTTCATTGCCAGCTGGCAGCACTGTATATTAAGTTAAATTTATGTTATCATTTTTGCAACCCCTGTGCCCTGGTAGATGTTAGATCGTGACGTTAATTATCAACTTCCAGCACCATGTACATTGTTGATGAATCAACAACAATTAAAAACATATAGTAACAGAACAATTATTCATTTTTTCGGAAAAGTATTAATATTTATTAACGAATATTTTTTGAAATGAAAATCCACTTAATTACTTTTTTCACTTGCTAAAAATCAATAACTCTTTTAATCAGACAAAAGTTCTAATATTAACAATCATTGCTTTATTTTAATTCATAATTAAAATGAAAGCACATTGTACGTTATTTGTGTTTCAATACATTTCCTCCAACTCTTGCTTTATGGACTTAATCAATTGTTTTCACAACTGAGTGCCTATTTATCATAAATAAAGTATATTGGCTTATATATAAATTTTTCAGAATTGATTACAATTTCAAGGTCTCACAATTAAATAATGAAAAAGTACGAATGAGACGTAATAAATATTAATTTTTAATTTTCCAATTATCTCCAAAACATAATATTTTTTTATTTTCATTGTAATAGGTGTAGGATCTTTAAATATTGGTAATCTTAATTTTTTGTAACACAAGTCAAAAGTCTAAGTCTTTTTAAAGAAAATTTTCAATAGATTTTGATTATCAATTACAATAACTAAAAGGCTCAAGTTCATAAGTGTACTCGAATTGATTGAAGTACATACTGCCATTAAAAATCTCGTTGTTCTGATTTCTGCTTGCATGTTTTCCATTCTGGTTCTTTTCTACAGGTATTCATAAATACATATCGTTCCTTTAATTCCTCATGGCATAGACATAGGGCGGAAACAATTGCCCTCCTGCGGACTCTGTTTTTCTAGGTATTCACAAGACGATACATATTTATGAAAAGTCATCGAAAAAGTCCTTTAAAAATGCAAAATATGTCTGAAGTACTTAGAAAATTCTGCAAAAATTTCTGTGTTCAATTTCCAATATTCTTGATTTTTTTTTATTTTTTGTCGAATTTTAAATTTTCTGAATTTTCAAAAATTTATATTAGTCGTGTACTTTAAAATGATTTAATGCAATTCTTCATAAATATTTAAAAGTTTTTAAAAGGCAACGTCACTATGATGCAAGCTCCTTTTGAGTTATTAGCTGCGTTCCTTTTCTACTATTTAGTACTTGTGAGCAGAGCAGAAAAGGAACGCAAAATTTTCTGATTTGAGTAAAATCTCACTTGAAATTTTTGACGTTAATTTAAACTTTACAAATAAAAAATTCTTAAAAGAAGAATTTGTGACACAATGGAGAAATTAATGCGATAATTTCTAAAGTAAAACGAAAGATAATAATTTTTGATAATTATACGACTGAAGTTTTATTTATGGACGTTTTTATATGAGCAAATCAGCTCGACACAAATAAAAGCCATCTAGCGGGTAATGGCGTAAGTGAAAATAATTCACAATAGACTCGAAATGGCCGCTTTCCCCCTAACGGATTTCAATTGTGTAATTGCAAGTGCTTTCTACTCGTCTATAAGAGCAAGTGTAGTTGCTAGTACGCAAGTGTAAAAAATAGTAAAAATTATCAGAAAAGGAACGCAGCTATTATCAGGACTCTAGGAGGTATTAAAAAACTTCCAATGGGTACAAAATGTTGGACCCTTTGATGCCAGACGGATATTTTTAATAAACGTTTACTAATTGCAATAAAAACTGTTATAAATTATATTAATTATTTTTGGTGAAAAAAATACAGGGATGTCAAAGAACAACAAAAGCGTTTCGATTTAGCAGTCATAAGGGATTTGCCAAATCGAAATATAGTTACTGTTAAATTAAGCTGAAAAAAGCGCAATAGCGGAAATGATTGAGTACAGGCTGAAAATTTGCACAGAGCTTCCTTTTAGGGTCCTTAATAAGGAGTTGTAAAATCTACCTATTTTCTACCCCGGGAAGCTAACCTTTTAGGGGTTTTAGGGTCAAAATATTAGTTGTTTGCAAATATATCTTAAACCGTAATTCCTATCAAAAGTAATGTTGACAAAGTTTGTAGATGATACGATTCTCTACAGAAAATGTTATTATATACATATTTTTCCGTACGAATTGCCATTCTTGAGATACCAGGGTTTTAACAATTTAAAATACTCATATGCACTCATTCGCGATTTGTATAGGTTATCAGACGTTCCAAAAGGAATACGTTACTAATATTTTTAGGTGTCATTCCTGGATGTATTTGGAGGAAAAATGTGTTCTAAATAGGGGGCTTACCATTAAGATACAGGGTGTTCACGAAAAACAATTTTTTTTTTCATTTATTTAGCGTTGAATAACTCTTAAACTAATTATCGTAAACTAATATATTTAGACTTGGATAAATTTGATATAAATAGCAGGAATTTGAGTGATTCCGTTTAGAATATATATGTAGGTTCAAAGCATGAGCGAATTCACAATTTTCTTCGTTTTTTAGCATTTCATAACTTCTCCTGGTAATTTATGGAGCGGTTTCTACGGTTATCTTCTTCTGAAAACTCAACAGCTTATATGCAACTGCTCCGCCAACTGCGTTGTCCTTTGAGGTTCGGTGAAGACTACCTTCCCTTGTCTGTTGGTCTGCACGCATTAAATTTTTCTGGTCCCTTTCTCCGCAGCTCATCCGCGTAAAATCACCGGATTTTAGGATCCTGGTCTAATCCCTGTCTCTGCCGGTTAAATTTCTCGACCAGACTACACTCCTTGGTGTACCAGAACTCAAAGAAGGAATTTTCTTACGTTTTAGGAAACGAACTTATCACAGAGAAAAAAATGTTCGACCATTAATTTTATAAAAAAAACTAGCTCCTCTCAGGATTAGGGTCTTTTCGGTTGCTTTGCAACGAGGCAACGAGTTCGAAAACGCAGATGATGCAAAGTCATTCGTTCGGAAAGGTACAAGATTCAAGATTGTTGCGCAACAGTCATAGCAACAGCGTAGCCATTTTCGAATGTATACTTTTGAGTAGTGGGTGAAACGTTTTCTTTACCAAATACAAATGTTGGCATTAGCTATTGATAAGGTATATTTTTTTAGTATTTTTCGTATTCACTCCTATTAAAGACTTTGCGTTTAGGAACGGATTGATGTACCATATACGTATGTGAAAAGAAGTTTGCGCAACTTTGTTGCAGATGCGTTGTTGCTCTGTTGCTTTGACGTTTACGAAAAGGTGCTTAATTGGCAACAGTTCTGATACTAGCCAATTACCATGTTTACGCGAAGATATTTAAGCTTATAACATCGTTATCAGTAGTAATATTAAAAGCGTTTACGCGCAAATATTTTGGTTCGTGTCACTGCTATCCGTAGCAGTTTTAAAAACGTTTACGCGCGTTAAAATTCTTCCACCAGCAGATATCAGTTTTTAAAGTACCTACTTAGATCTAATATAAACTGTCAAGCTGACAGTCAAATAAATAAATAAATAGATTTTAAGAAGTTTAACTAAATTTTATTATTCAATGAACATAAATCGAGATGTATTAATCCTCATAAACCATCATAGACAAGTTCTGCAGCGTTTATTACGTAAATAAACTTTCCTTTCGTTTAATTTAAAATCACAGTTTCCTTAATGTTTTTACTAAAACTGTCAAACAACTGTTTACGCCTATTACTTAACTCAGTTTTCCTTAATAAAGTTGTTACCTTAGCACATTTATTTAAGCTTAACACCACTAACGAAAGCAGTATTAAGGGGCGTTTACGCGTATGAAATTCAGTGTTAAGGTTGTTATAAACAGTTTTAGAGGCTTCGCGTAAACATGGTCAATATCTCACTAGTCCTAAAACTAATAGGTACTATTTTTGAAGTAGTCAGTTTTTTAATATTTACATTTTATTTAATATCACAAAATCTTTGTTGTTCGGGATATGAGTTGCATTAGTTTGAAGAACCAGGTGTAAGAATTTGGTGTGATTTTTTCTTACAATTTGTTGTTATTATTGTTCATTTATTATTAAAATATCAATTCATTCTTCTTTGATACGTTAGCTGGCGGTCAGAGCGGGACGTCCCCGCAACGGATACGCTGCTGTCCGTACCGCTGGGTCTCAAACTCTATTCATTCAACCGTCATTATGCTGGGAAGATGAGCGTGTGGACCTAAAGGGTCAAACCCCCAACCCAAGTGGTTGTATAAAGTGAGAACTGCTTTTGCTATAACAGACGACTAGTAAATGAATTCGCTAGAAGGATAGTCGCCATTTAGAGTTTATTGTAATTTTTTTATGAACTGACAACCTCATAGATCGCCTTTGAATTTAAAATTGTGTTATATTGTTTTTTTTTTTTTTTTTTTTTAAATAAATTTTTGTTATCAAGCTCAAAAACTATTGGTTTCTGTTATGTGTTAGTTCTTTGCTGAAGACAGCCTTGGTTTCCTTATACATTTAGCTTATTTCCATGAAACTCAAAACTTATAGGTTAGGTTTTACTGAAATTAACAACTTTTGTGTTTCTTTTCTGTTTTACTCCCAAAACCTAAAAAGTAAAAATGCAACTTAGATACTACATCAACTTAACCACTGAGTGCTGCATTTAGAAAGTTACCAGAGTCTACACAAGCTTCTTTCCATAACTTAACTTCACTTCCGAGAAACAAGCAGATGTACCTGAAAATTATAATACTCATATCTGCTAGTTGCAATGTAAAGAGCATTCTTCATAACATACACACAACATAGTGGTTTCTCCTTTAAGATTGTGTCCAGAATGTTTTGCTCCAATAACTCGAAGGCACTAAACCAAAAACACATTCAAACGGAGCCAGCTCCGTTGCGGTCCATAGTAATTGACCAAAGTCTTAGTTTTGGACGAGAGAAGTTACTACCTATGAACTCGGAGCGCAATTCAATCAAACAACTTTACACTCCACCCAAAACTGTTTTGATTAAAGGATGTAATATTTTATGAGGAGCCATTTTGTGGCCGAAACTTACTTGCCAAAAAGCCCTTCAACTACACTAAACCCCCCAAGACTAGGTTCATCTATTTAAATGTCTACCAGGTTCAGCAATTCATGGTGGTGTCCATATGTGTTATCCTTGAAGCTCGGCTACTGTATGCTGTATGGTATATATGCATATATGCACGAGAGAGAGTATTACGACTACATCTGAACCGGTTTAATAACTTCATCAATTTGTAGAGTAGGTTTCTAATTAATTTGGCCAGCATAACCATATTGCAGATATTTTATAGCTTGTGATAAACTCTCGGATATTTATGAATATTAAACTCCAGAAAACAAAATTCATATAAATTCCTGCTAGTCTCTACCCACAGCCACTTGATTCTGTCTGGTGGTGGTTTTTGAGGGATTTTAATCCTGAAATATTAGACTGGACATGACAGGAAACTAGGAGGATTGTTTCTGGTCTAGCAAATAATAAATAATATTGTTCATGAACTTATTTTGTTTGTTTTTTTTTTATTTTTTTATTTGAATCTCTTAAATACATTAATTTCCTATCCTTTGGTGCCCCAATAGGCATTTTCCGTACATCAAAGCGATGAAGCTTATTTTCACAATTGACTTCGATGTTTTTAAGGGTTTTTTTCTGTTTTTTTTGGATTTTCTTATTTAGTTTTTGTAAATGTAGATTTTTCAAGTCTTTTCATTTTTAGTTTTTTTTTTTATATTTAATAATTTCTAGACATTTTTCATTCTTCTTCTGATAAGAAATTTTCAATTTCGCTCTTGAATCTCTCAAAAAATTGATTTCCTTTTTTTACTCTCCTCTCTGGGTTTTTTCTTCTATATAAAACTGATTTTACATAAAAAATTAAATTCTATAAATTTCCATTTTTTTATATTCTTTAACTGTTTACAATTACAATTACTTTTGTAATACAAATTCTAAATTGAATTATTTATACTTTAACGATTTTTTTTTGTCTAAATATTTTCATTTTTTCTTCTTCATTTTTTGAAATTTACAATTCACTTACGATTACATATACTTAGGGTTGTTAAATGACTTTTTGTTTTATTTATTTTACAATGATCAGTGGCTTGTTTTAAGGTTTTAACTACTTAATTATTTTTATTGCCTTAATTGTTACTTAAGATCGAAGTAGTTTTCTCCATTATATCTAACATTGGCTAAATTATTTTTAGTTGAATTTCTTCTTGTTTTATCATTTTTTTCGTATGTTTTTAAATCTGAAGTTTTTATGTACAAATTTTTGTTTAAGGGTATTTTAAATGGATGATTTAGGATATTTGTTAACAACGGATGTGTATTGATAGTTGGTTAAATATTTTGTTTTAAAAATAATAATAAAATTTAATCGTACTATAAGTAGGACTATAACAGCAAGCATAGCATTGTCCTCAGAGCTGGACTGGTCTAACAAGGTACCGGGAATTTTCCGGTAGGTCGTACCAAATGTTAAGTCGAAAATGTTACCTTTAAATAATTTGTTTTTTAATAAAAATTAAAAAAAATTCCCATAAAACAAAAACATTATTTTATAATTTGTTTCCATTTTAAATTTTCTTAAAATTCCATTCGATTCACTAACAGACCGCCGGCAGGCCTTGGCCTGTTACGCCATGTCGGCAGACACGGCCCGATGAAGGCCACACATTACTCAGTCCGACTAAGGGATTTGGATTTCAGGATTTGTAGGCGGTCGCCGTCACCGCTACCGTGGTAATCTGTTGGTGCCTTAAGGTGGCTCCAGACTCACGCCGTGAACAAGCGCTAACGCGAGTTTGGATGATTTTTGCGCCTAGTTCCTGCCTTGTTTTCAGTTCCGAGTGGATACGGCATGAATTCGTGCAGTAAATTCACGGCTTGAGACTGAAAAGAAGTTCAAATCTTCAGACACAAATTGACGATAAATGCCCACACACTAAACATTTTTGTCAGTTTTCATGGACTGTAGCCCCATCCACTTGTCGGCCGGTGAGTGTGTGGTGATACTTGCCTTCAAGGCGAAAACTTTCAGGCAACGGCCTCCAGTCGACCTGTGTGAAAGGGGGCCTTAAGATGAAAATAAGTTATAGGGTTACAAAAATATAGGTGTATGTAAAATTTTACCAAAAAAAAAAAAAATCAAAACGCCCTAGCGGCGAAACGGTTACGAATTTTGTAATATAAAATAATATAATAATAATGAACAACTTAGTTCTTCGAATATAGTAATAGTTTTAGTACTAATGAGAAATTGACTAGTACCTGAACTGGTGCTTAAATAATCTTGAGAGAGGCTAGTTCAAGTAACTATAATAGTGCACACCACAACATTTTTCTAGAGAATTTAATTTTAACCAAAAACAGGACAGGACAGGATGTAATGAAATACAAAGCACGTATTAGTTAATATGTTTCGATCGGTATCTCAACGAAGTCGATATGATTTTTGGTTCGTACAGGTGCAAAAATCACATACTTCATTTAAACAAAACACCGGCTCTACCGAATTTATGAAAACCCTTTCAGATCATGATGTCGTTAGTACGCTTCTAATTGAATCTCAACGACGTTGACATCATTTTTGGTTCGCGCGGACCAGCCGAATTTAATAAATTTTGAAAGCAAAAATAACTTTACTTGATTGTTAAAACAAAATGTATTGAAATGGGCCGGAGTTTTTGATTTTCTAGGTCCTAAATTCGTTCTCAGTCCAGCCCTGATTATCCTCTAGCCCATTTACATAAAAATTTCCATACCTACTATTAAGATATTTGAAATATATGTACATATATATGTACATACATACAGACCAAAACTTAATCAAATCTTCTTATTTGTATTTTTTTTTAATACACTTGATCGTAATTGTTTAAAGTAATTATATTGCCATTAATTTTAATTCCCCAAATAAAAACAAAATTGTAAATACAAGCCGAAAACATCGCACGTGTTCAATATTGACATTTAGATTAGTTATACTGAGCACTTCGATTTGATTAAAATATTTAAACATTTTATATTTTATGTTTGGATTATAAAATACAGACAGAATATTTCGAAATATTAACAGAGCGAGCGCATCCTGGACAGTCCCCATGCATTGGTGATGATATCAAGAGCCATACACATCAACGGAGCTTTTCAATATTTCGAATAAAGGATTACCTTAAGCTGCAATCTGTAACAATTTTAAAATGCTTAAACTACAACCAGAATAAATACCAGAGTTTTCATCTGTAGCAATTATTTTGTAATATTTTCGGTAATCATTGGTATTTTGGTAGCCTTTTTTTATGGGAGTAATTTAGTTTGATTTTCATGATGACATTACTATGAAGGATTATTTTGGTTGATGTATAAGGCATTTAGTGCGCATTGATGAAAGAAATTTATTGCAGATGAGGTAATCGTATGCCTTGATCACACGACGCCATCTAAAAAAAACCCATTCAAAATTGATAAATGACCAAATTTTTTTGTTTGAAAAGAGAAAGCTGTGGCCCTTCCTCTTAGTTTTTTTTTCTAGAATAATGCCGCACTGTGAAGGTGGATCTCGTACATATAACATAAGAACAGAACTTAAAATTTTAAAATTCACTTAATGCAACGCTGACGCATTCAAGGTAGAATATCCAATGCCGGAAAAATCAACCAATCCTTAGAAGAATTTTAAAACTTATTGTCTAGAGGTGGCTCGGTAGGGAAAACCATTCTTTTTATGAAATCGAGAGGCTAGCCTCGGAATAGTCAGTTTTTACAAAATGGAGAGCTAGCAACACGTTACAGAGGCTTCGAGATGCTGGAGCCTCACAATCACTGCAGTGCCATTTAAGAAGAAGAAGATACATTCAATCTAAGGACAATTATTGCGAATAATTTACCAGACTCGATGATGTGGCTGCGCAAGTCAAACCGATTGATTTTGGTAAATTTAACCACGATAATTAGATCACTAATAGTTCACTGTACTGGCACCTTTCGGTGTACGCTAGTTTAGTAGTATATGCTAGTAAGTGGGATACCTTGAGATCTGGGTTTCCGGTCATAGGAACATAGATAAGAACAAGAAAGCCGTCTACCTAGCCAAGCAGTGATTCGGAGTCAAAAACATATCTTATGTTTGACTACCACCCCTGCTGCTAGCCAGGCAAAAGAGGAAAGCACTGGAAACCTGCATTATCTTTAGGGCGACTTGGCCGGCTTATAATAAAGGAAAAATAATGGGCGAGACGAGATATTGCCAGAATCACGGCAATCGTCACGGGACATTGGCCGATAGGAGATCATGCTGCCAAGTAGGGCATCCCGTTCAACGTCTGTTGCCGTAGCTGCGGGAGACGAACGAGAGAGAAACACTTGCTCACTTACTGTGCAAATGACCGGCTTTAGGTAAAGCTAGGCAGCGCACGCTAGACAGTTACATTTTGGAACACTAAAAGGAGATTTTCAGACTGGAGATCAGACCACTGATAAGCTTCGTAAAATCCACAGGATGGCTTTAGGCATCCGTCACGCCTTACCAAACAACCACTGGACACAAGGTACATGAGTTGTGACAGCCAAATAGCGCGCCAAGCGCTAATTGGGCCTTCGGACATCCCTTCACCTACCTACCTGGCTATCTAACCAAGACAATACTAGCTTCAACGTCTAGCCAAATACTAGTTCACAAACGATTACAGTAATTGAAGTAGAAAGTTCTGTAGCTAATTAATCTTCATAATTTTCAAATAACACGGTTTTAACATTTTATTTAGTCTTTACTGACCAAATTTTTTTAAACAGCAAGAATCTTAGCTCAGAGGAAATTGTCGATAATTAAATTACAATTTTTTATCAATAACCTAAAAAAAAACAAGAACTGTCAGCGCATAAGTAAATTTGATGTTTATCACTTATAAGAGCTACTATCGGGGCCAAAGCATTCTTTACCGGACCTTGGGGCTTGGTTGTGCTGTATCTGAACGTGACCCGAACTTAGTACAATGAAGAAGCCTTCCATGCCAACCCTTGGAACATACTGTATACGGCGAATCTAAAGAGGCCATAATCAATAACAAGCAATCCCAAAGTTTTAACAATCGTGGACTGCGGCGTCAATGCACTACCAACGATGGACACTGGATACCTCCGATATTACTCAGGCTTCCAATGGTGCTGCGGAGCTCTGCCATAGGTGACCATTCTTTCTCTTGATGAAAACCGGATGAAAATCAAAGAAAATAGCAAAATCCTATCAACCTCTCAGCCTTTCTTTCTTTCTCTTGAAAACGATGAAGATGGATTTAAGCCGGCTCTACACGATGCTATGAATTCGCTCCAATGTTGGACGCTTGATGGTAGGGCGCACCGTGTCGCCGATGCTAGATCTACAAGGGTCCAATGTCATGCGACTAAGTTTCGTATTTGGACACGTTCGAGTTGATGTCGGTATTGACTCAACGTTCACTGCATCGTGTAGAGTCGGCTCGTGTGGGGTCTGATTATGTTGGAGCTGTGACAAGAGCTGCGATAAAGCTTTGGTCAATTTTTTCTGCTAGTATTGTTAGTATCAAGCAAGATTCAAGATTTGCAATCACTTAAAAAAAGTAAGACTTCTTCGTTGAAATCACTCATATTTTCAACGTTCTGTTTTCGCTTTTGTCAGATACTGGTTAAAACTGCTTTATTCTCAGCTCCAACGTGTACACCCTATCTGCAGAGCATAACTCATAGCTTTATCGCAGCTCCAACATAATCAGACCCTTAAGCTCATTACGGTGATAATATTCTTGAATTTGAAAAGCAACATAAAATGGAGTTAGACGGATTATATTATTGAGTGTAATGGCAGATAGCAAGCTATAGTCTTAGAGATAGCAAAAAGAGAAGCGAAAGAGCCGACAACACATACACGTGGTTTTATTCCACATAGTAGGAAAAATGGAAAATTTGTTATAAGAGGAAGAAAAGAAATAAGGAAAGTTATCTAGGAAGGACCCCGCAGAGGGGATTCGAACCATGGTCTCCCGGGATGGTAGTCGAGCGTCTTAACCCCGAAGCTAACCAGAGCGGCAATTGTCATTCGTTCTTTTTATATAGACTGAATTGAACATGCGTAAGCTATCAACGCCTTGAATGGATAAAGTGTCTTTCGCCCTTGCTTAGGTACTATGGGCCAAAAACAATTTTAAGGTGCGGTTGTAGCGGTTTAACTGAAACGATTGGCATTTTTTTCCTTCGGTTGTAGATGGAACTTCAGTCTGCCACCACTCTCCTGACATGAACCAATAGTCCAAACTGCCAAAAAGTGAACTTACTTCGAAAAAGGTGAACATGATTGTATCGAACGCGAAGAGTTTTTTTGGGAAAGGCATGAAGTTGTGTTCATCAACTGACGTAAAAGTAGTAAAACAATAAACGGGAGTATATTACGCATCCCTTTTTTTAACGAGCTAAAGACAGAAGTTTCGTAAAAGCGGCCGAATTTGAAGAAGATGAAGAACTTCCTGTTTCTTCAAGACAACACAAGTGCTAACAGGTATTTGGGCGAAAATCTGGATTTCTTGATTCTCGTGATGTAAAAGGCTCGGGAGACCAAAAAATCCCTGTACGATGAAAATAATATTAAAATTTATTTTACCAATTTACACTATGGTTTATCTTGCGGAAATCCATGTCGTGATCAGACAAAAAATCGCTAAACTGTTTGAGTGTCTGGCACAGGGTGAAATAACTACCTTTTGCATCACGAGTAAGACTCGTTTTTCTTCTGTTTGACTTGTTTAGTAATTGATTACTAAAGCACTTAGGTTACGCATCACTTTCAAGCACACGCCTTTCGAAAAGCTTCTTCAGTACATTCAAGTCTTTCTAAAACATGAATTGCAATCAAAATTCCAAAATCGATTCCCATCATGATTACTACATATTTCCATACATTATTACAACGCAGGCATTTTTGTTTCCGCAAATTTTAATATTCAAAACGATGCTATGACGTGGGGGTGGTTTAGAGGTACTTTTGATGACTGAGCTAGGAACAGGAATTCTGTCACAAACTCACAATAAAAACTTGAAGTTTTCATAATTTCCCATGAAAATTTTCCTAGTACACACGTGAATACCGCACCGCAGACGATTGTCGTCTAATAAATCCAGTAATTGGCCTCTTTTCAGCGTGGTTGGTAATGGGTGAGGTTGCACAGAGCGGGTTGCAGGTGTATACCCTTTGTAATGATCTCAAGCTTGTTTCACCTGTATATACGATATGTTGAGGCATCATATAGCTGCATAATGTGGTAATATGGCATTCGCGTGTTAATGATGGCTTGACTTCTATCACACATTATTGTGTTCGAAAAATTTCTGGATAAAGGCAGGAGTATATACCTTTATACCATTCGCAGGTGCACACGTGTAGAAATCTTTTTTTTTTTTGTTCAATTTTGAATGAGCCATTAGTCAAATGGGGGAGGGGGATTATATTGCAAACAATAACATAGTAGAAGCTCGCTGGGATTCCACATCGTACGTAATAATTCATGATTCCAAAGGCCTCCCTTTCAATGCGGTGAAGGGATTTCGTACCTGTATACTCTACTGTAAAAGATTCTGACATGTGTTTTGCCGGTACAATTCTTTTTTTTTTACATTTTGTTTCTTTGTTTGGTTTCTGTAGCTGGGTACTTTCTATAACTGCCAGCACGTATGCAATAGGCTTTCGATTTTAATTTGTGATTTTCTAATTATTTAGATGTTTCGAGGCCTTTAGATTTTTTTCCATAGAGTTCGTATACCTATTTTGATAAATTGTATTGTTGGCAGGTTTCCATATTATTTTTCAATTAAATACATCGCGTTTCTAGAGTTATCTAATAGTTCTTAATTTATTATTGCTCTTTAACTATCACCATTTACAATTTCATATCAATTAGGCTAGTCTCTTTAAGTTAATTAGAAACGTAGAAACAGCTTTTAAATACAACGTCAAGCGTAGTTTTTAGACATCCACAGCACGATTGTTACCAATAATAAATTAATGAGATTTGAAAATATACTTTAATTAAAAAAATTTCTAATTCGGGAGCATAGTTAGATTGCGAAATTAGTGAAGTCACGATAAATGTCTGCACAGCAAAAATACTCCAAATTAATTTCGTAAAATAATTTCTGTTCTTCCCCATACACTTCCGAACTCGATTATTTCCGCTCAATGAGAGAGTCGGAATTTAATATTAGGGGCAATGCTTGCACTATCGAGGACCGCCAGTGATTTAAAAAGAGTTAGAAGTTCCTGCTCAATTTGTACTGTCACAAGTGTTCAAGTCGAAGCAAAATATAAAGCAAAATAATCCTGAATTGGGCTTCTACTGAAGGTACTTGCAACGTTCTACATATTAACTTAACAACTAAAAAAGCACCTGTCTATTGTCCTTCCTGATTCCTTTATATAACAGCATCCAACTAAGTCCTAACTCCATGTGCTGATAGACCCAACATATATAGTTTAATGATGTTACGAACATACCGAGATGACAACCTAGATTCAGATCAATATCTTGTCAGTCTAGTGCTCCTAAGGAGTATTTCAACTCAATCAAGCTTTGTATCCAAGAATCAGGATCGAGTCTAGATAGTTGCTTTTTGCAGCTAAATTTCCATAAACTTGTACGATGTAGTTTGTATTCGCTTATAGTATAAGAAGAGTAAATCCCCTACACCTTTGTTTTGGTCCGATTACTTGGGCTTCGCATGGGAATACGGACACCCTGACCAGCAATGTTCCCTCTAAGCGGCGCGAGGGTTTTGTTGCTTTGAGAGTTGCGCAGCCGTTTTGTATTCTGCGCACAATGGGTTTGTTCACCATTTTATAATTTCATTTTATAAAAGAATTCCATATAAAAATGGCAAAAATCCTAATTTCACAAAAAAAAGTAATATTTGCTTGATTTGCTTTTGTTAAGAGAGGGGAGTTCGTTGTTGTGTGAATTTTTTATACAGCATTTCTTGCGTGGTTGGAGTCACTTAGTTGGTAAAGTCACCGAGCGTAACATAGGACTTGACTAGCCTCTGTTTGTATACTCCTTTTGTTTTATAAATTGTCATGTTTGAACGACAGTAGATCTTGCCCACTGACATATAGTAATGGACAAAATCAAAATGAGCAAAATCCCATACAAAAAAATGGCACCATAAACTATTCCTGCCTCGCTCCCACGTTAAATCCCAATGAACTGTAATCGTCAGCGCATGTCAGCGATATAAACATAATTAGAAAAAAATAGACAGGTATAGTTTTCGTTCTTCTGTATCACTCTTGAGCTATTTTGAAAAGTTCGTTAAACAGGGGAAATAACCGTCGCGGCATGTGCCGTCGACAGTTTTTTCAACTTTGAAGAAAAATGATCCGATTATGGTTTTTGATCAAACTCCGACCCAAAGAGTGACTTTCTCGTAGTACAGTGATGGGTTCTCTGTTCCCCAAACAGTTTTGTTTATTGACTCCGCAGAGAGTGTAAAATGAGCTTTCGGTATGTATTGACTCATTGCTAAAATGATACTCAATGACCTTTCAGAATCGTGTACATTTGTCTCAATCGGCTAAAAAAGGTCAGGGCTATTCAATGTTAGAAACCCGAATTTCTAGCCCTATGTAAACAAATACGACGTTTATGACTAGGTTGAAAAGTTGAGTCGAAGTTAAGTTGATACTTCAACCAGAGTATATGATGTCGAGTTGAGTTCACTTTGGGTTGAAATATAGTTAAACTAACAATGAAACATAACCTCAAATTTTTGGTAAAGTGACAAATTTTTTAAAACCATGGAAGGTTATCAGAACGAACTAAATTTACATTCCTGTGCAACCTACGCCGAAAACAGGCTTCACGGATGGTAAACAAACAAAACAAATGTCACAACTCAACTCGCGTATATGAGGCGAAATATCAAAAAGAGCTAAGTTGAGTTGAGTGGACCCAGTTTGAACTCGATGATTTCGTCTACTATACATTCCGTGGCATGCCCTGGAGCCGACCAACGACGATCATATTCACCAGACTACCACTAGGTCGGTTAGATGGCGTTCAACAAGAACATTCACGACCAAACACTAGCACCAACATGCACTTACTGTGTCCCCAGCGGAACATTTATCCTTTACATGCCAACAAGTAAAAAACCTCACTGCGATGACTCAACTATACAAGCCAGGCCAAGCCAACGAACTGTTGCAACCAGGGAAGGGCCCGACCCAGACTCTTTTCCCACTGCTAAAAACATCCCTTACTTATTAATGGACCTCAGCCCCATTTTCGTTGTTAATTATTGTTGAAATAATTCCACATGACTAAAATGTGACTGGTTTTTTGGGTTTTAGTATTCTATGGGATACCCCTTGAAGTAGTAGTGCAAGTAGTTTGCTGTACAATTTTATAGCAAAATCAACCTTTTTCGTTATAATAATTGGGCTAATGGTTAGAATGTCCAGTTTTCTAACCACTAAGTTGATAGAAAATAGCTTCAGAACTGAACACCATATACAAGAGCCTCCTTTTCTACCGCAAGTAGAATTTTAAAATATTTACCAAATCCATTTTTTCAATTAAGCTTTTCACACAGATTGAGTAATCTTCGATTGGGAGTAACGTCCTGATGAATTGATTTAATAAACTGCATTATGGAGAAATAAATTTTATTCGCTTAAACTTTCATCGGCGTTATTTGCTTGAATTGAAAATAGCAGACTTTACGAAGAGCAGGGTTGGATGTTAAATATTAAACGAGGTCCTTTATCCCTTTTCTAAAGCACAATTTTTTATTAATTCTGACGTGCCTTTTATCGCTTTTCTATTTCGTTTTTCTGTTCAATATAAATGTATTCAAATATTTCTTTTTCGTATTTGTTTTAAATCGATTGATTTTTGAGTAAAATACAACTTGGCCGCTGATGTAGCCTATGGATAGGAAATTTGGTGAAGGGTTGGAAAACATATCTTATCCTGGTCTAGCTTATACTAATATTTCTAAATATAGAATTTACCATGTAAAAATCGCATTTGCTATCACAGGAATGGTCTAGGTCGTATGATTAATTTAAAAAAAAATCACTGCCTGGAAAAGT
The DNA here is from genome assembly GCA_949987705.1 of Thereva unica. Lineage (NCBI taxonomy): Eukaryota > Metazoa > Arthropoda > Insecta > Diptera > Therevidae > Thereva > Thereva unica. Next base: position 135,052,905 of record OX465282.1, read on the forward strand.
ATTTGACCTAGACCATTCTTGTTTATAGAATAACTTTAGGTAATATTTTGGTTAATCAGTGAATTTTTGAGCGAAATATGCTAAAAACTAAGGTAAGGATTGGTAAGGATTAATAGGTTGAACTTTCAATTCATTCCGACTCCCAAGAAGCACGTCGCACGGTTTGTTACAATAGATTTGTATTGAACAATAACCTAGACGGCATACCTGCAGCATAGTAAGAAGGCCTGGGGTGGCAGCACGTAAGTTGTTTCAATCGACCTCTTCATACAAAAATTCAAGTGTTACAAAAATTTTTGTATGGAGAGGTCGATTGAAACAACTTACGTGCTACCACCCCTGTTCTATACCTAGCAGTAACGAGTTCATAGGCGTTTAGAGACCTTTCAAAGAACAGATAACCAAAGTGTACATAGATGACAGAGAACCTATAATGGAAGAAATTTCAAATAGACATATCGTGACCTCAAATAAAGCCGATTTTGCAATAGTTGCAGATATAAAGTACAAAAATATGTCAAGACTGTTTAAAGTGTGTATATAAAATTGTTTCATCCAGTTCTGTGCCATGGAGCTAAGGTCTGGGGACTTATTCTGTATTACAATATTATGAGAATTTCTCTCGAAACTGCCAAAATCGTGTTCTGAATTACAAAATTGACTCAATTCTACTCCAGTTTCGAGTTATTAGATTTTTACTTGAGATCTCAAGGGTAACCGAGCAATTTCTAATATTTAAGGTGTGGGCGACACAATTGAAAGCTCTTGCAATCATTTTCTTTTCTTTCGGGGCATTTCTACTAGAGGGACCAATATTGTTATAGGGAATACGGGAAACATTTTAGTTTCGGATAACAGTTTCGAGTAAAAAGCATTTAAGTATGGTACTAGAGAATAGGGCCTCAAAACCAGTCTATTGAGTATGCTAAATGACACCCTTCATGGGGCAATCCCTCTTTCGACATACCGGTGAGCCAATCTCCCTTTTAAATGCTAGTCGGGTACGGTTTGAAAAGTTTAGGCTATACAATTATAAATGGTCTTAATAGGAGCCCATACACTACAAGGTTTCATGCGATCAAACTAGGCGTTCAAACAAAGATTGACAATGTGCGGTGAATTTGGTAGTTTGTTCCAAATATCAAAATGGTTTGATTTTGTCACTCAGCGTTTAAGTAAATTTGTCACAAAGATTTTGGGACTTGTTTGAGCTCATAGGAGTGCTGAGCTCATTGTAGTGTATGGGCCCCTATTAGCTCTGATATAACATAAATCAGTTTTCGTGTGAAAAGCACGTTCTTTTATCGCAAGCGACCTAGACGGACGTCCAACTTTCTGGATTAGGAAAAATGAAAGTGTGTGCATTTTTCCTTCTTCCCCCGGTACTCCGCCACCCCTGAATACAATTATAGACTAATTGACTTCTGCCAGTCATTGTACGGTTATTTGAAGAACAATAGGTCTGTATATTAGTTTTCAGGATAGGACAGATCAGAACGGAATAGAAGAGAATTGAACAGCAAGCAATCAAACGTCAAACATTTTTGAACAACTTAGGGGGATGATACACGGGTCAACATGTTGATCAACACGAGCTTTTTCTGCGCAGTTCGTAGGCCAAGGGACGGGTAAGGGTGAAGTGTGCGGTATTGACTGAAACTAGAAACGATTTCTATTTTTCCTCCAGTTGCTTGAAAAATGTTTATGTATGCGTAACTGTCAAGCGATTCTGGGTGAAAATAATTTGGAATGCACACCCACACATATGAAATCGCAATGTTATTACACAGAGTGTTGCGTGTAGCATGTTGAGTCGTGTATCACCTCCGCTCAACAAACTTACAGTGTGTTGCATAGACACGTTGACTCGTGTATCATCCCACTTAGAATAGAAAATCTAATGAACGCTTTTTTGTACTTTTTTGTTCTACAATTTCCGTTGTCAAAATTTCATATACACATCTGTCAAAACTAGAAAAAAACAATAACAAAAAATCTTGTCCAAAACGGTCCCTGAAAATATCGAGAAAAAAAAAAGTATAGCTGTTTAGAACAACTTAATGAACACCAAACTAGAACAATTTCGGACAAAAAATTGCAAGTTGTAAAACTAATGAACGCCAAAACATGTACTTCTCTATCCTAGAATGTTTTAAGTCGTTCTAGGACTGACTAGTAAACAGACCAATTATAAACGCGTATTTTAAAAACAGTTGTCATTTTAAATTTCGCGCTATTTTGGAACTGTCAACAACTGACATAACGATGACATTTGATAAGTAAAAACTAAACAGTTTTCAGGATATGCAAATCGTATGGAGTAGTGTGAATTCTATAACGTTGAAGATATCGCGAAACAATAACAAGGCTCGCTTTCATCTATTTGGGTACGTAAATAAGAGAAACTGTCGCGAAAAAGTCGGACAACATCTTTAACTACGAGTGACAGTTTAGTATGGTTTTTGGGCTGTCGTTTAAAGGGGCTGCTGATGATGCTGTTGATTCGACTGTTATAATGAATGGATTGCGTTACCGAACGATGTATATTTGGCCTGAAATTGATGTTTTGGACGTGAGCGACGAGTTGAAGTGCGCAGTCCTGCCACAGCTCGTGACACAATGCTTTAAAGCATGCAGATTTTCCTTGACGTTCCTTGAAATACAGACTTCAATCGCTCGGTACTCGGCGATCTAGTACCATTAGACTTTTTGAGTTCTTTTCAAGCACTCAAACAAAATAGTAAAACTGGTATTGGCTAAATTTTACTAATATGCGAAAACGTGATGCAAAAGAATAACCGTAAGGCAGACATTTGACAGTTATTTTGTTACACTGTTACTTTAAGAGTTTTTAATTTAGATTAGGCTAATGCGCTTTTCTGTTGATTTGAAGTGACATATCTTATTCAAAGGCGCTGAACATTGACTTCGGCAGCGTGCTAAGTTTGTCTGTATTATTATTCTGTAATTTCTGCAGCACGATAAGCCAATTGATCACTTGTATAAAAAATTAAAAGAAATTGTTTCAATTGCTTCTTTTCTTTGTAAAAATTGTAAAGAATTAATATTTGATATAATAAATATATAATAAATAAAACAGGCACATGATTTAGACACATGAATATGGTATAAATTTATTAAAGTAGCAAGACTGAAAATAAGTTTCTTTCTCAGTCGATATAGCTAGAGGTATCAACCAATTAGAAATTTATTTATTGATTTGTGTGGCTTAAAAAAAGTTTTCTCTATGTAAGTTGTTTCAGGTGTTATTTACAAATTACTATATATTTGGAACCTTTATTGTAAGCGCAAGCTTTAGGGCGTCTAATGCACTCAGATCTATCAAAATGACTGATTCCAAATTTTTTAATTTAAGTCAAATACTTTATTGATTTTGGCTTTCTTTTAAAAAACATTTAACGTAAACAACAAAAATTAAGTTATTATTTATTGGAAATTACACATTGATATTAACTTTAATAAAAATTATAACGTAAACTTATACAAAACTTTTTTTTAATATTAACATAAAGCTTATCACGATTGTTAATTTCTGTTTTTAATACTATGGCGTTTTTTTCTATAAGGAAACATATTAAACAAAACATACAAACAAATAATCTTTCTGTACAAAAAACAAAAGAAAAAAATAATAATAATAATATATAATATATAGATATAACTCGTAATACATTGATCAATCATAATAATCATCCGCAGTTAACATTATGCTAAAACATCACTTTTACTTAAAAAAACGACTTGAAATGCTTTACAATATTTGCACAAGAATTATTATTATTCACCTTAAGTTCTAACTAAAAATCTTACGCTTGTATAAAAAATTTTCCTCATTCACAAAATGTTTACTCACGAGTTTCATCTTAAGTTTAATAATTTATTACAAAAAAATGCGTGAAACAAAAGTTCTCTTAAAAATAAACTGAAGACAAACTTGGCAGAGATTTTTTGTTCTTCCAGTTTTGTGATTTCTACGATTTCTTTCTTGAGATAAGTTTCCTTTGGAATTTGGATATGGCTTCGTTTTTTATTTTTGTTTAGTTTTGAGTATTATAGAATTCACAACACCGCTTTTATATGATTTCTTTTTTCTTCGTTTGTTTGTGGCTTTTTAAGTCTGCAGTTTGAGATTAGGAAGTTGCTTCATTTTTGGTTTAAGTTGGAATTGTTTTTTTTTTTTTTTTTTTTTAATGTTTTATGATTATGCTTGAGTGAAGTTTCAAGTTAACACTTTACTCAGATACTCAGAGTATTCATCAGCTGTTGAGATGCTTTCGTACCTGAAATTATATAGAAAGAATTAGATTTATTTAGATAAAAGTTTGTATTAATTATTTTTATTATAAGAAAACCAACAATGGACAGTAAAGCAACTTAAAAATTAATTAACTTAAACTTTTCCATTCAATTGTTTTAACCAAGGATATCCGTAAGTGATATTTTTAAAGATCATTCATATTATTTGGTACTGCTGCATCGACCGTGGATGGACCGTTTGTATAATCCTAAAAACTGAGCTGAGATCGATTGGCCATCTGGACCATCTTCAGCAAGGATATTCTACAATTATTTTGCAATATTGTGATGATTTAGGCGACATCTAGTAGAGTTTGAACGAACTGCAATATGTAACGATTTATGCAGAAAGTTAATGGCGCGCCATCTATTAGTTTCTCCAGAACAAGGTGGAAAGATAGCAGAGAAATTGTATAACAGAGGAGTGTTGATATATGTATAAATGCAATGTCGGTGTTTAGAGTCAGGTTTTTATTAGAAAGTTTTCTAAGTGATCAAAGTTTCCAAGAAGATAGACAAAGAGACCTGGGTATCGCCCGATGGTAGAACGAGAAACAAGATAGATCATGTGGCCGTCAGCCGCAGATGGAGAACTATCCTTGAGCATGTCAGTAGTTTCAGGGGAGCAGGCACTGGAAGCGACCACCATTTGGTAGTAGCAACTATTCGCCTTAAAATCGCCGCTATCAGAAACTTACAACGCGATGCTATAAACCGTAGACGGTTCAACGTAGACCTTCTGCGGGAGAGCGTTAAAAAGCGGGAATTTGCTGGAAACCTACAGCAAATATTAAACCAGCACAACGTTTCTGACGACACAAATATTGAAGTGCTGTGGAGTAGGACAAAGGGCGCAATATTGACGACTGCGGAAACGAGCATCGGTTATGTCCAAAGAAACCAGCAACACTGGATCTCGGACACAACCTGGCAAAAAATAGAACGCAGGAGAGCCCTAAAAAATAACGTAAACTCTACAAGCGACCCTGAAAGACGTTACCAACTGGAACGGGAATACTCCCAATTACACCGGGAGGTAAAGAGAAGTGTCCGGCCTCCGGCGTGATAAAAGGCAGCAGATGAACGAGCTCGCAGAAAAAGCGGAAAACGCGGCAAACACAGGCAACAGTAAGGTGCTGTACCAAATTACTAAACAGCTCACGGGAAAGCACTTTACTAAAAAGCATGCCGTTAAGAGTGCGGATGGAAGGCTGCTGTGCAGCGACGAGGAGCAACTCCAAAGATGGAGAGATTACTTCTTCGCCGCCCTGAATGGCTCATTTACACAGGAACCTCAGGAAACCAGCAACAATGCACAGCCAATAAGAATTACCACCCGGGCCCCATACAAGACGGAAATAGTAACCGCAATTCATGCGATGGCCAATGGTACAGCAGCTGGAAAAGACGGCATCCCGCCAGAATTGTTGAAAGCCGATTCAAGCCTCATAGCAGATGCGCTTCAGCCAATCCGGAAATAGCATGGAACACCTGTACCTTTCCGGAGGATTGGACGGAAGGTATCATAGTCAAAATACCAAAAAAGGGGGACCTAACAATATGCGACAACTGGAGAGGCATCTGTTTACTATCTACAGTGGGCAAAATTTTGTCCCATATATTACTATCTAGGATAAGTGAGGCAGTAGACCGAACGCTTAGGAGGCAGCAGGCCGGATTCAGGAAGGGCCGCTCATGTATTGATCATATCAACACCTTACGAATAATAGTGGAGCAGTCTACTGAATTCCGATTCCCCCTTTACCTTGCTTTCGCAGATTATGAGAAAGCGTTCGACTCGGTCAATAGGAGCTTTATATGGCAGGCACTACGGCGACGTGGACTGCCTGATAAAATAATAGAATTGATAAAAGCCCTATATAACAATTCCAAATGCAGAGTTATCCATAACGCAAGGCTAGGTGAAATGGGTCTGCCTACCTACCATATTACGGAGATATAGACAGCTCCAATTTCTTCGATGCGGCAAAAGAAGCGGCTAATTATAGAGCCAGTGTCATCATTGGATGTGATGTAAATGCTTAAAGCTCCGTTTTCGGGCAGCTTAGACACAAATTCAAGAGGTAAGTTGCTTTTTGACCTTTTATTCCAACATTATCTCTTGATATGCTACAAGGGTAAGACAAGAAGTCTTGGAAATTACTCTTGTTTCCCCAGATCTGCTCAAATGTGTAGAAAACTGGAGAATATCCAGTGATCATTCCTTTTCAGGCCACAGAGTGATTATTTTTAATGTTAATATGTGCGCAAGTGTGAAGAAGGCCCATGGCTACAGGAATGTCCGAAACACAGATTCACCCACCAATTTTTGGAACACGGAAGATCTCGAAAATCAGGTGAGGAATCTCAGCAACCTCCTAAATAATGCATTGGAAGCAGCCTGTAGCAATTAGGAAATACATGGGTAAAACCAAACCTCCTTGGTGGTACGGAAGCTTCTCAAGCTAAGGTCTGAAAATAGAAAGACCTTCAACAAGGCTAAACGGTCTAACTCGGATTCGGACTGGGACAACTATAAAGGGCGTCTTAGGGAGTTTAAGTACCAACTGCGTAAATCAAAGATGGAAACCTGGAAGACAATAGAAGGTTTTTCGAATACCGCAACATTTAGAAAGGCTCTCTCTAAAATCCCAATGTGCCAAGAATTGCTGCAACAAGCAGACGGTACATGGACCACAAGCAGTCAGGAGTCATTGAAACTCTTGTTCGATACCCACTTTCCTGGATCGACACCGTTTGCTGTCCATTCAACTTTTCCTCAAACTTTTAATGTAAAAACAAACATATTTTCTCGGTGTAGTTAAAGTTCATGGAACTTCAATTTCATTTCTGCGCACCAAATTAAAAATGAAACCCGCCCGCACTTAACATGTAATAGGTTCGCACTAGCTCGTACGACGCCCGCGTACACGCTTCAGCAAAAATAAGACTCAGGATAATTTCCCGTTTTCTTGGTGTTACATAAGCTCCAATTTTGCTCCCTCCCATGCCTCTAGTGACCCACAAAACCGACAGGCGGTCTACATTTGGTCTGGTGTACACACACAAGAGTGTTTTTTCAGTGCCATATTGTATTTCGTAATTACTGGACGTAGTCAAAAAATATTGAACATTGAAAGGCTTGGGCAATCCAAAATGGTCAGTGCTTACATAAAGACAAGAAGAAGATACCGATTACAAAAAGAAAGAATTGGCCCTGAGTCAACAAGTTATTCAAATCTGGAGGGAGTAATGGTCAATAAATACGAAATTTACGAATTTTATTTCTACGAAATTTTAATTAAAACAAAAAAATGCAGGCAGGTAAAATATAGGCTGCGTTGGGAAACGTCATTTGCAGAGAAGTAGACGATAGTCATTCGTTCAGTATTGCAATTGAATTGATGATAATCAAGAGTTCGGAAATGCAAATTGACTATTGCCAAACGTACGGCAATGCACACTGCCATCTTGCAATCATTTTAATGTCAGGTGGTCGAAATCATCAAATTCGCAGTAAAACTAGTCACTTCTGCAAACTGCATCAGTCATTTTTGCAGCCGACGCAGTTAATTGACGATCATTTGACGACATCGAAAGCAGCCATAATTGAAATTCCAGGAAAATATCAGATTTATAGAGGGAAATTCTTTAGAAACATTAGACAGAAATTGAACCATCACGCTTTCATACGTTTAAATGTCAAGAGCAGACCTAAAAAAACAGAAACTTTTATTTTCTATAGTTAATATTTGAATATAATTTGAAAGATATTTTTAATGACATTTTCCACATTCTGAACAATACTGGCGGCAAACTGTTATTGACATTTCACGGAAAATGATATTTTCGTATAAATTTAAATTATGTATTATTGATGGACGTTTCAATAGGAAACATTATTTCCAAAACTGTTAAATCAGTAACAAACCAAACTCGGCTTTGTGCTTTACGGACGAAAGTTTCATGTGTCGAATATCTAAATAACCTTGTTGGAGATCCTTACTAATTATTCACAAATCATCTAAAATTAATTTCTAAAATTTCTCCTGTTTTCTAAAAGCATCCTGCAAAGGGCAATTCGTAATTGACGGTTTTTTATTACAAGGATTTATTTAATATTCGAGGAAACGAAAAATCCTTTAAATGTGCATACAATGGTTTAATTCCCCGAAAAGGATGTTCACTTTTATCCCCGTAAAGTTTGGGGCGAGGATATCGACGAACAACCCTGGTTGAGATTCCGGGAATTGGAACTAATAATAGCATCGTAATTATTATGTTATTATGGACGGAGGATAGCATCAATTATGTAAAGTTATTTACAGAGGGTAAAAGTTGAATTGTTGTAAATTCAGCTTTTCGTTCTACAGATAATATTTTTGCAACTTTACAGTTTTTTTTAAGTGGAAAATAAAGCTCAGAAGTCAACTTTTCGAGGTTCTCGTTTTGTGGTAATGTCTAGTAGTAAGTTAAGGTAGAAGGACGAGCAGGAAAGGTTAAGAGACGGCCAGAAGGTTAAGTTGAACGGACTTACACGACGCAGTACATTTTTCTCTTACACCATGGTAAATTGTACTGAGGTCTCAATTTCTTTAAATGTCCCAGTTTAAAAATAATGTCCTACTGGTATGTGAGCATGTATCTAGATAAATGATTGTAAATACGAACTAGAGAGACATTTCTTACATTTTTCGAAATGAAAATTCGTGAAATTTTGTACTAGCCGAGACATTGTAAAAATTTATTGTTGAATATAAATATACATTTCTTTCTTACCTACTCTGAGGCAGTTTAATGCATATTAAAATCAAACTCGTAAAAAAAGCTCTTCATTGGCAATTGTGCAGTCTCTTTTTTTAATATGCTTGTTTTTATCATTTTCGCATTACAATAGTGCCTCGCCTCATTTGAAGTATGACATTGTACTGGTTCAAAAGAGAAACAAGAGGCACTACTTAGAAATTCATTATACCGTCGTGTCCAACAATCCCAACTTACATTTTCAAAACCGCTGACACGCAAGGAGTGTGTTCAGTTAGTAGAACAATGTTACAATGCAACACTATGCCTGAATATACGGTAAAGATAATCCGGAATAAATGAGCTTTTATGGTGGAGGGGGTAAATTTTTCTGTTCCCGATCAATTTGGGATTGGGGCATGCGCATTGCGGTTTTCCTCGAATTGGGTTTGTGTGGGTGCATATTTCGTCTTGCGCACTTTGCATATTTCCGTTGTTAGGCAAAACTGAATTTTTTGGCGGGTGAATTTTGCGAAGTTTCCATGCAATTCAAAAATTAGTGAGGTTATGGGTGAATATTTGATCTTGCGCACTTCGCATATTTCCCTTGTGAGCTCCAACTGAATTTTATGGCCGGTGCAGTTTGCATATAATTCAAAAATAAGTGAGGTTATGCGAAAGTAGTTTTATGCGAAGTTTTCATATTTTTCAGAAATAAGTGAGGTTATTCGATGGATGATGATGTTCTCACACATTCAAACTTAAAAAAATGTGATTGTGTGAAGTTGTTTACAAACAAAGTAAGAATTGTTTTGTAAACCGGGGCTCCAATGGCAAATACTTAAGATATGTATGAATGATTAAATGAAATCACTCATTGAAGATAGTTTTAGTTTTTGGTGACAATATAGCTAATGTTACCTTAACTATATGTTAATTTACGTTATTTATATTATCGTAAAAATAGCAGCAGCAACTAATATCTGCAAAAGTTACTTGCAGGGAAATTCGATTATATGTAGTCCTAAAAAAAGTTGTGCGGAGGAGCAGTGGAATTTTTACCCTAAATTGTTAAGCACCTATGACCTGAAAAAAGCATAAAATAAAAGGGCGGCACGTCTAAATAATACACATTCCGGTAAAATTCTCTGCACATGATGCTACCCTTTGCCATAAACAACCATTGTTCTTTGGGTGCATAGCAACTTATTTCGAACCGGAACCGCACATTTAAAAACTGCACAAATGAGCTGAGCTCTTTATTGCAAATAAATTGTATTTAGAAAGAATATAAAACCCTTTACACTAAATAAGGCATCTCAAAAGACTTTTTCAAATACTCAAAAATTAATTTTGACGTTTGCGTAAAATTTTAAAATAAACAGTCGTTGTATACATATTCTATTAAGTTTGTGTGGGTAAAGCTCACAATTTTGTATGGCGTACCGTTTATACGTAAAATGAGTTTATCCCCAAATCCCAAATAAAATAAGGTGTAGTATAAATCGGCATACTACTAGAAAATCGTATTATTATTATTATAGAGAGAGGTTATTCTCTCTTCGAAAGCTTCACTGAAAGCTTTTTACCCCGAAGAGCTTTCCTTAAAAGAAACCACTTCACCAGGCCAAATTCTGTCTTTCACAAGACTCATTCCGGAGAGGTCATCTTCTCAACATCTGTGGAATGTTGCCCTGGCCTCGTCGAGGTGTACCATCCGACACTGTTCCTGACAAGATTTCATATACTGTGTCGCGGAGTTTGATACGGCATGGTTCGAACACATACAGACCACATATCGCCCGGCACCATACAAGATTTCATTTTCGTTCTTGCATCCGCGGAAAGTGTGTGTACATTAGTAGCTCTGTGGATTCCGCCTGCGATTCCGTCCACGCTACATTCCTCTTTTTTGAGTGTTTTTTGGAGAGGGTTCGAAATAGACTACTGGCCCAGTGTTGTTTGTAGTACCTATTGAAGATTTTAATTGTTAATTTCCTGGGTTCCGAGAGATCTTAATTCCACCATGAATGGTCTTTTATCCGATTTACTTGGGGGGCCTCGGTACTCTAGGGGTAAGGCGCCTGACTGCTATCCCAGAGGTCCCGGGTTCGAATCCCGGCCAGCCCCACGGTCCTTTGCCTTTTCCACTTTCTCACCTCTTTACATTCCTGATTCCCCCTGTCATAGCCTTCGCTAGTCCTTCCCAACTCCACCAAGCGCATGCCATCGGTTGGCTGATGAGATTCAAATCGTTTCAGGAGGCATAACACTCCAGCGAGTTGTTTCTCAAATGCCCCGATGCCAGAGTCGCGAAATGGTTGGAATAAAATATCGCGGCTGGGTTGTGGCAGCTCCTTCCTACTTCTATCTCTATCTACTCTCTATCTTCCGGCTAGAGCTGCTGTTCGACATTCTATATGAAAAATATAGATTGTCGAACAGTACAAAGGGGCTTCCCCTAAGCCTCTAGTCTATCACATAAAAAAAAAACATTAAACGCCATGGGTATAGCGCTTTCGAATGTCTTAACCATACCGTCGATTGTTTCCAGAAGATCTACCCTTTTATGTGGGTGCTCTTTCGACAAGGGGCGCACGGGGTGGGGATAGAAAGAAAGTGCACACATACTTTTGCTTTGGGTGATCTACACTCGAGCGGGTCAGATATTCAGAGGGGACTTTAAGTGAAAACGAACTAATCTCCCATTCGAAAGACAGGCGATTCGAATGTGACGCAAGTTCGTGGCGGCTTTTTGCAAATGCAAAAAAGTCGTTTTTTAAGCATACTCGAGCGCGTCATATTTTTATACGGACGGTTCGCTCGAGTATTGCCAACTATAGATTTTGTTGTGTTATTTTGATACGCTATCTTATGCGAGCGGCGCTATATAGAAGGCATAGATATAGTAGAGGTGCAAGTTTTCCCCCAAATGTCGGGGTGCAAGGTATCTCCCATATGTTAATCTGCCGCGCTTGAGTAAATCCCAAAATCCCCTCTTGGGCTCCCCTACTAATATGTCGGTGATCGTGAAGGTTGTGATTAGGTATCAACATAGCGGTTCTAATTCGATGACTGAGGTCCAGCAGCATTGGACGTGATTAGTACTAAGTTGGGGAACGAATTTGGTAAACGACACTCGTGGTTAAAAATATAAAGCTTTCCACACTGCCGCGGCTATCACTCACATGTCCACGCTGAAATTTTCAAATTATTTTACTCGGGATCGGTTGGCAATAATTTTTGTCAAGGGAGTCAAATCCTGTGCGGGCCTTATAAGGCGTACTCCCCCCCCTCCCCCCACAATTATCAATTCTCAGGGTTTGATGGAATTTCTTGCGGTCAATCCTTCAGGGTATCTGTAGAAGCTGCGATCTGGGGTTTACCTTGGAGGGCCTCCATCGGTGATCCAAAAAGAGGCCTTAATCTGATACTTCCAGTTTTATACTATTGTTCGGAGACAGCGTGATGTTCAAAATATCCTTCCCACCCCGGAAATTCTCCTGGCTTGGGAAGAGGTAGCTTGGTTTTTTGCTTAGACTACATACTACTAGGTTTGAATTAAAGATACTAATTTAAAGTGAGTAAACAATTCTAATATACCTTTATGTGTTCGGATGAAAAATTAAAGTCAGCCAGAGGTACAAAGTAAAAACTGTACTAAGCTTCGTTCTTCTAGTGGAAGGACCTGGCTCTTCCACACTAAACACTGTCGATTATGCACGTGGTTCCTGTACGTAACATCCCCCCAAATTGATTTAACTTTGCAATAACGTAATGATTATTCAATATTTATAGCCAAAGGCCGTTGTTGTAAGTTGAGCGTGAGCTATTTGAAATTTAATTGATTTCCATATTCCTAAGTGATTTGCCAGTAGGAAAACTTTCAGCTCTCAAGGGGACATTAAGTATCGGAGTTTGAGCATAAATTCCGAGCACGAAAATTGTTGATTCTTTGGTGTAGCTTCTGAATGAATGTTAAGTGGTTGATGATGAAAATACTAGAAATTACTTTGCGTAAATAGGAATTGGTATACCTGTCAATTTCTAATTGTTAATTGATACCTGTCATGTTTCTAGGATCTCAAAACTCATGTTAATAAAAGTTCCACCTGAGCATTTTCAAATTCATATCTGCAAGCGAAACATGAAACCACGCACTTCATCTCTCTATTAGATTAACTAAGAGCATGCCAGGCTAGGCACTCTCTCTCTCTCCTTTTCATTACGTGCTATCACTTACAAAATCAACGAGCGAAAACCTTATTACCTCGTAAAAGTGTGCCAGGATAATTAAAAAAGGTTTCGTCCTGGTTATTATTAAGGTACACAACAGTCAATTTCCGAAAGCCCTAAGACGATGTCATGAGAGTGGCATTAAAAAATCACCCCTCTCACCCCCGCCCCTGAGCTGGCACAAGTGGTGCACTCCAGGCGGGGGGCAATATGTTGTCTAGTGTTCTTGTGTCGTGTGTCGCTAAAAATTCAATTATGCGAGTAACGTAATAGAAAATAAATAAAACAAATTAGTAAGTACAAGAGTGACAGGACACCCCGCCCCGCTCGCTTAAAGTGACAGGAATTTGGATAAATTAGTGTGTGTGTGTGTGTGCGGGGGTGACGGTGAGGGCGAGAATTGCCGCCGTAGGCGACGAAGAGAAGAGCTTCTCGATACTTTTTCAGGGTTCAAGGATAAATTTTTATCGATCCGTTTCTGGGGCTCTGAGGCATAAAATATTTTATCCTTGTCGCTTGTAAATATTGAAGTTATTTATATTTATATTTTTTTCTGCTTTTTTTTTTCAGTATGTAGTTAAAGCGGCACAGGGATTAGCCCTCGAATATGAAAACTTAATGCTGGCAAAAAAAAACCAAGAAATTTGGGAATCAGCAGCGGCCACGGAGGTTTTCATTACATTCACGAATTTATCCCTGAAGTGAAGGATTTCTCTTCTGATTGTATATTCAGGATGAAATAATTTTTTTTCTTCTCCCCCGGAAAGTTTTTTAACAAGTTTGATACGAGTTTGAAATAAATAAACTTTTAAAGGGGATAAACGGAAACCAGTTTATAAAAGATTTTTGCTACCCCCGAAGGCGGAAATTTTCATGCTTTTGAATTATGGATTGCGAATATTTTAAATTTTTTTCTTTTTTTTGCGAAACTTAACTCCTCAAGAATTTTGCTTCTTCTATATAAAAAATCTACGAAAAAATAACATCATTCTATAGAAAATAGAATACAGTAACGAAAGGGGCGTTAAGAAGTATTAAAAAATGTAGAAGGAATATAAATCTGGAGTGATTTAAAATGAAAGAAAAAATTTAAGAGGTATTTTTCTGGTTATGTATTTATTTGGTGCAGTTGTTGATTCAAAAATTTTGAAAATTGCTTCTAAAAAGAGAAAAATGATGCCTGAAGTGAATTATGTATTGATAAATTGATTGCTAAAGTGATAAGACATCCAGATTTATTATTTAAACAAAGTTATGCTTATCACTTTTAATGACAATCTAGAATATTATATAAAGACTTTTTAAAATGAATCGAATATTAGTCTGGGAAAATGTTCCTGGCGTTTGCCCCTTAGATGGCGTCAGTTACAAATTAGTCACGTACCACTGATCGCAGCGACACCACCAAACGCTGGCTTGGAAAGTGACAGTTCGAATATTACTTTGAGTTTCACGTGTTTTTGGCTTGTGAAAAAATGTATGCTATCTATGGTGAAGGCGGCATCTGAAATGCTGAAATGGTTCGCTCGTTTCCGTTCCGATAATTTTGATGTTAAGTCACGCTCTTTCCATACAGGCCAATTGACAAACGACAAACACTGGCTTTTAAAAAAAAGGACCAGAACTATGTGCATAGTATGCATCGATTCGCTGAGTCGGTCTCCAAGGCTTTTGATAGAATATAGCATGATGCTCGGTTAGCTCGCCTTTAGAAACCGAGATACAGCGAAAACACGGAAAAAACGCGATATCTCTGGCGGCCATGTTTATTTTTGTTATTCCGAAATTGTTTTCTTAAAAAGTCCCAAAGAAGCTGTGGATCAATTTTCAGCCATTTTGGAGTTTTTTCTACTTGAAATGCTAATGTTAACTGGGCTATCTTTACATTCTTTTCATACAGTTATACAGCAGTGAGATAAACTGGTGGGGAAACAGTTGCTGGAGGACCAAAAGGATTCCCGTTTCCAGAGTAAGTAAGACGAAAATTCGGAAGCTTAAACAAGAACATTGCTGCTGCAGACAAGGAGATTCATGAAGACCGAAAAATTCTGAAGTATTCACTCTTTTATATGGCACTAGCTGGAACACGGTGCGCCTCACTGCACCCATAAGCCAATAGTATGGCGTGCGCCAAAACAATTGGGAATCTGAAAATCACTTTTCCCATAGGCAGTGAAGAAGCCCTGCCGTGCCCTCTATGGGCGAGGGTGGTGAATTCGGTATGAAAATAATTTCTTCGAAAATATTGCAACAGTTTTTGACATTTGATATTTATTTAAAAAAAACTTTTTTGTCGATTACAACGCCATATATCATGTTTCGAAAAAAATGTCTCAGACAAAACCTTCCTATTTTTTTTTAATATTTGCGGGGGTGGGGGGCGATTTTTGTATGGTTGGATAGAGTTTCCAAAAATATTGAACACGTGTGCGTTTTCAATCGCAAATTTCCGAGAAATTTGGGTGGTTTGGAACACCCTGAATACTTTAAAACAGAGTAGCCCGTCCCAGCTTCCCAAGCAAAAGTGATCGTCCGTCCCGCCCGACCCAGCTTCCAAAAGAGTGATCGACATAAACCCACAAAGGAGGAAGGGGGGCCTAACTCTGCCCGTTTTCGAGATAGGGCGTTTTGAATTTTGGTTTTAAGGAAAAAATGTAGTTTAATGATTTAGAATAAAAAGGGTATCTTTGCAATCTTAAGGAATGCTGAAAATTAACAGCGTACAATGGAAAGGGGGTTTATTTGTAAAAAATTATAAAAAAAAAATATGTTCCCACATATTTCGCTGTAACTCAAAATGTAGATCGTTAAGGTCTTTTTATGAACTTTTTTAACATCCCCCTGAAAATTTCTTGGAACACTCCAAGACTCAAGCTGACTTGGTTTTTTTGCTATTTGCCATTCAAAAAAATTATCACTCTCTGATCTTTAACGATCAAGTCCAATCCGTTTTCCCTAATGTATACAGAAGCAATTTTGAGATTGCGTCTCAGTATCATGTTTGCACCGATTTTTGTACGTAGAACTACGAGGTCGACGTTCCTCCACATCGTGAATTGAGAAATACCCCACAGAGCCTTCCGGATGCCATAAACTTCTTCACTGATGGCTCTAAACTCTAGGGTCGAGTAGAAGGAGGAGTTTTTTCACCGAAGCTTGGGATTGCAGTCTATTTCCGACTACCCGATCGCTCTAGTGTATTCCAAGCGGAGCTTTTAGCCATACATGAGGCTGTTCTGCAAATCAACCAGCAAAGCGGCAGGATCTGAACTGTCTACATCTTCTCGGATTGTCACGCGGCTCTGAAGGCCCTGCGCTCTTGCACTAACAGCTCTAGAACTATCTCTGAATGCCGCTCTTATCGAGATGGATCAGCAAATATAAAGGGACACTCTAAAGCTGGCAAACTGGCTAGGAACAGCCCGACCACCACTCTTCTTCCTGTAAAGGAAAGGGTTGGTATGCCTTGGGCCACCTTTAAACTCCGATGCAAACAACACACAATGAAACTAGAAGAGAAGTATTGGAGGGATCTTAACAAATGCACCTTGCCCTAAATGACTTGGCTCTCCTATGATCTCAGGCGGACCACATCACTGCTTAGCCTCGGTAGACGTCACTTCTCAGTTACAGTGGGAGTGCTGACCGGACACTGTCTGATAGGGACGCTGTAAGAATATAGACGAGGAGGAAAGTCTAGAACACCTTCTTTGTCACTGCCCAGCCCTAAATAGAAGGGGACTTACGACTTTTGGTGAACCCTTCCTAAGCAGGCTTGCGGAAATCCCGAAGTTCGGAATGCCGCAACTAAGAAGATTCATTAGGTCCTCAAGGTGGTTTAGCGACGAAACGACACTTTAACATCAGGTTAAATTGGGATCATTATGGCATCCCAATGGACCTTTCCCTTTGACCTGGTTTGGTTTGGGCTTTTGGCAGCAGCTCAGCCATATCTAACCTAACCAAACCTAGCCTATAGCCGGCCCTGTATTTAAATAGTCTCGTTCTATCGAATTTAACGAAAAAATTTGTGCTCCAAACATTAATATTGTTGATATATCAATATACATCCATCAAATTGCCGTAATTTGGGCTCAGCGTGATACATACAATAAATTCAATCGTCAATAGAACAAGGGAGTGGCTCATATGTATAACGAACAATCCTGGATAAACCGTCTCAATTCATCTGTTTGTGTTAAGATTTTCAGGTAACATAATTAACGATCCGTTTCTTCCATCAACCCTCTTCTCCGAATCTAAACTTTTGCAGTAGTTTAAATGGTATCCTTTCATAGTATCTTACGATTAACGCTATCATAAACAATACGTTATTCATTGGAAGTTATAATCCGCTTTAAAATTTATCGATCTCGTTGCACTTTAATAGAAATACAGTCTATGTCTTTAACACCGCTGCAACAGATTATCGGTTTCTAAATCAATGAGGTTGTTTGTTAAGCCCAAGTTGAGATAACAGTGGCGGCATTGTTGATAAGATGATTCCAAGAATTTGTTGAATTGTTCTAGGTTGCTCACTTTCAGTTATTGTCAATAATACGTATGTAGCTACATTCTATGAAACGACATGAAAAATGAATAGTAACTTGAATTGTCATCGTATTCGATTTAACGGTTCGGTTACAGCCGTTTTAGCTTTAAACATAAGCTCTAGGATTAGGCGCTCTAAAAACTCCCCCAAAATTTTTCTAAGAACACACTACGGTCCTCTAAAATAATTTACAATTTACTTAAATAACTTTATGAAAAATAAAGCTGCATGGAGGAAATAACTATTATTGTATAATTATGCACTTCTTCCAACTTTCCAACCAGTCCATTATAAATATTCAAATGCATCCATTCTCTAAGGCAGGACTTATATGTAAAAATAATGCCCCTGAGTTTACTTTCGCATGGAAAACAGAACCATGTGTTTGCGCAAAACTTTTATTAAATTTTACATTCGTTAAAAAAATGTTCGTGAATTCATAAGTAAAAAAATAAAATAATATTTTTAAAAAATCCCTAGATAAAAGAAATGAAAGCCAACACAATTCCCTTGGCGAAAAGTTTTAATTAAGCTTGGATTAAAAAAAAATTTTTTTTTGTTAGTTTTATATTTATATATAAATCTAGATTTATTTTTTCCTGCGATAAAAGTCAAATCCATTAGAGTGTTGTTTACTATAGAAACGAAAGCTTAGAAGCACTACAGTAAGTGTTTGGACAGGTTAATATGATCTGTAATAGTTTGGGCACGGATCCTTTTAACGAAAGACTACAACTTCGTCTCCCTTTTGGGCATTTATCCTGGGGAATAGAAAATGTGTACTACTTACAAGATATAACCCCAAACATTCCCGCCAGGTAGGTTGTTAGAGCATACAGCTTCCTTGATGTTGTTTCAGAAGGGAGAACTTTCTTACCTCTATATACGAAAAGGAAAAAGTGCTAAATCGAATGAGATAAATTGCTGAGATTTCCTTTAATGCCATGGCGGGTAACCACCCCAGGGGCATCCGAAATCAATGTTCCGAAAATATTGGGCCTGTAACGGCTTAACTTTAACACAAAATTTATTACTAAGGAGCTTAGAAGCCGGGAGCAAGGAACACAAGGAGACAGGAGGTTACCCCCATTCCCGCCATAGTCTATGGTATCCTGCGCGCCTCGGCTGTTCGGTTTCATAACTCGTGTGAAACAACACGAAAAACAATTTTCTGTTCAGGGAGAGAAAATGTCCTTTTTGGAGACTTGAGGGAATTGGTCCTGAGGTAAAGAGAGAGCAGTACTAGAACAAATATAAAAAAACATAAAAACGAAAATAGATGAGAAAATCATCCCATGTGCTAAATTAACATAATAAATTTAACTGGATATCAAATAATTCGCACGAATGCACATGGAAACAGCGCCACCCCTAGCCAGCTGCTAGGGGATGAATGCGGAACGAAGCGCCATAGCCCGCACCAGGAAGGATGCTAGAATGTCAGGCTGTGACACTCGTCTTCCGGTTTTTCCTGTCTGCCGGAGATGCTAAGGTATAGATAGCTCGAGGGGGCCACTGGCAGCCAACTAAAGCGAAAAAATGCTAAACCAAAAGGACCAAAGCTATTTTGCGAGGCTGCTTTTTTATGGTCCTGACAGTGATGAACTTATCTTTTACGCAAATGAAAATATAAAATCCTTGGAGAATGCAAAAGCCTCTCGACGTGATGCATGATGGCCACTGGAGGTTCCTGCGGCTTTGCATAATGGCTGCTGAATTTGTTTTGATAAAAAAAAAATAAAAAAAAAACCCCAAACTGTATAAAACTAGATTCTGCACTTTGGCCCCCGGGGATGGTTTTGGGACTTACATGCTTTTCCGACATTTACTGGCAAAATACACTTTCATGAGAGACGAATTATTATTTTCCATAGCAGAATTGCGATGATGTTGATATACGATAAAATTATTCACGCACCAAGAGTGAGATGTTTCGGAAGTTTTTCAATTTTTTGATGAATTTGGTTCGTTATAGATAAAAACTTGTTTTTTGGGGGGGGGGGGATTTCCATAAATCCTTCATGTTGTATGATGGTCAATTAGACTGTCATTGCATGCGAGATTGAAGCTGCAATGAACTTCAAGTTAAATGATTTATTTATTAACACAAAAAAGTATGTAGACGACAACAGATAAGTAATGTAATTCGAAGATTTTTCACTATTTTACAATGGTAGTTCGAATAGTTTCAAAAGAAGGCCAACAGTCGGCCTTGATAGCTTAGGCACTACTTACACGGGGATACTCAAATCTCGGAGCGAACGCAATACTCAGCGACCAAGAGACCCGCCATATGTGATCAGACGGCGGCACTCATAACGGTATACTCCAGTCGCGGATATTCGACAACTAAGCAACCAGTTACTAGGAGACTTGACATGCTAGTCTCCCAGTCGCTCAGTTGCTTGGTTTTTTTTCACTGCGAACGAAATGCTAACTAATATAACTGATAAAGTATTTAATTTAAACTTTCTGGCAAAAGTAGAAAAATAGTATTATTTATCAGAGGCTATGAAGTTTACGCTTCCTATCATTAGAACAGTAGGAAATCAATGAGCCAGAGTCTACCCCTACTGTGTCAGAACAGTTATCGGATAATAGTTCATGGAACATACGCCTGGCTCATGAGGAGGAAGAGGATATCACTGTATATCACACCATTAACTATTCCTCCTCCTGACAATCATATTTCAACACAGTTGATCAGAGGCGGATTAAGCTTCTGCGGGGCCCTAGGCGATTGCAAATGTGGGGCCCCCTATTTTTACGCGCCCCCCCCCCCCCCCAAAAAAATTAAAAAATTGCAGAAATAAGTTTTTTTAATAAATTTATTCATACACATACACTTAGAATTCTTATAATTAATATTTACGATTAGCTTAAATTGGTTTTATACACACTTTTTCCTGCATTTCGACTCGCTGAATTTATCGATCACATCATCGAAATCAATTTTTCTCAAAATTTCGAATTCAATAAAAAGAATACTTAACATGTCTAGTCGCTCTTGTTGCATAGTAGCTCTTTGAGCAGCCTTAATTCGTTTCAACCCTGAAAACGAACGTTCTGCCGAACAAACCGTTATAATCATTGTCAGGAATATTCGAAGAGGTACTTCAACGTTCGAAAATACATTAATAAGTTTGTCTTCAACGATAATCTCATATAATTTGCCATGAGATTTTTGCGCATTTCCGTATCTCGATTTAACATAATGATGGAACTGTTTCAGCTCGGGAGCAAAATATTCTAAATCGTTAGAATAAATGCGCACCAAATTTTCAGTCGCGGTTTCATACTAATCATCCGTTAATGAAAAATCATTTAGAAATGAGAAGTTTTTGTAAATCTCCTTATAAACCTGTCCTCTTCTGTTGATTTCAATGATAATCTTATCAATAACTACAAGAAATTATATGTATATTGTGTTTATTATATATTGCATGTAATGAATAACAGATAACGAGCAACATGGTAGTTGTCACGTGATAATCGCCACAGCGCGAAGCGCCGTGGCCCGGGGCACCGGTTTTTTTAGTGAAAACTAGAATTGTGAGAAATGAAAAGGCCGATTTTGTTTACATTCAAGAAAAGTCACCTTTATTAGGGGGCCCCTCATACCTTTTATTGGGAAAAATAACTTCAAATCCATCATTTTGTCCGAAGTTAATTTGACTTGAGTTATTTTTCCCAAAAGCAAGTAAAATCAGTCTAAACGTGACCAGTTTTTTTTTTGCGGCATCGGGGTCCCTTTACCACCGGGGCCCCTAGGCACCTGCTTAGGTCTGCCTAATGGTTAATCCGCCACTGCAGTTGATTGCTAAAGATGATCCTTCTCAGTCCTTTAAACTTGACAGTTCTTCAAAGAAACGGACACGACATACGCTTACAAATGTGGACAAGTCATTCAAAGATACGAAAAAAAAAATTGCTTCTGAAAGCAAAGGTCCTGATGGAAAAAAGATTTTCTTTTCAGCTTGCTACCAGAAATCGCACCTTTGTCAGAGGTTCAGATGCGGTCGTTCAGACGTAGGGTTCTACGGCTCGTTGACAATATTCAGACAGACGGATTTCAAGCACCCTTGCAAGTACTTAGGCAACAAAGTAGCACGCCTTTACAATACGATATGTATGTTATGATGTCATATCCGTACCCCTCACAATCATCACTATATGGAGACGCATCGTATCCATGCGATTTTTATTTTGTCTACCTACCACGACTTGGCTGCTTTGGAAACTTATCAAACACAGCCTGTAACACCATGTTATAACAGCCGTATAAAATCCAAAAATTTAGGCACGATTAGACGGCGACATCAGTGCAATACCGGTCAGTAAAAAAAAAAATGTCGGAACGTTGTAATTCCATGGAAGCAAATTGGGCGTCATCCGACCAACCAAAGCTCTTAGCACCCTTTTAGGCGTCTATGAAAAACACAAAAAATACGTTGTCACCGATATTTTTTAATTTATGCCGAACGAATGACAAAAATTCGGAAAATTTTATAAGAATTCATCAGAAATCTAGGTAAAGTTTATTTGAAATACACTCAAACTTATTTCTGTGCAGTTTTTTTGCGACTTTTTTGTAGGTTTTTTTTTATATAACGAAAGTACATTATGCATAAACAAGAAATATAAAGATTGATTTGATTAAAGGATTAAAGGTAAAGGTTGAACCCATTCTAAATTATTCATAGAATTTAATTTCGTTTTCCAACAATCTTCTATATAAAGTTGTGAAGCATAATTTCACTTTCCGAAGAGCCCACATGAGATGAACCCGCTCTCTTTTTAATAGTTTTATTTAGCTTGACCTCATACATATATTTGTTGTTTGTTTGTTACTTTGGTTCAAATCTTGCGACAGCTTTTTCAATTACTTCTACATATCCGATTCGAATGAAACTTTGCACACACATTAAGTTCCCGTGACAATGCAATCTGACAATTTTGTAAAAAAATCAAGATGGCGCTTTCAAGATGCCGGACGAATTTTGCAATTGGGTTCCAATTCCACTGAAACCCACATTGAGGGGTTTTTAGGCCCAGAAAAGAAGATTCTGTGGTTAAAATTTATAATTTCAAAATGGCGGCGCCAATATGGCGGTTGAATTTTGCAAATGTGTTCTGAATCCATTTTTCGTCCGGCCCTGATGGAGTCCCTCCAGCTGTTCTAAAATCCTGTGCAGGGGCCCTACTGTCTCCTCTTCTTTGTTTATTTCAAAAATCCCTCAATAAAGGGCGCTTCCCAACCTTATGGAAGAACTCTTTTATAATACCTGTCCATAAGAAAGGCTGTAAAAACGAAATATCTAATTATAGGCCAATTGCGAAGTTGTCGTCTATACCAAAACTCTTCGAATCTATTATTTATTCTGCTATCGCCCCTATCTGCAAGAGGCTTATCTCAACAAACCAACATGGTTTTCTTGCAGCCCGTTCCACTACTACTAATTTACTGGAGTTCTCTTCACACACAATTAGAGGCTTTGTCACTGGCTGCCAAACTGACTGTGTCTATACAGATTTTAGTAAAGCTTTCGACAAGCTCTCCCACTCTATTATAGTTCTTAAACTAAAGAAATTAGGCTTTCCGCATGCCCTTGTGGATTGGTTCCAGTCGTACTTAGCCGATAGAACCTACCAGGTTCTATTCCGCGGAGTCAAATCGAAGAATATCGAAGCGTCCTCTGGAGTCCCGCAAGGCAGTCATCTTGGCCCTCTTCTTTTTATTTTATCAATTGACGATATTGTTACACTGCTAAGGCACTGTAAAATCCTTATTTACGCTGATGACATCAAACTGTATCGCCACATAAGGAGTATAGAGGATTGCAAACTTCTGCAAGCAGATCTAAACACCTTCTATTCTTGGTGTTCCAACAACAACCTTGTGCTTAATATTAGTAAATGCGAGGTCATGACTTTTTGTAGGAAACGTGGTGTTATAACTTATGACTATACTTTCCTTGACAACAAGGTCTCCCGTACTGAATCTGTAATCGATCTTGGGGTTAGGTTAGAAAGTAAGTTGGATTTCTCCACCCACATCAATTATATCTCCTCCAAGGGCAATTCAGTCCTGGGATTTATAAAAAGATGGTCCAAAGAGTTCAACAACCCCCTCGTCACTAAACACCTGTACGTATCTTTGGTTAGGCCTTTGCTTGACTACGCTTCCCAGGTATGGTCTCCTTACTACTCCTCCCATGTTAGTAGAATCGAATCGGTTCAAAGGAAGTTCGTCCGGTTTGCACTCAGCCACCTCCCGTGGGATGACCCACTCGCTCTTCCGCCTTATGAGAACAGACTTAAATTGCTCAACTTAAGCTCCCTCCATAAGCGCCGTGAGGTCGCTGACGTTATATTCGTTCATCGACTGATGAATGACAAGGTGGACTCTGGTTTCTTAAGAAACCGCGCGTCATTTAGAGTGAATAACTACAACCTGAGAGGTGAACCTCTCTTGCACATTAATTCCTCTAACACCAATTATGGCATGTTCGAACCCGTTAATCGCATGCTTATAAATACTAACAACAATAGGAGTGTGTTTAGCTTGCTAACCAGTGAAGTTGTCCTTAAAAGGACACTTCTCAAGTGGCGTGACTCTCTGCGTGCCTCACTCCCTTTTTAGTTTTGCATGCTTCTCTGTTTAATGTTTTTGAACTTTTATGTTTTTAATATTTTATGTTTGCATGTCTCAGCTGAGCCACGGCAGTGGTAAAATTTCCCAGCCCTGCTGGGAAGTGCGCCTTCTGCGTTAGAAGAGAAACTCTATATATGTATATATATACATATATATATATTTATATATACATGTGTGTATGTGTATGTATATATAGATTTTCATGCTTAACTGAAAAGTGCGCCTTCTGTGCTAGAAGGGTTAACTCTTGAAAAAAATCGGTATCTGGGAGTTTTAAAAGTCACAAATGACGAATCTGTCGTAAAAATTAAAAAAAAATTGAAATTAATGAATCTGTTGTCAAAATTGGAAAATTTAAAATTGCCCTGGCAATATGGTAATGCATAACTATCACAGAGATTGTATGGCCTTAGTTTCGTCGAACACAAATGTATGAAACAGACGTACCATCTGATCCAATTGATTTTGAAAGTTTAATTATGGAACGGTCGAGAGAAGGATGTTGCCAATAAATTTGTCTTGGGCCTCCACTATCCATAAAATGCAGGGTAGTACTGTTGACCATGCTTGCCACTTTGGTGAAACAGAGACCGAACTATACTATCTTTTATGCGATAAAGGAGCTCAGATTTGCGCTTCCACTTTGATTCTGAGATGTAAACTGGCCTTTAGACTTTCCCTGACTATCCTGACTATATTCAGCAAAAAATATCTAAACGACCAAGACCCACCCACCAAAGCGGTTATTTACACATGGTAAATTATCATT
Organism: Thereva unica; assembly: GCA_949987705.1. Taxonomy (NCBI): domain Eukaryota; kingdom Metazoa; phylum Arthropoda; class Insecta; order Diptera; family Therevidae; genus Thereva; species Thereva unica. Next base: position 135,078,177 of record OX465282.1, read on the forward strand.
TGGTTTCAGTTCTTGCGTCAATTGAACTCTATGTGCATGACGATGCAAGGTTTTGGTCAAAATTTGCTGCATACTGTTGCTTCCAATGCTCAATGAGATCAATGGCAGGATGATGCTTTTGGCTCTTACATAACACTCCCCTTACCTACACAGAACCACTGGCAATAATATGGTTCAAGTTACGCAGCTGACTGCAAAATATTGCATTTATGCGTTAAAAATACGTAAGCAACTGCAAAAATACTCCAATATTCGGAATTCGAATGCAGATGACCATCAGCTGGTGCAGTCAGCTGCATAACTTGAACGCAGCCTATGCCTCCTGCGTAAGCTTCATGAATAATTCCCTATGTGTGCAGATGACATATGCCAAAAATAACACGGCGATGTTGCAATGGCTCAAATTTCAAATTCTTCATGTACTTCTGGAGCACACGGTATAATGAACGCATTAGCATTAAATCCATTGCTAAACAATTGAATCTTGAATATAAAAATTGGTATATTAATAGGATAAGTTCTAAAAAAATTTTGTATTCCTAGTAATGGCGCTAAAGAAAAAGATCCTAAAAAACTTCTTATTTAGGTGACAAGAGGATTTCAAACTTGTCGATAGAAGCCTTGCTAGTGTTCAATGTTTATATAAAAGATCTTAAAGGCAACGTGATGGATAATAAATATCATTTTATTATTCTAAAAACTCCATTACAAAAAATCTGCTTAAATTGCTAAATTAATTAACGTGACTTCTAAAAATTGAAACGAGTACAAAACCAATCAAATTCATGATTTCGATTAAACCTTCTTATATGTTTTTTGTGTCTTGAATCAATAAATCCTTCATTACCATTTCAAAACAACACAACAAGACTTCTTGTATATAATTAATTAATTAGTTACTTAACAAGGACCGAGATAAGAACCCATTAACCTTAAATTAGCTCGTGAAATAAAATTTTCCACGTTAAGTAACTAAATACAATGCCATTTACAGAATTGTATAACGTACAAACATGTCAAGAGTATAATTCTACATGTCTTCACTAATTTTGACTTACGTAGTGGCTCCCACAATATCTATACGCCTTGACGCATAATGACTGTCCCAAGTTTCCTCTTAATAAAATTAGTACCACACTATTACTGGTAATAACTAATATTTATTAGTCGACAGACATCGACAGAATTCCGCCCTAATGACATACTGCTGTCGGAAATTGGAAGTAACTGTTGCCATTTTGTTTGTTCAAGTGTCTCAAAGACAAGTATGTCCCCGGGGATAGCGATCTCCCATATGCTAGCTGATTGAGGTAATTATGGCGTACCGTATGCAGTTGAATAAAAGGTTCTAACTTAATTAAGGATAAGAGGGCAATAAGCCCTAGATTGATATTTCTAGCCTCCTTTTGAAATGGAAAAGCCTCACTACATATGCTCAACATTCTTTCCGTATTCATCAAGACTCTTATACAGGACATGGCTATGGTATATGCCCATGAGGACAACGAATGAGAAAAGCCAGGAAAAATTGTAATTAACTAGTCAATCTGGATATACAAAGCAGGAGCAAAAAGGAAAAAAAAACACACACAAAATCTGGTTATCAAGACAACAAATCAAGGAAAATGTTTTTATGGAAAATTACCTTTCTTCCAAATCTCGTTTTCTTCTTCGGTCCTGTGACAGTGCCTCTATACACAGGACAACAAATCGATTATCACAAGAATAACGCTCCTGATCCAATAACTTATTCCCTAGGAGACTGCTGGCCAGCCCCACCTTGTCTGGGGACGAGGAGTGCCATGCATCACAGTAGGTATCCATCGCTCTTTCTCCGTTGGGCATGGACCCATGCCAAACAATCTTCTGCGGCCTGAAATAAGACAAGAAAAGGAAATTTTTCTTAAGCATTTCTCTCAGTTTTTTTTTTCGGTAAGGTTTTCTATATCCTTATTTTAATATTACTTGACCTTAAGATTAATTTTTTTTATTAAAGGAAACATATTTCCAATTATCATATATTAACCAAAAAAAAAAATCAATTATTAATGAATTAAAAAATTGTCTCGGGAAATATTTGGTAAAATTAATCAAATTTATGGAATTGCAACCTTGACACTTTTATTTGTAACTGAAAAGAAGAAAAATATAATTAAAAATGATAAAATAATCTGTTATCAATCAATTCCACATTAAAAGTAAAATTATCCTGGGAATATTGATGTCCTGTTTAATCAAGTGCCTGTGGACGAAATTTGAAATGAACTAAATTAATTAACACATTAACTAGCCGTTGTCGTATGAGTTTCCGTCTGAAAGATGGCCTACGTAATGCTAACTAAAGTATAATTAACTAAAAAGTTGACACGCTATTTATTGAAGAAGTGTGTTCCTAGTGTAAGTGTACTGCAGCAGTTTTTCGCCTTATTAACTAACATTGTGTTGTACATTGTATAAGTGGCTACAATACAGTCTATTCATTCCGTATTTGAAAACTATCAAGTTTAAAAGAAGTGAGTTCAGAAATAATAAAATGGACAGTGGATTATTTATATTTTCACTAATTGAATTACGTTTTCGTTCTCCACATTTATGTTTTAAATTACCGACCACCAAATGACTTTTGTGGGTTATGTCTTCCTTCCATTTCGCGCCGTTCCGAACCGTCCATGGTCCGAAGTTTGAATCCTCTTCGCGGAATGGTCCGTCCTTCCATTAATAACACGAAGATACCGCGTCTGATCCCAAGTCCAGGGTGTGAAAGGAGCAGGGTAGTCGACCTACCGAATTGACCATAATCGGGAAACCGAAAAAACTAGGCAAGAAACCGCATTGATATACGAACTAACTATTTAAGAAATAATGCTATCGCATCCGCGGAAGCCGATGTGCCAGGGGGATACTGGCCGAAGGCCCAAATTAGTCACACCGAAAATGGAAATTCAAACAGAACGAATAGGACATCACGTCGGCCAAAAGGAAATCATAGCGATGGAATTATCGCAATGCAAAATATCAGATTAAGGTGCAGATCGAGCCGGCTGGGAAGGGACGATGAGGAAATTCTGACACGGAGTAATTAACGACAACGGCTTACGCCTGCTTTCATTCGCAGCGTCAAACAATTTGATCGTTGGCAGCATCATCATTCACTCAAACACCAACTCACCTGGCGAAATCCACCCGGAAACGACTGGGCACTGTTAGACTACTTTTGATAAACCCAAGCTTCCGATCGACGCTAAAAGACGTAAGCCACCGTAGGAATGTAGCAGCTCTGGCAAAATTTTATCGTTTTTTTCATAATGACTGCTCCATTGAAATAAGTAACCTCATGCCTCCACGGCAACATTTTTCCCGCAACACAAGACTTGCCCGCTCGGCTCACCCCCACAGTTTACAGCCCTTATCTTCGCGCACACTCCGATTTAGAAATTCGTTTATAACAAGAACAACTCGTCTGTGGAACAACCTTCCAAAGACAGTATTCCCGAACTCATACAACATCCAAGAGTTCAAAGGCAAGGTTCATCGCCACTTTCTGCAACACCCCCTTGACTCCCCCTAACCTATTATGTCCTTCTCTCTATCTTTCGAGCTAAGCTTACTACTGGACATTGCACCATGACTTAAACGACATGACGTACTAGTAGTACAAAGGGTGACACCTGAGCTTAGACTATCACATAAAAAAAAGACGTACACGCAATGCGTGTACCCGATGATTGATTATAGAACAGATGATTGGTCTATAGCAATCAATTACGGCCGACAAGTGAACGATTTACCTTGATCTGATTGATCCAGTCATTGAAAATCATTGTTTGATTCTGAGCGAGTTTGCAGAAGAGGTAGACATACCATTTACTATGGCGAGTTCAATAGTGGGCAAAAGTAGAAATAGAATTGAACTGACAGCATTAATCTTTTCAGGATTCAGATAGCAGAGCTGGATCGAGTTCACTCGACCCTATCTCAACTCGACTCGCGTCTACATGGAAAGACTCCTGCAGAGCTACTGCACGATCGACAGCATCGCAGCCTGCTATCATAACTTCTGCCGCAGTACCCTATCCAGAAGACATCGCCGAGAAGGTGGCACGCAGATTTTCAGAACTAAGAACCAGTCTACGCTATGAATTTTGGCAGAGGTCCTCGTTGGCTGGAAGCCACTATAATCAAACGTAACGGGTCCAGCACGTTCGAAGTTCACACGGAACGTGGGCTGTAGAGACGACATTTGAATCAGCTCAAACGAAGAACAAACATAGGACAAGGATTCTCTGAAGCAAGATGAGTTGCAGAGATTGCTACTAGAAATTTGGAGTAGGCAAGTAATGCAAATACCCTTACTAATTTTATTGTTAATTATAGTGACCTGGATCAGCCCAAATCCATCCTGAAGACGCCAAGCCCAGCTTAAAAAATGCATTAAATTGAGTATTGAAGTGAACAGACGTAACAGAAATGAGCCAAGCTAGTCTTGTGTTGCGGAAAAAACCTGCTGTGCAGGCAGGAGAGCGGTAATTTCAGTGGAACAGTCGCCATGGTAAAAGCGATAAAATGTTGTCAAGGTTGCTTCAAGCGATGGCTCAATAAGATACGCTGAGGTTTTTTATGGAACGCCAGCCCAGAGGCGGGGCGAAATGTGTCCTCGATATGCGTTTCTTGCAATCCAATAAGCAGGTCACATTCTTGATTTTTAGGTGCAACTCCTTATTTGGCGATTATTTGTCCTAGTCACGGGTAAATGGAATGCTTTGGCCAGGATATTCGGAGGGCCTCCTCTAGCCGAACTTTAAGCAAGCTTTTAAAAGATCATTTTAGTTGATTCTTTCTTTTTACCCTTTCTTCTTTTATCCTGGCTTCACATTCTTTTCTACAAACTATTAAAATATGTTCTTCCTCAGCTTTTATATACAGTTAAGATCTTTAATCTGTGTACCATACCAAATAGATATTGTGATTACTAGCGGCCCAAACGTTATCAGTTTGTGCAGGTTATCACGCAGGTGACGTCATGTCTGATCGACAAACTGTGTAAACTGTGTAGTTTTGAACTATTTTCACTCACCCCTCAGACCTAAGCTTCTAGAACCTGTTTTGCTCCGATAAACTGCGCAGGTCAGACAGTTTCGTCCAGTTCTCTCAGTTACGTTCATTCTTTGCCATTATTAAAAAGATGCACTGAAATCAATAAAACTAACGAGACCGAGCAAAAAAAAACGTATAACGAACTGAGGAACCCCCACACTTCCAGTTCAGTTTATTGTACAGTTTTTTTTACACAGGTTAACTGCGCAGTTAAACTGAGAATGTGTGATAAAAATGAAACAATCCATAACACTACTCCTTTACTATAGTAACTAATATTTATTATTTTATTATTCACTCCGACGTCACACTGTTAACAATACGTTACATTATATGCAAAGCTCACTGCGTTTTAATTTTGTACAAAATGTATTCTTTTATTGCTGCCTCTACGTGAGCCCTGCCTGAGTGAGTACATATCATAAAATGTCTGACATGCTCACTCCGCCCGACTATATACATATATGCGTCCATTAAACGTCGCATAGGTTAAGACCTCTAGAGCGACTTAGACGAAATAATTTCTCTATTACCTGAAATAAATTCTAGAGGTGCACTGTAACATGTCTGATAGTCAGTCAGGAACGGCAGATCCTCTCGTATTAGAGTCTTGATGCCCTAGTTCAGGATTCTAAGCACGTGCTGCCTGATTTTTTACGATAGAATGTCACCACTTAAATTTGCAAACAAAAGTTCTCAAAAAGTTTCCTATCCCAGTCATGTAGGGAAGGGAAAACGAGGATGAGACCCACGAACAAGTATAATTTTGTCCCGAAGTATGTTTGAAGTCATGACTGAATTTGAATTCATTACATTGGCACCAAAGTAGCTCCAGAACGACTTAGTCCTGGTAAACTTTTCACGGAAATTAAATGTTCACTAATTACGCAATTGTTGCTTTATTCTATGCAGAGTAGATGGTATAGTATGGCAGTATACTGACATAGGATGATTCTTGGCTAGTGCTGGTCTTCAGGATAAACATTAGGAGGACCCCGGCTACTTTCAGGGGCTCTCGTTGCGGGTACCCCGGAAGCGGAAAGTTTATTTGAGTTGTGTGTAAGCGTGCGGTAACGAGCACTCTTCTGCTCTAAAACTTAGTTCATTAGACGGCGGGTAATGTCAATTGCTCTTCCAAAAGATGCTGTGTACTTTTATTAATGGCCCTATAAATGTGTGTGGACCCGTCTGCAGTTAGGTCCTTCAGAGGTAAAGATGGTCGGTCGAAGTCATTCAACAAAACCCAAATGTTTTCTACAAGATACTTACAAGTTTGCGAAGTCAATTTAATGGCCTGCCCTCACCGCTTTGATTCTTTATGGGAAACCCTTCCAGTGATATTTTCTGGGGTAAGTTTACCTGTTACTGGAAACCAAGTGCCCATCTAATGTCATAAAAGCCCCTCCAACAATAGCTTGAGGATATTTACTCTATGTTTTGTCTCAAGCACTAACTTACCAATTCCCTTTTTTTATGCAGAATATATTGTTAAAAAAAAGTTACAAAAACTGATATAAAAACTTTCCCGACAAAAGCAGCCTCCATAGAATGTGGTGTGACATAAGTTTTTACATAAAAAATATGCGCTTTTCTTCCTTCCAAAATTCGGGGTTAATATTTGTCACTTTATGCAGTAACTTGCTGTAAAAGTGAATTGCCTTAGCTCCTTTATGGAACGTGCATCGTGTACGTGTACACTAGCTCCTAAGTATATAATTTAAATTTTATCTTAGTTGGACGTGACACATGGTGACAGTCTAGTTAAAACATAAATAAACTGAAATATCTCGGTTTCAAGATCAAATAAAATGAAGTGTGTCAGTAAAATAGAGCAACAGCCATAATAGGATGGTTTCTACATACATACATACATGTATAAGGAGACGTGCTCTAGAGAAGACCCGAAACAGAAAACTATGCACGTGTGAAAATGGGGACACATGAAGACACTATCCAGCATGCGAGTTCATATACAACAGTAGTCAAAATCAGATGATAACTATAAGCTTCAATAAAAGTAGTGGATATACAGTACTTTTCAAAATTATTTGTGCAGTGTAAAATTTACAGAAAAGCGTCAGTAGAACCCTAATATCGGTACTTAAAACACAAGTTATTTGTTGAATTTTTTTTCAATAATAATTTTGAGTTCATATTATTTACGCAGTTTTTGGTTTTATTTTCATATTATTAAAATAGGATGAAGAAAAAGATTAGTGACTCATATTTCAGGCAATTATGTTGATGATCGCAAAATGTACCATTTAGCATATTCAGTAAACCGCCTCTCGTTCGGTCACGAAGGACAAGCAGCAGTGGTGGAAGTGGTTTGTAGTTGTAGTTGTAGTTAAATTTCGTCTTCCACGATTCACACGCTTTAAGTGTTTAGAAGCTAAACATTAGGGTTTACAGTAATACCAACATAATACTGTTGAATTTTGTAGATACATTTTGTGGACAAACGAGTCAGCATTTTCCTTGGATGGTACATAAGGGGAAAAAAGTGTCCCGTTCAAATTCAGGAAAAAAAAATCAAATTATCAAAAAGCGACGTTCAATGAAATCGGACCTCTATTAATTCTTCCTGAGAAAGAAACATCCAATACGTACTTGGAGGTTATAAACGGTTTTTGTAAGAGGTTTTTTCACTGCTGGTAATAATCTTATAGGTCCAGGTGTCTTCCTTCATCAGAATAAAGCACCAATTCATACTAGCAGGCTCATTAAGAATTTCTTAAATGGAGTTAGACAAGAAATTATAGACTGGCCCCGCCGAGTTCTGACTTGAATGTTATTGAAAATCTATGGCACATCACGAAATATAAAATACTCTAAAATTTCAAGAGAACCAAATGCTGTTATCGAAGTTTGAAACCAAATCGACGTTGAAACATGCAGAAAATTAATTGACTCAGTTCCAGGACGACTGCAATTGGTCATTGAGGAGAGAGGGGGGTCGTACATCTCATTAAAAGATCACAAGGTATTTACAAAGTGAAACAATGTAAATAATAATTTTAATTTAATTTATAATGGTTTTTTCTTTAATTTTTGTTATGCACAAATAATTTTGAAACGGAAAAACGCTTGCACAAATAATTTTGAAATCTAAATTTTATCGTTTTTTTCAATGAAGAAGTGAAATTGTTATTTGGTTTTTAATGTTAATTTGTTATAAATACTTCCAAGAATACAAAAGAAAAAAAATTCAACAAATAACTTGTGTTTTAAGTACCGATATTAGGGTTCTACTGACGCTTTTCTGTAAATTTTACTCTGCACAAATAATTTTGAAAAGTACTGTAAAGGGGACGTTAAAGGGATGCAGGAATATACAAGGACTTTTAAAGTTAGGTGTTTTGGAAGTGAGGTCAGAGCCACATGTGTAGGGCAACAAATAAAATAGTGAAAATAGTATTGGTAGAAATTGAAGTGGGCACTATGTTGAACTTGTCAAGGACAAGAGAAGGATCAAGCAATAATATTATACAATATTTGTCAATAAAACAAATTTCGATATGACCACTATGAATAAGCAAAGCTATTGGTTTATTCCACTCCATTAATATTAACAGGTTTTAATTTAATCGCAGAATAATATGGATTACGGATCTGAATTGTTACACCCAAATGTTATACTAAATATATACATATGTATACCACTATTTTGATTTGGAACCACATAATATATTTGTGTGATGTTACACTTGTTAGCCAATACAAATCACACCAAAATTTGCAGTTGTTAGTTTATTAAAAATGCATCCTTCTTGTTTTCAAATAAATTTGGGGATTTTCCGAAATCAATGTTAAGGCTGATCCATAGGAAATTGGTATGAAGTTAGTAACATATTCCTTTCTTTGTTCTTTTCATGAGGTATCGAGTCTATAAAGTATCTTGGCTGCTACTTGGACATTTTTTACTCTTAACAATATCTACATATACCTCACATTTGTAGGCCATACCGCTTAAGCAGGTTGAGTGGTTTAACTAGAGATTTGTCGCTCTTATTTTTCCGACCCAGGTTACACTAAACAAAGGCACTCTGCACCTGACTATCGGAGGACAGTGCCAAAGAGCATATAACACATATCTAACTAGGCTAACAAGTGTCATGGCATCCTTTTTATTACGCCGTCACGATTCTCTAATCGCGCTGGGCGATGGTACTGGAAGAAACCGCATGAAGTAAGCTGAATCATATGCACACTTTTGGCATTCGGTTTATTAGTGCTCGATCTTCTTCAAAAACCTGGTAGGACGACGAATCTAGCAGCTATCTTACCAACTAAGCACAAGCAAGCCCTCAACTAAAACATGTAAATATATCCACCAGTTGAAGAAATCACGAAGCTACACCCAAAGAAGGCATAGGCACATGGGATTAAAAAAATAAATAATTTAAAGAAACTAAAAAATACACTTTTATTTTTAAATCAACCAAAAAGTAAAAAATAATTTTGAATTTAAAGTTTTTATTTCTGCAGCCACTTACTTAAATGTAAAAAAGCGTAGAGTAGTCTTACCCTATATTTTTTATTTTATTAACCCTGGAACTTTTCATGAGCGCCTCACGCTTTTCTACATTTAAGTAAGTGGCTGCAGCAATAAAAACTTTACATTCAAAATAATTTTTTACTTTTTGGCTTATTTTGATATAAGTGTACTTTTAAGTTTTTTTAAACTATCTATTTTTTTCTACTGTTTAGTCTATTATGTTTTTTATTTTGGCGTGGTGGCCATATTAAATTTAAAAGGGCGTCACATATGTAGCTTACTGTATTCTACCTGTGGTACTCTTTCGTTTGATACCCACGTCATGGGCTCGGTGGAAAACAATTGCAAAAATCGGTCGCCATCCTGGAACCGCCTTCTTGATTTTTTTTATAAAATGGTCAGATTTCATTTAGTACGTATATCTACATGATGAGTTGAACTCACGTTGAACTCGAGTCCAACTACATGAAAACGCCAGCCGAGCTGAGTTAGGGTCGAATGAGCTTGACTCAGCTCTGCTACCTTGGTGGAGTTGAAATTATGCATGCAGACACAAGTTGAGTGGTTGAGTAGTTGAATTTAGTCGACACCACCATCTCTGTGTTTTATTTGTGATTTTTTGTAACCTGTAGTGCCTTTTAATGGTTTTAAGTAGCTTGACCTCGTATATTTACTTTTGACGTGACAACGTCTATTAAATCGGTTTAAGATAGGATAGCGCGCGTGTGAAAATGTCCCGGACAATGTCCCGCACACAAAAAAAAAATCATATCTTCGCCCCCATACATGTTAGGGGGGTGGTTAATGGCTCAAAATTTTCGTTAATTTATCCTCTACACGGGAAAAATACAGACGTTGTCACGTTCTAATTAATAGACGTTGTCACGTTAAAATACGGACGTGATACTTCACATCCAAGACCATTAATTTTTTTTTTGTTTCTTTGTTTGCTGTTTTCTCATGTCGAGTGCAGACTAACTAAAAAGGCATAGAAACCCTTATAACCCACTGTATAATTAAATAAGAACGATTTGTCTAGAAAAATGTATTTCCAAGCCCACCAAAAATATATATGGTATGGGGTTTAGATCTACATCTAATACTGTGTTGAATAAACGACCAGAAAGAAAACTCTCATTCCAGTTGTTTAGAGCCGAAGTGGATACAAATAGTTTGGAGTTTAATTATTAACAAGGAAGTCACACCTTGTTGAAATCAATGGAAATATCTAGAGCAACCGTACCAGACTCACCAAAGCAATTCGTATTTTGGTTGAGATGCTCTATTAGAGTCACAAGAAGATCCCCAGTAGATCCTTTTACTCCGAACTCTTTAGACTTGCTGTGTAATATTTGGAATTCTGCCTTTTGGATTTGGAATTTTGGATCTAGTAGAAGTTATTGCTATTAGTGCGGTATTTGGAGCGGTTGTTATGTTGTAACATGATTATGGCATAAGCTGATTATAAGCTGTTTTTCAAGTTTCTTGATTAGTTTCCGAGAAAAATTACAGGCGAAAAGGATGCTCAAAGGCTTTAACTAAAGTTTAGGAAAATTACTCAGGCTTCGAAAGAAGGGAAGAACAGCAAAGATGGTTGGAAAAGTGGAAGCACTCATGAAGAAAATCGGAACTTTCGCAGCCTTAGCAGCAATTGCAGCAGCAGCAGAGGAGGATGCATCAGCGGTTGTGAAAACTACGGGTGCAAACTGCAAATACAATCAACGCATCTCCTAAAATGGCTGTGTAGGAGACAACAACAAAATGTTGAAGTGCCTGCAGATCAATCTTAAGTGGTTGGGATAGTCGGCAGATCTTCTCCCATCAAGTCATCAACTATCGAGTCAAATTTCGACTCTGTCCTATGAATCTTTATCGCTCTGATTGCTGTTTGAATGCTGGATAGGATAAAAATTCGCTTGTTAGCGTAGTCCCTTACTAGGTTCTCCTAGGTGCATGCCAATAAAGCGCCTACCTTCCCTTGATAGACCGTAGCCAGAGTGTTCAAGCAAAGCGCTCCAGTAAAGCTGTGTCATTTACCACATATCGCGGCGCCCACATTTGTTTCTATTTTGTTGCCATTCCAATACCATACGAATCCAGACAGTGATATTTTATAGAAAGCCTAAGATAGCCTCTTTTGTATGTTCACGGAAGGTGGGCTTAAACTTACTTGCCTTCGGAATCGTTTCTGTAATTCTGACGATTGTAGAATACCCCCATTCAATATCACCGCCCAAGTGGTGCTCTACTTAAAGTGTAGTGGTATCAAATTAAGAAGAGGCTTCAATGCTGCCTGCAGTAATGTATGAATACCTCCAATGATGGAAGTGTATGATATTCTTTGAGTTTTTCTGGAGGTGTACACGTAGGGGGGGGGGGGGGGAGGGGGGTTGGTATAACACTGTAGACTCTTGGTGAACAGAAATCTCAATAAGTTGACCTCGGATTTGTTAAGAGATATCACACTGCTTTTATAAATAAAAAAAGTGGTCGTAAACGACAAATTCTTCATTATGTAAATCACTACAAGGGCCTAAAACTCTAGCTTTTCTACATGTTATGAAATGAGGGCTTAAAAAGAAAGGATATTCTCAGTTTAATAGTCTCACCACGAAGTCAGTGAAACGTATTGGTGGGTTTTTAAGCTTTACTTGTGTTCATTGTATTTCCGATTCTAAAAATTTGCTTGTGAAAAATGAATTGAAAAACCATTCTAGAACGCTAACACTGGTGACATAAAGAGCAAAAGAGTTGGTGTTACTACTATGGAAACATAAATCCCAGTCAGTTTTCATTAGTATGTATATGCATAAAAGGCTGATATTGATTAATCCTCCAAAAGCCTTGCTGTTAAAATTAAATTCAGGTCATTTTCGTGAAATTCAAGTCCATTTTTTTTAATGTAACCTAGGCTAAGTACTTATTTATCCTGTAATTAATTCTCTAAGAGTGCTGAAAAAATTTTAAAACTTACCACATAATATCCGTCAGAACATTTTTGCCGCTAAAACTGTATATTCTAGGTGCTTGTGAGAAGAATCCTCCTTGACCATTAAAGATTCCTTTCCACGAGTTAAACAGGACATCCCCCCTTGTATTTACAACCGGAAGTTCGCGGTCGCTGTTGCGTACAATGGAGTCAAGGTTCTGCACTCTAAAAGGGAAAAAAGTAAACATTAAAAATTAACAAGACAAAAGCTTTATGTTTTTATTCAGAATATCAAACATTAATAAGGGCAGAGGACGAAACAACCATAAAGCATCCACGTCCCAGCCCAGCTTCCCCCCCTCCTCCACAGTCCTGTAATCGATGGTAGGGATTTGTTTTTGTGATGTTGAACTGTGAGAGTGGGAGAGGAGGAGGAGGAGAACATTTTTTTGCAGTAATTGCTTGAATTGCAATTGTGTCACAGCGGAGGAAGAAAGTCCTGATAAGGGTTTTTACAGAAATAGTTCGGACAGGATACTACTGGGTGCTAGTATCTGTGATTTGGCATTTTTTCCTTTACTTTCTGTTTCCGTTTTTGTGATAGCACCAAAAAAAGGAAAGCCGGCGACACCATGAAAGAGCGGAATTTCATTATACCTTCAGCTGAAAATGAAAGCCTGAAAAGATGCGCTCAACAAACATTTCAGGTAAATTTGCAGAGGTTCGTTCTGCAGGGCTGTTTTTCTGTGTGTGGTTGTGATGCTTGCTGGTAACATTGGCGCCGGATCCGGATTTTAGAATTTTACAATATACCGATGGGAGGACTCCGGCAAATATTTAAGTTGTGGAAGATGGGCTTAAGCTCTTATCGTAATCAAGTTGGATGGGGACGACATGTTGTTACAGAAATTTCATTCTATCGCGCTGTGCTTTTTGTATTAAATTTAATTTTTTAGAAACGTGTTATTAAATTGTTTGCAGTCGTTTAGACTGATAGGTGAAATACCTGATGTTTAATTCATTACAAGAATAGTGTTTCCACTAAATTTTTCTCGAATTAGTGTTTTTTCGGAGCACCATAATCGTCGTGCCGTAGAACCATTTTACATTGCTTATCGGCTATCTTAGATTTTGAAGCCAAATCGTTGGAACAGGATCAGCAGTCTCCCTAAAACGATTTGTTACTAAACGCGGTCAACCAAAAAATCAAACCACGGCGCGCACCGAATTTTGATCGGCCGACCGACTCACAATCGATAGTTTTGGTTGTACATCCGCACTCCGTATATGGCCTTTAGACTTGTATGAAGAAGCAAAGTTGCGCCAAACATCGAGACTGTGGACATAAAGGCATACACGGTCAAATTGGATGTACCTCCAGATTTTCATCAAATCCATGCCCGCTATGTATTTTGATCAGCCGACCAGCTCAAAGTCGATAATTTTGGTTGTACATCAGCCCTTCGATATGGGGGAGCCTTAACAGAGCACATTACCGATAGAGACGTCTTCATCCTCCAATAGCCCGTTAAATCAGTAGTCGTTAAAAGATGAGAGACCATAGCGGTGATAGTAGTACAGGAACACTACCGAGGCTGCTGCCAACCGGACGTTTCTTTGTCATGCATGTGGTTAGTTCGGTCCAATTGTAAGCGTAGGCTTCGTATGTCAGCAGGGGTATGGACAGAACGGGAAATATGACGGAAATAAATTTTGAGTATCGCTGAAATGCTCTTCAAACATGCCGTCCATATCGTACTACGTCCGACGAAGCAGCAGGTGTCATAGCAAGAATGATCCAAATTGATTTTCTGACGGCGTAGAGAGGTTGTACGACCCAGAATATGCAAAAGAGCGACGGATTATTGTGCGCTGGCAGTTCTTCGCAACATAACAGAACATGTGAGACGAATCTACTAAAGGCCGATGAGTGCATAAACTCATACCAATGGGGAGAAATTGTTTATGATGGAAGATAAGAAAGTGACCTGAAAAGCCCGATTGAAAATAGTTTAGTGGTTAATATTCTTACAAGCACGCATGGCGCCCGCAGCTAGCACGCATGGCGAACAAATAGGCATGCAATAAAAGTATGCACGTTCCCGTCACAGGCACGCAAGCTCCTGCGGCAGGCACTAATATCAAAAAATTCTTGCTACGGGCGTGAAAATTTGTAATGCATCCACATCGGCATAGATTATTCCAAACGCGACTGTTGTTTCATCAGGCAGTCCCCCAACTAACTACTAGCCACGTCCAAGGCTGCTTGACCTACGCAATCGAACGAAAACCGTTCTACAGATATGCTATTGGCACCCTTTATGGTCACCTATGCTAGGAGCGTGCAAGTTTTCTTCGCGTCCATGTTAATTGACACTTTTCGTGCGTGCGAGTTTTATTTTTACTCAAGCATGCATGCTAGCGGCGGGCGAGTTTCATTTTTACTTGGGATTGATACTTTCCATGCATTTTTGCTGCGAGCGAGTCTACTCAAGCGTGGATGCTTGCAAGTGCGTACCTACCGCATGCTAGCTGTGGACAAGTTTCATTTTTACTCGGGCATAGATTTAGATTCAGAAAACATAGGAATACACACTCTACTTGATTTCGTATGAAAATTGACATTTAAACCCCCGTAAATGGGTGTAGGGAAGTTGTAAAGTGAAGCTAGGGAAAAACGAGGGGTCTAATTAATGTTTGGTATTATTCTTCGTTCTTAGAGGCCCAGAAAACATAGGAATACACAGGCCACTCGGCTTAGTATGAGAATCAACATTTCAACCCCCAGAAGGGAGTGCATGGGAGGGGTTAAGGGGAAATGGTTAGTTAAAATTTTTGTTTATGGTCATATTTGGTGTCAGCGACCCCAAAAGGGGGGTAAGGGGAGGTGGAACATATTGACCGGCTCGAACCTCGATCGAAAGCGGACCATTGAAATTAGACCGTTTGGATCTCTAATATATAACAACCTCAAAGGCAGCCTGGCAGACCATAGTTTTATTTTGCATGGAGTATTGCTTTGGAAAGTGTGCTTGTAGTAAAACCATCAAGGTTTCCTCTCTAGTTTGTGAAGCTTTGCCGAGTCTCAAGCGCTTTCGATACTGTGGTAGAAACATCTCCGTTTATCCATTTTTGTTCGTCTAATGGCCCTATTATAGGTGACTAGTAAGCTAGTGCACCTCTCGTAATAATCGCTAATGCAGTCCTCGTAATTATCACGTTGATGAGTTTCTGTGTGGCGGATCGTATTGTTAACGAACAATTGATTTAAATTGCAGTTTCGTTCCACTGTGCATCATATTTTGCAGCCCTATGCATAAGTTGCAACATCGGCTGCCGTTTGTGAAGGTTTAATAACAAATAGGTTATAGAACTAGGTGATCGCCTTCGAAACGAGGTTGTCAGACAAAGATGCGATCAGCAAACACTGATCGAAGAAGAAATGCAAAAACGTCGACTACGGTGGTTTGGACATGTTTGCCGAATGGATGATAACCGCTTGCCACGTAAACTTCTCTGGCGAGACCGTCCTGCAGACTGGAGAATACAGCGATCGGCACCGAAGAAAACCTGGTTGAAGAATATCGAGGGTGACTTAAAGAATCAACGATTATCAGTTACCGAGGCTCGAGACACCGCCAAAAACCGAGAAGAATGGAAGCGAATCGTGAATAGAGTTCGGGACCCAGCGGCACCGACAGCAGCGTATCCGTTGCGGGGACGTCCCGCTCGGACCGCCAGCTAACGGATCAAAGAAGAAGAAGAAGAAGAAGAACTGGCATTATTTTTGCAAAAACAGGGTAGTTTTAGATAAAGACCAGTACTTTTCTTGAAGGAAAAACAGTGTTTCTGCCGAAACACGATTTGTTTTTAATTTTGAAACGCCTCCATTCTCGCACAGCAATAAAGCAATAAAAAAAAAGAACCATGAAAATGACAAACATTAAAGTATTATTAAGTAAAGAGTTAGAAAACGTTAAAAATTAAGAAAATTACCATCTCATAAAACTTTCAAAGTAATGGCAAATAGCCAATTAATTACGGGGAATAATTAAAAAAGGACTGCAGCCTACGACCAGTACCTTCCTAGCGAATAACGTTTCTTTTAATCATGAAACCTCTGAAGGGTCACTTCTGTCAAGTATTTATTTGCTATCTCCCTTAATGCTATGTAAACAAACTGCCTTTGGGCAATTGTCGCTTTGCTTAAAAAAAAAATCCGAATAACATCCGTGCTCAGAATACGAAAAAAGGAGAAAAAATTAGCTGGGGGCACGCATATCAACTTAATCTGGGGGAAAGCTTCTCAAGCCCGCATCTGAAAGGGTATTTCATGACGAAGGGGTTATGACAAGTTACTGGGTTTAACCCTTTTTTTCGCTCTCTCCCAGCCAAAAGCCCTTCGGGGGCTAGAAAATGTTTGGCAAGAAAAGCCTAACAGCAAACCACCACCAGATTCTGAAGTATGCCGCTCCGACGTAAGGTAGGTCATTAAATTCTGCTACTAGTGTTTGACACAATTTTAGATAATGGCCAACTCGCATATAAATTATTAAACTTGGCCATGACATTACCCAGACAATTTATAATATGACCACAGTCCGTCCTTCTTCTAGGAGGTGGGGGTTTTTTTACAGCATGCCACCGAGTCGCAACTGTGCAAGGACGGGAACGAACGAAAAAAATGGACCTCTTATAGCTTGGATTCCCTGAAAACGGAAGGCACTGAGGGCCATACTATCGCAAGAAGGTAAATTATGAGTTGACTTTATTTCAACTTTAACCTTATGTGACTTGTAATGTAATTGCTTTGTGGCCTAACGAAATAGACGAGAGAGACGGACCTTTTGGAATATACGTGACGGTTAAATCCCTTTCTAGGTCTTTAGCGGAGGATAAGGTGTGGAAGAGTAAGTAGTGGAGGCGGCTGCTAAGTTAAATTTTAAATATTTTTAAGTCAAATTATGAAAAATAAAACAGTTCTAGCGAAGGAGGCTTTGTATCGAATAAAGCTGTCACTTCTGCTGCATGTGGCGGGCCAACGGCTACTAAAGGCCTCGAAAGGTAGAGACAGGACCCGACACAACCCGAGAAGAGGCACTCCGGATGAACACCAAGCGGCTCTGTTAGCAATTCCTAATACCTCCTTCCCGTCGTGATACCGGGGGTATCCTTCCCGTCGTGATACCCTGAGGGCCGCTACCAAAAATCAACATTGCTACGAATCGACAACCATGGCCCCTGTGCTGAAAGTCGAGTCGTGTTTCGTGACAATCTGTTTGAGTTAAGTAAGTGACTTTCCAGTCGTGTGACGGCTTTTAGCACAAGGACCTAGAGTCACGAACAAGACATCACGTCGGTGAAAAGGAAATCATAGCAACGGCAGGGAGACGTCGCATCGCCATTTCTCTTCAACGTTGTGATCGACGCAATTATGCATGAAGCATTCGATAGACGATGTGGAGTTCAATACGACAACAACTTCATCATTGACTAGATGTTCGCCGACGATAGCATCGTCTTCGCCGACACGGATGCCGAAGCATCGGATATCTTGAACGACATTCCTCGCAACGTCCAGTCATACGTGTTAAAATCAATGCAGAAAAGACCAAAGTGTTCACCTCCATGGAACCCAAATCGACCAAGTTCCGATGTTCAAATATTTGGAATCATTGGTTGGGGCAAAGAAGCTGGCATCGATGGGCGACGTTTCCAGCCACATCGGCCAGATAACAGCAACATTCGCCTCACTCAAGTGCTGCATATGGAAATGAACAAATACTACCATCAAAACGAAAGTACGCCTTTATTCAACGTTGGTCGTTCCGATTCTTCTTTATGCTTCGGAAACGTGGACACTGCTCAAGTCGGTTATTAACAAGCCAGGTTTTCCAAACACGATTGTCTTTAAAACGAGAAATCTTCTTCTCGTCTTTGAAGAAATACAAAAACGTCGACTACGGTGGCTTGGAGATGTTTGCCGAATGGATGATAACCGCTTGCCATTTTGACTTCTCTGGCGAGACCCTCTGACAGGCAGGAGAATTCAGCGATCGGCACCGAAGAAAACTTGGCTAAAGAATATCGAGGGCGACTTAAAGAATCAACGATTATCAGTTATCAAGCTCGAGCGTCGCCAAAAATCGTCGAGAATGGAAACGAATCGTGAATAGATCACGGCACCGAGTAGCACTGACAGCAGCGAATCCGTTGCGCAGATGTCCTGCTTGGACCGCCAGCTACCGGATCAAAGAAGAAGAAAGAAAAAGAATGGAACTAAGCGTCATGGGAGCATATCTTCCCACAAGGTGAGTGCTTCTTATATTCTGGTGTGAGTCAAACCGAAAACCGTAGGTGTCGCGTTGACCTAATCCTCACCAAGGAAGCCATGTCCAGTCTCAAACTGATCGTCTGTATTTGAGCGAATTATAACCGTGCGTTTGTATCCCAGACTAAGAAGTACTACGGTAGTGTAATGCTACACCCTAACTGAAGACGTAGACAATGACAACGAGGACGAGTTTAATATTTGGCTGGAAGAGTGTTTTTGCTCTATTCCAAGAGGAGACATCATTGTTTTAATGGGTGATTTAACACATTAGATCGACGCTATGAAAACCGGCTTTGAACACACAATTTCAAATCAAGGAGTAAGCTAAGTTCTTAATAGCAGTGGGAGCTTTTCGTTAACTTCTGGCCATCTCAATCTGAGATAATGTCCAATTAAAATTCTCTAAATATAACATATATCCCGCTTATGACTAGATTTAACCCAGGTTCAACCCAGTCATAAACGGAGGTCTAGTTGAAATTAGGTCCACTTAACTCAACTCAGCTCTCTTACCTGGGTCAAGTTGATATTTCCCTCATATACGCGGGTTGAGTTGAAATTGGGTTGAAGTGACATTTGTTTTGCTCGTTTACTGTCCTTGAATAGGAATGAAAAATTATTTCGTTCTGAATTTTTACGTATCTATGAATGAGAATTTCACACAAAAACTTGAGGTTATGTTTTGATTTCAGTTTAACTCTATTTTAACCCAAAGAGAACTCAACTCGACATCATATATGGTGGTCGAAATTTCAACTCAACCTCGACTCAACGTTTCAACCTAGTCATAAAGGGGTTAATATAGAGAAAGGATTATCATACATGGTTGCAAAAGGACCAAAAACAAGCATACAAATCGCACACACTATACAATCCTGTTAACACATCAAGCAACATCATCTAGGATTGATGATGGCAATTGAGAGAAAATAAATTCGGATATTAGAGCCATGAAGAGAACTCGACTAGAGAATTGTGGCGCATAAATAAAAAGAAAACTTAGTTCAGCTGAAGTCATATGCCCTAAAGAAAACTAACAGACTTAAGTACAAATAACTGTGAACAAAACAAAGTCACAGCACTTCCCAAAAGTGGTACAATATTCGCACATTTCGTACAGTGTAGAAAAACAACTGAGAAATTGAAAGCAAAGTCTTTGTAGAAGTAATCTCTCAGAATTAATTAAAGCATCTCATCTTAAAATGACGGTAATCGGTAACTTTTAAAATTTAATTAAAACTTGCATAAAATTTCAAAGATGAAAAGAACAAGAGACGTGCATTAAGCGATTGCTGTTGTAAAACTACTCTCTACTAGAAAGCGCAAGGTAAAATTATTGCAGGTCTGCCTCGAAAGGAAATTCGTCTGCCCGGATGCAAAATAACCCCAAGGGTTTATTTTCGTGAATTTACTCCATTCTTCTACTTCAAGTCGCCCCGTGTATAGCCACCCGAACGGCGCTCTTGTTTCCCAACACGGTGTTTACACGCATTGTAAAATCTCACCTGACTATTAGTGCCCTGAAGCGGGCTCACTTCATTTTAGGGTATTCCTCTGACGGTACGGTGTTGGTGTATGCCTTTGTTAAAATGAAAGGATAAAATGGCATAATAGGAGGCGAAATACAATTTTACTATCATGCAATGGAGAGCATTTTTCACGGTCTACATATCCCTTCTATGTGGAACGTGCAACTCTTTCACAAAAGGCTTCGTTTCAATGTAAATATTTTACTCTTGGAACATTATTTTCCCTCTTGTACTTTTTTACCTTTGTTTCTGATTATTTTTAACAGCTCTTTTCGTTACATTTTCCCCTAGATCCTTTTCATTAATATCCTTCGTCTTTGATGCAATTCTTGAAGCTCTTTGTTCGCCTCTAGAATTTTTTTTTCAACTTGCGGAAATGTTACTAGACCGGAGAAATTATATGTACTCATGAATGTGAAAGTAACCGAGTGCCTAATTATATTTTTAAGCTAAGTAAGAAGAAAATCCTTAGAATTTGTACGAGGGTATGTAGTGTATGTAGCGGAAATTTTCTTCTTATTCTTATGCTCCTTTAAGCTCTTGTGGGACATTGGGCGGAAACAGTTGCCCTCTAGCCGGCAACTACTCTCAGCACCAAAATACAAAGCACAATGCTATAACGGGCTTCTTCTTGTTTTGTGAGGTATTGGGCCCAAAAGTACCAGTTCGACTAAAACGAGGTTAATCAACTATCACTTAGTTCTCTTTGAACGCATAGGATCAAAACTTCTGATAGTTGGATATAGGCACTGTATTATATTGAATTTGGGAGTTGGCTTGATTCTTTTTTGCATATGTAGTTGTTTATTCAACATGACAGGATACTAATAGTTTGTGTTGCACCCTTCTTTAAGCGTTAACCGGTGCTTGTGATCTTGGTCGAATAACACGAATTACTGAAATGGAACGAGAGCCGAGAATTTTGAGGTTCCACCAATATCTGATGAAAGTTCTACCCTGAAATCAACAAGCTTAAAACAAGTGGGCATGATCATAAATCGGTTCCAAAATAGTAAGGCTAAGAGTCCAGACGGCAACACTTCTCAATGGAAGTTATCCAAGAAAAAATGTCTGTACGTTCCGATGCTCGTTCCGCGTGGTCGTGTCACGGTAGATGTGAATACGTTTATGCACACTGTATAGAAGAATATTATTTTGTATGGCGCGTCACGTGTTTGGCACGCTCGATGTTTGTAGATATGAATGTCTTTTCTCGAGCGCGAATCCGGCTTCAATGCAGGTTGAGGGTTGACTTTCAACCATGTCTGGAGGTATATTGGCCCTAACAATTAGGCTGAACAACAAGAAATCGGCGGGTGTAGAGTTTCCAACTACATCCTAAGGAAAAGCCTTGGAGTGCTTACTCCGCAGCTAGCGGTTATCTTTAACACATATTTTATTAATAGTTTCTTCCCCAACACATGGAGGAAGGCAACAATTCTACCGGTGCATAAGATAGCAAAGCCAGTGAAACCAGAGGACTATTGACCTGTCTCTCTGCTCTGAAATTTTTGGGGAAGCTGCTGGAAAGACTTATCCTGAGCAGGCTGGAGGATTCTTATGACAACCAAATCATCCCGCAAGCTCGAGGACGATATCTCTGGCGGCCATGTTTTTTTTGTGATTCCAAAATTGTTTTCTCAAAAAGTCCCAAGGAAGCTGTGGACCAATCTCAGCCGTTTTGGAGATTTGTCTCCTTAATGGTGCATCCACACTACGCGGACTTAGGTCATACGCGCTTTTGCCTCTTTTTTTCATATAGAGTTTAATGCCTTTTTTTGCGATATTTTTAAGGGCAAAGGCAGTACAGCCAAACTGCGCGGACCAAAGGCTGTGCTTAAAAAGGTACATTGTACGTCTACACAATACGGGCTTTTCAAAAGCGCTTATGTTTTTTCAAACAAAAATTGTTGTTTTCTCAATTTGCTCACGATTCAGAACTCATGCGCGCTTTTGTCAGAGGCCGTACGGCGAAAAGCGCGTAGGATCTAAGTCCGCGTAGTGTGGACGGCCCATAAAATGCTAATTTCCCCGGACTATTGCGGATAGCAGGCGGTCGTACGACTTTGGTGAGTAAGAAGGTCCACTTCGTTGAAGGAGTCTTTGGAGCGGAGCTTTTGGAGTCTGCAGGCTCTCACAATCCAGGCAGTCCTTTTGGAACATCTCAACACCTAATTGTAACCTCTTAACCTCTATTTTTCCCTTCGCTCAGCATGTTGTGTCCTATTAAACAATCTCCTAGCTTTCCTCCGCATTGCAGTCAGTCTGTCGTTCCACCATGGAACTTTACGAGAAGGCTGGGAGGAAGAAACACTGTTGCTGCCGTGGTCGGAGGAAATCAGCAACTTAGTGAGCGGCGTTGCAGCCACCTTTAGTTCATTCGAGTAAAAATGAAAAAAGGTCCTTACAACGGGCGAACACTGGCTGCTTGGAGTTTTTAAGGAACATATAACCGTAGAGTTTTTAACCATTTTTAACGGAAGCACTTAAGTCTCCAGGACGGCCAAACTTGACCAAACGATTTAAATGACCGAGTACTGAGTTTTACACAATTGTATTCGACGGGCATACGAAGGCCAAGTGCATAACATTTTCGTTAAGTACAATCGGCCTTTAGATTATCATACTTACAGACTACCGATGCACTAGAGAAACAGGCTCGTCAGTCGTCGGTTTGATGTACGTTAAGTGTGTAGTTTAGTGGAAAATTTTATTATTTAGCCATACAAAGAAAACAAAACAATCGAAAAAAATACAATTTTTATTGTACCGCGTTCGAAATCGAGGTCCCGACTTCATGATATTTTTCTCAATAAATACGAGGTGAGTTTTGAGTTTTGTTAGCGAGCGAAAGTTCCAGACAAGATTCCACCCTAGAAACACTACAGTGAAGTTCAATTGCAGGTTCGATTTCCAGAGCAGAAGGTTCGATTCTCCTGACGCGAAAGCTCATCCAAGACGCAGCGAAGTTCAACTAATTTCAGACAGTTGCTGCTCACTAACACCCAAGACTAACTCCGGAGGCCGGTACCGATGACATCACTGGCTTAGAACTCCCATAGCCATACTACTGCTTTATTTGCTTGAGAAATCATATCTCGCCATTCCGTTTTACGAAGGAATTGTTCGGTTTTTGTTTGTACGAGGGTTTTGTAGTCGGTATAGAAGTTGCATTAATCAACCAAATCGCGAAAGTATCTAATAACTGCATAGACAATGATAAAAAGTACTATTTCGTTTCAAGATGGAATTTTATAGTATTTAAACTATGTACTCTTGGCAGGAACTGAACATTATATCAATATAAACTCCGCAGTAGTTCTGACAATAAATTGAAAATAGAGAGGAGTTACCAGATGAAACACCAATTAGCACTAGAGACGACATAAATAGCGCTTTGTATTAAGTTGTGCGACACTATTAGTACTGGCTTGCTTCTCCTTCAACATCCAAGTTGTCTATTCAAAATTTTCTAGAGAAAATAATTTTCTTATGAAAATAATTTGTTTTAAACCACTTTATTAACTTTATAAACTTGAGTAAAACGTGGGTCTTATTTTTGTTGTGTTTTTTGCTATCAAAAGACAAGTCACCTTATCCCTGAACGTCACTGTCTGCCGCAGTCAGTGCTGTCTTTTAATAGAAATTGGATTTAATACTAATTATGAATAAAGAATTTTATCAAACACGACCATGTCTTCTAGGAGACAAAAATTATCTTTTATAACTGATACATCGTCGCTTTCTACTTGGTTAAGTTTTTTGTGTCGCAGCAGCAGCGAAATATAAAATTAAAAATTCAATTAACCTTCAGTCGTGGGGTCTGTACGATAAAATTTTACAAAATAAGGTTACTATTTTTTTTCTTCCCTGTAATCCATTTTCCCTTAATAATTTCGTTAGCTTTCGCAACAAAGACCGAAAAATAAATTATCAACTACTAAAGAAAACTTTCTTAAGTTTCTTGCATTAAGGATCTCGAAGGAATTTAATGCGATTTCTATCGAATTAAGCTGAATCTGCACTCGAACTTATACATATTTTTTTTCGTCGACATTCACTTAAAAAGACTAAGAAAAACAAATGAAAATAAGGTTAAAACCAAAGAAAAAAAATGAAAATTTATATAATTACCTAGAAGTAAGGAACGCCTTGAACGTCCCCAACAGACCGGCTCTTCTTGCTTGTCGATAGCAAGCGAAGTCTGCTCCTCGGATTCCCTGCAAGTCGCCGTAGTAAGGTTCATTAAGTGCAGCCATTCGCAACTGAAAGTAATCACATAGCATTAAAAAAATCTCCACTCAATAGAGAAGATGGTTGGTGGGAATAGGAGTTGTGGTGATTTTTTTTTGGGGTAAGACTCCATTAAGAATCAGAACCAAATTCTCGAGACATTATCACCTGCCCCTTTTTTCTTCGTGGGTTTTTTTTCGTTTGATACATCTCTCGAGAGTTCTTCTGCTGTATTCTATGGAAGGGTGGGATGGAATCTCTTTCCGGGAGTCCTTACTTACCATTCGTGGATACCACTTTTTTTATTTGATTTCGGTGTATAATGATAGCATGGAAAAAGGAAGGAGTGTAATTAGAACATTATTGCTTAGAGAATGGTATTTAAGTAACATCGATACAATAGTAATGCATGTACACAGGAAAAGGCTTCGAAAGTTATATACTCCCAGATTTTGTACCTGATTGGAACAGTATCTTAAGTAAAAATAAAAGACGCCATTACATTCAGAAGCTTCAATAAAATCAAAATAGCACAAAATATCAGAATTTTACATGCATATCGTTAAAATATAAAATTAATAAGTACAAATAAAGTATTTTATTGTAGACTTTAATTTTTATAACATCAACAATCAACATCATCAGTTTTAAAGAGGGGCGGTGCTTTCATAGGTATTAATGGTGCACTTACACCGGGCGCAATTTGTTGGGGGCGCAATTTCAGAAATTATGATTTTAAAAAAAAATTAAACTTTGACAAAAATAAAGAAAGTATTCTCACGGGTACAAAAAAATTACACAAATTAAACAATTTCTATCCCTTGAAGTGATTGGTGTGATTGGTAGTTTTGTATCTCGACTAGGCTAGTATAACCAGCTCTTGCGATTGGTGTCTTTAGGACAAGGCGCGGATCTAGAATTTTTTTCCGGGGGGGGGGTCACAGGATAGAAAAAAATAACAAAAAAACCGACTTCAGAAAAAAACCGCACAAAATGCACAAAAAAGGATGAAATAATTGTTTGTAATTCTTAACAACATTAATCCAATCAGAATGGATCTAGAAAGAAGAATCACTTTTGAAGACGGTGCTAAACCCTGTGGGTGATGTATTAAGGGCATAAGCCTAACAAAGAAATGAAAACGATTGCCGAAGCAAGAGTTAGTGCAATCAAACTCAACTACTACCTGGCACCGCCTTCAAAAGTGATTCTTCTTTCTAGATCCATTCTGATTGGATTAATGTTGTTAAGAATTACAAACAATTATTTCATCCTTTTTTGTGCATTTAGTGCTGTTTTTTTCTGAAGTCGGTTTTTAAATTTTTTTTTATTCCGTACTTTAGTCCATTCATTTTTTTCGGGGGCAATATAAAAAAAAATATTAAGGTTGGTCTACACGGCACAAATAGATCGTTGCGTGTGAACTCAACTGTTCGGCTTGCACAATGTAAAATGTTTGGATTGTACCAAATATGTCTCGGTGATGTTCAACCACTTGCTCCTCCGACCTTATCACAATCAATGTATTATAATACAACGCGTAGATAAGTATAAATATAATGCGCAATAACTAATGGAGGTAATTTTCACTCGTCATTTGCACTCAGTTTATTTACACAATTCGACTTGCGCCAGACCAGACAATTTAAAAAACTAAATTGTTGCGTATGAGGTATGAGCCTACCTTTACGATATGTCTGATACGCTGCCATAGTATCATTTAACCGACGATGCAGCGTACGTATTGCGAGAATGATTCTTCTTTTTAAATCCGTTCTGAGAAGTATAACACACCGCCGCGCCATCGAAAAAAATCGAAGCAGTAACTAAATAGTTTTTGCAGTAAGGTATTTGCATATTTTCGGACGAATTTACAAAAAAACTTATTTTATATGAAACAAAATTCTCCGGGGGAAATTAAAAGAAATATTTATTGTGAAGTCGATAGCTTACTGTACTATACTCGTCATACACTTTTATTTGATACCCAGAACAAGGACGTTTTAAAGAAAAAGTAAGCCGCCATTTTGTGTTGGCCGCCATCAGGGCCGCGCCGACCCCCCACAGCGCCTGTGTGCGAAACCTATGAAGCGCCTCTTTTTTCACGAATCTTAATGTTTCAACTTATTTTTATTTCTTATTTGTTAATTTTGACCGAAATAAATGTTCTCTAGTTTTATATAATTAGATAATATTTTCCTAAATAGGTAAAACCAGTTCGTTTTCGGTTGCCAATTACTGCGAAAAATAAAACGCGAATTAAATTTTTACATACAGTGCTGCGTAAAAAATTAAGACCACCTACACTTTTTCATGAAACTTTTACTTTCGATGCCTACAGCTTTCGAATGATATGTTGGGATAAATAAATGAAACACTCAAATTGTACCTAAATCTAGTGTCTATTTTCTGCAATAACTTCATTAAAATAAAACAAGACGGTATTGCAATATAAATTATAAATGCACTGTAATTATCTGCAAAATGCACTGCAAAATGAATGCTGGACCGGTTAGAACAGGAAGTTCTTTCCTCAAGTTAGTTAAAGAAAATCGAGCCCTGCTCTTTCGGCAGATCTCCATTACGCAAGCGTCTGCTGGTCACATTTGACGAATCCTTTGCGCAAAAGGATAGTTTGATCGGACCACAATAAAAAAACTTCACATGCAGACCTGCCCGAGCAAGAGTTTTGTGGCGTAGAAGCTAACGTCCACAGGAATTGGAATCCGCAACACTGGAACGATGACAGCTAATTTTTAATTGACTATGTTCTTGGTCATCACTTAGTTTAAATAAAAAATTAAACACGTCATTATGATTATTGAATAAATTAAATCTTTCGTCTACGGAGGATAAAGCTTGATCCAATATATAAAAAAATACATTAATTTTAAAAGCGATTTTCGGATCATTTATAGTGTGGTCTTCGTGTTCATAATCAAAACTCTTTGGAGTCTTACGCACTCTTAGGGGTCTGGATCTGGAAGTTTCAAATTCTGCCTCGACATCTAATTTGTCGGCAAGTTTCATTTTCATGGCATCATTTACAATTTCTTCAAAATTTGCGTCGGTTCTAATTTTCATCAAAAACTTCTTTAATTCCGTTAAAGCATGTAAAGCAACTTGCATATTCATATCGATGGACTGCAGAATTTTGCTCACAAAATTTACTTTTGTCAATATTATATGCCATATATTTAGTGAACAAATAAATGAAAAAGAGCATATTTTTCTGCTAGACATTTAGCGTCATATTTTGCCTTCTGATCATATGATACACCATTTGATATTTCATATAATGCATCATAAATTTGTTTATACAGCGGTTTGATAGCATCTATTCTGCTTGACCATCTTGTTTCAGACAATGGTTTCAAGGTCAGATTTATGACATATTTTTTTAATAAGCCCCACCTTTTGGTAGAGGACGAAAAATATTTATATAATTCTTGCACAATACTAAAAAATCCAGTCGTATGATGATTGAGATTGGCAGCGTCGTTTACTATCAAATTTAATTTATGGCTAGCGCACGGTACATAGAAAGCGCGGGGATTTAGATCCAGCAATCTTTTTTGAAGACCATTATTCTTACCGCGCATATTTGATCGATTATCATAGCCCTGTCCCCTTAAGTTGTTTATGTCCAAATTAATAATAAGCGCAATATTATGTTTCGTTGTTTACGAGGCATTTGTTGCGCCTATTATACATACTTGCTACTTACTTATCGATACTCCACTACAAAGAAATATGTTGTTGTGTAAGTGTAACAAAAATAATTTCGATAGCGGCGCCTCTATTGTCTTGGCGCCTGTGTGCGCCGCACACTTCGCACACAGGGGTGGCGCGGCCCTGGCCGCCATTTTGGGTTTTGAATGACGTCACATAGCGAAGTGTGTTCTACTTGTCACACCCTTTCATTTGATACCCATTTCGGGGGTCGGGGAGCCCAATTGAAAAATTCGACTGCCATCTTAGAACCGCCATCTTGATTTTTTTACAAAATGATCAGATTGTATTGTCATGCGAACTATTAGTATGTGTAAAATTTGCAGTTGATCGGTTATATGGAAGTTGGTCAAAATCAAGTTCAACGTTTGTTTACAGTACACACATATACAAATCAAGGAAATATAAGCCTAATTGCCATTGATATTGGGGAAATCAAATGTAGAAAATAAAATTCTTTGATTCTTCACCGACGCAATGGTATATTTCTTTATTCAATATAAAGAATAGTTTTTGAGCTGCAAATCTAAACTATATGCCATAATTTCGTTATCATCGGTTTTTGTTCTGGAAGCAAATTTAGAGACGTATTCACGTCAAAAACTTGTTTCATATGAAACAAAATCTCCGAAGGAAATTAAAAAAAAATTATTGGCCTCGATTCCCAGATCCGACGGGAGGGAAGTGAGTTGCGGATTTGACACTTTGCGATTCTCAGATCCGCAACCCCGAATTTCTTTTTGACATTTTCCGCGCTGTGAAAGTGTGATCCGCAACAAATTTTCTGCGGATTTGAACGACAAATGCGCCTGAGATAATCCGACATCGTATATGTCATTATCGCGTGAGTTTTCATTCAGAATTTTCGATTTAAACCAATCCGGGACTGCGGATTTGAGAATCGCAAAGTGTCAAATCCTCACTCACTTCCCTCCCGTCGGATCTGGGAATCGAGGCCATTATGACGAAAAAAAAGCACAGCGAGCCGAAGAATCGAACTCGCAGCCCCACAGAGCTCCTAGACGAGGGTACTTCTCCCTAGCCCTCTGCGCCATGGCTGACACTGTCAGTGGTTGACTAATATGTTAATAAATCATTTCAGAAAGAAGAAAAAGAGAAAAAGAAAACAATCTGCCACGACCGACCAGGGCTTGAACCTGCAACGCTACGGGCCGCTGGATCGGGTATCCAACGCGCTACGCACTCTCCCACCGGCCTTTTACCAGCTTTGCAACAATAAAGTATTTTGTTCGGTGCTTATGAAATGTTTAGGTTGAACTAATTTTAACCGTTTTGTTATGCCTAATTTCGAACTCCGTTATCAGAATTTCGAAAAAATTTAACGGGACCACCGTGGGAAACTCCCCCTTCAAATGAACCAAAAAAAAGCAAAAAAGTTATTGGATTACAAAGTTATGCGTGAACAGGACTACAAAATACCTACACGTCGAATTGAGTAACCTCCTCTTTTTTGAAGTCGGTTAAAAATAACCAAATAAACAACACTAGCCGAATTTTTTCAATGAATAAAAAACAAAGTCAGAATAACCTTAGATGATAGTATATAAAGTATAGCTACAATCCAAATATAGAAAAAATAATAAAAAAGTCAGTCTTGTGTAAGAAAAATAGTCAATTTTGTTTATTCAGTCATTTTTTGATTCCAATTTTTTCAGAGTGCAAAAAAGTAAGTTAATTTCAGTCGTTTGGTTAGTTTCAGGTTTTTATGTTTGTAAAAACTAGGTTTTGTTCGTTTGGTTTTTTTTGTTTTTCGGTGTGCAAAATATTGTTCCAGCTCTATTTTTTGAAATGCGGGCTATTTGGGGGGGGGGGGGTCATGACCCTCGTGACCCCCCCCCCCCTTGGATCCGCCCCTGCTTAGGACTGCCTTATTTTTGTGTGGTTAGTAAAAAGAATATTTCAATTAATTTAACTTTATATGGTCGCTCCCGCTAGCATGTGACTGCTTGTATAAACCCGGAGGAGATCTTATGGAACGAAAGACTTATTACAGAATCCTTACAGCTATTACGGTAAAACTATTCCGATAGCTCTGTACTGTGTGTTGCTGTTTGATATAAACTTCAGGGCGCCGTTGCTGCACTTTTAAATTATGTTACAAGAATTGTTAAAAGAGGTAATTGAATGAAATGAGGAGAAGCAATTTTTGAAGTTCGATGAAGAAGCCGGGGTTTTCACAAGAATCAGCTCTTCCAACGAACTATACGTTAGAATGCTTTAGCTTGTAGTTGTTTTTGTTTTTAATTCTCTCTTCTTTTCTTTTTATATCAAAAGGAAGACAAAAAACAACATCATCCGTACAGCCAGCCCTCTATTCGTCCTCTCCTACTCTTTTCTCCGCAAATGACGTTTTCAGCAGATTTTTGTTGGTTGGATGTTGATCCATATGAAACTTCCTAAGTAATCTGTTTTTTATGTTATACACATTATTATGGTGCAATCTTAAATTTTTCGCAAACTATGAAAATTATATCTTCCATGCTTATGAACAGCTATGGGGCGCAATATGGCATAGTGCACCGGGCGCAAAAAACCCAAGCGCCAGCCTTGGTTTTAACGAACAAGCATCAATAGTTTAATGGTGGGTGTAATACAGCGCACTCAAATGTTGGAGCTTAGAAAAGTCGGAGGTAAGTTGACATTAAAGTGTGGAGTCTGTATTTTACTGTGATTTCTACGAACGTTTATCACGAGCTTTTTAGGGAAGTGGAGATGAGGAGGGGCTTCATCTCCACTTAACCGTTTATATCAAAGCTCGTAGCTCGCCCTGAGTAAGGAGGAACAAACAGTCAAATCACCGTCTAAAGTATGTAAATTGACAAGTTTGGGTGTACCTTTTACTTCAAAACACAAAAACTCTGTACTGTCTGCGTCGTGTGAACCCACCGTTGGTTGAAAATCTTCCAAAAGTAAAAATAAAAATAACCACGTCGGACGTTCTTCGCTCATAAAAAAATCCATAAAATGACCTGGACGTCATCCGATGGAAGGATTAGTATCAGCTCCCCAATGCAGATCAACGGTACAGAGAGTTAACACAAACGAAAATTCTCTCTGAAAGAATGTCCAACGATATTGAAGGAAGGGGACATCTATTAAGCGTGTCTTGAAAGTGGCTGCCGAGCACATAGTAGGAGTTGAAGCAAAAGGAGTCAGAAATGATTGGTTTGATATAGATTGAAGGACAGCTATAACAGAGACACTCAAACCCCGGGAATCAATCAAATAGCCGCGGAACTCGTTAAAAAAGGAAGCGTTGTGATAGTAGAGCTCGAAAGGCTTTCATAAGCGGCGATCTCTAGTCCTATCGGCACACAAACATCCTTTTAGACTGGTTGACAAATTTAATTTATTCAAGTTTATTCCACTTCATTAAATATTCTATATATGACTAGAAGGAGCAGGACGGAATTCAAATTATTCATCATTAGCAATGTTTACCAGTTTTTTGATATCTTAACTACTTTTAAGCAATATTTCACCTCCCTTAACAAACATATCATCTTCTACCCGAAAATAAATCTTTACCTACTGACACATTTTGATAGGTGCCTCTCAAGAGGGAGAAGTACGGTAATAAATTAAAGCAGGCTCTTCGAGGGTACAATTACAATAACTATACATAAATGCTTTGCTAAATAGATATACTCCTAGATCGTAAATTACTCTCAAAAGCTCCAGCATGAAATTGTAATTGGCCATTGTATATTCGAAATTTGTTGTTAAGGTTTAAAATGCCTGAAAATGAGTTCGCAGGTTTTATACAATTTTTCCCGTTTACTTATTTGAATTTGCAATATTCTGAAAAATCCAAAAAGTCAAAATCGGTTGTTTACATTTTCGATATTGGCAGTTGCCAGGAGTTCGCAGTATTGACACTATTTTGAAAATATTTTCCTTGTGTTCCAACAGTATCCGTGTTGTTCTGTTAGGAAAATTCCTGGAAAGTTTACCTGCTGAAGTTTTCTCTTTTCCAAGAACTGCATGGAGTGAAGCTTTACGAAATGCCCCATGTCGAAATTTTCCCAAGCGAAACAATATGTGAAAATAGGTCAGGTATCTGTTTGTTTCTGAGTATGACCACAGATGAAACTACTGACCATGTAAAACACATTTCAGTCTTGCTCTCTCCTGTATGGTGACCGGCGTTACTAAAGGCATAATTGGATTATGTGATTTCCTGATTTGAAAATTTGTTGAATTTCTCAAATCCTATTAAAAAATTTAGGCTTAAGTGAATAAATGTCGTTTTTAGTATATGTATATGTTATTCTCTAGATAAAATTACCCCAATCTAAGGTTGGGGGGCGAACGGCTAACAAAGATCTCGGAAAGTGGTGACACCCGATTTGTCACTTCTATTAAAATCCGAAGAGATCCACTGCAATCAAACACCAAACAGACCTGTTAGCAAGTCCTAATCCCACCTCCCCGCGGTGCCCCCTGGGGTACTTCTTCGGAAGGAGCTAACGGGAGAGGGGCGAATGGCGAGCTCTCTGCGCCACAAAACAGAGCTTTTAAGTCGGTTGGGCTGAGGGTTAGCAACCCGCTCCCATAAAAAAACACTATTGCTACGAATCGGCAAACAGTGCCTCGGAACCGGATGGACAACGCGACGACGACCTTTGCTTTTCGAACAAGGACACGAATCGGATCATGGAATGTGAGAACAATGCTTGCTGAGGGACGGCTGGATGAAGTCCTCAACGAGATGAATCGATATAAAATCAAGATCATGGGACTGAGCGAGACCAGATGGCCCGATGCGGGGGAACATATCTGCCCAAATGGCGAGTCCTTCTTATATTCTGGGAGAAATGAAACTGAAAGCCGTAGGAGTGGTGTTGGCGTAATACTCACCAAAGAAGCCAGGGCTAGCCTCATTAGCTGGTCACCAGTTTCTGAGAGGATTATTACCGTGCGCCTACGTACCAGGCTAAGAAGTACTACGGTAGTTCAATGCTATGCTCCAACCGAAGACGCAGAAGATGACATCAAAGACGAGTTCTACATGCGACTGAATGAGGCTTTTCGCTCTATTCCAAGGGGAGACATCATTGTATTAATGGGTGACTTAAATGCACAAATCGGTCACGACAACACCGGTCTTGAACAAACAATTGGAAAACAAGGCCTAAGCCAAGTTACCAATAACAATGGTGAGCTTTTCGTTGACTTTTGTTCTTCCCATCAACTTATGGTAGGTGGAACTTACTTTTGTCACAAGAAGATACATAAAGAGACCTGGGTATCGCCCGATGGTAGAACGAGAAATCAGATAGATCATGTGGCCGTCAGCCGCAGATGGAGAACCATTCTGGAAGATGTCAGGAGCTTCAGGGGAGCGGACACTGGAAGCGACCACCATTTGGTAGAGTAGCAACTATTCGCCTTAGAATCGCTGCAATCAGAAACTTTCAACGTGAATCTATAAACCGTAGACGGTTTAACGTTGACCTCTTGCGGGAGAGCGCTAAAAAGCGAGAATTTGCTGGAAACCTGCAGCAAATATTAAACCAGCAAACCGTTTCTGACGACACAAATATTGAAGACCTGTGGAGTACAACAAAGGGCGCTATATTGACGGCTGCGGAAACGAGCATCGGTTATGTCCAGAGAAACATGCAACATTGGATCTCGGACAGCACCTGGCAAAAAATAGAACGCAGGAGGGCGCTCAAAAATAACATAAACTCTACAAGCGACCCGGATAGACGTCACCAACTTGAACGGGAGTACTCTCAATTACACCGAGAGGTAAAGAGAAGTGTCCGACGTGATAAAAGGCAGCAGATAAACGAGCTCGCAGAAAAAGCGGAAAACGCGGCAAACACAGGCAACAGTAAAGTGCTGTACCAAATTACTAAACAGCTCTCGGGAAAGCACTCTACTAAAACGCATGCCGTTAAGAGTGCGGATGGAAGGCTGCTGTGCAGCGACGAGGAGCAGCTCCAAAGATGGAGAGATTATTTCTTCGCCGCCCTGAATGGCTCACTCACACAGGAACCTCAGGAAAACAGCAACAATGCACAGCCGATAAGAATCAACACCCGGGCCCCATCCAAGACGGAAATAGTAACCGCAATTCATGCGATGGCCAATGGTAAAGCAGCTGGAAAAGATGGCATCCCGCCAGAATTGTTGAAAGCCGACTCAAGCCTCATAGCAGATGCGCTTCAGCCAATCCTCGAATTAGCATGGAACACCTGTACCTTTCCGGAGGATTGGACGGAAGGTATCATAGTCAAAATACCCAAAAAGGGGGATCTAACAATATGCGACAACTGGAGAGGCATCTGTCTATTATCTACTGTGGGTAAAATCTTGTCCCACACTATACTATCAAGAATAAGAGAGGCAGTAGATCAAACGCTTAGAAGGCAGCAGGCCGGATTCAGGAAGGGCCGTTCATGTATAGATCACATCAACACCTTAAGAATAATAGTGGAACAGTCTACTGAATTCCGATCCCCCCTTTACCTTGCTTTCGTAGATTATGAGAAAGCGTTCGACTCGGTTAATAGGAGCTTTATATGGCAGGCATTACGGCGACGTGGACTGCCGGATAAGATAATAGAATTGATAAAAGCCCTATACAACAATTCCAAATGCAGAGTTCTCCATAACGGAAAATTATCCGACAGCTTTGAGGTGAGTTCAGGAGTACGACAAGGATGCTTACTATCCCCATTACTATTTCTTATAGTAATAAATGACATTCTTGTTGGCGCTCTAGATAGTAGAACAGGCGGCATACAGTGGGGTTTGCTAGATCGCCTTAAGGACCTCGACTACGCAGATGATATCTGTTTGCTGGCCCACAGACATCAGGAGCTAAAAAACATGTTAAACAATTTGGCAACAGAAAGTAGTCTAGCAGGCTTAAGGCTGAATCCGAATAAAACCAAAGAAATGCGGATAAATGCAAACACACCGGAACGAACTGCGCTGAATAACCGTGACGTGGAACTGGTAGATAAATTCTGCTACCTCTGTAGTATTATTACCGAAAATGGTGGTGCAGAAGAAGACGTCAGTTCCAGAACAAATAAAGCACGAAGCGCATATGCATGCTTGTTCCGCATTTGGAGATCAACGGAGATCTCAACCAACACCAAATTGCGGCTGTTCAACTCCAACGTTAAGGCAGTTCTTTTATACGGTTGCGAAACATGGAAAGTCACCCAATTCATCACAGGGCGCCTACAAGTCTTCATAAACAGATGCCTACGTCGTATCCTAAAAATCCGCTGGCAAGATAGAATTTCAAATGAAGAGCTATGGCGCCGTGCCGGCCAAGAAAGGATAGACGACCAAATCAGGCGTAGGAAATGGAATTGGGTTGGCCACACCTTGCGACGCGATAACGAAAATCTAGCCAAACAGGCCCTTGACTGGAACCCGCAAGGATCCCGTCGAGTTGGAAGACCTAGAACAACGTGGAGGAGAACCCTACTAGCAGAGGCCGCAACTACTGGGAGATCCTGGTCAGAGCTAAGAGCTGTCGCGCAAAACAGAGTCCGCTGGAGGGCAACTGTTAGTGATGAGCAAAAGTGGTCTTGTTCTTGCAGTCTTGTCTTGTTCTTGCACATTTTGCAAGAACAAGAACAAGAACAAGACTTAGTTATGCTTGCAAGAACAAGAACAAGACTAACTGTGCAAGAACAAGACCCAGAGCAAGATTTCTTGCAAGATTCTTGCAAAAATTCCACCTAAATTCATTCTATTAAAAACATTTTCTAGGTGAGAAACTGCAAATATTTTGAAGCAAAATCAAACCTTAGATGTCAGTATTCAGTAGTTCAAGTAGTTTATTAGAAAAGAAAAAATGCTCTAAAAAAATTCTTTTTTGAGTAACCTCTTTTGCTTTTTGGATGGCAAGGAAACTCGGACTTTTCTCAATGTACGTAATATTTTCAAGGCCTCCACATTGGTTATATCGCATCGTAAGAACGACAGGAGCGTGGGCCAGTTTTTGTATTGCTGCAAAGGGATTTAATAATTTTTTGTGCCCATACACGACATTTCTTCTTTAATGAATCATACTTGAACAACCTAATTTTTTATAATAAGTAATGGGTATAATACTGGTTTACATTTGCTTCAAAATATTTCCGTTGTAATTTGTTGCTTACACATTGACAGAAAAATGTCTACGCCTAACTTGTTCCTATATGAATTTTATGTAATTTTTCAGAGGCGCAAACATAATAACGTCACCAAGAGCAGTCGTGAAACTGATTTGTTTAATAAAAAAGCCATGTGGAATTCTCACCTCAAAGGTAGTAAATTTTCGGTGTATACAAACTTTTGACGCTGACTGACTGACGCTAAAATTATAATAGTTTTAAAATCAATTTTTTGCATTTTGTTGTTTGGATATAATTTTTTTTATTAAAGTCTAGGTTTTTTTCAATAACCATTTTATAAAATCAACATACAATACCTACTACATGCGAGAAAATACCTTGGCCTTACAGTTTTGTCTTGCCTTGTCTTGGTCTTGCACATTTAGTAAGAACAAGAAAAAGCCTTAGGTATATTTGCAAGAACAAGAACCAGAACAAGCCTTAGGTATATTTGCAAGAACAAGAACAAGAACAAGACTTAGGTATGTTTGCAAGAACAAGAACAAGAACAAGACTTAGCTATGCTTGCAAGAACAAGAACAAGACAGTCTGAACAAGAACAAGACAAGAACAAGATTAGATTAGTCTTGTCTTGTTCTTGCGTTTGCTCATCACTAGCAACTGTTACCGCCCTATGTCCCACGAGGGATTAAGGGGCACATAGATAGAAGGTGGTGATATGCCTGAGGATGGATAGCCACAAGTATTCGAACTATTGTTATCTGACATCCTCCAGTTAGAATTAGCTTTCGTAGGTCAAACTATAGATAACATTAATAAAACAGTAATGAGCTCCGACATCATAAGACTCGTCGAGCCATTGGGCACGTTATGTTGTGCAGAAGGGTTGTCAGCCGGTGAAGATGACTTAGAATCCGTCTACAGCGCTGCATGTGGAGGCACCTTGTTCTTTTTAAAGAGTCTTGGGAGGTGCTGATCTCCTCCTAGCATGACAGCAGAACTGTCTCTTCCTCCCAGTCGTTGCATGTAGTGACCTGGTGGAACGAAACACAAGCTGAGAAAAGGACACTGATGGGTGCCGGAGTAAGTGGCAATGAACTTTGTACTTAAACTCCTAGATGTTGTTGGAGTTTGAAGTTTCTGGTCATTCTGGTATCATAGTTAATAATTTCCATACTTAAGCATGGGTGTGTCCATGCCGGCCGATGTAATTCAATATAAAAAACTGAATTTTTCGATAGTTTTCGTTCTCGTATGCAGAATACAGCGGCCTCGGCAACCAGTCCAAAAGGATATTTGTGTGCCGATAGGACTAGACGGCGATGTAAACTGCCTTGCAAGATCACTGTCATATCTTAGAGAAACATTCACAGAACTAGAAGATGGAGCAAAACAAATAGGGCTGCAAATAAACGCAGAGAAGAGTAAGATTCTAATTCAGTCAAGGGTAGAAAGAAGAAGAAGAAACCACAATACCACCTGGGGGGAATATAACTTTGAACGGGTAAACCAATTTAACTACCTGGGGTCCACAGTCAGTGAAGACAACGATGAAACGATAGACGTACAAAGAAGAATAAACGCCGCGAACAGAACATACTTCTCACTACTGCCAGTAATGAAATCCAGAGACATCCACAGAAAAACCAAAATAAGAATCTACAAAACCATCATACGTACAGTAGCTACGTATGGATGTGAAGCATGGAGTATCTCCCAGAAATCCGCAGACAAATTGGATATATTTGAGAGGAAGGTTCTCCGAAGGACATACAGCCCAATCAATGAAGACAATGCGACTTATACAAAGAATGTAAACTTTCGACCCATGCCAAACTACTACGTTTACGTTGGGCCGGCCATGTCCAAAGAATGGATGACTCAAGGATATCAAAAAAAGCGCTGTATCTACTACCAGATGGCAAAAGATCAGTGGGCAAACCACGGTTAAGGTGGGAAGATAATGTTAAGGCCGATGCAACAAAACTGCTCAACACAAGAAACTGGAGACAGGCTGCGGAGCAGAGAGACGACTGGAGGAAGAAGCTGATGGAAGCCAAGGCTCGAATTGGGCTGTAAAGGTATCGAAGAAGAAGAAGGACTAGATATCGCCGATTATGAAAGCCTTTCGAGCCACCATACGGCAACACATTGAAAAAAGTCGGACTAAAACCACCTTTCGGTTGTGATCACGGCGTTGTAGCCAAGCCACATCGAACGGCAACTTTTCTGTTATGGTAGGTACTTTAGAAGAACTTTCATTTAGGAGGAGTTTTGCACCTTCTAAATAAGACAGTTTTCAATTAGAGGCCTCGGTAGCCTATGGAGTAAGGCGTCTGGCAACCATCCCAGAGGTCCCGCGTTCGAATCCCTCCCACGGTTCTTCGCCTTTTCCACTTTCTCACCTTCATAACTTTCTTTCTTTCTTCTTCCCTCTTTACATTCCTGATTACACTTTACTGGTTGATGAGATTCAACTCGTTTCAGGAGGCATAACACTCCAGCGAGTTGTTTCTCGATGCCCCGAAGTCAAAGTCGCGACAGTAATGGTTGGGAGTAGGTTAGGTTAGGTTAGATATGGCTGAGCTTTTGGTTCAAGCCCACACACTTAGGCCAGAAGGATAGGCCCATTGTGATGTCATAGTGATCCCACTTTAAACTTGATGTTAAAATGTCGTTTCTTCGTTAAAACCATCTCGAGGAAGTAATGAATCTTCTAAGCTGCGGGATCCCAAACTTCGAGATTTCCGCAAGGTTACTTAGAAAGGGTTCACCAAATGTGGTTAACCTCATCCTGCTTAGGGCCGGGCAGTGACAGAGGAGATGTAGTACACTTTCTGCCTCGTCCAGGTTCTTGCAGCTTTCTGCAGAAATCGTAGATCTCAAGACCTAAACGGGTCGCATGCGTCCCTATCAGACAGTGTCCGGTCAACACTCCCACTATAACTGAGAGCTCTAGTCTCCCGAGGCTCAGTAATAAGGTGCTTCGCCTGAGATCATAGGAGGGCCAGGTTAATTGGCCAAAGTGCATTTATTCAGATCCCTCCAATGCTTTTTCGCTAGTGTGATTGTGTGTTGCTTGCATCGGAGTTTAAAGGTGGTCCAAGGCATACCAACTATTTCCTTTTCTGGGAGGAGAGTAGCGGTCGTGCCTCTCCTAGCCAGTTCATCAGCTTAACAATTTCCCTCTATATTTCGGTGACCGGGCACCCATACGAGGAGGGTCCTGAACTGCTGAGCCATCTCGTTAAGAGATCTGCGACATTCAGAGGTAGTTCTAGAGCTGTTTGTGCAGGAGTGCAGGGCTTTCAGAGCTGCCTGACTATCTGAGAAGATGTAGACAGTCCGGTTCCTATCGCCTTGCTGGTTAATTTGCAGAACAGCTTCTTGTATGGCTAGAACCTCCGATTGATATACACTGCAGTGATCGGGAAGTCGGAAGGAGACTTCAATCCCAAGTTCTGGGGAGAATACTCGTCCTCCCACTCGACCCTCGAGCTTAGAGCCATCAGTAAAAACGTTTATGGCACCCTGAGACCTGTGTGGCCTATTTATCCATTCACGACGTGAAGGGATGTGGACTCCGTAGTTCCTCGTGAAGGTAATTTCGGGAATGCAGAAGTCGGTTTTTCTGGGTATAGTAACTGAGTTCAGTACCTTCGTGTGCCCTCCCCTGATTCCAGTCCAGAAACCGGATTCTTTTATTCTAAGGGCTGCGATGATTGCGCTTTCCGTTGCCAAAAGGCAAGGAGGGAGGTATAACATAACATTTAAGGCCTCTGTAGGTGTGGAGCGAAGTGCTCCTGTTATGCATAACTCCGCACATCTTTGTACTCTCTGTTGGGAGTAGGTGGACTAAAAAATATCGCGGGTGGGTTGTGCCTATTCCTTCCTCTCCCGACTAGAGCTGCTGTTCAACATTGCACTCTATATGAAGAAATTAGATTGTCAACACAGTATAAAGGGTTTTTCCTAAGACTCTAGTCTTTCACATAAGAAAAAAGAAAACTGTCAGTTTCCTGCAAAATGTCCGAAGCTCGTTGCAAAATTTTGATTTGAATTGCCTTTCTTGAACGGTTGTGATCTTAAGAGGTACGCCGAAGCATGAATCGAATTCAGTGACGAATGTTTTTGCCATTGATGAAACTGAATTCGGTATACCGAATAGTATAGTCTTCAGGCAATCTCGTCAAAACGGTGTACGGATTATGTAAATGAAAGCACTATGAAATTTTTGTTTGCTAGAATTTATTTATACGTTTTATATCCAGTCTAATTAAATATTAAAGGTCGTTAGGTAATAAATTTCGGGTCTTCAACTCCATTTCAATTTCCTTTTCCATTTCTCCACAAGTAGACTATCATGTCACTTCCGAAACTTGACACCAACTGCCATGACAAGATTTTCAATAGAATAAGTTATTTTTAACCTATCTCAATTATGTTTTACCGATTTTAAAAGAAACCCCCACTCTGTACACACCCACTCGTTAATTGTTCAGCTAAAAAACAAAGTTATGGAACAACTCGTGTCACATGTTAATCCCTCTCATCCCATTATAAAATTAAAGCATGAAAAGTTCTGGCGTCAGTAAGCAAACAATTTGCCCCAATAAACAAACACGAAACAATCTTTTCGAAAATCTTCTTGGAAAAAAAAATACACACGACATTTTCGAAAGGAAAATTAAATGTTATAAAATTTTCGCAACGAGCAATTTTCTAAACAATGCCAGAAGAAGAAGAAGAAAACTTTTCGCGAATTGACATATGCCACAAAACTTTCTTTGGCAAGAGTATCAAATCAATTTTGGGAACGTTTACACACCCCCGTGTCGACCGCCTGCAGCTACATATATACCATATAGTATGTCATTCACACAGAAGTGGATAATCTTTTCTTGATAAGTTAGTGGGAGAGATGCTCCCCAGAAACTTTAAGGATGTCTGTGAATAATTCAAGTACTTGGAACGAATATTTTATGCATAATATATTCTTGATAATATGGGTACATCAACAACCAGTGTCTTGTATGCCACTGTATGAGTCTCGAAATTTGTTCTTCTGCCACTTTCCAAGTGCCCTCTTAAATTTGATTCTTGTCGTAAATTATATATGGGTCTCATGAGACGTTCTTGAATAAAAAGTAGAGAGCACAAGGAAAAAAAAAATATAGAGATATACAGTGACAAGAGAACCTAGGTTTTTGATTTCTTCAACAAGGATTAACTATGGCTAAATGGGAAGAAGACTTGCTCCCAACGGATCCTGTGGACCCAAATTGGGGTTGAATCCGAGATGAGACCATTGTGACGAATTTGTCTTTGGCTAATAGGTAACCTAACCTCATCTATTATTTCTGCCAGGGACATGCTTTTATCCCCCCTTTTACGACATTTTGTCGCCAGTTTTCCTGCCCCCA
Source organism: Thereva unica (assembly GCA_949987705.1). NCBI lineage: Eukaryota > Metazoa > Arthropoda > Insecta > Diptera > Therevidae > Thereva > Thereva unica. Next base: position 135,120,060 of record OX465282.1, read on the forward strand.
TCCCCCCCACTCCTTCGTTTTTATTATCCTAACAAAAGTGTGTTCAAGGCTCAGTTATTGGGACCCTCTGCTTCCAATCAATTGCTTCGGTTGTGTCTGATATGCTTTTGGGAAAACTGTGACAGAAGCACTTCATAAATTTTATGGATGCTTCTTTGTTTTTCCTCCACTTCGGCCCCCAAAAACTGAGAGAGATATGATTCTGCTGTGTGAATTTTTGCACAAAAACTTCTGTTGGGTTTCTCTCTCTCGTAATATTTATTTCTTTTTTCAATTTGTTCACGGATTATTTTCCCCGAAAACGTATAAAAAATTCAAACATTTATTTTTTTTGTTTACGTTTGACCAAATAAATTATTTATGTGGCCATATTAGGAACATAAAGAAATGCTTAAGGAAGGAGAACGTGTAGAGGCATAAATCTACTATTCATGTTAAGCTGGAATACATTTTAATTATACCTGCTCTTTGATTGTTTTTACACGCAATACAGTCGGAAGTGCTATCCATAATGCCATTCCCTTTATTAAAGAAATTAAATATGTACGGGGTATGTGCTACGTGAACTGAATTAATCATTATTTTAGTGTATATGATATTTGAGTTTGATATGCTGCCACTTGAGTTTACATGGAGTGGAACAGATGTTGTTGTCAATGAACAATACACATTAGAGACCAGGATAAACTGAAAATTTACTTTTGCTAAATCTGAAGTAAAGGTCTCGCGAATATCACGTAAATTTTTTTTTTTTCAAGAAACAGTGTAAACTTGCTTAAATTAAGTAAAACATGTTTCTCCACTAAAGCCCTCATTCACTTACAGGCCACCGGTAGGCAGTGGCCTTCCAGACCAGGGCGGCCGGCACGGCCCGGCGAAGCCCACAGATTACTCAGTCTGACTGACGGATAATACCGCCTTTTTACCCGCCTGACAGGCCGTGGCATTCTGGTGAAGCCATGGTTCCCTACAAACACACCGACGAAGATGACAGCTTAGCATAGCAGGTTGTTAATTCAAATGGTCTCAAATTCATGGTCGCCATGAATACTCGCGAACAGCTGTGAATACCCGCGAACAGCGGGTGTGGGTGGTTTTCGCGCCTAGCTCGCGCTTTGTTTTCTGTTCTGAGTGGATACGGCGAGAATTTTTGCCGTTAATTCACGGCTTAAGAGTGAATAGAAGTTCAGATCTTTAGGCACGAACTGACGATAAATGCCCAAAGACATAAAGATTTATGTCAGTTTTCTTGGACTGCAGGCCACATAGAGTTTCTGGCTGGTGAGTCTTTGGTGATACTTGGCCTCAAGGCGAAAACGAGAACATTTAGGCCACAATCTCACGACATCTCCCCAAGAGGAGGGCATATGAGGGCACTCACCCTTATCTTCAAAAGAACTAAGGGTAGTCATATTTTGTATGCGCTAACTTCCCATTCGAATTTCCCATCCCTCCCAAACCAGTTCGAAGAACTGTATGGCATTATGGGAAGGCCAATTGGCTGGGGCTTATTAATTTCTTCCAGTCTACAGACTGTAACCTGTGTTTCCGGAATAGAAACGCCAACTCTGCCGCTATCCGTATCACCAGGATCATACAGGCAGGAATGCATTTGTTCATTCCCCATTCTACCAAATCTGTGAAGCCTAGGCCCAACAGATGGTTTAATCGGGAGTGTATGAATGCAATCAAAACTAAAGAAGCCGCCTTCCGAGCGTACAAGAGCTTCCCGAGTGAATCGCTCCGTTTAGAATACATACAACAAAGAAATTCTTGTAAAACAGCCATCAAAAAAGTCAAAACCTTATTTGACAACAAATTGAGAAGTAAACTCCTAAATGCAACCTCCGGTAGCAAAAACTTCTGGTCCTTGGTAAGTTCCATCAAGAAGAATTTCACAACAACTTCAACCCCTTCCTTTATTCACAATGAGAAAGTAATAACAGACAGAAAATCCAAGGCCAATTTATTAGCATCTATGTTCGCTTCGAATTCTTCTTTACTCGAAACTGATGTGTTACCCCCTGTTTCCGAGCGTAACGCCCATTCAATGGACAGGGTTTTTTTTCAGGACTCGAGAGGTGTACAGGTGCCTCAAAGAGCTCGATGCCAACAAATCCACTGGACCCGATAATATACCCCCTATCGTCTTAAAACAATGCGCCTCACCTTTGGCTAAACCTCTGCGCAAATTATTTTCCCTGTCATATTTCTCCGGAGTTTATCCCGACTCTTGGAAACTTGCCCATGTTCAGCCCATACCGAAAAAAGGTGATTCCAGCCTTCCCTCCAATTACCGCCCAATAGCAATTACTTCTATTCTTTCCAAAACCATGGAGACAATAATCAACAAAAACCTTATGGGATATCTAGAATCCAACCTACTCATAAACGACAGACAGTATGGCTTCCGACAAAAAAGATCCACTGGCGATCTTTTAGTCTGTCTTACAGAACACCTCATCTTCATGGATCCGGTGAGTCTAGTCTGGTAGCTCTGGATATCTCCAAGGCTTTCGATAGAGTTTGGCACCCAGCCCTGTTAGCTAAACTCAAAGCTATTGGAGTCGACTCACTTCTACAGAAGTGGATTGAGAGTTTCCTTTCTGGCCGTTCAATCAAAGTAGTATTGGATGGCGTCAAATCCGCATCCCACCCGATCTCTGCGGGGGTCCCCCAGGGGTCAATTTTATCACCGGTCCTATTTCTCATATTTATAAATGACCTTCTTTCAATCCCCTCCAACCCACTTCTCAACTTCGCTGACGACGGTACTCTACGTTACTCGTACAGCTTCGATACAAGACAGACTCATGCCAGATCCTGTCTTGATGATCGCGAACTAATGTCCAAGTCGATTAATAACGACATTAAACTGATTCTAAAGTGGGGGGAGAAGAATCGTGTTGAATTCAACTCCGACAAAACCAAGTACTGTCTTATCTCCAAAAAGAAGTTCAACACCTCTCCACCTTTGAAAGTGGGTGAAGTTCAACTAATGGCCGACCCATCCCTATACATAGGCGTGACATTAGCCAAAGACTTGCGGTGGAATGACCACATATTCCAAATCGCCAAACAAGCATCCCAGAGCTTGGGATTTCTTAAGAGGTGCAAGTTCTTCCTCCAGCCATCGGCCCGTGCTGTTATTTATAAATCCTACATTCGGCCTCTTCTCGAATATAACTCCCTCTTTTGGGGCGGCGCCCCAATAACCACCTTGGCATGGTTAGATAAGGTGCAAAAAAGGGCACTCAAGTTAATTGATGACGACACCGCCTGCTCCACCATCGACCCCCTGAGCCACCGTAGGAATGTAGCAGCACTGACAAAATTTTATCGCTTCTATCATAGTGACTGTTCCTCCGAGTTAAACGCTCTCCTGCCTCCACGGCAATCTTATACCCGCAACACCAGATTAGCCCACTCGTCTCATTCCCTTCACCTGCAACTACCCCTTTCACGCACTCAACAGAATATGAATTCGTTTGTTAATAGAACAACTAGACTGTGGAATAACCTCTCGCAGTCAGTATTTCCGAACTCCTACAACATCCAAGAGTTCACACGCAGGGTTCATCACCACCTTCTTCAATACCCCCCCGTACCTTTTAACCCTTAACCTATTTGTACCCGTAGTGGTCAGATGTCTAGTAGCAAGCTTAGCTCGAAGAATACAGAAAGGTTAAGATAGATTAGCGGAAGTCTGTGGGGTGCATAAGGAGATGGAGACGAACCTTGCGCTTGAACTATTGGATGTTGTATGAGTTACGAAATACTGACTGTGGGAGGCTGTTCCAAAGTCGAGTTGTTTTCGAAAAGAACGAATTTATAAACTGATGTGATAGTAAATTTGCTCTCGTCCGAGAGAATACACATAAATCCTTGAATAAATGTTACTTTGTGGACGACATCCTTTTTAACCGGTTCGCTGCAGAAATAAACGGCTTTTTCCTGAGTGTGCGAGCAAACACGAAGGTGGAGGTGTCATGGTTTGGGGCCGTATGTCCTGGAACGGAGTCGGAAAATTGACTTTTATCGATGGCGTAATGGTCGCCAAAGCCTATTTGAAGATCCTGCCGGACAATCTCATCCCTGGTGCTGAAAGGATGGGAATAGAGGATCGTTTTAATTTCCAACAGGATAACGATCGGAAACATCCACTTTGTGATGCAATGGATCTCTCTACGATGCCTGCAAATTCTTGGAACTCCTCAACCTCAATCCCATTCAGCATCTTTGGGACGAATTGGAATGACGAATCAGGACGACCGATATTACTAATAAGGACCAGCTCAAAGCCAAATTTCAACAGGAAGGGCAGAACATATCATCGAAAGTCACTAAGAAATTGGTGGAATCAATGCCCCAAAGGCTCAAAGCAGTTATAGATGCTAAAGGAGGTCCTACAAGACATTAAAATTAACTTTTTAAGGCACTATTCCTTAAATTTTACAGTATACAACGACTTTTGCGAGCATGAATTTGGGTGTATTTTTTGTTTTTGTTATTTTTTGAGTTAACGGTACATTGGAAACCTGAAGTTTTCTTTAATTTAGATAGTAGATATATGAAATAAAAAACTGCATCATTAGATTAATGTTTGTTTTTATTCACACATACAATTCAAAGTCGCTACTGTACGATGGCTTTTGCGACTGGCTGTATATCCCGAATTGCAGCAGAACAAGTAAAACATGGCGGGTTGCTAGTACAAATTGTGTCTCTTAAGTTTATTATGTCCCATTTAAAATTGATCTAATAAACTAATTCAATATTATGTATTTGATTGTTCCACGCTGCTCGTTAATATGTAAGTTCCAACGGGCGTGATCCACCAATGGATCTAACTCTGCGTTCTTATGTGGGATAAATTAAGGAGAAATGTTTAATTTCAAGTGAAAGGCGAAGGACGATGATGTTTCTAGCGAATTCTGAAGATGTTAGTTAGAAGACAAAACATTCGAGGAAAAAATGTTATTTTTCTTATTGAAGAAATAACTTCTGGTAAATATTTTCCTTCTGAGAAACAACCAATATTTCTACTTGCAGGGATGTATAAGGTTCAATAGAAGACGTTAAACGACGAAGGATAAAGTAAACATATTTTTAAAGACTGGAGTTTTATATACATATATGAATATGGAATTGTAAAGAAGAATATCTTAAATCAATACATACATGCCGAAAATAAGAACATTAAAAACAAATAAAAACTGTCAAAACATCGAAAACACTAGGTACTAATTTGAATTATTATTTTAAAAATAAAATTATTATTAAAATTTTGTGGGTGCAAATTACCGTCTCATATTCCGGGGATATTGTGAACTGCTTGAGGATTGCATAAATTGTTAAAAATGGAAAGGGATTCTATAAGTGATTTTCTACATTTAAAGATTATATTTTTTTTTGTTTTTGGGAAGGTTTTAACTAAAGGGTTGTAATTATAAATATTTTAAATTGATTTTATATTAATATACTTAGACTAAAATTAAGATAATAAATAAAAATAAATACCGCATGTAATCATGCTTTAATTAGTTTAAAGTTGTTTTATTAAGAAATTAAATGTATATAAGTTAAAATGAGTTTTTTAAATATGTGAAAGGTCGAGGTAAGCTTTCATCAGTGTAAAAGGTTTTGCCAAGAATTTAAAAATTATAGTTTAAGAAGTCTGTAGATTTTGAAAAATACAAAACAATTTAGTAGCAAATATAATCGTTTACTTGAGGCAATTAATAACTTTCGTAAGGAGTGAAGTCGCATTTTGGCAGTCGCTTCGTGATTTAAATCCTTGGCGCAAACGTAATTTACTTTCTCGTAAACAAATGGTTTTCAATCTAGGTTATTCTAGGGATCACGAAAAAGCTAGTTAGTAGAGATTTTATGCTATATGCGTTATTTTTCATTACTTCATTGCAAAATAGCTGTTGAAGAGCTTGCTGTGATGGTGGCTGCACATGATGTTTATCTAAGAACAAAACCATCAAATCTTCCGATTGAACGACGCACAAATATAAGTCTGTAGACTACGTTACCCTTCCCATCGTAATGCTGACTACAATGTTTCTATATCTTTTTTATGTTGGCTCCTCAGCCTTCCAAATGGACAATTTGAAGTTATGTCCATCGGCTTGAAGTCTGGCCATCATCGAGGACACTGTTGAGAAGAAATGAGCTGTGGAACAGCATTTTTAAAAAAAATGTTGGGCCAAACGAGTTTTATGGGGCGATATAACTAGTCCTGTTAGAATATTCAGTATTAGCACCAAATTGTTTGCTTGCCCCATAGATCAGAGAACATGTAACACCTTTTGTAGCAAAGGAAGCGTCAAAAGCGTGTGCTCTTCTCGAAGCCTCCCAAGGGACCCCTCGGCCTACAGACCGATATGCACTCTAAAGACTATGGGTAAATTTTTCGAAAGAGTGATATATAACAAAATACTCCCAAGCGCCAAGAGCGAAGGAAGCTTGTCGGAAAGGCGATTTGACCTCAGGAAGGCTAGATCGACGGCAGATGCTTTCAATATGGTTACTAGCATAGCAAGGGCCACAATGAATGTGAATAAGAGGCGCATTGATAACCCTTGAGGTGAAAAAAGCTTTCAGCGAGCGTTAACAAGATCCTCAAGGCTTTGATAATGCTGGATACACCGAAGCATCTTGTGTACATCACCAAGCCTTAATTGTATGTTCGATGAGTTGAAAAATGTCTTCAATTATTCAACTTCATTATAGAAAATGCCCATAACTATCATTTATTTTGTAAGTTCTGCATTAAAAGAGGTTTCGAAATGGATATGATCTTGTGAACATCCTGATCGATTTTTCAGCATTACTGCTTGCACAGATGTCTTCAAGCTACCCCTGCCTGTCCATGGAACACACTGAATAAGAAGGATGTAGCGACTACTTACTCGACTTACCGCAATCCCAAGCTGTAAACAATCGTGTTGAAGGGGTGAATGGTATCGTGTGATTGTATTACCAACGATGGACTCTACGTAACAGGTGACTTCCGATTTAACTTATTAAATTACCCCATAATTACATTTTAATTATTCAAAAGTACTCGATTCCTTAAGAATCAATGAGTACCCCTTCTGACATATGTATGTATATCCACTTTCTCACGAGAGAATGTGTTTCGAGTATATGGAACAAAAATTACCTTGCCTTGGCATTACTGATGACTTTCAACGAAGGGTTGTTACATGGCTGCGACCTGTCTTAGCGTATGCATTACTCGATTTCCGCACGGGACAGATTGCAAATACTTTTGATGCTTACATGGGACATAAATGCTTTTAAAGGCCCGTTTACATCCCAAAAGCAAAGTGACGCAAATTTATCGCACAGCATTTTGTATGCTTTTCTCTCTGTTACATAAATATGGATTTGCGCTTCCACGTCGTAAACTCTGGATTTTGCCTTGAATGAAAATTGTGCTCGGTACTCGATTATACCCTATAAGCAAAGATATGAGTAAAAGGACTCGATCCAAATTATCGAGTACTGATATGAATAAAATCGAAAGCCAAATACTCATATGAGTAAAGAATCGGGTACCGATTCCGTATTCCTAGTAGTCAGTAGCCTAAGGCCTGTTCCGTTCTAGACTGCATTGTGTAGCTTTAGGTCTATTCGGGAATCAAGAACTGACAGTTCATTCTGAAGCTCTGAAGGAAATTATTCTTACCACAGGTTTTAAAAAGCCTAATCATATTTCAGCGGGCGGGTGGCGGGCCTGAGGGCTGGTAACTGATTGTATCTCTAGCGAAATAATGGAGCAGTTGCTGTGCGATTGTGAGGCAATAACGAGGTGGAGATTGAGTGTCGCTCCATCGCGCAAGATTCGGATTTCAAATGAATCAAATTTTAGGCTATATGAAAAGCCGTAATATCGGGTTTGGCACAATAGATCAAATAGGTCGCTAGCTGGATTTGATGAGATTTAAAACGTCTGCATATGTAAATTATTTGAATTACGAGAAGCAAGCATAAAATTGTCCTTACAGTGAAAACCGCTATTGTTTGCGTTTAAAGATCTGAATTTGAATAGTTGAGCACTAGAAAGTTCGTAAGAGGAGATCTGCGGAATAAGGGGAATAACATGTAACATGTACGTGCCACAACTATTTCGGACTGATAGAAGTGCGATCATAACCTCGTAGCTGTTGCCACTGGTAACTATCCTGTGAGAGAGAATAGGTTAATATGATCGGGCTAGTCCGTTCCAAGTAAGATTGGGGTGAGGCTGGAAAAAATAATTATTACAGAACGAGCAACTTTTGTCTCATTCAGTGTAGGAGTGGTGTGGCTTCGTATTTTAGAATATTGGAGGTTGATTTCCTCTGGAGTCACATTTTGTCATATCTTTCGGTGTAGGGTGGAGCGGCTTTAGAAGTACCACTTCAAAATGTTAAATATTTCGGAAGAATTACGGAATTATGTACGATGTATAATGAAACCTCAAGTTTCAAATGTGCGTCGTACCTCATTATTCAAACTGTTTTAACTTCCCACAAAAGATCACTATAAATCTAGGAAATAGTTTTCATCTTTATTTTTGTTTTTGTCAACATTATTGTTTTAATCAAAAAAAAAAAATCGTTAAAAATTTCCTTATTTTCCTTAAATAATTATTAAGAAGAAAAATATTTTCTTTCACTTTGCGCCCACAATCGTCCGCACACATGAGTACAAAAAAAAAAGTCAATTCACGTCACAGGCAAAGTTCGTCCCCTTTCAAGTACCCTTTGCCCTTCTTAAACACCCTGTGTACACATACTGCTTCTACATTCAACAGTTATTTTCTTTTCGTTGTTCCTTGAAAGCTGGTCTTGTATATACAGTGGCGCGGCGCATTTCTAGTGTTAAGGAAAAACTGTTGACATTCCCAGTTTATTCTTGAAGCTTTGAGCTGTCATATACCTGTCAGGCCCAACAATACTCACCACGTGCTGAACCAGTTCTAAGGACGTATAGAAAAAAAACTCTCCAATATTTCAACGAAAATCCTCCCTCATCCTTATCAAACAACGACACATGCTTCAAGGATATAACTGTGGAGTGTAGCTCGCGGCTGGATTTTCGCAAATCCTCCAGTACAGGAGTGTGACCGCTTTAGTGATGAAAGCTTATCCCGACAAATGTTAATGATAGAAGGCAGAGCAAATACAGTAAAAAAAACAGGAAGAAAACAAAAGGATAAAGGAGAAAAAAAGTGCTATACTTACATTTGGTCCATCGACTGGCTGCGGGATGTTGTTTAATAGGTTCGACGCCTGCAGGTCCGGCCTAGGCGGTGGAGAGATCGTCGTCGGTGGGGCCGGCGTTGCTATTGGCAGCAGGCTTCCGAGCTGAAATGTAAACACGTCAATCACATAAGTGCTTGTATAATCCAAGTAGACCTAGTACTACAATAACACACACAATAGCACATCACTCTCCCCCGAACCAGGTTTTCGGAGGTCCTTGGCCGGGGAGACGGATGGCAGAGGGTAAAACTTTGAAAGGTAGAAGTTTATTTTTGCTTTTATTCTTGTTGCTTGGTGAATCCTCTTCTACAGAAAATCCAGAAAAGACTTTTCACCAGCCTTCGCATCAGATTCAACAACTCGTTTTTATCCACGAACGAAATCGATCGAGAGTTCGAATGCGGGCCGAAGGGGCTTCTACCGAAATAGTTGGAAGGATTCGAAGCGGGCTGATTATGAACGCCGACGGGGGCATCCTATTCAAATTAATAAAGCGAATATGCAGGGCATGTCTCGTAAACAATTTGGGGTGATTAAAACTTTGTCCGAATGAAGACTTCTGAGGGTTAGAACCTCTCTTAGATGGAGTAAAGTTTTGTGATGTAACTTAATTGGAGCTCTAACCAACTTTCCATAAAGTATTGAAGGAATGGGGCCAAAAGCGGTGAAGGTAATCCCATTTCAACATTCAAGAATTTCTCCTTGCTAAGGTATACTGCGCGATGCCTTCCGAGAACTTCCCTTAAGGGTGGCTGGCTCTGGTGAGTAAAATTTTTCGTGAGTAAAACTTGTATACCTAGAATAGAAAGTTTCCTTAGGCAAAGGTGTAATTTGACCCTTAACAGACACAACAATTTTGCGACAGGTTCGCTTTGATCTGATTTAATCAGAGCGAATCTTTCCGATTTCCACGAAAGAGTTGTTAATTACTCCGCTTTAATGTCAACAACCCGGGATTATGCAGAGTCTGGAGTAATTAAAATTAAAAGTCATTAAATGCGTCAATTTAACACTAACGCAAACGACCTCCTTCTGCACGACATAAATGCTCAGTTATCGAACGTAATTTATCAAAAACAAGCATGCATCTTGTAAACGATTTCTTGCTAAGTAGCACTTCAGCTGGAAAAGGATTGGGTCTCATGGAGTTATTTAAACTACAAAGGAAGGGGCGAATGTTTCTCGGGGCAACCTTTTTTGAAGATCTTCTAAAGAGTCTCGAGCATTAATAAATTAAGTGGATTTGTTACATATAATTTAGAATTTGAGAAAGTATCTAAAGTTGCTGTCGAGCCATTGAAGTGGAATTGATGATATCCTTTTATCAACGGATTCAGAAAATATTTTTAAGTATGATGGGAAGGTGAAAAGTTTCGCTAGACCCGAAGTATAGGGTTCAACATTTTCAAGGTTGAGTATGATTTGGTTGAATTCATAAATGTTTACAGTTTTTGCTTAAAAACTTGCAACTAAGGGATGAATGAGTTTTCGGTAAGTCATCGCCATAGATTTCACCGAATTATATAGAATTCAATTAGCGGTGCTTGAGAGTTAATATAGTCAACCCTCTTTAAGGCAACATTGAATTTTTGCCTAAAATAGGTAAACACAAGTTATTTTGAAAAAAACTTTGTCGAAAAAGAATTCTACAGAAATTGCTTTGAAAATAGTAAGCAGTGCTACTCATAAGTTCTCATCTACGAGATTTGAATGAGCAAATTTTCTATAAGGAAATCAGTTGAGGTAAGAACATGATTCGGGATTAATGGGAACCTTTACGTAACTATAAGGCTGGTCGTCCACTGGAAGCGTATTCGAGCGGCTTCGCGCTTCGGCCATACAAATGAGCCGCTTGTAGCCGCTCATATGTATGGCCGTAGCGCGAAGCCGCTCGAATACGCTTCCAGTGGACGACCAGCCTAAGGCTGGTCGTCCACTGGAAGCGTATTCGAGCGGCTTCGCGCTTCGGCCATACAAATGAGCCGCTTGTAGCCGCTCATATGTATGGCCGTAGCGCGAAGCCGCTCGAATACGCTTCCAGTGGACGACCAGCCTAAGGCTGGTCGTCCACTGGAAGCGTATTCGAGCGGCTTCGCGCTTCGGCCATACAAATGAGCCGCTTGTAGCCGCCCATATGTATGGCCGTAGCGTGAAGCCGCTCGAATACATGGTACAATAATTACAAGGTAAGCTTATAAGAGCCCTGTGACGTCACTCAGATCTTTGTTCACAAAGGAAAAAAGCTCTCTCGTGACGTCACTCAGATCTTTTCTCATATAAAAATGGTAGAAGCTTTTCAAGATGGAAACAGAGCTTTTCCTTACGAGCCTACCTTGTATTATTGTACCATGCTCGAATACGCTTCCAGTGGACGACCAGCCTAAGGCAGCGAGCTTGGAGTGACTTTAGATTAAGCTTTTCGTATTCAGGTACCGGCTGCTTTTCCTATATGTATTCCAATTTTCTAAGAAAGGGTTTTCAAATACTATACTTGAGTCTGACCCTGCCCAGTCTTGCAACAGCAAAGAGATGTTGGGCTGTGTCAATGGCTTGGTTCTACCGATAGCTAGGGTAGTGGGTGCGGAGTTCTTAATCTGGGCCCGTGTTCATCAATTGGCCGGTATCCCGTGAAGAAAGACCTGATTCTGGAGAAGTCCGGCCGCGGCATCATTAAGATGTCACGCAATCTGTGCTTCGCGTAGTTAGGAGAAGTCTTTCTATTGTTGCAATTGGAATGATCAAAAACTACTAGATCATCGATCTATAATTTTGACTCGATCTCCAATCTCCAATCTCCAATCGTCCAAAAGCCAAAGATAAAACTTATAAATCAAAACAATGTTTTTAATTTATTTGTTAACATATTCCAAGATAGTCTCTATAACGCATACAGTTGCCCACCTTTCTAGTTTGTTTGCAATATTTTCTGCTAGCTTGGTCAATTCATCTGTGCCCTCGAAGCTCCTGTGATTCACTATCGGGAGCTAAAGATTTCGACAGGGCTGGATGTTATACGCACAGCGCCTAGCGTCAGGATTACACTTTTTTTTTTTTTTTTTTTTTATGTGACACACTAGAGACTTAGGGAAGGCCCCTTTGTACTGTCGACCATGTATTTTTTATTTTTGAAATGTCGAACAGCAGCTCTAGTCGGAAGATAGAGAGAGAAGTGAAGGAAAGAACTGTCACAACCTAGCTGCGGTATTTTTATTTCACCTACTCCCAACCATTTCGCGACTCTGACATCGGGGCATCGAGAACAACTCGCTGGAGTGTTATGCCTCCTGAAACGAGTTGAATCTCATCAACCAACCGATGACATGCGCTTGGTGGAGCGGGGAAGAGAACTAGTGAAGGCTATGACAGGAGGAATCAGGAATGCAAAGAGGGAAGAAGAAAGAAGGAAAGTTATGTAGGTGGGAAATTGGGAAAGGCTAGGACCGTGGCACCGCCGGGAATCGAACCCGGGACCTCTGGGGATTGTAGTCAGGCGCCTTACCCCCTAGACTACCGAGGCCCACAAGTTTTATGACTTGGATTCATCTATATTGCTAGAAAGCTTTAAAGATCTAACTCGAAGAGACTGGCAGAATTATGTACGCCGAGGTATATTTGTAGGTTTAGCGAGCGGGGCAAACGTTGGCGTCTTCACCAGATTCTCATTTGGTACAATATGTGCATAAGACTGCGGCGTAATTCTTGGCAGACTGGAAGTTTCCCATTCCTCTTTCGTGGGATCTGGGCATCGAAAACTTTACATTAATAAAGAACAAGTTTATCGCTGTGTCCATTCGTCTTCTCCACTCAGCAGCTAGCATCTCGGGCGATACAGGATGCATGTACAAATCAGGTGATAGCAAATTGAGAATTTCATTCTTTTCAGATTGTACACAGATGTTACACAGAAACCTTGTTACTCTGACAGATGTTATTATTTGGACTTGGTCTAGACTTGATTTGGTAAACTAACCAAATACTGTTACATTTTGCGACATTTTGTCCTAATACTGATGTGTAGAGGCAACACTCCATGTTCAGCTTGAGGTCCCAGCTCTTGCTAAAGGCCTGTATACCGGCTAACATTTTTGCCACTCTTCGATTTTGCACTTCCAGTTCCAACCATTAGTTAACTGTGGGCAGAAATCCAGCAGGCTGAGTGATTCTCCTTTCAATAATATGCCTGAATATACGGATAAAGATAATCCGGAATAAATGAGCTTTTACGGTGGAGGGGGTAAATTTTTCTGTTCCCGATCAATTTGGGATTGGGGCATGCGCATTGCGATTTTCCTCGAATTGGGTTTGTGTGGGTGCATATTTGGTCTTGCGCACTTCGCATATTTCCGTTGTTAGGCAAAACTGAATTTTTTGGCGGGTGAATTTTGCGAAGTTTCCATGCAATTCAAAAATTAGTGAGGTTATGGGTGAATATTTGATCTTGCGCACTTCGCATATTTCCCTTGTGAGCTCCAACTGAATTTTATGGCCGGTGCAGTTTGCATATAATTCAAAAATAAGTGAGGTTATGCGAAATTAGTTTTATGCGAAGTTTGCATATTTTTCAGAAATAAGTGAGGTTATTCGATGGATGATGATGTTCTCACACATTCAAACTTAAAAAAATGTGATTGTGTGAAGTTGTTTACAAACAAAGTAAGAATTGTTTTGTAAACCGGGGCTCCAATGGCAAATACTTAAGATATGTATGAATGATTAAATGAAATCACTCATTGAAGATAGTTTTAGTTTTTGGTGACATTATAGCTAATGTTACCTTAATTAACTATGGGGCCTATTGTGGATATCGTCAATTTGACGACTTTGAGTCGATGTTAAAATTTCTTTCTGCGAAAGTCGTGTTTTGTCGAAATTAGTCGATAAAAGCATTATCATGAGTCGATTACATAATTGTCAAGTCGACGCCAAAAATGTAATCGACTCATATTTATGTTTTAATCGATAAAAATCGACTTTCTCAGTATGAAATTTTAACGTCGACTCAAAGTCGTCAAATCGACTCGTTCCACAATAGGGCCCTATATGTTAATTTACATTATTTATATTATCGTAAAAATAGCAGCAGCAACTAATATCTGCAAAAGTTACTTGCAGTGAAATTCGATTATATGTAGTCCTAAAAAAAGTTGTGCGGAGGAGCAGTGGAATTTTTACCCCAAATGTTAAGCACCTATGACCTGAAAAAGCATAAAATAAAAGGGCGGCATGTCTAAATAATACACATTCCGGTAAAATTCTCTGCACATGATGCTACCCTTTGCCATGAACAACCACTGTTCTTTGGGTGCATAGCAACTTATTTCGAACCGGAACCGCACATTTAAAAACTGCACAAATGAGCTGAGCACCTTATTGCAAAAAAATTGTATTTAGAAAAAATATAAAACCCTTTACACTAAATAAGGCATCTCAAAAGAATTCTTCAAATATTCAAAAATTAATTTTGACGTTTGCGTAAAATTTTAAAATAAACAGTCCTTGTATACATATTATATTAAGTTTGTGTGGGTAAAGCTCACAATTTTGTATGGCAAACCGTTTATACGTAAAATGAGTTTATCCCCAAATCCCAAATAAAATAAGGTGTAGTATAAATCGGCATAATATTTCAATTCGAAGCTTTAAAGCTTCCTACGCCAACGAGCTTTCTAGCTATAAAATATACAGCTTCACCAGGCCAAAATTAGTCCTTCACCAGGCTTGTGCCGGAGAGGTCATCTTCTCCAGTCCTATACCTTGTCGAGGTGTATGATACGGCACGGTAAAACCATATACCGAATACCTGTGGAATGTTACCCAAGCCTCGAGGTGTATGATCCGACAGCCTTCCTGGCAACATTTCCTAAACGAGTGTCAATATATGACCCGACCAAACACCGACGATATACCGAAGACCCCGCTATACCCACATCCCCGTAGACTATCCTAGTAACTAACCGTAACACACATGTAGAGAAAACTACTAAGTAGGTATCTGCTTACCGATATCAACATGTATCCAGAGATAACAAGTAGGTAGCTGCTTAGCCATACTAGTAGCATAGCAACATGTATCCAGAAATAATAAGTAGTTACTTAGAGTTAAGGCATTAAAATTGGATAAATAGAGACATATTTTTGTAAGAAGGTGTTTTTTCTCACAAGACCCTAGGCAATTCTCCAGATCTCCCGGCAACCATCCCTTAAGAAAGCAGGTTTAGAGAAGCACCGGACGAAACATCATTACATTGGTTTGTTTGGCCTTAGGATCAATAACACTTGTCAACTAGGTGAGCCTATGAGGAAGTGATCGGGAGTAAGTGTCGAAAGATAATCTGGGTTCTCCGAGAGTATGGTTAGTGGTCTACAATTCAGAATCTCCTCAATCTCCAGTATCACTGTCTCCAACTCCTCGTATGTGAGGGATGCCGTTGATACTGTTCTTATTAACAGATGTTTTGCTGACTTCAACGCTGCCTCCCACAATCCACCAAAATGTGGTGATCTTATGTGGTTTGAAGATTGGATAATGTTTCGAAACTTCTTCTTTTAATAAGTTATAGTTTCAGATAGAAAGAAAGGGGCCTGAGAAAGATTGCAATTCGCTTCTCAAAATTGGAACTCAATCATAATTGCAATTGTCTAAGTTAGTTGTTAGACCTTAACCTTAAAAATACGGATTACGGATTACTAATCTCATTCTGATTGTCTGATCTCCTACTGACTACTTCTATAATCTCCTCAGACAATTCGTTCGTATATTATATTCACCAATTTCAATTTCCCAGTTCCATTAAACCCAATATATCCTCTTCATATAGACAAATAAACATTTATCAGAAAATATGAATCTTTTTATTCCGGCTACAACAGCCTAGCGATAAAAAAAACCAGGTTAAACAACAACAAACACACACACGCATAGGTGAACGTAGGGAGTTACAGTTGGGCGTAAAAAATATTTCCAGTTAGTCGAAATTTGCGTAATGGACCAAACTAACGAACAAGGAACAAGGACGCAAAAAAAATTATCCACTTGGATAAATATAAAATTATCCTGAATTTGTGTGTGACGATATTTACGAATTGTGTTCGGGAGTAATAACTTTTTTAATTCAACACAACAACAGAAAAAAAACAAAAAAAAAAACAAAAACAACAAGAAGAATTTTTACGCGTGGCATAATTTTTTGATTGTATGTTGATGAAAACAAATGGAAGGCAGCAAGGACTCCTTCCGAATTTAATGTTAATCCTAGGCACCAAAGTAAAATACACGAGCCTTAATGTGATATTTAAATGAGCTTGTTATCAAGTTCATTATGGGTTGCCATAACTTGAAGCCCGGTAATTTCACTTTTTCCCCCTCTCTCCCGTCTCGTTACACTGACGAAATTTATTTGCTGTTTTGTGCAAATCCTAAAAGGCATCCTCTTTTAATTTTCATTCATAACAAAGCCCGACTCTTCAGTCCTTTCGTAAGAAGGAATCGTGATCACGGAATTATATTTAATTAGGGAACCAGAGCCAGGCTAGAGGCTAGATATACATATACACATGGATGCCTGGGCTGGAGCGTTCCATGCTTGCCATGCTGATGATTGATACAGCCCAGATGCGACTACATATAGAAAGCGGACAACCTATTAGCGCCGCTAGGAAGTACTGGGATTTCCCATCGTCCCCAAGGAGGAGCAGCCCGACGACGTGACATAGTGGCACGAGCAACAGCAGCTTCTTTAGTCCTTGAAGTCCCCCGAAGGAGCCTTTCCTGAATTGGAAAAGCTGTGAAAGGAGCACTGCCAAGTCCTTTACTTTTCTTTGAATTGACGATGATGACTTTACGCTTCTATGGAAATGAATCCCAGGATGCCAGGATGGGGTGGTTAATACATCATCATGATTGGAATTCAAGTCGTTGGTTACTCCAGGCAATAGAACTGCCAGATGAATAAGAGAGAACGCCGGCATTTGGAATTACAAGACAAAGAAGCAAAAAAAAACAACATCCCCCCAAGGAGGCGCACAGAGGGAGCAAGGACGTGGAAATAGGACAATTTCCGACGTCTGATCGAATTCCTTAGGAGTCCTGAATACAGTTGTTGTTATTTTTGCTGCTGACTGTGTTGTTTTATTGTCATCCTGAGCCCGATGTTAAGGATGAATAATTTCGCCCTCGATCGGGCACACACAATATGGAAATGTCATCTGCTTGAAGCATCTTGTAAACTTCTCGTGGGTAAATTGAGATTCTCTGAGTAGCAATTCGATTAAATCAGCTAAAGAATGAGGATATTATGTGCTTCAGTATTTACAATAACGACGTCTTACGGATCCCCGTGCTCCACCTCCGCGCCCAGCCCCAATCCGAGATGCTGCTGCTGCTGGTCGGCCAAGCCCTCGAGGACTCTCCTCCGAAAAGGACTCGTGAATACTAAAAATTTTCTAATAAAATGTTAAGCCGTGATTTTACTTACTGCGATGTACTGCCAGCCTTTGTTGACTCGGACTAGGAGCGCCTCCTCCTCAATTATGTACGCAATTGTTCCCACGGGGCTCAGCGAGGACATCTGCAAATATAAATTCCAATTTTCGTTACTAATAAGGATTGCAAGTTAAAGTGATTGTTAAGGACGTAAAAGTATTTTTATTTCCTTTTCAACAATGTTGACAGGGGAAATATGTTTTCGGGGATTTTTCTATAAAATGAAATGAAATGAAATTTAATAAATTTTTCACGTTATTTGTTTAGCCAAGCACAATTGCTATCTTCGTGGGATTTTTTGTTTTGTTTATTTAAATTCATTTTGTGTTTTGTTGCTTAAGCAGCAGAAAAAGACACACAAATTAATATATTTTGTGTAGGTAAATTGAAAATGTAATTAACAATATCAATCATTTTAATGAGAGAGAATATATGAAAGATGAGATAAGGAACGAAATTAGTATTTGTAGATGACAAAGCCTCTGGTCATTGAGGGAGAGGGATATAACCAATTTCTAGCTTCTTATTGCATGATCTAAGGAGCACTGAATTAATTCTGAGATGAATGTAGACAAACGAACGTATAATGGCTAAATACATGGGACTCCAAGGAGATTTGTTTGCAGTTAATGTAATTGAAGAAAGCAATGTAACTTAACATCTATTGAAGGCAACCAGAATGAAAAGTGATTCTTGTTATAATATGAAAATCAATTCTTGTCATCTAGTCTTGTATTTTGACTAATAATAATAATAATAATTTATTTAAAATTGTACAAAAGAACATAATTCTTACAAACGTACAAACAAAATATTAATTGGGTGACTGAGACAAAATGAATATAACATACTACAAACTAAAAAACAAATAATATTAACAAAATACAAGAAATAATGTTTAAAAAAAAAGTGAGAAAACGAAGAAAAATGAAAAGAAGTTACAAGATGAAGTTTGAAAAATAATATTAACAAAATATAAAAAATAATGTTTTAATAACAAAATAAAAGAAAAAAAAATGGCAAGAAAAGAAGATAAATGAAAAGAAGATTCAAAAAGTGAGTGACCCTACAGATTGTTATTTGTTAGATGTTCCTTCAAGAGCCTGTTGAATAATCGCCAAGAGGACGCGCTCCGCACATAAACGGGTAGTTTGTTCCACATCCGAGCAATTTGGAACAAGTAAGAGCGTTCACCATATACTGTTCGTATACGAGGCACCAAAAGTGTGCTAGATTGTCTGCTTAGTTGCAAGAAGTTAAGTTTTTGAAATAAATATCCAGGGCATCTGCTGTGTATAAGTTTAAAAGTGAATTTTAATCGGTGATATATTATGTAGTTTTCAAACGTCATACCTAGCAGAATGGGAGCATAGTGCGTGATATGATCAAAACGACGCAATTTAAAGACAAAACGAAGGGTATCATTGAACGCGACTTTTATTTTTCTAGAACAGGCAGCATCAAGTTTTGAAAAAATTAGGCTTCCGTACGTGAAATGGGGCATTACCAGGGCCTTCGCCAGTCGTATACGTAAAGCAAGAGGCAATAGATTAGAGGATACCCAAAGTTGGCGAAGGCAGGCATACACCTTACGAAGGACACTTCTGGTTTGGTTACAGCAACTGAATTTACAGTCGAGCTCGACTCCCAGATTTCTTACAGAGTCAACATAGTGTAAAACATTACCATTAATTTTAATTGGGAACAGATTTTCAATGTCAATAGGAGTTTTGCTGACGACAAGGCAGGACGACTTGGTAGGGTTCAGCAGTAATTTGTACTGGACTGACCATTCAGTCACACGTTTCAGATCACTGTTTAGCTGAACAGTACAATCCTCGATAAGTTCAAGAGGTTTGCTTAAATAGATCTGCACATCATCAGCATATAGATGTATGGAACAATGTTTGACTACATTTGGAAGGTCGTTTATATAAAGGCTGAAAAGCAAGGGGCCCAGGATAGAGCCTTGAGGTACTCCACAATGAAGAAGCGCTGGTTCGGAGAAAGATTCTTGTACCTTAACAATTTGAGAGCGCTCCTGGAGATAGCTTTCAAAAAGTTTGACTGCAGTAGGGCCGAGTCCAAAATTTCTGCCTAGTTTTTCAAGTAACATCATATGGTCAACTGAGTCAAATGCTTGTGAGAAATCGAGTAGAACTAAGATTGCAATTTTATTGTTATCAAGTGACTCAAAAATATCAGTTGAAACTTTTAAGAGTGCCGTTTCGCAGCTGTGCCCAGACCTGAAACCAGATTGCCATATAGAGAGGAGACTACTTTGATTTAGATAGTACATGAGCTGCTTAGCAATAATTTTTTCAAAAACTTTAGAAAGGAAACATAGAAGACTGATTGGACGGAAGTCAGATGGTTGCGAAGGAGAGACCTTTTTCGGAATAGGTACAACAAGAGCCTGTTTCCATTGGCTAGGAAACTGAGAAACTGTAAGGCAGGTGTTAAAAATATGAGTAAGGGCATTAGATATAAATGGGGCGATCAACTTCATGAACTTTGGAGAGACGTTGTCAACACCCACGGCGTTTGATTTGACAGAAAACAACGCAGAAAGAAGTTCATGGTTATCTATACAACGAAAAGAAAAGCCATCCGGTGGGCATTGGTTGGTACAGCTACTTTCAACTGGAGCAGAGTTACTCTCAGAGATGGATGAAAAGTACTCGTTTAATATATTGGGCTCTACAAACACTTGTTGAGAATCATTCCCATACGTACCCAAATCACGAATATTGCGCCATAATTTTTTTGGGGGTAATTAATGTCGAGCAAATTTTTAGCGTAGGATCGTTTAGCAGATCGTAGAAGAGCAATTGTTTTATTACGGACTTTTTTATACATCTTACGAACTGCTTCACTGCGCGTCCTTTTGTATTGATGGTAAAGAAAATCGCGTTCAGCCAATGAAGAATGTATTTCAGGAGTTAACCTACTAGAGACTAGTTTGACTAATTTTAACTAGTTTGGATATGATACGCATATAGTATACTAATTTCCTTTAAATAGCCAGAACAATCATAGTGGGCTTCACGAGCGATGTAATATGAAAGTATGAAAGAGTATCAGACCAAACTACGAGTCCGCGTATTTAAGTCTTTAAAAAATATTAAAACGGCTGGAATTTGAAATCAAGCAGTTAAATCAGTTAAGAGTATATAAACGAGACCAGCGATTTGTTTAATGCTGCAGGTGAGGCACTGCAACAAGTTGGTAGATTCACATACATACTTCGTAGGCATTATAACTGGAAACGGAGTCATGTTAGAGGATATTAAGGAAATATTGCCAAAGCAAAATCAGCATTTCACATTTTTTTTCAAACAACTAGATTTCTGAGCAGCGCCGGCCCTAGCCCTTGTTGAGGGTGGAGCGAGATTGTCTTTCAGCTCCTTTTGTTCGACGCTTTCACTTCACATAAATTGTATTTCCAGTTGTCCTAGATAAAACTTGAGTACTCGAGTACTGCCCTCTCGCAAGCCTTTATGGGTAGGGTAGGGGTCTTTTAAGGATTTCGATGGTGGTTTTAGGGTCACAGCTCCGCCTGTAGCCGCAATAGAGGAACTCAGACTTGCTTCCCCGACGTACGACGCACCACCTTCTTTGGAGGCTATTTGGTTCTTTGTATTGCATGGTTGGGTATTAGGGCTTGCCCCAACTAGTAAGGTTGAGATGGTGGAGAGAGTCACCTTTTCGTTAAAAGAGGCTTCTCCTGCCATCAGCCCAAAATTGCAGTGTTCACCATCCTGACAACGTCATCTCTGTGAATTTTATGCGGTGCACTTTGTGGAGTATTCTCCACCCCTACACCCTTAGGGTCTTCTTTTGGACCCCTATCCTTTTAAACATAATGCCAGTGGGATCTTCTGTTGTTGCCGGAAAGTACCCGATTACAAAAAGCACATCCATTCTGACACTTTCTGTTATTTGACAGAAGGTCAGTTTGGAGTCATTCTAGACTTCATTATGGGTGCGTCCGACTTTTATGAAGGCTTCTCGGGTTATTATGCCCTATAGAACATCCAGATGATCTAACCCTCTTCTTAATAAGAAAATCGGTATCGCTTTCTTCCTCGGGCGCCACGCAGACCCTACCAGCCTGTACAAGGGAGTAGCCAACTTGCAGATATCGCATAAAACGTTTTTGGGCTGCACAGCCCCGTATTCTGAAGGCGGTCGTTTTTTCGAGTCGCCCCTTCGATTAGGTGCCCTTACTTCCGCATGAGATCTCCCAATGAAGGAGTGATCTCAACGTACTCCATCCCTGGGTTTACGGGCTCAGACTGCCCATCCTGAAGAAGAATCACGAAAACTTTCCTTCACTGGGACCACATTCGACACCTTGAAACATGGATCCAAAAATATCGAACTGGCCTTGCAGGTCGTACTTTTGGGAGCTGTGGGAGCTCCAGAAATGTTTGGAGCGTTTCTAAACGTTTTTTAAAGGTAATTTTATATTGACACCACAAGATTGTGTTACACATTAGGATTGCGGTTTTTATCGAGGTTAGATCCGCCGTATTCAATCTGCTCCATGGATCTCGAGCAGCATGTGGCCTAAGGCCATGTACGATCGGTCTTGGACTCAGCGCTCCCTGCTTGTGCCGTGTTCGAGTCATATTGATGAGTACACAGACTACTAGCTACAAACAACGCCCTTAAAAAAGTGTCATCAAAAATTTTTTTTTGCTCGAAACTGTTTTTCGCATTCATTTTGGCGCCCCTTACCACCTGGCGCCTAGAGCGACCGCTCCACTCTCTCTACCCTAGGCCCTGCGCTGTTTCTGAGGACTGGGCGCAAAGATTTTCGCAAAGAGAAAAGCGTAACACAGGTCTAACTTGACAGATACAGGGTGCGCCATTCAGACCTTCAGTAGTTCAACATTGAATAACTTTGTCATTTTTCAGGCGATTTCGACAAATCTGCACGATACTGAAACGTCATTCAGTACCATTTTAGCTATGAGTCAATACATACCGAAAGAGCGGGCGGAAATTGTAGCGCTTTACATTGAAAATCATCGTTCAATTGTAAAAACTATGCCTGCTTTTTGTAAAAAAAAATGGCAGAAATTCGGCGACTTCAGACAGCAAAATTTGTAGTTTCTTTAAGTACGGGTCTGTAGCCACTCGCCAGCATTCCAGAAAAGTCAAGCAGCTTTAGAACGATCGGTACTCAGGGGACCGCATGCTAAAACATGTCTTTATAACTAGAAAGCTTTCGATAGTTCTGCAGTTATTACTCACATATCTACGCCAGAGCCTTTTCTATGTTTAACTAGGGCAGCAATTATTTTTCCTAAAAGGTTCCACATGGGGCATTCCTTATGGAGCAAGGGGCTAGAGGTCCTTTGTGGACCCTGTAAGGCAATCCCCATGAGGCAGTTGAGCTAGCCTCGTAGGGGCCCTATCCGAGCTCCTTCAAAACTCTAACCGGGAATATACAATAGGATCTATTCAATGGGTTTTTGATTTTTGGAAGGAGCCGATGACCATGAGCCTTGTGTTTGATCTCTTATATGTTGCTGTCTGTTTTGCAAGTGTCACTGCTATGAGTCACAGAAAACCTACCGTTGCACTTGCATAAACGTGTAATGGACCTTCTTAGGGTGCCCGAAAAGGTGGTTGCAGAATACTAATATGTATGAGCCGAGTGGGCTATGTAGCCTTAGATTGTGAGCGAAATATTGAGGTGGAGGTAGGAGCGATCATTTCAACGAAACAGTGGCTATGATAATAGTTATAATAGCGATATAACTTTGACAAGGCTGCTTCATTCCTATGGTGACTCGCTGACATCTACGATGATTCTAAGGGGTTTTTCGAAGGCTCAAAAAAATACGTCATAGTCTAGGCGCGGTAAGATTTGTAGATTGTAGCCTTTCCTGCTAGTGGAAGAAGATATTTGCGTCTTTTAAGAAACCCTAGGTATTGAGATGTTTTTTGGCGATTTGGAATATGTAATTATTTAATCGCAAATCTTCATTAAAAGCTTTTCCCTAGATGTTAAAAGAAGGATTCGATTCGTTTTGTTGGAAGGCCGGTATAGGTTTGAAGGTCTCGTAGGAACAAGTCTAAATTGGTTTGGGAGTGCCAACTCTTGGTGAGCTGGGCACTCTCAATCTAGTGACCGTTGTCTGGGTCACCGAGTTTCGAAGGCAGTGAAAAGGTGGACGGCCTGGCTAAACAGGTACCTGTATTCGTCGGTCCGGAAGCAGTTATTGGCGCGGCTATCAGCTTGCTGAAGAGGGCCCTTGCCGATCGCACTTTGCTGAAACATACCGAACGCAGGACGTCTGCGCTTGAACTGGCCAACTCTAAGTAGCTCCTTTCTTTGTCTCCTAATGCGACCAAGAATTGTTTTTTTCAGTGGAATTGTTGTTACCGGATCTGAGCCCTATTTTTATGTAGAAGAGTCTAAGCTTAGGTGTCACCCTTTATACTACCAGTCCGTCATATCGTTTTGTTTATGATGCAATGTCTGGAAGTAAGCTTAGCTAGAAGTTAGAAAAAGGAGTTTCAAGTTCCATCAATTATTGCAATCACTCCATCTTGACAACATCACATATGTCTAATACTCCATCATTCTTTATTGGATTCGAACAATTGTCTACAAATGATGAGGGTTCATTTCCATCACTGATTTCTGATTAGTGATTGGGATGCAGCTTGAAACCCACCCATAGTTTAAGGGCATCAATTTATCATTTATGGAGGATAGGAAGGGCGTGAGTTCTCTGCGAGTGCTCCGAGATAAAGCATATTGCGCCTGGAATGCCTGTTTTCGACGATTAAAGTCGACGCGAAAAACTATTACTCTAAGATCGAGTGTACGGCAGATAGTACATATTTCAACAAATCTACAATTTTGCAGTCCAGCCTACTGTGCATGAGATTGGGACTAAATAAGCCCAATAGTGGTAGGTTTAGAGAGCTCCTCAGGGGTTGAAATCAGATGACCTTCCACAGTATTTCAACAAATCTGCCATTTGGATATTTTAAAATATTTTACAAATGTAATTAGGTAATGCTCTTTATTTGGTGTGATGGGCTGATTTTCCAGTGTCGCACTTGGCTTGCAATCACTAAATCGATCAAAGAAACGCAAGAGCTACTTGTATGGAATGCCTTTCTCCAGCGGACACATTCACCATTCGTCGTTGTTTCCTCTTGTTCCCATTTATTTCGATCCATGCAGAAACACCTTTGTGTACATAAATTCATTCTGGTTAAGTACTCTGGATTATCCTTACTTAACGTAACGCAGTATATAATAGGGAAGAAATATACTACGGAACTCCTACAATGACAAAGAAGGAGAGGCAGACCAAATAAACCTGACTCCAACCTCTAACTCATGCATTTGAAAAAACCGCATTATTTATGGACTGACTCAATTTATACAATTGTATGAGTATGATAGTCAAATATAGTGAACTGTCTATTACGAGTGCTGCCACAAATCTTTCCACGGCTTAAATATTAGCAACTATGTGCAAAAACTGCCCCTCTCTCTTTATAACACGGTTCTCTTTAATATTTAAGCATTAGGAGTTTTTTTTTTTGATATCTTGACATTATCCTTCAATCTAACAAAAATGTGACAAAGATTTATAATAAATTGCGCTCACTAAAATGACAACCCAATCTTGATATGTCAATTGAAATCTGGATTAGGTCAAAAAAAAAAATTGAAAATCATTTTAAACGACATCAAATTATTTAGAAACTTTATTGAATATTCCATCCCTCAATTGTTTTTCACAGGAAAAGAAAAATTGTTTCCTTTTTTTCCTGATATTTTACTCCCCATTGTAAAATCGATGACATGATGTAATTTTTATCTTCAATTCCCCAGGAGGGTATATTTCATCTAAATCGAATTTCATCACTTATTAACCTGTCATCCAAGTGTCATCAGAGTTTGCCTTCTTAAATCTAGATAAATACTCCGATTGCAGCAACAAACTGTCTAAAACATGCAAAAGGTATAAAGGAAGGCTATTCGAATGGAAATTGAAAAATTCTAAAATAAATGTTATTCTTATCTCATCTCGATTTCTCGACAAAATCCATACTTCGATTCCGTACATGAAAAGTATAAAAATGAAAAAAGGAAAAAAAAATGTATTGTAGATACATAGAACGAGGGATAAGAATCCTGAATGCACTCAGATAAAATGTCTTTCCTTGTACCAGTGAATGTCGTGAAGAGATTTAAAGTCATAACAATATTTCCTTGATATGTCACGCTATGACATATCCAAGAAATTCTCTTTCACGTAGCGAAACGATCACAATCTCTACGGGATATTATATGCGACCTAACACCATTTTCAAAAAGAAACACATATAGACACACACGCATACAGAAAAAAAAAATATAGAGAGGATACAAAAATGTATAAAAGTAAAAGAAAATAGATAAAACTGGTTGGATTTGAATAGGGGTAAACATCAAGGTACAAACATAAAACGAACTCACCTTTGTCATCGCTTCTGTATTCTGGAATGTCACAGCTCCTGGCACAATTTTCATACTAGATGATTGTGACAAATCATCCGTTGCTTTTCCTGGTGGTCCTGGTGGCCCAGGGGGACCTGGTGGTCCTATAATGGAAATAAAACAAAACGGTTACACACAGTTTTGCAGTTCACTGCCTGAGCTCGAGATAAATATGTTGCCGTTAAAATGTCTCTATTTATGGAAGTTTTCATCATGCAGAAACATCTACTTTGTTCAAGAAGCGATAACAAGCATAAATCGAAACCCATCCACCGGTGTGCCGGCGCACACTCAACTGAGAATTTTCACCAACACCTATGGCACACATTATTCAATGATTTCACAATCTACTCCCTGCAGCATAAAACATGTTGATTTATAATTTGGAGCTGTACAGTATTTTTTTTATGTTGTTGATTCGTTCATTCTAGAAAATGAATTGCAGCGAGCGGTTACATAAAAATGTTCACTTGTCCATGAATTTGGTTAAAGTGAAAAGAATTCACCTGCAACGGTGGCAAATGCATTCTAATCGAATCGACATACGAAAATGATATGAAATCTAGGGAAGAGGGTTAAAGTTGATTTTCGAAACTTGTCATTAAATAAATTGTTATGCATCGATTTCTAACGTATCAAGGTCGATCAGTCAAGGTAGTTTATTGTAGTAAAAAGGCTGCATATAGTTTAGCTGTGCTTAGTCCAATTTCCCTGTGGTATGTTAAAAAAATTAAAATTCAAGTTCCTAGATTATTGGAAAACATGGGCTTCGACATAATAATTAATAATAAATTTTACACCCGCCGGGAATAAAGCTGCGCCTGCATTTTGTAAAACAAAACCAATCTGTTGTGCATTCTAAGTGCATTGCCTACTCTCAAAGCGTTCAGTAACGTGCATAAAATTAAGCAGAAGTAAGTTTGTGTAAGGATCGGGACTTCTGAAAGAATAAGGAACATAATTTACTCCTACCCAGTGGAAAAAATTGGGAGCGCTGCTCATGGGAGCCTGTTTTCAGCGCTGTTACATATGCTCCCGAAAATGCTCCTTGAGTTTTCTTAAATTTTATAGAAGAAAACGGGCGATTATTTTCGTGGCTCTATAAAAGGGTGAAATTACCATACTCAATGGATCGGCTCTCGTTCGATATGTGGGAAAAGCAGCCTTGGAAGTGGTTACAATTTAGTTGGGGGACTGCTATGATAAATCATACTAGCGCTTGGAAAAAGCAAAAGGAAGCTGCAAAAGATGAATAAAATAAAAACTTTCCGATACCGGATCACATATCCATAGCCGTCCATGAATACTCTTTATTAAAAAGCTTTTGGAGAATGTTCCTAGAACGCTTTTGAACAAGCATAAAACGGGGTGCTCCCCTGCAATGACATGCAATGTTAAAAAGTACATATATAGAACTGGTATGGGAACGGGAGCGCTGCGGGTGGGTAGTTAGTTTTGCCCTGTTTTTAATTGGTTTGTTTGAATTTTCATTTCCGAGTATTCACTAAAGACTGAAAATTCAACGAAAAATTTCCCGGACGCCCCAAGAGACCTAATAATCAGTTAATGGTTTCTAGCGTATTAGGCTATGGTTTGAGCTAACGTGTGGCTCGACCCATGACTCTGATATAAGGAGTCTTATGCTTTGCCGAGTTTATCTCTATTAAACACGTCCCTAGTACCTTCAACACCAATATTATAACACCTAACTATTGGTTGTCTAACTAAACATCATGTTCTTGTGCTGTGCTGTGACAGAATGAAGGAAAAAGGGAAAAGAGATTAATTTGATTTGATTAAGTTTAATTTAGGAGAATTAGACATGACGAAGCCTTCTTTTGAAGCTTAGGAGTCCCACCTTTCCGTATCTCACGTCATATTTTTATATAATTGTATGTCATTGGAAGGAAGCGCTGCATTTTCTTCCCAACTGCTTATTGAGAAGCTCGACGGAATCTATTTTGGAGGCGCTTTGTCGAAAGTTTTTAAAGAGTACACTGTACGTCCAAAATATGTGTAAAAGAAGTTTCCTGCTAAAAGGCTCAAGCAAAACCAATGCGCTCCGCTCGTTTTTTTTGTATTTCTTTGACGTTCCCTCTTGATTTTGGGTACCGCTCCGTTCGTCGCTTGAAAAGGATTTTCAATTCTTTACCTTATCTTCTCAGGGAAAACTTCCCGAACTATTTATAAAATAGTAATTAATTTAATTTAAAATTCACGTAACTTCCTTCCCTGACTGAAAGACTATTATACTGAAGCAATATTTTTAAGCACTATTCAAGAATGTCTGACACAAATCTTCCTCATATGGGCATGCTTGAAAATTTTGTGTGTAGACCAGAAAACAAAAATCTCCGTAACACCTTCCAAAGGATACGATGTGGAAGCAATTCTTTACTGCTTATCGAGAATAGCTCCCATATTTTTTCTGCTGGTAAATGTCAAAGCATAAATGTATGCGCGCTGTATGTCGGAAATTTGTTTGATGATTTGTTTGGCCGTGGGCCCTATTAGGTGAATATGAAATATATTGGGTGTTTATTTCCCCATCTATAATGAAATTGCGTGTGCACTTCTCCTTTCACCAAGCTTTCCGCCGCCTTTGAGGCAATGGAAGATGCTTTCTCCAATCCTAAACATTCGGGGCCTCGTCAATTCATTTTATTAAATACAGTGAAAGGCCTATACCTAAGTATACGTGAAGAAAAAAAAGTTGGTTTTCTAGGGTAAAATATGTACTGTGACGGTTTATTTTGAAGGTTTAAACATTTACTAATATTTCATTTTAGCAATCAAAAGAAATATGTGTGCAAAATATTGTTTTTCAAATGACACTGCTTTCTAGTTGTAAACAAAAATTGCAAAAATGGTGGCCTATTGGTAAAATAACATAAAGTTTGTATTTTATTACTTTTTCCCAAAAATTAAGCTTATAAAAAACGAAAATATGCTTGCCGTAAGGACTGAAGAGTATATTGAAGTACTACAAGTACTTAATTGCATTGAGATTGAATTCTAGTACTATCTACAAATGAAACCTGACAACTTGCTCTCAGTGGACAAATTGTTTATTCCTATTTTTTTGCAATTGTAGTGTGAATTTTGTTTTTATCTACAAGGTGGCGCAAAAGCCAATTACCCTATTGGAAGATGCTCATAATTTTTGGAAATGGCGGTAAATGTCAGTTCTGCTTTGACATTTGTGAAGTAAACAGATATTAAATACGCGTCAAGCACATGAATCGCTATACTTCTCAAGAACGCGGGTTAATTGCTTCGATTTTTTTTTGCGCAATAATTCGTCGGTAGTGTTAGCGCAGCGTGAATTTAGCGGTAAATTTCCTGGTGGTTCGAAACAAACTGGGCAGAAACAATAGCGTTTAGCTACTCTCCTGGAAGAGTATGGGACAACTGAAGATGCTACCAGGTCTGCCCGGCCCCGGAGCAGCGGTTCTGCTGAGAATATCACGGCTGTGGCTGAAGATGTCGCAGAAGACCCCGGAGTATCGATCAGACGACGTGCCACGAAATTGGGCATCAATCGGCGGTATTTTCACAGAATTTTGGAGAAAGACTTGAAGATGTTCCCTTACAAAATGCAGCCAGTGAATCAGCTGAGAAACGAGAAAGACAACTATTTTTCATCGAAAATCATCATGAACCGCGAGATCCATTTCCATCTTTGAAATGTGAATAAGCTGAATTATTACTTCTGGGGTACCGAAAATCCGCGTATAACCCACGAAGAACTATCACACCCGCTCAAAGTTACTTCATGGTGTGGTGTTAGCGCTGGAGGCGTAATCGGGCTTTATTTTTTCGAAAAGTCGGCGGCCCAAATCCCTACTGTAAACGGCGAGCGCTTCAAAGCCATGCTCAACGAATTTCTCCTTCCTCAATTGGATGATTTAGAACTAGAGAACATGTAGCTCCAAAAGGATTGAGCAGCGGCGCATACTGCACGAGCCACAACCGGAGACATTTCGGAGGTATTAATACCTCTCGTAGCAGGCATCCTACATTATGAGTGGTGGCCCCTTTTTCCTGCTAGGAATCTACTTTTTCTACTACCACATTCTCCAATTTTGAAGACCATCGAGGAAGTCTTTTCTGAAATCAAGTTTAGTGCAGGAAATAAGTATGTTAGCCGATCATTTAAATTGAAAATGATAATTTCACACCCATTAACTTTCGTGTATGAATAAAATACAAGCGCACGTGCATTGTAATTTCCCCTTCGAAGTTCGTTTACAACAACAACACTCCCTCCATCTGACCAAGACAAAAAGGTGGCAGTGAGATCGTTGAATTATTATTGGGAATATGAATAAGCGGGTGATTTGGGTTTTTAAACAAACGGAGTGTTACTTTTCGTTTCAGATGTGCTTTCGTTGTAGGATTTGGGACTCTCACTGCAAATAAAAAAGCGATTTTGAGATTCCCATTTGTTTTGGCGCACGCCATACTATTGGCTTATGGGTACAGTGATGCGCACCGGGTTATAGCTAGAAATATATAATGTAGATGTACTTAATCTTCAAACAGATGAATTTGATTTGCAAATGGATGAATTTAATGTGAAAAAACTGTAACTGCACTCCAAAAAAACTTTTTCAAAAGAGATCATCTTAAGCCCTGGACAGACATGTGATTTCGATATCATAATATTGAGATCACGATATCAAAATAAACTAAGTAGTGACAGACATAATATTATGATATCTGTGGCAGTTGTATTTTTGACAGTTGGAATTTAAATTTCTAAGCGTTCGCAAATATTTCTTTATTTCAGGTTCGTATTCTACTTTAATAAATAGTTACTATAGTAACTATACAAAACTAAACAAATATAAAAATTTTAAAGGTAACTTGATATTTCAAAAGAGCAAAAGTTTGAGTTTTTACAATTCCGCTAGCGAAAAATAGCGCTGCTCTCACTAGAAATTACTCATATCATGTTAATATTATGAAAATCAGCTGTGTTTCGATATTACGTTAATATCATGTTGTTGCGTTTTGATATTATGATATGGGGGTGACAGACATATCCGAATATTATAATATTAGGAATATTATGATATCGAAATCACATGTCTGTCCAGGGCTTTTTTTAGATGCCTCATTAGCATAATAGAATATGGGATGTAAAACCTCGCCCCCAAATGTGAAAAATCCTTTCAAATCAGATCTGATTATACAAATGAAACTTTCTCTCTGATCAAGGTTAAGTCCCACTCATTTCATTAAGCACTTCTATTTGCGGCTGCTCAAATTTGTTAAAGAATCGTCTTCTTTCATTTTGGTAATCGATTAATCAAACTCAAATTCATATGAACTTTAACTTCAAAGTACTTTTCACAGCCAAATAAATGTATATGTGTGTATATTAAATTGGAATCTATATTTCAGTTTTCAAAC
This sequence comes from Thereva unica, assembly GCA_949987705.1. Taxonomy (NCBI): domain Eukaryota; kingdom Metazoa; phylum Arthropoda; class Insecta; order Diptera; family Therevidae; genus Thereva; species Thereva unica. The sequence continues at coordinate 135,151,744 of OX465282.1, forward strand.
TAACTGAAAAGAAAAAATCCTACACATTTTTTTTATGTTGGCTAATCTGTTAACAGATCTCTAAGGTTATAAACATCACTGTTGACATTTTATATCCAACTGTTTGTCAGGAATCGTTCTTCAATATGTCAAAGCCTTGAAATTGAACTCGCAAAGATTGACTTCACCATTGAAGAAGGAAATTAATTTTCAATTTTTCAAAATCATAGGAGGGTTAAATTGTTTATATCATACCCCAGGACGTCGATAGGGGTGCAAGAAACGAGGAACAGGAACACAGTATACGACAGAAAAAAAAAACGGCGAAAACTCCTCAGACGTGAAGAATTGACAACTCCAGCGAATTGAAATTTTATTCAAATTTTATTTTTCCGACTTTTCCAAACAAATGTTTCCTTTATTCCTGGGAAGAGATTGCTCCTTAGACTTCACATACCTAGGTGCGGTCTCTGTGTATATCCTTCTCCATTCTCCTGTTACTTTTACGTGTGCACTTGAATGCCGCGTATCTACAGCTATGTAGACATCCTTTGTATAAATGACGGTGAAAAGCCCATTTTCTTTTCTTATTATTTCAGAGTCCTGTGTGTGTTTTTTTCCTTTTTCTGCATTCTGCTCCTTGTTTTTTTGGTCGTGGTGGAAAATTCCGTTCTGAGTGTTGTATCTGTTGTTGGTTGTGGTTTTGCTAGATATCGTAGCCCAGTAGACAGTTTTAATGTTGTTAATGTCACTTCAGGGTGATTGATAGCTTTTTCCCTTAAGACGTCCTTTGCATCCAAAAATTGTTCACATTCGCGCGCACACTGGCGCAATGCTCCGCCGTATACACAGAAACAATTCGCAGAAAATTCATATAAGTAAAAATGTTATACCTTCCTCCCCCGCAACATGCAATGAGGGGGGAAAATAGAAATAAATCGGCATCCGGGGGGGTAGGAATTATACCGGAAACTTAAAGAAAGCAAGGACAAGGATGCGTACAACCACACCGTTAAGGATATTTCGCATCTATTTCAAGGATTCATAGGGGTCGGAGTGGTTTTTTTTTATATTACAGGGAAAGTGTGAAGTAACGAGCCGTAAAAGAAATTTTTCTACATAATATTTCCTTGAGGGGGTGAAATATGTTGGGGCGAGTTGATGACCTTTTGTTTTTGTACGGAATTGGAATGTCATCGTGTTATCTGGATGATGGAAGACATAAGAAATATTTCATAACACGTATACACGTACATGGGAATGGGTGAACTGTGTATATTACGTTTTGGTATCACAGTATCTCCCAAAAACAACATTCTATACATATGTATTTTTATATAAATATATACATATATGCATATATTTTTTTTCGTTCCTCTTTTTTTTAAATGACCTTCAGGAAGAAGGGGATGATTGATGACTTAAAAGGAATGAAAACGGAAATTAAGATTTATACATGCATGCATAGGATGTAGGACAGAATGAAATTTTGTATAACTAGAAAACCTGCGAGACTGTCAAGATGGGTCCTCACATTGTTTTTGCAATTTCTCAAAAAACTTTTTTTTTTTTGTTGCCATTATTATTCATTTTCTTGACAGTTTATTAAAGCAAACCAAATAAACATAACTAGGAGATAAAACTTTTTGTTTTAGCCCCCACAGGGAATGGGAGACCTTCTTAGAAGTTTACTGACAACCTTTCACTTTTTTTGTTGTTATCAGAATGTTGTGTTTTTAGCAGTGATTTAGAAAAAGTTTAGTTTGATAGGATCTGTATTTTTTTTTGAATATTGTTCCACGAACTTGTTCCTTTTTTTTAAAGATCGTTTGTCCAACAAAACCTTCTCGGAAGGATCAATTTATTTATTTAGTATTTAGCCATATATGGCATATTTAAACTACAAACGGAAATCACTAGAAACAGTCCTTATAACATAAACTGAATAAATAAAATCAACTTTGGTAGAGCAAATTCTGAGAAATGATGAAAACTTAGGCGTATGTTGTAAAGACAGGATTTATGTTATTAAGAAGGATTTAAGTTTCCTTTTATAGGATGTTTTGTCAAGAGAAGAAGAGAATCAAAATCTATGATTAAGGGCATGTACCATCTGTTGAAGGGATGGTTCCTTGCACACTCTGTGTGATGTGGTAATTTCGTATGTTACACTTCACACTTCATCATAGAAATTGATCTTGTCCAATAAAAGGTACTTTAAGCTCTCTTTGTATTACAAATCATTCAGGTTGTTCTCGCCATGGGTTCAGTGTATAGTAGTAAACTTAGCTCGATGGATAGGATAGGTCAAGCGGAGTCCAAGCGATGAGGCTCTTAGCTCTTGGATGTTGTTTGAGTTCAGAAATACTAACTGTGAAAGGTTTTTCCACAGTCAAGTTGTTCTAGTTTTAAACAAATTTCTAGACCGAATGTGCCCGAAAATGTGGAACTAAGAGATTTAGATTTGGTAAGTATTGTGACCTTCTGCGGGAGAGCGTTAAAAAGCGAGAATTTGCTGAAAGCCTGCAACAAATATTGAACCAGCAAACCATTTCTGACGACACAAATATTGAAGAGCTCTAGAGTACGACAAAGGGCGCTATATTGACGGTTGCGGAAACAAGCTTCGGTTATTTCCAAAGGAACCAGCAAAACTTGATCTCGGACACAACCTGGCAAAAAATAGAACACAGAAACATGCCGTTAAGAGTGTGGATGGAAGGCTGCTGTCCAGCGAAGAGGAGCAGCTCGTGCCCTCAAACTCATTGGTGATGGCCCCTTTCGCGCCTCCATAGACACCTTAAGCCACCGTAGGAATGTAGCAGCCCTCTCAATACTTTATCGCTATTACCATGGCGACTGTTCCACTGAAATTCAAGACCTCCTGCCTGCACGGCAATACTTTTCCCGCAACACAAGACTAGCCCGCTCGGCTCACCCCCATACCCTACAGCCCCCCCGTTCACGCACAATACGGTTTAGAAGTTCGATTATGAATAGAACTACTCGACTGTGGAATAATCTCCCGCAGTCAGTATTTCCGAACTCGTACAACACCTTAGAGTTCAAACGTGAGGTTCATCGTCATTTTCTTCTACACCCTCCAGACCCCCTCTAACCTTCCCTATTCTCCTCTATCCTTCAAACCAAGCTTACTACTAGACATTGCACCATGAATTGAACGACATGACGGACTGGTAGTATAAAGCTTGGTTTTTTCATATATAAAAAAAAAAAAAAGATGAAGATTACTTCTTCGCCGCCCTGAATGGTTCACTTACACAGGAACCTCGGTATAAGAGCACAGCCAATAAGAATCACCACCCGGGCCCTATACAAGATGGAAATAGTAACCGCAATTCATGCAATTGCCAATGGTAAAGCAGCTGGAAAAGATGGCATCCCGCCGATTCAAGCATCATAGCAGATGCGCTTCAGTCAATCCTGGAAATAGCATGGAAAACCGGAGGATTGGGCGGAAGGTATCATAGTCAAAATACCAAAAAAGGGGGACCTAACAATATGTGACAACTGGAGAGGCAGACAACTGTTTACTATCTACTGTGGGCAAAAATTTTTCCCGTATATTACTATCTAGGATAAGGGAGGCAGTAGACCGAACGCTTAGGAGGCAGCAGGCCGGATTCAGGAAGGGCCTCTCATGTATTAATTATATTAACACCTTGAGAATAATAGTGGAGCATTCTACTGAATTCCGATCTCCCCTGTACCTTGCTTTTGTAAACTATGAGAAAGCGTTTAACTCGGTTAATGGGAGCTTTATATGACAGGCACTATGGCGACGTGGACTGCCTGATAAAATAAGAGAATTTATAAAAGCCCTATATAACAATTCCCAATGTAGAGTCCTCCATATTGGAAAATTATCCGACCGCTTTCAGGTGAGCTCAGGAGTACGACAAGGATGCCTACTTTGACATCTTTGTCGGCGCTCTAGATAGTAGAACAGGCGGCATGCAATGAGGTTTGCTAGACCGCCTTAAGGATCTCGACTACGCTCGTGATATCTGTTTGCTGGCCCACAGACACCAGGACCTCAAAAACATGTTAAACAATTTGGCAACAAAAAGTAGTCCAGCAGGCTAAAGCTAAATCCGACTAAAACTAAACAAATGCGTATAAATGCAAACACCATTGAACGGACAGCGCTAAATAACCGTGACGTGAGCATTGTTACCGAAAATGGCGGGGCAAAAGAAGACGTCAATTCCAGAATAAATATTGCACGAAGCCCATATGCATGCCTGTACCGGACATGGAGATCAACGGAGATCTGAACTAACACCAAATTGCGGCTGTTCAGCTGCAACGTTAAGGCAGTTCTTTTGTGCGGTTGTGAAACATGGAAAGTCACCCAATTCATCACAGGGCGCCTACAAGTCTTCATCAACAGTTGCCTACGTCATATCCTAAAAATCCTGTGGCAAGTTAGAGTTTCAAATGAAGAACTATGGCACCGTGCGGGCCAAGAAGCCGGCATCCATGCGTCAAGGACAGATTAAATTGGTTTTGTACAACAATTACAGATCGCGAGGTATTTTGCGTATACCAAGTAAAGATATCGCCAGAATCCTGTCAATAATTTCGACAAACTGGCCAATTCGACATCATGCGGTCAGATTGAGAGTTCTCTGTACCCGTTGCCGTAGCTGCAAAAAAACAGGCCGATGAGACAAGCGAACATTTTCTATGCGGATGTCCGACTCATCGCCACTATCAGACACCGTACATTTCTTAAACCTCTTTTTAGAGGGTATGATGATTTAGATGTAAATCTCATTTCTCGCAAACAACTTTCACGAATGACCGAATTTTCTTCAACGATCCTTACCCAATGAGCAGCAGCATTGTCCTGCTTAAAATGAAGTTGGGGACTCCGAGCTCGTCCTGGAAGTCTTCTAATCCCTCCCGGTATTAAGAAGAAGGATGTAACAGATAGGGAATAAATGAGGAAAATCCCTTTAACAAAGGAACACAAAAATGCACGAATGAATTTCGTAAGGGCGTACATGTCCTGGAGCAGGGACGGCAAAACATTGTATTCAGCCATGACAAAAAATCAATCTTGAAGTTTCTAACAGCTGCCACTCAAGATGAAAAGGGGGTCCGAATGAGTCCGCACTGAAGTGGGGGTTGCGTTATGGTTTAGCAACCCAAATGCATTGAACGTGCCACCAAAAATTAATTAATCATTAATGACTACCTCGGGAAAAGCAAAAGGCCACCATTTACATACAGGCTGCCGGCAAGCCGATGTCTTTCAGACTAGGTCGGCATGTAGGGCCTGATGAAGGCCACACTTTTAGGTCCCCATTCACTTACTTTGGCTTTTACTTCATATTGGCATGCAGGGTCCAATGAAGGCCATGCATTACTCAGCCTGACTGGGCGATAAGGATTCATGGCTTTCGTGTTGTTACACGAAAAGGAAAGACGATAGTTCAGCGTATTAGGTTGTTAATTCAAGTGCTAAAATTTCCATAGCCTCAATGAAATTTCCAGATTGAATAGAAGTTCAGATCTTCAATCCCGGACTGATGATAAATACTCACTGATATAAAGATTTTAGTCCCCATCCAGTTGGCGGTCGGTGAGTGTGTGATTATATTTGCCCTCAAGGCAAGTAACCTTAAGGCCACGGCCTGCCGGCGGTCTGTATGAATGGTTTTAACATGCACATTTCCGAATTTTCTTCATGCCACCTAGTGGCACGCGTGCCATAGGTTGCCGGTTGCTGTAACGGTTCAAATTAGTACCGGTCTGCCAAACAAAGTTGAAGGAGTATGAGACTAGACAAATAGAAAGTATACGCCGTCATCTTCAAAACATAGTACGCGACTTCCGGCTCCAGCAACAAATACCAGAGCAGCATGTTGCCAAAGTACCGCAACAAAGGCACCTTTATATCAATTTCGCTGACTGTACCTACCATTACTTTCAATGATTTTTATTTTTGGTACGAAGTTCGCGGTGACGACAAAATTGCAAAATTTGGATTTAACTTGATATAATGAAATCTATTTGGTATGGTCTTTGAATTGGATAGCTTCGTTTTGTATAAGAATGATATAAACTGCAGTCTGAGGAAGAATTTTTATATATTAGTTCAGAAGATACTTTTTTAAGGAATTTTAATTTTAATCCCACTGACTAACTTTCTCCTGCAATGACTATCTTCCTCTGATTAGGAATTATTTCACTATATTATTGGTTATAGTATACTCCATTGATTCAGTTACCCATGCGAAGAGTCAAACATATATGGGCAGACAATTAAGAAGACTATAATAATATAGATTATATGTACATATACACGTATGCGTTCGAATATACACTTAATAATTGGTAAACTTGTAAAAATCAATCATTTTGTTTCGCCCATATAAATAATTTCGCAAAATCTTATATTATTTCAAAAATGGAGCCGAACAGCAGTAAGCGGTGCGAAAATATCTAAAGTGCAGACAATCAAACGAAAATTAAAAATACATAAAGGAAAATATAATAAAAAAGTTACAAATAATTCGAGTATTTATTATAAGTCTGCATGGAAAACCCCCATTTGTTTTCATATTTTGAACCGACAAGTAAATAAAATACAAGTCTCTGTCAACAATTAAAGCTAAAATCAATGAAACTTAAAATATAAATTATAAATATAATCAATAAAACTTAAAAAAAGGTTTCCCATAAATAAATAAAAACAATCATGCGTTCTTTTTGGACAAAACGAATATTACAATAGTATTCATATGTAGTCCGCGATTTTGTGAAAACACTGAAAGCTGGCTTAAGCTTAACTAATAAACATTTATTGTTTTTTTTTTTTTTTTTTTTGAAACAAAAAAAATATACACACTACTTTTGTTGTTATTACTTAATTACCAGAAGTACTTTGAGGAAGCTCCTTAAGGTTTTGAAGGTCCCTAATTGCCTTTATTTCATCTAAGCTAGAACGGCCACCTTACGTGTGATAATAATCATGTCATGAGAAAGTGAGTATTGGCATTCAGGAAGACACGTAAATATTAAAAGCCACGCAAAATATTTGGTTTGCCATATAAAAAGAAATTACCTGGTTTTCCAAAGAACGATGCATCACCAAAGTACGGACTTCTAGAATCCATACCCGGTTCACCTTTAGGTCCTGCTATTGAAATTCCCGGTGTTCCTGGTGGCCCAGCCGGTCCCGGCGGTCCAGGTGGCCCCGGTACTGGAATGTACTGTACACCATCTCCTGCTGCTGGCAACCCTGGTGGGCCAGGTAAGCCATCGCGACCATCTGTGCCTCGGTCGCCCTTATCACCCTTGGCCTGAAAATGTTTTTAGGAAAATTAAAAAAATATAATTTTAATATATTCAAATCAATCAACAAAACACAATTTCAGCTCGTTTGTATCCGTCAATGTTAAAAATTAACCCCAAGTACACCCCAATTTACGGGGGATTCCTTTTCAAAAATTCAACTTCAACTACCAGCAATACATCAACCTGTGTAAGGCACATCTCGCACGCATAAATCTGGGATTAAAGGACACCTGAGCTTCGCTTCTATATAACAGAATTTGATGCATATTGAAGGGACTTGGTGTATGTGTGGGAAATTAAAGGCCATTATCAGGCTCATATCAAATACCTCTTTGCTGGTGACACCTTCAAAATGACGTCCTTTTGCCATCCAGCAGCCATCGGGATCCTAACATATAGACGACAAGTGCCAAAGATTTATTATCACTCAGCCACGGATGAGTTGACGTCAAGGTGAGTTTGTTTGTGCTTGTGTCAGACTTATTTGCTCTTTTGAGGTTGACAGATGGAGTAATGGAGAGTGCCTGCTGAAAAATTGTTTGAGTCCTTTTCTGCCTTTTTTTTTACAGTATTATTTTTCAGAAAGCACCCCGCATTTTTAGTATTTCCTTTTTTTTTTAATACTAACAAAAATTTTCATTCTTCCTTAAGGATAAATTGCAAGTGACAACAAAAGAAACAAATGAGCTAAGGCAGGACTCTTTTAAGGCGGAGTACGAAGGACAATTTGGGATTAATTTTTTATGAGGGAATTTGTTGAAGGAAGGATAATATTATTTTTCATATTAAAACGAAAATATCTACACACGTTGTTGACATTCACGTTAATATGATTTCGGTTAATATTGAAATTTCATAAAACATTTCGTTGGCAGTGTATTTATGTATTTATGATTAATTGCCCACGAGCGATTCCTTTTCCAGGAAAGATATTTACGGTAACTAAACATGCGTGGACTAATGAGTAAAAGCGCTGTTCCTGGAATAAAGGCACATAATTAAGTTTCAAAAACAAAATTTCGATTGTAAATACTGCAGAACTGGAGTGAACGTACTTCACAAAATACCTTCTATATTCCAGATCATGTTCAATAGGTTATCAGCTATAATTGATCCAAAAGTTACGAGGTTATCAATCTGAGGACTTGTGTATGCCAAATCAATACTCGAGGCATTAGCAGTGAAAAGAGTTTCTCACACCATTTGCTGTCGTTTTTGTAATATTTGAACGTCCTTTCGACATGCTGGAACACAATATTAGAAAGGAGCTTTCATATATAAAAGGGTTCTAAGCGAGAAAAGAATCTTAAGCGATAAAATTGAGTAGTGAATTAAAAGTCGATACTCAGCGCGAAAAATTCGGAGCGGGTGAGCTAAATCTTACCGCTGCCAAATATGCTTCCAAGGGAGCTTTACTTGAGTTTTCCGAAATTGAAGACGAAGAAACACGACGACCATAAAGGGTAACATTAGCAAACTGAATAGACCGGTTCTCGTTTGATACGGAGGATAAGCAGCATTGGACGGTGTTAGTATACTTAGTTGGGGGACCGCTTTGGTAAAACCACAGTCACGCTTGATAAGGCAATTGCAAAAGATGAATAAAAATAAAATCTTTTTGGCATTGAGGCTTTATTCACATTTCCACAGGCCTCCATGAATATTCTTTTAAAAAGCTTTGTTGTAATGCTTCCATAACGCTGTTAAAGGAGCATTAAAAGTAATGGTCCTCTCTTATGACATGCAATGTTAAAAAGTATATGGAACTGGCATGGCAACGGGAGCGCTCTAAGCTTTTTAAGGAGTGCTCAAAGATGTGTTTGGCCCCACTTCATTTCCCGCTGGATAGATACATGTTATACAAGTGTTAAATAGTTAACTTAAGTTAAAATTTTAACAGTGCGTTTGTATTCATTAAAGCTATATATATGTATAAACATTATTATGTGTATGTATTTATGTTCACAAAAGGCTCCTACACCGTGCAACCGATCTTAATGAAATTTGACCCATGCGTAAACTTAGAACATTGGCTATTATATTATTTTCTAAAGCCCCTCCTAGATGGCGCTGTCATGGAAAGCTTTGATGAAAATCATCGCACAGCTTTGCATTTTTCATGAATCACCTCGAACCCCGATTTGATTGAAAATGGCCGCTGAAATATAACCATAATTAAAAATGGCCGCTGAAATATAATTTAATTTGCCAATTTTATTCCGATTCCAATAAAAGTGGGTTTCTAGGGGTTTTTAAGATCGCAAATAATTAATTTGTGGTCAAAACTTATAAATACAATATGGCCGAAGAATTTGAAAATTGTGTTCCAATTCAAATCAAAATCACTATCTGGGGATTTTTAATGTAGCAGATAACGAATTTATGATAAAAATATAAATTCAAAATGACCGACGATTTGGCCGACGAGTTTGCAAGTTGTATTCCGATTCCAATGAAAATCAGTGGGGGTTGAATAATTTGGCCAAATAACTGTCATTTCCCGGTTAGGAGTATGTACTCTTGTATGTTGTTCAAGAGTTGGAAAATCGGAAAATATGGACATTTTTAGCTACAAATGGAAAACGTAGTGTATCCTGAAGTTCTCTACTCTAAGCAATTGGTGAATATGCTAAGAAGAAACGGAAATGTGGGATTTGAATTTCTAGGTAAAAGTCTTGGATTCTGCAACACCGGAAGAGGCTACCATCTTGGTAAATAAATAAAACCTCGGTCAGTGACATTATCAACAGATGTGTTTGGCGCATTTACATAAAATCATTCACACATTTACGAACTGTAAATGGTCATCTTTGTCGCACATATTGAGAGGCGTGTCAGCGTTTGAGCGGAGCTTATTGGAGGACGATTCCCAATGGAACCAAACAATCGCTGATTCCGTGGCATCATAGCATCAAATAAGAACGCTATTCGTCATCATTGTGACAACATACTATCCGTCTCCACTTATAGAGTTATGGAACAAATACAAGGATGACATGTGCGAAGTCATATTCCATCGCGTACGAAATACATTGCACATCAATGGCAATATGTTACGAAATGTACAATGAAAGACTGATCAAATTAACTATTAATTCAGGTTGGCATGATTGCGACGAATAGACCAATGAACCGTGAGCATCAATACGATCGTGATGCGCTGCAAGAAGCAGTTGAATATAATGTATCATTGCTGATTGATCAACAATATGCTAACGAAACATATGCATTCGGTGGACAACAACACTGGTAGGATCTTTTTCCTGGATGCGCCAACTGGAACAGGAAAAATATTCATTATTTCGCTGATTCTGGTCACAATTCGATCGCGTGCTGACGTTGCACTAGCTCTCGCATCATCCGGAATAGCAGCGACGCTATTAGACGGATGACATATTGCACACTCCGTACTCGAATTGCCATTGAATTTGAACACAACGGAAACTCCAACATGCAACATCCCCCACAACAGTGCAATAGGAAAACTGTTGATTGAATGCAAATGTTGATTGATTGTTTGGGACGAATGTACAATGTCGCACAAGGAATCAATTGAAGCACTAAAAATTTCACTGCAAGATATTCTACGCAACAACCACATCTTTGGAGGTCAAATGATTTGGCAGGAGACTTCAGACAAACTGTGCCAGTGACAGATACAGATGAGCTCAATGGTTGCGTAAGGTATCAGCTTTGCGGAGACACGTGGCAATATTATCGTTGACCACGATTATGAAAGTTCAGCTTTAAAACGATCAAAGTGCTGTGATTTTCAAAGCATTTGTTAGAAATTGATAACGAAAAAGTCAAAGTAGATGCGACGACAGGGTTAATAACGATTTGGAATGATTTCTGCCAATTCGTGAATTCCTAAATGGCTCTCGTCGACAATGTGTTTTCCGAAGTAAATCAAGATCGGTAGTCTAGGGGTAAGGCGCCTGACTACTATCCCCAGAGGTCCCGGGTTCGATTCCCGGCGGTGCCACGGTCCTAGCCTTTCCCAATTTTCCGCCTACATAACTTTCCTTTTTCCTTCTTCCCTCTTTGCATTCCTGATTCCTCCTGTCATAGCCTTCACTAGTTCTCTTCCCCGCTCCACCAAGCGCATGTGTCATCGGTTGGTTGATAAGATTCAACTCGTTTCAGGAGGCATAACACTCCAGCGAGTTGTTTCTCGATGCCCCGATGTCAGAGTCGCGAAATGGTTGGGAGTAGGTGAAATAAAAAATACCGCAGCTAGGTTGTGACAGTTCTTTCCTTCACTTCTTTCTCTATCTTCCGACTAGAGCTGCTGTTCGACATTTCAAAAAATAAATACATGGTCAACAGTACAAAGGGGCCTTCCCTAAGTCTCTAGTGTGTCACATAAAAAAAAAAAAAAAAAAGATCATCGTAATCACGCTGCTTGGCTCAGTTGCATGAAAGTTTCAGAATTTTCGTGCAACAGAGAAAAAAGTATACAAATTTCTGCGGTAAACTCGGCTTGCTGCTACGAAATTTGAATCAACCACGACTGTGCAATGGTGGTGCCAGGCTTGCTATTAAGAATTTGATAGAAGCAACAATTCTAAAAGGAAAATATTCGGAGGAAAATGTGTCCATGGAGAAAACGCCACATCCACGATAACAGACGTTCGTTAGATGGATGTAAAGTAGTCTAAGACTCGAATTTGGTTGTAGAGCCATCGCAGAACAAGAATGACAAAACATGGTCTGAAACTAAACAAATAGTCAAACTGGGTCCACTAAAAGAGCTTTGTTGTAGTCATATGTCCTCTTGCGAGCTAAAAGGACTGTAAAAATACAATTAAGTACTTGAATAAAATTGATTGACGAGCAGGACCCAAGTAGAAATTCTTCTAGTTTTTGACGAGCCCATACGAGTAACTTGTTAGTAAATGTGGGGAAAAACTAGTCTAGTATTTCCCTACGAGTTATTCAAGTGGAAATGATAGGGAAAAACTATTCTACCATTTTCCTATAAGTAACTTGTGAGGAAATGCTAGAGAAAAACTATTCTAGGTTTTCCCTACGAATAACTTGAGGGAAACTAATCGGAAAACCCTATTCCAGCTTTACCCTACAAGTAACTCGCGAGGAAAGGCTGGAGAAAAACTAGACTAGTTTTTCCTACGAATTACTTGTTAGAAAATGATAGAGAAAAACTACTCCAGCATTTTCATACAAGCTACTTGTGTTTTTCTAGAGAAAAACTATTCTAGTACTTCCCTACGAGGACCTCGAGGTACAATATTTTCAATGTATGCGATGAATTGTTATTGATAAATATTTTATATTGCAGCTTTCATGGGGAAAAAGATGGCCAATTCCCATTCCCCTTGTACAAAAGAAGTGTTTGAAAAAGCAGTGTCCACCGTTCTGCCGAACGCTAAAGATTGGGACAGTGGTAGGACGAAGAGGAAATAAAATTTTGCCTTTGGAAAAATAAGCTTAAAGATATTAATAAAGAATTTCAATATGATATTTGTATTATTTATGGAATACTACGAAAAAAAAGTTCAATCATGAATTGTCTATTTTTTGTCTATATAAACAAATAGACCAGTTATTCTCCACGAACCACTGGTTATTTTTCTGCAAGCAAAGGCTAATTTTCTACGAGAAACTGGCTAGTTTTAACGAGAAACTAACCAGTTTTCGAATAGAAGTCTGATAGTTTTTTGCAAGTAATAGGCTAGTTTTCTACGAAAGAATGATTGGGAACTGGCTAGTTTTATACGAGGGCCTGGTTAGTTTATTGCGAGTGAATGGCCAGTTTATGACGAGGCTCTCGTCAGTTTCTGACTAGATTTTCCCTACAAGGCACTAGCAATAACTAGCGTTACATAATCCTACAAAGCCCTCACAAGTTTTCCTCACCAGTTACTTGTTAGAAAAAGGGAAAAACTAACCAGTTACTGGTAGATTACTAGTAAAAATTTCTACTTGGGGAGCCACGATTTTTAGAAAGGTTACATTTGACAGCATCAACAAATTAACATATGAGAGTTGTCTGGCAAAATTAATAACAGAACGGACTTTGTATTGGAAAAAGATATCGATCTCTTCTTATCAAAAAACGGGAAGAGGTACGAATAGACCATGTCATCTGTTATTAGATAAGGTTTATATCCATACAATCGAGTGACCTTTAATGAAAAAAATTGGTCTGATATGTTCTTGGCTGTCAATATCATGACATATTTTTTTAGTAGCATAATTGTTAAATAAATACTTGTCAACAAAAATTCTCTCATCAATTAAAGCTACTCAAGTGCCATATATTAACTGTAACAACGTTTCCATATCGTAACAAGAAGGAGGTACAAATGTGAAAACTTTTACTAATTAACTATTATACTTGTTTGCCTACTTGAATTGTTTAAGCACTTGACTGAAATCTTGGCCAGAACCCAGCAGAGAGAACACCGCTTGCAGATACACAGCAAACAATCGTCAAGCAGGGACCTCTGGGGAAAGACAGTAACTTGTTGGGAAACTTAATTAAATACCACAATACAGAGTTTGCCTGTCAGGGGTGAACAGGATGTATTGTGCCGCAATTGCTGTCGATTAGATTTGAGGAGGTTTGAATTGGTGCCAAATCGATACTAAAATTCCTCCGTTGGGGTGACAGTTGGCCACATTTCCTAAAAATCTCCCGGGGGGTATTTTTCCCTTTCTGTTATTTTTTTTTTGTATTTTTTTTGTGACATAAAAAATGTCAACCAGTGCGATTGAGGGACATTACATACACATACATACAGTGCCCTAGGACATGAAGGACACATAGGCAAGGAAACGATGCCACCCTTGAGAGCCATTTGTTTCCCATTCAGCAAGTTTCAGTGTTTCGGGGTCAATATCAGCAAGAGTTAACCCTTCTAGCACAGAAGGCGCACTTTTCAGCTAAGCATGAAAATCTACATATGCATACACATACATACATATATATATACACATATATATATATACATATATAGAGTTTCCCTTCTACCACAGAAGGCACACTTCCCAGCAGGGCTGAGAAATATTTACCACTGCCGTGGCTCAGCTGAGACATGCAAACATAAAATATTAGTAACATGTAAATAGAACACAAATCCTATCTCTAAAAAGAGATTGAACATAAATTAAAATAAAAAGTAAGGGCATCCAACATGTAACCCACCAAACAACATAAAATGTAAGCAATCACGTGAGATTAAAAAGACTCCTTTTAAGGACATCTTTACCAATACTCACGTTAAACACATTAATATTGTTGTTCACGTTAATGAACATGCGATTGACAGGTTCGAATCTGCCGTAATTCGTATTAGAAGAGTTGATTTGTAAGAGAGGTGGTCCTCTTAGATTGTAACGACTCACTCTAAACGATGCACGGCGACCTAGAAAACCTGAGTCAACCTTTCCATTAAGGAGCTGATGAACAAAAACAACATCGGCCACCTCACGGCGCTTGTGAAGAGAGCTTAAGTTAAGTAACTTAAGCCGAGATTCATAAGATGGAAGAACTAATGGGTTTTCCCAAGGAAGGTGATTCAGTGCGAATCGAACGAACCTTCGTTGGACCGATTCAATAGTTCTAACATGCACAGAGTAGTGAGGAGACCAAACCTGGGACGCATATTCGAGTAATGGTCTGACAAGAGAAATATAAAGGTGTTTAGTAATCAAGGGGTTGTTAAATTCTTTGGACCACCTTTTTATAAAACCCAGGACTAAACTACCTCTAGAAGAGATATAGTTGATGTGAGTGGAAAAATCCAGCTTACTATCAAATCTAATCCCGAGATCTTTAACAAAATTTACACGAGGGACACCTTCATTAAGAAAGGTGTAGTTAAAAATTATAGGATCACGTCTCCTACTAAAAGTCATGACTTCACATTTACTAATATTAAGAACCAGGTTGTTATATGTACACCAAGAGTAAAAGGTGTCAAGATCAGCTTGCAAAAGTTTGCAATCCTCAATACTCTTAATGTGACGGTATAACTTGATGTCATCAGCGTAAATCAATATTCTACAGTGTCTTAGCAAGGAAACAATGTCATCAATTGATAGAATGAAGAGAAGAGGGCCGAGATGACTTCCTTGAGGGACACCGGATGATGCTTCAATGGGTACTGATTTGGATCCTCGAAAAAGAACTTGGTAGGTCCGGTCAGCTAAGTAAGACTGGAACCACACCAGAAGTGCTTGCGGAAAGCCAAGCCTTCTTAATTTGAGAATTATAATAGAATGGGAGAGCTTGTCAAATGCCTTGCTAAAATCAGTGTAAACGCAATCAGTTTGACAACCAGAAACGAAGCCCTCGACAGCATGAGAAGTGAACTCAAGAAGATTGGTGGTAGTGGAACGACCTGCAAGAAAACCATGTTGATTCGTTGAGACCAGCCTCTTGCAGATCGGAGCGATCGCAGAATAGATAATTGATTCGAAAAGCTTCGGTATAACAGACAACTTCGCAATTGGTCTATAATTCGATATTTCGTTTTTGCTACCACTTTTATGAATAGGAATTATGAACGAATTCTTCCAAAGCGTAGGGAAGCACCCTTTATCCAGGGACTTCTGAAACAGGATTTTCAGTGGAGACTGGAGAACCTCCACACAGGACTTCAGGACAGCAGGTGGAATACCGTCAGGGCCCGAAGTGTAGTCGAAAGGGAGTTCATCAATATGTTTCACGATATCAGCAATGGTAATTGAGAGAGGTAAAAAATGAGGCTCTCGGTTAGGGGTAATGTGACGAAAATTATTGTCATTAGGCTGAAAGTCAGAAGGTGAAAAAGATTGATGAAAGAATGATGCAAACATGTTGCAAATCGCAAGTGACTCAGAACTAGACCAGTTCGTGTGCTGCATAGTATTAGGGTAGTTATCAACTTTTTTCTTAGAGTTGACAAATTTAAAGAAGTTCCTAGGATCAGTAAACACTTTATCACTCATGCTGCTAAGGTGTTCACGATACAGAGTAAAAGAGAGTGAACGAAACCTGTTATAGCAATTGATAAATGAATTGCGACTAGGAGAGTCCTTTCTCTTTAAATAGGTTTTCCAAAGTCTATTCTTCTGATTTTTTAAATGCCTGAGTTCATTATTAAACCAAGGTGGAGAAGAACTGGGCAGTTTTTGGGGCTCATAAGGTACGCAAGAAACGAGGGCCTCGTATAGTACGTTATAAAACAGTGCCACATCGTCATCCAACTCATTTGCGGTAAGCAAACTGTTAAAATCGATCGAGGCAAGCTTAGATGACAGCTCCCCAAAGTTAGCCTTTCTAAAGTTAAAGGAATGGGTTACCTCCTCCGAACAAGGCATATTCTCTGAATTGAAGCAATAATTAAGCAGAAGCGGAGGATGGTAACTGTCAACAGACGTCATGACTGTTGGACTGAGTTCGACAGTCATATTGACTTCGTCAGTAAAGAATACCAGATCTAACTGCCTCCCCAAAAGCAAGCAAGAAATGACCCCTTATCCCTTAAACCCACATCTGGTCCTAACTAGCAAGGATTACTTACCCATGGCTTGGTCGATAGATGACGTAAAATTTCATTTTCATTCTTTTTTTTTTCTTGTATCATATACTTGTGTTTACTGCTTTAAATAATTTTCAAATGAGTTACCTCAAGTTACTTACCCCATCTCTTCCTCCGGTTTCGCCCTTCTGTCCTTTCGGTCCGGGATCTCCTCGTGGCCCTTGAATACCTTGACGACCCTGGAATATTTTTAAAATGTTTATCCTTTATTTCAGCTACATTTCTCAAATATTCACGAAAGCAACACAAATTCTAAACTATTTTGTTTTTTGGAAAACGGACATTTGTATATTGGTTTCAATTTGTTGTTTCGGTGTGGAATGTTTTTATGCATGTGTATTTTTTCTTCGTCAAGGCTAGTAGTGTACACTGTCTTATGTGAATGAGAAAGTTTTTGGCGATATTCACACATTAGTATTCAGCACTACTGAGTAGTGAAGGGGAGGTTACACAAAACTAAATTTCCTTCGTACCTTGGTATTCTTCGGTGGTAAATTGCAGCAGATTGTGAAAGTATGAATGTGGGTGGAAACAGAAATTCTGTGTTAGAACATTGTTTACAATTTTCGGAATGTTTTAATTAACTACTAACAAACAAGGCAAGTGAATTATCCATATTTATTCGTACTAACCATATATCCGGGGAGACCGGCGTCACCACCAGATTTTCCAGGTGGACCCATTGGTCCAGGTGGTCCTGGTTTGCCTCGACGTCCTCGCATTCCTTTATCACCTTTTTCACCCTAGAAAGATATTAATTGTGAGATTCTTATGTTTTCAGTATAAACAAGAGAAAATTATTTGCGATTTTATCCGAAGAAAGTAGATTTTACAAAATTTAGGTCAATTTACGACCTAAAGTGACCTAAATTGGTAAAACGTAGTGCTAGTCTGTTAATTTTTTAGTCAAATTTAATTTCGGTTAAAATTTTAGCCAAAGAAAGTAAATTTTACAAAATTTAGATCAATTTGCGACCTAAAGTGACCTAAATTGGTAAAACGTAGTGCTAGTCTGTTATTTTACAAAATTTAGGTCAATTTGCGACCTAAAGTGACCTAAATTGGTAAAACGTGGTGCTGGTCTGTTAATGTTTCAGTCAAATTTAATTTCGGTTAAAATTTTAGCTGGAGAAAGTAAATTTTACAAAATTTAGGTCAATTTGCGTCCTAAAGTGACCTAAATTGGTAAAACGTGGTGCTAGTCTGTTAATGTAATTTAATTTCGGTTAAAATTTTAGCCGAAGAAAGTAAATTTTACAAAATTTAGGTCAATTTGCGACCTAAAGTGACCTAAATTGGTAAAACATAATGCTAGTCTGTTAATTTTCTAGTCTAATTTAATTTCGGTTAAAATATAATTAAAAATTGAATACAGTTTCTTACATTACTCACCTTAGTTCCATTTAAAACAGCACCATCAGCCGAAAAGAATGCCTGACCTGGTGGCCCTTCGGGTCCGCGGTCACCCTTAGCTCCAGCTAAACCACGGAAGCCCTTTTCACCCTTCTCGCCCTTTTCGCCTGGAAGACCTGTCATTCCGGTTGGCCCCGTTGGTCCGGGATCCCCGTTTAACCCAGGCTCTCCATCAAATCCTGGCGGTCCTCTAGGTCCCGGTGGTCCTGGAGGTCCAGCTTGGCACTGACATTCGGTGGTATTTTTCGAGTCTGTGAAAACTACTTGCCCTGGTGTTCCAGGCGGTCCCATCGGCCCAATTTCACCTGGCAAGCCACGATCTCCCTTATTACCCGGAGCACCAGGCGGACCTGCCAATCCAGGTAGCCCTGGCTGCCCTGGCTCACCCTTGAAACCTTGTAATCCATGTGATCCTGGGTGTCCCTGTAACAAGTAAAAAAAAAAAAAACAATTTAACATAAATTTTTAGAACTCAATTTTCAAAATTAAGCAGCAATTTCTACATCTCTACAAGGACCCTAAGAATTTATTCCATATCCTATCTCTTAAAGCGCTTCCCCAAACCTCCGCCCTGCTCTACAATTACTATAAAATTTTATTAATCCACTCAAGGAAATTTGCAAGAAGCTTTCATGCTGCTTGACAAGAAAAATTTTGTCGGTTTCCTTCTGTTAGCTTCCCTTCTACATGATTCCAGCGCATTACGTCCTGCCTTAATGAATTTTTAATGTACTTCCGCCAACGGGAACAGAGATGCCCTGATAGAGACTGGATAGTTTTTTAGAGCGCATTTCACTCTGCCCTTCTGGAAGTCCTGCCTTGTTGGGAACATGTTATTTGTTGATAGCAGGATCCTAACAAACTGCTCCTTAACCAGGTCAAATAGCATTAAGTTGGGTTTCAACAACTTTTAAACAAAAGTTATGTTGCTAACTCGGACTCTTTTATGGTAGCAGAAAGGTAACAGTGCAAGTGATTCAAATGAAACTGGAGCTCTAGGTTGGAAGAGGGAGAAATTTGTGTTCTGACCTAGAAGGAAGTAGAAATTGTTTACCACGTTTCAGTGACGATTATAACAATTTAATTGGGACTTTGGAAAATTGTTTTCATAATTTCTAATCTTGCTGGGAAAGTTATCCGAGTTTGGACCTCACTCACTCTTAAGAGCAATGTGCTGGCTCCAGTGTGTACCTTGGCAAATTTTGAGGCAAAAATGTATACGAAGCCTTTTTAATGGAGAATTGTTCTGGTGGGTGGTACACTAACACTTCCTTTGTATGTGCGGTTTAAAATGGTCCTTTTACAAAGTGAGCTTACACTTTATAATAAACAAAACAAAAGTTCTAACATGTTAGGTGGATGATACACGGGTCAACATGTTGAGCAACACGAGCTTTTTCTGCGCAGTTCGTAGGCCAAGGGAAGGGTCAGGGTGAAGTGTGCGGTGTTGACTGAAACTAGAAACGATTTCTATTTTTCCTCCAGTTGCTTGAAAAATGTTTATGTATGCGTAACTGTCAAGCGATTCTGGGTGAAAATAATTTGGAATGCACACCCACACATATGAAATCGCAATGTTATTACACAGAGTGTTGCGTGTAGCGTGTTGAGTCGTGTATCACCTCTGCTCAACAAACTGACAGTGTGTTGCAGAGACACGTTGACTCGTGTATCATCCCACTTAATTTTACCCCATAGTCAATATATGAAACACATCTGCTATTACATAATTTTCTGCGGAACCAGAATTTAAACCGATTAAATGTAAATTCAGAGAGTAGACCAGCCATTCACATAATATGTCACCTGGCTCTTGGCCTATTAGTCTGTTAATATGTAGCTTCCCATCTATGTCTCTGCAGATGCCCGTTCTTGGCGCGAGCTTATTGCGTAGTATCGTAGTATCCCCTATTTAGGTTACGGTAGGTGTAGGCGGAGAGCTTTAACGTCGTTTAGTTGCCTTAGTTCGTGTACCTAGAGTAAGTGGTTGTTTGATCGACTTTGACAATGTCTAAAGCATTTTGTGAAATTTGGAAAGCTTATCAGAGATCTGATCTCTAGTCTGGAAATCTTTCGTCTTCTGTGTCTTGAGCTAGAACGCCGAATTTACGAAGCAAGTGAATAAGTGTTTCCATTTCGTTGGTCTCTCTGCAGCTACGGCAACAGACATTGTTAGTGCGCCAGCGTGGTCTCTCTTGGGTCAATGTCGCATGATGATTGCCATGAGGTGTGTTCACCCCAGTAAAAATAACATCGTTCGTTCTTAGTATGAAGCAGGCACGCACAGTGACAAAACGCATGTATGACAACCAAATGGAGCACCGCATGATACGGGAACACTCTTCCTACATAAGGATGAAGAAAACGGGTAATTATCATGGTGGTCATAAAGCCTGGCATTAGCACACTCGAAAGACTGGCTCTCGTTCGATTGCGTAAGTCAAGCAGCGTTGGACGTGGTTAGTACTTAGTTGGGAGATCGCAAACCTATAAAATAGTCGATTACAAATATAATACGAATAACTCTGGCGGTGGCGGGTTTTCACACATATGCTTTCCAAGCAATTAACCTACTTTTTTATTTTTACTTTGGTAAGGGACCCAGGGATAGTGCAGAACTCCAGTACTTATTCTCATCTCGTTTATTGTCTGGCAGGCCTTTAGATCGCCATCACTTGAAAGTTTCTTGCCTGCTCTGGGAGGTGCCGGGACAGTGAACTTTTAGTGGTCTTTAGATAAACGCATGACCCAACACCCTACGATGTCTTCGAGCGAGTCGGTGAATATACGTATATTAAACTTCCTCAGGTGTTCTCACTCTCTTCTTGTGGGTATTTCGACGCAGACGTGCTTTCTAAAGACCAATTTAGGGCGAAGGTAGTCCGTGGCTGTAGCTATCATATCCTCGGGAAGCAGGTTCAAGATGTTGCTTTGATCGTAGGATTCCCTGGTCCTGGATTCCTGTCGGACGGACGGCACTACACGATGCTGGGTGTTCTGACTTGGGCGAGGGTGGAGGCGGGAGTAAGTCCAAGAGAACAGCATAGCGCATAATCTCCTAATACGTGAGAATTGGGCGTACCACGGCTGTGAACATCCACAGGATCGGTGTGAGACCATCTCGAGCCGGAGGTCTTTTTTTTACAGGCGTAGAAGGCTATGAGGCTTTCTTTACCCTTTTCTCGGGGCTCGAATTCCAGTTGTGTTGGGTTCAGTTTTTTTTTCTGAATTGACCGCACAACCGCAGTATGCTGCCCTGCCCAACGGTTGGAAACATTCCTGAAAAAAATTATCTCTAGGTCATCTGCATATACCACTACCTTATCTCCGCTTCTGTCTAACTTTTAGGGCTATGAGAGCTTATCGAATTGATTCAGTGTTTGAGTTCTTGAAGGAGCCTTCTATGGCTAAGAAGAAGGCTGAAAGAGCATATTGTTTGTAATGTAGTGTTCTTTCGATAGTACCACCTCGTGCAAGGCTGTCTCAGTGGATCCACCTCTGAGATTAGTATGTTGAGCTGGGGACAGTAAAGCAAAATCTACCGATTGGCGGATCTTGGAGTCGATGAAGAAGGCTGTTAGGTTATTCGGCCATAGTCCTTGGCAGATTCGTGACGGCCTCTCCCTGTGTTCGAGATGAAGATGACTCTCTCCCGTCTCTAAGTCATTGGGACGTAACTGAACCACCAGCTCTTGAACATGACCACCAGCGATGGCATTACAAACTTGAGTAATTTCTGCAGGTGCTTTGAATTGGTAGAAGGTATTAATTGCCGAGATAATCTTCTCCTTTTTAATAATAGCGAAAATCTCCTGCCAATAGTGTCTCTGCCCATTCCCTGATGATTCGCCCTCATTTCCCTTCTCATTTATCCTTGGAACAAGGAAGGTGTGCGTCATTGGTAGCTCTATAGACTCCATCTGCGATTCGGTTCACTAGACTAGACTGGAATGTTTGCAGAAAATCCTATGTAGTCTGACAGAGTCCAATAGTCTCTGGATAGGTGGCACTCCGCCAGATATCTTTCTTTCCTGAGGCAATAGTTTTATGTAGGTATTCTCTTTTATTCTTGAAGCCTTCCATACCTAGCTCTTACAGCCCTTGTCATGTATTCGTGGTGGTTAATGTGTCTTTCTTCGATTTGCCGAACAAATCAATGACCCAATCTACAATAGTATTCGTTCAACACCAGCAGAACCAACAGGGTAGTGTAGTAATATGTTCACCATCGACACGTACACATATATCCATGTGTAAATATATGAAAGTTACTCGCGATGAAAGAATACCAGTGTAGACCTAGATAAACTTGTAAAACTGGTTACGCTGCTGCTGAAGGAATCCTAGTTTCTATTGGGCCAATTGGCTCAACTTAGTGTTCCTCCTGCTGCTCCCTTTATGCTGCTTTTAATTTTTTCTCATTTGTCTTACTCCTTCTGTCTCTATATTCTCAAGCTGCATTACTACAGAACAACATTATTATTTATGCTTCGCATGAAATAACGAAATTCAATTTGAATTAGAACAGATGATGACTAATAAACAGAACTGCAATTAAGACGGCGCTGCTCTGGCATAGATAATTAAAATCCTATACAGAGCCATATGCACGAAGTTGTCGCAATTCCCACATTAATTTCTAAGATATGAAAACGGTTTCGATTCGTGTCACCTGAATGTTCTCAACTGAGGCCGCCATCGCCTTCAGTCTCAAAACACATTATACCATTTATGATACCTAATAGGATTACATATCCTTATTGAAAATTAATAATTAAAAAACACAAAACATCGTTGGCTGTAAATGAAAATGCTGGCTCTAATTACGCATATCACACGCTCATACATAAATTACTATAATTATGCATAAGCCATAAGGACCGACTTTCCAAATGGTTTGTTATTACAGTCAGTGCCGTACAGCATATGGATTTGTGCCCCAGTAACTTTCTGTGTTAGTAATAATGCAGTTTTATTGTTATGAATGAAGATGACTTCTCATAGTGGAATTGATTATTATTTGGCGGATGGTGCAGATATAAGTATATTAGTGAGATAACTATATAGGGGCCTACAGTGGCGTAGTCCGGATGTCTGCCACTCTCCCACTCTCTTATTTAGGTATTTCAATAAAAAAAAAACTAGGTATAATATACAGTAATTTAAGGAGCTTTTCAGAAACAACAGGCATCATTATTGTGTATTGTACAGGTTACAAATAAAAAAGTTTAAAGGTGAAAGGTAAATTTAAGGATAAATACATTCCTTTCAAAGCGAGTTAATTTTGAGATTGAAAGGAATTTTGGTCACCGCCTGAATTGCGCAAGATCGAGCGAATTGGCGAACTGAACTTTAAAAAAATAACCTCAGTTCGCAAACAATTTCTACAATAAACAAACCTCAGTTCACCCAACTGGTCTCGAACTGAAATTGAACGTAAAAGCTCGCGAGAGGAATAAACAGGAATAGTAGAATGCTTTCGCATTTTTGACTTCAGGCGAAAAAGCAGCAATAATTTCAAGCACGAACTGAACATGAACTGGAATTTAGCTCGTGAAGCCACTTATGTGGATTGAACTTAACATTTTTGAACTGAGGTCGGTGCTGTGGTGGATCCAGAGGAGGGCCAGGGGGGCCTTGCCCCCACAAACCAACATGTATCACCTCGAACGAATGAGTACGTTTTAAAAAAGTTATGTTGGAAGGTTCAACTTCAGTTCAATTTTAGATGCCTGCTGGAGATGAATTTTTACAAGAACATCTGACAAACGCATCATCTAACGATTTGTATACTAGCAAGACCATAGCAAATGACATCATTGCCTGTTGCAAAACCGAAGTACTAGAGCAGCTAATCAATCAGGTGGTTCAGTCAGGAATTTATAGCATCATGTTTGATGAGACTAATGATACGTCACCTATCGAACAACTTAGCCTTTCTTTACAGTATTGGTACGAGGGCCAAATCAGAGAAAATTTCTTATCTTTTGTCGATTGTTATGAATCTATTCGCAAAGAAGACGTTGCTGAGCACGGAGAGAAACGACTTTCTGACGAGGCTATAGGTCATATAGTGCTGGAACGGACGACTGCACCGTAATGATTTCTACGAACCAAAAGAATCTTGGAGCTGTTGCAGCAATCCAGCTTGAACGAATTCCAAAAGATGTCCATGCTACAATCATTCGTTGAATAATTCTCTTGCAAAGGCTTGCAGTGTGGCGTCCTGCAGAAGTGCTAGGGGAACTATGGAAAAAGTGATTCAGTTCGAAAATGGTTCAGCCAAACGGACTCGGTATAGCTTTCAGAGCTCTTTGTGAAACTATATGTGCGGAAAAACACGATGGCGTTTTAAAATTTCGTACGAATTTGTAAGAAATCATACACTTGATAAAATGGGGAAGTGGCAGAACAAGTCAACATCGTTGGAAGCTTTTTGTCTTCGCAGTATCCTTGAGAACAGCGACTTCTTGGTTTCAGTAATTGTTCTTTGCGACGTCCTGGGAACTATACAACAAATCAGTACTCTTATTCAGTCTGAGTCATTGGGCGTGGTTTGTGCAAATGATGCTCTACAAGATGTGTTGCCTATTCCACAGTCAAATCGAAAAAAGGCATCTGAATGCTTTAAAAATCTTTTAGTCGAGACGAAAGAAGGAACGGGGAGCATCCTTACCTGAAACCGCTATTGCGACATTCAGTTATTGTAACAAAGATCGGTATCCTATCACAAGCCAAATGATACAGATATTACTTACACTTCCGTCAAGGGTTGCGATAGCTGAACGGTCCTTTTCAACATTACAGAGGTTAAGCAGCATTAGAAGAAATTAGTACTCAGCTGGGAGACCGTATTGGTAAAACGACACTCGTTTTAAACACAGGTTATTACCCACATATCCACGCCGAAATTATCAAATTTTTCGGCTGGTCGCACGGTATACCCAAGAAAAACCGGACAAAAGTGAAGTTGGGAACGAAAGAAAAGGAAATCAATTTCCTCCGCCACCTGAGATATATATTCCTGGAATATGAGGTTTCCATGCTGATTTCGATTGGTCCGAACCGTAGGTGCGACAAAAATATGAAATGGTTCAAACATTTACAAAATGTTATTATTATTTATTGTAAAATTTTGCCACCTCTGCCGCCCGGGGCGCTACCACGCTACCCCACTGGGTGCCTGAGAGATGTATTACAAGCACCAGGTTATAAAAGATCACCAATATGTTTACCATCACACTTTTGGAGGATAAACAAAAATTTCATTATTATTTTTCAGCATTCCCCACAACCCCCAATTCAGTTGACAAGCAACTGGATTTGGTAATAAATCTAGATAATAATTAAAATAATGAAATTTCAAAAGTTCCTCTCTAAACAAGATTAAATTCCTTCAATGATAATTTCGTAAAATATTAATTTACCAGAAGCAATAACATCCACCAAACATCAAAATTCCCAGACTTATTAAAGCTATGATTATGATATAAGTGAATTTCAAATATTTAAGCAGAATACATTGATATCGATTTTCACGAAATAATCAGTATACAATCCATTAAAAGGACGATGGTAATTTGCATAATTTCTAAAATTAATTACAACCAACAAAACTGGAGAAGCATATCTTCCCCCCAAAAAGCTAAATTGAAATACGAGAATTCTGGACAACATAGGCACCCATTTTCGAATTCCTAGTATTTAGGCAGGACGACAAAATTTTACCTCATTGAACATAAAAAATGCAGAAGGTCCTGCCCGAAGGACCAAAAGGCTTGTATTACGAAGCCTTCAACAGGACAGCTGAAGTAGAATTTATAGTAACACAAAGGATTTAATACGTCCTGATAAATCATGAAATGGGCAACAGAGAGAGAGGGAGGGGTTAGAGAGTCAGTCGGGGGTCCAGGACCCCATGCTCTCTCTCTATATGTATGATGATAAAAACGGCCAATTGAGTGAGTGTAATCCTAATGTGCATAATAAATTACGTGTAAAATTGAAAAGATAAGAAAATAAGGAGATAGAAACTTACCCTATCACCTTTAGCACCTGTCATGCCGGGGTCTCCACGGTCGCCCTTAGGTCCAGGTTGGCCCCTTTCACCGGGATGTCCAGATTCCCCCTTTTCGCCAGAATCTCCTTTGGGTCCAGGTGTGCTACCTCGAAGTCCCGACATCGTGTTTAGCATAAGGGATTCCTACATCATCCAGATGAAAAGTGATAAAAAAAAGGTAAATGTTAAAAATGTGGAAAATCCTTTTTTATAATGTAAAGGGTTAGTAGTATAGCAAAAAACGAAATCTCTTGACAAATTTGAAATTTAGGCAGTGTTTGATTTTCTTTTTTCTTTTTTTTTTTTTTGAACACACCCAAGCCTACTACACACATCTTTGCTCCATGTTCATTTGCTACCGTTGGGTGATGTTTATCGTAGGAGCAGGACTTCTTTCACATTCTCAGGCGCAAGCATTTTGTGGTGGTAAATTGCTTGAGGCAATATTCACTATAATTTATTTGATTTGACAATGCCCAAGTAGTAAATGTATTGTAAGGAAAGCTAGTCCTAAGGATGTGAACAAGTGTTCCTACGATAAAGCTGTAAGGACAACGGTTTACCACTTATACCTTGAAGGTCCTCGACGGATTCCAATTGATCTGTTAGAGGCGAGACAGCGTGAAATTACATGTGACTTAACGTAAAAAAGTTTTATTAAACATAAAAGTAAAGTTTTTCATTAGTTTTTGTGCCCTGAAATGTTATAAAAGAACCAACGAACCAATTCCACACTAAATAGAACATACTCTTCCAAAAAAACAGAAAAGGGAACGAGGAAACTGTGGCATTTTGTGTCAGGAAAAGGATGATGATGGATGAACTGTGGGTAATGAAGGTTCGACTAGTCTGTACTTAGCGGGCCAAAAATTTTGAATGATTGCCGAACTGGTATTAGGTGTCGGGGGCCCACTGAACTGCCAAGTCCTGAAAATTACCTCACCTCAAGTAACAGCTCCTTTCGTTCTATTATTGCCTCCATTGAGCACTTATACACTATAGTGTGCGGTTACACTGCTCCCAGCAATCAGTAAGAAGGGCGTCAGGGCAGGCAAGTCACGAGCATGTATTCTATGATTAACCGCTAAAATGACTTCCGTTAGGTTAGAAGCAATTATGTGCAGGGTATGCAATTTTATGCAAATGTTCACCACCATACCAGACATTGGCCTGGCATAAGGGAATTTGTTGTAAGTGAAACCCTTGGTCTTTGATGAAATTTACTACTGCAGGACCCCCCCCCCCTTAAGGAAATTAGTACGTGCAAGGATTTTTTTCCAGCTTGACTGTACCGCAACTGTATGACGGCGGAGCGCATTGATCACCCCCGGAAGAGTTTAAAACGCTTTCGGGGTTTTTATGTAGTTTAATAACTACTTTTGCGATCTTTAATTAAAATTTACGTTGTGAACTCGTGACATACATAAATTATGATGCTTACGTTCAGTCTCGACGTATTTTTACCGGGATAGAAGAGTTTTAATGATATGATGTTCAAATATAATGAAAAATAACGTTGATTGCTTATTACTTTGCTATCCCTTAGGCTGCACAGTATGTCGAACGCCGGGATATAATAATTTGATTTTATAGTTTAGTAAGTTGACTTCATTCGAGAAACATACCACAGCGTTTTTCAGTGCTCATTTTTTTTTTAATTTTTAGTCTTCTTATACAATAATACACGTATCCTGGGTATATGGAGCAATACTTCTATAGCAGTGTTTTAGTCCTTAACGCGCTCTGATGGTCAGGGCCAGCTTTAGTTATTTTGCGAGATATTTTTATGCGCCCTTAACCCATTAAAGATATTTTTTTTATTAATGCACATATTATGCAATAAGCCCGAGTAAAAAAAGGCCTTACAACGGGCGAACACCGGCCACTTGGCTTCTTAAGGAGCATATCATAGCCGTAGAGTTTTTAAACCATTTTTAATAGGAGCACATAGGGGCTCACGACGACGAATAAGAGATCAAAAGATTTAACTGGCCGAGTGCTGAGCTGTACACACAGGCATACAAAGGCAAATTTGATTCAAAAAAGTGTCTGTACCAAATGTTTTGTTGGCTGTGCTTAAGTTTGCAAATGATGGTACAAAAGTACACAAGTGTAACTTGAAAATATGTCGTAAACAAATTTCGGATTTCTTGAGGAGTGTAGTTATTTCTAATTAATCAATACTCTTTAATAAGAGTCGAATTCTTTCAAATAGTTAAACAGGAACTCAATGTCTGCCCCATGTATAATGTTAAAGTCATCTTGGGAAATTTGAACGCTAAGCTAGCCCTGGAGACCGAATATAGGCAGTATGTCGGCAGCCACAGCTATCTTACTGGCATGGGGTAATACGAATAGTAAATATTAGAGCCATTATTCCGGGCGCTGACGAGAACTGGGCACGCCTATGTAGGTTAACCATGACCAATGTTTGTCACATTGCCTGGTAAAGGTATCCAGAAGACTGTCCAGACCAATCAAGATCTATAATGGACTCCGACAAGGGGACAGTCTGGCCTGCCTCATTTTCAGCCTGGCGTTGTAGAAAGTGGTTCGAGATTCGGGTGTGACATCAAGGGGTACAATCCTCCACAAATCTACTCAATTACGGGCTTATAGAGATGACATTGACATTATTGGAGGAACAACAACAGCTGCACAAGAAGCTTGCATTCAGATTAAGCAAGAGGCATTATATCTGGGACTTCATATTAACGAAAGCAAAACTAAGTACAAACAACGTCTACAAGAGCACCTAGAACATTGGTCCTACAATCAAAGTAGAGGAACACGAGTTTGAAGTACTAAAACCATTAACCTGCCTTGAGTCAATAGTAGCAGCCGACAATAACATGGAATCAGAAACACGCGCACGACTGATAAAATCCAACAAAGCCTACTATAGTCTGTCAAGGCCCTTTAAATCCAAGTATCTAACCATAACGTCTAAACTTTTACTATATAAGACGATGGTCTTGCGGTTCTCACATATGCATCTGAAACGTGGATGCTTAGCAAGAAGCACTTACACCTCTTAGACGTGTTCGAGAGGAAAATACTTCGGAGGATTGTTCAGAGGATGGCAGCGAGGGAGACCCAACCTCCACTGGAAGGATGGAGTAGACCAGGACGCTCAGAGTTCAGTTGCGAGAGGCCAGGATCAGAACCGGTTGTAGAACCGTTAAAGAAGAAGAAGAAGAAAGGACCTTTCGCCGACCTTTCGCTGGCTTTGCTCTAGAGCAGCTGAAGGCGGGCCCCGATTTCGGACGAAAAACAATTCTCCGCGACGAGGCCCATTTGAACAAACAAAATTACCGTTCTTGAGATAACAATTCAATGCGGAAGATGTTCTAGGCTTCTCGCAACAGGAAAGAAGAGTAGACATTTTTGATAAAGAATGCGCCCAGCTGACTTAAATAACGAAAGAAATTTTTGTGAAAACGTAAATCAACAACGGGGATATACTAAGAAATATAGACGAAGTAGTGGCTAGAGGACAGAGGACAGAGCAAAAGGAATTACTATTAATGAACCCAGAACCGGTGGTGCATAGAACATGAACGCAGATGGGAATGACAGCTCTGCAGCCGCTACCATAGAAGGACTACGTAAAGCGTTGCGAGTATTAGAAAATAATAAGGCATCAGGATCTGACGGCATATCTGTGAATGAGTTCCAGGTGGATAGGAAACAGAATATATCTGGAGGCAAAAGGAAAGCCTGATGAGGTGAACGAAAAGGTGATCTTCGATCGTACAGGAGATTATAACAAAAGGAAATTATGTATCGGCCGAAATCAGGAGACGAATACCACTGGCTACGTAAGCACCTGACATCGAGATGACCTGACATATCAAGGAAAACGAAATGGAAACTTTACACCACACCAATAAGGCTTGTCATATAATATGGTTCGGCAGTGTGGACAATGAAGAATGAAGACGAAGCATTGGTAGGAAGATTTGAACTGAAAATCCTTCGTTCGATTTACAAAGAAATACAGGTGGATGGCGTTTGATTCAACTCAGAGTTGCATGAAATCAGTAAAGTTCCAATCATTTCAAACGAGCCCTAAGAAAATATATATAGACGACATCGCGGAAGACTTAAGACAATTAAGAATAAGAAAGTAGAAAAGACTCTCCAAAGATCGAAATCATAGAGGAGGATGCTGGAGGAAGCCTGGGCCAACAGTTCTTCTACGCTCTTCTATTTTTCCAACAAGAGTTTACTGCCCAACATTTCCGTTCCTGTAAACCATCCCCAATACACATGGGTTACCCTCTAAGGTCTGGCCTTTAAAAGTTACGTAAAGAGACGTTAAACGTTTACATAAAATCACGCATTTTCATAAAGAAATGTTTCGCATTATTAGCAACCAAAATCATTTTGTCTTTCACGGAATCAGTTAGAGTGCAATCGATTTTCAAGGAATGTTTTAAAATAGACGATTGTTGGATGATCGGACCAACTGCTGACCTTAAGGCAAATTCTGGAGAAAACCTGGGAAAGGAATGTAGATGTATACCAGATATTTGTCGACTTTCAACAGGCATATGACTCAATAAACAGAGAGAGGCTATACGAGATCTTATCGGAAATAGGAATCCCTTCAAAGTTGGTACAACTGATCAAATGCGCCACAAATAGCTCACTAGCGAAAGTAAGGATCCAAAATGTTGTAACAGAGGAGTTCGAAGTACGTCAAGGGCTTAGACAAGGAGATGGGCTGGCCCCCATGCTTTTCAACCTGGCCCTAGAATGGGTGATAAGGAAAACGTCAGTCCAGAGAAGTGCATCAATAGCTACCCAGTCGGTACAATTACTTGGATATGCGGATGACGTAAACATCGTGGGAAGGTCCTTTTTGGCAGCAAAAGAAGTCTATGTTGAATTAAAAGAGGCGGCAAAGGACATAGGCCTGAAGATTAACGAAGAAAAAACGAAGGTTATGCAACAATCCAGAGCAGGACGATTTAGAATGGGAAGAAATATAACCATCGACGAACATAACCTAGAAGTAGTCGATAAAACAGTCTACCTTGGGTCTACTATCACAAAAAGAAACGAAGAAAAAGAAGAAATAACTAGAAGAATACTACTGGCTAATAGAACCTTTTATGCCCAAAAACAAATCCTGCACTCAAGATTTGTGCACAGGAAAACGAAACTCTCACTCTACAAAACAGTAATACGACCAGTACTGTGTTATGGTAGCGAGACTTGGACTATGACCCAGGACATAGAGGAACGAGTCAACAGGTTCGAGAGGAAAATTCTCAGATGCATAATAGGCCCAATCAGAGAGGATGGAATATGGCGAAGAAGATACAACAACGAGTTGTATGAAATTTTTGACGACCCACAACTCTCAACTTTAATAAAAATCAACAGATTGAGACTAGCTGGCCACGTGATCAGGATGGAGGACAATCGCATCCCAAAACGGCTTATGGCATCAGAAATTTCGGGAAGTAGGCCAGTAGGTAGACCCAGGAGGAGATGGATAGACTCTGTGACGGCTGACGCAGAGTCAATGCTCAACATCCGGAACTGGAGACATGCTGCAAGGGACCGTCAAACTTGGAGAAATGCCCTAGAGGAGGCCAAGGCTCGATTTGGGCTGTAGCGCCATTGGATGGATTGTTGGATGAAAGAAGATTATTGATTCCATATTGATTACGATAGTGACTTTGATACAATTAACTATTGTAAAGATACTTTTAAGTCAGAATATTTGTATATAATTTGTATAGAATTCCATAAATAGCCAGAATCGAAGTAACTGGAATCATCGATAAGACACTGGTGAAAATATTTGATATACACCCACACAATATTTGTGTAGGAGGTGAGTCGATAAAGATAGAAAATCAAATATCAAAAGGATATTCTTAAAAGGTGTAGGCTTAAGGTAAGTTTAAGTAAGCAGTGCAGAAAGGGTCTATGAATAGAACTGATGGAGGTTTGATTTGTGAAGGATTTGGTAGATTTTTTAGATACAAAAGGGGTAGAAAAATTTAAAGTACATCGACCTATTTGGGAGTATATTTGGTTAAATAAGAACAAGAAGCTGATGGTCTCATTATTGGTTTAGCATCTTTAGTTTATTTTTAGCAGCAATGATCATTAACGAAATAAGATTAGGGATGCTAAAAATCTAGTACTACCACTGAAATTAGAGGTTTTTATGCTCCATTGTATAATTTCTGCACAAGAATTATATGGGTGTAAAAAATATGCCGAAGGTGTCCTATTATTTAGTAACGAAGTATTTAGACCAATCAAATCAAATCCAACAAAAATACTTTTTTTTAGGTTTTTTTATGTTAATTGCTAGAAAATCGCTCGCCAGATTTGTTAGGAGAAGGACTACCACTAAGAGTTACTGTCGTCAGTTCTATTATTGTGTGAAATATCGAACAGCAAGCTCTATCGGAAAGATAATAAACAAAACAATGAAGGGACTAACAACTCCAGCACACGGTCTTATTCCGCAGATTCCCATTCAATGCTACCGCAAAAGAGCCCTGACAAAACAGGGTTGGCTTGTTCGTTTATTGTGCTGAGATGGCAGGATAAGGGCAGGGAATTTTTCAAGGAACACAAGATAGAAAGAAAGTGGGTACAGCCTGTCCATGTGCACGATCTGCTTCTTTGCCTTGGGTCCTTGTGGAATCCTGCAGACAACATTGTTGATCAATGATAGGATATTATAGGCCCCTTCCCACTGGGATTGAAGTTTCGAAGAATTCCTTTTCCGTCGCTAAGATCTGAACAAACAAATAAGGTCAAGGTCATCTTCCTTGTATCTACTACTTTTTTTTCGGAGGATGTACCTAGTTTTCATTCTGGCACTGGTTATCTTAAGATTATTAATTTCGAGCTCCTTCTGCAAGCCAATCTCATTCATCAGTATAATCCTTAGTGGATTCGTTGGTTACTACAGAAGCCCCAAATTTCACTTCCCTTGGTAGTCTTTGTCTTCCAAAAATCACATTTGAAGGGGTTTGCCCTCTTGAGCTGGCGATATGTCAATGGCAATGATTTCTGGCTTTCATTATTGATTTTTACAGAGAGTTGGGATAACAAAGAAAAGAGATTTATATAATCTTTAACGTAACAAAATTTCAGCTTAAGCAGCTTTGATTACTTTCTTATATTTTTCTCAGTAATTTTGAAGGCTAATTGGTTACCACAAGATTCGATTACGTCCAAAATTGGAATCAGATACGAGTGGTAATACAAGAATTAACTGTAGACCCACCACCTGATCATATTCAATTACAGCATAAATGTTAGTGGATCAAATACTGCGCCGCGCCGTCTCTGATACTTCGCGGTTAGCTGCCTTATACTTTTTGCAATGAGAAGTAATAATTAACAGAATAAAAGCCGAGTAAAAATAAAAAACGGCCTTACAGCAGGCGAACACCGGCCGTTTGGCTCTTTAAGGAGCATATAATGGCCGAGTTTTTAATCATTTTTAATGGGAGCACATACGGCAAAACTCTTTCTCCCTCAATGCAATTCGTATAGAAAATGCAGTGAAATCATTAATATTTAACATATCAGCGCGAAGCATGCATCGAAGATCGCAAAACGAGCATGCCCTTGAAGTTTCAGAAACCGCTAATCATAAAGAGCCAAAAAGTTCTGCGTTTGGCTGCACTTGGTGAGCTAACGAATTTGGATAATGAGGCCCTATTCCTTATTGAAGAACATGTGAACAAACAAAACGACCGAGTTTACTTGCCAGAGATGTCCTTTGAAAATTTATACTTTCGAGCGACCAAATGACCCGATGGGCTTTTCTATCTTTTTCTTTCTTCTTTAAGGAATTTAAAAGGACAAGCAAGGTTGGTCTCAAAAAATACCAAAGTGTCGATCATCTGAAGCAAGCTTCAGCGTTTCGTTTTGTTGGCAGTTCAATTGCATCACCCTGTAAACACTACGGCCACTAGATTTTGGTGTGGCAGCCAGTTTAGTTGCAGCATATACATATCTGTCAATAGCCAACCTTCTTTATATGGAAACCCCAAGAGTAGAAATTATCATTGGTACTACGAATCGGTCATGTTATTCGGGTCACTGATCAACGTCTATTAGTAAGTCTAGTTCAAACCATAAAACAGTATAGAATGGGTTAAAGGTCTAGATGGTGTTCGATCAAAAGTCAAATCGTTCGAAAATACTGGCTGCGGAAACCTATTCGATAGTCATGTTTTTCTGGAGCTTCTAGACATCAATATAAGCTAAAAGGATGAATCGAGTGAGATCATGGGCTTCTATTTGAGGCTGCTGCAACAATAACAGGCGCAATTCGCAATTACTTTCCGGCCTGAATCATTTTCGAACGGAACGATGATTCCACTAGCCTATAACAAATCATGGTTGTGGCTGGATATAAAGTCAGCAGTTGAACGTCTTCGGGATTGCTCTTCAGCCCGAAAACGGCAATTTTGATTGTTGACGTAACCATTTAGCCAGGCCTCATTGATGAACCGAATTTTGGTCGAAAACAGTGGATCTTCGTCTTATAAACAATTTGCAGACCCTGTGTCAGGCTGTCTTTTTCACTATGAAATGTGAAAAATTGCTGAATAAAAAAGTCATGGCAGTTTGACACAACTCACGCATAAATGGTCGGTAAAATCCATACTGATGAAGTACCTCTAAATGGATCACAAGTTATAATTTTTTAAATAAAGGTTCATATTTAGGAAACAAAACATAATACAGAATGTTGAAGTATGTTAAGTAAAAACGAATAAGGAAAAGGGTAAAAACTAGGAAGGGCAGCAGTTTAGCCTGGGAACCAAGCCGTCAATAGAAACTAAACAAAAGGCGAAGCTATTCAAATCCTTAATAAAAGCAGCATTCGTGTACAGATCGGAATCATAAGAATCCATGCAGGTATGATGAGCGGATTCTCGGAAGATGCTAGATAACATAGCCAAAAGCATCAATATATCACGACTAGGACAGCCAAAATACCGCCCTGTAATTTTGGCGCTCAGACAAATGTCCCCTACACCGGGTGCTGGGCTGCTACATTTCCGCGATCGGCCGATAAATAGGTACTAACGCCGCGCCGTTTAATTTGAGGGCATGGTTTTGAACATTGTCGAGGTACTCTAAAGGACCCCATACACGGTGAAATTGGATGTACATTCAGATTTTCATCAAACCTATACGCGTAACGAGTTTTGATCGCCCGACCGGCTCACAATCGGTAGTTTTGGTTGTGCATCCGCACTTCGAAGTAGTGTTGGGTAGGACACGATAATAAAATGAGTTTGTAAGAGGAGCCTCTTTTTCCTTTTGAAGCAGTAGAATGTCTCACTTCAAATAAGGCGAGGTGCCATTGTATTGCTAGCACGTCACGTAGTGAATGGCTCAAATGTTGCGATGCGGGTAGATCTATTGCGTTTACGAAAGAGAGGATACGATAAATGATGAATGAATGAATGGAAATATTAATTATCGGGCCTATGAATGTTGATTACAAAAATATTCTTTAAAATTTTTGTTAACTGTACATAAAGAAAAACATATTTACAAATTTAAAATGAAATTCCGTAAAATTGAAAATAACACGAAAATATTTTATTTGTTACAGATAGAGATTAAAAAATAAAAATAAAATTTTACCTCCTTCGAAAAATGTAAGAAATATCTCTCCAACTTCACTCCCTCAAAAAATGTAAGAATTGTCTCTTCAGTACAAAATTTACCTCCCTCGAAAAATGTAAGAATTGTCTCTTCAGTACAAAATTTGCCTCCTTCGAAAAATGTAAGAATTGTCTCTTCAGCACAAAACTTCACTCCCTCAAAAAATGGAAGAGATTTCTCTCCAGTTCGTATTTACAATCTCACCACGGCTCGGTTTAAATTGGATATTTGACTGCGGCAAAAACAGTAAGAAAATATCTCTGCAGTTCGTGTTTACAATCTCACCTCGCCGCAATTCGAATTGGATATTTTATTGTCGCAAAAGAAATAAGAAAATGTTGTTCCAGTTCGTATTTACAATCTCACCTCGGCGCAGTTCAGATTGGATATTTTGCTGCCGCAAAAGAAGTAAGAAATGTCTCTCCACTTCGTAATTTACAAACGCACGATACACGCTCATATCGCAGTAGTACATTATTTTTGAACCGGGACATTTAAAAAAGTTGAGGCCTCAGTACAATTTACTATCGTGTACGGGACAAATGAACTGCCTCTTGTAAGTCCGGCTAAACTCTACTTCGAAGTGATCCAATTTGACCGTGTATGGGGCGCCGCCGTAAGGCAGTTTTTGATAAAAGAATTGTATTCATAGAGGGGCAACTGGAAATTCATTTTGGGTGGAGTATATTTAAATGAGACAAATCCATTATCGATGAAACTATAGAAATGTGGTTGTATAAAGTACAAAATACGAAGCCTTGAAACGATATTTTGCGGTTTTGTTACTTTTACCTTAGCTTGGACAGTCGTTGAACAATTAAAAGGAAGTAATCGATTAATTTCCATATGTAAGACCAGATTTTATATTACTTAACAATACCTTTATGTGCAATCATCCAAAAAAATCAGAACGCTAAATAAGACAATGAATGTCCAGGAAAAAATATGTTTGTGGATTTATAATTAAAAATAAAATAAATGAAACAAAAAAATACTTACATCATAATTTTCTGGTAGGCCAGGGGGGCCAGGAGGGCCTGGAACTCCGGCTGTACCAGGATTTCCATCCACTCCTGGCTCCCCTTTACTCCCTTGCATCCCCTCAGGACCACGAGGGCCAGGATCGCCCCTTTCGCCGCGGTCACCTTTGGGACCGGGGGCACCGCGTTCACCTGGCACCCCATTGGGACCCTGGAAAATAAATAAATATTCTGTTAAACATTTTTTATTGCATTACGGGAAATTAATATTAAATTTTAATTTATTTTAATGAATTGAATTATTTAATATAAATTATAATGAACTTACCGTGAGACCAGGAGCGCCAGTCTTTCCTTCCTTGCCTGGAGATCCAGTTGGTCCTCGTAGATTCTCGCGAAGTAACTCATTTGATTTCAGTGCCTCTAGGATATCAGTTGCATTGCAGCTACACGTGCCATCGAGCATCTGTAATAGAAATTGTAATAATGTAAACAGGAATATGTACAAGCACGCACCGATAAAATATTAAATTAGTACACGACGTGTATAATCACCCCACTGTAGAACATAATTTTAATATGTAATATGTATACATTCCCCGACTAAGAGAATTTCGGGGTTGTATACATACATATGTACGAAATTAACCTACTTCCATTTTCTTGCCTGCGCCCGTCCCTCCCCAAAAAACCAACCCCCATTTCTATTTCATAAATCCGCTCTCTTAATATTAATATTAGATCTGCAGTAATTAGAATGCGACTTTACTTACCTTTGAAGACTTCTAAATGTAGATTGCCAGCATGAAAATTAATAAATTTCGAGTTAGATAAACATCCACAGGAGTGTAGGATATAATATATTTTGAATAATATTGACAATATGAGCATTTATGCGCACGATATACGTTCTTACATTGGAGCAGAGCGGGAGCCTTCAAGGCAGAGCCCAGCCAGGACGGCATTTACATCTGCATAGAAATTAGAAAATTGAATTGTAATCAGCTGCCTAAGTACCTACCGGTACGCAGACTTTGTAATCACCCTTTAAATGATTTAACCACCTTATTCCCAGCAATTTTGGAACCGGTCGTATACTTATTGCCCTTCCCAATGCGGGGAGTAGCGTACGAGTAACTCTGAGGTAGGCCTCCCACACTACAACATTTTATAGAATACAACATAATGAATAATTCGCTGGCTCGATTATGTTTGCCGGAGGAGAGGATCCTATAAAACATAACCTCGGAACGGGGGAGGCGCGCAGTCCTGATGAGCCCTCGTTTATAATGAGAGTCTGTTTATTCTCGAATAATTTTCAAATTTCGTGTGTAATGAAGATGTGAGTTGTCGAATTAATGGACTGTGTTCTGAAGAGCGCTCTCTCTCTAATTCCAGCACCCTATGCTAAGCTGTATATTATGCGCCCCCGCCTAAGGCTAATGAAAAATGAAAAACAAGCTTGCACTGCTGTGTAACTACTCTAGGAATTACAAAGGCATAACTCGTAATGAGGAATGAAGGAGAAAAATTTGTGAATGCAAATTCGTTCGGAACATGACCGACATCTCACCATCCCAAGGAGGTCCGAAAAAGGTCCAAGTTTCGGGGTCTTAATTACTTAACTGCGAAGGGAAATATTTAAAAACTTGGAAACTGCTTTTCCAGCGGAAGGTACACGAAAGTTACAGTAATTTTCCCTTAAATATTCCCTTTTAAACTTTTAAGCTTAATTTTTGTTGTTTTCTTCGGGGTAGGTTTTGTTTTTGGGGAATATTTTGCCTGGCAGCAAAAACATTCTTGTTTATTTATATCCGCGAATGATTTGAAAAGTTTGAAATATTGCAAAATAATTAACAACAAGTCATTTAGGAACAATTAAAAAATAATAAGTTATTTGATAAATATTCATACATGTATGCAATTGTGTTAAATAGAAGACTTTCAAACCTCCTGATCATTTTCTCGCAGGAGATTACTAGCAACTCGTTGTATTTAGAATCCTAGCAACACACGAATTAACACCAACGAAGCAGCAGAATACAATTGCCAATTGCACAGAATTTTCAAAACACAGGTAGAGAGTACAAAGAAACTTTAACGAGCAGCTTAAGATCTATACATATAGGTTCTGAGATGGAACTTAAAGAGACAGGGAAACAAGGATGCCAGGAAGCCATAACATGAACGGCTATAAAAATACTAAGAAAAGCCGCTCTACTCTCGAAGGATGTGTGGGGTTGACGAAGCGTGTGAGGCAGCGAGAAATGCTGAAAGAAAGGAAACTCATAGCTGACAGAGAAAAACGATTTATTAAAAATATGAAAAAAATATTGCGAAAAGTAAAGCTAGAACAAATTGAAAATACAAGAAGTACTCGCGAAACAAGTATTACGTTTGCATGAACGACTTGGGTTCTTCGCTCGAAACTTACTTGAAACTAAAGCTGAACTGAAAGGTGTACTTCATAACGGGCCCATTAGACGATAGGTTCTGCTGTCAGTTTTGCCACAGTTACTATTATGACTCAACTCTCACCTAGGTGCAAATGGTGCACTCGCACCGGGCGCAAGTGAACAGGGGATTTAAGATTCTAAAAAATTTGAAAAAATGTTTCCATGACTTCACCTTCATATATTAAAGGAATTCACTTTTATTACCTCGATTTATTTTTCCTGTTTATTTTCTCGATAAAATATTCTGTACTAGGGAATCCAGTCCCCCCTCAAAATCTCAATCCCGCACGCCTGCGGAGCCGAGGCCAACAATCCCACGAATCCGCGGGACTTCCGGGCAAATCATAGATTTTGTTCTGAGTAATTATGTTCATGAATTTATGAAGAATTATATGAAATGAGAGCACATCAAACTACTGAGTCAGTCAAACACAGTATTCACGCCTATTCTGAACTACGCTGAAATTGATCCCACTCGAATTATCTTCCATAGTAGCATAAATTGTAATTTCGAAACTACTCTCTGTTACAACCGAGTTTATGCTATCGATGTAAGAAAATTCCAGCGGAATCAATTTCAGCGTAGTTCAAAATTGACCTGAAAACTTTATTTAACTGACTCAGTAGTTGGTTTGACATACAATACAATTAGCTGCGAGGTTAATCCCCGTACGGTCACATATATATGCACGTGGGAGTCCCCTGCCGTAGGCTTAGGGCAACTTGACATTGACTGAGTTCCCATGATCCTGGGCAGAGCATTCGTTGCGTTTACAGAAAGGTTTCCCCTTCAAGCTAACTCGATGCTGTTTCCAGGACGATTCTGGATTGAAGTGACAGATAAATAAAATTGATATGATAAAACCAAGCTTAGAAGTCACCCTTTGTACCACCAGTCTGTCAAGTGAAGGTATAGTTGTTTTCAAACCTCGTGACATCCCGCGCATGTTCCCCAGCTAAGCTCTTAAAAATGTTTAAAAGTTCAGACAAAAGCTTCAGTTAACTCCTCCTATCAAATCACTTGTTGCCATGTAATCAGTCGCGACTGCGTATTGCTACCGGGAGGTGTATCTTTCTGGGACTTCAATGATTATTTGTAGGGACATCGTCCTACTACTTCCGGTCTTACTTAGTCAAGGAGACTTGTTACAAAAAACGCAATCGACCGAGGCTAAGTAAGAAAAAATAAATTAAAACTTTTGACGTTTAAAAATAAAAATCTAACTTGTGGTCAACGAGTTATAAATATAAAACGACTTTGACGTAAAAAAGAGTAAAATAAACAACGGTGTTTAATTAGAATTGTGTAAACTAAAATAAGATAATATTGTGAAGATAACTATTGTGAAGTGAAATAGTTAAAAATAAAACTTATAATATACAGTGTTAAGAGTAGTTGTTTTTATTGTGCCATTACGCACATAAAACTACAATTGGTGACCCCGCGACAAGAATACATAAATTAGAAGCTGGTTGGTGGCTCTCAGGCTTAGCGAAACTTTTCGTCAAGACAGAAGACCAATTATCTTAATTTGTATGGAAACGGTTGGATGTCCCATTTCCAAAAAGATAAGTTTTTATTATACATTTTGTTTAACTAAATTTTGAAGAGGAAGCCCGAGAACGGAGGAAATTATATAAAACAAAAGCGATAATAACAACAACAGCCTGGACTCAAATTTTTTTGACGTTGGTTTAATTGTTTAATTTTACTAGTTTTATTATTATTAAATATATATATATAGCAATAGCTACATTTTAAAATTTTTAAAGTTGTAACATCGTTGGGTATTGTATTGTTTTTCTCTCTTGTTTCTTTTACTCTTGAATCTTACTTGTTTATCTGTGCTCTTAAAAATTTGAAGAATATGTCAAGGGAAAATTATTTGGACAACTCGTTTGTCCTAGATATGGATGAGTCGTTGCCCAGCCTGGAGGAGGGGCTGCCGGATAGACGCAGGGCCCGGGCAGAGGTAGACGTAGCCTCCACGGCTAGAGTCTGTCTGCCCGAGTTCCAACCCGACGATCCGGCAGTCTGGTTCTACCAGGCTGAGGCCCAATTCGGCCTAAACGGGATAACGTCTGACAAACAGAAGTTATCCCATATCGTCGCGGCATTGCCCACCGATGCCGCGAAAATATTACTACAAGGGAAGGGGGGTAATATGGGACCCAGGTGGGCTATCATAGAAACTACCTGGTGTCCCATAGTAAATAGTGTAATAGCAGGCTGGAAATATTTCCTTGTCTACTTTTTAGTAGGCGATGGAATATCTCCAGCCCTATATAAAGCGAACAATTAGGATTTAAGTTGAGTTGCAATTAGCAACTCATTCCTTGTATATATGTACATATATTAAAATAAATAAAATGTAAATATTATACAATTTTTGGCTAGTGGCCAACCAGGCCACTACATTGGTGACCCCGGACGTTGCAGCAAGGATTATAATCTCTCAACCTCTCCTCCAAAACGTTTGGAAGCTCTTCAGCGGATCCACCACTACATTGGTGACCCCGCATTGAAACAGGGATGCCATCATCACCAGGCATGGCTTGCCCAAACAGCTGCACCAAGAACAGCTGCAACACCAACCCCTCAACATCAGCTGGAACTGCAACCGATACCAGGCCAAAGAGGACATCTCTTCTTTCCGGTGAGGAAACATCCAGCGAGAATCCAAAGAAGACATCTTTTCTTTCCGCCGCGGAGGCGAAATCCAGCAGCCAAACAAAGAAGACATCTCTTCTTTCCGCGGAGGCAACATCCAGCAACATCGCAAGAAGACATCTCTTCATTCCACAAAGCGACGCCTAGCTGGAAGGGGGGTAATAAGGGACCCAGGTGGGCTATCATAGAAACTACCTGGTGTCCCATAGTAAATAGCGTAATAGCAGGCTGGAAATATTTCCTTGTCTACTTTTTAGTAGGCGATGGAATATCTCCAGCCCTATATAAAGCGAACAATTAGGATTTAAGTTTAGTTGCAATTAGCAACTCATCCAATGTATATATTGTAAATAAATTAGATTTACTATGAATATACATTTTTTAATATTTAGTGGCCAACCACTAAATATGGGTAGGCCACTACATATTTAAAAAATTAACAAATTATGAGTGAAAACACCCGTTTTTATATATTTTTTTTATTTTAAGGTTATTATATTTTACACATATGCTACAGAAATAATTTGTAGTAATTTCTACTAAAAAATACGTTTGTGTTTTTATCACTTTGATTACTAGATTGTTGACATTTCCTGCCAGTCGCATACGCGCTTCTGCCCGGGGAGGTTGTGTTGCTTGCGACTGCGGGGAACTGTCGGTTTATGAATGAAAACGCTCATTTATTCAAAGGAATTTTTTTCAGCATTTTTTTTAAATTATTTTAAATTTAGAAATGAGAAATATTTCGCATAATTAAAGTAAAATTATGCTTATTATGTTGAATAAACTGCCTTTGTTGAGAAGGGGCTTTACATGTATTTAAAAGCTCTGCTCAACACATAGAAAGATAAATTAACTTTATTCATTCGGCATGCGCGCATCCCTTCCCAAATTATTTTGTTGAGTTTTTTCAGTGTTTGTTGCCGTTGTAACTAAAAAGAGGGGAAATGATAGAACATTATTTATAAAATTTGGCAACGAGGTGCGCAGAACTGCTCAAATTTTTTGTGTCACGGAGTTTGAAAAATTCTATACAATGTTTAGTAGCAAACTTGGTTTGAAAAATAGTGAAGAATAGTGAGGTTTAAGGGGGTCTGGGGGACGAACTTTACGTTTGAAGTCTATGTGGGGTAAACGCACTTAAACAAACACATATGCAAAACCCAGGTTAATTCTACAACTTTACTCAACCTCCACGGGCACTTACTCTGAGTTTACCGAGAGTTAACTCTGCATGGAACCTTAGTAGTTGATCACGTTCGGATACAGGTACATAAGTCTACTTCGACGATTTTGTGCTATAGCTTTATTGCTTAGTAGGCAGATATCTTAACGATTTTTTTGTGTGGAAGAGTCTAAGCTTAGGTGTCACCCTTTACACTGTCGTTTACTTCATGGTGCAGTGTATGGTAGCAAGCTTAGCTCGAAGCTAGAAAAAAGATATGATAGGCTAAGGGTAAGCTGATCCACAACATTCGGGGTTAGTAGTAGTCGGCCAGGACCGGATCCCGGTTGTAGAGCTGTCAAAGAAGAAGAAGAATTTTTACTTAGGCGTACCGTGTCTATTTCAAGCTATATAAACTCAAACTTATAAAAGCCCGTTTACACCCAAAACACAAATTGGGCCCTTTTATCCCGCAGAAATTTGTATGTACTTCTGTCAGATTCTGTGCTATAAATGAGCTCCAATTTTCATTTCCAGTTTTCGTTTGGGATGTATAAGAACCTTAAACGTCCCTAAACTCTCCCTAATTGAATCAAAAATTACATACATATTATGTACATAGCGTTTATATGGAAAATATTCACGACGGAGATAAACTTGCAAAACATTTTTTTAATTTAGGTAAACGCATTTTCATACTTCCATTCGTTTGGGTTGGAATGTCAATATCAATAAAATTACCACAAAATATAACACCCTGTCATACACTATTTTTACATAACATATAAAGAAGGATGTCGGAAATTGTTACAAAATCTCCACACCACATGAACGGAGCTCTACTTGCCCCATCTTTCAAAATAGATCTTTCTTCTCAAATTATGCCCCAAGGAGTGTCAAAGCTGGTGGTATGGAGAGACTAAAATTGGACACAGCCTCGTAGAAAGTGGAGAAAACTTTTCTTTCAATGGGCTTGAATGGTTCTGCAAAAGATGCAGCAGTCAAGAGATACAAATGTGAATAGAAAGA
Organism: Thereva unica; assembly: GCA_949987705.1. Classification (NCBI taxonomy): domain Eukaryota; kingdom Metazoa; phylum Arthropoda; class Insecta; order Diptera; family Therevidae; genus Thereva; species Thereva unica. The sequence goes on from OX465282.1 coordinate 135,196,051, forward strand.
AACACTCTTGTGTGTGTTTGTGCGGTGAAGACAAAGTCTGCAGTATAAGGACAGACGAAAGAGTTCATTACTGACTTGGAAAGTTAAACTATAAGGATATACTATGGCCACAGGAAATTTGAATTAAGAACATATAAGAAACTTGCAACAGTTCGTTGCCTTCTGAGTTCTTTCCAAAACAATGAGCAGAACTGAGAAAGAAAGTCTTATAGAGTTACACATTGATATAGTAGGTTGGGGGAGGATGCTCCAAAATGTTTAACCGGAAAAAGATTGAAGGCTTTTAAAGATTAAGTAGAATGAATCTTTAAGCTGTAATTTCGGGTCCGATGAAAACAATAAAAAAAAAGATTTGTATGTACAGAATTGTAAGCTTGATGCCATAAAACTAGAAAGACAATGTGTGTACATTATAGATGTTGATTGGTCTGGTCAGTGTTCCGGATACCTTTACTTGGCTTGTCACATTGGTCATGGTCAACCTACATAGTCTTGTCAGTTTGCTTGGGATGCCGAAATCTCTCATGGCTTTGTAGAGTTCTACTCTGGCTATGGTATCATACGCGGCTTTAAAGTCTATAAAGAGGTGTTTAATTGCGTTTTGAAACTCTAGACATTTTTCCATAGCCTGGTTCAAGTTGGAAATCTGATCAGTTGTTTATTTGCCTGGGCTGAAGCCACACTGGTAATGGCTTATGATGTTTCTGTCGTATGGGACCATCCGGTCTTGTAGGATGGCGGAGAATATCTTATAAGCGGTACTCAACAACGCTTTACCGCGATAATTAGTGCACGCTGTAGAATTATACGCTGATATCGGTTGCTGGAGCATGCTACATGGCTGCAACATTTAAATATTTTGCTTGGATTAATCGCTTTCGGTCATACTCTAGCCAGCTACAAGTGCCCAGAAAGGTTGCGTAACAAAAGTGCGCGTGGTCCGAGTTTCTAGTTTTTACTCCAGGCCAAAAGGAGCCAGTCGTGCCTAAAGAAGTTATCACTTCAAAAATAATGGATAAAAACTTTGTTGTAGCCATACCTACTCTTGACTAAAGAGCTCCTATGGAGTTAAGATGTATGTATTTCAAATCGACAGAGCAGTAAATCAAAGCCCTGAGATTTAGAATTCCTTTCAACCAGTAGATACGAGAATAATCTACAAATTTTGTTATACATTATGTCCCGCTTCTATTATATAAATAACTAGCGTAAAACCCGCGTGCCTTGCAACGCCTTTAAATAACAAATTGCTACGTTTATCACCTCTGCTCAACAAATCTGCAAGTTTTGAAGCAGAGATTGGCATGTATATGTCATCAAGAGAAATGACATTTTAGGGTTTGACGAACGTTCGTTAAGTTTCTTCGCCTATTTACGTGGGTGCAAGAAATTATGAAGCAATCACAAATGAATATTAAATAAAGTGAATTTCGAGTCATTCATTTCTACGTGATTATAGGGATGCACTGTCAAAATTTCAGCCCTTAAGCTTCAGAGGTTTGGGTTAACCCCATTTCACCCCCCTAGGGGATGAATTTCAAAAAATCGCTTTATAGTGGATGTCCACGCCATTATAGGGATGCACTGTCAAAATTTCAGCCCTATAGCTATAGCGGTTTGGAAAAACCCCATTTCACCCCCTTAAGGGATGAATTTCGAAAAATCGCTTCTTAGTGGATGTCCACGTCATTATAGGGATGCACTGTCAAAAATTCAGCCTTTTAGCTCCAGCGGTTTGGATTAACCCCACTTCACCCCCTTAGGGGATGAATTTCGAAAAATCGCTTCTTAGTGGATGTCCACGTCATTAAAGAGATGCACTGTTAAAATTTCAGCCCTCTAGCTCTAGGGGTTTAGGTTGTGCGTTGTCTGTCAGTCAGTTGCTTTTTATACAATAGAAAAAAAGTAAAGAAAAAAGATCCCCTTACAACTTATTGAATCCCATTTCACCCCCTTCAACCCCTTTTTTCTCTCCAAAAAAAAGTAGCCTATGTCCGTCTCCAAGGTCTAAACTATGTCTGTAGCAAATTTCAACAAAATCGGTCCAGTGGTTTAGGCGTGAAAGCGTAACAGACAGACAGACAGACAGACAGATAGACAGACAGACAGACAGAGTTACTTTCGCATTTATAATATTAATAAGGATTTATTTGTGCCGAGCACTTGATCATAATATATAAAAAAATTATCTCAAACTCAAGGGAGATGATGGACCAATTCAAAATTTCATTATTTTTCACAAAATTAAATCAAAACGAAGTCGAAAGTGTGAAATGGGAAAAATCTAAATCTAAAAAGTAAATGAAATTCGAAATTTGTGCAAAATTTCTAAATAAACAAACTACGAACAACCATACTTCGCCATATATAATATATATAATACATATTATGTAGATATGTAGTTATATGAAAGTTCTGAAATCATTACATATCCATCATTTACTAAAGCCAACTCTAGTGATTAATCATCAATAAATTCCATTAATATGCAATACTAATCGAATTTTGGGAATGGACGAATTTTTGTGATGATTAATTTCCACTTACACCAAATTTTTCTGTAATACGTGCTCTGATCATGTAATGTTCGGTGTGTCTCGAGAGCCAGTTGGTATCATTCGATAGTACCAAATTTGCAGATTTTAAAGAGCGCTGCAATATAAAATATTTGTGTACAAAATAAACAATTGCAATTCCAAAAAGAAATGAATGTCATGATAAAATGGAAACATAAATCTCTTATGGAAGGATAATGAATACATAGTCCAGGGGCAATCTATTTCTTTAGACTTAGATGTTTTTTCTATGTAATTGAATGGAGTTTTTTAATTTATATGCAGCGGAAGAAAACAAGTTTTTATCAAGATTTAACGTAACTACTTACCACAAATCCTTAATTACATTTTAAAGCAATTTTTTGAAATTGAACTCTTTGAGACGTTAAAGAAAGTACAGTGTGGAGTCGTCAGGCGCTACGCATGTTTTCAGTTTATAAATTATTGCCAGGAATGCAAGGAGTAGTTCCAAGGGGATATGGCTTCACTAAGGTTCAAAAAATGCTAGACAAAAATCGATGAATTTCTATAACAGAGAAAACCAAAAATTTGGACATGTCCTATAGATCACCTTTCCGTCCTATGTCCCATGAGGGATTAAAGCGGAATAACTCTATGGATCACCACATGCCAAAGGGTAGGTCTACTATTGAACATAGATCTGCCTGGTTACAAAAAAAACCTCATCGCCCAGAAATGGGGATGAGAAATTGATATGTCAATACGGCTCCGGGTCCAAATTGCAATCAAAGGAGTGTGAAATTTTAGCTCGGGTAGGCCAGTCAAGAAAATTTCAAGTCAAAGGTGACGATTTTACCAGGTTAACTCCCTACAAAATGACGCTAAAAAAGCTTCACTCAAACTCAGCTTCACCGGCTAAAGTAGAAATGCAAGTGATCACTGAAATGGGATTCCATTATTCCAATTGATTAAGGACTTTTAAGCGAGCTTTTACGTTTAACTTCAGTTCGAGTCCAGATAGAGGAGTTTATTTTGTTGAATATGTGGAAATTGTATGCGAACTGAGGTTAATTTAAAGTTCAGTTCACCAATTTGCTAGGACATGCGCAGTTAGAAGCCGTGCAACCGTGGTATAATTCATACGTGTTTAAAATACCCGCATTAAGTGTTTTAACTTTGCACACTTTATGCATGTTAAATATTAACACATCTCACATCTGGCTGGAGCCCGACCAAAAGTTGTAATGCTCCAGCCAACTACATGGCTGAAACATTTAAATTGTTGCTTGGAAAAATCGCTTTCCGTCATGCTCTAGCCAGCTGCATGGCCACAAATATTCAGAAAAGGATGCGCAACAAAAGTGCGCGTGAAACGAATTTCTAGTTTTTACCTCAGGCTAAAAAGTGCCAGTCGTGCCTAAAGAAGTTATCATTTCTAAAATGGGAAAAATTTGGCGCCTTCAGACAACACAATTCGTAGTTGTCGCGCCCCATTCGACGGCATCCACGATGCTCTTCCAACAAAATTGTTGAAGCGGTAAGAAACACTGTTGCCGATAATCCAAATTTGTTAGGAGTTAAACGTGAGTAGAACGTCTCTAAGGAGGCTTATGAAGCAAGATCTTCATCTCTTCCCATACAAAGTACAACTTACTCAAAGATTAGTGCCAACGGACAAGCTGCGTTGCTTGCAATATGGAAATGCTATCACAAAAATGATCGATGCCGATCCAGATATTTGGGACAAAACATTGATGACAGGCGAAGCTCTGGCGGAGTCAATAAACAAAAGGACTGAATTTGGGGAACAGAGAAACCACACGTCATTCACAAAACACCACTGAAAGACTAGAAAGTCACTGTTTGGGCCTGGAGTTTGCTCAAAAACCATCATTGGACCATTCTTGAAAGTTGGAGAAACCATCGACGGCGCTATCGTTGAATGTTGGCACACTTATATCGCAAAATGCGAGAAAAAGATTTGACGAACTTTTATTTTCAACAAGACGGCACACCTTGCACATCGAAAGATGAAGTTATTGCAGGGCAAGCTCCCTCTTTGGTGATTTGATTTGAAATGGGAGATTTGGATAAAGCTAACATACAAGCCGAAGTAGCTGCTATAACGACCGATGTTATGAAGAATGCCGAAAATGAGTTGATTTTTGCGTATCGATGATGGAGGTGGCCATTTAATCAACATTGTATTCAAAAACTGATTTGAAATAAACGGTAGAGTATATCCTAAATAAATCTTGCTCATTTGTCAGAATCTGCTAAAAAATGTCAGAGTTTTTCAATGTTGAAATACCGAAAGTTTATATGGCGCACAACATTTAGTAAGCAAATTTATATATGCGGCCCAAATTTTTTTGTAACAGGGTGGCAGCAGTATCATAAAGTTTGTTAACCCCTGTTCTAAGGAGTGGATCGGAGTGAAGTTTGCGGGATTAACCACCCTTTCTTAGCTATTCAACTGGGAATTGACAATTTGATTGAATTGATCAATACCCGAACTCGTGTAACGTGGGTCAATCTTTCTGATTATAGCTTGATATTCTAAATTTCATCCTAGATGGAATGGCACCACCTACTGTCTACCTTTAAAAAATAGGGGCTTACCTTTAAAAAATAAAAATAAAGCCGCTTTAAATTTATCTGAATTTAGGGCAATGATAACTTGTGTCTGGAACGCATCCAGAATCGATCGATGGAAAGTCTCTTAAAGGATTACAGCAAAAAGCTTATGTATTTCAAAAAGCACGGTTTTTAACTTTCAAGTAAAGCAGGCAAAGAGAACGAAAATGGCAAAAACACATTCTACAAAAGGATAGAATAGTATTAAATTTATACTTTAAATAACCATAGCATGATGTCTGCTCTATTTTCAAAGGTATATATAAAAATATCGACAAAAGATTTTTCTTAGAAATATCTAAAACAAAAATATTTTGTAGAACTTTCCTAGAAAGTATAAATACTTTCTAATCTTAGGTTTCTAGAAAATTCAAGCGAAAGTGACACGTGTAAGTTTATAAGAGGTTTTACATATTTGTCGCTTATATTTTGTAGATATTAAAGTGAAGACTATAATTTCAAGCTGCGTCAATATCAAAATTAATGCTTCAATAAATACAATGTTTCTCATAAATATTCTGAACAAATATAAGAAGAAATAGACGCGAAATTAATACGCTGTAAGCGAAACAAAGGAAATCATATTTAATAATAGTAAAATATTTCACATTCCTTTTATGACTTCCACAATCTTGTTATTCACATCAAATTATATGTTCTCGTATATTTAGAATTCATCCCCTCTTAAATTTCATAGGAAAGCCCTTAATAACATGAGCTCCCTCGGAGCGTTTTCCCTTTTACATTAGAAACACATCCTTCTAATATATTTGCTCGAATATGATTTTCCATTGAATACAAAGAAACGGAGAGTTGCGGAAAAAGAAAATAATACGCGCTGCTGGTATGCTGCTGGTACGCTGCGTAGGTTAAGGAATTTCCAGGAATGATAAAAATTCAAGGCTTTCATACCGTGGAAATTATTAATACTTCGCGGCAACGTGAGAAGGGGCTCTCCTCACCGCCGCCAATTTTCCCCATTTATTGCTTTGGGGGTGGGTGGTGGTAATTTGCAAATAAAATCCACCCCTAATCCTTGAAGGTAAACAAACAAATTTTAAAAATTAATTTCCCTCTTCACTTGTATTTTTTTATGAAGTCGTGAAGGAGCCAGGCGCATAAAATTGCTCCTTAATAAAATGTTAAAAAGGTTTTAATAAAATTATTTTGTTTTTTCAAGCAAATTCATTACCGAGTCACCGCTTCCTGCTAGCTCAACATAGGGCGGATACGGTCCGGGGTCACCTTTTGGTCCGGGCGGCCCCGGTGGTCCAGGTGGTCCTCTTATGCTATCGCCTGGTGGGCCCTTTGATCCTTTATCTCCTTTGTCACCTTTCAGCCCCCGAAATGCTGTGGAAAAATAATAAAAAAAAACAATATCATAATTAAAACTGAAATAATTTTTAATTTCGTATTCAAAAAGAAATTTCACTTAGTAACTTGCTATATATCAAAAATCATAAACTTATATTAAATTTAATGAAATGATCGAACGCCGATGAACACCGCTTATAATTGCACTCTAATGAGCTTCCATCTAATTGGAATTCTTCGAAAATTATATCAAGCGAATTCATTGGACGTAAACGCAAAGTGAATATATTTCGCGCGAGCGATGCTTTGTTCCGGTCCTACTCTCTCGTATTTTAATAATACCTCGAAATGAAATTAGTTCCGCCCAGGTGAACAACGGATATTTAATCACGTTTTGTACCTGCCAAAATCGCATAAATTAAATTTTTTAGTTTTAGGATTAACGTTGACTGCGTAAATTCTGTAAGGCTTTTGCCGTATATATGTATAATGTGGAGGAGTAGAAGGGCTTAATTATTTCGGAAAATTATATTTGAACATGGTATTTATGTCCAAATAGCTTTCTAATGATGATAAATGTACTCGAAAGCAGCTATATTATACTCTTATCTTGGAAATGTTTTGAAGGAGTAAGTATAATGTAAGTGATGATAAGAGAAGTTCCTTTGCTAGGTAAGCAATCTATCCTTACTTTTTTTTAAACGAAAATTTGTCGTATTTTGTTACGTAAATTGAAATTTTCATTGGGAGCAGTTTTTGAGACATGTTTTCCCTTTCTACAACAACGTTAAAATGTTTAAGTGCCAAAAAGAAACGTATAGTATTCTATAACAACTACTGCTGATAGTCCAAGACCTGGCAGAAAAAAAGGAAAAATCCGCGGAAAAATTGTTGCAGATTCACCCAAGGTTTACTAATTAAATATTAAAAATAAAAGGTGGTCTGCCAGGCACTTGGCACCGGCGCAGATCCGGCAGACCTGTATTTTCTAGTATAAAAATGTTCAAATTTTAATTTGGTTGTAATTTGAAAATTTTACTCGATAGGTCAGTTGCGGTCCCAAAACTACAACGAAAGAAGTGGTCTGCCAAAATATTAGCACCAGATTCAGCCAGGTGGATATTTTTTTACTCCGTAAGTAGGTACTTTATTTTAAGAGTAATTCCAAGTTCTTACGCGATAGGTCACTTTGCCTTCCCAAGAATTTCCCGGAAAACGTACATATCAAACGTCCGCCCAGGCAGACAAAGATATTTCTCAAGGTTACTGTGAGTACCAGCATTTCAAAAATTTCATCCTCTTAGGCCGGCCGCGCACTAGCAACTAATTTGAAGCAACTTCTTAATCACAAAAATAGAACGCGCTAAAGTAAACGTAAGTCCGCACACAGGCAATTTTTTAGTTGCGGCAACTTAATGGCGAGTGAAATTTTACATGTTGCAAGTGCGCGGCCGGCCTTACTCGATAGGTCATGATTTTTTGCAGCCAGCTCTCGCTCTACAAATGATATCAAAGTGTCTTCCATCAAAATTTGCTCTCCAAAAAAGCCTTCATCGCAGTGAAGACACGAACCTTACCAAAATTTCTCTACAGAAAAGCTTTCATTTTTGTGAAGATACGAACCTTATCAAAATTTTACCTAAAACTAGATTTCGTCCTAGCGAGGACCTTATCATTAAAAGCTGATGTTACCAAATTCCAAAAGTGAGGGTATCTAAACGGGAATGGGTTACGCATCCTAGGGGTAACTTTAACGGAGCATCTGCGATGGAACGATCACATATTCCAAATCGCCAAACAAGCCTCCCAATGCCTTGGATTTCTCAAGAGATGCAAGTTCCTCCTCCAGCCAGCCGCATTGGCTACAATATACAAATCCTACATTCGGCCGCGCCTCGAATACAACTCACATATCTGGGCAGGCGCCCCAAAAACCACCTTGGCTTGTCTCGACAAGGTGCAAAATCGTGCCCTCAAACTCATTGGTGATGGCCCCTTTCGCGCCTCCATAGACACCTTGAGCCACCGTAGGAATGTAGCAGCCCTCTCCATACTTTATCGCTATTACCATGGCGACTGTTCCACCGAAATTCAGGACCTCCTGCCTGCACGGCAATACTTTTCCCGCAACACAAGACTAGCCCGCTCGGCTCACCCCCATACCCTACAGCCCCCTCGTTCACGCACAATACGGTTCAGAAGTTCGTTTATGAATAGAACAACTCGATTGTGGAATGATCTCCCGCAGTCGGTATTTCCGAACTCGTACAACATCTTAGAGTTCAAACGTGAGGTTCATCGTCATTTTCTTCTACACCCTCCAGACCCCCTCTAACCTTTCCTATTCTCCTCTATTCTTCAAACCAAGCTACTACTAGACATTGCACCATGAACTAAACGACATGACGGACTGGTAGTACAAAGGGTTACACCTAAGCTTGGTTTTTTCATATAAAAAAAAAAAAAAAAAAAAAAAAAAAAAAAATATAGGGGATCCCAGAAGCAGGCTTGATATATTACCAAGGGGATTTAAGAACAAAGATGGAAATTGAATACACGAACAGAGATGCACGACAAAGAGGAGTCGTCTCCCTCTAACTGTGGTTATTAACTATTAATAGTATACATTTAACCAAAGCTAGCCAGAAGTGGAGTTAAGGTAGTAGCATATACGAAGGGTACTTAGGGAGCAAAACAGGATTACTTTCAACCGTCTTTAGTGAGATGATGCAAGGATGCATAAACAGAGTTAGTAATTCTTACGGGTGGTTCGCTGATGTGGTAGCTCAGCCGGACTTATAAAATTGGAAAGAGCTCTTACACTGAGAAAATCCGGGGCCTGGACTTCACAACCCTACGTAAATAGCAACATCTTGGGTTTGATACTCGAAAGAGAAGCAATTTTCACAAAGCTCTGAATATAATAAAAAAAATTAAAAATGTTTTTTTTTGTATTGGAGCTTCGATTTTAAAATGTCGATACTTGCAATAACAGCCCGCATCCAGAAACGCAACCGTTTGGGTTAGCAGAATCAATCTTGTTGGACTGTTATGCTTCCTAAAATTAGTGAATCACGCTAACCAGGCAACAAAGACAGTGACTACGACAGTACCCGATTACAAGATGAACGAGAAGTAGTACTTTTCACTAGGTGAAGACCCGACCTAGGTGGAGCTTTGGTAACTTATTACTAACCGGTTAAGCAATATGCCTTATGAGCTGAGTTTGAAAGCATGGCCGTAGGTGTAACTAGCCGATTCCTTGTGTAGGGCACTTTTGTTTCTTGGAGCCTGGATACGTACACAAATATTTTTTGTGTTGTAAGGTACTATCGAAAGTAGGTACCCATGGTCGCTTTGAAGATACTCCCAAGTACAAGCCTAGTATTTGCAACGATTAAGTTATTTCTTGCTACCATCTTTCAAAACTGGCTATCTATCGGCATTAGTGTTCTCATGCAAGGTACCAGTGTCGACGTTCTGCTTGACACTCTTAGTGCTTACACATTTATTGGATAAAATTTTTATCAAACCCAAAAAAAAAGTAATTCGTAATCTATATTGGTAAAAACTAAAAAATATTGCCTGAATATTCATATGAGAGTGAATATAGAGCTTCAATTAGGACAAAAAAGTCCGTGACCTGCAACGATACACCACCCAATTCGTGGATATTTTTTCATCACTTTTTTGATGACTTTTAGGTTGGCAATTAAAACAACATAAATTTCAATCTATCTAACCCTGTACTATGGTTTTATTCCTAACTATGGGACATCCCAGTACGGAATGTTCCACTTTAGCACATAAAGCCATTAATTCGAAAATAATTGCTTTAAAATGAAAAGTTTTCGTTTACAAGGGGGCACATGATTTAAAATGTTGTAGTAGCTTTCGAGTAAGTTATTAAATCATTTTAACCCAATAACATCCTTTTTTCATACTTGCGTCCGCCTACTTTCCGGGGATGCAGCAGTAGTGCCACCCCAGGAGATTGAAGAACTTATTGAGTTCTGTCGAAAGACGAACCGGCAATTCGTCATCGGGTGTGATGCAAATGCTCACCACTCCATCTGGGGGAGTGCCGATGTAAACCAAAGGGGAGAGTGTCTTCTAGAATTTCTTGTTATGAATATCATAGATATTGCTAATAGGGGATGCACACCCACTTTTATCACTGCTAGGAGAAAGGAGGTGCCGGACCTCACCTTCACGAGCCGGCTTCTCTCCTACAGGATTAAAAACTGGCGTGATCTGGACGAGGCCTCACTGTCGGATCATTTGTACATTAGATTTGACATTGAGGGCCTCCCACATATCCGCGCCTCTTGTTTGGTTCCAAAGAAAACCAACTGGTCTAAGTTTCAGGGGCTTGTGGCCTCGAAATCTGACCTGCTTGCGACTGCTATCAGCTCAGTGTGTGAACTGGAGATTGCGACCACGCAGCTTACTAATGTGCTGATCTCTTCCTACCATGACAGCAACACTGTGTCTTCTTTTCAGTCGTCGCATAAGGTACCCTGGTGGAACGACATGTTAGCTGCAATGCGTAGGTAGAGACGTTAGGAGATTGTTCAATAGGGCAAAAAATACCGGGCATTGGGATGAATATAGGTTCACCCTAACAACCTTAAGGTTCAGGAAGCTCTTTCCAGGGTCTATCCTCAAGACCGCTTACCCATTGGATGCTGGATGTAGTCATGGGACCATCCCAGATCGTTATTCCAAAGTCTTTCTGGGAACATCTTCGATAGTGACAAGGTTAAATAGGCAGTGGCCTCCTTTCAACCGTATAAGTCCCCGAGAGGAGAAGGAATTTTGCCGGCACTTTTTCAGAAGTGCCTTGATCTGATCCTCGATAAGCTGGTCTACCTTTTTATAGCCAGCTTCAACTAGGGATACATGCCAACCATCTAGAGGAAAGTCGTGATGGTTTTTCGAAAAAGCCGTCTTCGCTAAAGAAACTGCTTTTTGTGCGTTCATTGACATCGAAGGTGCTTTCGATAACACTGGCTATGATTATACACAGAACACTGGCTCTCAGAAACCTGGATCCTCACACAATTGAGTGGATAAACGCCATGCTGTGGATGAACTTTTGACCAAACCATCTGAATCTGGTTTCGATGTCATCGGTTATGCAGATGATCTTGCCATCATTGACTCTGGGAAGTTTGACTTGACCATAACAGAGGTCATGAGAACAGCACACCGAGAAATTCATAGATGGTGTACCAAGGAGGGCCAGGAAATTAACCCAAATAAGGCTGTGTTGGTACCTTTCTACAAACGCTGCAAAGTGAACCTAGCTCCTATCTGTATCCAGGGTACTACAGTTGAGTACTTAGACTCAGTCAAATATTTGGGAGTAAAGTTAGACAAGAGACTGGAACTGGAACGCTCAACTTGACTACGTCATCACCAAATCCACAAGGGCCATATGGGTCTGCAAAAGGCTTCTGGGTAAGAGATGGCGTCTTACACCACAAATGATGTACTGGATGTACAATACGATCGTTAGACCCGTGGTCACTTATGCCGCTATAGTGTGGTAGCCCAAGATTAAACAGGTTACGTTGATCCTCAAGTGCAGCAAACTGCAATGGCTTGCTTGCCTCTCCATTACCGGAGCTATGCGGATCTGTCCCACAGCTGCAATGGAGGCAATCATTGGATTGATACCATTGCATATCTTCATATGGAAATTCGTTGCCATAAGTGCCTTGAGACTGAGAGATCTCGAACTATACAGTTAAAGGACACATGGATATCCTTAAAAATATCCCAAGCATTTCCATTTCCCGCGTATCCGACCATATGGTTAGTGAACTGCGGCTCCAAAGGAAATTCAGAGCGATTATCCCGAATCGTTCTAAGTGAGAGGAACTTATTCTTCCTGGGGATCCAAAACATCTCCACAGGTTTACCGACGAGTCAAATATGGAACATGGTACAGGGGCTGGTGACGCAGGACGCTACCTCAAGATCTCGATTGCAATGGGTAAGTGGTCCTCTGTTTTCCAGAATGAAATACATACCATTGCGACCTGCGCTAGGCTCAATCTTGAGAAAGGTCTGAAAGGCGCTAATATTAAAATATTTTCTGACAGCCAAGCTACCATCAAGGCACTCTCAACGTGGAAGGTTTCTTCTAAAATAATTGAAGGGTGTGTTGATGTAGGTACTCCTGAGCCTGACCCGAAGAAATGAGGTCTCGCTCTGCTGGGTCCCCGGGCACTGGGGTATCGAGGGGAATGAGGCTGGAGATAGCCTCGCAAGGGAGGTGTCTGAGCAGTTGGTCCAGTGCCCAGAACCTTTCTGGGGCATCTCTTGGTCCACCTCCAAGTACTTGGTAGAAGGGTGGATTAAGGGACTAAACCTAGCCTATTGGGAGTTAGTCCCAGGTCTTAGACAGGCTAAAGATCTTATAAGACCCATTGTCTTAAGGGGCACTATCACTTTAAACAGGCCGGACCTAGGGGTGCTAGTGGGTTATCTGACTGGGCATGTAGGACTGCGGTATCACCTCCACAACCTATGACTGTCCCAAGAGACAGAATGCCGACTCTGCTTGAAAGCCGACGAGACTTCCACACATATTCTTTGTAAATGTCCTGCTCTGATCTGGCTTAGAAGAAGAACGTTTATCAAAGAGTTTTTGAGTCCTGCTCAAGCCCGGTCTTCGTCAATTAAAGATCTTCTTGCCTTCATCCGGAAGGCTGATAGTCTGTTCCGCTAGTGGGGTACGTACACAATAGGCCTAACTTGGCCGCAGTGTTCACCATGTGGGTTGCCCCCCAATAACTTTAACTATAATTCCTATTATTAAATTCTAGTGTTTTTGGCAAATCGTATTTGCACAATCCTCTAGTAAATAACTAATGATTTTTGATTTTGGTTAAGCTTATAGATTTTTCTGTTAACCACGTGTTATCCTTCTGTCCCTTCAATAAATACTACAAAAATAACTCTTATTGTTACATGATATTCGAAACTATATCTTGTCACTATTTTTATCTCAATATATGGCTAAAAGTAACATATATCACAAGAACTAACACCACGTATAAAAAGGTGTAGACACTAAGGTCATACCAAAAATAGACAACCAACAAAATAACAAATGGTGTCAATATCACCATGTGTGCAAAAGTTCAAGAACGAAATAAAATACGTGGGAAATAAACATAATTATGATACTATCTAATTTAGTAATGACTAACTGACGATTCTAGGGTATAAACATAAAACCCTCCCATCTTTTACGAGTGCATATCGTGTACACGTGTACAGTTTTATCTTATCTTATTAAAGTATCATAATTTTGCTTAAATCATGTCATCACTTAGAGAAATGGAATGATTTTTTTTAATCTGAATATTTAATAGAATGAATTCGATACATTACAATTGGGAGTTGATTACATTAATCAAAACGTAGACTGGCCCCTTAGGCATAGGTTCGATGGTTTGGAATCTTCCGTGCAACATGTAGATATCACAAGCTATGTTCTCGAATTCAGTTTGATTTGGCCCAAGCGAAAGGGGATAATCTCAGTGGTGATAGTTTACATTTCAGTCAGCAAGGGTGGAATTTATTTACGGATAACTACGTGATATTTATAAATTAAGCTTAGCCCCCTCACACAAAGGCTCATAAACTACATATCGGCAAACAGTAGTTCAGAGTTAAGGATATGAAAGCTGAGACTAATGATTTTAGTAGTAGTAAGACTTTCTCTGGGTCTGGATAACAAGGAGCGGTATCCGTGTTTGCATTCCTTAATCTTTAGAGATAATAGTTTTGTGTGTGTACTTTCTAAGCAAAGTTTATATAATGGCCCCAACCCCTTCTGTATGTAGTCCATGCTCCGTCACTAACCAGACCAGTCTAGACTCTAGAGTCTACTAATCCGCAAATAATATAATTGTGAATTAGCTTCTGCTCCCTTCCTTCATAACTACTCCAGATTGATGTCACATAATTTCCTGCCTATATCCGATCGGGGTCCCTCGTTTCTGGGGTACCCATGGCCCAGGATTTCTGGAGATTTGATATCTCAATTACATCGATTCCTGCAAAACTTAGAGGAACGGGGGATCAATTTAGGGAATATAAATTGATTTTATGCTGTGGGATAATATGGAAACAAACAAAAAATGGTTCGACGAAGAGGAAATTGGTTTCTTGTGTAACGGCCGATATCCTGAGAGAAAATATGGACTCCAGGATAAATTGAAATTCGATAAATATTTAAAGCAGCCGCAGATGTAGATAGTATAGGAGAAAAAAACTCCCGATTTCGCACAATTTTATTTTTTTATTACAGTATTTGTTCTGCATTCTAAAAATATAGGACAATCTTTCAGGATATTTGCTATTAATACTTTCAAAAGGATTTTTTCTCTTCCTCCTTTATATAAACAAACAATAAATAAAGCATTCGTTTTTCTTGACCTATAGGAAAAAAAATCTACCTTTATGCTATTAATGAGATTTTTTTGACTACCTCTTCTCTACATCCTTAATAATAATAGTTAAGAGGATTACAAGCCTTTCAACTCATTAAGTTATATTTCCTACTTCCTCAAAATGAATTCTTTTCAGCAAAAAGCTTACGAAATGATTACATACTTCTAAATGCCCTCCGAAAGGGCTTAGATTAATAGGAGATATCAAAATGGAGATTAGTTTTTATATATCTGTGAATTGTTCGTAATTATGATCATTTTCACCGTCTAAATTACACAAGGGTTAACCAGGCCGCAGCTCATTGTCGTTAAAATTATTGCTGTATGAGACCATAGCTATCGTGGGTTTATTACCTGGACGTTTAGACCGATTTGCAATTATTTTAGTATCTAGATAAAATTTTGGAAATGGATTATTTTTATCATTAATTAATTTATAATTGTTACGTATCAGCGTCGAATTGTATGAGGGTGATATATACATTAAGTGCGATCAAAAAATACGAGGACTTTTCTGATTTCCATTGAGGGTTGATAGTCTTCTGACATTTTTGTCAAATTTAAGTAGTTAATGAGATAGGCTTACTTACATTGTGACGCAAATTTCAAAATTGTTCGGCCGTTAGTTGTGCTTCTGGTGAATAATTTCACGCAAGCGACGGATAACTTATTAGTTAAAATTCACAAGGCAACTTGAGAGCATAGGTTGTATACAAAGCTTCTCCATTGGTCCATTTTTGAGCTATTCTCTTAAGCAAAGTGCGCACTGAGGTGGTGACAAATTGGCTTGGCGGTGGCGTGGTGACTATGTGGCAAGGAGGATATTTTAGTCACACGGAATAGGCTTTTCGTGAGTAGGTCACAACTTGCTTGGTCTACTCTTTCTTTACCTCTGTCCTAAAAACCCGGTTCTACTTCTGTTTAAGCAATACTAGTGTAGTTTGGGCCATTTTCTTCGAGGTGAAAATCACGATTTAAAAACATTGTAAATTCCGTACTTTGCATGTTTTTGCCAAAGTGGATGAACCCAATGCACTTTTTTCTTTATTGATTTTTTTATTATACAGGTATACAAGAGCATCCTCATGGTTCAACAACCACATTTTAATCGAAATTTTTTGTGGCAAACCGATGCCGCCAAGTGGTGCCTTCCATTTGGGTGCGTATTAAAACACTTCGATTCCATCCCGCCGCCATCACTCTGCCACACCACCAGCTACTTAATCACCATG
The DNA here is from genome assembly GCA_949987705.1 of Thereva unica. Taxonomy (NCBI): domain Eukaryota; kingdom Metazoa; phylum Arthropoda; class Insecta; order Diptera; family Therevidae; genus Thereva; species Thereva unica. The sequence continues at coordinate 135,212,221 of OX465282.1, forward strand.
CCACCGCCGCTATCGCATCTGGCAAAAAAAGTGGTTTTCAAACGAGTTTTTAAGGTATTAAATCAAACCTCATCTTGTTCAAACTTTTTCCCGGAAACAGCTGTTTTTACATTTTTGCGATTTACCTCAGTAGCACTTCTAGGCAGCACTTACCGATGGCGCTGACATATCTAACTAGTCCTCTGGTAAGGGGTACCTACTCTTATTTATACGCGCTCTGTTCGCCAAACTTATAGAGCACTTCGTCAAGTTTACGGTGCGCATAGTCGTCCATGTGAGAAAGCTAATACGCGATTCTCTGGATCGATCCATGACCACATTTACTCTTTTGGATAATATTCATCCAAATCCATTGATCGATCTGACGCCGTCCTCAGTAACTCGGTCCCTGCCTGTCCACTACTTGCAAAATTTTGAGGAAAAATCTTGACCTACATCCATATAAGATCTAACTGGTGCAACAATTAAAGACAGCGGACCATCGATTGCGTCGGGTGTTCGGTGAATGGGCTGAGAATCAACTGGAAGTTGAACCCGATTTTTATCGTCAAATCATCTTCAGCGATGAGGCTAATTTCTGGCTTAACGGGTATTAGGCTAGTCGGCGAGAAAGAAAAAACGCTAAAAAGTGCATTTTTGGCCCATAGGCAAAATTAGTATTGGAATCGATTCGTCTTAGGGTGTAGTCTAACACCCTAACTTTGCCCACAATTTGGATAACCGCATAAATTTTTAATTAACTTATTGTGAATAAAATAGGCACGTTTTTATATTTCTTTCAATATCTCCATTCCTGCTAACTTTTATTATACCATATCTACTGGGAAAGCTCTTTGTTATGAAATTTTCTAAACAATAATCCGTTTTAGAAGTCCTTAGGTGCAAGTATGATCTTGCACAAAGCTTCCAAAGTTTGCAAATCACGTTACATTCACTATTTGTTTACTCGAATCTATTTGTGCCAGTTAACTAAGGCAAGCCAATTTTAACAAATAAATCTGTCAGTGTGAACCTACCTTACTATATGTATATATTTTTTTAAATTGCCCCCGAAAAAAAAAATGAGCGGACTAAAAGGTACGAAATAAAATAAATTCCAATTGAGTAAGTGTCCAATTATTGACGTCCATTTTGAAATATTTTGCAAGTCCTAAAGTGATTCCTGTTTATTGAGTAACTGTTACACTCAAATGGTGGTGCAGTATGATTGGATAAAGAAGAATTCGAGATGGTCAGCAATGCTAGTAAGTTGATATTGAATCAACTATCTGTGCATTTGTGATTTTAGTGAATGCTAACCAGCACCACTATAGGGAGCTTCAATCTAATCCTATTCATAATGAGAGTGTATGAAATGAAATAAAAAAATGAAAAAAAAACACACACCTCCGATAGAAACTAATTATTTTTGGACTTAACAACTAATTAAGCAAAGTGATTTGTGATAATTCAAAATTCTTACCGCGATCTGGTGGGGGTGGTGGCATCGGTGGACTGCCGTCGAAGTCTTCATCTGTAGCCTGAAAAAAAGAAAAAATGGTATGAGTATGTTTGCTAAGTTAAAATAGTTAATTTGTTTCTATATTTTAAATTAGAAAATAAAAGCTAGTTCATATATTTTTTAATAAAAATTATCAATCCAGTTAGATAGATTAAGATGGGTTTAAAAGAGTTTACCTAAGTTAAAATTTTAGTAATTTCATTTTATCACAGTGTCCTATAAATTGCCATAAGCGATGTAGGAGTACTTTTATAATTATTTTGGTTAAACACTTGATCCTATTAACAGTATTCTTACAATTGTATTATGGTCCTTTGTAACCATGTTTTGAGCAAGGATGAATAAGTCAATTTTTGAAATTTTTTGCACGTTTGCGCGCTTGCAAGTGGTTGATTGTCCCTCCAAACAAATGTAAGAGGCCGTGTTTTGACAACGTCTGATGTCAATTGACAACCCCTCAAAATATGAACGACAATGATATGAGGTTTTTTTTCCATTGTTTATTACATATTGTTGGTGCCCCCAGTAAATGTTGTAAGATGGTTGCAAGTTGTCGGTTTTCGTGACGCAGTAAACATTATTGAGGATAATTACATACTTTGATCGACGATAAAATGAGGCACCAAAAAATGTCGCTGGCGCCCGGACTGGATGACATCCCTCGCTTTGGCGTTGCTATGTTAGAGCTGTATCGACAAATTCCGGTTGCTTTTTGAAAACAGTTATATCGGTTAGTTATAGAAAGATTATGTCACTTTATGGCCAAATTTACTCTCAAAAACTACTGTAGCTAAAAAAACGGTGTAGTAGTATGGCTAATACGGATAGTTTTAAACTGAAACCATTAATTTTTGCTTCTTCACCTTTACAATAAAAAACTTAGATGTTTAGCTTGATACTTTCGAGCAATTTTTTATTTCGACTTAACGAGTAACTAGTACCGACCGGACTTTAAGTATCGTAAACAGGAACACACGTTCAAGAGCCAGTCTAGTCCTAAGAACGCACTAGTTTACAATAACTATAGCAATTAACAAATTCAAAAACAAACATCTAATGTGTAACCAACAGTAATGAAAATTTCGCCATTTTTCACTATTCAAACCATTCTTCCTTTTTCAAGTTGTGCAAAGTATTTAAAGTATAAATAAAACGATTACAAACAACTGAATGTTGACAATGTTAGAACCCAGTAAGCACAAAAGATTTATTCCCGTGCTAAAAACGCTTTCCATACCTCTAACAGCGAAAGGTAAACAAAGAACTTTACAATTTGCAATTCTGCATATTGACATAAACAAGGACAATGCTGAAAGTCACCAACCGGAAGGTGGGACCGTGTACTCATAAGGAACAAGGAACGGTGCTGTCCTATTAGCTAAGCAGGACTTAACAGGAGCTTCCCAACAATCGATCAGGTTGCTGCCTTGTTCTCGAGTGAGTAAACAGTTTTAACGAAGGGAATTTCTACGATAATTAGATTTTCTACTTTTTTCTTGTTTGCCAATTGGAATTCAAATAAAGACGATTTGAGGACATTTTGTATTTTTCCCTTTTGTTAATTTATGGGGTTAAATTTTAAAGAATGCCTTACAGGAAACGCTGCCTTAATTTATTCGTGGGAGGAAAACTGGAACAATGAAGATGCCTGGGCTTTTTTCAAGTGTAAATGGAATAGGGGATGTGGGTCGTTAGGTCGTTTTTTTGTTATATAATATAATTAATTTTAGGCATGGTGGTGGTTTTAGGAATGTGCGGTTTAAAAATGTGATTTAGACAGTAATTGGAATTGTTTTAGTATTTGTATAGGTAAAGTTGACATTACACCGTTGTGATATAATGCAGCCAGATAAGCATCAAATTTTAGTCAAAAAGGAATTATTTCCAATCTCAAATATTTTTTTTTACAACATGTTAGTTACATCGAATTCTACACGAAATGAACATTTTCTACTTCTAGCAATCTCCACTACGTAAGTTATCGCATATCTCGGTATGTGTAGGTCCGAAAAAGTAAAAAAAAATAGAGGCTGTTCGTTGTGCTATTGGCTATCAGCGGTTAAAAAAATGAATCGAAAATCGTGAATATTTGCATTTTTTCGAAGAATCCGAATAAAACCAAAGAAATGCGGATAAATGAAAACACCCTTGCGCTGAATAACCATGACGTGAAACTGGTAAATAAATTCTGCTATCTCGGTAGCATCATTACCGAAAATGCGGGGGCAGAAGAAGACGTCAGGTCCAGAATAAATAAAGCACGAAGCGCATATGCATGCCTGTTCCGTATATGGAGATCAACGGAGATCTTAATTAACACCAAACTGCGCCTCTTTAACTTCAACGTTAAGGCAGTTCTTTTGTATGATTGCGAAACATGGAAAGTCACTCACATCACAAGACCCGTTCAAGTTTTCATCAACAGATGCCTACGTCGTACCCTAAAAATCCGTTGGCAAGATATAATTTGAAATGAAGAACTATGGCGCCGTGCCGGCCAAGAAAGAATAGACGACCAATTCAGGCGAAGGCAATGGAGATCCTGGTCGGAGCTGAGAGCTGTCGCGCAAAACAGACAACAGAGGCAACTGCTTCCGCCCCTATGTCCCATGAGGGATTAAAGGAGCGTAAAATAAAGTAAAAGTAAAAAGGATGAATCGTCGGCGAAGGCCGAGGTTCAGTTCCAGCAACTTCATGCTAAAGGTGTGGATCGTGGATCAATAAACGGCTCGCAGAAGTAAATTAGGGCATGTAGTTTGTACCCTAAACTTATGTGCTGGAATTAGGGATATGTCCGCAGCAGAATCGATTAAAAGATCGATTTGGTTATGCGTGTCACGGACATATAACCTTCACGAGCGCCTCTGCTCAGAGACGCCCGTGAATGTGGCGACTTGCCGCCAACTTAATTTTTTGACGAAGGGGCAGGACCTCTGTACGAAGAAGGCGGGGTGCACCTTTATGCCCCACTACCATATCGGTAGTGGTAATAGCATTGCTCCCTAAAGCTAAAGATGAAGCTTTGGGATTAGTCCCTTGTTGGAAGGGTTACTGGTCCCTGCCAATGAAGCTTTCGACTGTTAAGCCGGTGATTGGCTCCATTGGCACGAAGCAGTAGCATCTCTCGTCGACTCCGATCGCTGACCTTGCCTCCCCTCCAACACGTGTGTTCTTAATTGACGCACCTCGCATTTGAGGGACTGCACTGCACTCCAGAAACGACGTTGCCTGTACCTCTGACACCTGAGCGTGGGCTGAAAGAACTGGACGGGTCCGCGGATGCGGCTCGCATCATCCAAATATTTCTGGAAAGCCTGCGTTCTCAAAGACTTTGGCTGAGCTCCTCCACATCGCCAAAACAGTCCCCGGCTAGACTCTGCAAGCCCCTCAGGAAATATGAGGGCTTACGATTTCGAGGATCATGTGCCGCCAACAGCTGCTCGAGGCGGTTCCTAGTCGATAGTACATAATGCTCTAGCAACCGTCTCTTAGCGTCCGTATAGCTGGCGGAGTTGAGGTCCGGGAAAGCATGAAGCAGAATCTTCGCGGCTTCCGTCGGGAATACGGACACGATGTGGGATAGTCTCGTCTTATCGGACGCTATACCATTCAGCCCAAATTGATCCTCAACCTGGTAGAACGAGACGGCCGGGTCGCTTTGGTGGAATTTGGGCAGGTTGAATCTAGCTGTTGAGGCAACATCCACCTGTGCCTATGCCTAAACCCTGCGTCGACCCGGCAGCCCCTCCTCAGGGCAATATTATATGGTTAGATGAAAAAAATGTTTTGCCTACAAAATACAATTTTCGAGAAAAAAAAACCCCCGATTTTGAGTGACTTTTTGGTCAAAAAGTGATTTTTGCAAACTTTAACTTCGAATAACTTCGAAAGGGGCAAACTTTTTTGTGGGTTGTATAACCTATAGAAATCGAAATACATTGAAATCTACGGAAAACGCGATATCTGCTGCGGCCATGTTTTTTTTGGATGCCGCCGAAATTGTTTTCTTAAAATGTCACAAGGAAGCTGTGTACCAATTTTAAGCCATTTTGGAGTTTTGTCTCCTTTCGTGCGTTCTTTTTTGCTAATTTCCCCGGACTATACAGGATCACATTTGATGTGCCTTAAGCTATTGGCTGAACTATTTTTAATAATTGGCATCGTCTTGATAAGGGAGAGCTAGACTGATGCGATGTAAGGTTATTCAGCGTGACCCACTGTTCGTTAATCATGTTAAGTGTGTCTAGAACTAGCGGTATATAATTCAATAGGATGATAGACTTTCTCACATGTCTTGGTACGTCGGTCGAAAAACTCAACTAATTCCCAAAAATATCGCCAAGACCTAACAACAACATCGGGAAAACTGCAAGAGCTAGTATGTGCGATTTTCCGAATACTCCGTATTGAACGAACCAATCAACAACGGAGACTATGCCACAGCTACATAAATAATACTTACCTAAAATAAATATTTTAATTTTGACCACTTTTTATGTTAAACAACGTAAACCACTTATTAATAAACAACGTAGCAAGCCATTGGGACTATGAAAATGATAAATTCTCTACTTCGTCACATACCATCAATAAATAAAATAATATTTGCACAAATTACCTCAATAATGTAAAATGAATTCTTTGCAATGGTTTTTTTAAATTTCCGATAAAAAATTGATTTTCCCTTAGAGAGGTTTTCCAAAGCGGCACTTGCAAACCATTTAGGGAATTGTTTCAGAATTTATCGAACAAAATTCTTTATTCAAAGTTGTTAGCTGATAAATATATTTGTATTATTTGTAAAAAGGACAAACTTCCGAAGGGATTCTAGGAATTTGGATCTGCCAAGATATCGTTATTTCTAACGAAGAATAAATAAAAAATAAAATCTATCATAAATATCGTCTATAAACACAGATTTGCTATTCACATCGTCATGTAAAATAAACCAAAACAAAAATCCCGCTTTATGTTTGTTAAAATTTAATCAATTTTATAGGCAAAATGAGCCTCTTATAAATGGAAAATATTTCTATAAAATTGATTTAAGGCAAGATTGTTGTGGCTCAGATTTTTTTTTTCTTTCGGTATAAAATATGGTGCAATTCAGGAAAACACGCAAGTACCATGACGTTATCAATAAACCTCATTCGACATGCTAGAATCCTTCTGGCATAGAGACACATCCCACAAGATTACCTTCTTCTTTCCTACCTTGTATCATCCTCACCGGTACAGAATAGAACATGGAATATCTCGCAAATCTCACGAAATGTATAAGCACGAAGAAATCTGATTTCAACATCGATGGTAGCATCTAAACGACGAAACACAATATGGGCTGACAATTCTTTAAGCAGATATCTCGTAAAAATGGAAATAACCCGATATACGCTTTGAATAGTCTCTAGGTAGCTAGCAGGGTTGTTTTTATGGTGCGGCTACACCATTTGTTTCTAGGAGGCATATGTGTAACCATATACCGATGGTATCTACCCCCGTGTGTTATATACATGCGTACATATATATAAAGGGGAGGTAAATCCTATGCTTCACCCATAAATCCGCAGCACTCATAGCACTATGGGAGAGATATAGTAGCATAGTTATCCGGTATGTAAGGACTACATTTAAAGTATACTGAATCATATCCGAATCGAGGCTTACAATGGGCTACACACAAATGCGTTGCTATCCTGTCAACTGAAACATTTTTTTTTTAATATATCGTATTAAAAACGATTTAGTGCTCTACGGCTTTAATAAGACCTGAAAAAGCTGCCTCAGTAAATGTGTATGCCGGCCACGTATCCGGAAAAAAGCACTCAGTTCGTTATGTTTTCAGGTTTCGTTTGGTTACAGACAAATGCCCAAAGGTAGCTGCTCACCTTCTTCCACTAGGGTATGGGGGGCCTCTGTAAAGCTTAGCGTGATTTAAACCTACAGCGCGGTCCCTAGAAAAAAAAGAAAAAAGGCGGACGGAGAAATACAAAGACCCATTTTGATGATTTCCTGTTGAGAGCAAAAAAAAAAATACTCGCCCTGGAAGAACCATTTGAATAAAACGAGAATAGGAAATGGTCCGAATAGAAACATTCAAGCTAAAAGAGATATTTTTTGGGGGGCCCGAGACAGACGTAAAAGGATACAAATTTAAAGGGGATGCTCTTCTATAGGCTCCCTCTCGTATTTTACAGGGATTCGACTATCTCTAAATGCTTGACTTGTTTCTGGAGCCTCTCATATCCATTTCACGTTCTATCAATAACAATTCAATGGGATGATTTCCATTTGTTGTTATGTCGGTTCCGTTCTTTTAATATTCCCGTATATTTCTTGGTTACCCTCATTGAGACTCCTCTTGTCAATTTCTTATTCTAGGAATCCTAATCGAAGCATACTCTTTTTGATTTTATACAATATGGCATCATAAGGATGTTTCAGTTACTATGGAATGATAGGTATCATTCTATTTGAGTATCGCACAATAATATCTATGCCATTCCAGTTAATAATGCTATCTGGAGAAGCATCATAAAAATAATTTTGACTCTTTAAAACTTCGAAATATTCTTAAAAGATAATCTTAACTACATTATTCTTTAACATAAACTCTTTAGGTCCGCACTAATTATTTAGTTCAATTAATTTTGCTTTTGCCCCAATATCCCCAGCCCCACTCAGTATGCGGATCACGGTTGACATGGCATAGTCGGTAATGTAGGTTTCCATAAGCCTCTTTGTAAATCGCTGAATTAATTACAGTTCAGATTCATTAACATTTCGTAATGTACGTAGGTACTGAATTATGTGAATTGCCTAGTACACGTTGCTTCCATCAAAAGCCAAGTTAATTAGTAACTATGACCAACAGCAGAGCTACAAGTGAGTGTATATATTTTGGTTCATTGACCAACTAGTGGCAAAGTATTTTTTTAATTAAGATTGGAGTTTTAGTTTTAGGTTCGGCGCGGTTGCATTAAAAATATGAATATATTATTGTTTACTGGACTGTTTATAACGCATCGAGGGTATTCTGAATTTTAAATACAGTCAGCAATTTATAAAGGTATAAGAAAAGATTTTATCACAATATTTTTAAAGCTACGGTATAGCAAACTTTAATATGTACATAGAGTTAGATACTTTCAAAATTTTAGTTTCAAGGAGTAACAATTTGTTTTTGGTATGAAGCCACTATACAATTCGCGCATAACTTCGTTAAACTCTCCCTATCTGACCGCCTTTCGATCTCAAATCTCTTTTAAAAGAAAGGGATTTTTTGCCATCATTATTTTTAGAATATTCAAAATTGCCCTTTAACTTCTGCAGTTATAAAAATTAAAGCTATACTATCGAAGAAAAAAAAACCATTTTATATTAAGCCATGAAAAATTCTATGTTCACTTCGTGTTACTACCATACTTTCTAAGTAGTTCTATTGCAAATTTGTTGCATTTCCCAATGACATTATGATCTTTTATCATGTTCTGGCTGCAAATTATCATGTTTTAAATTTACTTTCATTTAGCTCGCCTCAAAATCGCGGCAATCAGAGACATCCAACGCGATGCCATAAGCCGTAGACGGTTTAACAGATGCGAGATAGCATTAAAAGGCGAGAATTTACGCTACACCAAACCTTAAGCCAGCAAAGAGTCTCTGTCGAAAATAACATTGAAGAGCTGTGGAGACGATAAGGCAGTCTTTTTACACGGGTAATAAACATGGAAAGTCACCCAGTTCATCACAGGGCGCCTACAAGTTTTCATCAACAGACGCCTGCGTATGTACGAGTATGACCAAATCAGGCAAAGGAAATGGAATTAGATCGGCCACTCCTTGCTACGCGAAAACGAGAATCCAACCGAACAGGCCCTTGAACTCTATTAGCAGAGGCTGCAGCAACTGGAAGATCCTGGTCGGAGCTGAGGTCTGTCGAAAAAGCAGAGTCCCCTGGAGGGCAACTGTTTCCGCCCTATTATAGAAGTGTTATAGAAGTTCGGAAATACTGACTATGGCAGATTGATACACAGTGAAGTTGTTCTATTTAAAAACAAATACGCGAAAAAATGCCCTTACACCCTTAAGTCAATTGCCATATGAACACTCATGTTCGTACGTTGGGGTACGTACAGTTACAGTACGGCACATCATACATGGTTGGTTCATACGCTAAGCGGACTATTTACTAGTGTCAGTTGAACAAGTACAGTGGTAATAACCATAATTTTGGAAAGGCCGGAAGCATACAAACGATAGCTAAATGGGTCTATGGAATCGCAAAAGGTGCGATCACCGATGAGTTCAGTGGTTCTGCAATGTCTCCAGCCATGCCAAAGTCATTTTGAAGCATCAGCCCAGAAAAACGAACTGTATACAAGGAGGTTTCGAGTGTACTCCTTGCAATTTGTAGTTGAAGGAGGAATTTGCGTCTTAAGGTATCCAAGTCACTAAGATGGTTGTTTGATCATTTAAAAATTTAATCACTAAATCGCAAATCCATTTAAATTAAAAGTTTAGAGTGGTAAGACATGCGTTAGCCGTTGCATTGAGACCCTTCGCAGACGTGTCGACTGATTTGCAATCCCAGTTGCATAATCAACTGTTTTCTCACCTTGCTCGTGAACGGAAGTAGGAATACACACACGGATCGACAGAAACAAGACCGATTTGAAACTAATTTTCAACAGGTCGCGCGCGACTGTTCTTGTCGGTCGAAAGCGATTTCAGTTGCTTACTCCATCTGTCTTCGTGACTGAAGACTATGTGGGCACAGAACATCGATTGATCCACAATTACTTGCACTCGTGTGGAGACAAAGGTTTAATTTTGATTGCAAGCTGGTTGTGCGCGTGATTATTATGAAACCAGTTTGAAATGGAAATTGCAAAACAGTCGACTCATGTGCGGAGCTCTTTATAGTGTTCATTAAGACATAAGAAAGAACTGTGCAGATTTTATTAGAGATGAGACAGTGCTATGTTTCGAAGGCGTTAGATTCGACACGTTTAATGCAACCTAAGTCCCTGTTGATAGAGTTGGATATGAGGTGATGAGCTTAGGGCCCTCCACGCGATCAATCGAATTCGTATGATCTCGAGCCAAGTAAAAAACTTACTCTGTGTGTGGAAACTCTGATGAAATCTTAGCTAGAGATACCGAGTGTATTTTTCAATTGCTCCAAAAACCATGTTATGTGTGTGTGTCTGTAATTCCGTATTGAAACTGCGAGCCTGTAGCATGACAGCTTCAATGAAAGCTTTAAGGGGAAGCTTCCAAAGTTATAGCTACAGAAATTATCTACAATCTTTCATATTGAAGGCTGCAAGCTGTAAATGAAGCTTAAGCTCATAAATGACACAAAAGGATAGTACAGTTAATCTGTCACGAAAAAATAGGGAGTCTCCGAAAAATGACATACCGAAATTTGACTTGATGAATCGTTAGGAGGGCATGTAATGAAGTTAATGTCAAATTTCCGAAGTCCCCCCTCCCCCTGTTTTTGAGAAAATCCAAAAAGTGGGTCCAAATTTTGAAATGCGTTTTTCTCAGAATCTATGGGTTTTGGTGAAAAGTTTATTTAACAAAAAATGTAGAGGACATTGTTAACTACATTTTATGTCATTGAAGTGACGTCATCCGACTTGAAATACAAAAAGTAGGTGGCGCTGAAGCATCAAAAAAGTGTTATTTTCCTTAAAAAAATAGTTTTTTTTGCAATGATGTAAATGAGAAAGTTGTTCGTCACAAAATCGGCTACAACTTTTATTTAATCTATTTTTTTTATAAAACTTGCCGTTTTTGAGCTGTAGGCGAAAAGATGCAACGCAGCGTAGGTAATGGTTCTTTTGTTACTTTCGCCCGGCAAGTCGGCATAGTTTGGACAAAAGACCGGTTTCTAACAATTGTAGCAACACACCACCCATTGAAGAAGATGCTGATTTCTGATGATTTCTTTGAAGATCATGACTTGGATTTTTCTTCACAAGTCGTTCACTGGCAACCGAAGACAAGCAGCAACAATGATGACAACAGAGAAGAAGTAGACGCAGAATCGGGGAATATAACGTCTACCGAAGAAATCAGAAGCAATTCCCCAGACCAACCAAGGATAAAGAGGGCCCGACGTACTACAAAATATAATTATTGAATTAATTTGTACACATCGGCAAGCTTCAACTCGAAAACGGTAAGTTTTATAAAAAAAATAGTTTAAATAAAAGTTGTAGCCGATTTTGTGACGAGCAACATTTTCATTTACATCGTTGCAAAAAAACTATTTTTTTTAACGAAAATAACACACTTTTTTGATGCTTCAGCGCCACCTACTTTTTGTATTTCAAGTCGGATGACGTCACTTCAATGACATAAAATGTAGTTAACAATGTCCTCAACATTTTTTGTTAAGTAAACTTTTCACCAAAACCCATAGATTCTGAGAAAAACGCATTTCAAAATTTGGACCCACTTTTTGGATTTTCTCAAAAACAGGGGGAGGGGGGACTTCGGAAATTTGACATTAACTTCATTACATGCCCCCCTAACGATTCATCAAGTCAAATTTCGGTATGTTATTTTTCGGAGGCTCACTTACAGATTGACTGTACTAGGACTGGGATAGACTGACTGAATCGAGGCTCGATCGTTAGTAATCCCCTAATTTTGGAATCCAGCCAATGAACTTCAGTTAAATCGACTTTGGTCGTTTTGGTCGATCGTGTTTGGGGGCCTATAAATACAAAGTTTTTCAAGTGTTTGTTTTTTGATTGTAGAAAGCGTAAAAATAAGTGGGAAGTGGGTTAGAGGGGATTCTGAGCAGATGAAAATATGGGGGTGGGGTTTTAGTTTTGAAGTCATCCAATACTACCTTGATTGAAAGGCCAGAAAGAAAACTCTCAATTGACTTCTTTAAAACTAAGTGGCTAGAATGCGTGTCAAAGCAATTGGGAATTTTACGCCCAGGCGGGGAAATGACAATCACACCCACATTAACATTACATGCACGGATAAAATATAAGCGCACGTGCCTTGTAATTTTCTCTTCTAAATTCGTTTACGGACAAGGTCACTCCCCCATAGTATCTGACCAAGACAAAAGTCACAGTGAGGCTGATTGAATTGTGTCTAAGAATATAAATAAGCTGGTGATTTGGGTTTTTAAACGAACGGATTGACTTGCGTTCTTTTCTTTTCGAATCTACTTTCGTGGTGGGGATTTGAGACTCTCACTGCGCACCAAAAAAAGTTTCCCAATTGTTTTGGCGGTGACTGTACCAAAAGTGTGGAGGTTATTCAAAAAAGGTACTATACTTAGTCAAAAGCCATAGAGATACATAGAGCAATCAAACCAAACTTACCAAAGCGATGAATGAATGTAGTGTTCCGCCAGACACGCAAGAAGGTCGCCATTGTATCTTTTTGGTTTAAGTCTGGGCTAAACTGGATGACATGGGATCGCAAAAGGAAAGAGCAGTTATTGTAGACCCGTATGGCCGGTTGGAGGGCCGTAAAAACATAAGAGAGTAAGTAAGTAAGTAATTTGAACAGGTAAGGTATTGCAGATCTGCCTGAGTCTGCGATGACCAGTTTTGCAAAAGAAATAAAAAAATAAAATAGAGGTGGGTTATGCGTTAGAAGTACCTAGTGATTGCTTACTCTGCTTCCTTGGACTCGAGTCCGAGAACTCCGTTTCAGTCCCCGCTATAAATACATTGCGTTGGAAGGTTCCCTTCGTATTACCGCGTGAAAGTAAAAAGTTTATATACATATATAGGTACGTAAAGCCGCGCTCTTATTACATCAGAAATGCAGAAACTATCCTCACGTACCACCACCCTTTAAAGTTTCCCGGTTTTTTTTTTGCATAAATTTACCCAAATATAACCTAAAATACGTAATAATTAAAAACAATATTTCCAATAAAAACTCATAAATTTTCACTCCGACGTCCATAAAAAGCGCGATTCACAACGGATAGCCCATAATTAAATTTCCACCATTTGCTCTCCCATCTATACTCCAAACATGCCCAATATCAAGAGCCATCCGACAAATCCGTAATTTAGGCATTGGTGATGGCTTTGTAATGCCTTCCATAGGTTCAACACCAATGAATATCGTGCACAAGCTGCTCCTTTGGGAAAGGACATCAATTTGAATCAGGAGTGTAAAATGGGTGACACTTTGATAAATGATATTAAATGGAGAAAAGAAAATGTCAACTGAGGGGACAAATAAGTTGTCAGACAAATTTATGAACTGCCATGACATTTGGTTTCCCAGTTAGTTTCAGATCTAGAAAGAGGAAATATAAATTTCCCTTCTCCGCACCCCCAAACCCATTTGCCGCCACCCACTCCATTCCAGTCTCTCATTGTAAGGATTCTCGTGTTAGTAACAGCCAAAAAGGATTCAAGGAAGGTTGAAATGCCACTTCAACCATTGTTAAGGATTTTAGCATTTATGCCTGGGAGTGCGCTGATAAAAAACTTTTCCGTTATTTTTGACAATTTCGTAAGAAGCTTTTGTATATGAACGGCAATATTTTATGATATAACCATGAGTGCGATATAAAGTGGATGGTTGAATTATGCATGCCGGAATTTTATGTCCTTCGCATCCGTACATGGACTACGTGATTTCTGAATGAAAATGCAAAATGAGAACGCATTCAAATAAAGTAAAATAAAATAAAATGAACAAGTGTAAAAAATAAAAACAAAAACAAAACAATAAATAAGCCACAACTTACCATTAAGTCTCCGGCATCCAAGCCGTCGAACATTCCCGATCCGTCATCGTATAAATCCTAGGCAAAACGCAAAAGAAACAATAAAAATTAAAAATAAAACATAAAAAAATTAAAATAAAGCAACAAAATATATAAAAGAGCATAATAAAAAATTAAAAACAATAATTTGTGTATAGTAAAAATAAGTTTAACTCCTTATTTCGAACCATAACTCTCGAATCGTACCAAGTGCAGTTTTGAATACGTAAGACAAGCACCAAGATAAATGGTTCAAAGTACACGAATATTTTCCAGCATTACCTAAAACGAGTATCCTTTTCCCATACAACAACAAAAAAAAAACTTAATAACAACCAACTTTTTATGCTTTTAAAGTTGGGAGTGCATCCATTCAAGAGCATATTTCGTCGTCTCTTCCGTTGTTGAATTCAACGAAGTGAAGCATTTCATTTCTGAGTGCACTAGAATAACAAAAAATTCGGGGAATTATGAAATAGACGTATACGCCATTGCATTTCGACAGACTGAACATGTGGATCTCCTCTTTAACATTTTGACACGAAGATCTGAAGGATACCTGAAAAACTGGTGGGAGTAGAAAAGAAAGGAGGCTTCAGAATTGCTGTTCTTAGAATGAAAACCCTTTAGAGCTTTTATTCCACAACTTTCAACGTTTTTCTGGGTACCGTTTGGAAAATTCAATAGGGAAGTATAGCTTGAAAATGATGCTAATGTACTCGATGTCAGTTGAATATCGGTGAACCAATTGAACTTTTGTGCAACGTGATAGTTCCACTTGGAAGACAAAAATAAATGTATATACATAATTGCATACGATTAATTTCAGAGGTTTCCAAGTAGATTAATCTCTCAATAACCTTTATGGATGGCGTTTAGTGGGAAGTCATCTCCCACTTGTCATTACCTATGCCATACTACGACTTTCAAGTAATAATACTGTTAACTCTCCAGCGCAAAGCAGGAGAACAGCAGGCACACCGAGTTGTATAATGCCTCATACTAATATGCAGGCTCTGTCAGGATAGGTCTTTCCACTCCTACCATATCTAGAGGACTTTTATGGACTAATTACATTGTATTTATTGGTCTGCAACCGGCTATTGGGGCACCCACTAGTCTAGTGAGAAGGACCTTGCTATCAGACTTTGATGAAGCACACCGAACGCTGGATATTCGCGCCTGGATTGGTCAACTCTAAGCGGTTCCTTCCTGTGACGTCTCTTAACGCAGCTAAGGAATTGCTGGGGTGCAGTAGATATGACGTTAGGCTGCTTGTTGGCTTCATTTCAGGACTCTTGTAGGTTGGAAGTGTGGAGGACCTCACCTCCATACTTTGAACAGTTAAGTTCAAACGACAAGCCACTAAGCAGACTACTGTTTAAGTAGTCTGGCCTACAAATAAGAGGTCTCGGAATCAATGGTAAATTTTTATCATGTGAAATGTTTATATTGAAGTCTCCACTTTATAATAGGTACATCGTCCCTGTGTTAAGAAATAGAACCCAGCATACCAGTGCTTATGGCATCATATTCGCACGGAATTGGTATTGAAAAAATACATATTCGGGTGCGATATAAGACGTCATTAGCACTACCCGGTATGCTGGGTCCTATTTGGGTCCATTTTCGGAATTGCAACGAACAACGTATATTCTCTTGTACAGATAGTGATGTAAGGAAGTCTATGAGATCGATGACTTTTAGTAATTTTTTTCAAGTGCCTCGTCAGAAGAATTGTCCACCCAAGCTAAAATGTGCGCATGTGGACTACAACGATGTTGAAATTCGATTCTTTTGAAATAATCCAAAATTCTATATCAAAGCTGTTCTTAGAATGAACAGCTGGATTATCTTTATACCGCTGACTTTGATGGGCCTGCAATTTGTGAGTTATGTAAATTATTTAAATTAGGAACATCTGCATATATGGCTAAACCAGGACCAGCCTCATCATTGCCTAATCAGCAAGAAAGTCTTCCTACTAATCACAATACTCTGCTCAACTTGAAAGTATACTGACTGCAAGGACGTAGCCAGGATTTTGCTTCGGGAGGGGTTTTTGTAGGTTAGGTTGAAATGGCACGCTATTGGGCCCATTGTGATGCCATTAGCCATTATAGTGTTGGAACAAAGTGCAGGCCATTTCAAGCCATTTGGAGCTTTTGATAAAGCGACAGAGTTCAGGGACCCCAGTATTTTGCAGCTCGCTCAATGCATCAAGGAAGGGTGAGCCAAGGAAGGTCCCTCTTTCCGTGCGAGGGTGGGACATGTACAGAGAAGATGGGAGACAGTTTCTTCCTCTTCTTCATTACCACAACATCAGCATAAGTCGTTGTGGGGAAGTCTTAATCTTTCGGCGTGCCGGCCAAAGGGGCAGTGACCGGTCAGGGCATGCATGGGTTACATGGGTTATCTCCTTTATGTTTAACAAAACTAGAAATTTTGAACACTTTGCGTCCAAAGTTGGCCAGATTGCATGAAGAGTGCGGAACACCGTTGCTGTGGTCCATCTCAACCCATCTCGAGCTATGCTGATTTTCCTCCAAGCTAGTTTGTAGGTCATTCCTATCCGGGTTAAGTGGGGTGTCCTTTCGACAGAACAGTCGTGGATGTTGTGACGGCAGAATGGGTTTTTGTAAGAATCATAATAATGATCTGTGTAAATGAGACCTCCCCTTCCCCCATTACTTTTTTACTTTTTTTATACATAGTCATCTACATATTTTTTCCTTTCTTCGGAAATGCAAATTACACACCAATAAACATTGCGCACATATGAATAATACATTCGCTTTTTCAAATTTCCGCTTCGAAATGTACCAAGAATGCTACTGCGCATGGAAAATAGCCTTTTGAGAAACCTCATCTCGTTTGGTTCGCGCTATACATAGCTGTCGCCAAACGTATTTCTAAGAAGAAACAATGCGATTTGAATGGTGTTCTGCCTATCTCAAATTTAGTATACAATTGAAGAAAAACTATTTATTATTATTTAATTTTTCATGCTATCTGCGATGTCTTTTTTCATTCAGGGGGGGGGGGGGGGGTTTGAACCCCCAAAACCCCTCCCCTGGCTACGTCCTTGACTGACTGGTTTAAACAATCTTGACCCGATAAAAGGTCATGAACCTGGCAATCTGCCTCCTAGTTTTTTGCAACGATGCTCAAATCATATATTATTCCCTCTGCATTTTATCTTTAACAGATCATTATCATTAGGAAAGTTTCCTAAATTGTGGAAAAAACCCTACCTCACACCAATCCATAAGGCATCTGATAAGCATACTTTAGATAACTACAGAGATATTGCCGTGAACAGATATGAACAACAATTCCGCTTCAGAAAAGTGCGTTTGACCACTTCAATCCTCAATAGTTCTAATCTCCGAACCGCTCTGTAGCATGGAAAAGGGGCATCAAATCGATGCTATTTATACAGACTTCATCAAGGCCTTTGATAAGGTAGACAATAATATTTTACTTGCTTAACTGTCAATATTTGGAATAACAGGTTCTGCCATTGAATGGTTAAGATCATATCTCCACGGAAGAACAGAGGTAATCAGATTCCAAGGATTCCTTTCAAAGGAAATCGAAGTAAACTTTCAGCGTTCCTCAGGGCAGTCATCTTGGCCCTCTTTTGTTTAATATATTCGACTCTGACCTATCCTAACGTCTGTAAACCTCTACCAAAAAATTTCAAAACGCCATAGCGGCTGAACCGTTACGGTTCACCTATCCACAGTCGGCCGATTTGTTCGTATGAGCAATACACCCTGTATTTTATTTTTTAGCAGAAATTTGACGTACCAATCTTTAAGTATTACTATTGTACTAGAAGTTTTAAGTTTCTAGCACCAGTTATGGTTGGCCTAACTCTTAATAAAAGTTGCATCAAAACTCTAAACGTTTTTTTTACTTTGTATAAACTCAAAACCTTTGGTAGCAGAATATATGCTTCAGAACACAAACTTTTTTCTATAAACCAGCTGTAATTACATACTTCTAACATAGTAGTATAGCATCAATTGGACATTCTGATGTAGAGAATACGACGCACAATAGACTCGATTTTCACTTCACAGGCAATCAAAGTAATCTGAGACATGTGTCGTTTTACATTGAAACTGATTTTCAAAGAAACGTTATTCTTCAATAAAGTTGCCATAGTCTACTAAAAAGTCATTAGCGATTAATTAAGCTTAAAGGAGGAATAATAAGCTTTGACTAGACGCACATATTCGTCTCTAGGTATGTGGCACAGAACATTCAACATAGAAAAAAAAAACCCCGGCAGTAGTTTTCATCCGCATTTAATGAAAGATAATTATCAAAGAGCAACTACGACACCATTTGCTAGCATGCTGAAAAGAAAATTAGTCTTCGGAAAAAGTTAATCACCGTCTTTACGAGCTTAATGATGTGGTCATCTGTGTAGGAGTTATTACAGAATGAGTATCAGATGCGAACTTCCCCAGAACTGTACCAGACAACGCTCTAATTAATTTCAGCTTTTCCTTTACTCGTCCGCATCTCTCACATCCAGTTACCATAGTCAATGGCTTCTATTCTATTCTTATATAACACAAAAGGAGGATGCTCGTCTGTACGACCGCATATGACAGGATATATATATGTATTATGAAAAGGGTTGTTATATCAAGGCTGTGAAAAGAAGTCCATACTTACATACATATATAGCTCCCTTTTAGCAGGAATAGAATTGTGAAAAATGCAAAAAGGATAAACAGAACAAATCCAACCTCAAGTGAGATGCCTTTTGAAGTCTTTGGTAAACGTCTTACTACCGGCCTACAGTCATAGTATCTCCACCCCAACCGCCATTATAATCACAATCGCTGAGAAAATAAACAAACCGAATGCTTTTCTTCTCAGAAGGACTCCCAAGAACATCATTTTCTTCTCATAAAATATGCAAAAGGATTTAATCAGACGTTTCCCCACGCGCTGCTGGTGCCTTTAAGAAAAGTCACTTTAAGCCCATAAGGTCCTGGCGACTTAAAGGTGACTTCGAAAGCAATTAGACCCGATCAACAGAATTTAAGGTTCCTCTTACCAAATTCGACCCCAGAAGAAAACTGAAATTGACAGTCGCACCCACACGGCAACCGAAATAGGAGCCTCGGGGGTGTTCATCTTGGCCTCAATACATCGACAAGATCGTGTCTGTCCATCGTCTCTGGCAGGACTCGCTGGAGTCCTTGCCCCAATAATCCAACTGGGGAATTCTGGCAGACTGCTGTTATCTTCGGTTGGATATTATTTATTTATGTAATATTGATTCCCATAGTGAGCTCTGTTCTCCAGTTCAGCGCAATCAATAGCGTTCCTCGATGGTGGGCAAAGTTTGCACTCAAGTCCAGAACACTTACGAACTTGGCATGTTTTTTTTATATAAAATGGAATGAAAAAAAATAAAGGGAAAATGGACCGGGAAATTTTTGCTGTGCAGAAAAATGTCGGAAATTCAATCACATTAAAGCTTGTACTCCAGGATTTTCTTTTCACGTGGCGGGGCGGAGCCAGGGGGGGGGGAAGAATTAAAATAATTTCAAGGAGATGGATCTTCATGCATTAAAGAAATTAAGAGAAACTTTGGCTTTTATGAATTTCTCTTGTAAAACGTTTTTAAGTGCAATTACAGTCGTCCTTGTTAAGGAAAAATTCTGCACTGCATAAAGTAGGTCGTGTCGTCTTAAAGTGTTATTAAGGGAACAGTGCATGAAATCTTAATGTTTTTCACTTTATGTTTCAGGGTTTCAACCCTTTTATGCTTCCTACACCGCAGTGAATAACAAACTTTTTCTCTCTCCTCGATCGTGTCGTTCTTGGTATATTTGTACTAAATACACGAGATTATCCGTTTTGTTTCAGAAGAGTATTTCAAGGCATTCAAATGCGATCAAGTGGATTTATGGATTTTTGTGTTTCAAGTCCTTTTTAGTGATAAATTTCTGATGATAGTTTTTAATGCTTTTGAAGTAAATCAATGAAGTTGTTCTTCTGCAGTAAAGGGTATGGGGAATTGTGCATTTATTTCATATAAAGTTGGAAGTGCTGCTTAATATTATAGCTATGGTGGTAGCAGCGCAGTTGTGGTCTCAGCTTTGGATGTGGTTTGTATTGTGAGTTAGTGCCGCTTGTGGTAATTTAGCTGTGGCCTCTTACAATAATAATAAGAATGCAATATCCGGAGGGGGAGGGGGGGAGGTATTGTGTCTGGTTTCCAGTTCTAGGTCTGGGTATTAGTTTAGATGGTAATATAGGCCTCGATTTCCAGATCCGGCGGCGGGGAAGTGAGTTGCGGATTTGACACTTTGCGATTCTCAAATCCGCAACCCCGAATTTCTTTTTGACATTTTCCGCGCTGTAAAAGTGTGATCCGCAACAAATTTTCTGCGGATTTGAACGACAAATGCGCCTAAGATAATCCGACATCGTATATTTCATTATCGCGTGAGTCTTCACTCCGAATTTTCGATTTAAACCAATCCGGGAGTGCGGATTTGAGAATCGCAAAGTGTCAAATCCGCACTCACTTCCCCGCTGTCGGATCTGGGAATCGAGGCCATAGTTTTAGGAAAGTTGATTTTTCGTCCAACGTAACAAAGTATTATTAACTTTTTGATAAAGAATACCAAAAGCCTAAATCAAACGCCCTATCGTATCCCGCATAAATGAAATTATTATTAATGAATCACCAAACTCGAGTCCCACTCCATCCAAGAGCACAAGCGTGAAAGCTCCCGATAGAGAAAGCTCACTCAATAAGCAAACCAACCACCCAAGCTCTAAAGTTCACCCGAGACGCAGCGAAGTTTCAGCAGGTGGCGCTGAAGCACACCCTAGACCACATCCTCATCTGGGAGCAGGCCCACCACAAGGGAGTAGCTAGGACAAATTGCATTGAAACCCAAAAAGTGGAAACCTCGTGTCGTTGCGTTCTAAACGTCAAGCAGGCAGCAGCCTAAAGTCTAAAACCCAGGTTTGCAGCAAGTATAACAGATTTTTTGGAATTTGAATCTTCTTAAAATTAGATTCGACTTTAACCTAGACAGAAGAACGAGTCAATAGGTTTGAGAGAAAAGTTCTCAAGTGCATAATAGACCCAATGAAAGAGGTGGAATATGGTGAAGCAGATACAACAACGAGTTGTATGAAATTGTTGACAACCCAGAACTCTCAACTTTTATAAAAATTAACAAACTAAGACTGGCCGGGGCAAAACCGAACCGTCACCTCCTCGTGGTGCCCCCTGGATAACCAACTAACGACGGTAGTAGGGAGCAGACCCTTAAAAGCCTACCAAGCCAAGATGTAAATGTCATCGTGTCGAGGGCTGCGTGGCAGTGGGTAGTGGTGCACTGTCTCTAACGATCTCCTCTGGGCACCGGGCGCACCCAGTTGTATATAGCCTTATCCTAATAAGGAGGCTCTGTTAGGATGGACCTTCCCTTTCCTGCCATACTCGTGGGACTCTTTATGGACCAAAAAATCTTTAAAAAAACAGACGAAGAAAGAGGTTGTGAGTCTGATGCAATAAGTATCAGCTCAGAGCTGGAGAGGGAACTCCTTGGAGGTACCTCGTCTAGCACAGAAGCTTCGGCTTCTCAATCAACAACACTGGCCCAGGCAGCTGGTGACAATGTTGTTGAAGAAATAACGGCCAAGGTTGTCGGTATGACCGTGCAACCTAGCAAGAAAAAATCCGGTGCTGCCAAGAGGAAGAGGGCCAAGGCAAGGAAGGCTGCAGAGGAATTGGGGAGCTCCACGGAGCACACCCGAGTCCCACATGCGGAACTTCCTTCCCAACAAACCCAAGGCAGGACAGCGGTCAGGACGGGGGGCTCCAAGGAGCAGACCTGGACGACCGCTGGACTGCCAGAAGTTTCTGGACCCGAGAAATTGGTAGCACAAACTCCTACAACTTCTAGGGGGCTATGTCCTATGCTGGACCCAACTGACGCACTGCCAAAACGGCAGCGGTCTGAGGATTCTCCGGCTGGGCAGGGACCCCAAAAGAAGAAGAAAAAGGGGGAGTCGCAAGGACCCTCATATCGGGATAAGCTAGCTGGGATCACCATGGCAGTGGTCCTGGACAACTATCCCGAGGGCAAATTGACAGAGGAGCAATCATCCTCCGTCTGCGATGCCATCCTGTGTGAGGTAGACAAAAGTCGTAAAGGCGATTGTCCGCCTCAGTTTTTGGATGCAAGGGCGGCAGGGGGTCTTATCAAGATCACCTGTGCCAACGAACCCACCAGCCAATGGTTGACAAATGCTGTCACCAGGCTTCAGTTGTGGGAAGGGGCCAACCTCAGAGTAATTGAGGAAAAGGACCTTCCCAAATATAAGCGAATCACGTTCTGGGTTCCTAACGATGTTAGGGAACCGGAGCAGGTGCTCTGCAGGCTGGAATTACAGAACCAGCCAATTGAGGTGAACTCTTGGCAAGTGATGGGCAGGAAGGTGGACCAGAACGGTCAAACTCTTGCCCTTAGCATTGACGAGAGGGCACTCACGCAGCTGAAAGAGCAGGGCATGTCCCTATTCTACGGCTTCGGACGAATTAGAGTCAAGGAGATTGGCTCAAAAAAGGAGACTCCTGCTGGCTCACAGCAGCGGGAACAGCCTCAGGATGCGGGTGGTACAGTGCAACCTGCAACACAGTAGGGCTGCCTCGGCAGTCCTTTGCAGGGTGCTGGCCACCCAAGCTATCGACGTGGCTCTTGTACAGGAGCCATGGGTAAATAACGGTGCTATACAGGGCTTGCGGGCAACCGGCTACAGCATTGCATGCAGTGATGTGGACGGCGACCCTCGGACCTGTGTAGTTTACAATAAAAACACCAACTGCTTTCCTCTCACAGATAAATCGTCGAGAGACCTGGCAGTGGTGATGATACAGATTAACAGGGGGGGCAGCAAGAGCATGATTACCTTATGTTCGGCATACCTCCCCTATGACTCCAGAGACCCACCACCGTCCAAAGAACTTAAGGATATCGTGGGTCACTCTAACAGGAGCGGTCTGCAGATCATCATAGGATGTGATGCGAACGCCCATCATGATGCCTGGGGTAGCAGTGGAGTGAACAAAAGGGGCGAATACCTTTTTGATTACCTCTTAACTACTAACCTGGACATATTAAATCGCGGCACGGATCCTACCTTCGACAACGGTAGGAGACGTGAGGTTATAGACATCACGCTAGCTACTCAACAAGTTGCCACTTACGTGAGTGACTGGCGGGTCTCAGATGAGCCATCGTGCTCAGACCACAGACACATTTACTTTATGGTGGGTGAGTCTTTGGAAAATGTGAGTACATACAGGAATCCTAGATATACGAACTGGACAGACTTTCGGGCCGAACTCAGTAGCATATTCAAGGGTTCCATGCACTCAATCAAATCTACGATGGATGTAGAACTATCCGCGGACTTCTTTACGGAGGCGGTTACTGCTGCTTACAGCAATAACTGCCCTGTTCTGATGAGGACGCGTAATAGGAAAACTCCATGGTGGAATAACGAGCTCTCCAAGTTAAGATCCGCTACGAGGAAACTGTTCAACGCAGCTAAGAAGAGCGGCAACTGGGAGAGTTATAAAAGCTCGCTAACCAGCTATAACAGGGCAATCAGACGAGCAAAAAGAAATAGCTGGAGGAATTTTTGCAAGAGTGTCGAAGACATTCGAGACTCAGCAAAAATCTATAAAGCTTTATCAAAGGGCTTGTCGGTAGATCTTGGATCCATCAGGAGAACCGATGGCTCTTTCACACAGTCTAGGGAAGAAACCTTGATAACATTGCTCCAGGCACATTTCCCAGGCACAACCATTTATTCAAACGAGAACATAACTTCTGCTGGGCAGCGTATAGGCCAACTTTCTAAAGTGCCCAAAGCCGCCTGGACAGAAGCAAATACCTTGTTCAACCATGAAGCTATCAGGGAGGCGATTAGATCGTTCAAACCATACAAGTCCCCTGGAGCAGACGGAATCTATCCCATTCTGCTACAGGAGGGCTGCGACCTAGTCACTCCCTTATTATGCAAATTATTTAGGGCTTCCTTCGCACACGGCTACATCCCATCCGTCTGGAGGAACGTCAACATAACATTTATACCTAAGCCAGGGCGTTCGGATTACACCCTGACTAAATCTTTCAGGCCGATAAGTCTCTCGTCTTTTGCCTTGAAGACAATGGAGAAAATTGTCGACCGGGCGATAAGGGAAACTTATCTTCAAAGCCAACCACTAAGCTCCTATCAGCATGCGTACCAGGCGGGCAAGTCTACTGAGACAGCACTGCACAATCTGGTGCTCAGGCTTGAACAGGCAGCTCTAAACAAAGGAGTTGCGCTGACGGCCTTCCTCGATATCGAGGGAGCCTTTGACAACACATCCTTTGATACTATAGCTAGGGCTCTAAGTAGACACAGTCTAAGTAGCACTTTCTGCAACTGGATTGACTCTATGCTGAGAACTCGCAAACTAATTGTTTCTCATGTTGAGGGGTCTCTGGAGGGCACTATAGCAAGAGGCTGCCCGCAGGGAGGAGTTTTATCTCCACTTCTCTGGTGCCTTGTTGTAGATGAACTCCTCGAGCTGCTCAACGGTCGGAACATTTTCGCCCAAGGTTACGCTGACGATGTCGTCATAGTAATTACAGGTGAATCTGAAGACGCCATGTCAAGGCGCCTGCAGCAGGCACTTGATCTGGTCTCTAGCTGGTGCGAGAGTGTAGGTCTAAAAGTCAATCCCGACAAAACGATCCTAGTTCCTTTCACCAGGAAACGATCACTACCGGGAATTTGGGAACCTACATTCGCGGGCAGAACTATAGGCTTTTCTCAACAAGCCAAATATTTAGGAGTGACGCTAGATGCCAAACTCAATTGGAAACAGCATATGGACACTGTTATGTGTAGAACGCGCAGATCCCTGTGGGCTTGCCGCAGAGCTTGTGGTTCCACCTGGGGTTTGCAACCGAAAACCATGTACTGGATATACACCACCATCATAAGACCCATGGTAACTTATGGAGCTTTAGTTTGGTGGCACAGAACGAAGCTTAAGGGTTCCATAACCTTTTTAAGCAAAATTCAAAGAATGGCTTGCCTCTCCATCACTGGGGCCATCCGCACTTCCCCAACGGCAGCGCTGGAGACTCTCCTCAATTTGGTACCCCTCCACCTTGAGGTAGAGAAATCCGCCATAAACGCGGCGCTGCGGCTGAAAGCGAATGGTTACTTGGGCGCTGGTCTTGGGCGAGGACATTCTATAATAATCAACATCATAGAAGAGATTCCGGAAGCGGAGATGCTATCGGACGGCATGCCCTATAAAATCTCAAAATTTAAGCAACCTTCTGTACATATACAGGAAAGGCTTACCTGGACTTTTCCTAAAGTTTTGCCGGGCGGGCTAGTATGGTACACGGATGGCTCTAAAACGGAGACAGGTGTAGGCGCAGGAATCTGGAGTGAAAGTCCGAGATTCAGCAAGGCTATAAGTCTAGGCACTCTGGCAACTGTCTTTCAAGCAGAGGTGTACGCTATTCTGGCATGCACTCATGAGAACTTAAGAAGGGCCTACCAAAATAAACGGATTTTTATCTTCTCTGATAGCCAAGCGGCAATTAGAGCGATAAGGTCCCGTAGGACCAAGTCGAAATTAGTTTGGGACTGCCAACGTGCTCTTCATGAGTTGGGCGTTCTCAATCAAATCACACTTGTCTGGGTCCCAGGTCACCGGGGCTTCGAAGGCAATGAAAGTGCGGATGCCCTGGCTAAACAGGGCTCTGATTTAGAATTCATTGGTCCAGAGCCGGCTATTGGGGCACCCTCCAGCTTGCTGCAAAGGGCCCTGGCCGATCGGACCTTGATGAAATATATTGAACGCTGGAGGTCCGCGCCTGGACTGGCCAACTCTAAGCGGTTCCTTCCAGGGCCGTCCCCTAAGACGGCCAAGGAATTATTACGGCGCAGCAGGAGTGATGTTAGGACACTTGTTGGCCTAATTACCGGACATTGTGCCCTAAATTACCACTTATGGAAGATAGGAAGGGCAGAGGACCCTACATGTAGGCTTTGCCTAGAAGAGGATGAGTCTGCCCTCCATGTTCTCTGTGAGTGCCCTGCAATAGCGAGGAGCAGGGTCTCTTTGTTCGGGAAGTCCCTGCTCGAACACTCAAGTCTAAGCGACAAACCACTAGGCAGACTGCTGAACTTGTTCAGGCGGTCTGGCCTACAAATATGAGGTGTAGGGGTTGTAGTACAATAGGCCAACTAAATGGCCGCAGTACCTTTGGACCTAATACCTCACACAGGAAAAAAAAAAAAAAAAAAAAAAAAAAAGACTGGCCGGCCACGTAATCAAGATGGAGGACAATCATATCCCAAAATGGCTTATGGCATCAGAAATTTCGGGAAATAGGCCAGTAGGTTGGCCCAGAAGAAGAATTGATAGACTCTGTGACGGCTGACGCAGGGGCAATGCTCAAAATCCGGAACTGGAGAGATGCTGCAAGGGACCGTTAAACTTGAAGAAATGCCCTAGAGAAGGCCATTGCTCGATTTGGACCGTAACGTCATTGTATAGATGGATTGTCGATAATACTGATCGCCATTTTTTTCGGAGTCCTAAATTGAGTGTTCAGATAGCAGGATTTGATGTTACATGAATTGAACAATTTGACAATTTTTAAGAAAATCATTGTCTGGTTTTGAAATAAATGTAGCTTAATTCAATAAGCGTTTTGAGAGTCATTATTCGATTATATAATTAATTCAAACCTAGCTGTGTTTAGCCGGTATAACACTAAAACGTTCGTATTTCCAAGCACCGAAAAATTCCAAGGTAAGAACTGTTGGATATCACGTTGTCCGTGGACACCAAGTGTCCTTTTCGAACCATCGATAGATATGCTTCAAGGTAAACCTGCAGGTTGAAGCTCCTCAACAGCACATAAACCCAAGAAGGACTGAAGAAGTTCGTTCAGTTCTTGAGAGCTCTAGAGAGAGCCCACATGAAGTATAGACCTGATAGAAGAAATCGAAGATAGGGTCAATACTTTCGAAAAAGCTATCCGGTCGGCCTACAATATATCCTTCCCAATAAGGCGAAAAAAAAACCTTTTCCGGAGTGGAAAGAAGATCTCTCGAAACTGAGGAGTTTAACAAGAGAGACCTTCAATAGCTATTAAAAACAAGGTCTTTGGAAGCCCTACAAAGATTGCCTAAAACTGAATAAGAAAGCCATTGTCCCAGCCAAGCGAGATGCTAGGCAGGGGTATTGCCAATCGATAGAGTCTAGGAGACTCTGCCAGATTATGCAAGATCCTGTCCAAGGGACACTCCAGTCCGTCCTTTACACAAAGAGGTGAACGGAGCTTGGACAGAATCGCAGGCCGAGTCTAGAGAGTTTTTAATGACCACACACTTTCCCGGTTGCAGGGACGAAAACGAGGTCAAAACAATAGGGAGCGAGCAGAGACATTCCTGGGGGGAGAATTTCGCTGTTATTACGAAGAAAGGTCCTTTGGGCGATTAATAGCTTCTCGCCCTTCAAAGCACCCGGCCCGGAAGGCATGGTCATGCTACAGAAACTACCCAGAAGGTCGTTTTCATCCCAAAGATAGTCACGAATCCGCGAAGGATTATAGGCCGACTAGTCTGACAATTTTCGAGGGGGAGGGGCGGCTTGCGAATTGGGACTCCAGGACAAAATCGTTCCACAAAATGTTTTAAGGGTATTCTGGAGATTTATCCTCCTCCGATAAACACTCAATTTGTTAGCACTCAAAAACCACTCTGAATACGTGAAAGAAAATTTGGAACAGTTTTGGTGTGAAGCTCCAATACTTAATTTTTTTTCTTTATATGACGTTACCTTGGAGGCGGACCTATCCCCTGGGACGCAGGCGGCCATATACTCAGGCACGGCCCAGTCTGCACTCGCTATCCATCAAATTAAACGGAAAGAGAATAGATATTTGATGTACTTTTCTTATAAAAGTATGCTTTCGGTTTTTTTGGTTCCACCAAGCATTATTCATTATTCAATATCGACAATAATTTCAAAATTTTTGTGTGAACTTGGTGTGACTTTTTTATAATTTGTAGTTATTATTGTTCATCGGCACCCGATTTGTCACTTCTGTCAACACCCGAGAAAAGTCACTGCAGACGAACACCTAGCAGACCTGTTAGCAAGTCCTAATCCCACCTCCCCGCGGTGCCCCCTGGGGTCTTCTTCGGAAGGAGCTAACAGAAGACGGGCGAATGGCGAGCTCTCTGCGCCACAAAACAGAGTTTTAAGTCGGTTGGGCTGAGGGTTAGCAACCCGCTCCCATAAAAAACACCATTGCTACGAATCGGCAAACAATGCCTCGGAACCGGATGGACAACACGACGACGACCTTTGCTTTTCGAACAAGGACACGAATCGGATCATGGAATGTGAGAACACTGCTTGCTGAGGGACGGCTGGATGAAGTCCTCAACGAGATGAATCGATATAAAATCAAGATCGTGGGACTTAGCGAGACCAGATGGCCCGATGCGGGGGAACATATCTGCCCAAACGGTGAGTCCTTCTTATATTCTGGTAGAAACGAAACTGAAAGCCGTAGGAGTGTCGTTGGCGTAATACTCACCAAAGAAGCCAGGTCCAGCCTCATTAGCTGGTCACCAGTTTCTGAGAGGATTATTACCGTGCGCCTGCGTACCAGACTAAGAAGCACTACGGTAGTCCAATGCTATGCTCCAACTGAAGACGCAGAAGATGACATCAAGGACGAGTTCTATATGCGACTGAATGAGGTTTTTCGCTCTATTCCAAGGGCCTTGAACACACAATTGGAAACCAAGGCCTAAGCCAAGTTACCAATAACAATGGTGAGCTTTTCGTTGACTTTTGTAGTTCCCACCAACTCATGGTAGGTGGAACTTACTTTTGTCACAAGAAGATACACAAAGAGACCTGGGTATCGCCCGATGGTAGAACGAGAAATCAGATAGATCACGTGGCCATCAGCCGTAGATGGAGAACTATTCTTGAGGATGTCAGGAGTTTCAGGGAAGCGGATACTGGAAGCGACCACCATTTGGTTGTAGCAACTATTCGCTTTAAAATCGCCGCAATCAGAAACGTGCAGCATGATGCTAGAACCCGTAGACCGTTTAACGTAGACCTTCTGCGGGAGAGCGTTAAAAAGCGGGAATTTGCTGGAAACCTACAAGAACTGTTAAACCAACAAACCGTTTCTGACGACATAAATATTGAAGAATTGTGGAGTACGACAAAGGGCGCGATATTGACGGCTGCGGAAACGAGCATCGGTTATGTCCAAAGAAACCAGCAACACTGGATCTCGGACACAACTTGGCAAAAAATAGAACGCAGAAGGGCCCTCAAAAATAACGTAAACTCTACAAACGACCCGGAAAGACGTCACCAACTAGAACGGGAATACTCCCAATTACATCGGGAGGTTAAAAGAAGTGTCCGGCGTGATAAAAGGCAGCAGATAAATGAGCTCGCAGAAAAAGCGGAAAACGCGGCAAACACAGGCAACAGTAAGGGGCTGTACCAAATCACTAAACAGCTCTCGGGAATGCACTCTACTAAAAAGCATGCCGTTAAGAGTGCGGATGGAAAGCTGCTGTGCAGCGACGAGGAGCAACTCCAAAGATGGAGAGATTACTTCTTCGCCGCCCTGAATGGTACACTTATACAGGAACCTCAGGAAAACAGCAACAATGCACAGCTAATAAGAATCGCCACTCGGGCCCCATCCACGACGGAAATAGTAACCGCAATTCATGCGATGGCCAATGGTAAAGCAGCTGGGAAAGATGACACCCGCCAGAATTGTTGAAAGCCGACTCAAGCCTCATAGCAGATGCGCTTCAGCCAATCCTACAAATAGCATGGAACGCCTGTACCTTTCCGGAGGATTGGACGGAAGGTATCATAGTCAAAATACCGAAAAATTGGGACCTAACAATATACGACAACTGGAGAGGCATCTGTTTACTATCTACAGTGGGCAAAATTTTGTCCCATATATTACTATCTAGGATAAGTGAGGCAGTTGACCGAACGCTTAGGAGGCAGCAGGCCGGATTCAGGAAGGGCCGCTCCTGTATTGATCATATTAACACCTTGAGAATAATAGTGGAGCAGTCTACGGAATTCCGATCCCCCCTTTACCTTGCTTTCGTAGACTATGAGAAAGCGTTCGACTCGGTTAATAGGAGCTTCATTTGGCAGGCACTACGGCGACGTGGATTGCCTGATGAAATAATAGAATTGATAAAAAGCCCTATATAACAGTTTCAAATGCAGAGTTCTCCATAAAGGAAAATTATTCGACAGCTTTGAGGTGAGCTCAGGAATACGACAAGGATGCCTACTTTCGCCATTACTATTTCTTATAGTAATAAATGACATCCTTGTCGGCGCTCTAGAACAGGCGGCATACAATGGGGTTTGTTAGACCGCCTTAAGGATCTCGACTACGCCGATGATATCTGTTTGCTGGCCCACAGACAAACAATTTGGCAACAGAAAGTAGACCAGCTAAAACTAAAGAAATGAAATGCGGATAAATACAAACACCATTGAACGGACAGCGCTGAATAACCGTGACGTAGAACTTGTAAATAAATTCTGCTACCTCGGTAGCATTATTACTTAGTGATGAAACGATTATCACTTAGCGATTACGATAACGATTACGATTATCAGCCACAATAATCGACGATTACGATTACGATTACGATTATTGAAACATTTTGTATATTTTAAATAAAGCATATTTCAAAGTTAAGGAAATATGTCACAATATTACAAAATTTAGTATTCACAATTTAAATATTGCAAACACAACACTTCTGAATCAAGCCGGCAATCGAAAGCAACCTCTTAGATGCGACACTGGAAGGCTTTAAACACAAATATTTTTGCGATTTTTCAAAAACAGGCGTGGTAGCACCTAAATTGCTTCAATCGACCTCTTCATACAAAAATTCAAGTTTTACAAATATTTTTGCATGAGGAGGTCGTTTGAAACAACTTACGTGCTACCACCCCTGGGTATTGCGTCCCTATTTCCCAAAACTGAAAAATGTCGGCATCTTGCAGTAGGTTGGATGATTTGATACACGAGTCTACTTCTTCTGTGGCTGGATTACCTACATATAAAAAGCATAAATAGTCGCGTTGTTTCTGAAATTTAAAAAAAAAGAGGCTCATTCATTTCTGTGTCATCAACATATCCTTGCAGATACCCCAGATACTGTTTTACTGATGGAGAGCTGAGCAACAGAAGCTTCACTGTTTAAATTTGCCAGTACTAATGTGCTCTGAGCAGAAAATGTAGAAAACCAACCAAACTTGTTTGCTAACTATG
The DNA here is from genome assembly GCA_949987705.1 of Thereva unica. Lineage (NCBI taxonomy): Eukaryota > Metazoa > Arthropoda > Insecta > Diptera > Therevidae > Thereva > Thereva unica. Next base: position 135,243,941 of record OX465282.1, read on the forward strand.
CGAACGGGACTGGGAGCTCCCTAAGCTGTCGAAGGAGAGTTCCTAATGCGTTCGGATACATCATGTAAAGGTGTAATCTATGTATAAGACGCATTTATAAAGGTTGTTAACGAGAATTTAAACAAAATTAATTTCAAAATACTTTTCATAGATGAGGAGTGGGCGAACAAAACGGCACATGTCCAGTTTTGCAAATTGTTCAGAAATCGCAAAAAACTGTTTCTGCCTCTGAACTGATCACATTAACTATTTATGAGTATGGTAGGTTGTGCTACTATTTGAACTCATTCAGACGGAAAAATTTTTTTTTAAATATGTTTAATACTTTAAGAGAAAAAATTAAAACAAAAATGGACATGTGCCCTTTTGCAGGGACACAACTGGACATGTACCGTTTTGTCAAACCCTTGAATGGACATGTGCCCTTTTGCAGGAACCCAACTGGACATGTTTTTTGTTTTTAGCCTTTTAGGGAGCTCCCTGGCCCCCTTAGAGGCAAGGGGATATTTTTCTGGTATTTTTTCCTAACAGTAGGGTCTGTTACGCAAATTTTAAGGGGTCATAGTGCCCCCACGGCTTGTTTTGGGCCGTGGGAGGCAAAAGTGAGGTAAATTTTAGTGCATTTTTAGTGCAGTTTATGATGCACATACAAATCGATGAAATTAGAGCCCCAGGTGAGGTGCAATGAACTTCCATTGCTGATTAAAAACTTTTTTGTATGAAATACGTGCCCTTTTGAAAATCCACATTAACGAATGGTTAGAAAATATGAATATTCGTAGGACATGTGCCTTTCTGCAGGGAAACCGTTACTTTGCTAACAAAAAAATATTACATGAAAGGATTTTTGAATTCTGAGATTGAAATTAGTTGCAGTTTAGTGTAATGAACACGATTCCGTCAAAAAACTTAAAACGGCCAACCATGGACATGTGCCGTTTTGTTCGCCCACTCCTCAGATAATCGACAAATAATCGCAATGATAATCGACGATTACGATTAATCGTTAAATACTGATAATCGTCGATTACGATTAATCGTAATCGAAATCGTTTCATCACTAATTATTACCGAAAATGGCGGTGCAGAAGAAGATGTCAGTTCCAGAATAAATAAAGCACGAGGCGCATATGCATGCCTGTCCCGCATATGGAGATCAACGGTGATCTCCACTAACACCAAATTGCGGCTGTTCAACTCCAACGTTAAGGCAGTACTTTTGTACGGTTGCGAAACATGGAAAGTCACCCAATTCATCACAGGGCGCCTACAAGTCTTCATCAACAGATGCCTGCGTCGTATCATAAAAATCCGCTGGCAAGATAGAATTTCAAACGAAGAACTATGGCGCCGTGCCGGCCAAGAAAGGATAGACGACCAAATCAGGCGAAGGAAATGGAATTGGGTTGGCCACACCTTGCGACGCGAAAACGAAAATCTAGCCAAACAGGCCCTTGACTGGAATCCGCAAGGTTCCCGTCGAGTAGGAAGACCTAGAACAACGTGGAGGAGAACCCTACTATATAGAAGAAGCCGCAACAACTGGGAGATCCTGGTCGGAGCTAAGAGCTGTCGCCCAAAACAGAGTCCGCTGGAGGGCAATAGTTTCCGCCCTATGTCCCATGAGGGATTAAAGGAGTTTAAAGAAGAAGAAGAAGATTGTTCATTTATTATTAAAATATCTATTCAACATTTATCATACTGGTTGATCGTATGGACCAAAAGGGTCAAACCCAACTAGTTATATTTATTATGATATGCAGATTTATCATTGAATCAGACTGTCGGATTCCTATTTCAATTGTTCACCATTGTCCTAGTTTTATATTATCTAAGAGTCTATCAGGACTAGGTAGTTTCGTGAGCTCATTCAACTCTGTTACAAGATCCCGCCATTAGACACTACATACTACTCTATTTAATTTTAATTTTAATTCGAAGTAGTGAGTTGTGGCGGTGCCGCTGGCGGACAGCATGTAACTAGCCTTATCATGGAAACATTTAATCGAACGATCTATGAATATATTTTTCCCATTAATAGTCCTTCAAATAAAAAACAAAAAGAAAAACTAAAAGCATGAAATCGTTGCAGTTTCCATTTCCGCTCAAACTCCATCAACAATTATTACTAGATAACCATATTACATTGAATATTTTTGCACCCAAATATATCTTTCATCACTTCACAATTTTTATCAATATTTAATTCCTACCAGAATATTTGTCCCAGTATAATTACTTAACTTTTGTAAACCTATGAAATCCCACGCGTTTGTCCAAAAGTTTCCACGTGAATACTGTACGTATGAAAATTTCATCCTGAATTTACGGACATTAAGTATGAAAGTGGCGCACACACATTTGATGTCTCACAATCCCTAATCATTTTAAGTCCCATATGTGGGGGATACCTGCATGGTGCATGCTGGTCGAAATATACCTATCGTTTAAAATTTGATGAGATTTCCAGCTTTGACATGTACGAGGATGTCGCATTTGCAATTCCTTAATATAATGCATTTCTCTTGTGTGCGGAATGAATTTATTAGATTTTTTTTTTAGTTTATTTAAATTTTAAGGAAAAAGGAGGAATTTGTGAAAATGTTTCTGTGCTGAACAGGTTTTATTTTAAAAATTTTGGGTTGTACTTTTGAATCCTAATAACCATATTATGTTTTTTTCTGTTTAAATGAAGGTTAAATGAAAAAGAATAGTTAGGCATGTCGTATGGACTCCATAAACGGCATATGTTAATGCAAATCTGCCAAAACCGCAAGTTCATTAAAAAGTGCCACTTTCGGACATGCCATAGCTTTGCCAGATGTTTAATATTAAAACATGAATTATTCTGATGTATGTATTATGCCCATTGGGAACATGTGTATACCGAATTAAATCCATTCCGACATAAATGCACTCTCTCTCTCGACCTGACATCCGAATTAATCCATGTGACGTAGTCACAACGTTTCTTTGATGTAAACATTTGTTGTAAATGTTTAAGCATGAAAACCGGATGTTTAAAGGGTTCAGAGGCCAGAGATAGGACAATCGACCTATGTATGTAAGCCAGAATCCGTTCGAATATCAAATTTAATTTCCAGACTGACATTTAAGCCAAATACAGTTTACACACAGTCATCTCCGTCCCCAAGGATCCCCCAAGTGTTCGTCAGATGAACTTTATGTATGGTTTTGAGCATATTTCTTACCGTGTGCTCCTCCTGTAGTTGACTGCAGTACACAAGGCGGTTTTGTAGATGAAAATATTGATTTCATGTCAACAAAAGCACCTTCTCATATCGTGGTATACTTTTTCTCCTCCAGCGTTTTTTGTTAAGAAATAAATTAAATTTTTACTTACCGTGAATGATTGGTTGCAGTAAAGCGGAATTATTTCTGAATTCCCATAGATTCTCAGCATTTGAAGAATACCCTGAATACAAGTAAGAAAAATGCAAGTTTTCATAATTTGTTAATAATAAAAAAAACTCTGTCACTGTTCTGCCATGAAAATTTTTATCACTTTTTATACGAGCAAACTTAGTGCTAATAATAATATCAATTAATCCCTGCTATCAAAACCCGATTAACTTTTAAACACCGGAAAGTATCTGATCCTCGACGCAACTTGGACGAAACTGAAAATTCATAAACTCTGAAAATATCTTGTGAAATGCAAAAGTGTAAGACTATTGAGGCGTCTTCTTGATGGAGTAATCAAGTGCAGTTTTGTTTTGGTGTTTTGTTAGCCTTTGTGGGGCCCCCAGACACTACTTAAAATAACGAGAGTTTAATCCGTTGGAGAACTTCTGCTCGATCTTCAACTTCGGGAGTGAATCAACTGGAACAGAAACAATTGTTTGCTGATGGAATTGAAACTTAATGAATTCTAATAAGAAGACTTCTTCCCTGTTGCTGAAGCGGCTTTTGACCCAGAATATTGTAAATTTATAAGTGAATCACTCAACGCTTAAAGTGGAGTGATTTATTTGCGGGAGGCGTGCTTTAGGTTTATTAAAAAAATCAAAATATGTGACGTTTTGATTGAGGTTCTCTTGAAAGTATCAATTTTCAGTTTTAAGTAAATTTTAAATAAAGCTAGAAAAATCCAGTGAAAGACTCATGGTGATCAGAGGTAAAGCCGGCTCCAGTGTTGGGCAAAACTAAATTTCTGGACGATTAAAAATTGACAATTAATTAATTGTTAATCACGTCTACTGCAATTAACAATTAATTAATTGTAATTGTGAAAACTCGCAATTAACAATTAATTAATTGTTAATCGCGTCTATTGCAATTAACAATTAATTAATTGTAATTGTGAAAATTCGCAATTAACAATTAATTAATTGTTAGTCGTGAGTTTCCACAATTAAAGACGATTAATCAATTGTCAATCATTTTTATGGATTTGATTAAAAACTAAAAATTAAAATTTATTATTATATGGAAAGAGTAGTAGTATGTTATTTTTTATTAGTTCATTTTAAAAAGCGTGTTTTTAGTTTTTAAAGTAAAAACTTTTTTAGCCACGTTGCGCACCTTTGCGTCACGGTCAATTTTTTGCGTGCCGTGGGGGAACAATTTGGCTTTGGGGATTTTAGTTTGTATTGTATGAGTTATCTATAATAACATTCTAGTTGTGCCATTTTCAACATTTTTCGAAATCGAAATCAATGGAGCAATCCATTTTTAGAAGAGATTTTTTTTATTTTATGTTTTTTTGTTTGACCGGAAGAGAATTTTTTACAGAAGAGAATTTCGTTTTGTGTTTGATTTTTTTTTGCTATTTTTCGTTTTGTGTTTAAAGAGGGACTAGTGTATTATATATTATTATGTAACATATAGCAATATGTACTACGTGCTATATACTAAGTGTTATGCACTATGTATTAGGTACTATGTACACGGACTATGTACTATGCCATATGTACTATGTACTATTTATTATGGACTATATACTGTCAACATCATGTGTTTATGTGCTATGTACTATGCACAAGGTATTATGTACTATGTATAATCTGCTATGTACTAGGTATTATGTACTTTGCATTACGGACTATGTGCTACTTACTATGAATTATGTACTATGAAGTATGTACTATGTACTTCGTACTATGTATTATGTATTATGTACTATTTATTTTGGACTGTATACTACCTACTATATACTGTCAACTATGTTTTATGTGTTATGCACTATGCACAAGGTATTATGTACTATGTATAATCTTCTATGTACTAGGTATTATGTACTTTATTACGGATTATGTGCTATTTACTATGAATTATGTACTATGAACTATATATTATGTACTTTGTACTATGTATTATGTGTTATATACTATTTATTTTGGACTATATACTATCTACTATATACTGTCAACTATGTTTTATGGGCTATGTACTATGTACAAGGTATTATGTACTATGTATAATCTGCTATGTACTACGTATTATGTACTTTGCATTACGGACTATGTGCTATTTACTTTGAATTATGTACTATGAACTATATATTTTGTACTTTGAACTATGTATTAAGTATTATATACTATTTATTTTGGACTATATACTATCTACTATATACTGTCAACTATGTTTTATGGGCTATGTACTATGTACAAGGTATTATGTACTATGTATAATCTGCTATGTACTACGTATTATGTACTTTGCATTACGGACTATGTGCTATTTACTTTGAATTATGTACTATGAACTATATATTTTGTACTTTGAACTATGTATTAAGTATTATATACTATTTATTTTGGACTATATACTACCTACTATATACTGTCAACTATGTTTTATGTGCTATGTACTATGTACAAGGTATTATGTACTATGTATAATCTGCTATGTACTAGGTATTATGTACTTTGCATTACGGACTATGTGCTACTTACTATGAATTATGTACTATGAAGTATGTACTATGTACTTTGTACTATGTATTATGTACTATGTATTGGGGGCTATGATTAGGTACCATATACTGTTCACAATGTACTATGTATTAGGTATTATATACTATGTACTGCGATTATGTACTATTTATTCTGTACTATGACTAAGTATTATGAACTATGTGTTATCTGCTATGTACTTTGCACTATATACTCTGTATTATGTATTTTCTACTAAATATTATGTACTTTGTACCAAACACTATATACTATGTTCTATGTAAAAGGTATTATGTACTATGTACTTGCACTATGTACTATGAACTATGTATTATGTTTTGTATTATCTATTATGTATTATGTACTATTTACTATGAACTATGTACTATGTACAATGTTCTATGTGTTATGTTCTATGTACTAAGTGCTATGTACTATTTACTATGAACTATGTATTATTCACTACTACTATGTACTATATTGTGTAATATGTACTATGAATTATGTTCTATGTATTATTTACATATGTATTATATATTACGGATTACGTATTTTGTATTATGTATTATTGTATATACAAAATTTATTGACCTTTATCCTTCTGTAGGACTAAGATTGATTTGAACATATAGAATGACCATAGAGGTCTTAATTTCCAAAATGTGCCCAGACACACATACATTTTTTTATGATATATATTTTTGTTTAGGTTTTTTGAGATAGGTTATTGATAGTACATTTTATTAGGGTTATAAGGAACAAGTACTGTTATTGCGCCCATGATCAGTATTAACGCGTATTATATTCATGCCAAATTTTACGGTAATTCGCTTTACCATATAACATAAAATACACCACTACAACGCAAAAAAACATTACGGTTTCGTTTTTGATATACAGTATCCGTTGATTTTTCAAAGCGGCTGACTTTGGTTAGGTTTTGGATAGTATGGGAGGGAAAGGGGGTGGTTGGAGTCGTAATGGTTTAGCCGCTAGTGCGATTTTGTTTTGGTGCAGGTTTACGTATCACCCTGAATTTAAGTAACCCTAGGACCTATTTTCATGAATATGGTAGCAATGATACTCCCACCCATCTAAAACTACAAAATTAGTCGGCCATTTTGAATTTTAAAATTTTGATCACAAATTTGTCATTTGGATCCCTCAAAACCCCCTGACACAAATTTTCATTACAATCGGAACACAATTGCAAAAATTAGTCCGCCATTTTGAATTTTGAAATGTTGACCACAAATTTGTCATTTGGATCCCTCAAAACCCCCCGACACTAATTTTCGGCACAATCGGAGCTCAATTGCCAAAATCAGTCCGCCATTTTGAATTTTAAAATTTTAACCACAAATTTGTCATTGGGATCCCTCAAAACCCCCTGACACTAATTTTCAGTACAATCGGAACACAATTGCCAAAACTAGTCCGCCATTTTGAATTTTAAAATTTTAAACACAAATTTGTCATTTGGATCCCTCAAAACCCCCCGACACTAATTTACAGCACAATCGGAGCAGAATTTCCAAAATTAGTCCGCCATTTTGAATTTTAAAATTTTGACCACAAATTTGTCATTTGGATCCCTCAAAACCCCCCGACACTAATTTTCAGCACAATCGGTGCACAATTGCCAAAACTAGTCCGCCATTTAGAATTTTAAAATTTTAACCACAAATTTGGATCCCTCAAAACCCCCCGACACTAATTTTCAGCACAATCGGAGCTCAATTGCCAAAATTAGTCCGCCATTTTGAATTTTAAAATTTTAACCACAAATTTGTCATTTGGATCCCTCAAAACCCCCTGACACTAATTTTCAGCACAATCGGAGCACAATTGCCAAAATTAGTCCGCCATTTTGAATTTTAAAATTGTAACCCCAAATTTGTCATTTGGATCCTTCAAAACCCCCCGAAACTAATTTTCAGCACAATCGGTGCACAATTGCCAAAACTAGTCCGCCATTTAGAATTTTAAAATTTTAACCACAAATTTGTCATTTGGATCCTTCAAAACCCCCCGACACTAATTTGCAGCACAATCGGAGCTCAATTGCCAAAATTAGTCCGCCATTTTGAATTTTAAAATTTTAACCACAAATTTGTCATTGGGATCCCTCAAAACCCTCCGACACTAATTTTCAGCACAATCGGAGCACAATTGCCAAAATTAGTCCGCCATTTTGAATTTTAAAATTGTAACCCCAAATTTGTCATTTGGATCCCTCAAAACCCCCCGAAACTAATTTTCAGCACAATCGGTGCACAATTGCCAAAACTAGTCCGACATTTAGAATTTTAAAATTTTAACCACAAATTTGTCATTTGGATCCTTCAAAACCCCCCGACACTAATTTTCAGCACAATCGGAGCTCAATTGCCAAAATTAGTCCGCCATTTTGAATTTTAAAATTTTGACCACAAATTTGTCATTTGGGTCCCTCAAAACCCCCTGACACTAATTTTCAGCACAATCGGAGCACAATTGCCAAAATTAGTCCGCCATTTTGAATTTTAAAATTGTAACCCCAAACTTGTCATTTGGATCCCTCAAAACCCCCCGAAACTAATTTTCAGCACAATCGGTGCACAATTGCCAAAACTAGTCCGCCATTTAGAATTTTAAAATTTTAACCACAAATTTGTCATTTGGATCCTTCAAAACCCCCCGACACTAATTTTCAGCACAATCGGAGCTCAATTGCCAAAATTAGTCCGCCATTTTGAATTTTAAAATTTTAACCACAAATTTGTCATTTGGATCCCTCAAAACCCCCCGACACTAATTTTCAGCACAATCGGAGCACAATTTCCAAAATTTTCCGCCATTTTTAATTTTAAACTTTTGACCACAAATTTGTCATTTGGGTCCCTCAAAACCCCCTGACACTAATTTTCAGCACAATCGGAGCACAATTGCCAAAATTAGTCCGCCATTTTGAATTTTAAAATTGTAACCCCAAATTTGTCATTTGGATCCCTCAAAACCCCCCGACACTAATATACAGCACAATCGGAGCACAATTTCCAAAATTAGTCCCCCATTTTGAATTTTTCTTCTTTCAGCCATTTTGGCCGCCATACTCCCCATATTTTTTTTTTTCATATTATGCTCTTTATATGAATGATTCTCCAAAAAATGGCAGGATCATATAAAATTGGAGTGTCTATATCTATATTGAAGCGGAATAATTGTTAGTTTTAATTGTTTTTTAGAACAATTGACAAAATTAATTGCAATTGATAAATTAATTGCAATTGATTTAGTTCTAATATACAATTAATACAGATTAATCCAAATAAATTAATTGTGGGGTGCAATTAATAGTTCAATCGCAATTAATTTTAATTGCAATTAAATTAATCGCAATTAATTTTTTAATCAATTAATTAATTGATTGAAAATTTAATTGATTAATGCCCAACACTGGCCGGCTCTATGCGAAGCTATGAGCACCATCCAACGTTGGATGGTAGGACGCATCGTGTGACCGGTGCTCGAACTAAGAGTATCCAATATCAAGCGTCCAATGTTGGTGTTTGGACGCGTAGGGCTATTGTTGGTTGGAAGCCAACATTCGTATGAACGTTCACAGCATCGTGTAGAGCCGGCTTAAGCTCTTTTGTAGTACCAGCGGGCCTACCGTAGAGTTTAAGTGGTATTGACCTAAAAGCTGTACCTTCACATTAGGTACAAACTGTAGTTCTCTCTTTCTTTACATAGCTCTCAGTTCACTTACTCAAAGTGTAAATCAATAGAGTTTGATTTACAGTACCTACCTGGAAGCAGTCAATGAAGTACGGCCAACACCTAAGAAACTCCGGGACCATATGATAAGGTCAGACGATGTATGGAGAATGATGTCGATGTATGAAGAATATATAGCAGTTAGATAGCTACACCGTCAGTAGGAATCGCGTCAAAATGTCCAGTCTTACTGCGACTAATTCCGGCTCATTACTGAGTAAATTCCAGGAAATTTCTTCCAGGATTGCAACGGCCTTAGACTCGATTGACGACATGCAGTCGTTAACCTTAAATCCTGTCGCCGCTTCTTCTTGCTCTTCCAACTCCTCGGTTTCTCTTCATCCTGTATTGGATGACATTAAAAGGAGTACGAAGCGCGTTCGAGCTGATATTGAATCGCTGTCTTCAGCAGTGGTTCAAAATCATAACGCCTTGAGCTCTCTAGCTTCAAAATTTGAAGGCGTCTTTAATAGCAAGTTATCCCCCTCTGTGGGCGCACTGCAGGTTGGGTAGCAGCCTCCTTCCTCGAATAACCCCAAGGATGATCCTCCCTTGGTTGATGTCATCCTCAATCAGGATGTCATTAACCCAACGACGCCAGGATGTAAGCCGCGTCGCAAAAATCTAAAAATTAAAAATATTAATAGTCGCAATCGCCAAGCCACCATTGGCAATAGTGTCAGCTTGAGGTCCTCGTCCCGCGTTCCATCTACAGAGCTGAAGTTAAAGCCGGTCTCTGTATCATCCTCCTCACCACTAGTGGTGGGAGGTCCTTCGGTCGCGGAAGTTTCAGGGACGGAGTCGTCCTCTATGCCAGTCTTGGTAGCAGCCCCTCCGCCTCTGATAGTGGATGGTCCACCGGTTGCCGAAGTTATAGTACCTCTTGAGACTAACACTTCTCTTGTTACGGTTCCTAGGCCTCTAAATATTTTCATCTCGAGATTCTCTCCGGAGACTAAGACGGAGTCTATCTGTGAATATCTGAGGAAAAAATCTATAGACCCCGGAACAGTTCGCTGTAGAAAGGTTAGCAAGGTCTCCAAGCCAGTTTCATCTTTTATTTTGTCTGCACCGCCTACTACTGCCGAGATTCTCTTAGACCCGGGTTTCTGGCCCGCTGGGGCTCTTACCAAGCGTTTCGTTCCACGTACTCGTAATAGATCTCATCATGCAAACGCTTCAACTTCAATTTCGGGTGCTACACTGATATCAAAAAACTCGAGACGCTTTCCCTCTACTACCAGAATATAAGAGGGCCAGGTCTAAAACTAAAGATATCCTTCAGGCAACGATTGCTGGTGGCCTAGATGTCATAGCATTCACTGAAACCTGGCTCCATGTGGGCATTCTCAATGCTGAACTTTTCGATTCCTCCTACCAAATCTTTCGGAGGGACCGTTATACTGACTCGGAAGCTCGTGGGGGTGGCGTACTTGTTGCTTGTAGAAGCCATCTTAATTGCACCCCAATTTCGCTTCCTAGCTTCTCTAACCACCTTGACGTCGAGCTTGTTGCTCTTAAAATCTCCCTTTCTAAAATGAATCTCTTCCTGCTGTGCTGCTATATCCCACCAGATATGTTAAGCACACTTGACGATGGAGGTAATAACCTCTATGATATTCTCATCTTTTGTGTTGACCACATTCTGACCTTGATGAACACTAATGATGAGCTACTTCTTCTAGGCGATTTTAATTTACCCAATATCCAGTGGGTATATGTTGATGATGACGATAACTACCTTCCTGAAGGCTGCCTTAATTCTAAGGAATCGTGTTTTCTCGATTCCTTATTTTCACTTGGCTTGAGTCAAATGAGCGGTGTGACTAATGTTGGAAGGCAGTTGGATCTTATATTCTTTACTCACTCAGTCAACATGACTGTTGAACCCAGTACAATAGTCATGTCCACAGTTGACAATTACCACCCTCCTATCTTGCTCAATTACTGTTTCAATTCAGTTAATACTCCTTATCCGGAGGGGGTAACCTATTCCTTTAACTTTAAAAAGGCTAACTTTAATGAGCTGTCATCTAAACTTGCCATGGTTGATTTCAACAACTTACTTTCCGCAAATGAGTTGGATGTCGATGTAGCACGGTTTTATGGCGTACTATACGAAGCCCTCGTTTCTTGCGTTCCCTACGAGCCTCAAAAATTAGCCAGTTCTTCTCCTCCTTGGTTCAATAGTGAACTCAAGCATTTGAAAAATCGAAAGAATAGGCTCTGGAAAACTTATTTAAAGAGAAAGGACTCTCCGAGTCTCAATTCATTTATCATTTGCTATAACCAATTTCGTTCTCTCTCTTTTACTCTGTATCGTGAATATCTCAGCAGTATGAGTAATAAAGTATTTACTGATTCCAGAAACTTCTTCAAATTTATCAACTCGAAGAAAAAAGTTGATAATTACCCTAATACTATGCAGCACAAGAACTGGTCTAGCTGTGACTCGCCCGCGATTTGCAACATGTTTGCGTCATTCTTTCATCAATCTTTCTCATCTGCAGACTTTCAGCCTGACGACAATAATTTTCGCCACATTATCCCCAACCGAGAGGCTCATCTTTTACCTCTCTCAATTACCACTGCCGATATCGTGAAACGTATTGACGATCTTCCATTTGACTTTACTCCTGGCCCCGACGGTATTCCTCCTGCTGTCCTTAAGGCCTGTGTGGAGGTTCTCCAGTCTCCACTGAAAATCCTTTTTCTAAAATCCCTGGATAAAGGGTACTTCCCCACTTTGTGGAAGAATTCGTTCATAATTCCTATTCACAAAAGTGGCTGCAAGAGTGAAATATCGAATTATAGGCCTGTTGCTAAGTTGTCTGCTATACCGAAACTTTTTGAATCAATTATCTATTCCACACTCGCTCCTATCTGCAAGAGGCTGATCTCAACGAATCAACATGGTTTTCTTGCAGCTCGTTCCACCACCACCAATCTTCTTGAGTTCACTGCTCATGCTGTCGAAGGCTTCGTTTCCGGTAGTCAAACTGATTGTGTTTACACTGATTTTAGTAAGGCATTCGACAAGCTCTCCCATTCCATTATTATTCTGAAATTAAGAATGTTAGGCTTTCCGCAAGCCCTTCTAGTATGGTTCCAGTCTTACTTAACTGACCGGACCTACCAAGTCCTTTTTTGTAGATCCAAATCAATAACCATTGAAGCGTCCCGTCGTCCGGTGTCCCTCAAGGAAGTCATCTTGGCCCTCTCCTCTTTATCTTATCAATTGATGACATTGTTCCCTTACTAAGACACTGTAGAATATTGATTTACGCTGATGACATCAAATTGTATCGGCACATAAAGAGTATGGAGGATTGCAAACTTCTGCAGATTGACCTTGATACCTTTTACTCTTGGTGTGCTAACAACAACCTGGTTCTTAATATTGGTAAATGCGAAGTCATGACTTTTAGTAGGAGACGTGATCCTATAATTTTTAACTACACCTTTTCTGATGAAGGTATCCCTCGTGTTAATTTGGTTAAAGATCTCGGGATTAGATTTGATAGTAAGCTGGATTTCTCCACTCACATCAACTATATCTCTTCCAGAGGTAGTTTAGTCTTGGGTTTTATAAAAAGGTGGTCCAAGGAATTTAATAACCCGTTGGTTACTAAACACTTATATATTTCTCTTGTCAGACCATTACTTGAATATGCCAACAAGGTTTGGTCTCCTCACTATTCTTCGCATGTTAGAACTATTGAATCGGTTCAACGAAGGTTCGTTCGATTCGCACTGAATCATCTTCCTTGGGAAAACCCAATAGTTCTTCCATCATATGAATCCCGGCTTAAGTTACTCAACTTAAGCTCTCTTCAAAAGCGTCGAGAGGTGGCCGATGTTGTATTTGTTCATCAGCTACTTAATGGAAAGGTCGACTCAGGTTTTTTAGGTCGCCGTGCGTCGTTTAGAGAGAGTCGTTATAATCTGAGAGGTCCACCTCTTTTACAAATCAACTCCTCTAATACTAATTACGGTAGATTTGAACCTGTAAACCGCATGTTCATTAATGTTAACAATAATATTAATGTCTTTAGCGTGAGCATTAGTAAAGATGTCCTTAAAAGGAGTCTTTTTAATCTCACGTGACCATCTTTGTTTCCTATTGCTTGCGTGGGTTATATGTTAATTTGGATTTGTGTTTTTATTTAATAATTTTTATGTTACTAATATTTTATGTTTGCATGTCTCAGCTGAGCCATGGCAGTGGTAAATATTTCTCAGCCCTGCTGGGAAGTGTGCCTTCTGTGTTAGAAGGGAAACTCTATATATGTATATATATACATATATGTATATATATGTATGTATGTGTATGTATATATAGATTTTCATGCTTAGCTGAAAAGTGCGCCTTCTGTGCTAGAAGGGTTAACTCTTGCTGATAAAAATTAATTAACACCCAAAACAGCCACGGTACGCCTGAGTAAAACAGAACTCGCATACACGTCTTTGAGCGTCGCACTAAGCATGAAACAGTCGTTGTACGTCCAGGGCCGGCGGATTGTGTTGGGCCTGGGTGAGTAGATGTCAGACAAACACATCCTCTCCTCCGAAACTGTTATTTGGTAACAACTATTCCAAAAAAGGAAAGGGAAAGAAGCTACGTCACTTCATTGTGAATCGAGGGTTGATGGTGTACAAAACAACATGCGGTGTCCTGGGACTTCTCCTGTGGATCAAAATGTATAATGATGTACTCCTCGATGAGATCGAATTGCACGCGAACGAAGCTATCTGATATATTAAAGCGCGTCCTTCAGGCGCTGGTGTGCCATTTGCTGAACACAATACCCTTGCAACCATGTTTGTCAGAAATCTGGGAAAACAAGTATCCGTAGGAATCAAGATATGGGAACAGACCATTGACTCACAGCTCGCGTTAAGGTACCTGGGAGTAATGATTGACTAGAGAATTAACTTTATAACACACTTGGAGGAAATAGCGGAGAAAGCTTCCGCTATTTGTACCGCATTTCCAAGAATGCTGTCCAAAGTGGGGCTCAAACCTATCCGTCGCCTCCTGATGGCGAGGGTGGTTAAGCTCAATCTAGCTTTCCGCAGTGTCAGTGTGGCCGGCAGAATTGAACAAGTGGCCAGAAAATAGAGGATCGAATACAGATGAATGTGCGTGCGGTGTATGCGGATATGCATTGGTTCCGTGTAGTCTTTTACAATTGATCAAACCTGTGTCTGTTATGTGGCTTGTGTTTGGGTATTTGTGACTATGGAGAATGCGGTAATGCGAAAAATTGACAGTAGACAACCCTTTGCGTTCTGTTTACGTTACTATAGGTATACCAGTGTGCATTTGGATGCACGCACTTTTATTATATCAATAATAGCATACACCAACGTATGAATGTATCTTTATCGCGCTTAAGCATCCTTCGCGGGTGCTGCGCATAGAGGACCATATCCAACGATGCGGAGTGCGCGGTAGCAAAAATTATACCCACAGAGATATTGGCAAAAGAAAGCATGTATCACTAAGACCCAGAATATGTTAGACGGACGACAAATTCAGTGCGGTGGCAGTTGACGGGCTGCGAGTATGTAAAGTAAAGGCAAGGCAAATGAAACAAGTCTGTTAGGAGTCGGTGGACCTCATATTTATCACAAACATAGATGGTTGTGGAGAAGTAAGTTACGACCTTACGCAGTTTTTGAGTGGAAATAAGGGATATAGAAAATACCTCCATGGTTTCAAGCTCGATGGCTCAGCGCTGTGACTGATATGACTAGGTACCCAGGATAACGCAGAGCAAGTCTTCTTTTATTGTTTGAGCTTCGACGAATATGGGCCGGAACCAGAGACATCCTTCATATCACACGTCCTTTTACTCTCAAATTCCGGGTGCTTTTTTTACCCACCCTGAATTTTCCGGCTGGGTACTGCTGACACCCACCATACCCACATGTATACCCTTGGAGTATGGGCTAAAGCCCCGACTTCGCCTACCTCAGTTCAATCCACATAGCTTCACCGGCTAAAGTCCAGTTCATGTTCAGCTCGTACTTGAAATGATTGTTGTTTTTTGCCAAAAGTTAGAAATGCCAAATCTCACTGGAATGGCATTCCATTATTCCAATTGATTACTCTCTTTTGAGCAAGGTTTTACATTTAACTTTAGTTGGAATCCAGTTGGGCGAACTGAGGTCTGCTTTATCCCCTCAGTTGAATATGTGGAAATTGTAAGCGAACTCAGCTTTATTAAAAGTTCAGTTCCCCAATTTGGTCTAACTTGCGCAGTTCGGCCAGTGGAGCAAGCTATAATGCTGATTCTATTATTAAAATATTGATATTTTGTAACATTTAGCGGAGTCATATTTTTAATTAGTGTGATTATTTCCGCTTAAACAGCGCCTTTCAAACATTTAGATTGAGGAATTTTAGAATTTTTTATTTTCCTACTACTTTCATTTGTATGGGATTTTATCGTATGGGATAAGCACCTACGCACCTCTTATTTTTGATTGGTTATACAATTTTAATGTAATTTACAAGAACGGTCTATCGCCAAGGTATTTTTTAACAATTCCCATAATCCCTTTCCAAAAATCATTTTCGTTCAAGTAAGTGGTTCAATTTAAATCCTTTAAATCTTGTGGCTAAGGAAAGCGCAACCATCGCAGCCCTTAGAATAAAAGAATCTGGCTTTTGGACCGGAATCGTAGGAGGACACTCGAAGGTGCTGGACTCGGTTACCATCCCCATAAAAACGGACTTCTGCATACCCGAAATCAACTTCACAAGAAACTACGGAGTCCACATCCCTTCACGTTGTGAATGGAAAAACAGACCACACAGTTCTCAAGGTGCCACAAACCTCTTTACTGATGGCTCTAAACTCGAAGGTCGAGTAGGAGGAGGAGTATTTTCCCCAGAGCTTGGGATTGAAGTCTCCTTTCGACTACCCGATCACTGTAGTGTATACCAAGCAGAGGTTTTAGCAATACATGAGGCTGTTCTACTGATCAACCAACAAGGCGACAGAAATCGGGCTGTTTACATCTTTTCAGATAGTCAGGCGGCTCTGAAAGCCCTGCGCTCTTGCACAAACAGCTCTAGAACTACCTCTGAATGTCGCAGATCTCTTAACGAGATGGCTCAACAGTTCAGGACCCTCCTCGTATGGGTGCCTGGGCACCGTAATATAGAGGGAAATTGTAAAGCTGACGAACTGGCTAGGAAGGGTACGACCGCTACTCTCCTTCCGGAAAAGGAAAGAGTTGGTATGCCTTGGGCCACTTTTAAACTCCAATGCAAACAGCACACAATGCTACAAGCGAAAAAGCATTGGAGAGATCTTAATAAATGCATGGTGGCCAAACTAACCTGGCCCTCTTATGATTTTCGGCGGACCACGTCATTACTGAGTCTCGGTAGACCAGACCTTTCAGCTATAGTGGGAGTGCTTACCGGACACTGTCTGATAGGGACGCATGCGACCCGCTTAGGTCTTGAGACCTACGATTTTTGCAGAAGCTGTAAAAATCCGAACGAGGAGGAAAGTGTACTACATCTCCTCTGTCACTGTCCAGCCCTATGCAGAAAGAGACTAAGCGCATTTGGCGAGCCCTTTTTAAACACGCCTACGGAGATCTCAAGGATCGGCATCCCGCAACTTAGAAGATTCATTACTTCCTCGAGATGGTTTAGCGAAGAAACGACACTTGAACAACAAGTTTAAAGTGGGATCACTATGGCATCACAATGGGCCTATCCTTTTGGCCTAAGTGTATGAGCTCAATACCAACAGCTCAGCCATATCTAACCTAACCTAACCTAAGTGGTTCAATTCAGTTCTTTCATGTTGACTTAGAAAGTGTCTTATTTCATTTAATAAGTTGAACCAATCATTTAACACAGTCTCTTATGCATACCATTGTCCCGACACATGGACAGTACATGTTTTTGAAAATTAAAAGGGGTGTTTTAATTTGACAAGAAGAAAAAACTGAAAAATTTCACCAAACAATTTTATTCACATTTCATAGGTAAAATTTAGCACATTTCCTAAATTTTTATACCTTCCTTCATTTTGTACCTCGCCTCTACCACAATCCTCCACTCACCGGAAAATTTTCCATCATCCTAATAAAGGGGTACGGTCTTTTGTATACGAAGCTTCATTAAAAACAACCACTTATTAAAAATGAACGTCCTTAAAAAGGATTTCTGTTATACAATTGAGTAAACAGGTAAGGACATCATGGCGTTAAACTTGCTCCACCCAGTACCAAAAACAGAACCGGTTGACACTCCAGGACACTCCGAGGGTAACCGTAAGTCCTGATGAGACTTTTAGTTATTATAATTCCCATAGCAGAAAGCAAGGAAAATTGTTATCGTCCGCATCGAGGACATCCTTGTCCTTTTTTGTTCTTTGGTGGCCGGTTAGTCTCGGTCCTAGCTCAACCTAAGCCTGAAATAAAGTTTAGCATACACCACATGTAAGTGGAATCCTTACTAATATTATAAATGCGAAAGTAACTCTGTCTGTCTGTCTGTCTGTCTGTCTGTCTGTCTGTCTGTCTGTCTGTCTGTCTGTCTGTCTGTCTGTTACGCTTTCACGCCTAAACCACTAAACCGATTTTGATGAAATTTGCTACAGACATAGTTTAGACCTTGGAGACGGACATAGGCTACTTTTTATGGAGAAAAAAGGGTTGAAGGGGGTGAAATGGGGTTCAATAAGTTGTAAGGGGATTTTTTATCTTTACTTTTTTTTTTCTATTGTATAAAAAGTAACTGACTGACAGACAACGCACAACCTAAACCGCTGGAGCTAAAGGGCTGAAATTTTGACAGTGCATCCCTATAATGGCGTGGACATCCGCTAAGAAGCGATTTTTCGAAATTCATCCCCTAAGGGGGTGAAATGGGGTTTATCCAAACCGCTGGAGCTATAGGGCTGAAATTTGGACAGTGCATCCCTATAATGGAGTGGACATCCACTATAACGCGATTTTTCGAAATTCATCCCCTAAGGGGGTGAAATTGGGTTTATCCAAACCGTTGGAACTATAGGGCTGAAATTTTTACAGTGCATCCCTATAATGGCGTGGACATCCGCTAAGAAGCGATTTTTCGAAATTCATCCCCTAAGGGGGTGAAATGGGGTTTATCCAAACGGCTAAAGTTATAGGGCTGAAATTTTGACAGTGCATCCCTATAATGGCGTGGACATGAACTATAAAGCGATTTTTCGAAATTCATCCCTTAAGAGGGTGAAATGGGGTTTATCCAAACCGCTGGAGCTATAGGGTTGAAATTTTAACAGTGCATCCCTAAAATGGAGTGGGCATCCACTATAAAGCGATTTTTCGAAATTCATCCCTTAAGGGGGTGAAATATGGCTTATCCAAACCGCTGGAGCTATAGGGTTGAAATTTTAACAGTGGATCCCTATAATGACGTGGACATCCACTATAAAGCGATTTTTCGAAATTCATCCCTTAAGGGGGTGAAATATGGTTTATCCAAACCGCTGGAGCTATAGGGTTGAAATTTTAACAGTGGATCCCTATAATGACGTGGACATCCACTATAAAGCGATTTTTCGAAATTCATCCCTTAAGGGGGTGAAATGGGATTTATCCAAACCGCTGGAGCTATAGGGTTGAAATTTTAACAGTGGATCCCTATAATGGCGTGGACATCCACTAAAGAGCGATTTTTAGAAATTCATCCCCTAAGGGTGTGAAATGGGGTTTTTACAAACCGCTAAAGCTATAGGGCTGAAATTTGGACAGTGCATCCCTATAATGGAGTGGACATCCACTATAAAGCGATTTTTCGAAATTCATCCCTTATGGGGGGGGGGGGGGAAATAGGGTTTATCCTAACCGCTGGAGCTATAGGGTTGAAATTTTAACAGTGGATCCCTATAATGGCGTGGACATCCACTAAAGAGCGATTTTTCGAAATTCATCCCTTATGGGGGGGGGGAAATAGGGTTTATCCTAACCGCTGGAGCTATAGGGTTGAAATTTTAACAGTGCATCCCTATAATGACGTGGACATCCACTAAAGAGCGATTTTTCGAAATTCATCCCCTAAGGGTGTGAAATAGGGTTTTTACAAACCGCTAAAGCTATAGGGCTGAAATTTGGACAGTGCATCCCTATAATGGAGTGGACATCCACTATAATGCGATTTTTCGAAATTCATCCCCTAAGTGGGTGAAATGGGGTTTACCCAAACCGCTTGAGCTATAGGGCTGAAATTTTGACAGTGCATCCTCATAATGGCGTGAACATCCACTAAGAAGCGATTTTTCAAAATTCATCCCCTAAGGGGGGGAAACGGGGTTTATCCAAACCGCTAAAATTATAGGGCTGAAATTTTAACAGTGCATCCCTATAATGGCGTGGACTATAAGTATAACTATAAGGCGATTTTTCGAAATTTATCCCCTAAGGGGGTGAAATGGGGTTTACCCAAACCGCTGGAGCTATAGGGCTGAAATTTTGACAGTGTATCCTTATAATGGCGTGAACATCCACTAAGAAGCAATTTGTCAAAATTCATCCCCTAAGGGGGTGAAACGGGGTTTATCCAAACCGCTAAAGTTATAGGGCTGAAATTTTAACAGTGCATCCCTATAATGGAGTGGACATCCACTATAAGGCGATTTTTCGAAACTCATTCCCTAAGGGTGTGAAATGGGGTTAAGCCAAACCGCTGGAGCTAAACGGCTGAAATTTTGACAGTGCATCTCTATAATGAAGTGGACATTTACTAAGAAGCGATTTTTCGAAATTCATCCCCTAAAGGGGAGAAATGGGGTTACCAAACTACTGGAGCTACAGGGTTGAAATTTGGACAGTGCATCCCTATAATGACGTGGACATCCACTAAGAGGCGATTACTCGAAATGCATCTCCTAAGGGGATGAAATGGGGTTAACCCAAACCTCTGAAGCTGAAGGGCTGAAATTTTGACAGTGCATCACTATAATCACGTAGAAATGAATGACTCAAAATTCACTTTATTTAATATTCATTTGTGATTGCTTCATAATCTCTTGCATCCACGTAAATAGGCGAATAAACTTAACGAACGTTCGTCAAAGCCTAAAATGTCACTTTTCTTGATGACATATATGTATATGCCAATCTCTGCTTCAAAACTTGCAGATTTGTTGAGCAGAGGTGATATTCGCAGCAATTTGTTTACCATATTTATTAAAAAAATGCACTATAATAAACCCTTTTTAGGGATAATAACAGCTGACTTTTTTGTTGGTTTTTTTTAAGGAAAATATTGCACATAATAAACAGTTTTTAAAGGCGTTGCAAGGCACGCGGGTTTTATGCTAGTAAAGAATAATTTAATGCTGATCCTTGGACATATAGCAATGGGAAAGTTTCTAACATATGCGAGTGTGTGTGTGCCTTCTCCGGAGACTATATTGTCACAGGTCCAGAGGTTTGCTCCGAATGCTCAACTCCATTTGGCGAATGCATGCCTTGTGGCTGTGCGGGGTGGTGGTGCATAACAACTGCAGTGTATGAGGTTTTCGTCCATATGGCAGAGAGTTTTTAGTTGTTGTTGTTTTGACAAAAGAAAAAATTAAATACTACCCGGAAAGGGGCGGAGGTGTATGAAATTGAACAATTCCGCTGCAAGTGCTTATCACGTTTGTCCAAGGGTAAAAATTCAATTGAAAAATGCAAATGTGAGGGTTAACAGCTTAAAACGTTAATGGATCTGTCTGCTGACATTAGTATTCCAAAAACAGATATTGCTTGTGACCGTGATGTTGTTACTGTATTTTGTAGCTGTTGTTATTTTTCTCATCAAAGGCCAACCGTGTTTGGAATTAGGGCACGTGTATTCTTCATGACGTAGTAACAAAAAGGAAATCAAATTTAGATATTTCTAGACGGGTATGATGTACTGTATATTCTCCTTTATTTTAAATTGCCCAAAGGAGTCGATTTCAAAAATGCACGACTCGCTCAGAATAGCATCAGCAAAGCTTTTCTCTTTTTTCTTCTTTCTTCTTCCAGCAGAGTTGACGTATTCCAACCGATATCCGAGCGTCTAACTATTGGTGGAACGATCAAGATACATATGGTATCCCTTTATGCGCCAACCGAGGCCAGCCCTGAAGCAAGCAAGGGCGAATTTTGCGATCAGCTTCGGCAAACGCTGGATTCGATACTTCGAACCGATTTAATCATACACACGGGGGCTTTAATGCACATTCAGGTGTAGATCGAACTGGCTGGGAGGGAGCGATGGGCAAATTCGAACGTTAAGTGATTAACGACTTACGACTCCGTTCAATCGCAGCGTCAAACACTTTGATCGCTGGCAACGACATCTTCCGCCGTCCACTCAAACACTAACTCACCTGGCGAAATCCATCCGGCAACGACTTGGCAATGTTAGACTATGTTTTGATCAACGCAAGATCTGATTGACAATTAAAGACGTACATACGTGTACGATTGCGGATCGGACCACTATCTTGCTCGAGCGAATTACAGATGTGATTACAAAGAGCGATGAAAACGGCGCCACCATAAGCAAAGCATGCCTTCGGGACCCGACCATCGGGCGAGAATTTCAAATGGCATTTTCCAAAAAATTCTCGCCGCTCGTAATACCGGACGATATCGATGTAGAGGCAATTATCAGAGCACATTGTGGGGTGTGCAATAAAGTTGTGTCCATCAATCCATCTCGTCGATTAGAGGATACGAAAGAAACACGCCGATTTCGAGCAATACCGAAGATCGAACAAAGAAGTTCGACAGAAAAAGAAATCCAAACGAGAAGCGTACTGGAACAAGCGGAGTCGAGGTACGATTACCGGACGCTGTACCAGACAATCTGGCGTTTAGGCGGCAAAACAACATCAACAAACCATAACATCAAAAATTGATTGGAAGTTTTTGACCTCTCCCCATGGTCACCTGCAGCAGTGGAGACAATTCTTGCATCAGCTGTACAAGCACGATCCGCGACAAAGTCCAGCACCCGAACCGCCGATTATCAATAAGCCGCCGAATCAGTTTCTCGATACCGTACTGACAGCTATCAAGATGAAGACGGCAATAAATCGCTGAAAAATGTTAAAGCGCCAGGAATAGACCAAGCAACCGCCGAGATAATCGAAGCCGAAGGTGATGCCTTATCACAACAACTCGATGTCCTCATAACACACATAGGGCATTCGGATCGTGTCCCGTCGACGTGGAGGAAAGGGGTCGTTGTTTTAAAGAAAGGCGACAGTCACGAATGGAAGAATTATCGCGGCATTAGCCTCCTTTCGATCGTCGGCGAAGTATTTGGTGGGTACATTGAAAATCAGCCAGTTCATCACAGGGCGCCTGCAAGTCTTCACTACAAGTCGTATCCTAGTAGAATTTCAAATGAAGAACGATGGCTCCGTGCCGGCCAAGAAAGGTTAGACGACCAAATCAAGCGAAGGAAATGAAATTGGATTGGCTACGTCGCGAAAACGGAAATCTAGCCAAACAAGCCCTTGACTGGAGTCTCCAAGGATCCCGTCGAGCCGGAAGACCTAGAACAACGTGGAGGGGACCCTACTAGCAGAAGCCTTAACAACTGGGAGATCCTGGTCAGAGATGAGAGCAGTCGCGCAAAACATAGTCCGCTGGAGGGCAACTGTTACCGCCCTATGAGGGATTAAAGGAGCGTAAAGAAGAAAGAATAAGAGTGTTGTTTTACCAAGCAGTCCTCCAGCTAAGCACTAACCACGTCCAATGCTGCTTGACCTATGCATTCGACCGAAAACTGTTCTACCGAAAATGCAATTTGCACCTTTCATGGGCACAACGATAACTATCCATTTTCTTCGTCCTATGCAATTTTTAAAACCATACAGGTGATTACGTGCATGCCTGTGGCGGGAGAGTGCATGTCTGTGGCTATCTGTTTTAAGAAGCGTAAGATGCTTTATTCTACGAAAATATTTTTTCTCTGTCGTTTTAAATTTGAATTTAGAAAAAGACCCTGAGTTTAGAAAAAAAGTCTGGCCGTGCTGCATGCTAGCTGCGAGTCTTATGTTTATTTAAGCGTGCATGCTTGCTGCGGGCGCCGTGCGGGCTAGTGCGTACCTGCTGCATGCTAGCTGCGGACGAGTTTCATTTTTACTCGAGTATTTAGAATTGCAACTTTGTTTTATAATTATCGTTTTTTCACCTAATCACGTTGGTAGAGGTATTTTGTTCACTCATTGTTAATTCTACTAAAAATTTTGCATCTACGAAATAACAATACCTTCAAGTTCATGACCCAACAAAAAAAAAAATTAAAATTCGCCGACGAAAAAAAAATGCAAATTCTTAGACAAACAAAAGCACACTTGTCTACTAATTATAAAAGCTAAGCAAACTCAACCGAAAATCGTCTTCAAAGCGATAAAACCCTGCTCTGCTGGCTGCTCCTTTTTTAAGGGTTGTATAACCAAGCAGCACTGAAAATTCAAAGTCAGACCAACAACGTCAGTTTTGTATTCCGAGAAAATTAATAATAGTCAAGACCAAGCAGAAAGATTCTCGCTTATCCATTTATCTTACCGAGTTAGCATGCAACAAAAGTAACCCTACCCAAAAAGTCTGACTATGCCTTTTTTAGAAAGGTTTGCCTGATCTGTTACAATGATATCACAGCCACCGCCATAACAACAATGGCCGCTAATTAGAACTGATACTGATAATTCCTTTTTTTTGCTCCCCTCCCCCAACCCGAAAATGATAAATTAGTTTCGAGGACCACTCCCCAGAGATGTAATCCTTCCATGATTTAGGAAACTTTGCTTCTTGGTATTTTTTTCTTTTTTTTTTTTTTGACTCCCTATTTCTTGACGGCAACAATTTCGTCTATTTTTGACCCAGTTTTTGGGTGCAGACTGGAATATTGAGTTCTATTTTGGATATTTCTCTAGAGAAGACTCCCAAGGAAGGAAAACTGATTCCGTTTTCTATGAAATTTCCATTTTAATGATCAGCAAGAAGTCCTTTAATTTATTCCCTTTGATCCAATATTAAAAAGTTGGATCGAAATGCCTCGAAGGAGGTCCCTTCAAATCACCCGAAACGTATTCGATTGAGCTTCAGGGACTCCCGCGACGCCCTGATATCCTGCAACTGGCGATTTCTTACGGAAGTTAACACGTCTTTCCGGTAATACTTACATAGGACATTATGTCCTGGCACCTTTGCGTGACCCTTGATTTATTTATTTCTTTCCCCCTTTAACATTTCTATTCTTGCTTCGTTCTGTGTTTTTCTTCTTGGCGGTGGTTTTTTTTGTGAGCTTTCCATTTCCTCATTGCTCTGCTTCACCATTGGTGGCTCTCTTATCTTGAATAAAGTGAAAACTTTAATGCCAGGTAGGAGGTCCTTGGAGCTACAGGACTAGCAACGCTAAAGTTTATCCTGATTACTACCACCAACCGTCTCTACTGGCGGGGCTTGTGATCAATGATAGCTCGATTCTTGGTTATTAATATTGATACAATGTGCCTTCGCCGATTCCAGATATTTCAGCATTTCCCCGTATCGTCAGCAAGACATTGTTGTTTAGCTAAAGGTATTTTTCTAGCCGAGCAAAAATACCTGCAGGCAAATTTAATTTTGATAAAATTCTTGGTCCGCAGGTACGAGTAATTGATAAAATACCAAAGAATGTTTACTTTTGGGTACGCTCGGAACGATTCGATTGAAATTATTTTTTCAAGGACTCTCTTATATAATATCAAATATTAAAAAAATTCTTTCCTTGATTATTTTATTTTGCTTTCGTTCCAACAAAAATAACTTGGTTGGACATATTTCGTTGTTATTTCACTTCACGCCTTTACTTTGAACAAGACTAATTTCTTTTGCAAAACTATTCATAAAAAACACCTGTTCCAGGTTGGATTATTTCCGAATGGATTGTTTACGTGCGAACCTTTGTCGCTAGATTATTTTAACAACTTCACGTAAATCATGTAGGAATAGGAAACGAACATAAAGGGACATGTCCACGGTAAGTAATTTCGTGTAGAGAGTGTTGAAAAAGGATTCGTTTTAGTGCTAGAAGTTGTTGGTATTGTAGAGGGTATGATCTCCTCCCAACAGGAAATTAAGAAAGGAAACGAGGTGTTTAAGAAATATGAATTTAAAGGACTTACGAAAAAGGTAATGTTATTGTTAAAAAGAAGTTGATAAATTTTATGATGAGAAAAATGCGATTGATTTTAAGCAAGTTTTAAGACATTTCGGGATTAGTCCGGGCGCTGGAGCATTTCCAGTGGTTTTGGCATGATGTAACGGACTTTTTTGGTGGAATCGGTCAGGAATGATATCCTCAACAATATTTAGGGGGTGCGCAAGCATGAAACTCCCAGGAAAACTTTTGGTAGCCCAAAAACTGAAAAATTCACGAAAAATTCGCTGTTTTTTGACCTTTCTTGTTAAATATCTCTTAACGAAGGCTTCTAGGCGAAAAATTTGTTGAGCATGTTTTGTTCGTTATTGGATTTGCTAAAACTTACCCTAAGGTGGATTTTTGAAATTTGAATTTTTGCATTGCAAAATAGCCGAAAACCGCGAAAAAAAGTACCTCACTTTAAAGTTAGCACAAGGAAAGGAGAAACCATTATCTTCCAATTTAATTTTGGAATTAGATAGTTAAAGGCATGATTAACTTATATCCAAACCCCGATCACGGTCGGTCAAATAGTTTTCGCATAATGAATTTTGCAATTAAGTGAATTTAAAAAGTTAAATTTGTTACTGCGCCAATGCTAGTCTATTTATTTTGATTTAGTTGACGATGTCTATTTCTTTGTAGATTTGGTACAGTTCGTCATTGTATCTGATTTTCCACATACCGTTTACATTTAATGGTGCAATAAGATTCTTAAGATTTTTCCCTCAAAAGCTCCTAATTAGTTTGCGACTTCAGGCCTTATAAGAGATTTGTATCTATATTGGTCTTGAAATCTTGTCTTCGGCTTGTACATTAAGTCTTTGAGAAAATTGTATTCACTCAAGTCATTCGATATCTTGATTCTAATAATTTCGTTTCTAATCTCCAATCTGGCTTCCGTAAATCCCACAGTTGCGAAACTGCTATACTGAAGGTAACGACTGATCTTCGTTCCGCTCTTGATCGAGGTGATATTGCAGTACTAGTTCTTCTTGATTTTTCCAAGGCGTTTGACTCTGTGGTTCACTCGCATCTCCTTCATAAACTTAGTCAACGGTATCACTTCTCTTCTTCTTCTGTTCGTCTTTTTTCTTCTCTTCTCTCTGATAGGTTTCAGTGTGTTCGGCACAATAATGTGATATCCTCTTTCCTTAGAGTACCTGCAGGTGTGCCTCAGGGTTCGGTTCTTGGTCCTTTGTTTTTCTCCCTTTATATTAATGATCTTCCATCCGTTATCCGTCACTGCTCTTTTCATCTCTATGCTGATGACCTTCAGCTATATATCTCGTGTCCGCCTCATCAGATTGAGTCTCTAAACTCAATAGAACCCTATCTCAAATTAATGAGTGGAGTTCTAGTAATTTCCTTAAACTAAATCCAATTAAATCACAAGTACTTTTCCTTAGTCGTTGCTCGCTGTCCCTGGATGGTTTCCCGCCTATTTTACTTGATAATGTTCCTCTACCAATTGTTGAATGTACCAAAAACCTGGGTATTGTTGTCAATTCCAAACTTTCCTGCTGTAATCATGTCTCGCTGATGCTCTCTAAAATCTATGGCACCCTTCGTAAATTGCGGCTACATGGAAGTCTGTTATCTTCGCCTATTCGAGCTAAACTCATCAAATCACTTGTTGTTCCCCATTTTCTGTATGGCTCGTTGGTGTATATTTCCTTCGACTCATCCTGCCGTCAGCGTCTTAAAGTGGCATTTAATGATTGCATTAGGTTCATTTTTCATATGAGAAGGTCTGATCATGTGTCGGGTGTCCAAAATTCCCTACTGGGTTGTGACCTCTTTAAATTCCTTGATCTCATGGCTCTACTTCTCTTGCATAAGGTCTTTTATTCCAAAAGTCCCTGCTACCTTGCTGACTTCCTTGTTCCTCTGCAATCCTTGAGATCCATCAAATTCCTAATTCCTGCCCACACTTCCCTAATTGGTAGTCGTTCCTTCTTTGTATATACTCTTAGAATCTGGAATAATCTTCCTAGTCACATTCAGAGGATGAGCACGGCCACAGTATTCAAAAAACATGCATCTATTTTTCTATCTTCTTCGTCTCACTAGCTTTCTTTATCTCACTAGCTTTCTTCACTTTCCTACTTCATTCTTTTTACTTTATTCTATATTTCATTCTTAATTTTCTTCTTATTTTATTTTTGCTTTAATTTTATTTTAATTTTAGTCTTAATGTAATTGTAATTTAATTTAATTGCAATTTTTAAATCTAATTTTAAGTTTTTTCCTTTGTAAACCCTTCTGTTGTTGTAATTCTTGTATGTACTCTAAAAGATGTGAATCTTGTGTACTGTCCAAAAATAAATTATTATTATTATTATTATTAAGCAAAACCAAGAATAAGACTAACACTTAGCCATGCTCGCAAGACCAAGACCAAGGCTTAGCCGTGCTCGCAAGACTAAGGCCAAGACTGTATTAGTTTTGTCTTGTTCACTAGTTATGAAGATTTTAATTTTGAAGTTTTGGATTAATTTTAAATGTTTTAACGTTCCGTGCAGCGAGCCGCACCGCGTCCAAGCTAGTAACAACAAAAAAATTCAAACAAAATTCGGTAATTTTTCTAATTTGTTTAAGAAATTATGTTTAACAATATTTTATTGAAAGTTGTGCTCAATAGAAACTGAGTCCTTTTTCGAGCGAATTTGAAACGCGCCTAGCATTTCTGGCGTCGCCGAGTTAGCAATTTTTGTGGAAAAAACGCCTTAGTTGCAGTTTTTTGCCAAAAATCTTAAAAAAATTAAAAACCATAAAAAAAATTTAAAAACCAGAATTTTAATGATTGGATATTGTAAAGAGAGTCTTAGAGCATACGTAAAAAAATCAGGACCAACATGGGAGTTTTTCTTTCGGCGCAGTAACAAATTTAACTTTTTAAATTCACTTAATTGCAAAATTCATTATGCGAAAACTATTTGACCGACCGTGATCGGGGTTTGGATATAAGTTAATCATGCCTTTAACTATCTAATTACAAAATTAAATTGGAAGATAATGGTTTCTCCTTTCCTTGTGCTAACTTTAAAGTGAGGTACTTTTTTTCGCGGTTTTCGGCTATTTTGCAATGCAAAAATTCAAATTTCAAAAATCCACCTTAGGGTAAGTTTTAGCAAATCCAATAACGAACAAAACATGCTCAACAAATTTTTCGCCTAGAAGCCTTCGTTAAGAGATATTTAACAAGAAAGGTCAAAAAACAGCGAATTTTTAGTGAATTTTTCAGTTTTTGGGCTACCAAAAGTTTTCCTGGGAGTTTCATGTTTGCGCACCCCCTAAATATTGTTGAGGATATCATTCCTGACCGATTCCACCAAAAAAGTCCGTTACATCACGCCAAAACCAAAAGTTTTAGCTTTCACTACTCTAGCGCCTGGACTAGATATTGACTTTCTCTGAACTACATAACTTAGAGTTAAATATCAGTTGAAATTTATTCCAAATCATATTAATGAAAATTTCACATATATGTACGAGTATTTGGCCTTGTAAGCAGGCAAAAGAAGCCAATCATACAGTCTAGACAAATTTCTGTAGAAGTCCTATAACCGATATTTACATTTTATTCACATTTTCTGTAGAAATCGACCTTCAATGTAGCAATAAAAACACGATTTCAAGTTAAATGAAATGTTTGGGGTTATTTTTCATCTTGGTTACATGGCCAAAGAATTATTCTGGAAGAGGAATTCTGGAACGTATCCTTGGATTTTTATGCTCACAGTAGGAGTTCGAACACATCGTTGCAAATGGTTTCATCGTTCTCAATGTTAATTGGCGGAGTAATTTTAATTATATTATTTAGTCAACTCTATTTCTGCGCCACAAAACAGAGCTTTAAGTCGGTTGGGCTGAGGGTTAGCAACCCGCTCCCATAAAAAATACCATTGCTACAACAACACGACGACGACCTTTGCTTTTCGAACAAGGACACGAATAGGATCATGGAATGTGAGAACACTGCTGGCTGAGGGACGGCTGGATGAAGTCCTCAACGAGATGAATCGATATAAAATTAAGATCATGGGACTTAGCGAGACCAGATGGCCCGATGCGGGGGAACATATCTACCCAAATGGTGAGTCCTTTTTATATTCTGGGAGAAACGAAACTGAAAGCCGTAGGAGTGGCGTTGGTGTAATACTCACCAAAGAAGCCAGTTCCAGCCTCATTAGCTGGTCACCAGTTTCTGAGAAGATTATTACCGTGCGCCTGCGTACCATACTAAGAAGTACTACGGTAGTCCAATGCTATGCTCCAAATGAAGACGCTGAAGATGACATCAAAGACGAGTTCTATTTGCGGCTGAATGAGGTTTTTCGCTCTATTCCAAGGGGAGACATCATTGTATTAATGGGTGACTTAAACGCACAGATCGGCCGTGACAACACCGGCCTTGAACAAACAATTGGAAACCAAGGCCTAAGCCAAGTTACCAATAACAACGGTGAGCTTTTCGTTGACTTCTGTAGCTCCCACCAACTCATGGTAGGTGGAACTTACTTTTGTCACAAGAAGATACAAAAAGAGACCTGGGTATCGCCGGATGGTAGAACGAGAAATCAGATAGATCATGTGGCCGTCAGCCGCAGATGGAGAACTATCCTTGAGCATGTCAGTAGTTTCAGGGGAGCAGGCACTGGAAGCGACCACCATTTGGTAGTAGCAACTATTCGCCTTAAAATCGCCGCTATCAGAAACTTACAACGCGATGCTATAAACCGTAGACGGTTCAACGTAGATCTTCTGCGGGAGAGCGGGAATTTGCTGGAAACCTACAGCAAATATTAAACCAGCACAACGTTTCTAATGACACAAATATTGAAGTGCTGTGGAGTAGGACAAAGGGCGCCATATTGACGGCTGCGGAAACGAGCCGGAATCGGTAATGTCCAAAGAAACCAGCAACTTGGATCTCGGACACAACCTGGCAAAAAATAGAACGCAGGAGAGCCCTAGAAAATAACGTAAACTCTACAAGCGACCCTGAAAGACGTTATACCAACCGGAACAGGAATACTCCCAATTACACCGGGAGGTAAAGAGAAGTGTCCGGCGTGATAAAAGGTAGCAGTTAAATGAGCTCGCAGAAAAAGCGGAAAGCGCGGCAAACACAGGCAACAGTAAGGTGCTGTACCAAATTACTAAACAGCTCACGGGAAAGCACTCTACTAAAAAGCATGCCGTTAAGAGTGCGGATGGAAGGCTGCTGTGCAGCAACGAGGAGCAGCTCCAAAGATGGAGAGATTACTTCTTCGCCGCCCTGAATGGTTCATTTACACAGGAACCTCAGGAAACCAGCAACAATGCACAGCCAAAAAGAATTACCACCCGGGCCCCATCCAAGACGGAAATAGTAACCGCAATTCATGCGATGGCCAATGGTAAAGCATCTGGAAAAGATGGCATCCCGCCAGAATTGTTAAAAGCCGATAGCAGATGCGCTTCAGCCAATCCTGGAAATAGCATGGAACACATGTACTTTTCCGGAAGATTGGACGGAAGGTATAGTAAAAATACCAAAAAAGGGGGACCTAATAATATGCGACAACTGGAGAGGCATCTGTTTACTATCTACAGTGGGCAAAATTTTGTCTCATATATTACTATCTAGGATAAGTGAGGGAGAAAACCGAACGCTTAGGAAGCAGCAGGCCGGATTCAGGAAGGGCCGCTCATGAATTGATCAAATCAACACCTTACGAATAATAGTGGAGCAGTCTACTGAATTCCGATCCCTCCTTTACCTTTCTTTCGTAGATTATGAGAAAGCGTTCGACTCGGCCAATAGGAGCTTTATATGGCAGGCACTACGCCGACGTGGATTGCCTGATAAAATAATAGAATTGATAAAAGCCCTATATAACAATTCCAAATGCAGAGTTCTCCATAATGGAAAATTATCCGACAGCTTTGAGGTGAGCTCAGGAGTACGACAAGGATGCCTACTTTCGCCATTACTATTTCTTATAGTAATAAATGACATCCTTGTCGGCGCTCTAGATAGTAGAACAGGCGGCATACAATGGAGTTTGTTAGACCGCCTTAAGGATCTCGACTACGCAGATGATATCTGTTTGCTGGCCCACAGACACCAGGACCCGAAAAACATGATTAACAATTTGGCAACAGAAAGTAGTCTAGCAGGCTTAAGGCTAAACCCAACTAAAACTAAAGAAATGCGGATAAATGCAAACACCATTGAACGGACTGCGCTGAATAACCGTGACGTGGAACTGGTCGATAAATTCTTCTACCTCGGTAGTATTATTACCGAAAATGGCGGTGCAGAAGAAGATGTCAGTTCCAGAATAAATAAAGCACGAGGCGCATATGCATGCCTGTTCCGCATATGGAGATCAACGGAGATCTCAACTAACACCAAATTGCGGCTGTTCAACTCCATCGTTAAGGCAGTTCTTTTGTACGGTTGCGAAACATGGAAAGTCACCCAATTCATCACAAGGCGCCTACAAGTCTTCATCAACAGATGCCTGCATCGTATCCTAAAAATCCGCTGGCAGGATAGAATTTCAAACGAAGAACTATGGCGCCGTGCCGGCCAAGAAAGGATAGACGACCAAATCAGGCGAAGGAAATGGAATTGGGTTGGCCACATCTTTCGACGCGAAAACGAAAATCTAGCCAAACAGGCCCTCGACTGGAATACGCAAGAATCCCGTCGAGTCGGAAGACCTAGAACAACGTGGAGGAGAACCCTACTAGCAGAAGCCGCAATAACTGGGAGATCCTGGTCGGAGCTGAGAGCTGTCGCGCAAAACAGAGTCCGCTGGAGGGCAACTGTTTCCGCCCTATGTCCCATGAGGGATTAAAGGAGCGCAATGATGTGATGATGAATGATGGTCTGGAAGGGAGGGTTTTTTTCAGGAGTTACCAAATGAAAAAGCTGTCAGCACATCATTGATAGACCGAGCTTCAGTTCCCGAAATTTTATCTAAATTATTGAAACTTATTTTAATAGAAAAACTGATCCGTTATAAAAGGTGCAAGGTGTGTCCTAAATCTTCTTATTTTCTTGACAAGTTACTTATTTCCTAACTTTCTTAAATAATTTTTACAAAAAAAAAATGACGACTTAATGATAAGTATTTGTGTCTATTCAGTCTTACAACTTATCCCGAAAAAAAAAAACATTGTAAAGAAAACTGGTTTCTGAAAATTAAACAATCAACCCCACAAAACCTGCAACTCTGCTCTAAAATCATCATAGAATTTCCTGTGCAATTTTCCTCTGTTAATTGATAACTTGAGGCAGACAAGCCAAGACACCTGGTTACGTTTACATTCAATTATTTCCACACCCGGTTCACTAGAAATTGCTTCTTTGTGTAAGTCCATAAGCCAGTGGCTGTTCAAACTTTAAACATTAAACAACAAACAATGACAAAAGGTTTTATTCTGGTATTCCGCCCCTTTCACCGCCATCCAAAGTCGATGTCGCCACCCCAAAACCACATCCTTCAAGTTGGCTGGATGCAGCATTGAGGTGAGGTATTGGAGTGCTTACGGCTACCTTTGCCAGGACCTGGTTAACTACATGCTTAACTGTGCCAGAAGGAATGAGTCGTCGGCCACTTGACCTTCTTTTCTTGCTGGTCTCACTTAGAAAACTACCAACCAATGACTTTTCCTACTTAGGTAAGCACCTAGTTGATGTGGAGGATTTTTCCCAGGTATACACATTTTCCCAGAAAGAGCTCCCACTACAAAGGGGGGAGTTATTTAAGTAATTACACATGTATAGCCGGGAGCTGAGATTGTATGTAGCCCGACAGGAGGACATATCACTAGGACAAGAACAAGCCAACTGTGAATAACAAGTGCAGCTGGAAGCAGGGGGTTGAACAATATACATATATTGAGAGGTAGTTACTTCCATTGCTTTCGGAAGCTCCTTGTAGGACGTTGTAATCGTCATCGTTGTTTGTCATCGTTTCTAGCTGAAGCTAGATAGAACGGAAAACAGAAAAGCCTGAAAAGGAAATTAATGTTTACAGTACCCAATTGACCTTTTCCTATTGATTTTTCTTCGGAAGCAGCCGTGTATAGTTGGATGTCTAGAAGTGAAGCTGCCCCACGTCCTTATCCTTGTGCCATAAACTGAACACGTACGTTCGTACAATTGTTGTCAAATTCCTTGCACAATTTATTATAAAGAAATGGATTTCGCCTTTATATTCGGCGAATATTCGTTTGCTGTTATCGTTATTAATCGGTTGTAATTAGAAACTTTTTAATTGATCAACTAATTGGCGGTTACTGCAACCCCTTCTGCACCCCGTTGAATTAATTGAAAACCGTTGAACCTTAATAGGAGTTAATTGTAGATTTGGAGCCCCTCTTTCTCTCAGGCAATTGTTAAATCTGTGTTATTTTAATGACTGGAAACAAATTCGACGTCGAAGCTAAAGGGTAATTGCTTGGGCCAATTTATCTTTTTAATTACCCTATTTGTCACACATTCCGTTCAGTGCTCGGTGAAAATTGTTATAAAGGGGAGAGAAAGGAATTAATTTTATTTTTTTCGGTAATAATTTAAAGCTAATAATTGCCACTTTTCCGCCCCATCCCTCCATTATAATTTACACCATTTCCATTTTATCAACAACAACAACAACAGCGAAAAAAACACAAGATGAAAACTCTCCAATCTCGATGCGAGGAGAGGTTTTCTTCTATTGGAAACCCCAGGCACGACTAGTCAGAGCAGTCTTCCGGGAAATGCGAGAAACGTGAAATTAAATATGGATTCTGGCCACCCCCTCCCCCACCACGAGCCTTTCGTTATATTTTAATTAGTGAATTCTTCTAGGAAATTGAATTTTGAATTAAAGACAGCCACTGAATCGGGAATCTTTCTTTTTTTCACTCTCTACCATTTTGAAGTCACCGGGATCAGACAGGACGAGTGCCTCAATGGAATGGCTGCTTCACTCTGTCAACTCTGACTTTTGGGCACTAATTGTCACCAAACTTTTGGATGTAATTTAATGATATCTTTTCTTTATCATAAATTAATTCCAGTTGAACAAAACTAACTTTTAATGTAATAGAATCGTTCTGTTTTTGTCCTTTTTTTTGTCTGAATGTCGGAGCGGTCTGGTTTGTGAATGAAGTTACATAAAAAGTTTGAGTTTTTTCAATTAAAATTGGCGTTCTTTTTTCAAGTCGCTTGAAACTTTTATGGAAGCATAAACTAATATTTCAATACGTAGACAGACAGATGAATAGGTCAACATCAACGTATAAAAATCGATTGTTATGATTGATTA
Organism: Thereva unica; assembly: GCA_949987705.1. Classification (NCBI taxonomy): domain Eukaryota; kingdom Metazoa; phylum Arthropoda; class Insecta; order Diptera; family Therevidae; genus Thereva; species Thereva unica. The sequence continues at coordinate 135,279,127 of OX465282.1, forward strand.
AAATATAAGCAAACTAGACTGTCAATGCTGCACTGCAAATTATAGATTTAGTAGCCCAGTGAAGGACAAAATTCATGTTTGTTTTTAACTGGAAGGGTAGGTGGCGGTTTTATATATTTTTAAACTTGCTGCCGTGTTTTCTCCATTTATAATTGATTGTTCTTAAGTATTCCACAAACATAAAAGCAATTTGGTTAGCACAGATAACTCGGGGGAAAACATTTCCAGTTAAAGCATTCTGACATGGAATTTCAGTAGCCTAGATTACACAGGCCTGCAAGGTTTTTTTCTTTTCAGTCCAATAGTCATATCCCAAGTATTTTTTCGCGCTGAATCCGAATCCGTTGGCCAAATTGCCCTATCACGTCAGGATTTTGAGCAATCCCAACCTAAAAGTGCCAAAAAGCGTGTTTTTTGCACTTTTGCGCGTTAAATATCTCAAAACTATGGAATGATAGGGTAAATCTGACAACGGGATCGTTTTCAGCATGCCAAAATCTACAGAAAACCATGTCGAAAGCGTGAAATTTGCAAAAACTTTTTTTGTAATACTGAAAAGAAAAACTTCTTGGCGCGAAATCGACGATTTTTATTAACACATGATTATTGAAAAGAAAAAGAAAATGACCCGTTTTTTGCAGGCCTGTGTTATCAACCCAGAGGTATGAGGGTCGATTCCCGTCTGCACAGTTTTCATGCAACTATCCATTTCTTTTATTTAGGTAAGATTCCCAGGCAGGGGCGGCGCTTTCATAGGTGCGAATGGTGCACTTGCACCGGGCGCAATTTTTCGGGGCGCAATTTCTGAAATTAAGATTAAAAAAAATTTGGGGAAAAAATATAAAATCGAAAAGTATAATCGAATAATAATATAAATAATCGAAAAAAAAAAATATAAAGTCACGTGTGCAAGAAATTACACAAATTTATCCAATTTTTATCTCTGTACTTTCTCATGCAAGAAATGGCTTCTCCTCGTGCAGGAAGTTTCCAGAGATTTTAGCTTCGCGAATCGAGAAATCGGGAACAAATCTTCCAAGTGAAAGAAAAATCTCTCATCTATTTGGAGCACTTTTTGAAAATTCTTTAAAAAGCACCATATCCACTCGCACAAAGGAAAAATTGTTGCGATGGCTCTGAATTGTGTATTGCTGCTGTTTACCGCGATTGATATAAACTTGAGGGCGCTGTTGCTGCACTTTTAAATTCTGTTTAAAGAATTGTTAAAAGGGGAAGACGAAATGAGGAGAGCAAAACTCCTTGTGGCGAGAAATCCTCTTGAATTGCTCTTTTTTTGTTTGCTCCTTTAAACCCCCGTCTTCAACGGCCTCAGTTCAATAAAGTTCAATTCAATCTGCATAAATGGCTTCGCTGGCTGGCATGTTCAGTCCTTCTTCAAATTGCTGTTGCTTTCTCGCCAGAAGTTAGAAATGCAAAATGGCTCACTGGAATGATATGCCATTATTCCAGTTGATTATTCTCTTTTGGGCAATTTTCAATCCCAATTTCAAGTTATGTTTGGCGAATTCAGGCTTTATTTCTCCTGAGTTCAATATGTGAAACTGCATTTAAGCTCAGGCAAAAAGTTCAGGAGTGCAGAAGTCAGGTGAAGTTCAGTACACTAATTTGACTCGAACTTGCGCAGTTTGGCCGGTGAAGCCGTGGTATTACTGTCTAACAAATTAATATGGCCTGTGGGTTTCACACAGGCCAACCCACAAAAATTTGCTCTGTATTCGTTCATTCCCTTTTTAAATTCGCTGAATAATCGCATGGGTTTTCACAAGAGCCAACTTTTCCAACAAAACTATACGTTAGAATGCTTTAGCTTGTTGTTGTTGCTTTAATATTAATTCTAGCTTCTGGCATTTCCTTTCTTTTCTTTTCCTACCAAAAGGGAGGGAAAAATCAACAACAACCACACAGCTGTCAAAAAGTTGGTTCAAAAACTCCGTGAAAGAATTCAAAGGTTTAGAAAATCTGCCCCCGCCCCATCGTCCTTGCCTACTATCTGCTCCACAAACGATGCTTTCAGCAGAATTTTGGTGGTTGGATGTTGACCCATGTAAAACTTCCTATATTTGTAATCTTTTTTTTATCTTATACGCGTTATTATGGTGCAATCTTATATTTTGCGTACACTATGAAAAATTAGCTAGTGTTTGGGTCTTTTTCCATTGTCCTTCACTGCGTTCAAAAATGAACAGGTTATGGGGCGCAATATGGCAAAGTGCACCGGGCGCAAAAAACTCAAGCGCCGGCCCTGTTCCCAGGGTTACCAATTCGTATAATTGTTTTCCCTAAAGACAGGTCGAAATACCCTAAAAATCCCTAAAATCATTATTAACCCATTAAAGTCGGCTCGCACGATTTTGATGAAATTTTGAAATGTGAGCCCGTGGGATCATAAAAGTTCATAGAGACAAAAATGATTCATCGACAGAAAGTTCTTTCTGCTACCAAGCTATTATTGATAATTGGTCTGATGGAGATAGTGATGAAAGGGAGAACTTTAGCCAAAACGCAGACGCCATAACCCCACCTGATGCCCTCGATATTATTAGTGACAATGAAGAATTGGACGACAATGTTCAATTGTTGCTCGATGAGCTGGAGCTGCCTCGTGAAATTGCCGGACAATTCGAAATGTGTTATATATCACCGGTTACCACACCTTGCAGCAAACACATGGTTATTGGTTAAACCGGAAATCGTCGTAGGGACAGATTCAAACGAATCAAACAATTCTTCCACGTGTGCAACAACTCAGTTTGAATCCGAAAAACAAATTGGCAAAAGTTGCACCATTACGATTTATTGAACAAAATTTTCTTCAATTCGATGTATAATCCAGTGGATAGCGGTTTTAGGCTCCGAATTCTTTCGGACAACACCGATTGACTCGAATTTTGGACAGTAAATACGTAGAAGCTAAAGAGCCAAAAGTTATATTGTGTTGATGATGATGTTTTTCCTTGGGGGGAATGTCCCCCCTATTGGGGGTGGAAATATGCACACTCAAAATAATTGCAGAACTCAATAGAGCGATGGATTGAAAGCAAAAAATGTTGTATAGATTTATTTCCTTTAATCAATATCTGCCGAGTTATTCGATATTGAAATTGTTGATTTTTACCTAAAAAATGCATGTTTTAGAGCGTTTTTCACGAACAACTTAAAAACCTAACAAAAAAATATTATAGAAAATATAAAGCTTTTAGAATAACGAATCTACTGGTGTTTTATTTATTTCTGTAGACGAAACACAACTCGAGTTATGAGTCGTTAAAGTTGACCGTTTGCTCGCCGTAAACTGGACTCGCACTATTCGACATTAAATAGAACCAAAACTACCAATTTTTGGAGAAAAACTTATAGGACCTTATTTAAAGTACTTCAAAAAACGAATGGCTTCACGGCAAGAATTAAAGGCAAACGCAACAAATGTACAATTAACTTTGTTTAGGCAGGGCCGGCTTTAGGTATCATGGCGCCCCGTGCGAGATATTTTTATGCGCCCTTAACTTTTTAAAAATATGTGTTTTAGGTATATTAATAATCACAAATTATACAATAACCGAATAAAAATAAAAGATGGTCTGACAACGGGCGAACACCGGCCGCTTTGATGTACATTCGGGTTCCCGACGGCCAAACTCGACCAAAAGATTTAAATGCCCGAGTACTGAGCTGTACACAATGACATAACGGAAAATTTGAACCAAAAAAAGTATCTGCACCAAATGTATTGTTGAATGTGCTTCATGGGAGTTTGATCATTTTTGTTATGTACCAAACGTCCTTTGGAGTATTATACTTAAAGTCTATCGATGCACAAGAAAAACAAGCTCGTCAGATGTCGGTTTGTTTTTTAAAAAGTGTGTGGAATTTTTTTTAATTAACCACACGAAAAAACCGCACATGCCCGAGAACTATGTTTTAATCACGGGCAGTGTTCGCCCGTTGTATGGGCATCTTTTATTAGTTGCGGTTTGCAGATCCATATGTCTTCGAATCCTTCGCATTGCTCTTCCAAAATGTTTATTTACCCTATAACTTAGCAAATTTTAACTGTTCGTGAAGAAATCTAGAGTGACTCAAAAGTTCGTCTTAAAATAGTTAGGAGTAGTTAAGAAAAAAAAAAAAAAAAAATTCTACCAACTTCAAAAATTATGCTGGTAGCATACTCGCATTAATGGGTGGCGTGAATAAAAACTGAGTGCAAGTGTATACTTCATTTTTTGGAGTGATCACTTAGTTTGGCGTGAATGAAAATAACCTTTGCTAAGTACTTCAGTATGTCATTTCTGTATATAGAGTGGTATTTTGGTATGAATAAAATTCAGTTTTTACGTTTGTTTGTGAGTGAACTCGTAAAAGTTGAGGGTAGTGGCGAGTGAACTTTAAAACGTGAATTTAAAAAAAATGGAAAATGTATGATGAAATTGATTTTTTGGATCAAATAGATGAAGAGGTAATCGTTGATGCAAAAAATGAAAAAGGAAACTTCAATTTAGGGGACAATTTCGTCCATTTAGGTATATCCATGCGTGATGGACACGTGTACATTCCAGGGCACCAATTGCACTAGGAAATTTATTTTTTGCCAACCATTCCTTCTTTGCCTCCTTCATCTCTTCACATGAAATCGGAAATTTGATCCATTCATCTGCTGTTGAGGTGTGTAGTGCTATATGTAACACTACACACCTCCCGAATTATTTTGCCGGTGTTGTCCTATGGATGCCAAGATCTTCACCTACACAGACTTGAAAGCCCGGATCACCTACATATCTCAAGAAAGTTTAAGCTTTGGTAAAGCAAAGGTTCAAAGAATGAGCAAAATCACAATTTTCTTCGTTTTTTAATATTTGCTCATGCTTTGAACCTACATACATATCCACTAATTTTCTACTTTTACTATTTTACCTGTACTATTTTGATTTTTATAAAAATATCAATGCTGGCTCGACGTATAACATTGACACTTCTATACTTTAATCCCAAAATTTCCCATGAGTGAATTGCATTTGAATGAGGGAATTTTTATTCACACCACATCGAGTGTTCACTTTTAACGAATCACTTCACTCAGGAGTGTTCACTTTAAGTGTACACTCAGTATTTATTCACACCACCCAATGTCTGTAAAAACTTTAGGGAATACTATGAAAAATAATTAGCCACCTAGGATCGCTTTAAAATTATTAAATCTGTCCAGACGGCTAAACAAACAAGTGCCTCTTATATTGTCGCTCCTGATTTTTGTGAATTTTCATTTCCAGTTCCGTGTCTATTGAAACCACACATACCTTGATATATCTACCAACAACACCAAGGTAAATTGGGATTTGAAAAAAAAAAAACGAGATTTTGTTGCAATAATCGAATAAAAATGTGATAATCACACGCCACAACAATTACGTATCAATTGTAATGATTCATTACAGCTGCAGAAATAAAAACGAAAAAACTGAAACTGTAATTAGTGTTGTTTCAGTTCATTCAATTAATTAACAATCAACGATTATCCCCACATTCGCAATTTATTAAGTAGTTATTTAATCTGGCTGACATATTGATTAATGCACAATTTCACATTTTATTTGATTCATTTTTATTTTGTTTTTTATTTTGTTGTTATTTTTTCCGTTTTTCACAAATGAACATATTGAATTATTAATTTAAAAGGTATAAAATATTAAATTGCGCCAAAATATTGCCGTGATTACTTCATTCGATTTTAAATTATGCTCGGATGTTTTTTAGCTCAAATAAATTATTTCGGGGATTATTAATATTGTAGTGTTTTTAATTGTCGGATTTCCGTTTGAAAATTGCTTTTTTGTTGTTGAAAATAAATCAAAAATTCATACGTTTCCATGTGTTGGGTATAAATTCGGTAATAACGGGGGAAATTATATGAGCGTAGAGCGGAGAAAACTAGGTTATGATGTGATTTGTTTTCTGTATTGTAGAAATAATGGAGTTTAGTGTTTCAAATATTTTGGTATTGATTTAATTTTCAACGAGACAATCTATGTAAATCTGGAGTTGATTATATTTTGTTACAAATTACAAGAGTGGCACTGTTTCATGAGGTAAAACCTCTCTTTAAACATTTTATATTTTGTTTAAAAACTTCTTTGCATTAAATTATAACTAATAAGATTAAACTGTGTTTAAATTGTCGTGTAAGACGATAATGTTGTGTAAAAAAGTTGAAGAATACACTTCAATGGTTGAGAAAAATAAATCGTTCATGTCACTACTTGCAGTAAAAACGGATGGTCCTTTGTTACCTCCATCAAGAAGAAATTCAATACATACACAACGCGCACACAAGAAGAGTATTTAAAAGGATATCAGGTGCAGTAAGATGAGGTAGTCTAAAAAAAAGTATAGAGAAATGCTGTAAAATCAGCCATAAGAAAATTAAATATAGTAAATTTAAAAGTACACCCTAAAGGGCTATAAGACGTAAAATAGAGGGAAATTGCTAAACAAACGCCGAAAAGAGGTGTGAGATCGAGGAGAGACACGGTGTGATAGAGAAAAAGATTAGATCTACAGTTTCCTGCCGAGTAAATAAAAATGGTGTTACAACGGGCGAACACTGACCGCTTGGTTTTTTAAGGGGCTTAAGGGGCGTAGAGTTTTTGAATATTTTTAATGGGAGCACATGCGGCATCACGACGGCTAAACTTTACCAAAACATTTAAATGGCCAAATACAGGTCAATCAAAGCGGGTTAGCCTCTAGTGTTTTGTAGTATGGAGTTGCACCACTTTTGCAGTGAACGGCACATTTGTTGTGATACGCCAGGACTGGATTCTGCTTGTAGAGTCTTTAAAGAAGAAGAAGCTCTGAATTTTGTTGTTGAGTTTTAATTTACACTTTCCCCAAAATCAGTTCTTTTTTGAGTAGCTAAATTGCGCCAATTTAACTTATAGTTTCTGCCGGGTGTCGAACTTGAATATATGTAAAGAGAATGAGCATATTACGATTGTCCACTTGTGTATGTAGTGTGTGTGGGGTGTTTGGCCGAATAATCCTACAAACAATCTCTGATGACCGTCACATGACCGAGAACCATCTTCCAACCACGGTCGGTGTTCGCCCATTGTAAGGCCATATTTTATTTTCACTCGTGCTGACAACATAATATCAAACTGCACTTACTTCTTATGGAAATGCGTCTCAAGGCATCGATTTTTTCGAGGGAAAAATCTAAAACTTGGGAAATACTAGATTAAGTTGTAGATAGTGTTGTACTTTAGCGTGGGAACCAATAGGCAGCCATACGTTACAAAATCCAAGTATCGAATCTGCTAACGATTGGCATTTTTCCAGTCATTGAATCAGGCTACCCAATTTGCGGAAATACAACGCACTTTGCCTGAAAGTTGTCTTTTCGGCTGATTGAAGTATAAATCGTTATTTTGTATCACCCATTTAGTGCACGCATCATTTCGCAGAAAACAACCTCACTTCTCCCATTTTCAAAATCCTATTTCCTTTGCAGGTTGAGCAATTTCCTCGAATTTCGAGTCGACAGAAAAAACAGATGGTAAATTTTCAATGTTTTCTATATTTTTAACGTGTATGAGTCATTATTATAGACACACCCACAATTTCTATTTTTTACCTGACCTGATACACATGTTCGTCACAACTGTCTGTGCCTACTCATTGGCAAACTACATTTGTATGTGCCCCTGCGCCTTCTGGCATTGTCCGCCTCTAGTCCCGGGGCCAGTGGGCCTAGTCAAAAATCCAGTGCAGACTGCACCAACAAAATTTCGTGTGCCAGGAAATTTTTCATACGTGCCAATTCCGGCACACGTGCCGTAGGTTCGCCATCCCTGTTCTAGGACAACCAAGGCCTTCACACTGCAGCGTCATTTAAGAAGAAAAACATTTAACGCCTTAAACATTAATTAGGATAATCCTAATCCGAGATTTTATCATAAACATCAACTTTGAATATCCCGGATAAAATCGAAAATTGATAATGGCTTTTCAACCAATTTGCCTTGTGAAAAATTATGATATTCGAAATATTTCCAATGTGAGATAGCTTTTAAAGCTACAGCCTTGTGAGGTGTAAGGGGGTCGCTTCGTGAGTGACCTTGGAAGCTTTTCCTTTGCATACTGGCAATTGTTTATAATGTTGTAGTGAACTTTGATCTGACCTCGATCGATTGAAGTATATGCAAAATATATGTATATATGTATATATATGCAAAAATGAGGATAAAATTGCGATACAAAATCCCACTAGTTTTCGCGCTATTCGATGATGTTAAAGCATTTCAAACTATCACAGATTTCATCAAGCAATCCTTGAATTGAAAATCTTCATTGATGTTTATGGGACTTAAAATTTTGCACAGAAAGAGTTTCTACATTTACAACTTTGAAAACCCCGATTAATACGACCTATCGCAACATACAAATGCGAGGTTTATTTACTAACGACAACCGATGAAAAAAATCTGAGACTATTCGATAGAAAAATAGTTCGAAGAATATGCAGTACAAAAAGACATAGTGTGGTTTGCCAAGCTTAAGGACTGATATGGACATGATTAGCACATCTAGTAAGATTCAATGCTCCAAGCAATAAATTCAATAACGTTTAACCAAACAGCAACTAGGCCAAAATTGGAAATAGGGAAAGTATTTGCAATTCATTAAAACTCAAAACAATTTGCATGCAATTTTGCAAATGAAAGTCAATCACCGAATTTGGACGTATTAGTGCAAAAAAGTCATCAAATACCAGCTAACGAAACAGACTGTAATCCCTCGATACAGAAAGTAATTCAATTTAATCTTAGCAAATTAAGTTCGCATTCACACATTAATTGCGAGAATTAAGTTATAAAATTAACTCATCCCTGTTTGCACCAACTTCCGTATTGTAATGAAGCTCAAGCTTGCTCTCTCTCTAACTCTCTGCCTTTGCGCTAACACCCTTAGATTTGGTGAGAATGGCATGCTTGTAATCTGTACATATATAGGATCTCTGGCTTCACATAAAATTGTAAGAGTCATTCGTTATGTTACATCACATTCCAACATAAATTCATCTTGCGTTCACGGCGGCTTATCATGCTAATTTGAAAATGTACATGCGTGCCGAAATAAAAAGTTACAAAAAAGAAATTTAAAGGCTTTCCATATTTTAAAATGACACGAAACACAAGAAGGCGAAAAAAAGAAGGAAGTTCGCTAGTAAGCCGAGGCCAACAGGAAGTGATACATGTACGGGGTAAGTCTCTGCGTAAACAAATAAAATTTAAAGGGCTCAATATATATTCCTTGAAGGGCTAAATCATAAATTTCCCTATAAATTAAGCTTAGCTCTAGAGTCAATTTATGGAGGCGTATCTGTTTCAAAGCAGCTTCTATTCTTGTTACGTGTTGTGTGTTTGAAAATAAAACGCATATTTGTATATGTCTATGTATATATAACAAGCGAACAAGGAATCTTGTATCTAGAGGACACGAAGGACGAAGGCATCCAGAATGGCTTTAATACCCGGCAAACAGTGCTCCTCAAAGGTTACTGAGGGTCTAATTTGCGAAGGAAGGAAATTTGCAATCACGTAGAGTTGCTTTATCAGCTTACAACCGATTTACATCACCGTAGACCATGACAATGGCACAAGGATACAGCGTTCGTGTTTTGCATAATATTTTAAAACGATGTCACGCACAGGACCCGCATACCAGCTTCAAGGATGAAAAGGGTTTGTTTCGCGGAGATGAACATGTGATTTAACTTTTTAATGAGTCCCCCAACGTGGCACAGCATTGAATTAAGTAAAGCTGCAAGCTAAGGTTTACCAAAATCCTTTTAAGCATCCCTACAAACACAACTACAATACACAAAAAAACAAAAATTCCACCCGTTTTTCTCCCAGTTTTTATCTCTTGTTTATTTACGTTCTATATTTTACCTTATTTCGGGTTCATTTTGAATTTCTTTTATTCCCACATATAACATAAAAACACAAACTGCAGGAATACCTATGCAACTAAAAGCTACGGGAAAAGGATTCCACTAGAGCAGGAATGCTTTGTTCCTTTGTTGATTATGTACGTTACGCATGCTAAGAATTTTCCTGGAAACTTCATGGTTTTAAGGAAGCTGCTTTGTGCGGATCTTCGGGAAATTTTAATAAAAGAACTACAACTATGCTCATGTAGGAGTTGCAGAATATCCTTGCAAACAATTTTTGCACTAACGAAGGGCTTTCATGTGTGCTCCATTTAGTACAACCCTTTAATAGAGTTGAATATATGTTTTAGGTAATTAGTTTTTTTCTGAATCTAGGACATTTTTTCTGTGTGAAAGAAATTATCACGATTTTCTGTATGTATTTCAAGATGTTATATTTTGTTACCAAAGCTTTGGAGTAAAATTTTGTTGCTAAAGAGATTTTAAAGGACTCGTTCAACGCTTTGTAAGAAAAGGCATTAAATGAATACATCGTCAAACACCTTTGTAGAATTGACGATAACTGTTAAATGAAAGCATTTTATAGCAGTGCATGTGAGATTTTCTACTCACAGATAAAATGTATAATTTTTAATCTTCAAAAATTCTTCATCTTCTTCTTTCATCTGAATTTCTTGCCTAAAGAAGTTTCATGAGGTAAAATCATATTACCATGATGGATTCAACTCAGGTTGAACCCGAGTCCAACTACATGTAGATGCGAGTCGAGTTGAATTATGGTCGACGGAACTCTGCGGTAAGACCTATGGGGTGCTACAGCGAGGGAGACACAACCTTCGATGGAAGGATGGCGTAGACTAGGATGCTCAGAACTTTGGGATGCCAAACTGGATGGCCTCAGACCAGAATCGGGACCGGTGGAGAGAACAGTTGCGGGAGGCTAGGACCGGATCCCGGTTGAAGAGCTTTGAAAGAAAAGAAGAACTCGAATCCGCTCTGCTACCTGGGTTGAGATGAAATCATGCATATAGATGCGAGTTCAGTAGTTGAATTTAGTTGACAGCAACATCTCTGTCTTTTGACCTTTTTTTATTTTCAACTCAACCATAACTCAATTATTCAACTCATCATGTATACGTACTACATGTTCCTAGATATTTCTCAAACTTATATCCTTAGTTTGTATTAGTACAAGAATTCTAGAGGTTTTACTAAACAAGTTTCATTGCCATCAATGGTCTTCTTAACTAAGAAGGAGAAGAATTATATATGTATATTTTTTATATGAAAAACCCAAGCTTAGCAGTCATCCTTTATGCTGTCAGTCCGTCATGTCGTTCAGGTCATGGCGCGATATGTAGTAGTAAGCTTGGTTTGAATAGTAGAGAATAATAGGAAAGGGGTAGGGGTCTGGAAGGTGTTCAAGGAAATGTCGATGGTCCTTACGTTTGAACTCTAGGATGATGTACGAGTTCGGCAATACTGACTGCGGAAGATTATTCCGCAGTCGAATTGTTCTTTCCATAAACGAGCTTTTAGGCCATATTGTGCGCGTGCGGGGGGCTGCAGGGTATGGGGGTGGCCCGAGCGGGCTAGTCTTGTGTTGCGGGAGAAATATTGCCGTGCAGGCAGAAGGCCCTGATTTCAGTGGAACAGTCGCTATGGTAATAGCGATAAATAGAGAGGGCTGCTACATTCCTACGATGGCTTAAAGCGTCTATGGAAGCGCCCAAGTTGGAGGAAGTAAAATTCTTCTTGATGGAAGTTACCAAGGACCAGATGTTCTTAAAAGTGGAATTAAGAATCTTACTTCTCAATCTATCAACAAATGATGATTTGACTTTCCTGATGATGGAATTACAGGAGTTTCTCAATTTGATGGACTCAAGACGAAGTGGGAGAGTGAGGGATGAACAAGCGCATACCCGTTCGTATGATTTTGGTGACGCATAGTTCGCATTGGCATTACGGAAAAGCAAATCATAGTCAGGGGCTTGGAAGAAACAAGTAACACCCAACCAGTTGGATTTCCCATAGTGCCAGACGGTTCTATTAGGATCTGTGGTGGTTTTGGCGGATGATGCATATGAGAAATAAGCGCTAACTAGTTTGTGGTCCGTGTTGCCAAGGGGTGAGCTAACCTTGACGGAGTACCGCGTCGGATGAGAAGTAAGAAAAAGATCAAGGACATAGGCTCCTTGACCTGGGCTTTTTGTCTGTTTGTAAGGAATCAAGAGGTCACTTGCAGTCCACGGCCTGTCAGGCGGTTACCTCAAGTCGGCATCCTTCAGTCAGACTGAGTACTGTGTGGCCTTCGACGGGCTTGCCGACCTGGCGTGAAAGGCCACCGGCGGCCTGTAAGTGAATTGAGGTCTTAAGATGTTGTGTGATTTCAACTGTTTTACGTAGGCTAAGCTAGAAACTGAGGGTTAGTGGGAGACAACTTTGTCGGAGTGTTATGCCCACTTTCCGCTAACCACGCGACAAAGCAGACAGTACCAGACTACCGGTTTATCGACCGTTGGTTAAAACCCGACGTAAAGGGAATTTTAACAAGGTACCAGTCAAACGTTTAACATGGAACCAGTTAAACGCCGGATAAGCCGGCGAGATACCGTACTAGGGCTACTCTGGAGATGGCTTCCCTACCTTTTAGAAGTAGAGATCGCTTCCTCACTTGTTATACCTAGAGGCGACGGCAGGATAAAGGGAATGCATTGATGTAGAGAGGGTAGATAAAATAAAATAACAAATACTCCCTAGTAGAATTGAACCGCAAACTTCTGGTATGACACTCAGCCACCTTAACCGCTATTGCCAACCGCTACCAATGCCATTATATATAAAATAATTAGGAAATTCATGAAAACCTCTTAGAAATTTTACCCACGCGTAAAATAGGACAAGCTGTCTCTTTGTCGGTTGCCAATTTAAAATGGTATTAATTTTTTATGCTGGTTATTTAGCAAATCTCATGGCGAGGAAATGGAACAACAGCAGTCAGGTATAACAACCGTTTTAAAAGGGAATTATAATATTTACCACGAACAAAATCCTCTTCCAGCTAAAGGTAGTATTTTCCTCAGAGAATACACCCCAAAAGCGGACCAGTTTTTTACCATGATGCTGGATGTCAACGTCATAGCAAAGAAGTAAAAGCACCAAGTCCAGCGACATGAAAAGCGACAACCAACAAAAAAGGACCTCATTTCATGATAATGCCACTACTGACTTCGTAGAAAATAATTGTTATCAAAATGAGCTTCACAAAATCTCCATCTGCTGCTGCGTTTCCTCAATTTTTTCTTTTAATTACATTTCTATTTATTTTATCTTAATTTATTTTCACAAGGAAAATGCGAGATTCTATAAACAAGTTTCACGAGAAAAAAATATAATTCTTCTCCCTCGTCCCCATCACAAAGCCAAGCTCTCGACTTTTAAAGGAAGACAAACACAGCTTTGTGTGGTCTAAGCTGGGTTCGTGCAAGTTTCAGTTCGTCCATGATTTTAATTTGCATATTAGAGAATTAATAGCCTTCGTTTCGTCAAAGTGCAAATAGCTTGTCTATGGGGACTTTGCTATCGAGCTGTGCTGGCTCTGTGCTCCTGTATTTTCCGAGTTTTTTGTCCACTTTGTATCCTTTTGAAAGTTTCTCTGTGTATGTATGTATGTATAGCCACCTCTGCAGATGAAGGCAGGACATTGTTTTAATTAAGTACAGGCAACGATTCTGAAGCTTTCTGGGGATTGAAATGAGTTGTCTTATCGTCACTACCGACGTACCTATGTACATACCTTCTGTTATCTAGATATATGTAAATCAAGGGCGAATTTAGAAGCAGGAGGGGGGGGGGGGAGAGAGGAGATGATGTTATCTGAAATAGTAACAGTAAATATCATAGTAAAAAACTTAGCTCCCTAAAAATAAAATAACTCTCAAAAAAACTGTTAATCGCAAAACGAAGAATATTGAATTCTTTTCTCGTTCTTGAAGCTACATATCTTCTATGGAATGTATTAACGTGGATAGTGTGGATAGCCCCCTTTTTTCACAGATATCCAGGAATCATCCCTGAAAATATAAGCTACATAGTCCCACAAAGGATTTAAGAGGGGCCTTGGTAGCATAGGGAGTAAGGCGTCTGGCTACCATCCCAAAGGTCCCGGGTTCGAATCCCGGCCAGCCTCACCGTCCTTCGCCTTTTCCATCCACTTTCCCACCTACATAACTTTCCTTCTTTCTTCTTTCCTCTTTACATTCCTGATTCCTCCAGTCATAGCCTTCCTTAGCCCTTCCCCGCTCCACCAAAGCGCGTGTTATCGGTTGGTTGATGAGATTCAACTCATTTCAGGAGGCATAACACTGCAGCGAGTTGTTTCTCGATGCCCCGATATCAAAGTCGCGACAGTAATGGTTGGGAGTAGGTTGACAAAAAATATCGCGGGTAGGTTGTGGCAGTTCCTTCCTCCCTCGACCATGGTCGCCGCATGGTCTGCAATCATGTGAGTTCCGTTTAGGAAATGCTGGAGACGAAGACGAAGGTCGACAAATCCCCAATTGGACCGTTTGGTCAAACCTTCAGTTTCTTCGGATGGAGTCACCGAGCGGTGACGAAAGCTAATTGCACTTTAGTCACAATGTGATGTTGCACATTGTTTTTAACTGGAAGGTTAAAATTGGGCGGTTTTGTTAAAGAAGCGTACTTCGTTAATAGCTTTTTATATATGCCAGTAATTTGGCATGGTATTGTTTGGGGGTTGAAGTCGACTCTAGCGCACACATTTATTCTAAAATTCGTGCGTTTGTCAACTAAATACCGATACTTGAAATCGAGAGACAACTCGAACTTCGTTAAGAAGTCCGCCCAGATGATGGCGTTTGTGGTGTAGGCTATTAGAAACTTGTTAAGATATAGTAGCGTAAGCCGAGCTGAAGTTCAAGCAACTTTGTGCCGAAAGTTCGGATCAGTGATCCGTTGGCAGCATACAGAAGGACGTTCGGGCTTCCGTTATGAGGTCGAATGAATCAGAAAATCCATCCGATTGTTGGTGTGACGGACGAATAAACGATATGAGCGGCCAGTTATATGCTCGCTCTTTTCGATCCCCTGAGCCTTAGGTTTTTTTATGGGGCTTGGTGTTGGTCAGTTTCTTTGCCAATTTGGCTTGCCAACCACCAAAACTGCAGAGTGCCTTGCAAGTGCCTGCTTCACTACCATAACGGTAGTGGAAATAGCACAGACTACCCCGTAGTTTGTTGGCCCCTGGTGGCCGAGGGCTGAGGAGGGCTTCCCTGCCGATTGGCAGGTGTTCGGCTTCTCGAACTGCACTGGTGTTTGACTAGATTGTCTAGCCGAGACGGTAGTTTGTTAATGGCGCTTTCAACGTGGGATCCGTGCTGGCCGGACTTGCGCGGAAGCACCGCTTCCGTGTGGAGGCACCTCTCATACCTTGTCCGCTATGGCTGCCAGCGCGGGTAAAGTTTGGTCTGCAGCGGTGGCCAATGAGACCTGGATGGCCTATGGGAGTCTCCTCTCCAACAAGGTCCGGATCTGGTCCTCATTGACCGCTGACGACCCTCCTGATAGTGCTTTGAAAGCCTGGAAGGTTTCCGGTCGCCGCGATTTCAAAAATCCAACAATTCCAGATACAGACCTATATTTTGATTAGATAACATTTCAAACGCCATTTTTTTCGGTGAAAAGAAAGACAGTAGCTTTTAGGATTATATATAGAAGTAAATTTCCTAGTTCAATTGATGATTTTTTCAGAACTAAAGTAATCCATAAACCATGGAGCTCTTGGGGGAATGTCCCTCATCACACCCCCTTGTATCCACCACTGTATAAATCGGGACTTTACGTTGGAATGTTAAGTTTGAAAATTAAGAACGCCATCCGGCGATGAAAGAGAGATAGAGAAAGTTTTTCGATTGACTATAATTAGAATTTACATCCGCAAGGATTTGCGAAATTCTCTCATCTGTCAATTTATTGGAAACCTTTTTCTGCGAAACCTAGCGAAAGGCTAGGGAATTACTTAAATTTCGTACTTTTGCCAATGATATGCCAATCAAAAAAGTTCCAAAGTGAAAGTGGAAGGGCACAGGAAATACCTTTAGGACTGAATAAAAGTGTAAAAGTTTTGATATAAGCCGAAAAGGGATGGGAGGAGCCGGTATTTGTTGTTGTTGTTTCTTTTTATGAAATACTCTCAAACTCTGACTACATTTTAAGGGAATTGCACCAATTTATAAAAGAAAGATAAAAATTACGTCATTGGACATGAAAACTTTCAAGGATTTTTACGATGTCTAACTTTGTTTATTTATTTTTTCTTTAGGCAATTGTACCTATGCAGTGTTTTTTTGTTGTTTCTAAAAGGTTTGTCAGATTAGGTTATCTTCAGTTTTTTTTGTTGTTTTGTTTTATTAAATTAGAAAAATTTTTTTTTGTATGTCTTACAAAAGGTCATAACATTAGGATAACATGAAAACAAGGACCTTTTTCCCTTGAATCGTAAAATATTAATGTGACCCAGCTCAGGGAGTCAAAGGGCGTTTATATAAAATATAAATCCTTTCATCCTTATGAAAGGCAATTTACACTCCACACAAACTTCGCTGACTATTGTCTGTCCATCATAAATAAACTGACTAATATTCCTGTCAAGAACACGGCTCTGTGCAGAGGAGCAAAAATTATATATAATAATAATTTTTTCCCAGTTGTTTTTCTGTTCACTTTGACAGGCGAGTACTTTAGTCAGAATACTTTCCAAAAGCGGACGGACAGGTCATAAAAAATCCCCTTCATTCTATCATTCACAACCTTCGTCTTGATTATCTCCCGGCCTCCATTTTTGTTATCTTACTTTATTTTTTTTACTTTGGTTTTTACTTTTATTAGGTGTATATATATTTTTTTTTTTTTTGTCTTGAATTTTTATAACGAAATTCCTTGCAATGGTCGATCTCTAACTTCTTCATTTTTCCACCAGGTCCTTGCCACTCTGCTGGTTAAGGCCGGCCGGCCCTGTACTCTCATGAAGGAATATTTGATCCCTTTTCGTTGGGAAATACTCCCTAAAGCACAGTACCTTTCTCCCAGTTAAGGGAATAAAATTAAAGAAAAGGTCCCACCTTACACATTACGATATATATAAGTCGTTAGATGAGATAGAGGATAAAAGAAGTGGGAGAAGATTACGTGCATAGCAAAACCTGCCCGAATTGTTGATACTTAAGGGCGAATCATTCATTTTATTTTCGGAAATAAATAAAATATTAGGAAAAAGGTTTTCCACAATTTCTATCTGGCTCGGTAACGAACCAAATGAAATAAACACTATTTCTGTTATTGTAATATAATAAAGATTTGCAAGGAATTATTGCGGAAATTTACACTTTATTTTATGTTAAGAGAAACTGTTTATGTGTGACCTTCACCTTTATCGAATGTGTTACCCTTATTATGGTTACCTGAACCCGTAATGAATTTGCTAAGTTCCGGAGTTCAATAAGGGCTCCCATATAGTAAGGCAAAACACAAAATCTATTGAATGGATTTTTTCGTTTCAATTTTGTGGTATCCAAACACTATAAGTAAGACCATAGTATCAAGCTGATGGGGTTTGCTGTACCTACACCTACTACAATAAGCCTTAAAGTTTCTTTTTGAAATAAAGTCAAGATTTCAGCGTAATAGTTTCCATTTTAATATAGAGGAATTTTAAAATGAAAAATTTACTTTGTGTTGATTCTCTAACAGTTTTGATAAAAGGAAATCCACTGAAGAACGAAATTCATATTTTGGGATGGGATCACAAAATTAAAAAAGACGAGTGTTACTCGTGCTCGAATACAAATTGCCTCAATCTTTGCAAATGGCTCGTGAGTATGTTTTAAAGGCGGTATTACAGAGGTAATGTGAGCAGTTAAACAAATGTTTGCTGCGGTAGAATGATGTAAAGGAGCGTATGCGAAGTAGCAAACATAAGTTATTTATTTATTTGCAAACAAGGCACACTTAAACTAAGTACAAATTAAAAAAACAACGTAGTAAAACAGTCTTTTAATAATAATTGATTAAAACCTACTGAAAACCTACTATTGTCAAGAGAGGGGGGTTATGTTAGTAGAGATCTGAGTTTTTTTATAGGATGTCTTGTGTAGTGAAGGCGAGAACCAGTCGCTATGACTATTGCAAGCCATACAGCATCTGTTGACGTGATCGTTCCTTGTGTAATCGGTACGGTGTGGATATTCCCTAAGTAATTTAGTGTGTTGTGTGTGTCGGTCTATATCATTGAATTTGATCTTGTCCGACAGAAACTGCACTTCCGACGTTTTCCACTTAGGGCATCGAAGGCAACACAAGATATGAGCAGTTTTCTCCTGCTAGATAATGGTATGAGATCAAGCACTTTGAGCCTGTCCAAGTAGTGCGGTAGGGTTTGGTAGCCATGGGGTTGTGTAGATGTCTCAGGGCGAAAAGGAGGAATATTTTTTGAACGGACTCGATCCTCCTGCTACTTACTTGGAATATGGGATCCCAGATAGGACATGCATATTCCAGGATAGGGCGGACTAGAGAACTGAAGAGTGTTTTAGTGACTCATACATTATAGAGCTCTTTCGCTCTCCTCCTTATGAAACCAAGAAATTTGTTTGCTCTGCCAGTAATATTATCGTAGTGCAGGTTGAAATTGAGTTTCTTTTTCTATGACGACGCCTAATAACCTGTGTTCTTCCGTTCAGATTTGATTTTAACCATTCCAAGGCAGAGCCTGATATTCCAAATTTTAATAATTTTTCAATTAAAATGCCATGGTCCACACGATGAAAGGCCTGCCTGAAATCAGTGTGCACAGTCCAATTGATTGCCACTCTCCATTCCCCATAGCAATTAGAAAATTAGGACCATGAGGTTAGAAGTTGTTGAACGCCCTTTGAACGGCACTATGGGAAAGCCAACTGGTTGGATCGTACTTCTTTCTTCCAAGCCCCTGACAGGCATTTGTGTTTCCGTAATGCGAACTATGCCGCCCTCTCTGTGTCGCCAAAAATATTCGAGCTGGTGTGCGCTTGTTCATTCCTCACTCTACCAAATCTGTGAAGCCTAGGCCGAACAGATGATGAAATGGGGAATGTATGAACGCAATCATAAACAAGCCGCCTGTAGAGCATACAGACGTTCGCCTTATGAGTCACTTCGTCGAGAGTACATCAAATATAGAAACTCCTGTAATTCCATCATCAGGAAAATCAAATCATCATTTGTTGATAGATGAGAAGTAAGAAGGCAGTCAAAACTGCTGGTCCTTGGTAACTTCCATCAAGAAGAATTTTACTTCCTCCTCAACACCTCTTTTTATTTACATCAAGAGAATGATAACAGAAAGCAAACGCAAGGCCCACTTATTAGCATCTCTGTTCGCCGCAAATTCTTCTTTACCCGATGCTGCTAGGTTACCCCCACTCTCGAGAATACCACCTACTCAATGGGCGGGGTTCACTTCAGGACTAGTAAATAAACAAAACTGTTGAATTTCGGAAACAGAGAATCCACACGTCCTTCATGACATGAAACACCACTGCACCATGAGAAAGACACTGTTTGGTCCGAAAACGGGTGAAAGAGATCTAACGAACTTTTTTCAACAAGACGGCCACACCGCAGCCACAGCGATGAAGTTCTTGCAAAAGTCAAATTTATGCCAGCAAGACCATTGACGAACTCAAAGATAACATACCAGCCCAAGTAACTGCTATAACGCCCGAAAACAGCTGCTGTTTTCGTATCGAATGGAGTTCATTTAATCGACATAAATGGTAGAGAATATCCTAAATAAATCTTGCTCATTTGTCAAAATCGGCAAAAAAATGTCGGAGTTATTCAATGTTGAAATACCGAAGGTCTATATGGCGCACCCTACCTAGCATGAACATTTACATATTTTAATGGGGGGCAAGGGTTTTTATGCAACAGGGGGCATAAGGTTTGAAAACCACTGCCTTGGGAACAAATGAGAGGCATAAGATCACTTCTGGTGATCCAGCATCATGCCAAAGGGGCGTCCATCGCCCTGTGCAAAACTTTCGTGGAGAAATATCTTACCCTTGGGTCAGTGGTGGCAAAGTCAATAATATCGTTTTTACTTGTTTTTTCAGGGAGTCTCGCGTCTCGCTACTCTTTTGGCGATTGTTTTAATTGTTAAAATGCAGCTCAGGACTTATACAGAGGGAGGGAACAATGTTTTTTTTAATTACGAGAATTACGTCTACCGTTCATTAGTTAGGTATGCGTGAAACTTTATTTTGTAATTGCATTTTTTTAATAATGAAGGGTTAGAGTTTTTAATGGTTGCCAAAAACTTTTTCGATGATTTTATTTACATTATCGTTTAAAAGTTAGATTGGACTGCTGAGACTGCTTCTTACTACTACTTTAATTTTAGACGAGGGTCTCAAAAACTTTGAAACATTCACAGGAAATGAAGCAAGAAATCAAAACCCGAAAATTTCCGATATCCCTTAAACAAGAAGGAGGATCGCAAAAGCTCCTAAAAAAACTCCCTCCCGATGTCTTGAAACTACCAAAGGTAAATAAAATTTACGTAACATTTTTGCAAACATGCCAAGGAAATGTTTCGTTTTGTAGTTTTATCCTTTTTATACACCCACCCCTACTAATAATTCCGAATCCTTAATGCAAAAACCGACAGTGGCATCCTGAAAATCCCCTTACAGCAGCGGTACTCGGTTAGACTAGTTTTGTTCCGTGTTATCTACTCCCTTGAAACTAACAACAAAAAGGACGAAATGAAGGAAGAACTATGCAACTCTGGATGCAAGAAGAAATGTGGACCAGTCCCACATTGTTTTCTTGGAGTACCTTATTATTACATATTTTTTTGTACCTCCTTTACGGGTACTTCTGCTCCTGCCTCCATTGCTACAGCAGATGTGGGGCTCCGCGTTCGTGGAATTTGTCTTCTTTAATCCTTTTGTGCACGTAAATCTGAAAAAGTTTCTCCCCGAGCAGGAGTCGAGCTTTTATTAAAAAGTTTCCGTCATCCCACCTCCACTTGCGCCACCGTGGCGATGTTGATGGAGCATCTTTTCCGGAAGCGTGCTCAGTTCTCACGGCACAATGGGGGTGGAAGGGCTTTCTTAAATCTCGATAATTTCAGGATGGTAATTCCCTCGGCAGTCGAAAGTGGATGAATGAATTAATGTTGCGGGTAGTACCTGCTATTTTTTACTCCAGAAAAAACTTTTTTCCACCCCTTTCAGAAACACAGAGAGCTTAACTAGAAAATGCTGGAAAATGTTTTTCCATTTTGATGAAAAAAAAAAAATTGTTTTTTTATTCCACGATGATGTTTGGAAGGGACACTTTCTGTTGCCTTGGGTAAGAATTGTTGAAGTTGTGCAAAAAGTTGGGGGTGTTTGATACTATTGTTGGTTTTAAACTTGGTCTTGTTGTGAATTTGTGTCATACTGAAACACAAGATGTTGTGAAATATTATGATGTTATAAAAATAGCGCGCTTTACAAGGCATGTTCGTGGATGGGAGTTGTTATATTATATTGTTTTATTGATGCAACGCTGTTTACACTGCAGTGTAATATATTTGCGCACTGGGAATTTCCTTTTGGTGGAACAAAAATGAAACAAAACTATAAAATATATATGTATGACTATGTTTTACTACCACTCCTCCGAGTGCTTAACGTAGAATAGTGCACCTTCATGCAAAGATAAGGAATGAAAAATTTAGACAAAACCCCAAGGATATTTTTAAACAAAATATTGTAAGAACTTTTTGTGATTTCTTACGTACCTAGTAAGGGCGTCAGTAATTTATATTAAAATATTTAAGCAACAACAATTCTCTGAAAATATACTTACATATAACAAAAAGATAAAACGTTTGCTTAAAAGTTGTACAAGCAAAACATTAATAACTTTGTATAATATTCCTTCTACATTTTTTATGAATATGTACTTTCATAAAACTGACTATGTATATTAAGCTTGCGATTATTAAAATAAAAAAAAAATATTAAAGTGAAATGGAAATGAGTAGTATAATTTTAATTGAGAAAATAAAATAAGAATAGAGCAAGATTACATTTCAGACAAACAAAAATCATAAAAAGAGATCCTTCATACGTAATACGAGTTCTTTGTAAATATTTGTAGTTTTACAGAAGTATTATGAAATTAGAATTGGAATATTAAAGAATAAGAATATTAATAATTTGCTTGAGTATAACTGTTGGGCTATCTTATTTCCAAATGGAGCACCTGCTCACCCATATCAGTGGACGGTATAAAACGAATGGCTGGCCCTTCCCTTAACATATTGCATTGGAATTACCCATCTTTCTATCCAGTGTCTTAAGACATGCATGCAATTATTCTTTCATCCACCGCCATATACAAATCCCACATTTGGCCTGAGTACAATATTTCATTAACGTCAAGGTCACAAAAACTTCTTTAGTGTGGCTAGGTAAAGGTCTAAAAAGGCCATTCAGGAATGTATCAAACCGCGGAGGAATGTATCAAACCTGATGAAAAAATTTTGCTACTAACATGGCATAGTCTTATACGCCCAACAGGAGATTAGCCTCCTCGGTACATTCTCTTTGCCTTCATTCCCGGTTTCAAATAGCAAAACAAGGAGTCCGATACTAAATAGAATAACTCGACTGTGGAACAAACTTTCGCTATCTTCTGCTTATATAACCTCAGGCCTACTTTGTCCTCCGTATTAAGCTTACTACTTAATATTGCAACATGAATTGACTTGATCAACGAAATGACGGACCGGTTTCATTTTTACTCTATAATAAAACTAGCATGGACACTCCCGCAACAGGCATGTATTCTCCCGCCCCAAGCATGCATGCTCGTGCCAAAGGCATGCACGAAATCACTTGTAAGGCTTTAAAAAATTGTATAGGACGAAGAAAAGGGGTAATTACTTGGTGACCATAAAGGGTGCCAATAGTATATTCAGGAGAACAGTGCTTGTTCGATTGCGTAAGTCAAGCAGCTGGACGTGGTTTGTGCTTAGTTGGGGGACTGCTTGGTAAAACAACAGAGGGTGCATTTACAAATTTTCATGCTTGGATTTGTGGATTTCCATGCTTTTGGCAGGCGCGTGCATGCCTGTGGCGGGAGTGTGCATGCCTTTGGCGGGAGAGTGTATGGCTGTGGCGGAAGCGTGCATACTTTTGGGCATGCCTATTTGTTCGCTATGCGTGCTAGCTGCGAGCGCGTTCGCGCTAGTACTAAAATTAACGACTAAATTATTTTTAATCGGATGGATTTGAAAAGTCTTGGCAGATCTATGATTTCACGATGACTTTTCCGATCCTAGGATGGAAAAGTGCACATTCTGAACCGCTCAAAAGTGTTTTCGATCCTTTAACTTGCCTTTTCTGAATTTCATTTAAGATTCACAAATTATCTTTTGAGTATTCGCAGAGAAATCGGCGTAACGACTAAGGAAATAATAAAAAAAATTGCTGAAAAGCGTAAAAAAGTAGAACTGTGACTTTTCTACAAACATTGCTCCGAAACTATTGATCAGGTATCTCATTAGTAAATAAACTGAAATCCTCTGAAACACTTCTTCTGGTCTTATATCAATTTTGAAAGATAATGTAAGGACTTATAACTATTTAATCCCCTTCTGAAAATATTTCTTACTACGCCACTGGGTAGCGCAATAAAACACGTAAGCTAATCTATAATTGAGGAAAAATATATTAAATACATGTATCATAGATTAGAGTGAGGCATTTGGCTTGCCCTTAAGTAGTCTCTAATACCACTGAAGTAGTATAAGTATTAAGGAAAAAGAGAAAACTTACTCAGTGCGAAATGGGTTAGTGCCTAAGAACGCTAGAACGCTCATTAAAAATCTTGGGGCGTTCCCTTCCATTTCATTTTATATCTTTTTTTGTACTTGCATGATCGCAGTGAACCAAACACATCCAATATGCTGCTTAACCACCGAATCGAACGAGAACCGATCTAAGCTTGCCTGTTTTGTTCGTCTCATACAATTCCTTAAAGCTCCAATTGGTGCTTATTAACATCACTCCAAATTCGCTTTCCTTACTAGCGCTACGAAATTTTCCCGCTGAGATAGCTCCTGGATTGATTCTGCCCATAGAAAGATGAGTATTTAGCCCCAGAGCTAAGCACAAGGGCCTGTTTAATTCTAGGCTGCACTAAGAAGCTTTTAGCCTGCGCTACACTACCCGCGAAGTTGCTTCAGCGAAGTACTTCTCAAATTTGATCGAAGTCCGAAGTAAGTGACTACAAACTACACCCTCGCGAGGAGTTCAGTCCTCCGGCACTCCACCCACCTAGAGGCCTTTGAATTGGGCACAAGAACCGCTAAAGATACGAAGTCACCCGAGGCGTAGTAGAGTTACACAAAATGAAACGAAATGTCTCTCTACACTCTCGACTTCGACCAACTTAGATACTTTGCGAGTAGTGTAGTGCTGGCTTTAGGTTCATCAGAGAATAAAGAATCGACCTTCCGGTATCTAACTTTTTACTTTATTCCCCTTTAATCCCTCATGGAAGATAGGACGGAAACAGTTGCCTTCCAGCGACTCTGTTTTGTGTGGCAGCTCTCAGTTCCGACCAGGATCTTCCAGTTGTCGCGGCCTTTGCTAGTAGGGTTCTCCTCGACGTTGTTCTAGGTCTTTCGACTCGATGGGATCCTTGCGAATTCCAGTCAAGAGCCTGTTTGGCTATATTCTCGTTTTCGCGTCGCAAGGAGTGGCCAATCCAATTCCATTTCCTTCGCCTGATTTGGTCGTCTATCCTTTTATCTAAACTATACTGTGTCTGTGCGATGAAAGAGCTTCAAAATACACTTACGCGTTGATTTTGAGATGTAAACTGAGTTTAAAGCTTTGAAATTATTTGTACGAACCATTAAACCCAATTTTAGTATGTAGAATACCTTTTAGATTGTCGCTGCTTAAATAAATTTAATTTACAAACAAATTAACCAAATAAACAAATAGCTTGCATAAGTCTTTGTACCTACTTTCAAACGATATCAAGGGTGCGAGGATGTCTTTACAATTTAGCAATTCAATGCATCAAAACAGGTTGAACATTCGTTCCCGTTTGCAAAACGCATAAAATAAGCATCAAGGTATTACAACCTTGACATTTTCGAAAAACAAAAAAAAATGTGTTCGAGTTTTAAGCTGCCCTTACACGGACAATTTTTAGAGCAATAATCGCCGTAATGGAGCAATCTGGAGCAATTCAAGCAATTTGCGGCAACGGCAATTTTAAAGCGACATGGAGCAACTGAAATTGCTCCAGATTGCTCCACTTATTGATCCAGATTGCTCCATTGCTATTGCCGGCGACTATTGCTAAAAAAATTGCGCTCGTGTATGAGCACCTTTACTTCAATTTTTGAAAAACATTTAAATTATTTTTGTAACCGATTCTTTAAATAAACGAAATAATAAAAATTACATACTATAAATATTTAAATTTATCCAGAAATTCTTAAACCAACAATTCATTTATAAAAAGGCATCTCTAATTTCCAGGAAAGCAACAAACTTTTCCCATTCATGAGGAAAATATACAATGATCATTTTTTTTAAACAATAAAACAAATATTTTTTAGAGTTTTCCAGTTATTTACATTATGCAAATAATACGTTTACTTCTTTTCCAAATATTACCAAGAAATATATTCCATAAATTCAAACAGAAATAATATTTCTATGAATTTTCAATGCAATATAAACTTTTTTTCACAAAAAAATAACAAAAAACATTATATATTTTTATTCAAACGAACATTTGTTTCAATTTCTTGGAATGCTATTAAATGACAAAATTCTGTGAAAATACATAATGTGAAAATACTGTGAAATTTCTGTGAACAATTTTCAGTATTTAATACATAGAAAATGCTTTTCGTTCAAAAAACCTAGAAAATATTTTCATTTTCTTTTTTAACCGACTTTAAAAAAAGAGGAGGTTACTCAATTCGACGTGTTGGTATTTTGTGGTCCTGTTCACGCATAACTTTGTAACCCAATAACTTTTTTGCTTTTTTTTGGTTCATTTGAAGGGTGAGCTTCCCACGGTGGTCCCGTTAAATATTTTCTAAATTCTGATAACGGAGTTCGAAATTAGGCATAAAAAACTGTTAAAATTGGTTCAACCTAAACATTTCATAGGCACCGAACAAATTACTTTATTGTTGTAAATCTGGCAGCAGGTCGATGGGGGAGTGGGTAGAGCGTCGGATCCTCGATTCAGCGTAGTGTGGCGTTTGCAGGTTCGATCCCTGGTTGGGGCAGGCCGGTTGTTTTCTTTTTCTCTTTTTCTTCTTTCTGAAATGATTTATTAACATATTGGTCAGCGGCCGATAGTACTTGACATAGCACAAAGGGCTAGAGAGAAGCATTCTTGTCTGTGGGATCTGTGGGGTGCGAGTTCGATCCTTGGGCTCGCGGTGCTTTTTTTTCGATATATATCGACAAAATAATTATTTTTTAATTTCCTTCGGGGAATTTTGTTCCATATTAAACAAGTTTTCGACGTGAATATGTACGTCTGTAAATTTGCTTCCAGAACAAAAGCCGATGAGAACGAAATTATGGCGAAATTTGCAGCTCAAAAAACTATTGTTTATATCGAATAAAGAAATATACCATGACGTGGACGAAGAATCAAAGAATTTTATTGTTTACATTTAATTTCCCCGATATCAATGGCAACTTAACTTTTTATATGCCTTATATTATCTTGATCTGTATGTGTGTGTAGTGTAAACAAATCTTGCAATTTGATTTTGACCCAGTTCCATATAACCGATCAACTGCAAATTTTGCACATACATATAGTTCGCATGAAACTATCAATCAAAATCTGCAATCAAATTTTGCAATTGCGCTCCCGGACCCCAGACATGGGTATCAAATGAAAAGGTGTGACAAGTAGAATACACTTCGCTATGTGGCGTCTTTCAGAACCCAAAATGCGGCCAACACAAAATGGCGGCTTACCTTTTTCTTTACAACTTGGCATGGGTATCAAATGAAAGTGTATGACGAGTATAGTACAGTAAGCTGTACGAGTATTATCCTTTGAATTAAAAAGCTACTTTACCGCCTTTCTGAAAAGAAGTTAGCCATAAAATAGTATTAAAATTTGCAAACCTTGAACCTTTCATTGGCAGTGAACAAATTGTTTTATTGTCACGGAATTAATACTATACAGGGTAAGAACTTTAACCAACGAGTGGGGAAAATTGGGAGCGATGCACAGGAGAGTTTATTTGGAGCACTCTCCCTTTACTGGAGTTTTCATAAATTTTATACAACAAAAAAACCGAAAATTATCCTCGTGACCATAAAATGTGACATTAGCATAACCAATAGCCCAGTTCTCTTTCGATGCGAAGGACAAGCAGCTTTTGGAAGTGGTTAGAATTCAGTTGGGGGACTGCTTTGGGGAACCATCTCTCGGGCTTGGCTAAAAAAGGCAAAAAAATTTTTTTCCTTTTTTAAAAAGGTTTTTTATAATGCTCCTAGAACCCTTTTGAGGAGCGTAAAAACGTAGGCTCCCTGCAATGACAGGCAATATTAAAAAATGAATGGACTAAGAAGCACGAAATAAAAAAAAATTTTAAAAACCGACTTCAGAAAAAAACCATTCCCGCGATGCACAAAAAAGGATGAAATAATTGTTTGTAATTCTTAACAACATCAATCCAATCAGAATGGATCTAGAAAGAAGAATCACTTTTGAAGACGGTGCCAGGTAGTAGTTGACTTTGATTGCAATAACTCTTGCTTCGGCAATTGTTTTCATTTCTTTGTTAGGCTTATGCCCTTAATATATCACCCACATGTGTTAGCACCGTCTTCAAAAGTGATTCTTCTTTCTAGATCCATTCTGATTGGATTGATGTTGTTAAGAATTACAAACAATTATTTCATCCTTTTTTGTGCATCGCGGGAATGGTTTTTTTCTGAAGTCGGTTTTAAATTTTTTTTTTTTTTTTCAAATATTGTTATTTCTTCCAAAAATTTCCAGAAGCAAATTCTCCTTCCTTTTTTTCATCGATTTATTTCTAAGGTTTCATCTTGATAAACAATGTTTACACAAGCATTTATTTTACATTTTCATCTTAAGAATTTCCCAGACGGGCGAAGTTTCTCTAATTATTTTAATAATATCCTTCAAAACCTATCATCCTAAATATCATCGAAGAAGACGAAGAATGTTTCACAATTTGTAGTAGGCGCAATGCCTGTTACGAAACAACTCCCAACCTCTGGCACCTATTTTGTTTCTTTGATTTCGGAAAATTGTGCTCCTTAATCCTGTTTGTTTACATCGTTAAGGTATCAAATCAGAAATTCTCATTTTATTTTGCAAGGAAAAGGACCAACTTTTCGCGGCTACCCACGTAACCTTGCAGGGGGTTATAGTACTCGTGAAAGAAATTTAATTTGATTTATTAAATCAAGGACTAATTAAATATGTTAATTAGTTGCGGTGGGTTCTGTAAGCATTCTTTCACTGTTAAAGGATATTAGGTTGGTATAAAAATAGAGAAAAATATTAATGGCGTTGAAGTAGGAATATGATAAAATCGATATAATTTTAATATTGAGGAGAACATTGCTTTTACCCTTTTCAATTCCCACAAGTCTGGCCTTCTCCTCTTTAGTAATAAATCTGATTAGTTCCACCAGAAAATAATTACATTTACTTGGAAAAGTTATTATAATAAAAACCCTTTGGGCCCAGTATATAGGAAAATCATAACCGATATTGTATTGACAGTTTTTTTGGTTTTTGTATGGCCATCAGCGAAAGGTTTGCGTTGATGGGTATATTCTATTACATGACTGATCAACATTGTTGTGGCATTATTCCAAGTATTTGCTACAGATAAATTTGTTTTTGCATTATTCCCAGATTTCAAACCCATACCAAAAAAGGCGATTCAAGTAAACCGCTCCAACTGTCGCTCAAAAAGAACCAATTATCAACTATAATCTTACGGAATATTTGGTATGAAGTAGCACTATATAAAATAACAAGCACATCTGCTTTAGCCAGAATAGATCTTCTGGAGACATTCTCATGTAGCTCCATAGACAACAAAAATCCTAGTGCATTAAGAGATCCATATTCCTTGTTTAGCCAACTGCCGGGTTTTAATCTACTAATCCAACATTCGACAACACCTTGAATACCATTAGGGGTTTTTGGATGAGGGTTTTAAAACCGATTTAGTAGCTTAGCCCGCAAAATATGTATAAAACCATGCTATCAAACTTATTACTCCTTCATCGATTCATTTAGCCAAAAAATTGGATTGTACCAGGCTAGTCAGGTTAGGTTAGATTACCCTATGGCTTATACGACAGTACTACTGTCTCAAGGCAAGACTGGGCTGCTCGGTGAAATTGCGTAACCTACAGTTGTAGCACTGCAATTCTCAGCATTTGAAAGTGTGTTATTTTGACGTCGACCATTCGATTAACATCAAAGACATTTTTTAAACACATTAAAGTGTTTTAAAAGTGTCTATGATGTTAATCAAATGCGTGACGTCACAGTAAAACACTTTAAATGTTTTGAAATTAAACACTTTTACAAGATGAAATGAAAGTGAGTAAAATCCCTAGAGATTTCAATTAAGACCAAACTGGAAACCAAAATTGGAATGGCCACACCTTGCGACCCGAAAACGAAAATCTAGCCAAAATCCGGAAGGATCCTGTCGAGTCGGAAGACCTAGAACAACGTAGCAGAGAACCCTACTAGCAGAGGCCGCAACAACTGGCAGATCCTGGTCAGAGCTGAGAGCTGTCGCGCAAAACAGAGTCTGCTGGAGGGCAACTGTTTCCGCGCTATGTCACATGAGGGATTAACGGAGCATAAAGAAAAAGAAGAAGAGTACCCTTTGTTGATGAAGTTGATGAACTATTCCAGTAACACGCAGCCCAGTCAACAGGAAGAAAAATCGAGTTAGCAAAATTGGTCCTGTGTAGGCGGATGAAAAGGCTAGTTTACAACGCCCGCTTGGCCTTCTAGGCCTTGTACATGCATTCTAGTCCAGTAAATAGGTATTTTTTCTTTGCAAAAAATACCGCACGCGATTTTTTTTTACCAAATATTTTTACATATTTTTATGAGCTTAAATTCAAAATGGCGTCATCCCCACCCTTATGCTTCACTTATAATGAAGGGAAACGCGTTTAATTCTATATCTCAGAAACTGTGCGTTTTACGACAAAAATGTATATAATCTTTTTTGTAGATAAATAAGTGATTTAACTTTTTTGTTCAGAACTTTTTTTTGTAAAGTCAATATGTTCGGAGTTATAGTGCTTCAAACTTTATACATTACTTTCTTTGCACTATATTTCGTTAACGGTTAGCCCGCCATAAAAAGATCCTTCCTAAGACTTATAGAACACACTATTATCTATAATTTTTGCTTTTGTTATTTTTAGATAGGGCTAATATTTCACGAGTTATAGCGCTTCAAATATCGGAAAATGTGAATTCAACAAAAAAAAAAAATTTCCTAACATCTTTTTTTCCCCCGTTTCATTTCAAAACTGATTATATCGTGTGTTGAGCTCATCATTGCCCACATTTGCTGCCTTTACTTTTTTCTATAAAGTTGATATTTATGGATTTATTACACCTCAAATGTTTATTAAAAGTGGGTTTTTGCAAATATCTAGTCAACTATTTATTTACGACAAGTTATACCAACAAATATGTTTGTTATAAAATTCCGTTGAAATTTTACTTTAAACATTTTTTTCTAGCATTTATACTTTAGCTAATGTTCATACATACATATAATTAAGAAATTTTGTTGGCGTACGTTTCCAGAATCGGAATGATAAAAGAAGTTTGGACATTGTGCAACGTATTGCAAATGTTTCTGATGCTAAAGCTACAGGTGCTAGGTATCATCATTCCTGTATGCGAGATTTGAAAACCACACCATCTACAGGGGGAAAAAGGGGTCGTCCTAATAAAAAAATGTCCGAGGTGATGCAAGTTATTAGTAGCTTTATAACGGACAGTGAGGAATGTCAATTTAGAGTTTCTGAGTTACTAGCATTAATCGACAAGGAAAATCGTCCGGAAATTCGTTTGTTTAAGCATTCACTAAGGTTCAAATGTTTTGGAAAATCGGCTACAAAACCAAAGTGAACTTTTCAGCTCTGCCTCCAACTAAAGATGCTGCTCGACTTCACTCATTTCGAGTATATCATCAAGTGCAAACTTGGCTTGATAGTTATCAAACCCGGAGGAATGGGACTGGAAGCGAACAAGATTTTGCTTACAACCAGTCCCAATGACAATTGCTCCGGCACCAGCAAATTTATTAAAATTAATATCCTGCAAATGTAGGAAAAAATGTGACGGTTCCTGTGGATGCCGCAAGGCCGGTCTCAAATGTACCATAATTTGCTCTAACTGCAGTGGAGGAAATTGCGAAAATGTGACGAAGGATGCAAACCTCCTTGAAAACAATGAAATAAATGAGAACATTTGCGAGTTTTCAAGTCTCCCAGATATATCATTCGACGAAGACAACGTCAAGTCATTAGATGGCAGCTTCATTGGTCTATCCGATTGTCAACCGACATCTTCGAAACATATGAGGCTAAATAACATGTTAAAGCATCATTGTTTCGTTTTCTTGTGGATTAGGCCTACTGGGGAAACCACAATAAAAAACGCGCCAAAAACTCGACCTCCAAGGTGGTGTGGAAAAGGGTTTGTACGCCAACGAAATTTCTTAATTATATGTATGAACATTAATCTATATGAAACAATCGGCGCTGAATTGCGGCTTAAGTATAAATGCTAGAAAAAAATGTTTCAACGGAATTTTATAACAAACATATTTGTTGGTATAACTTGTCGTAAATAAATAGTTGACTAGATATTTGCAAAAACCCATTTTTAATAAACTTTTGAGGTGTAATAAATACATAAATATCAAGATTATAGAAAAAAGTAAAGGCAGCAAATGTGGGCAATGATGAGCTCAACACACGATATAATCAGTTTTGAAATGAAACGGGGGAAAAAAAGATGTTAGGAAATTTTTTTTTGTTGTATTCACATTTTCCGATATTTGAAGCGCTATAACTCGTGAAATATTAGCCCTATCTAAAAATGATAAAAGCAAAAATTATAGATAATAGTGTGTTCTATAAGTCTTAGGAAGGATCTTTTTATGGCGGGCTAACCGTTAACGAAATATAGTGCAAAGAAAGTAATGTATAAAGTTTGAAGCACTATAACTCCGAACATATTGACTTTACAAAAAAAAGTTCTGAACAAAAAAGTTAAATCACTTATTTATCTACAAAAAAGATTATATACATTTTTGTCGTAAAACGCACAGTTTCTGAGATATAGAATTAAACGCGTTTCCCTTCATTGTAAGTGAAGCATAAGGGTGGGGATGACGCCATTTTGAATTTAAGCTAATAAAAATATGTAAAAACATTTGGTAAAAAAAAATCGCGTGCGGTATTTTTTGCATTACGAAGGCCTTTTTTTCGACCTATTTACTGGACTATTCGCCGTGTGCTTAGCAGAACCTAAATCGGGCAGACTAACGAAATCTGAAGAAACTAAAGACATAACTGTACCATACCAGCGTGGAAGAAGGAAAAAGAGCTTCTAATATTTTCTATTATCATATTAAGCATAGTTGGCTTGAGTGTCCCATAAATAGCAAAAATTGCAACAGGGACAGGGAAAATCAGGGTTTGAATTGCTGCAGCAATTTTAATACTGTTGCTGTTGACTTTGACCACAGCACGCTGTGTCTTTGTTTGCTGCAAACGCTGTTGCTTACAAATGCTAGGGTATGCTGGTCCGGCTGCGAATGCTTCACATACACATAAAAAGCTCGCTCCCCTCTAAACAAAGTTCCATATAAACTTGGACAATGAAAAAAAGCTGAACTAAATTTCACAGCTTTTAGAGAGCAAAGTTTTGAAACTCTGTGAGCAAACAGAAAGCATTTCACAGCAAAGTATTTTAAAGACGAAACATTTGCAGCTCCTGAAAGCTTTGAAGTAACTTAAAAGCAACAGCATTCGCAGCAATACGATACAAGAAGCTTTCGCAGTCTACAGCAAAGTGAATTTAAAAATATATATGTACTTTGCTTGCAATTTCAAACCCTGGGAAAAACTTATTAAAAGGACTTAAACTAAACGTAAAAGTACCATTGTAATTTTTTTTATATTTTTATAGTATTTATGAAAAGTATCGAAAATTTAAGCGCGTTTAATTAACTTCCCAGTATAGGAAGTTATTGTAATCGGTCCGAAAATCGAAATCGAAAATTTCAACGTATTTTCATCTTTCAAGGTCCCAGGAGCATTTTAAGCAAAAAATTGGGAGGAAGTATGTGTGTGTGTGTGTGTGTGTGTGCGTACGGATGTGGTCATTTTTTCCTGCACGATATCGCGCGAACCAAAACTGATATCGACTTCGTTGAGGTGTCGTTCGAAGCGTATTAACCGAAATATGATCTGAAAAGATTTTCATGAAATTCGGTCCAGCCGTTTTTTTGTTTAAGCGACGTAAGTGATCTTTGTACCTGCACGATATAGCACGAACCAACCACGATACCGACTTCTTTGAGGTGCCGATCGTAGCGTATTACCGAAAGTACAGTTTGAAAAGATTTTCATAAAATTCGATCAAGCGGTATCTATGTTTAAAGGGCGTAAGTGAATTTTGTACATGCTCGATAGAACGCAAACCAAAAATTATATTGACTTCATTGAGGTGCCGATCGAAGCGTTGGAATGACACCCGTTCAAAATGAAGTTCACTTTTATGGATTCAGCAGAGCAATAGCTTCCCAAAGAGTCATCACTCGTCAAAATCCGAGTTTTCTTTAAAAACCATTCAACAAATACGTTAACCATTACAAACATGACGAAATTTTCAAACTTTAGTTCAGTACTGTTTGAACGGCGGATTGCTTTCCATGTCCTACAGTTTTGGGAATTGAGTTCATCGCGGGATTTCCAGTGATTACAGTTTGGCCTTTTCGGACAAGTTTGACAAATCCGTTACATTGATTAATTTTGGTACTATCTCCTGAAATCGTTCGAATTGAAAATGAAGTTTTTACCATTGCAGTTTATCATCAGCGCGTCAACACGCTCAAAATGAATTCGCTTTATAGTGTAGCGAACGAAGTGCCAGGGACATGTGTGTTTGCTACTGTTTAACAAAAAAAAGTTCTTTAGAAAAGCCTTGTGGATTTACCATTCTTATCGTTATTTCAAAGAGCTTCCTTCCCTCAGGGTAACTTTGGCACCAGCTCTGGTACTAGTCAATTTCCCAACCATAATATTCAACATCCAGCATACTGGGAAGTTGATCGTGTGGACCGAAAGGGTCGAACCCACATCCCAACTAGTTTTTTATAATTAACGACCACATGCAATATTAGGTACTATTTTTTGATATCAATTTACATTAAAATATGTATTGCAGGTTTTAATTGAAATTGATTTTTAGAGCTATTTATGTAGCTATTCGCCGAATTAGCTCAATTAAATGTAATTTGTCAGTTGTTAAATAATTTTTAAGTTTCATTATAATTAGACCAGCGACGCAGTGTGACAAAAGCATTACGTGGAAAGTTTAGCAATAATCATCAATTAAAATTTGTCATAAAATGTTCTACTGATTTCTTTCCCCATATTTGGGGTATTTACAAAACAAAATTACCAAAAATATTAAAATTATAATTTTCAAAATCAAAAACACAATCTTTAATAAATCTCTCGCATTGGTTTTAAATTGTCAGCAATTCAACTGGAACCAATTTCCACCAACACAAGCTTGTTTTATTGAAATCGAAACTAAGAACGAAATTAATTTACAGTAAATACTAATAAAGGATCAAATGTTACAATTACAATTAAACATGAAGCATGTATCTGCCAATTGCGAACAACGAAACATGCTATCATGTGTTTTATCAGATAATGACGAGCATTTCGATCATACACGAGTTACACCATGTCATATTCGTTTTTGGTACCATTGGGGCAAAATCAATAGTAATTTCAAAATTATAAAATAAAAAAAGGACCAAAAATGCGTGTCTACATGAATCGATTGCGTTTTGTTATTTAATTACAACAAAGCTAATGATAATAATATTGCTTGATGAATAAAATATACACATGGGAATGTTATCGATTAAATGGAAATGTTATTTCTCAACCACTTTTTCCCAGTCAGAGATAGGTACTTAATCATAATTATTATATGAGTTATGGGTAATATTTTTATGACAAAATTATCCTTTTTCAAATTTGATTGTATATATTTTATGTGGCAGAGAAACAGTACCGCCACGTGAATGTTACTATATTTTTCTTGTTGAGGAAAACTATAACGTTTCTGCGGTAAATACCCACAAACTAATTATTATCCTCATCAAAAGTTTTTGCAGTAGGTACCCGTCAAGTAATTTAATTTACCAACGACGTGGAATGAAGATTTTTAAGATGCAATTATTCAAGAAGAAACACTTTCTAAATAATGAGGGCAAGAGCAGATTATGCCGGGATTATCTGCTAGATAATTTGACGAGAACCCCTCTATTGCATAATTGTAATAAAAAGCTCTCCGTTTCGTGGTAATATTTCGGGGTGTGCTCAGGAATATGTATATACAAATAAACTACTATGCATTTTAAGATTATGTAAATGCAAAGAATATGTCTTGTATAAATAGACTTGATATAAAAAAAGGGGATATACCAAATTTCTTTAAAAGTAAACATTAAAAAAAAAAAAAAAAAAAAAAAAACCAATCCGTAAATTCAAATGAGTGAGAATATTGCTGGAGAAGCATCCTTGGAAGAAGCATCTTTTCAATAAGTCTGTATATTAACTTATTTCATATTCAAATTTAGTTGGAATTTAATTCATATATATTGACAAATAATAACAAACTCTTTTAACCCGAGTAAAAAAAAGTCCTTACAACGGGCGAACACCGGCCGTGATAGAAATATCGTTCGCAGCCATGTGCCAGGCATCAGAAGGGTTTCAGGACTGTACGGCCGTACACTACACATAGACACCGACGGGTTATTCGACACATGTTTGTATATAATGCGATTTAAAAAAATCTTTTTATTATTCATCTATATAGAGATATTTTCACACACTCTTCTCTTCTATAATAAATCAAGATGTCGTTTATTACTATAAGAAGTAGTAAAGGCGAAAGTAGGCATCCCTGTCGTACTCCTGAACTCACCTCAAAGCTGTCGGATCATTTTCCATTATCAAGAACTCTGCATTTATAATTGTTGTATAGAGCTTTTATCAATTCTATTTTTTTATCAGGCAGTCCACGTTTCCATAGTGCCTGCATATAAAGCACAAAATTTTGCCCACAGTAGATAATAAACAGATGCCTCTTCAGTTGTCCCCCTTTTTGGGTATTTTGACTAGGATACCTTCCGTCCAATCCTCCGGAAAGGTACAGGTGCTATTTCCAGGATTGGCTAAAGCGCATCTTCTATGAGGCTTTAATCGGCTTTCAACAGTTGTGGCGGGATGCCATCTTTTCCAGCTGCTTTACCATTGGCCATCGCATGAATTGCGGTTACTATTTCCGTCATGGATGGGGCCCTTCCACCACAGGCACGAAAATTTAAAAACTCCCACTAGAGGCATGTACATTTGCATTCGCATCGGCATAGACCATTCGAAACACGAGTGTTGTTTTACCAAGCAGTCCCCCAAATAATTATTAATCACGTCCAATGCTGCTTGACCTACGTAATCGAACGAGAATCGTTCTACTGAGTATGCTCTTGGTCACCAAAGTACATAATTGCCCGTTTTCTTCGTCCTAAACAATTTTTCAAAGCCCCAATTTTCCTCCTTTAGTCTAGAAAAAGAGCAGGCAAGGGGAGGGGGGCATGCTTTTGGCGGGTTAATACATGCCTGTGGCGAGAGATCACAATTTATTTCCGAGTACATAGAGGTCGCGCCAAAAGAGTTGATGCCGGAGCGCGCAGCTGGGGAAATTAAAGCTGCACACAAATAAAAATTGCGCACATATTGATAAGAAATGCGCTTATGTATTTTCGAATTTCCCCTTCGAAATTTGTTGCGACTAGGCTAAGCGACGGGAACGGCATGCGGGGATTCTACTGCGCATGGAAAACGCGACTTTCTCGGCATCAACTCTTTTGGCGGGACCTCTATAAATGAAACTCGCCCGCACCTAGTAGTGATGAGCAAGACTGCAATTTTCTCCTTGAGGAATGCTGCTTAACATTCTGCTGGCCAGGTAAATAATTTAGTGCTTGAGAAGGTATCTCAAATGCTCGTTCGCACCAACTGTTCAGCCATTTTTGGTATTAATCGGTGATAGAAATTCACCATTGCCAAATACTTGGAACTATTCCATACTTTGTGATGCGGTGGCCTAGAAACTTAGTTTCTTGTGCGCCAAAAACGCATTTCTCCAGATTAATGGTTAAACCGAAGCTATAGAGGCGTTTAAAGAGCTCTTCGAGGTGAAAGGTATGTTCATTCTCGATTTTACTAGCGATAAGTAAATAGTCCAAGTATACATAGACGAAGTCAAGCTCTCTCGTAACTTCGTTGAACCTCTTAAAAGTTTGAGTTACATTCCGAAAATCGAATGGCATACCGATAACATCATATAAGCCGAATGGCGTTATGATTGCAGTCTTATGCACGTCTTCTGGGGCGATTCGTATGTGATGGTATGCACGGGTCGACAACGGGTGAGTATCGCGCTTGAACAATATCATTCGTCAATGTTTTGGTTAAAGATAGTTTTGTGCTATGGTGAAATATGGTTTTTCAAAATCCACCAGTTTAGCTTTTTTTGGAGGATATTCTGGTGCAAACAATTCATGACATCCAAATAGTACTTTACACTGTTCGCTGAGCGAATCTGATTCGGTGTCTGGGTTTCGACTCGTGTTCAAGCCCAGTGGGAAAAATTGGGAGCGATGCACAGGGGAGTGTACTTGGAGCACTCTCAAGGGAGCTTTCTTGAAGTTTTCATAAATTTTATATAAAAAAAGAAAACGGGCAATTATCTTCATGCCCATAAAATGTGACATTAGCAAACTCAATAGCCCGGCTCTCGTTCGATACGGAGGACAAGCAGCTTTGGAAGTTGATAGAGTTTAGTTGGGGGACTGCTTTGGTAAAGCCACTCTCGGGCTTGGAAAGAAAAAGGCAATTGCAAAAGATAAACAAAATAAAAGCTTTTCGATACCGGATCACATACCCACAGGCGCCCATGAATATTTCTTTTTTAAAAAGCTTTTTTATAATGCTCCAACAGCGCGTTTTTGGGAGCATAAAAACGTATGCTCCTTCGCAATGACATGCAATGTTAAAAAGAATATAGAACGGGTATGGCAACGGGAGCACTCTGTGCTCCTTTTGGAGCGCTCGAAGATGGCTCTTGGAGCACTCCTTTTTCCCACTGGGAGGCGTCATTCTGAAAACAGTGTTAGAAACGTCCCAATTATGATGCGTTTTCATGAAGATAGGTCCATAAAACCTAGGAAATATAAATATTGTGATAATTTATGCACCATCTGTTAGAAGTTGAATCAACGGTTAATGATAACGACTTTGTTAGGATTTGAATTTACGATTTATTCACTATACTAACATGGCGCCATCTATTAAACTCTCTTTTGGAAAGGACGACAATTGAATACAAAGCTTCTCAAAACTTTTCGTAAGGAAGGGATATTCCACCACGGTATAGAAAATGGGCGAAAGCTCTAGAAGTTAGATAAAAGAGGAGCTTGGATATATAAATGTCGTGGAAACGGCATTTGGAAGTCAGTTTGGTTTGAAAAGGGATGAAAGTGCTTCAAAATGACCTAAAGCGAAAAGCGGTGATTTAAAAGTGAATTGAAAAGCGATAAATAGATTTTAATAGTGTGAGATATTAATTTTCAAGTGATAATAGTGAACTTTAAGAATGTTTGTGTTTGGTTTTTAATAAATAAGTTTTGTGTGGATAATTAAAAAGTGTATTCCTAAATATAACAAAATCTTCAGCGAATTGCTTCCATTGATATTTTTGGAAAAAATTGCACTACCAGTCAAGGCGTTACATAAGAGTCATAGTGTTAGAACCAAACTTAAAATATATGGTCACACACCCTGAGCACTAAGAAAGAGTTGTTGTGATAGCTTAGGGTATATTTGGTTGACGGTAAGGAAATCCACGACAACACTTAGAAGCTCACAATAAACTTGATTCCTGTATATTTTCCTTACATAATTATGTGACTTAACAAAACTACATTAAACTCGTTCCAAACAAAATTACCCAAACTTAAGATTCCTCTTGATTTGCTCTAATTTAATATGCATAGAAATTGCTTAACT
Source organism: Thereva unica (assembly GCA_949987705.1). Taxonomy (NCBI): domain Eukaryota; kingdom Metazoa; phylum Arthropoda; class Insecta; order Diptera; family Therevidae; genus Thereva; species Thereva unica. Next base: position 135,318,637 of record OX465282.1, read on the forward strand.
GCCATTAATTTGATTAAAATCATTTTCGTGTTGGCGAAGGTCGAACACCGACGACGACGGTCCAACTCAATACACTTTGATGGCTCAAAATAAATTTCTTATTCCACGTAGCCCCAACATTTTATCTTATTTTGTTACGTCGTTCATTGCCGTCGATTTTGATTTCTGCACGATTTCACTGAATCTGGTGCAGGGCAAGGACTTAAATATTTATCTCATCGAAGAACAAATTTCAAGTCCGTCTTTCAATCGTGATTACTTGGGGAAAAATGTAAGAAGAATTTAGCACTGCATAAAAGTATTCATGCTGTTCTACCATCGGAGCAGCGCAGAGTAGTAGTAGTAGATCATCATCGGTTATCCAAAATAGTATCTGAACTTCAATTTTCTTTCTTTCACTCTAGAGCGGATCCTATCACATGCACGAAATATCCTTCAATGAAAATAAATTACAGAAATATTTAGCCTTTCACTTGGATTCTGGTGTATTCTTTTCACACAGACGGCAGCTGAGAATGGAGAGGAAGCACGAACCATCGAATTTCGCATGGACTATTTCATTCTGTTCGTTGTTGAAGTTCCTTATCAGACTTTTCGACTTTTCCTATATACATAGATGCTTGACTAAGGATTCGGGACGAGCTCGACTCGTATATAGCGAGTAACAGGAGCATCCCTCTGCCACCGTTGACTTTTTGTGTTTGCCGAGCAATCAATGGGAACTTTTTGAAGTCAAACCTCTTGAATGCAAGTAGCGTTTGCACAGAAACAGATAAAGGACCTAAGACGGTACTATACGGGATATTCGGAGGTTCAGGTAAATCTTAACACTGGAAAATTGCATCTATTGTAAGCATTTTGCAAGGCACAGATAGGACATAGTTTATCAGCCGGGGCGTATTTCTTTCAGGGTTTTGTTTGGTCCTGGGGAATCTCTAAAAGGGAATCCTGAATGCAACCTAGAAATTTTACGGGGCTTGAATCGAAAAAGGATCACGTTCGGTATGCATGAGCGGGCAATATACCGGTAGATAGAGGAGATTTCCTATTGAATAGAAATCACCGATGAAAGTTATCGGAATGAAGTTATATAAAAGCTGGATTCGTTATCTTTGCCTTGTTTTGGGTATTCTAGAATTTCATTAATTTTTGTTTGACAATCAGAGCTTGGATTATAAATATATATATACAGGAAAGGAAAGGTGAAGGTTGAATTTAAATTTGTTATTTCAACAAACTCTATATCAGTACAAAACTTCGTCTTAAGGATTTATCAAAATTCTGGGGTTTTATTTATACGAAAGAAATATACCCATGGGAAATAACTCATAAATTCCGAGTAAAAAAAAAAAATATTAATTCCGTAGCCTAAATCGATTGAAAAGGGCCAAAGCAGATTAAGTTCTACAATTCTGAAAATGATGGAAGAAGTATTTTTATGGGTCAACAGGAAATCTAGTGAAATCTACCCGAGACAACTTTACATCTGACAGGAGGACACCCAAAGGATTTTAGGTTAAATAAATAATCTCAACTTTTCATATCAGAAAATGGGTGTTGTTCAAATCCATGCCTAAGATAAAACTGCTGAAAGAGATATTTTTGATTGAGTGTCATTCACCTTTTTCACCTGTAATCGACTTGAAGGAAAATGTTCGTTTTTTGAGATTAGGGCTTCAAGAAGGTACACAACAACAAAACAGTTCTGGGAATACTGATGTTGGAATAATCAATAGGAAATATCTTGAATTATGTCTGGCAAAATGAAGAAGGGGAAGCAAGCTTATCTTGTCAAGAGTCTCCATGTAACTCTTGGAGATATTTGCAAAACCAGAATCAAACTTGTTTCAATTTACTCACTGATTTAAGATATTACAATTTGGCCAAAAGATGAATGGTTGAATGTTAATTTTGTATGAAATATAAGGTAGTAGGTAGTCATTGAATTAAAGACGCATTCATGAAATGTAAGAATTCTTAGAACAAACTCATTAGATTGAAGAATTAAGGGGGAATGGGTTATGGGAAGTTGACTTTACAATTATTTTACACCTAAAGCACTTTTAAGACTTTGTGGCATCTGCATATAACTTGAAAGGACTAAATAAAGGTAATAAAAGTAAGTTATCAAGTTACTATTGATTCAGTTAGGTCGTTAGTTGATCTTTTGCTGCGGAGGAAAAAAATACTTGTGTTTTAAATTACTACTTAATTTTGTTGGTTGTATTAGTGTAGTTCTACATTGTCAGCCTCCTCTAGCACCTCCTCCATGGTTCTGACGGAAACCAGCTGGTCTTGTGGTCTCGAAATCAGACCTAATTTCTGCCTTTATCAGCTTAGCATGTAAACTGAAGATAGTGCCTACGCAGGCTTGTCTCCTAAAAATAACACTGTCTCTTCCTCTCAGTCGTCGCGTAAAATGCACTGGTGGAACCGGCTGCATTGTGTACGAAAGTTAGCAAGTTGGGCGTTAGGAAGAATACAGGTTCTCCCTAAAGGTCTACAAAAAGTTCAGACGCTCCCAAAAGTATTGCTTGGAGGCACCATTGTGAGAGCAGCCTGCATCCTTTAGACTACACTCTTCTCCAAATACTCCTTCAACGAAGTGGGACTTTTCAAAAAGGAGGATTACTTCCACAGCTGCAACCACGAAGAAACATTGAGGTGCCAGCTCAGCGAGCACTTTCCAAGGTCAATCCTCCAAACCGCTAATCCCCGCTAGCTTTCCCGGAGCCTCTCTGGTTAAATGGGCAGTGGCCCTCACCATCTCCTTATATAGAAGTGTCTCGTGCTAGTTCTCGACAATCTGATCTGTTTTTTGGAGCCACCTTCAATTGGGGAAAGATTCCAACCATCTGGGGGAGAGTTGTTGTGGTTCAACATTGCAGCAGGCCTCTGAAGATGCCTAAGTCGTATATTTCTGTCCTCTTAACCTCTTTGCTTTTACAAACGCTAGAAAGGGTACTGAATCTTCTCATATCACCGCTTCTCATCAGTGAAAGTTAGCTCAACGATTCCATTCCCTCTTCTGCCGTTTCCATTGAGGTGTACAAGTTATTTCGTAACAATCGGCAGGGATGTGTTGGTGGAGGAGTCACTATTTATTTGCGAGAATACCTTAAATCTAAAACCGTTGGGTTGGAATTGAATTTATCTGTGCTGAAGTTTTTAGTGCTAAGGAACTTAGCGAACCTCTTGAACCCTTATCCGGTGCGTATAAATACATCCTGGTAGGTGATGACTTTAACGTCAATCTACTAAAGAAATCTACCCTTCAATTGTAGTGCACCCTCCTTATTCGACGTTTTTCTCACAAATGATATCAACTCCTTTCAAACCCAAATTTCTCCCGCCCCCCCCCCCCCCGTTACCTATACCACAATACTTTATTCGTTTGTCAAAGCTTGAGTGTTGATCCTCCTTCCCCAGTTACTCTCAGTTATGGTGGTTTATCTAGTATTGACCGAGAACGACTTGTCAAAAGATGCCTTTCTCTGCCTTGGGCTAACATCTTTACTAAAGCGACTGGTAGTGATAAGATTTCTATATACGCCTAGGTTTCTAAATATGCTCATTCAATGTGTGTTGCCCGTCTTAACTCACATTTTCAACTCCTGCCTCACAGTATCTAAGTTTCCCTCGTCTTGGAAGCATGCTGTAATTATCCCAATACCCAAAGGCCCATCTCCTGCTGGTCCTTCGGCCTATTAGTATGCTTCAAAAAAAAGTTGCTTCAAAACTGATAGCAACTAAAATCCTTGAGTATTGTAATCGACTTCGATTCAGAAATGTGTGTCAGTCTGGCTTTCGTAAGCATCACATCTGCGAAACCGCGCTCTTCAAAGTTACAACTGATATCCGAACCTCTCTTGATGCTCACCACGTTTGCTGCTTGATTTCTTTAAAGCACCAATCACTCTCTGCTTTTGCAGAAACTTTCTTCTCGTGTCCATTTTTCTCCATCTGCTATCAAACTGTTGCCAAGCTTTTTAACCAACCGATCTCAGAAAGTTATACTTGGTGTTCCTCGACAGCTTCACTTCATGGTGGCGTCCCTCAAGGTTACATTCTGGGTCCTCTAATTAACGATCTTCCTTCGGTAGTAACACAATCTAAGATTCATATGTACGATGATGATATGCAACTTTACATCTCAGCGCCCAATGATCAAATTCAAAGATGTGTCGAGGCAATTGCTGCTGACCTACGCCGTGTTTCTTCCTGGTCGACCTTAAACCTACTTCAACTTAATCTTTCGAAGTCTCATTGCATCTTTTTTCTCATTCTGCCACTGTTCGTCCTGACCTGTCTATTATCGCTTTAAATGGGGTCCCTTTTGACAGTGTTAAGAAGGTAACTGGACTGTCTAGGACTATCCGTATGTACGTAGTGACTACTAATTTTACCTCGTCTAATGTATGGCCTATCTATTTTTCCTGCTCTTGGCGCCTCCTGTGCCCGTAAACTTGGAATTGCCTTTAACTATTGCGTTCGTTTTGTTTACAAGTTACGCCGTTTTGACCATTTCTCATCCTATTCTAATTCCGTTACGGGCTGCTCCCTTAGTGACTACTGTGATTATCGACTTCTGCGCTTTGAATAGAGAAGATAAGGAACCGAAAATAGCGTACATGTACACAGATTTGAGGGAATCACTTGGGATCAAGAAATTTTCTCTCTAATTCTCCCCCTCCACTTTAACCATAACAACAAAATACATTGACTTTAACCACAACAACAAAATACATTGTCTAACCTAAACAGAGGCGTAGTGAAATTTGTTCAGGTTTTGCGAAGGGTCTGCTTCAAACATTTAGCCAAGTGAAGCGTTCTCACCGAGATGGTTGCTGAGAAACGATATCCCTCCCGGTTTTTGAATAAATATAACACAGCCACTGTCCGGGTTAGACACAAATATGTAAAGAATGCTATGCATTAGTGTTGCCAAAATGCTTCCCCGTGTTTAATAAATTGCACTTCCTCGTCTTCTCTATTCAAAGCTTCTGCGTCTGTTTTATTGAAGCAAATTGAATGTCCTCCTTGGTGTGACCCCGGTAATCCCTGATAAAGGGCTGGGTTAAGGGAATGAACCTAATCCATTATGAATATGTCCCAGGTCTTAGATAAGGCGTTAGCGTTGCCTTAAGGGGCATTATCACTCGAAACAGGACTAAGCTTAGACTAGTGGTGGCATATCTGACTGTTTCAGGAGACAGAGTGCCGATCCTGCATGGAAAGTGACGCGACTTCCAAACATGTTCTCTGTAAATATCATGCTCTGACCAGGCTTAGAAGAAGAACGATTATCAGAAAGTAAAGTCTAAGTAGTCTCTTGCGGATGCCGAACCAAGATAAGCTTCCTACTTCAAATATGTGAAGATGGCTGGTCTAACGCTGTATCCAATGGAATGCTCACAGTTTTTTTTTAATTATTGAGCTTAAGGGTTGCATTTTTATGCTTTTAAAGTTTTTATTTTTTAAATAGTTGTATTGGCTTTAAAATTATAACACGAAACGAGCGACCACTTGGCCTCTTTTATAATCTTGCCATATTCCAGCAAAGTTCAATTTCCTTATTCCCATTAGACTTTACATCTTGTCCCAACTGTCATCTAATTTCTTGTCATGGCCATGTTACTTCTTAGGTCTTGTCGATTTTGGGTCAATTCATAAATAATTTCAGAACTCTGTGCTGACTTGAGAATTCAGTTTCAATAAATCAGTCATTGCAGAACTCTGTGCTGTGTGCACGTGGTGATAGTCTTAGTTGATCAGCACTCGATGCTGTTTATGTTGCGTCACTATGGAGCTCCGTTCACTGTCTTTCTTGTTTAGTTTTTTTTATGATTCAAGTCTCGGGTGCTGGTGTCCTTTCAGTGATCTAGATACTAGAAGAGGTTGCTGCACACGCGGGGGCTGATTTGCTTTTTTAATTAATTTGCATTATCGGATTTTGTTACGGGGTTGCTTTCTTTTATCCATTTTTAAAGGAATTGCATCTTTGGGTATTATTCTCATGTATTGAAGCAACTGTGCAATTGAAGCCTGCTCCACCATCGACCCCTGAGCCACCGTAGGAATGTAGCAGCACTGACAAAATTTTATCGCTACTATCATAGTGACTGTTCCTCCGAGTTGAACGCTCTCCTGCCTCCACGGCAATCTTATACCCGCAACACCAGATTAGCCCACTCGTCTCATTCCCTTCACCTGCAACTACCCTTTTCACGCACTCAACAAGATATGAATTCGTTTGTTAATAGAACAACTCGACTGTGGAATAATCTCTCGCAGTCGGTATTTCCGAGCTCCTACAACATCCAAGAGTTCAAACGCAGGGTTCATCACCACCTTCTTCAATACCCCCCCCCCCCCGTACCTTTTAACCCATATATATATATTTGTGATTATCACCCACAAAATTTACAAAAATTAATTAAAAATTTGTTTGCTTTATTATTTATTTGCTGTCGAGAAAATTACACGAGGCCAGAGATTAAAAAGTGAAGTTTGTTTGCTGGCATTAATCTTTGCCCAATATTCCTTTTGATGAATTAAATGCCAATGATGTAAACACAACGTGCTTAATTATTATTTGCATTAAACTTTACGATGAAACACACGCAAAAACCGCCGTTTTTTATTTCACATTTTGTACTGGTTCAAATGAGCTTTTAATACTGTAGCCATGTGCTGTACTTAGGGTTAATTATAATTCGCTCCATGGTTAATTAAAAATAAATTTACAGAAAAAAAAGAGAGCGAAATGAATACCGGGGCAATTTTCAAAATCGAATCTTTAACTAGGTGTAACCAGAGCTACTCCAATGAAAATAACTGGGGGCTGTTAAGGAATTTTTGGGTAATTTATTCAGAGCTATAACCCGTTCCACTTATACACTAATACCGGCAAAGGGGCATGGCATATCATAATAAAATATCGATTGCTTGGCCATAATCATCACATTTATTTAAACATAAAAGCCCTTACACAACGGTCCCCACTATACAGCAGTCATCAATCACCTGGGAATAATGTAACAGAGCCATTAAAGCACACTAATACTTCCCCAAGTCATTTTCTCCCAATAGCATTATAGGTTATATGAGTCAGAGGCACCAAAGTATAGTAGGATCCATTTCAGTTAGGAAAAGTGTCATAAATTACAGCGCGACCCGTTGTTAGAAGTTCAGGACCTTTAAGGAAGTTGGCAAAAATCAAATCCCTTGAAAATCACTTGCCTCGGATCTGGAACGACAGGACGGATGGGCGCTACGGGCACCCAAGGGGTGCCAAGTTAAGGCAAGTCAAGTCAAGGCAAAAGGCACAAGACACACGAATCCTGGAATCCAAAGTTACATGGGACACAAAACCTTTAGAAACATTTCTTTTCCTTTCTTGGTACACTTTTCCTGGATGCTGAGAATTCTCAACTGTTTTCCGGATTGTTCTCCAGTTTTATTGCCTCAAGTGCAAAAAAGGAAGAAACCTCCTCGGTCTCCACACAAATGGGGCAAGGGAAAAAGTTTGCTGTAGAGAGGAAAAAAATAAGATCCTATCTCTACTTCGGAGGGTCCTTTTTTTGTTAAATATGTTCTGCGGTGCTAGGAAATGTCTTTGAATTGCTCTTATCTCAAATAAATTTTCCGATTTTATTGATGCCCTGCTTCAATCTTTAATTTAGGGGAAATTTTTAAGAGTTTCTGCTTGAAGTAGCTCGAAATTATTTTTCTTTTTTCATAAAAAGAAAGCACAAGAAAATGATGGAAATTATTTGCATTTTTTTTTTTTTTTGGGTGGGGGATGGGATATAATCATGCCCAGTTGAGGGAGTTGAGATTTTAAATTGTTTTTTTTTTTGTACATAAGGACATAATTTTTAAAATAGTAAATAAAATTAAATAAATACGAGAATACGATCTTCTGCCTCTAAACTAAAGTGTATTATCGAATATCAAGCTTTATTCGGAAAAATAAATGAAAGAAAAATAAAGGAAAGAAAAATGCCTACTTTAAAAACATGTAGTCTACTCCACCTGCTCCCGTCAAACTTGCAAGTTGGAACGCTAACTTCGGAGGTGAAACAGGAGATGGCTTCCTCGCTTTTATGCTTAAAGGCGATTGCAGCAAATGGAGGGAAAGAACTTTCAGGGCGTAGTGACAGCAAGAAAGAATTAACCTTATCTGTTTGGGACAAAGGACCATGATTCTAGGAATCGAACCAGGGACCACTGGTGGCTACTGAATGTGGGTGATGAGGCCCTAACAAAAAACTCGATGTATTTTTCAGAAATTAAAACTTTCTCAGTTAAGTTTTTGGCAAAGTTGTTCTTTCAAACTTCCGCATAAATAAGAAACGAAAAACACGATGCCTAATGATGTTGCATCTAAAAACTACTCGTCGGCGAACGTAATCATTACGTCAAAATCTCATCTTTATAAAATTGTGTTTGTGTTGTACTTCTCCCAACCCATCGAGGCATGCTTAGTAGTATAGCTATGTTGGTCCGGTACCACTTATTGCGCAATCGAGCTTTTCGTTTGCGTCTTGGGCTGAAGCTTTGGATTGTGTCTTTGAAAGCGTTTGCGGTTTAATGAACTTATAATGTTTCGCATAGAAATTGGACAAACCGCAAAAGCTTGATCACGCAATATTATGAAATAGGTGGCCCGAATCAGCATAGCTATACTTTTATACTTTTTCCCTCGCCGTATCAAAGGTTGGAAAGAAAGCTTTATTTATTTATTTATTTATTAATTCGCCAAACAAGGCACACTTAAAACTAGGTATACATATACTTAGATTAAAAAACATAGTGTACAGTCTTTTATAATATATATAATATTGCTATAACTACTGATAGCTACTAAAAACCTACTATTGTCAAAGGGGTTATGTTAGTAGGGATTTGAGTATTTTTTTATAGGATGCCTTGTTGAGGGAAGGGGAGAAAGAGGAGCTATGGCTATTAAAAACCATACAGCATCTGTTGACGGGCTCGTTCCTTGCGTAATCGGTGCGGTGTGGATATTCCCTAAGTAGTTTAGTGTGTCGTGTGTGTCGAACTACATCATTGAATTTGATTCTGTCCGACAGAAACTGCACTTTAAGCTTTCCACTTAGGACGTCAAAGGCAACGCAAGATATGAGCAGTTTCCTCCTGCTAGACAACGGCATGAGATCAAGCACTTTGAGCCTGTCCAAGCAGTGCGGCAGGGTTTGGTAGTCATGGGGGTTGTGTAGATGTCTCAGGGCAAAAAGAAGAAATCTCTTTTGAATGGATTCAATCCTCCTACTGCTCACTTGGAATATAGGATCCCAGATAGGACACGCATATTCCAGGATAGGGCGGACTAAAGAACAGAAGAGTGTTTTTGTGACCCATACATTACCAAATTCTTTGGCTCTCCTCTTAATGAAACCAAGAAGTTTGTTGGCTCTGGCAGTTATATTATCGTAGTGCTCAAACCGGACGTTAAGAAGCTCGAGGTCTTCCAAATGCGATGTTTGAGGCAGATCCTCCGTGTCTCACTCCGTGATCGCCTTCGAAATGAGGTTGTCAGACAAAGATGCAATCAGCAAACACTGATCGAAGAAGAAATGCAAAAACGTCGACTACGGTGGTTTGGACATGTTTGCCGAATGGATGATAACCGCTTGCCACGTAAACTTCTCTGGCGAGACCGTCCTGCAGACTGGAGAATACAGCGATCGGCACCGAAGAAAACCTGGTTGAAGAATATCGAGGGTGACTTAAAGAATCAACGATTATCAGTTACCGAGGCTCGAGACACCGCCAAAAACCGAGGAGAATGGAAGCGAATCGTGAATAGAGTTCGGGACCCAGCGGCACCGACAGCAGCGTATCCGTTGCGGGGACGTCCCGCTCGGACCGCCAGCTAACGGATCAAAGAAGAAGAAGAAGAAGAAGAAGGTTGAAATTGAGTTTTTTGTCTAGAACGACGCCTAGATCTACGATATGATCAACCTGATTCAACATTATGCCATTGAGATAATAGTTATGATTCTGTGTGTTTTTTAAGCGGGAGAAGGTAATTGCATGACATTTGCTGGTGTTAAGTTGCAGTTTGTTCATGGTGCACCAGTCGTGTAGGGCATTGAGCTTTGTCTGCAAGAAGGAAGCATCAGTTTGGGTCTCAATGACACTATAAATTTTGAGATCATCCGCATAGAAGAGATGTGGAATATTTGCCAATTTATCGGAAAGATCGGAGATGAAAATATTGAAGAGAAGGGGACCGAGATGACTGCCCTGAGGAACGCCAGAGGTTACTTCGATCTCATTAGATAGAAGTCCTTGGAATCTGATAACTTGTGTTCTTCCGTTCAGATATGATTTTAACCATTCCAGAGCAGAACCTGATATACCAAACTTTAATAGTTTTGCGATTAGGATGGCGTGGTCCACTCGATCGAAGGCCTTGCTGAAATCAGTGTACACAGCATCCAATTGATGGCCGCTCTCCATACCACATAGCAATTCGGAAATAAGGACCATAAGGTTAGAAGTTGTTGAACGTCCTTTCCGAAACCCATGTTGTTGTTCGTTTAGGTATGGATCGATAAGAGGAGCAATCCTGTCATGAACAAGTTTTTCAAAAAGCTTAGGAATTGATGATAAAATGGCAATGCCCCTATAGTTGTCTACCGAGTGCTTGTCACCGGATTTATAGATTGGCGTTAGGTAGGATTTCTTCCACAGCTTGGGAAACTTTCCTAACGATAAAGATTTGTTGAATATGAGATAAAGAGGAAACGCGATATGTTGCGAGCAGCGCTGCAGGAAAATAGGAGGGAGATTGTCGGGACCATTACCTTTTTTGATATCAAGATCGTTCAGACCCGCCATGATCTCATCAACAGAAAGGGATATACCATTTATAAGGGAAGTGTGAGTGTGCGAGTCAGTAACATCGTGTGCTGCGCTGGACAAGGGGCTATAAATTTCAGCAAACCTATCAGCAAACATGCTACAAATTATTTGGGGGCAGGAGGTGTGGGCTCTACCATTCGTCATTGTTGTTGGGTAGCCTGAAGTCTTCCGTTTAATGTTAACGTAATCAAAGAATTTTTTAGGATCACTTATGATGCTATCCCCAACAGAATTAATATATGCAGAGTCGCGAGACCTAACAGCAAATTCTGAGGCTAGTCTAATGTACTCGGAATTCAATCTCTCGTTTACGTATGTGCTATTTTTGATCATGTTGTATAATTTATTTCTTTGATTACGTAGGAATCTAGTATCTCTATCCAGCCATGGTTCCGACACTCTATCCCGTTTTTTAATTTTGGGTACATATTTGTCGATGATGTTGAAAATGATTGAATAAAAGCATGATACTATCACGTCAAGATCATTGCTAGTTAGCCTATGTTCCCAGTCGACTAGGGATAATTCGAAACCAATACTGTCCAGGTCCGCGTTCTTAAAATCGTAAACAAGTGCATTGTTATATGCTGCACGATGCTTGGGGATTGATGAATTAAATTCGAGGATCCACGCGGAGTGGTGGATGGAGTTCGAAAATAGGTTTTCCTCATCAGAAACGAGTAGAGTATTCACCTCCTCGTGTGAATTGGTGAAGATCAGGTCTAGCCATTTACCACAAGAATTTGGTTGCCCGATAATTTGGTGAAGATCATTGCCGTAAAGAGTGTCGATAAATTTTATATCGACGGCATTAGTTGCATTAATAGGAAGTAATTTATTATCTTCCTCGTCGGGGATAAAAGAAATATTTGGTCGATTGAAATCACCGAGGATAAATATGACATCATTACCGCAGAGTGTATCGTTAACTTCCTCCACTATATGCAATAGATCGTCATAGTTGGATTCCTCGGAATTGGGGGGGATATAGAACGAACCGATGAATATATTCTTCAGGTCGGATTTGATTCTTATGAAGACGTGTTCAAAGGATTTTGAACAATTGGTTGTGATTAATTCACTATTTAAAAAGTCTTTTACAGCTATAAGTCTTTTACAGCACCTGTGGATAGTCCAGCTGCTGTCCAAGATCTCTTCATTTAGGAATGTACTATTTAACCATGTTTCGGTCAGTACAAGTACATTATAGCGACATGATTTAGAGTCAATGTAGAGGTTATTAAGTTTGGTTCTCATACCACTACAATTGTGGTAAAAGATTCTTACAACCTCGGGTGGGCTAGGTTTGGGAAGAAGAGATTGGGTGGGATCGGCAGTTGGGGAAGTAACTAGTTAAGGGCGGTAAGCTCGGCGTTAAGGCGGTAAGCTCGGTGTGTATGTAATACGAACGAGTCGCGCAGGGGCGGATTAACTTTTTTTCCGCCCTAGGCCAACTCGATTTGCCGCCCCTATTTTCGCTGAGAAACTTTCATTTGATAAAAAATGTTAATAAAATAAAATTTCAAATATAGTACCCAGTTCAAAAATTTGGTATTCCAATAAAAAATCAATTCGTCGAGCAATTAATTTTTAATATTAAATTATTATTATCGCATGTCACATACAATCACAAGTTCTTTGGTTACGTATTTTTGATAAGCAAATATTATTAGTTAAATTTAATGAGTGACAGTTTTGTTGTATTACAAGTGTTTACGATGAGATTTTTGTCAAACGAACTCGTCAATGATGGAGTTTAAATCTAATGTTTGCAACGTTTCTTTCCGATACATAAAATCGCCAAACTGTTGAGTCTTTCTTCTAACATTGTGGAACGTCATCCGTTTTAAACAAGAGAAAGATCGCTAAGCAGTGTAATTAGTCGCTGCAGTGCAAGTGTACATTTGTAGTGCGATGTCGACATTCGAATAAATTACATGAAAATCATTTTCTCTGATCCAATGACACAAACCGATGGAGGATTTCGGTTTCAAGTTCTGATCTGGTGCTGCCAGATGCGATTTCAAGTGTAGTATACTCAGAAAGTAAACTTTCCTCTAGATCGCTTGGAAATGAAGAAACTAAGTTTTTTCGCTGCAGCCTCTAGTTCAATTGAAGGCAAACTTTCGAACTGAATAATCGCTTTAAATTTCTCGTGGATTGCTACATATTCGACTCGTCTCATGTCCAGATCGAAAATTAGTTTTTCACTAATGAGTTCAGTTCTTTTTTTTCTCGCAATTTAGTATACTGACTGCCGCTTAATCGCTTTCTACCAACACTCATTGTACCCGGCTAATATACTGGGGCTGGATGTTTTGAATTGAAGCTTACTTGCATGTAAACACAGAACTGTAGGTTATGTCATAGGTTTTGCGCCAAGAGCGCCGCTGATGGGTCTAGATCTAGATAATAAATTCTGGCGTCAAAGTTTGAAATTTAAATAAATCATTATAAATGTATTGTAAGTAAATATTTTTTCATTCACCTAAAAAAAATCATTCCAAATTTTTGCCGCTTTTCAAAATTTGCCGCCCCAGGCCAGTGCCTGCTGTGCCTGTGCGTTAATCCGCCCCTGGAGTCGCGCGATTCTAACGTTCATTAGATAGCTTCTACAGGGCAACGACGACTCCTAGTACCTAGTCCCGCTCCCCCGGAATGTAGGTGGTGCGACTCTCGCTTGCCTAAATAAATTAGATTACAGATTGCGCCACATGTTCTACCTAGAGGCCTCCAGTTCCTTAATGCGGTTCTAATAGGAACAGTCTGGATTAACCACAATATGAATACTTCTTATATTTGGATTGAGCTAATAAAACGTAGATAAGACTGTAGGAAGATACTTCAATAGGAACGATTTTTACAAGGACTACATTTAAGAAGAGTCACACAGGCGCCCCACAGCCACTGGGTAAAGACATTCAACTCGACAACTTTCCACTCTATAAATCAGCCGAACCTACCATGCAACAGGAAACTGTAGAGATAAACTGGATAGTGATACTATTTAAAAGAATCCTCTTTGGCCACATTTTACATATGTGGAGGAGAATAAGTGGTTACCTTAGCCTCCTCTAAACTTTTCCTCTAATTTTCTCGATTTCTGGCCGAAGTTCTGCAGTTCGATATTTGGAGTAAGAGTGTAGCTGTATGTTAGGTGAGACATTTTTGGGAACTCTACAATGATGAAATGTACTTTGAGAAAAGTTTGAAAGGCGCTAATATTAAAATTTTTTCGTACAGTCAAGCTATCAAGCATTATCATCGTGGAAGTTTTCCGCAAAAGAAGCTGCAGGGTGCTTCGACGTACTCGAAGGCCTGGCCGGGAGAAGTAGACCCTCACTTTGCTGGGTCCCTGAACACTGGCGTATCAAGGGCAATGAGGGTACCAACAAGTTCTCAGACGCTGGCACACTTCTGTGGCATCTTATGGTACACTTAAAAGTCTCAGTAGCAGTGGTCTCCAAATTATTTGACCGCGTAGTCTTACGACGAAAAAAAATCATAAATTGTACCCCCTAAGTATATGAGAGCACCACCCCAGGGCAGAGGCATACAACGGCAAGGTTTTGGAGTTGAAATTTCTTTATCTTCTCTGTTTCCGTCTTTTTATTGTTCCGTTCTTTTTATGTTTATCTGGTCAAACAGTACAAGAATATTGCAATCAGCTTTAACACGGAGAACGGAGGACGTGTGCCATATGGCTCCCGCTTTAGTGTCCTCATGAACACCACACTCATGCAAAGCTTAAGTTTTTGTTGTTGTATTGCTGCATATTTCAGGCAATTATGTTGGTGACTGTGAAAAGTGTAATTTTACATAACTATATAGACCGGTTCTGGTCCGATTACAGAAGTCAAGCAGCATTGGATGTGTTTAGTACTTAGTTGGGGGACCGCTTGGTAAAAGGCCGTTTAAAATATAAAGCTTTCGACACCGCCGCGATTATTATTCTCTGTCGACCATGTATACGCCAAAATTATCCTTTTTCCAATCGAGATCGGCTAGCAAAGAGTCATACCTTATGACGAAGTGCGAATGAAACAACGCGTTAGATGTCTTGTGTAGGCCTTACAGGGCAATACACATGGGGTGTAGCCTCATATTGGCGCTATCTGCACTCCCTCAAAATGCTAGTAGGACATATCTCTATAACTAAAGAATTAAATAAATTGGCCGTCTAACTTTTTGCAATTTAACGGTTATCTGTTCACGTGCTCCCCACCCACAACGATTATGTTCCGCCACCCCTGCATATGTTCGTTAGGTTTATACACCAAATCAATTCTGTTGATAGAAAATGAAACATATTTAATAACTATTTCACTAAATGGGCTTTAATATTTGCAATATTCATCGCATGGGATCATAAAATGCGCATTATTTTTATTAAGAGTTTTTGTTTGTTCTTTTTCTACCTTTTAAACGAAAATCACAAGATCTAAACTCCATAAATGATAGTTGCACCAACAATAAGAAAATAACATACATCGCGTTTCATGTCTGTGTATCATTTTCTCCTATCATAAAATAAAAATTCACCCATCATATGTCACCAACGAACTTTGTTTCCTTTTATTTTTAATTCAATAAAAGATTGATACCAATCAATTTATTTCAATCAAACATCTTAGCAATAATGATATACTCAAAAAATCCCCAGAACTACTTGTCCATAATGGATGGCGGCAATAACTACATACTCATACATATCTCATATGGTGATTTATATGATTTGAAGAAAGATCACATGGTCACTGAAGCATTTTGCAAGCAAACGCTAAATCATAAGTAGATCACCGAGTAATCTGGTCAATCAACGTCAATGAATGAATGGTGGTAGCTGCTTAAGCACTCTCATGATTTTTAAAGCCAAGGAGATTATTTCGGGCTCCCGATTTAGAATAGAAATTTATTTTAGTAAAAATTTCGAACTCCAGCGATAAGGATTAATTCATTCATTCCTATATATTGACAAGGATTAGGATTAAGGATTATGTTCTTAAAATTTTTTCTTTCCAATATCACAATTAAATATTTTTTAAAAGCACACAACCTTACAAAAAATATTCATAGAAAAAATTATTATTTTGAATAGAGCACAAGAGAATACAATTCTACCTTTTATATATACACTATGGTGACGTGTGCGTTTTCCAAACGACTGCCTTAACCACATGAGAACATACCATCTGCATTTAGGTTTCCAGTTGTACTAGAAACTCGGGGAAAAAGTTTAGAGAAACAACAGGAAACAAAGCAGCAAATTAACTAAAATCATCCAACCATATTCACATTCATTATTAATGCTATCCAAGGAATTGGTGTCAAACTTGGTCCTGTAAATGATGCCATAGAATGACCAAGCTCTAAACCGAATTAAAAAATATAACAACATTTATTATCGTACGTAAATGCATTGTACACTGAAAGTTCTACCTGTGAGACTTTTGAACAAGTTAAATGACTACAACTGAAAATCCATTCCCCAAAGCTGAAAGTAAAGAGGTTTACTGTCCATGAAGACTTACTCTATTGTCTGAAAATAGCCCCAATCCCATAAATAACAATAAGTCCATAGTGTAGCCCAGGAACGTTTACCCTACCGTAGTGGTGTATAGATGATACTTGGTTGTTCACTTCCTCTACATTGGGGTGTGGGTGGTGGTCAACCTACCTGGTCGACATCAACAAAACTTTAGCAGGTCATCGGGCAAATAAGGGAAGATAAATGCATTGGCAAAATGCAGTTGTCTATTTGCATGTGTAGTTAGTGTGCATTGACTGTTATACACTATAGTTAAGCGCATTACCACCAGTAAAACACTTGAGAACAAGTGAAATAAAATTTTACACTTTTTTTTGCCAATTCCACTTCGACAGTGCTGCATATACTCCATATAACCCCAAAAAGCAGATGCCTGAAGTGCAATTTCGTTCTTGCGATTTCATCCCTCTCCTCCCTTATATAGTTTATTTTTTTTTTCTTTTTCAAATTCTCTCGTGGGAGCTGAAAGTATAACAGTTAAACTTTTCGAATAACAATATTTTCGCTTAGATTACCAAGAGAATGGACCAGCTGAAGGGAGACTAATAGCACTTTCCGTCGGACACAAGTACGAGTAAGAGGAAAATGGAAAAGTTTGCAAGTGCTTTTGACCCTATTTAAGCATATAATTGCACCCCCTTCAGCCCCCGGACGCCTCTAACTTCATTTCGCAGTCCTCATTTTGCACCAAAAAACGGTGTAATTAGTGTTTGTTTTTATTTTTCTTCAGAGGGTTGTTACTGTTCACTTTTCTATATACACACACAACCATACTTATACAATATATTTTTTCTTCCTACAATTATTACAAGAAGTAATTTAAGGAGTTAATTACGGTAAACAGGAAACAGAACGTTTGAGTTTTTCATTAAAAAATTGTCTCTTCTCTTAACAGCTGATAACTGGTTTCGTCGAATCTGGCAGAAAGTTTCTTCTAATTTCAGAAAATTAAAAATTGCCATATGGCCGCTGGTAATGGCCGAGACTGGCAATATTGCTTTTGTTATTAAGTAAAAATCTAAGAATATTGGACTGGGTGCAAAAAAGCTTTTATTGGCTGAAAAATTAAGATTCGGGGAAATTACAATAAAAATTTCAATAATTAACAGAATTTTAATTTCTGTGTAATTAACATTTGAGCAATGAAAAATATTATTGCATTTTGCATTTTTATCTGCTGAAATAGTTTAGATATTATTTCAAAGATATAAAACTTGAACTTTACTACAGCGTACCGTATTTTTAATGGATATAGAAGAACACATGGTTCAGTTGAGAATTATAGAAGTTAGGTTTCAACCATTCGATATTAATTAGAACTATCAAAGCAAGATAAAGAATTAATTGCTTTGGTATTTGGATAATCTTTTCGAATCCAAGGGCAAGTTCCGGGCATTGGAATCAAGGTGCACAGTTTCTGAATCTGCACTGCTTAGTCATTCCTAATCCACCCAGTTCCTAAGAATAACTATTGGAAACTTGTCTCGCATTTTACCGAATCTATAAAACCTCGCATAGGTTAGTGGATCAGAAGAATACGAATGCAATTAAAGCCGCCCATATAGCCTACTCGCATTCTCCGCGTGAGCCACTCTATCACAAGGGGGCAAATCGAGCACATCTTTCATAGCTAACCAAGCCAAGATCGTGTCTGAAAAACTTGGAAGGAGGAATCAAAAAGATCGGCATTAAGGATACCCCCTGTGTAACCATATTTCAGTGAAAGCGATTATATCGAAATCACTGGCCGAAGCTAGCAGGAACAGATCATGAGTTTTAGATCTGATGCCCCTCACGTTCTGGTAATGGAGGGCACCCGCAGGGCCGGCGCTTAGATTTTTGCGCCCGGTGCACTATGCCATATTGCGCCCCATAAGCTGTACATTTTTGATCGAGGTGAAGGACAATGGAAAAATACACAAACACTCGTTGAATAGGAGAAATATTTCTCGCAGTTTGCGCAAACGTCAACATCCAACCAACAAAAATCGACTGAAAACGTCGTTTGCAGTGAAGAGTATGGGAGAGGACCCCATCGTCCAGATTTTTTGAACCCTTGAATTCAACTTTTTGACAGCTGTGTGGTTGTTGTTTGTTTTTGTCTCCCTTTTCCTAGGAAAAGAACAGAAAAGGAATGGCAGAAGGGAGAATTAAGATTAAAAACAAGAACAATAAACTAAAGCTTACTAACGTATCGTTCGTTGGAAAAGTTGACTCTTGTGAAAAGTTATGCGACTTCTTCATCGAATTTCAAAAAGGGATGGACTATTAAAGCTAATTTTGGTTGTTGGCCCTTGTGAAATTGGTATTATAAATTTGAAAGACAGTAAAAAACAAACAAAAAGGAGCATGAAAGAAAAATTCTCGCATCAATGAATTTCGTTCCCTCATTTCGTTCATATACCTCTTTTAACAATTCTTGGAACAGAGTTTAAAAGTGCAGCAACAGCGCCCTGAAGTTTATATCAATAACGGTAAACAGAAATACACAACACAGAGCCATCGGCATAATTTTTTATTTATGGGAGTGGATATGGTGGTTTTTAGAGAATTTTCAAAAAGTGCTCCAGTGTAGTATAAATAAATGAAAGATATATCTCTCACTTGGAAGATATTTTGCCGGATTTTTAATTAATGTTTTGTTTGTCCGGATTTTGGAAGACGAAGCTTCGTTCCTTCACTTTTTGGGTAAAATATCTAGGAACATTTCTTAAGGAAAATTTTATGAAAATCTCTGGAAACTTCCTGGACGAGGAGAAGTTAAATTTCCCCGAGTTTTCTTGCATAAGAAAGTACAGCGACAGAAATTGGGTAAATTTGTGTAATTCCTTGCACCCGTGAGAATACTTTTCATTTTTTTTTTAATTTAAACTAAGTTCTTTTAAATATTAATTTCAGTTGCTCCCACGACAATTTGCGCCCGGTGCAAATGTACCATTCTCCCCTACGAAAGCGCCACCCATGGGCGGGGAACAAAACACTTTGAAAAAACACCAGGAGGCCAGAACGTGGAGTCCAAAACCTTTTCAGTAGTGCAGTCAGAACAAAAGACAGCACCAGTTTGGAGGCGTTGCTAACAACAACTGCTGATCTTCCGACAGGAGACAGTCTCGATTGATTTTTCCCTTAAGTATTCTTTAATTGCTTAGGACGTAGTTTCAGGGGAGAAACGCGAAATGAATATATTTTGTGGCTTGGGAACAGTTAGTACCAAGTTCGTGTAGGTTACTGAGACCCAGTATTTCCAGTGACCGAGGGTCCATAGGTACTAATTGATGATGCCACATCCGGCTCTCGGGTAGGGTTAGAGCCCATTGGTGGTGAGGGGGCGGAGACGGGCGGGGTAGTATAGGAGTTGGTGACTCTACGATCGCGTCTGCGTTTACGATGATTTCCGCAAGTTTTTGGGTGGTCAGGAGCCAGCCTAGAGGCAGTCTCGTCTGAAAAGCCCTCCTCCAATCGCAAAAGCAGCAGCCAGGGTGGAAGCTGAGGGCTCATTTTACTCTAGCACACCCTGACAGGTGCAGAAATAATTGCCATTGAGAGCATTAAATTTTTCAGATATTTTTGCGATCTTGCTAATATGGCGATCGGTTTGATCATATAGAAAAACCCACTCTTAAGTGTTCTAAGATGCACTTGTGTACTTCGAGGATGAAGTTCAGTTTTGTTAGTGATTGCAGGAGAAGCATTATACAGACAAGGATTGCTGTACGAAAATGCTTCTGGAACATCAGCTGTATTGTTTTTCGTACCACCTCTGGTGAGTGTAATTTAAATATGAACCAGTTACAATAAACTTTATACCTTTTCAGTGTTCACTATATAAAGTACTAGGTATCACAAAATTCAGTTATAAGTTTCAATAAATAACAGTTGTGTCGGATATCGATCTACAAATCTTGTGAAATCATGGATAAATTGGATCACACTTATTGAGTTTTATTTTGAAAATTCTCTCGGTTTATCCTATTGTTCTAACTCATAATACCCCGTAATTTCAGTTTTTCGATTAATTTTTTAACAGGAACTTGGCAGGATTCACATGAAATAAGATAATTTCCTTTACACCGAAGTAAGCTCCACAGAATTGCAAGACAATGGATACTAGTATACTACTATAAGATGTGGTTGATTTGTTGACGCTCCTCTCTTCGGCTTATTATTTTGAAATGCATTCTTCTTTGAAAGTGAAGTTAGGAGAACCGTAAATGTCCAGAGGGCAAGCTTTAAAAAACAATGGAAAAACTTGAAAGCAAAGGTGGAAGGAAGTAAGCTATTCTTTGTCTTAAATGTAAACAATACCTCATCATAAATAAGCAAGTGGTGGGAGAAGACTTTAAAGTGAGGGCGGGTTGAATGAAGAAAGTAATTTTCTTGGCAAGAAAGCTCCCTTTATTAATATTTTCGCAGAAATTTTTAGACTGAATAAAGTTGGTACACACATGATAGTGTTATTTTTAAAGTACCTATGTATGAAAGAGAAATAAAGGTGCATGGAAAAAATTAATTTTGATGTAGTAATTTGTTTCAAAATGAAAAAAAGAAAAAAAATATATAATCCATTCTCTATTGACGAGAAGATGTTCTGGCACATCGTGGCAAAACTAAGCATCCCGAGCTTAAGTTGTAATTTTTTCGATATCGCCATAAGTAGGTTAGAGTACCGTCATCAAATTCATTGGAGGTAGTTTGTGTATTAAAAAAAGAGCGCTGAATAAAATTGACCCCTGGGAGCCACCGGTGTAGATGGTGTAGAGTTAAGATTTGACGCCATTCAATACTGCCTTGATAGAACGGCCTCCATTCCGTCTAATTCTTTAGAATAACAATAGCTTGAAGTTTATTTAAGACAGCAGGGGGCTGAGCTTTAGCTACTATTGAAGAAACTCTCCCACGATGTCATCAAATCGACTTATCAGTTTTCTGCGGAATTGTTCACGGAGAAGGCTCTCGGTGTGTGAGGTGTGGCATCAACAAGCACCACCACCATTGAAAATTTGAAAGAAAAATTTGGCTTATTGAGTCTGTTGGTTCTTCAAACGCGGGTTTTCTCGCTTTGGTGTCCAATATCGGCAGTTTTTCTTATTGAAAATGCCATTTAAATGGATGGTGATTCGACACTGCAACAAATCGTGTTAACAATTCGTAATCAGCTTAACTCCGCCGTCGTCCTTTCTGAAGTCCAGGATGTGAAAAGAGGAGGGTGAACGACCTGTGGAATTGCCCAGAATAGAGAGACCGAAGAAAATAGCCAAGAAACCGCATGGATACACGAACTAACTATTTACTAAATAATGCTCCTTCATTCGTTGCAGCCGATGCGCCAGCGCTGGAGACCCAAATTAGTCCCACCGAAAATTCGCCGCGTGAAATGTACGAACATCTTCTTCTTCTTTAAAGGCTATACAAGCGGGATCCAGTCCTGGCCTCTCGCAACAAATGTGTCATTCACTGTAAACGCGGTGCAACTCCACACTAGGATGGCTCGCTTTGGTGGTTTCTTTAGTTTTGAGCAACAAGACTGCAAGGTCAAGATAGCAAGAGCTTTTGCTCATTCCTAAGTGCCAAAAGTCTTGCAGTGATGAGCAAAAAGTCGTGTCTTGCACATTTGGCAAGACCAATACAACACTGCAAGACTTTTTGCAAGACTTTCAGCAAGACTTTTTGCAAGATTTTTTGCAAGTCTTTTTCTCACCACTGCAATACTTTTGGCACTTAGTTATGAGCAAAAAATCTTGGCATCTTGAGCTTACAGTCCTGTCTCGTCCTATCATGTCTTGGTCTTGCTTTGCTCTTGCTAAATGTGCAAGGCCAAGCAAAACTGCAAGACCAGTCCTGCTCATCACTATCTGCGTTCGCGCAACAATCTGTTAGCTTTTATTTGAATGACACACCCTTCTATTCTAGACGTGATTTAAATTTTATCGAAGAGAGAATCTAAAACTATATAGAAACATACCAAATCCATTTATGAGGCTATATTTATTTTCAATGATAGAAAACCAAATTGGTTTTAAAAACTTGATTCGATTAAGAGCAACTATTTAAATTTGATTAATCAAATTTTGTTTGCATTGGCAACTACAACCATTATATAATATTTAAAATCTCTACTCAGCGGAAAATAGTTTAAACCAATCTCAAATTTATTTTTGTAATTAAATTAAATTAAATTAATTTTTCAATAATAATTATAGTCTGAATAAGCAGCAGTACACACACTTTTTGTTTGAAATTAATTCGAAAATGCAATAGCTAAATGCGTTAATTGTGCCAAATTCAATCATAACACTTAACCGCATAATCCACACTCGAAAAACCTTTCTCGACTAAAATGAATCCGTATCCACCGCATTTGGAGCATATATAACACGCACTACTACACAGCTAGACAAGTCATAAAATATGCATGCAAAATCCACATAAACCCAAAAAACTCCTAATTCTAAAAACCTACCCTTATTCAAATCCCAGCCCACCCAGAGCCACCCATGCCCCGTGCTATCTGCACTTCAGCGATTGATAAGCAATCATCCCTGATGACACACTTTCATATCGGTTATTGTGCATATAAATTATCCTCTCAAAAAATGCAATTTCCCGACCGTTCACATCTCCCGAAATCCGCTCCTTAGAGGGAGGATGAAGCGACATGTGTACATATACATATATATCTGGCAACCTATATCTTGAATAAATAAAAATACGTTATCCTTAGGTTACCCTTGTACAAAAGGACATAAATTTAACCAGACATCCAGCAGTCCCCGTCTAGCAGGGTGTACTATATAGTGGTGGGGGCGGCAGGACCCACCGCAGCAGCTACTACGAGAGCTGGGAGCCTGCGATGTGGACCGAACTAACTTTAAAGCACATCCACTTGCTGGCAATTTAATATGTAAAAGGATCCGAAAGGACTCTTGGTGAGAAGTTTACATGACATAGTGGCGGGTGAGTAGGGGCTGCGATTTTGCGAACGGATTTTATGAAGGTGCCCTTTTTCTGGATGACTGCATATCGTGTGCGCTTGTATGTGCGAAAATTGTGAATGTTTTATGACTTGGGGGTTTTTTTCCTACCCCTACACAATATTGGTTGAGTTTTAGTTGGAAAATTAACTATTTCCGGGACTGGCACAGCTCTACACAATTGTAGCTGTGTTTGTGGCGGGCTCGGAATGGGGATGCTTTTAAAAACCCCGGGACGGGACGGAGTGTGAGTATCATATAAAACTTTGGAATAAAAGTTTTGTTGGATTAAGTTTTGGCTGCTTTTTTCCCAGTTGTTAAAAATAGGTTAAAGAGAAGATAATAACTCCATTCTCAGGGAAAAACCAAATTACTGTGCCAGGATGAATTGTTCCACTGCACCAACCATAAAAAGTTTATTATAAATAAATATCACCGTGTACAGAGGGGGTAGGTATTGCTATGTGATGAATTTATGGGAATTTTTATATACAGAGCGCTGCTTTATAAATGCTGAATTAGTCAACTTTCCTTTTAGGGCATTAAATATTTTAATGGGTAACACTAAACAGGATTTTAATTTGTAAAGTTTATAAGTAGTATTTATTTATTTATAGCAGCGGAAATTTCAAATTTTAAGCCTTAGTTTACACGGTTTATATGTGGAAGTAGGTCGAGGTAAATCAATGTTTTGTTTTCATGGCTGTTATGACTGCTTCAGAACTGTTCGTTTATTGAACAGGGGTGTGTCACAATGATGAATTTGAATCCGTGTAATGAGATAAAGCGGGCTGGCGACCACGTAGCCAACGTATGCCAGAAAATATTGATGAAATAAGGCAGAGTATATGCGAACGTCAAAACACCTCTCATCGACGTTGGCTGTTGGCCGAGTCTGTGAGAAATAATGAAAAATATGCTAGAAACTTCCCAGCAGGCAATTGAAAGACTAGCTGAAAGGTGTTAGCTATTAATCAAGTCAACATGGTCCAAAAATTCATTACTTACTCCTACTTATTCTCGGGTGGGTAGCCCTGGGTAGACAAACTTTTTTGGTATTTCATATAAAGGTAGAACACTTCCTTGTGAATCGGGTCGACAGTATATAAGACAACCAAAGGAGTTCCGCAGGGATCTGTTTTGAGCCCTCTCCTGTGGATCACAATGTATAACGATGTGTTGAGACTACGACTCCTAAAAGGAACAGTTCACGCTTGGGTTCGCGAACCCCATGGGACAACACCTCGATGGGACCGACTTGTGCGCAAATGAAGCGATCTTAGAGGTTAAAATGTGAACTGAAAGGATCAAGGTGTGGGAGCAGACATTTAACTCACAGGTCGCCCTAAGATACGTGGGGGTAATCATCAACCAGAGGCTAAATTTTGCACATTTGCAGGATAGGGCAAATAGGGGCGCCATATCAAGGCGTCACCTACGGTTGGCGAAGTTGATTATCTCAGTCGTGCTATAGGCAGCAATGTAGGCAGCAATATTGAAGAGGACAGCAAACAACGGAAAAAGGAGGACCGCATATGTGCCCATAATTATGAAAGTGGTCTAAGTCATATATTTCTTGTTTGAAGATATTTAATGAATTGCATTTGACACACTGAATGAATTCCATATAATGTTGAAATTACAACCACTATCTAATGGTTCATTTTTGACAATTTCGTAAAAATTACATTGAATACATTTAGTTTAAACTAATGTGGTATGAAATAACTGATAAACTCATTTTTTTTAAATTTTGACTTAGACCACTTTCATAATTATGGGCACATATAGACTAAGCGGTCTCCATGCATGTTGTACATACAGGAACCCATCCAACGATGTGGCGTGAGCAGGGATAATCTCCAGAGACATACTGGCGAAAAGAGGCATGCTTCTCTATGACCCAGCATTATGTTAGAGGCGGGCCAAATACAGTGCGGTGGAAGATAATGCACTACGGTGGAAGATAATTGTACTTACGAGTTGGTAATGGATTGACAAGGGCTCTTAGGGTCAGTGGAACTTTTGGAAGCTCTTCTAGAAGTACTTATCAAAAGGTTCACTATAAGAAAACTTCTGAAAATTTATTTCTACTAATAAAATTCATTCTTAAAATCGATTTGATTAGCTTGCTGCAAGTACATCCAACATGAATTTGCACTTGCATTTGTGCAGATAAAATACCAACTACCAAACGATTACCTACACTACAGGAAAAACTTCAGGAAATTTGTTTCTACAAATAAAATTCTTAAAATTGATTTGATGAAGTTGCTGCAAGTACTTCCAACAAGTATTTCCACTTGCAATTGCATCTGCACATTTAAAATCCGAATGCGCAGGAAAAGCAGCAGAAGCTGCCATTGTGTATTTAATGAACAAAAAAAGTAATTAAATGAAGAAGTTGATTCAACCATTCAAGTTGGCATGGATACGTTATTAAAAAAATTGCGATTGGAAAAGATCTTTTGTAAAATTATTTATTCTTCATGGCATAGACTCGAGCAGGGCACAACGAAGCCTCACAATTACTAAATTTTTTTAGAATTTTGCATTGTCTCCAAAACTATAAGGCAACTTCTGCAATGAAGGGGGTAAATGGAACTTTTGGAAGTGAGCAAAGAAAATTTGCATATAGCTTCCTTAATTTCTGGAAGTTGTATCTGAAAGCATTAAAACTAGTGGAACATAAGAAAATACTTGCGCAAGTCACTATCAGAAGTGCCTACCCGAAGTCTACTAAGAGAAACACTAAAACACTGTTATAGATAGAAAAATTGCAACGCTTCGTTCCTTGCAAAAGATTTTGCTATAAAGACTATTTCAAATAAAATATGACATTGGTGGAAAATTTACAGGAGAAAAAGTGTCTGGAACTACTTTCGTTTTCATTTGATCAAGTTATGTCACGAGTAAATGAGCATATTGTATGAAAGTGCATGATCTATATATATCATCCTATTAGAAATTTAATAAGTTATGCCATCTTGTATTAGTATAGTCGTACATATCTTTCCACATAATTTTCATTTCCTCCAGCAACATCAACGACGACAAACCAATTAACCTAAAAATAAAAGCTACATCCACTTATCGATTTCCATTTTTTTTATCACCCTAAGACCAAATTTGAACAACTACAATAAAAAAAAACTAGTTCTATGCATCAATCGACCCAGATAAATCCACATTCAAGCTTAAATCTCAAAGAAGCACGTAATTGAAATAGTTCCTCCTGATATACTCAGCTTCACCTGCATAAAATCCATGCTCAGAAATCCCCTCCTCGATGTTCTGCAGTACCTGTGCACGACGTTTCGATATATATCCACGTGTTTTTTTTGTTTTTTTTTTTTTTTTCAGTATTTACCTTTGTATATGTCGTCTGTTCACTCGCCGAAATGAATCATCAAATTATTGTTTTATTTTTTCTTTAATCCTTTTTCCCATGTTCTATTTTTTTAATACTAGTCCTTGTTCATTCCGATTTTGCTATACGAAAAAAAAACCACTATTTTCCGCGAAATTCTGCATCGTAAGCTGTCGACGGGCGTCCTTTGATGCGTTTAAAATAGAATTTCGGATTTTTTTGGGTTTTTTTTTTCTAGCTTACAAAATTGCAAGTTGGATAAAACTTCATTATTTTGGAGGGAAATCCGGGAAAAGTGCTGAAAAGGATTCGAAGATATTTGTGGATGTTGTTCCTTGTTGTTTTTGCTATAAATCATTTATTTGCACTTCCACGAAGCTCTGATAAAAAAGTCCTGAGCGAACAACTTTTTTATTTATTGAGGTGCATTAATTATATCTTTTTGGCCACGAAAAAATGTGTCGAACAATATACCAGTTTTTAGTCCTAAAATGTTATTTTGTTTCACTTGTTTTAAGAATTTTGTGATTGCAGGTGAAAATTTGTATCGGCAGGATATGCCATGAAATATGTACCTGAAATTCGGAACAAATTACATCTGCTCGTTGTGATTTTTACGTTTTTATGGTTGATTTAAATATGTATGTATTAAAAAAAGGTGGAATGTAGTAAACACTGGAATATTAAATGTCATTTTTATGAACTACGGTTTTTAGCTGACATTTTTGTACTGCAACCACAGCACCATTGTACAATTGTACCAACTTTATGCAGTGAAAAAATTTCAACATAAATTATTGTGTTGAAATATTTGGAGGGATTTCCTGAAAATAGTATCTATTGTTTTATATGTATGTACATAGAAGAAGTTGCAATTAGTCTAAAATATTTTATTACAATACATTAATCCCTCAGTGCTTAAAGCTAGATTACATTTAAACCTGGAAAAGCAAATTGAGTTCGTAGAATGAACATAATAATAACGATGAGCTTTATGGAGTTTGTAAATGTATACAATTTCTGATTTACAGTTGGAGTCATTCTCTCTTGTTAAATTAAGGGAAGTAAATTGAAAATTATTGTGTGAAAAGTGAGTTTTAAATTAAAAGATATTTATACTTTTTAGCTTTGTTCATATGTACTTCGGAACGGTCCCCTAATTCCTAATCGCTATGAAATTCAATCGCGCTTAATCCTAGCATTCTCAAATGTATCGGGTGGCCTTTGTCCTTTACGTTTCCCGTGGCAGTCCTTTTTTTCGCGAATATCTCTCGTGATGCTTTAAGCAATTCATGTTCTTAACATCTCAGTACAAGCCTATTAAGCGTGATCCAAATATGACGTAATGCAACTGAAAGTAACTGAAAGTAACATAAATGCACATAATGGCACCGACCTAAATTACCGTAAAAACAAGCGTATTGGAATAACGTTGCGGCCGACATGGAAGAAGAGTGGTCGAGGAACGACTACCGGACACTGTACCAGACAATCCGGCGGTTAGGCGGCAAAAAACATCAACAAGCGACATAAAAAAATCGGATGGAACTTTCGTGACTTCTCGCCATGAGCGCCTGCAGCGGTGGAGAGAAGAGCTTCTACCAGCTGTACAACCACGATCCGCCAAAAGGTTCAGCACCGAACAGCCGATTATCGAACAGCAAACGAATCAATTCCTCGATAGCGAACCGACAATTATTGAGGTGAAAACGGCGATAAAATCGCTGAAAAATGAAAAAGCACCGTAAATAAACCAAGTAACCTCCGAGATGATCGAAGCCGGAGGTGATGTCTTATCACAACGACTTCATGTTCTCATAACACACATATGGCATTCGGATCGTGTCGGGTCGCTGTGGAAGAAAGAAATCGTTGTTCCAATTTTGAAGAAAGGCTACAGTCGGGAGTGCAAGAATTATCGCGGTATTAGCCTCCTTCCTATCGTTGGCAAAGTATTTGCGAAAATCATACAATCGAGGGTACAGAAACATCGACAAACAAGCCGGAGAGAAAAAGCAGGATTTAGACCACATCGACGATGTATTGATCAAATATTTGCACTTCGTGAGCTAATGGAAGAAAGAATTCGTTGCGGCAAACGAGCTGTCGTCGTCTCAATCGAATTCAAATCCGCTTTCGATTGCATCGATTGGAACAGCTTGTGGAGAGTCTTGGAAACCGAACACGTGCCATTGAAAATCATCCAGCTTCTCCAAGCGTCGTACGATGGCTCAATCAGCAGCGTTCGTATTCAAAACGACTTATACGAGGAGTTCCCAATTCAAACGGGTGTCCGACAGAGATGCGTCGCTTCGCCAATTATCTTTAACGTTGTCATCGACGCGATTATGCGTGAAGAATTCGATGGACGACTCGGAGTTCGATACGACAACAACTTCGTAGCCGACTTAATATTCGCCGACGATAGCACCGTCTTCGCCAACTCGGATGCCAAAGCCGGACATCTTATACGACATTTCCCCGCGGATGGATCGAGGGCCAGTGTTCACCTCGATGGAACCCAAATCGGACAGGTTATTTGGGATCCTTGATTGAGGAAACGAAAGTGGCATCGACGTCTCACGTTCACAGCCGCATCGCCTCGCTTCAGTGGTGCATATGAAAACGAACATCAAATTCCGATTCTTCTTTATTACCGAATTTCCGATTCTTCTTTATGGATCTGAAACGTGGACACTGCTCAGACCAGATGTTAACAAGCTCGAGGTTTTCCAAATGCGAAGCTTGAGGCAGATCCTCGGTTTCTCACTCCGCGATCCCCTTCGTAACGAGACAGTTAGACAAAGAGGCACTGATCGAAGAAGAAATACAAAAAGTCGACTACGGTGGTTTGGACATGTTTTCCGAAATAGATGATCACCGCTTGCCACGTAAACTACTCTGGCGAGACGGTCCGGCAGACAGGAGAATTCATCGATCGGCACCGAAGAAAACCTGGCTAAAGCGTATCTAGAGCGACTTAAAGAATCAACGATCATCAGTTAACGAAGCTCGAGACGTACCAAGGATTGAAATGAGTCGTGAATAGAGTTCGCAGCGGCAACGACAGTAGTGTATCCGTTGCGGGAAAGTCACTTTCGGACCGCCAGGTAACGGATCAAAGAAGAAAAATGTTAAAAAGTATATGGAACTGGAGTGCTGCAAGCTTTTTAAGGAGTGCCCAAACATGGCTATTGGGGCACGCCATTTCTTGCTGGGTCGGTTCAATTGCATTTGTTGGCGGTAACATTCTCCGGTAATAGTTTTATTAGGTTTTAGCAGGTCATAATATACTAAACCCTTCTGATCTAAAATAACTCTATCTTGGTTTCAAGTGGCACACAATATCATACCTTTTGACCCATCCCTTTGGTTTTCAAACTTGTAACGAACCGAGATTCATTATTAATAATACCTTTCACAAATTAGCTTTAGAAGAGTAAATATTCAACCAACAGACCAAAGAGACGTGGTTCTCTCTTTGAAAGCTTCACTTGCAAGCTTTACAGCTTCCTACCCGGCGAGCTTTCCAGCTATAAAACAAACTGCTTCACCAGGGTAAATTCAGTCCTTCACCTGACTCGTTCTGGAGTGGAGTGGTCATCTTCTCTGGTCCCGTACTCATACCGTGTACGCACGGTCAGATCGCACACATAGCACATATCGACCTCTACCGAATACTTCAGGAATGTTACCTAGGCCTTGTCTGTATTAGCAGAGGGCGCAAAAATTGCTGGACTAAGCTTAGAGCTGTCGCACAAAACTGAGTCCGCTGTAGGCCTGTATGCCCTATGCCCCATGAGAGATTAAAGAGGAATAAGTAAGTTTTAACATTTCTCATTGACCTTCGTCCTACAAGTTCTTTAATTCTTCGTATGTCCGTTTTTGTTTTGAATCTGAATCTGAAGGATAATTTCGAGTCCGTTCATGATTGATAAGCTCTGTCTATGGTTAAATAGCTTTAAGAAGGGAAAAAGTACGAAAATGTTAACTATAGTTGATTAAAAAAGGTATTTCCCGAGAAATCTGTGATATAAGAAATTAAGTCAGTACAATTGAACTCCATAAAATGAATGAGCCAATAAACTCTAACCATTCCATAGCCATCAATAATAGAAACCTCTTTGTACACAGCTAACGGTGTGAAATAATTTCTACTTAACTACTAATGTGCTTTCTACAGGAACGAGTCCTTCCAAGACCCCGGAAAAATATTCCCAAACACTGCAAAACCTCACCATCGAATAGAGTTGGTCCTGAAAGTTGTTAACATTGCCGCACATATTTATGTTTGTATATATAGCCTCCACTATAAACAAGACAGCATCACCGAAGGACTTTTTCAGAAGTATTCGGTGGTGGGGTAGGGGTTCTTTGTGTGCGCCGGGAGTTCCTTTTAGTGAAAGTTTTTGAAAGTTGCCCGATGCGACGACCCCCTACCGCCCCCTGATGCTATCCTAAACTGACTGTGCTCTATACTACCAAATTGCAAGTTGCTGAGTTCCGCCGATTAAAGTAAGTTTCTTGTTTCCAACTTGCAAAGGGGTTTAGGAGCTAAGTCTTCCTAAATGAACAACTCTCATTCCTCAAAGCTTTATAATCAGCCTAACTTGGGAATGCTCCGTCTTCCACTTCCATTCTAATGTGCATTTACATATGAACTAAGTACATCAAGAAATTGTTTTACTTCCCACCTCTCCGCAGCTCGCCGATTTCCACGAAGAACACCTATACAGGCATCCCCATCAGAACTACCTAAACAGCACGAAGAAGTTTGCTTCTAATGAAATTTTAATTATCTACGAGTAGAAGGTAAGCAGGTGAGTGCGAAAACTGCAGGAGATTGTACAGAAGTTTAATTTAATTGCATTTGAGATTGCTCTTGCGAGATTTTAGATGGGAGACGTTGGATAATGTTGACTTTAGTAAAAGGGACCAGATTTATTGGTGGGGGTGAAAGAAAAACAAGTGCATTGATTGCATTTAATTTCATTAACGAAAAACTATTGAAAATGATAATTTGTGTTTATTTAAAATCTGGGATTGTTTTTAAAAGGCTACAAGATTTCTTCTCTAGATATCACGAACTCAGCAAGTTTAAGTCAATATGCAGCGTGCTTGGGTTTTTGGGGTTCTGCTTTCGTTTCGTGCAGTATAAAAGTAATTCCAGAAATTCATTAATAAGAATTATTCAGTTTTCACCATTACGTAGGAACCTCCATAAAGTAAGTCTCTCCTTGTAATTTTTACTGTTGGGGTTGAGGTATAAATAATTCATCAGTAACTCAGCTTACTCATTCTCACTCACTTATTTTTTATCTCTCGACAACGCTTAAATAGGAATTTATCCCCGTGTGTTTTGATGTGTAGCTAATTAAACTATACTCTAAAGTACAGTTTCGTCACGAAAATCGACCTTGACAGCCTAGTCGTTAAGGCGTAAGACGACCATTTCAGAGGTTCGTAGTTCGATTCTATGCAGTGGAATTTTCCTGAGTCTTTCAAATTCTCCTATATAGAAACATTTACGTCTTACTTTCGTGCTCTCTTAGTAGAAATTTCCTGCTCGCTCTTCTGTCATCACCTGTAAGCAAGATAAGCAAGTAAGCCTTTTCGATCAACCAAGTAGTTGTCGGAGTAATATTGGATGGGAGCCGATGAAATAGCCGAGCTGGTTGATCTCTCGTTCGATGCACCACCGAAGCTCCGACTCCTGGCCTAGAGAGGTTAAATTTGTTTAGTATATTGTCACAGTTTTGCTGTAGGAATGGATTTTTTCTGGTCCTCGGGTTTTAACACAATTAAATTATCCTACCGCTGCCACCAATATTTTGTGTTAATGATTTGCTGTATTCCACTGGGATTTGTGCGTGCCAGCTGATCTCTCAACCTATATCACCAACCACCTTGCAGTGATCTCTTGAATTCAACTGACAGATTTAATCGGCCCGAGCCTTAGCCCTTGTTGTTCAATGATTAAAATGGATATCGAAAAAGTGTTCCGCGTGGATTTAAGGGTCAAAGCAAGAATACTGGAAAAGCACTTTGCTCCACATACGATTGCGCATGTGCAAGAAAATAAATTGGATGTCATTCGACACTTACTCGAAGTTCGTACAGGAAATTAATTAAACTTGAGGTTGGGAAAGAAATGCATGTAGTGTATTTCTTTATCAACAGAGTTTTTTTTTTATTTTTATACATTTTTTGTGACGGTTAAAGTGTGTACATGAAAACTCAGCTTGACAGGGAAAACAGCTGATTAGCTTGTAGAATTTACAGATTGCATAATTATTTCTATTTTCTTTTTATTGTTGAGGAGCGCCTTGGCGGGCACTGCGACTTATTTTGTTTGGTCTATTGCGCCATCCCCGTCTTTTAAAACCATCAAGGTTAAGGCTACTAAAATAGCTTAAAACTTAGGGTTTTGGTCCCAAATCTCCCTGGGAGTAGGAAAGTCGCGATGGAGGAAGCTCAATCTCTTTCTCGCTGTTGCCTCACAGTCGCACAGAAGTGCTCCGCAGTTTCGGAGCTGCCCCACAAAACCGACAGCTACAATCGGCTACTAGTCCTACTTTATTTAGATGGTAGTTAATCGAACAGTGGCCCGTCAGGAGCTCTGTGATTATTTTTAGCTCCCACCTCTTGAGACTTAAAAGCTTGCCGGTATAGCTTTATCGGTTTGGATAAATCTTTTAGCTTGACGAACACCCTGGGTCCTTGTCCAGCCATGAAGAAACAGCTGGTCGACCCAATTTCTGATCGCCGCTCTTACGTGGCAGTTTTCTAAGCTGCAGAAAGGTTCCGGTCCGATAGGTGATGAGTTCGGCCCTACTCCAGCCAGGCTGTCAGCAATTTCATTACTAATGTGACCTTCGTAGATCGGAGTTCACATCAGCGTTAAACTGTTGTTCCTGCTAAGGGATTTCGTAGATAAGAGACAATCCCGGACCGTCTTTGATGACACCCTGTGAGATTTAATGGCCAGCAGGGCAGGTTGACTGTCCGAGAAGATAACAATGTTAGAGCTATTTGGAGCTCTATTAATACAAGTCTGAGCACACACCTGGATGGCGAGTACCTCAGCCTGAAAAACGGTAGGGGTATTGCCCAGAGCCATGGATATTTTGCTCCTTGGGCCATATACGTCCAACCCTACCCCTTTATCGGTTCTGGAACCGTCCGTATACCAAAAGGCCGTTCTTCCTCGAAAGAGAGGCCTGCCATGTTGCCACTCTGACCTACTTCGAATGATTGTCGTAAACGGTTTGTCAAAGTCAAGAGTGGCAGGAATGGTATCGGACAATGATATCATTGGCTCCAGGTTTAGCTGCTTGAGGATCGATAAATGATCCAGATGGTCTTCTGGGTTCAAGGAGAATAGATCCCGTAGACGCAGCGCCCCGCGAAGGCCTCCTTTTCCCTACTGGGTGAAGCGGAGGGAGGTTCAGTAGGTCCTCCATAGCCGTAGTCGGACAGGTGCTTTTGGCCCCTGTGATAGGCCGAGATCAGCCTCAGTAATGGTATTATTATCAACATGGCTGACTCCTAACCTGAGGGCTGTGCGATAAGCCTCCCAGTCTGTCTGCCGCGGAATCCAAAATCCTTCCGAGGATATTGCAGAAGCTCTCAAGTCAAACCTTATATGTCTATGATCAGACATTGATGGCTCACTTGAGACGCGCCAGTTCAGTGTTCTGGAACTGACGAATGTGCTAGCAAGAGTCAAGTCAATCACCTCTTGCCTAGTCACATTATAAAAGGTAGGTTCGTGCCCCGTGCTCATAACCTGTAAATTGTAGGTTGTAGTGAAATCAAGGAGATATTCGCCCCTAGAATGGTGGTGCGCGTTGGCGTCGCAGCCAATCACTAACTGAATATTCTTCCTATTGCAGTCCTGCACAAGTTTCCTGGCATCTGACGGCGATTAGGCAGGCGCTTCTCCAAGAAGGTAGGCCGAGACTACGTGTCCGGATAGCACTACCTCCACCGCTACCAGATCTCTGGATACGAACTGCGAGAGATAAAGGCAGGTTAGTCTATTCCCCAGTGCTGCTCTAGGGCAGTCATGCTAGAGTAGATCAGTCTGCCAGCATAAGTACCGAGGCCATATATTCTTCCTCGGTACACCCATGGCTCTTGGATTAGGGCCACATCTAAATTTCCCGAGATAAACCTTTTTTCAAGTATTGCAGAGGCAGCCATGGCGTGATGAAGGTTTATCTGGACAAGCTTCATAGTACAGTCATAGTATAGTACAGTGCTCATTTCCTGAAGGGATTTTCCCCTTCCCATTTTTGAGAGCTTTTCTGGGCTGGGGAGGTTTCCCCCTTGAGAACTGGAGTAGTGGTTTTAGTGGCCCAGCACCGCGTGTAGCGGCAATAGAGGAAGCATTTATTTCCAGAGTTGCTTCCATGGCGGTTCCGCCAGGAGCACCAGCCTCTCAGGAGGCTGTATGGGTGTTTGTGTCGGATGGTAGGGCATTAATCGTTGCCCCAGCCACCTGCAAAATACTGAGATGGTTGAGGGATGCATAATTAAGAGCGCCAAAGTGTGTAGTTGTTACTATACAAAGAAGTAAGTAATGACGACATGCCGACGGACAACTAACTTAAACAATGATTAAATAATATGTTACCAATTTTTTATTTTTTATGTTCGTGGTTTTCACTCCACCATATTCCCATAAATTTTACGGTCACATAGAAAACTCCGCACTACGTTGATATGTACCAAGCCCAATCAGACAAGCCTTTTCTCTGTTAAACATTTTTATTAACATTATTTTAACATTTATGTAAAAATACTTTTCAACTTGTTGTGACGGTCCAGTTGCTAGGCAATATGTGAATTCTGTATCAAACTAAGAACCTTAATGTTGTGTACTTGAACCTTTTTTAATTTGAACGTATAACCTTTGTAGATTTTTTACTGCAAATAAATGGAAAATTTTCCGAGATTTTCTGCTTAGTAATTTGAGAATTGAAAAAAATTCTGTTTGGTTTCTACCTTTTACCCCACTCGACAGCAAATTAAATGGCACCAAAGATGGTTTTGTGACGTTCTAAAGATTTACCCACTGGTAATACCGAATGTGTGGAGGCGTTTATTCTGCTGTATAATAAAAAATAATAATCAAAATGTTTTCTTCTAACCTTTTAAAAGAAAAATGTGAATTGAAATATTTCACGAAATAACAAAACAAAATCAAATTTATTATGCCACAAAATAATAGCTCAAATGTCTTCCACTTAAAATGTTCAACCATCTAGAAATCTTTATGTCTAGACTATGGCATAATCTTTTCCACTCTCTTCCTATAACTTTTCGTCACTCCGTTATGAAGGACCAAGAAGGAATTTTTCCTTTTTTTCCTTTCAGAAGAACTAAACAGATTTGCCAAAGAAGGCGGAATATTTTATATTCCTTATAAACATGATAAAAGCCGCTTCGAGATATTTTTCTCATCCTTCCGTCTTAAGGAAAGAAGGATGTATAAAAAAAATTGAAAAGATAGATTTTTTTCTCTCTCTCTCTAGATCTTCTTCTTATTTCGTGCAATGGTATTTCATAAAAAATGCCTTTTTTGGTGGTCTACCCTCCACCCCCCCACACTGGCACAAACCGAATTCAAACACAATCAACAACAACAAAAACGAGCTCGGCGAAATGAAATTTTCTTCTAAATCTAGTTAAGAGATGCGTGAAATAAAAACGTGAATTGGCATTCAAAGTCCTGGCAATTTTTTTTTTATATTTTGAATTGTGCCAAGCGGAAAATGCCAAAAAGGAAATATAAAATAAGGACTCAAAAAAAGGAATTTTCCATTTTATCGATTCCATATAGTAAAAGGCTTTGTCGTACTGCATGCGACCGAGAAATTTTTTAAACGAGTTTTTTTTTGTGTGTGCGAGAGTGTGTGTTATCGTCATAGTTGCGATAAAATTTTTTACACGATGAAACATATCAAGATAAAACGATGAAATGTATTTAAAATTACACCAGAAATGAGTTGTTCGGATATAGTATGGGATAATATAAGAGATATAAAGGAAAATTATGTCCTTTTGCATAAGGATTTTTTACTTAAATTATATTTAAAAATTCACTTGTGGTAATTTTATGAAGTTGAAGCGATTTTTATAACTTTGTAACGACTTTATATGGTGAATAATACGTTCAGTTGTATATTGTTATTACTTTTTTTTGATTATATATGTTCAAGCATAGGTTTGTATAACCAAAAAAAATCAGAGACATGTAGGAATTCATCAACAATTTATATCATTAATGATATAGGGCGATGGGTTGGCACCCATGTTATTTAATCTCTGCCTAGAAGGAGTAATTCGCAAAGTAAACATTGATGCGAACGCAACCCTGCTTAACAAATCAAAACAATTGGCCGACGATGTAAATTGCATTGCGAGATAACTGTCATACCCTAGAGAAATAGTCACGAAATTAGAAGATGGAGGCAAAGATATAGGGCAGCAAATAAATGCAAACAAGAGTAAGATCCTAATTCAGTCAATGGTGGAAAGAAGAAGAAGATACCAACAAACATAAATTGGCAAATTAAAAATAAGTGGTCATTCCATACAGTGCCGGCGGGTCATGTTAAGCCCGGGTGAGTTGCCAGACAACCCTCCCCCAACCTGTTTTGGTATTTTCTCTAAAAAGGAATGAGAGTAGGGCACTTCATTGTGAATCGGAAGATGGGTCGACGGTGTACAGGACAATATGAGTAGCTCCGCAGGGATCTTGTCTGGGTCCTCTCCTCTGGATCACATTGTCTAACGACGTGTTGGTGCAGTTGCGCTTGAGTTCGCGGAACACAAGGGGAAGTGTTCGTAGGATGACGCCTCGATTAGATTGAATTGTGCGCAAACCAAGCGATCTTGGAGATTAAATCAAGCGTTGGTCAAACGCTTACTGAGCACAAAACTGAAGATCGAGGTATCGGAACAGATCATTCACTCACAGCTCGCCCTAAGATACCTGAGAGTGATGATCGACCGGAGGCTAAATTTTGTACACTTGCAGGACGTGGCGTCATATCAAGGCGTCACCTCCTGATGGCGAAGTTGATTCTCTCAGCCGTGCTAAGCAATGTAGGCAGCAACGCTGAAGAGGACGTTTAACAGCAAAAAATGGAGGACCCCATATAAACTAAGCTTTCTCCGTGCGTGCTGTGCATACATGATCGATGACATCCAGAGACATACGGGCAAGAGAAGCCATGATTCTCTATGACCCAGCATTATATTGGAGGCGAGCCAAATACAGTGCGTTGGCAGATAATGCACTGCGAGATCATAACGGATTGGCAAGTGGGAAGGGTCTATTAAGGGTCGGTGGACCCATAGACTTATCCAAACGTATAGAGATTGTTAACAAAGGAGTGTGAAGAAGTGAGTTAGGAATATCTCGGACCATGTCTTATATTATGGTGTGAGATTCGGGGAATCTTTTTTTTTTTTTTTTTTTTTTATGTGGCAGACTAGAGGCTTAGGGAAAGTCCCTTTGTACTGTCGACAATCTATTTTTTTTCCATATACACCGTCGAACAGCAGCTCTAGCCGGAAGATAGAGAGAAGAGAGAGAGAAAGAAGAGAGGAAGGAACTGTCACAACCTGACTGCGATATTTTTATTCCACCAACTCTCAACCATTTCGCGACTCTGACATCGGGGCATCGAGAACAACTCGCTGGAGTGTTATGCCTCCTGAAACGAGTTGAATCTCTTCAACCAACCGATGGCATGCGCTTGGTGGAGCGTGGAAGAGAACTAGTGAAGGCTATGACAGGAGGAGTCAGGAATGTAAAGAGGGAAGAAGAAAGAAGGAAAGTTATGTAGGCGGGAAATTGGGAAAGGCTAGGACCGTGGCACCACCGGGATTCGAACCCGGGACCTCTTGGGATAGTAGTCAGGCGCCTTACCCCTAGACTACCGAGGCCCTAGGAAGAAACAGGAGGCAACACCGAAAAACTTAGGACCCACAATGAAGAACGAGGATGGATGGAGGAAAGTGGGAACGAAGCTGAAAGCTATACACAGGAAGTTAAGGTTGAAAGAAGCCGAAGAGAACAGAAAAGCTAAGAAACATCAGAGGTATTAGCTGCTAGAAAAAGCGGATCTATCACCCCGCCGCTAAGCTACAAAACTAGTCACGCGGGTAGATTACAATGTGAAAGCGAATGTGCGAAGTTAACACGGCGTATGTGAGGATAACGAAACTTGAAGTAAGCTTCAATAATTGTTCATATTGAAAATTAAAAAGCTTATATCACACGTTCGCTTAAACTCGAATTCCGGGTGGGTGGTATTTTACCCATCTGGAATTTTCCGGGTGGGTACTTCTACCCACCGCACCCATATTATCCGCCGGCTATGATTCCATAGCAGATTCTTCGGCTAATGTTAGGCCTTTGATGTTAGCAGCTGGATCAACTGATCCAGACCAATGTTTTAACGATTTTTGACTAAAGTTATATGGTTAATACAAAGCTTATTACAAATATAAATAACAACCCAAATTACTGTAATATCATGACTACAATTCTCAGGCACTTAAACTTTCAAATCTTAATTTTCTTATTTGTTATAAATACCCAGAACTAGGGCCAGAGCACTGTATTGGATGAATACAACAGTCTGATGATATAAGAGTCCAAATATTGTAATTATTAATTCTTGTTGTCTATATACCTATAGACCACCTTACAATACACCCCAAAACATGAAATCCTATTACAGCTACCAATACCAACTACTAAGAGACTATTTCTTTCAAAATGATAAAATTCATACCCTTCTAGTGGTATATGTGAAAATTGAAGCCTAATCCTCAAGTTACATGATGGCACACATAGGGAACGTTGTATCTTTTGCTAAAAAAAACCTAACTCAATTTTTGAGGGCTTAAAATTCAATTGGCTATTTCCTAAAACTGGTTAATAGGGTGTCATCAGAGGCATCGACATAAGTAATTTAGGAGCATTGAAGCTGATGACAGGACTGACGAGAACTTTTTTTTTGTAACATGTTCCGGACGAGGATTTTAAGCTGTTTAAGTGAACGACGCACGGGCTGAGGTGAAACGGAGATCTCAGAACTGACTTTTTCAGTGATAAAAATCGATAGTAAAATTGTTGTTTCTCCTTAGTTGATGGAAGGCAGTGCTGTTAATAGATGGTAGGTGGGTAATGGAAA
Organism: Thereva unica; assembly: GCA_949987705.1. NCBI lineage: Eukaryota > Metazoa > Arthropoda > Insecta > Diptera > Therevidae > Thereva > Thereva unica. Next base: position 135,358,639 of record OX465282.1, read on the forward strand.
TATTTTTATGAAAGAATGTCTTGTAGTGGAGGAGGAGAAAATCTGTATGTGATGAAGGTAAGAAGTGAAATTTAGCAAATCCATTGGTAACTAAAAATATTCTGCGTTATGTGTCTGTAGTCATTTTTAGGCCCTCTACTAATTGGTATTTCTCCCGCAACATAAGACTAGTTTGGACTATTCACACTTTCCAGCGTTTGCAATTCATTTAAAAATAGAACTACTCGATTCATTTAAAAATAGAACTACTACTGTGGATTAATTTTATGCAGAGTACAAACGCAAAGATATTGCCTCCTCCTTTAGTTTAACAGTGCTCCTACTTCTTTTAAACTATTCTCTTTATTTTTTGCTACGAATATGTTAACTTCTAGACATTGTATTTTTCTGACATTGCCTTATGATTGCTGAAACCCTTTCTGAAGGAAACCCGGCTTTGATCAATTGCTTCTCAGCCTAGGCTTCACAGAGAAATTAAATTTAGCCTGATCGTAAGTCCTGGAAATACAACTATGGCTCTACTGCTTGCACATATGTAACTCGGCAGAGAATTCCACCTAAGAATAGCCTGGACAAAGCAAGAACGCTTGCCGCCAAAGTGAGAATTACACGTTGGCACGACGAACCAACGTGAATCTCTGTTAGATCTCAAAAACACTAACTTTCTAATTAATCTGGGCTCTTAGTATGTATCAAGCGAACGCCTTGACCAATAAGTCTCAATAGATGTACCAGCAAACGAATTGCCGAATGTGAAAATGTGACTTCCTCTGGATAGGTTGTAGATATACCTAATGACATCATTAAATGCCACCGCTATTTTCTTCGCACATACAGAATTCAACTTGGAAAAATAAGCCTACCATACACAAAGTGAGGTAGCACAGCTGCCTTAGATAACTTCATTCGTAACCCAGGAGTTACACTAACCGAGCTAATCCAAAGTTGCCTTAATCTGCTACGAATTTGTTTGACATATCCCATTATTTGGTTGTGCATAGCTTTTTCCAAAACTATTAAAAATCTGCCTTATAATGGCTGAGAAAGATTCAAAACTGTCCTTTTAAACTTATTACATTTCTTCTCAATTTACGGATTGACACCCTACAAATGCAGAGCCTCTTGCACAATTATGGCGCTATTATCACAACGATTGAACCGGCAGGATAAAAGCCCTTCGGCCTCCGCAGCTGTGTTTTTTCTGAATCACAATCCATTGGGCTCATTTTCACAGCTTCAATCCATCCTCCTGGGCCACAACATATACAAATTGCTTCGTATATTAATATCAAGTAGTTCGGTTGTGAGACCAAATAAATTAAAGCAGCAATAGATAGTACATTCCATTTAAAAATTGAACATAAAGGCTTGCGACCTTACGCATTACTTGTGCTAGCATGCCCAGAGTAGTCTTTGTAGTGAACAATAAGAAAATCACTACAGAATAATTGGTGGCAGCGGTGGGATTCAATGGGTAAGAAGCTTAAGCACTTCAGCAAAAACAAACTAGAAGGAGGCTTATGGAACCAACCAAGGAGATAACAATTGAAGATAAATGGGCAAGAATTGCGCCGCGGAAATTCCAAGAACTGAAGGAGGTACTTGGGAATTTTTTTATCAACAATCGAAGGATCAGACGACCATCACATATATAAAAATTGAAAAAGCCTTCATAGACATAGGTGTTCTACTAAAATAGCTTAGACTTGAATAATGATACATTTACGTTTACATTCAATCCAGCCTCGATTACGATTCGTTAACCCATTATAATAGCTGGGAAAGATTCAAAGCTACCCTCTTCAACTCGTTACATTTGCTTCTCAATTAACTGATTCAGATACCCTATAAATACAGAACCCCTTGCTGTATTTTCTCCACATCACAAGCCATTCAGCTCATTTTCCCAACTTCAATCCTCTCATCCCTCTGGGCCACACCATATACAAATTGATTTGTAATAAGAAAATCGCTACAGAATAATTGGTGGCAGCGGTGGGATTGAACAAGAGCAAACTTAAAGGAGGCTTATGGAACCAACCAAGATGACGACAAATGAATTGTAAAATTCGACGAGAATGGTGATGCGGAAATGCAAGAAGCTGAAGGGGGTACTTCGGAAATATTTATCAACAATAATGGGATCAGGCGACCAACACTAATATAGGGATTGAAAAGGCCTTCATAGACATGAGTTCTACTAAGGAGTACATACTTTTAGAAAATAGCTAAGCAATGCCAACGTTATTACTTCGTCGGCTTCCTTTCAATACTACGGTCAAATAGTGGACAAAGAATTGTTTTAAAATATCAAAGACAAGCCAGAGGCCTATTATCGGAATGGGAAAAATGGAAAGGCGAAGATACACTGTGAGGAATCTAACCCAAAGCTCTTTGAGGATGACTTAACCTATTGATTAATGAGGCAGTACACTAAATATGAGGAACTTACATTGTAATCCATTACATACTCTCTTTTAAAGTGGACTAATATCAACAAAAACCTGGTATCAAATTAATCATCTTAGCTACATAAGTAATTAAATAATTAATAAATAAACAATAAATCAAATAAATAAACACTCATTAAAGGATATATAATAACAAGTTTAAACCACATCCAAAATTAACTTCCAAAATATTGAATATTAAATTACTCTTCTAAGAAATTTTATTTCGTTACTGAATATCTTTAAAAAAAAACTACACACGTAGTCAAAATGAGATTAAAATTTAACACAGAGAATTGCTTAAAGGATGTTCGTTCTATGAAGCCATGTCGATATAAGGATACCAGAACACACGTTCTATACCATATATGTATATTTGAACAAGTATATTTATAAATCACACTTTGAGCCATCGTAACACCTTGCTTTTGATGCTTTCATCTTGTACGTCTTAATAATCCCCGCCTTAGCACACAAGTACTTGTAGGATGAGTCTACACAACTTAGTTAAAGTTCTTTTACTCTTCATTTTGTCTGTCTATGATGGAGGAGAGATATTTAGAGAGGCACGATATACTCTATGTAGAGGGAGGGTATAGGGGGTGATTGTAAGATTCTTTGGATGGGGGGCTGGTTTTAGAAATATGCTTGTACTAAATCTTGTATATGAACATTGAATGCCGGGTAAAATCTTGAAAGACTGTGCACACTATTTTTATACATTATATTTATATAGAATGAACAGTAGGTAAGGCCGTATGTTATGCTTTGAAAAATTTAAAAATGAAAAAAAAAATCTTTTTATCTTAAAACTCACGTAAAATATTTTTTTTTTATAATACTTGTATGTGTATATAAGATCAGATATATACCTGTATCCTAGCAGCAACACGTTCTCCATGATATCGTTGGGGTATAAACCATCCTTTTGTTGAGCCGGTAACTAGAACAGCACCCAAGAGGAAAAAACACACAAGAGCCGTTATAACAGCTTTAGCACGTCCCGATATAACCATAGCCATGATAGAATCACATAAAACACTTATTCTTTTTTTTTTTCTTTTTTTTTACTTTTATTTTATTTTTATTTTTATTTTCTTTCTTTATTTAAAAGGTAACAAAAATATACACACACAGACACTCTCAACAGCACACTAGAGCGGCATCCTTCCCTACCGCAATAATAATAATAATAATGATAACAACAATAACAACAAGAAACAGAATTTTTTTTTATTCTTACTTTTATTTTCTCGCTTTTTTTTTTCTATTTTTATATCCTAATCACATTTCACACTTAAAGTCGCAATTTATTTTATTTCTTGTCTATTTTTTGTCGCCCAAATACTGAATAGTAATGCACACGTTCCAGCACACATACACACACACGCAAGGATTTAAAGGATAATAACAGCGACGACAACAACAACAATAATAATAAAGGAACAACAAAACGAAAAAAAAAAAATACGCGTCAAGGTTAATTGTTAAACAAAACGAAATGAGCCGAAGGTGAAAGGACTTGATAATGTTATTCGCGATTTATTTTTCTTGATATCCTTAATAAAAGGATGTTTGATCGATGGCAGGTGTTTGATTTTCTTATATTTTCCTCTGTTTGCTTGTTTTTAGATTTTTCTTGTTGTTGTTTATTTTTTATTTTTTCATATCCTTTTTATTTTGGCGGAAAAATGGTTTTTCTCGATTTTGTTTTTGTGTGTTTGTTCCTTAAGTATTAAAAAAATATTCGTATACCATTTATATATATATAAAAAGGGAAAGATATCGATGTGTGTGATATAAGTAACTTTGGTTTATCCAGTATATATACTTAAACCGGAAAGATGACAAGGAAATTTAACCAAGAAAAAAGCACGCACTTCAAAGGATTTAAATAAAAAAAATCCTCCTATTTTTTTCTTTTATTAAGTATATATCAAAGGGTTAAAAGAGTGTGAATAAAAAGGATATGCGTTATTGGGGAATTGTCACAGCGATATTGATATGAAAGGAAAAGCGTAGAAGAGAGGGATATAGATGTAAATATTATTACTTTCCTTTTGAGTCGCTTTTATTTACTTTTTTTTTTCTTTTATTTTTTTTTCACAATTTTATTTATTATAAAAATTTTATTGTCGTTTGAAATGTGATTTTCCCGCTTCTCTTCTATTTTTTTTTTTCACTGGAGATATAGTATAATTTTTTTTATTGTATATGCAAAGCACTCAAAAAATTTTGGACAGTATTTTCGAAACTAAATAAAAAAATCGGTGTTTCTTCACAAAACGAATAAATTTAGTTCACGTTTTTACTACTTCAAAGGATCCACACGTAAAACCTTAGGTATTATTCAAAACGCGCAAAGTTTATTTTTACTATTTATTTTTATATTTTTTTTTACATTAATAAATAACTTAATTTGCTTTATATAAATTTACTCTCTCTCTTTTATTTTACTTATATAAATCATTTACTTAAAATTTAATATCACATTTATTAAAATTAAAAATTATATTCTCTTTAATTTTTAATTAATTTTTTTTATTTATTATAATAATAAAGGGATAACAATTAATATAATAAGTGTTTTTTAAAAAAAAACAATTTATATAATAATAAACACTTTCGTTTAAAAAATTCTTCTTACTTAAAATTTTGTTTTTTATTTTTTAAATAGAGATATGTGTGTTAAAAAACATTTATTTATAAATAAATTGACTTGGATTTTATTTTTTTAATTTTTGTTGTTATTAATTTATTATTTTTTTTAAAGTACCTTTTTTTTTTTAATAAAGTGCACAATTAAATATAATCATTCATCACTTAACTTGTTCGTGTATAAGAATCGACGAGAAAATTTTACTATATTTATTTTAAATTTTTTTTTTTGGGGGTAACAATTTTCAGTGTACACACAATAACTATTTTTTAAAATTTAATTTTTAACAAAAAAGCCTCCCTTTTTCACTCATTTTTATTTTTATTTATATATGATATGCCCTTATTCATAATTCTATCATTCAGATTAATTTTATTATTGAAAGTATCGAAAATTATATTTCCCGCTCATTAATAGTCCGAATAATTTATCCGAGATTTTTTTATAAAAAAAAATATTATTTATTATTTTTTGTTGTTGTATTACACTAGTTGTATTTTTTTTACTAGTTATATGATACTTGTTATTATAATATATTATTAATAATTTCACACTTATTTAAATTGGAGAGAAAAAAAAAACAATTATTATCCATACCGAAACCGAATACCATAGACCGTTTCTTCTGTCATAAAATATAGAACCGAAAAACGAATTATATCCAACATGACGAACAGTTGATTCTCTCTCTATATATTATAGATTATTAAAATCACACTTAAGTATCAACTTTTTTTGTAACTCTGACAAATTTTCTAATATTTTTATTATTTTTTTTAGTTACATTCCAACCCGGCAATTATAAACAAAATTCTCACTACTTTCATAATTTCATATTTCCCTATTTTTTTCTGTATTCTCATAAATATTTTATGATCATCAAACGTTTTCTCACCCAGTTGTTGTGTATTAAAGACAATTTTTTTTTTGTTTTAAACCAAACTTTACATTATAGGTTTACCCTGGGTATAAAAAAAAATAATATAATTAACTACAAGTCCAACCATCCCAGTCGGGCTATTCTCAATATAGAAATTTGATTACCGCACAGTAAGTTAGTATTAAAAAAAAAAACAAGGAAAAAAATCCTTTTTAAGTTCACGTTAAAATGTCTTGTTAGTAGAATATCCAGGATAAATACATCCTTACCGGTCGCGACGCGATTTAAGACTGAAATATTCATTTCAAGAGCTTCGCCACTCTTCCACAAAATTCTGTCCTAAGTAGCATCTGTACTATACACAAGAAGAACACAAAAAAAATCCATGTTTCAGGCATGCTCTAGTGCCGCACTGATAGCGGACTCTTTTTTCAAAATAATCAACTTCCATAGTATCCCCAAATGTATCTCTGCTCCCTGAAACTACCCCAGCCTAGAGATTCACCAAATTTCCACCGCTAGAAAATAAGCGCTGCTATCAGATAGTATTATATCCTTTAAAACGCATGTGCCCTCGAAAGTTCCTCAGCCTCACAAAACCCCCTTAAACTACCCCTTTTTTATCCAACCAACAAAGCTTTAAGGGACAAATAACCGAAACTCACCACACAAGCTCCAAAACTTTCAAGCTTCCCCGTGGTGGCACTAGTTAACATGGAGAAGAATTTCCTTTCTAGGTAGCGCATGTCCTTGAGGTGATTCTACCTACCTACATGGTGTTGCTGCTGTTAAAGGGATGCCTGCCTAATGGTGACGAAATAAAATAAATCGTTTTATGGGAAGAATCCCCAACCCACCCTACCATAGTACACCCAGACAAGCCTCATTGTGGCCAAAATAAAAAAAAACTTGAAGGTCTTGAGGTAGTCTTTGCTTCAAGGGAAATGATTTGTATTATTGCCTTCCACGGAAAATTCGTTCTTTTCAGGAATATAAGGAGCTCTTCAATCCCCCCAGACTGGGAAAAATAAAAGATTAGACTGGTTGATATACAAAAATAATAAAGTGAACATTTCTAGTTAAATGAATTTAGTTTAAGTTTTGGGTTTATTTTAGAGCATGAGCGTACGTTTTGACAACAGTCATTTCTAAAGGGAAAATTAAAATTTATAATTAGCGAATAACAAGGCTTCAGTAAACATTAGTAAACAAACAAACAAGAAAAAAAACCATTCCTTTCGGATTCATGATGAAAAAACTACAGAGGAGGCCAATTCATCTCATGATATACTTAAGACCCAATATTTTAGCATCGTCAGAGTAGAACAACCCCACAAGGATAACCAGCCGGTCCCAAGTCCTGCAAATGAGGATGATTTTAGGAAAGCGGTTAATACGAGGTGTGACAATTAAGTAATGAGACTGAGTATATTGCCGCGGTTTTTTTTTTTTTTTTTTTTTTATGTGACAGACTAGAGGCTTAGGGAAAGTCCCTTTGTACTGTCGACAATCTATATATTTTTTTTTTTTTTTTTTTTTTTTTTTTTTTTCGTATAGAGTGAATGTCGAACAGCAGCTCTAGCCGGAAGATAGACAGAAGAGAAGGAAGTAACTGTCACAACCCAGCCGCGATAATTTTTATTCCACTTACTCACAACCATTTCGCGACTCTGACATCGGGGCGTCGAGAACAACTCGCTGGAGTGTTATGCCTCCTGAAACGAGTTGAATCTCATCAACCAACCGATGGCATGCGCTTGGTGGAGCGGGGAAGGACTAGGGAAGGCTATGACAGGGGAATCAGGAATGTAAAGAGGGAAGAAGAAAGAAGGAAAGTTAGGTGGGAAAGGCGAAGGACCGTGGCACCACCGGGATTCGAACCCGGGACCTCTGGGGATAGCAGTCAGGCGCCTTACCTCTAGACTACCGAGGCCCCGAGGGTTGTGGTAACCCTGCGACCTTGAAATTCCCTTTCCCTTCTCTCGGCATCCTTCCCCTCTCCATTGATATATTTGCCATCGCTCTAGCTTGTTTAGTTCGCCTGCTATGTCATGTTGAGTAAACGTGTGTTCGTGGTGCTCGTCACGAAAATGGAAAAACCAAATCGCGTCGCGATAAAATTTTGCGTCAAATTGGGCGAAACAACTTCGGAAACGTACGCTAAAATTGTAAAAGTGCATGGTGATAGTGCTCTTATGGTGTGTCCACACTACGCGGACTTAGGTCATACGCGCTTTTGCCTCTTTTTTTCATATAGAGTTTAATGGCTTTTTTGTGATATTTTTAATGGCAAAGGCAGCACGACCAAACTGCACGGGGAAAAGGCTGTGCTTAAAAAGGTACATTTTACGTCCACACAATACGGGCTTTTCAGAAGCGCGTACGGCCTTTCATATGAAAATTGATTTGTTTTCTCAATTTGCTCGCGATTTAAAGCTCATGCGCGCTTTTGTCTGAGGCCGTACAGCGAAAAGCGCGTGGGATCCAAGTCTGCGTAGTGTGGACGGCCCATTAGTCGTGCCCAGGTGTTTCGATGGCATAAAGAGTTTAAAGAGGGGCGTGAAAGCGTGGAATACGAGGCGCGGAGCGGGAGACCAGTCGAGGTGCGGACTGACACGAACGCGCAGCGTGTGCGCGCCCTGATCCGTGGAGATCCACCGGGGCAAACCGTAAATCAAGTCTACTATCGCCAAGTACTCGAAAGATTGCGAAAACGAGTCAACAGGGTGCGCTCAGACATCGCTCGTAACTGGATCCTTCATCACGACAACGCGCCGTGCCACACCGCCCTCAGCGTGTCCCAGTATTTGGCCTCTAAAGGGATCGCCGTTTTGCAACAACCGCCTTATTCGCCCGATATGTCACCCTGTGATTTTTTTTTTTCTTCCCTAGAACAAAATCGGTGGTCAAAGGAACCCATTTTGAGTCAATTGAGGACATCCAGGCGGCCGTGACGAGCACCACGAACACACGTTTACTCAACACGACAGAGCAGGCGAACTAAACAAGCTAGAGCGATGGCAAATATATCAATGGAGAGGGGAAGGATGCCGAGAGAAGGGAAAGGGAATTTCAAGGTCGCAGGGTTACCACAATCGCGGCAATATAATCAGTCTCATTACTTAATTGGCACACCTCGTATATCAAGTCCCAGTAAAATCTACACACTTACTGTGTCTCTTCCGACAATACTAACTAGACTACCCATGCCACGGAGAATATTTAAATACCCGAGACCGATACTTCTAGTAGGTGGTTGGGCGAAAGGTTGAAAATCTCCCATCGGAAAACAATTCTTGTTATGGATTCGAAAAGTCAGCCTTACAGCAGACACAATTCACGGCAAACACCTCAGCACCGTCCCAGGGCTAATGACTTTAGGAACCACCTTATAAAATTTTCAATATGGAATGTCACAGACCATACAGAATCTCATCGCTGATCTATAAGAACTAACATGGACTGGAAATCGAGTCCTTGAAAGAAGAGAGAGAGAGACCCTATCATATTCTGCAGCGGCAATAATTACTCTACGGGGAGCTTTTGGGTAGGTTTCTGTGTAATCAAGCCTCTAAAAACCTCGTAGACTTCACCCCGATTACCAATTGGATCGCGACCATAAAGATTAAATCCGGATTTCATAATATAACGACCGTGCAAGCACCTACTGTAGAAACCCCGGAATAACAATGGAATGACGTTTATGATATTTAGAGTGACTTATGATATGCCATATGAAAGTCGTATTAGGCAACTTTAACGCAAGAGTCGGTAAGAAACCATATTATTACTCCTACCCTGGGAAGTTCTTGCTGCATGAAGAATTAAACTTTACCTGAACAGCATGGATGAATTCGCCTTGGCAGGAGCTGAAACTATTAATGTTGGGTACGACACGATTATAAAATGAGTTTGTAAGAGGTGCCTCTTCTTTATTTTGAGCCAGTACAATGTCATACTTCAAATGAGGCGAGGTGTTATTGTAATGTCAAAATAACAAATATGCATTAAACTAACTCAGAATAGGTAAGAAAGCTAAGCTTCCACAATGTACATTTATTTATATTTTACAATCCGGCCGCAAAAGAAGTTATGTCTCTCGAGTTCGTAGGTATTTACGATATCGCCTCACCTTATTTCATGTTGAAATTTCATTTCTTCAAAAAAAAGGAAGGAATGTTCTCTCCAGTACAAAACTTACCTGCTTCAAAAAAGTAGGAAATGTCTCTGCAGTTCGAATTACAATCACAACTCGCTTCATTTTTCTCGATACACCCTTATATACCAGCAGGACATTATTTTTGAGCCAGGGCACTTAAAAAAATTGAGATCTCAGTACAATTTACCATGGTGTAAGAGAAAAATGTACTGCCTCTTGTAAGTCTGGCTCAACGTAAGTCTGGCAATCGTTAAAACCTGGTTTAATCATAAGAATATATGCAAGACATGGTAGTCAGCAGATGGCAGAAACAATAACGAAATTGACCATGACCTCGTTAATATAAGGCAAGGCAGGTAGTATTATACTATGTAGATGCAAGTTACCAATGAGCGAATGTTGGGTACTGATAATTAGCTACAAAACAAATTACAAAAACAAACAACAATGTACTAGTTACACAAAAGAAGGAGGTACTGGTTTGACGATCAATGTAAGACAGGCATTGAATAGTACTACCAAGAAATAGATAGATAGATGACCTTCGGTATGATATACAAAAACGTTATACATATAACAAATTGGAGAGAAGTAGCAGGAGGTGGACACGAGTCAAGAAAGGGGCTTCACGGGGCCCGAGTCCTATAAGGACCGTAGCGCTGTTTGAGCAGAGAAGTCAGAGTAAAACTCCTCGAAGCCATTGAAGAGCTCAGCACCTTAATAAACTGACACGAAAGTGACAAACTCGGAATTACATGCAGGTCCCATCGGCTAGACTATCAGCAGGGGAACACGCATCGCTGACCGGTCGGTCTCAGGAGCTAAACGTGAGAACATGAGAAACGCTTTTTGGGTATCGGATGGAGGTCGTTTAATCGAGATTGTAATCAAAACCTGATTTGAAATAAATGGTAGAGAATATCCTAAATAAATCTTTCTAATTTGACAAAATCGGCTAAAAAATGTTGGAGTTATGCAATATTGAAATACCGAAGCACCAACTCCTCCCTTATAAACATTGGAAGGATGTAGCCCTGGAAAAACTTTTAGAAACTCATCCACAAACAGAACTTCTTGACTCAGGAGCAATCTTTGGTAGAGCTAATGTCATAACAGAAGGGAATCTCAAAATCGCTATTTCCATGCGCAGTGAGAGTCTCAAGACCCCACAATCGGGCAACGTCCCTCTGTTTGTTTAAAAGCGAAAATTACCGGGAAATTTATATTCTCAATCACAATTGCACTTCTTCTTCTTCTTTAAACTCCTTTAATCCCTCATGGGACATAGGGCGGAAACAGTTGCCCTCCAGCGGACTCTGTTTTGCGCGACAGCTCTCAGCTCCGACCAGGATCTCCCAGTTGTTGCGGCTTCTTCTAGTAGGGTTCTCCTCCACGTTGTTCTAGGTCTTCCTACTCGACGGGAACCTTGCGGATTCCAGTCAAGGGCCTGTTTGGCTAGATTTTCGTTTTCGCGTCGCAAGGTGTGGCCAACCCAATTCCATTTCCTTCGCCTGATTTGGTCGTCTATCCTTTCTTGGCCGGCACGGCGCCATAATTCTTCGTTTGAAATTCTATCTTGCCAGCGGATTTTTAGGATACGACGAAGGCATCTGTTGATGAAGACTTGTAGGCGCCCTGTGATGAATTGGGTGACTTTCCATGTTTCGCAACCGTACAAAAGAACTGCCTTAACGTTGGAGTTGAACAGCCGCAATTTGGTGTTAGTGGAAATCACCGTTGATCTCCATATGTGGGACAGGCATGCATATGCGCCTCGTGCTTTATTTATTCTGGAACTGACGTCTTCTTCTGCCCCACCATTTTTGGTAATAATGCTACCGAGGTAGCAGAATTTATTTACCAGTTCCACGTCACGGTTATTCAGCGCTGTTCGTTCAATGGTGTTTGCATTTATCCGCATTTCTTTAGTTTTAGTCGGATTTAGCCTTAAGCCTGCTGGACTACTTTCTGTTGCCAAATTGTTTAACATGTTTTTGAGGTCCTAGTGTCTGCGGGCCAGCAAACAGATATCATCGGCGTAGTCGAGATCCTTAAGGCGGTCTACCAAACCCCATTGTATGCCGCCTGTTCTATTATCTAGAGCGCCGACAAGGATGTCATTTATTACTATAAGAAATAGTAATGGCGAAAGTAGGCATCCTTGTCGTACTCCTGAGCTCACCTCAAAGCTGTCGGATAATTTTCCATTATGGAGAACTCTGCATTTGGAATTGTTATATAGGGCTTTTATCAATTCTATTATTTTATCAGGCAGTCCACGTCGCCGTAGTGCCTTCCAAATGAAGCTCCTATTAACCGAGTCGAACGCTTTCTCATAGTCTACGAAAGCAAGGTAAAGGGGGGATCGGAATTCAGTAGACTTCTCCACTATTATTCTCAAGGTGTTAATATGATCAATACAGGAGCGGCCCTTCCTGAATCCGGCCTGCTGCCTCCTAAGCGTTCGATCAACTGCCTCACTTATCCTAGATAGTAATATATGGGACAGAATTTTGCCCACAGTAGATAATAAACAGATACCTCTCCAGTTGTCGCATATTGTTAGGTCCCCCTTTTTTGGTATTTTGACTATGATACCTTCCGTCCAATCCTCCGGAAAGGTACAGGTGTTCCATGCTATTTCTAGGATTGGCTGAAGCGCATCTGCTATGAGGCTTGAGTCGGCTTTCAACAATTCTGGCGGGATGCCATCTTTTCCAGCTGCTTTACCATTGGTCATCGCATGAATTGCGGTTACTATTTCCGTCTTGGATGGGGCCCGAGTGGCGATTCTTATTGGCTGTGCATTGTTGTTGTTTTCCTGAGGTTCCTGTGTAAGTGTACCATTCAGGCGGCGAAGAAGTAATCTCTCCATCTTTGGAGCTGCTCCTCGTCGCTGCACAGCAGCCTTCCATCCGCACTCTTAACGGCATGCTTTTTAGTAGAGTGCTTTCCCGAGAGCTGTTTAGTGATTTGGTACAGCACCTTACTGTTGCCAGTGTTTGTCGCGTTTTCCGCTTTTTCGGCGAGCTCATTTATCTGCTGCCTTTTATCACGCCGGACACTTCTCTTAACCTCCCGATGTAATTGGGAGTATTCCCGTTCTAATTGGTGACGTCTTTGACCACTGCAATAGAGGGCTCAAACGTTTGTGAAACAGTTTAACAACTGTGGATAAATTTATTATCAATTTCAGAATTTTATATTATTGTGGCTTGTTCTTGGCGTTAATGATGAGATGTTTTCTAGTTAATTAATACAAATTAAATAACACCGCATTAAACTTAAAAGTCGCAATTTTTACTTGAAGATGTGCTTAAGTTGAGGAATGATCATGAATTAATTGAGCGATTTTTTTTGAAGTTAGCAGAGTATCATAACGTGTAATTAATCCCTTTAGTTGGTTTACATCCTTAAACCATCAAAGCCCTCTGACCTCTTAGTAATTTAAAATCAAATTTGTGTTTCTTACGAATAAAGTAAACCTCTGAATTTACTGCAGTAAACCGCATAATCAATCCTCAAAAATTTCGACTTCGAGTTATTCCTATTTATAATTATGCCAGTAACATCCCCAACGGCATAATCTGTCACTCAAAGAAATTTCTTTCATCCTCCTCATAGTGTTGTCGCTGCATCAAAAACATCCCTTTGATACAAAAAAAAATCACCTCCATTTCCATTTCAAAAGTGTAACACTCGAATGTAATTAGATTTTTATTGAGTCCGGGTTTTTTGTTTCGAAATGCATCTCGATCTTCACAGGAGCCAAAGTGGGTTAATGGAGCACTCAACCCGTGCATAGTTCACCTTTATCAAGACAAAAGTTACCGCAATTCCACTTAAGCTGTGGAATTTTCCTCGATGAAAGAAGATTTGATCACCCACTTGAAATCATCTTCAATTGCAGCTAGTGCATCTAGCAGCTCCAGGATATCCCCAACCGGAGGCCTGCAATCAATGCATATGCAATGCAATGGGGCAGGCCAGTCGCCTGTGGATTTCGTTAATTTCCTTCTCTATTTACTGAGAATTTCCAGTTGCAATGCAGAAAAATAGGGGATGAAACATTTCCGTTTCTCGGTTTTTGGTTGCCCAATGGGACTAAAGTGAACTAAAATGCGGTTTTCTGGGTTTTTATTCATATGAAATCGGAGCTTTTAATCAACTAAAGGCCTTCGGTGAGTGCATGAAAAAAGGTAGAGAAAGGAATTTCCATAAAAGAGGATTTTTATTTTCTCAGCTTGGTTTTTATACATGGGGATCTGCAAGGGATAAGGAAAAACAGATAAAGATAAATAGATTAAAATTGTAACGAAATAACAAAGTGATTAAAACGTTCTGGGAATGCGGTCGGTTTCCTGATGTTAATTATTTTTCGATTAAGGTAATTTGTTGTAGCCACGTTATATTCTTCTATACAGATTACTTATCCACTCCAATACCACTACCGATTTTCGGATTCATATCGTTCCGTTCGGATTGTGAAGTCGATTGAAATAAGTGTGAGATAAATTTTTTCCAGTGATTCATTATTCATAATACAAGTTAGATATATTACTTAAATGACACCAGTATTTCGGGAAAAGCTCTTAAGTTCTTTACAGATATGACGATAAGGACCCATCTTCTTGCTAAATGCTTAATCCTCTTCCAATACGGTCCTTTGTTCACGTTTAGTCACATCATTGCAAATCGTCGGAATGTCGGACTGTCATTCCATTCATTAGGAAAGTGCAGAGCTCACGAAGAACATGCTTAGACATAGTAACATAAGATAGGCATAAGTTTGGAAATTTGCCACAAATTAGAGTACAACCCGCAAGACCCTTGGTGAATGCTAGCGTGGAATTCTGTGAACCATTCTAAAAATTAAGGGGAAAGCGTCCACATAAATGTTACATAGCAGTGTTTTGTTGTGTCGCCACCAAGGCTACGCATCTAAAAGCCGTTAGCGATTTAACAACAGCAGTCCTTATCGCCGCCCACCGAAGATTTACCAGTAGACGCCGCAACTGTCGTAATCTATATTGGATAATAATGCCACAAACTTTGTACGAGCGAAAAATCAACTAACTGAGTTACGAGATTTAGTGTATTCCAAGGACTCGGAAAATAAGATTACCACCTTCTGTACAGGAAATGGCATAGATTTTAATTTTACTCTTCCAAGATCACCAAATTATGGCGAATTGTGCAAGGCAGCGGTGAAGTCAAGAAAACATCTGTTAATAAGAGAAGTATCAACGGTATCCCTCACATATGTGGAATTGGACACAGTGATAGTGGAGATTGCAGGGATTCTAAATTCTAGACCACCAACCGTACTCTCGGAGAACACAGACGATTTTTCTGCACTTACTCTCGATCACTTCCTAAGTGATCGTTGACAAGTGTTATTGATCCTCACGCCGAACAAAACAAAGGCACTCTACTACAACGATGACACCCACCACGGTAAAATCAACCCTCAATTGTTGACACCAAGCCAGCTACAAGAGCAGTTGAAGATTATCAATGAGCACTTACAATCAATAGTCCGTCTACCAAGAAGTCAGAGCAACTTATTGCAATTATACAACCTGATGACAGTACAGGGTCGTTTGGTTAAGGATCACATCATATTTCGAGCGCGATTACCACTATTCACATTTGAGCAATATGAGTTGGTGTGCATTATTCCTTTACCAATTGTGGCTAGCTAAAGCTACATAACTATGGAGCCTTCAATAAACTACCTCATTATCAACTCACATCGAGATCCATGGTACAATAATACAAGGTAGGCTCGCAAGGAAAAGCTCTGTTTCCATCTTGAAAAGCTTCTACCATTTTTATATGAGAAAAGATCTGAGTGACGTCACACGAAAGCTTTTTTCCTTTGTGAACTAAGATCTGAGTGATGTCACGAGGCCCTTATGAGCTTACCTTGTAATTATTGTACTACCTGCTATCCCTGCAAAAGCTTTCAAGATGCACAAAAATTGATTATTCCAACTGCATATGTCAACAACGTTCTTGAGGAGTTGCTCCTTGATTCCTAGTGGAAAAGAAGGTCGAAAAATTTGTAACGTAAAAATTTGTAATAAGTAACAACTGGCGCCGGCGTCGAAAGCTTTATATTTTTTTAACGCGAGTGTCGTTTTACTAATACGGTCTCCCAACTTGATACAAATTTCGTAATGCTGTTTTACTTAACTTCTATAATCGAACACCAGAACCGGATTATTGAGTATGCTGATTGATACCCTT
Source organism: Thereva unica (assembly GCA_949987705.1). NCBI lineage: Eukaryota > Metazoa > Arthropoda > Insecta > Diptera > Therevidae > Thereva > Thereva unica. Next base: position 135,375,039 of record OX465282.1, read on the forward strand.
CACGGTCACCAACATAATTGCCTGTAATATAAAGCAATGCAACAACAAAAACTAAAGCTTTGTATGAGTTCAACTTGGCTTGACCGATCTTAGTGCAGTAATGTCCAGTTCAACCCATATAGTGGCTTTACCGGCTCAAGTCCAGTTCATATTCAGTTCGTGCTTGAAATTGTTACTTTTTCGCCAGAAGTCAGAAATGCTAAAGCCAACTAGAGCATCATACCCCTATTTCAGTTGCTCTCTCTCTTTTAGCGAGCTTTTATCTTCAGTTCGAGACTAGTGAGGTTTTGTTTATCCTCAGTTGAATATGGGGAAATTGTATGCGAACTGAGGTTAATTTAAAGTTTATTTCGCCAATTTGTTCGGACTTGCGGAGTTCGAACGGCGAAGCCGGGGTATTATTTAAAAAAAAATTCAAAAAACTTTCCGAATATCGTAGGGCAGATATTGCCCCATTTCATCTAAAATAAGGTTTGCATACTAGGGCTATTATGAAAAACTGATAAGGCATAGCTCACTTCAGTTTCGCTCTTTCGGCATGCCCCTCATTTGATACATGGGGTTCTCATGGGGAGTCTATGGAGAAACCCTCTTTCGGCATACCCCTGAAGCAATGCTCTTATTAAATGCTAGTCTGATGAGGTTTAAAGAGTTTAGGCTATACAGTTATTACAGGATTTCCCCACCCAAAGCGAAAGTGCATGTACACTTTACCTTCCATTCACACGCGCTCCGCCGCCCTTGGTGAATTTTATCTAAATCTAGATAGGTCCACTATATCAACCTTTGAGATCTGTAAAGAAATTACTTATTACGAATTTTCTAGAAACTAAGTTATCAAATTGTTTTTCCCTTTCTCCTTTATTTAAATTAAATTGGAACAATTTACTTTCAGGGGATCATAACAATATACCCATCGCTCCCAACAACTCGCTGACACAAATTAAACCAACTTTGCCTTAATGAATATAGAAACCATAGCAGATTGTGTAAATCATTCATTGAGATAATGGACGCAGTAAAATTTGATTAGACAAATCTTAAATATACCGCCTTTTTTAAGTTTTCTTAAAGAATCAACTTAAGCCATCAATAAACTCCATAAGCTTCGGCCTCCTACATCATATGAATTTGTTTCCATCTAGCTTGCCGCAGCATATTTAGCTCATTTCAATTTAGTCCGCTGGTGTATGAAAACTTGCGCCATGGTCGTTAAGTGAATATTTGCAACAGAAAAATATTTCTGCAATAATTCATATAAGATTTTATTGACTCCAGCGGCAGAAAAAAGCGTCAATTAATAATCACAATTTCCGTCATAAATATACTAAGAAGAACTATAAATCTTGGGCAACAAACAATGCCAGTGGAATAAGATCTATTTTTAAGTTGTTATCACAATAATTTATAGCTCACAAAATTATCAATTCCGAGCTGGCAGTACAAAGAGGCGCTCCGGGAAAAAAGCGATCGAAATTAACTATAAAAAAGACGATATGCGCGCTCTCAAGCGGAGGAAACAATAAATTTCGTATTCTGTTTTTAAAGTATGAAATTAATCACCGAAAAGCCTTAAAACTCCCCCGAAATTTCGAATAAATTCATGATACGATACACGTCAGATCACACGAATTGATTAATGCTCGTAAAAGCAAATTAGCGCTAATTAATTATAACGCAAGCCGCCCAATACCGCCCCCGCACACTCTCTCCCACATCAGATACTCCTCCTTAAGAAATTGGCTCCGTTCGGGAAGACGTCCTCAACTATACATGAGCAGGACAAAAAAGAAGGCCGAAGAAATAGTGAGGCAGCATCATTGTTATCAGCTCCCAGAATTCGATGGGATTTTTATCACTCGCAGCATCTACGCAGCGGAATATTAATTGTTGATAATGAAGCTTAAGCTCCACTCTAATTGTGGAATTATTACACCCACACTCCGTTGGCATAAGGATTGTGAAATTTTAGGAGGCGCCGGCGAAGATTAATTCCATGGAAAATTTCCTCCTTCGGCAGGAGCAGTCGTGCCTAAAAATACGCACAGAGTGAGCACTGCAAGGCCATGGCGGAGCACTCCCTTTGATTGAAAGAATAATTAATGGCGCTGTCGTTCGGTTCCATTACCAAAAGTTATTGAACTTTCCCCGGCTACCGGAGAAAGCCTGTGACGAAGACTCATTTATCAAAATTTTCCTACTTCGCAATTTGCGGAATTAACCGAAAAGAATTTATGCCGCCGCTCAGCACAAGTTTACCTGGATATCGCTCAAGGGCAAGGATCACCGCAACTTCGTCGCTTCCTTAAGTCTACCTTCGGTACTTTTTTCGAGCAGTTCAATAGCCTTGATCGGGATATTGCGATAGGACTGGTTCTTCAGGTAAACTTGTTCATTAGGAGGTGCTTTAACTTAATTTACATATCAGACACGATTTTGGGAATAACTTAAGAAACACGGAGGTCAAGATTACGGAGAATCGCTTTTGGAGGTAATTGAGGATGGAGCCGAGTGCATTTTAGGCCTTCTGTGCAAGATTTTTTAATGAGCTAGTTTAACTCACACGATTTGGATGACTCAAATATGCATAATTCCTTGAATCATTAACAAATCCGTTGGTTCAGGAACTAATCTGCTTAATCAGGCATTACAAGGGCTTAACTGTTTTATAGTTTTGACACCTGTGTGATTGATTTCGTCTCAGTGGAGACGACTTGTCTGATCCAAAAATTTATAGCATTTTGTTAGTTGTTGTCCTTTGGAGGCAACCTGTTTGTCCTGTTTGCTTCTTGTTAACACGTGGCTTTGATTTTTTCAGGACTTTTATTTTTATTTTTTTGTTTCTTTTTAAAACTTCTGCTAAAATTCCGGACGATTAAGTCAGATAAAAAATAGAACAGAAAAATTAAGTTTCAATTTTGAACAGAATGTGATGTAAAAAAATGTTTTGCTAGGGGTAGGTTGAAATGGCTGTTCCCCACTAAGGTGTCCACTTAGACACACCGTTGGGCCCATTGTGATGCCATTCTAGTGTTGGGACAAAAGTCAGGTCATTTCAAGTCATTTGGAGCTTTAAATAAAGCAACAGAGGTTAGGGGAACATCAGTGTTTTGCAGATCACTCAATCCATCAAGGAAAGGTGAGCCGAGGAAGGCCCCTCTTTAACTTGCGAGGGCCGGACATGTACTTAGAAGATGGGAGACAGTTTCTTCCTCATCTTTGTTACCCCAACTTCTGCATAAGTCGTTGTGGGGGAGTCCCAATTTTTCGGCGTGGGCGTCAAAGGGGCAGTGACCAGTAAGGACATTCACCTTCCACTAACAAGAGATTTCGAACGCTTCGCGTCCAAGTTACGGTCACGGTGGCACTCCAACGTGTGGATGTTGAAGGTTTCTCCAGGTCCTTTATAGATCAGCTGCTGAGGTGCAGGGTCATAAATCTGGTCTGGGGCTTTCGGAAGAAGTCAGACGGGTTAAAAGAGTTGGATTGTGGTAGGAGATTTTACCCGCTTTCGAAATGAAAGCAACCTTCGCTCCTTCAGTATGTCGATGGTACCTAAATTATATACACTAGTTGGGCTCCCAAAACCTATTTCTGCGGATGCCGCAAGAGATGTCGAGCCGGAGAAGTGGGTATTGAGCAGGAGTCTCAATAACTCCTGACTGCTTGTGGTCATGTACCGTCTGGTTGTTGCAGCAATTCTTGGCACATTGGGCTTTTGGAGAGAACTTTTCTAAGTCTTGCGGAGTCCGAAAAACTTTCTATTGTCTCACAAAAGGTCTTCTAGGATTCTATATTTGCCCTGCGCAGTTCGTATTTGAACTCCCTGAGACGCCCTCAAGTTAGATCGTTTGAATTTATTGAAGGCCTTTCTACTTTCAGACCTTAGTTTGAGAAGCTTACTGTTCCACCAAGGAGGTTTGGTTTTACGGCGCTTCCTAATGGGACAGGCTGCTTCCAACGCATTATTCAGGAGGTTCCTGAGTTTCCTCACCTGATGAAGGAGATCTTCAGCATTCCAAAAATAGCTGGAAACATCCTCGCGGAGTGATCTTTCTACCATTTGTCTGTATACAGCCCAATTTGTGTTTCGGACGTTACTGTAGCCAGGGGTCTTCTTCACAGTTGCGCATATATTAACATGAAAAAGAATGACTCTGCGGTCTGAAAAGGAATGATAACTGGATGCTCTCCGTTTTTGTTGCATAATTATAGATCCATGGGAAGGTTTTGCAAAGTTAAGGGGGGAGCCTGCTTTAGAGGCTTCAAAAAATCTATTTTTTTGAGGAATTTTTAGGGAAGGAAATAAATATTTAATTGAAACGAAACTTTCAGGTATTATTGTTATATATTTCAACATTTTTCTCAAATATGTCATAATATGCCGGGTACAAGCATTTCGCCGAGGCGCCTCGAGCGTGCATGTGTCGTGTGACGGGAAAGATAGGAAAAAAATTTAACGTCCTATCGAAACGAGACAAAATTGATTGTATTCAGGATTAAATTCTCTTCTACTTGAACCTAAAAAATCTAAAAAAAAGTGAGAAATTCAACAATTTTTCGCAACTTAAAAAAAAAATTTTTTTTTTGGAAAAAAAATTTCACCTTAGATTGTTTAAAAAGTGGGTTAATTATAACTTTTTTTAAGGTTTTTTAGGTTCAAGTAGAAGAGAATTTAATCCTGAATACAATCAATTTTGTCTCGTTTCGATAGGACGTTAAATTTTTTTCCTATCTTTCCCGCCAATTAGGAAAAATCGAAAAAATGAAAAACCGAGAAATCGCGCGTCGAAGTTTTCGTTTATAAAAAATCGTAATTTTCTTGAACTTACCGCAATAATGTGCTAATCTGCGATTCCTGGTCCATAGAGTTGCCCTTCAGACTCTTCAAAAAACTGGTTTTCGCTCTGATGTTCGAGTCTGTTCTGTACAATACATACAATAGATTTAGGGACTGAGCGCAGGCACTCCGAGCGATCCGGCCGCTCGTATACCTGCTCGACGCTTGCTCACTATTTCTTCTGTAACTCCGAAAATAATTTGAATTTGTTTCTGAAATTTTAGGGATATATTCTTGGATAGTTTGGGAAGACATTTATGCAAAAAAAAAAATCGATTTTTTGAAGCGTCTAAAGCAGGCTCCCCCCTTATAGACCAGTGCAGATAATTTTTGAGAAAAAAAAAATTCTTAGCAGTATATGGAAGGTGGGAAAATTTAGGGTAAATGCTACATAAACCAGGAAAAATCGAGAGCACCGCAGCAGATGACCGGAAAGGGGGCGGGGGAGCCAAAATGTGAGTTTTAGGGGGTTAAACGTGTTTTTTGGCGATTTCTGAGAAAAGTAGACCTCCTATCGAAAAACGTTAAATGTAAACGTTGTAGATAATTAAAAGATCTAGAGCTTTTGTTCAAACCATTTTTCGACATAACCTCCTCCGAATCGCTGAGATCTTCTATTGGTTGATTTTCAGAATTTGAACAGTTGTTGGCTCCGGTACAATTGGAACATAAAAGGAAGCATTTTACTCCATGCTTTCGATAGCCACATCTTTTACTATCACAACCAGTTTCACAGCTGCAGCAGATAGATTTAAGCAAACTTTCAGGAATTAATTTCTTTTCGGTAAATTTAGATGTTATTCCGTTTAAATGGTTTTTCCACCCCCAATCTGTAGCTTTCAGTTAGTTACTCGCAATGGTCCTTCATTTATCCATCATCAAATATGCAGTATCAGATCAATCTTCTAACTATACCTTCATAAACTCAAAAAATCGTTTTATTAGGCAATAAATTAAATAAAAAGAAGTGCGCGGGCTGGCCTAAAACTGTAATTTTTTCCTTGCTTTCTTGGCTGAAATAATTTATTGTTTAAACAAATTTTTTCATATCTGAAACTGTTACATGAAGCTCCCTTATAATAAATTACATTAAATTTACAGTTTGGCGCCACTCTTAAAGCTTTATGTCAAAGGGAGATAAAGAATTAGCGAAGTTTACGGAAAAATCGATATTTGAAAAAGGATGTTTTTGGCTTTTCGAATTTTTCTCGATGTTTTACTATTGTGACACTATCATTTTTTTACACCATCTTAAAGTTGAGGATTCAACGAAAAAAAAACCGTCTTCAAAATTTTCAAAATCAAAAATTCGTTCGCCAACTTTTTTGATTGAAAATGGGGCCTTTTTTTAAATTAAGGTCATAAAAACAAAACTACACAACCAATCGCTTTGAAAAAAATGGGGCCTTTTCGAAACATGAAAATCTACATTTTCCTCAAATTTCATTAAAATTGGATCATTTTTGTGAAAGATAAAAATGATAAACGAAAAACTCGGTTTTTGACGTTTTTCTCCATTTTTTGAGGTTATGCCGAAAAATGGTTTGAACAAAGGCTCTAGATCTTTTAATTATCTACAACGTTTACATTTAACGTTTTTCGATAGGAGGTCTACTTTTCTCAGAAATCGCCAAAAAACACGTTTAACCCCCTAAAACTCACATTTTGGCTTCCCCGCCCCCTTTCCGGTCTCTGCTGCGGTGCTCTCGATTTTTCCTTGTTTAAGTAGCATTTATCCTAAATTTTCCCACCTTCCATATACTGCTAAGAATTTTTCTAGTTTTTGGCTTTTCAAAAGCGTATCTGCACTGGTCTATTAACACAAGCTGTTCTCTCTGAAAATTTAGTCAAGTGTATTTAAATGGAAAAATTCAAGTGTATTTAGAGGAAAAAGTTTAATAATTACCCAGCTTAGCCGACCTCAGACCAATATTGTTCAGTTCAATCGATATAAGTGGCTTCACCCGATAAATCCCAATTCATGTGCAGTTTGGGCTTGAAATTGTTGTTGCTTTTTCGCCAAAAGTCAGAACTGTAAAATGGCATACGACTATTCCAGTGTATTGCGTCTTTTGAACGTTCAAATCCAGTTGGTTTGTTTTATTCTCAGTTTAATATGTGGAAATAATATGCGAAGTAAGGTTATTTTAATGTTCAGTTCGCCAATTTGCAAGCTGAATGTTAGGATTACGGTTAAGAGCCCCCTTTACAGTTTTCCGAGACACAATTACGAAACCAAGCGCAGCAAGTTCAATGCTGCTGTTACTAGATTTGCTTGCTGCTTTAAAAATTATCCTTTCATCGTGATCGGAAAGGTCACTAATACCTCGGCTTCACCGGCCGAACTGCGCAAGTTCGAGCAAATTGGCGAAATGAAACTTTAAAATAAGTATACCGTCAGAGAGGAATCATTGATCTGTTAATATTTGTATCTTCAGAGAAGTCAAAGGGCGCTTCTTTGAGGATCATTGATCTGTCAAAACCTTCATATTCACAGTAAAATGAGGAGATTTTTAAAGCTTCAGGTTTGGATTTCCTGTGGAAATCGCCAGCTGTAGAGGAATCATTCACTTGTGAACATCGTTATCTCCATCGTACCGTATTTTTGAGGGCTCGTTGATGTTTACACATCTTTTTTGGAAAAGGTTGAGAGTATTTTTTCTATTCAGGTTTCGATTTTATGAACTAAAATTATGAGGATCGTGTTATGTTGTAGAAGAGCTTATTTTAGGAGCTGGTTTGAGTTTGACGGAATATGAAGAAACAAGGAGTCGTAAATTCCTTGTACATTTAACAATTTCTGGCCATATTGGTGAAACATAAATAATTCTTTGCTTTAGTCCCGCTGCTATTTTCTCATATTGTAATTTTAGTTGATCGGAAAACATACTGCAGTTGCATTTTTTTAATAATAATCAATTATGTAGGGTCTCCGGTTTCTATAGGTTTGCTCTTCTTAAACGTTTCAATAAATACTATAATTTTTTAATCCGATGGTTTACGTTTTTTCAAACCAATTTAGTTATGGTAGAGACATAACATTTTCTGTAACCAATATCACGCATTTAGATGTTGTTTAACCCTTTAAAATTATTTCTAGTACTTGTATCCTTTTTATAAAAAATTATACCTACAAGTTTAAAGATATCTTGTAGATTTTTGGGCAAATGTAATTTTACTTACATATGTACGATATACGAAATATAATTTGAAAACAAAGAGTAAAATTTCGTGTGTCATTTTATTCTATTCATAAAATTGTGCCATTTTGTTATAGAGTTTTCAATTTTATTTAGGTGTCAATTAACCGAACTTGCAACCAATGAGATAAAATCATTGACATCCTAGCTTGACATGAAAAACAGTATAAAATAAATCAAACATTTTTGCTCGTCTATGACTTTAATATAATCAATTTTTAGGTGTGTCCATTTAATCATTTTAAACGCTCTACAAAATATTGTTGCCATATCATATATGTTTATGGCACACACAATACAATGGTCCATGTTCAATGAAATCATTATTTTGTACCAATTTAATTTCAGTTTATTATACCTCGTTAACCCGAAACGTTCAAATTCTCGTCTATAGCAGAAATTAAGTGATGGAATTTTCATGGCAGAACAATAATATCGAACAAATCAATAAATATAGAATGTACTCACCTCAAAATATCCCTTCACAAGAGATCCAGCTTGTGCCAAATACAATGTGGATGCCGAGTCGAAGACTAACTCTACAGGTTCCCTGGTAACTGGCACTTCATCAATAAGGATGCAATTATGATAGAATGCAACCTTATTGCTCAAGACCTGAAATGCAATTCTAGTCCATTTCTTCGCATAGGCTACCTCAAATGTAGCCAGCTTCTTGCTGACCAAATGTTGACTGGCGTCCGTATATAGAAGAGTTATGTTCCATTTATCCGTAATTGCTGTGGATATGTGAATGCCCAGCTGTACAATTGTGTCCAGTGGGTTGACTACACTGAATAAGTAACCACCTGAACGTGTTTCAGGCTTAAATATCGCTATTATGGCGAACTCATATAGCTTTTCGGGCAGGACTAGACGATAGGGTGACTTGACGTCTGCACTAGCCTTAAAACTGTATGCTGGAAAGTTATCATAGCCATCAACAAAGCTGACGCCATCGTCCGGTGGGATTTTAATGGCATCCAGTAAATTAAAGTCCATATAAACATCTGCAAAGTAATTAAAAACATAAATTATTAAAGCGGCAAATTTTCAATACCGCATGCAAATATAAAGCAATTTTGTATTTGGAAAGTTTTAAGTGATTTTTAGCGTAGTTAACGTTATTAACAGTTTTCTTTTATCCTAAGCGCACAAAAATGTGCAGTTGTGTGTGTATATAGAGGAAGGACCCGATGGATAAAAGTTAAGGGAATTTTAAATATTCACAAAGTTTTTCTTGGTAATCCTTGAAAAGTCCAGAGTAAATAGTTTGTATAAAGTTACGTCCAGACACTTTGCGATTGGGTGAAAAGTGTGCTCGAAGTTCGTGATGAATGCAAGATGTAAAGAGATTCTAGTTATTGTCAAATGCTAATGAAGAGCTTAAGGCAAACAGGAGCAAATCGGGGTATCGTGCAGCTAGACATAAATTTAGCTTAACATGGATGAGGAATAAAATAGTGCTGAAAGGAGTGATGACAAATTTTAATGATGAAATTCTACATAGCCAAACAGACGAGGCAAAATCTAGACAAAATTGAAAGAGAACTGTGGATTTTAATTGCAGTTTCATATCAAGTATTACAAGGTAGAAAAAAAGGTTATTTTTAAAACTACAGCAGGATAATTCAGTCAAATTAATCTGGAGTTTATCCAGGCTTTTGGAAACTAGCTCATGTCCACTCCATACTGGAACTAGGGGAGTACAACAACCCATTTACCCAGGCTCTAAAACCGGGATCCGGTCTTGGCCTCTCGCAGCAAATGTAAAAGCGATGCAACTCAACTCTTCAAAACACTAGACCTAACAAAGAAACACGGCAAGCAGTTCTTCATGGATCTTGCTATATCTCTAACAAAGCACCTCAATCAAAGCCTAAGTTAAGGCCGATTGCTTTAGATCTCCAAGGTTTTTGACATATTATAACAGCCTGTTTTTTGCGGAACTCGACTGAAGAACTCGATTGAAAGTGTTTTCTGGCCGTTCAATCAAGGTAATCCTGTGGTAAACGCAACACCATATCCGCCAGTGTTCCCCAGGGGGCAATTCTATCACCCTCACTTTTCTCAATCCCCTCTAACCCACTAAAAGCTGATGACCGCACCCTAGGTTCCTCTTAAGGCATCGATAATATTAGACCAGACCTTGTCTCCATGATCGTAAATCGATGTCTGTCCAACACTATCTATCAAAGCGAACCCATTATCCCCCAAAACTGTGCAGAACTTGGCGCCTTTGAGACGAATCACCGTAAATATGGAGTTGTACATCGAAAGACGAAGTTTATGTTGTTCAGGCCACTAATTTGCCCCTTTATATGCTACTGGGGTGAAACTTGGCCGATCTTTGTGATCACTATAAGCCAGTAGGCAGACTGATGAACCTGTTCAAGCTGTGTGGTCTACAAATAATAGATAATAGAGTTACCCCTTCTAGCTCAGAAGGTGCACTTCTCAGCAGGCCTGAGAAACATTTACCACTGCAGTCGTGGCTCAGCTGAGACATGCAAACATAAAATATTAAATAACATAAAAGATCACAAAACATCAAACAGAGAGTAAAAGGCGTGCAGTACAATAGGCCAAGTAAGTGGCCGTAATACCTTTGGATCCAGTACCTCACGAAAAAACGAGTGCTGCGCTGATGGCCGAAGCGTTTTCCGATGTGGCGGCCAATAAAACCACGAAGATGACCAATGGGTCAATCATCACTCTCGGATACTGAAGTTCGGGCTTGGAGTGAGTGACGTGGTCATCTACCCTCATCGTTAAATATGAAGAGTTTCCCTCTGTAGAAATGCTTTTCCTATATCTTCTACATAAAGTCCGGACTTGGGAAGGCTGATATTATAGGCTGCCATAGTTTGTTTGCACATCGTTACTAAGAATAGGACTGCGAATGCCATTGTTTTCCACCTCTTGCAACAATGTGGTTTGTGAATATTTTTTGATGCTCTATTGTCATATCATACCTATGGTTGATGGTCCTTAGATTTTCTTTTGTTGGTTTCGTTTCTCTTCTTATTGTTGAGTTAATTTCGTCGTAGGTTTCCTTGGCGAATCGCTGTTTTTTCTAATGGGACTACAGCTACTGGTCGAATTCTCTTTGCCAATTCGCTAAACGGCTTTGGCTGGATGGACTCACTTCGGCCGTACTCGTGTGATCTTTATGGAAGAGAAAAAACAATTTGCTTGCCTCTAGTGTGGAGGCAATCGCCAATTGTTATACCAGCCATAGTACACCTGCACAAATACCAACCTCGACCTCCAGAGTTACTTGCCTCCAGCCTTGGGACGGCGAAGACCACCAATTCGGTGAGTGGAAGCCATAGCATTGGACAAGTCAAATGGTTTGTGCATGCAGGGCCAGTACCAGAGAGCCTTTTTCTTTCTTTGGCGAGATTGCTAAGAATGAGAAAATGGGAAGGCCGATACGCTGCATGAGCGAGACCAGTCGGACAAAATAAAATTCCAGTTGATTGTTGAGAATTACAACAAACGGCTGGAACTAAATCAAACCAGCCATCTCGAATCACGGGAGGTAAACAGAAGACCTCGATCGTCTCCTAAATAGAAGACGGAACGAGATGTCAGAAGGCCCCAAAGGTCCCCCAAATAAAAAGCCTGCTGGAGGGAGTACAACCGACAGGTGGATCGTGGATCGCAGCCGGGTCCAGAAATACTGCTGAGCTAGGTGGTCAGAGATCACCTGCAAGTACCTTTGATGGAATAAAGGGCTTTGGGGGGACGCATTGGCCCTGAGACCTGGGTGGAGGTGGAAGCCAACTATCGGAGATAGTATTGGGTCACATCCTGTCAGGCAAGGGAGGAGCAACGTCCTGCTATGACTCCAGAGAGATAGTCAGAGGGTTCAGGGTAATCAGATGCGAAGACCAGCCCTCAAGAGACTTCCTAGGCTAATGCGCCGAAAGTAAATCTGGAATCAGAAAAGCTTATCCAGTCAAGCACAAAATCTGGCGGTGCCTATGGATTACGAAGTTGTCACCAAAACAGAGGAACCGCTGAAAAATAGCAGTTCATTCTTTCTCCTTACCAACGAGGAGTCCCTCGAGGTATTGGAAAAGAATGAAACCCGACTAAGGTCTGCAGAGGAGGAGTCTCCAAATTTGGATAAACTGGTGGAGTCTTTGGAGGAAAATGCGTAAGATCGTACAATTCAACTTCCAACACTCCAAAATAGTTTGTGGCTATTCTCTATAGGAGCAAAATCTGGATGCCGCCTTAATAAAAAAGCCCTGGGTACGAGGACGGAGAATAAAAGGGCTCGCGGGCAGGCAATACAACACCCTTTACCGCCAAGCCAAGATCCTGTATTTTGGTTAAAAGGAATATCAAAGCCTTCCTCTACCCGAATTTCCGTTCAACGGACCTAACGTTAGTTAGATTGGAGTGTGGAGGGCGAAGGGTCTTTACTTTGCCTCAGCCTATATGCCTCATGACCTGCTTCCACCCCCAAGGAATTTCATGCAGATGACAATGAATGGAGCCAACCTGATCGTAGAGTGCGACGCCAATGCGAGACATACGCTTTACCCACCCTATGACATTCTGATGGATATGGATCCAGCGTAGTCTACACCTATATGGGAAAATTCTTTCATATGACCTTTGAAACAAACTAATTCAACATCTGTTACAACAGTTCCATTACAAATCATTTTGGGTTTCCTTGCTTCTGCCAAATTCAAGATGTTGCCTTGTTCCAGGTGCATTGAGAAGCCTAGATTCAATATTTATCTCTTTTCATTAATCTACTAAAATTTTGCTGGGGAGAACCATTCTATACTACTAACATTTTTGTTAATGTTAGCTCGGTATTTTTCCAACGAATTTTTCTCTAAAATCTGTTCGTGTTTGTCCTTGATGCACAACGCCTCATTTATACTTTTCGAAATTATGGAGCCACGTACAAAAGAGACAAATAATCATAAAGGTGACAAGGTACAAAACGTATACATATATCGCAAAGCAGGGGGCCCAGAATGTATGGATGCGGCTACTAAGTTATATTCTAAAGGGGAACATTCACACTAGCTTATGGGTAACCGAATTTAAATGGTTTTTTTTTGAAAATTTGTTCTGTTATTTATGAATTCCATGTTTAAGTATGGCAAAAATTTTATCAGGATTTAATTAGGATCTTTAATGATTTAACAAAAAATATTTTTGAGTTATCCTCTTTTCTCAAAAAAGTCTTCAAAGTAATCGAAGGACATAACCCAAAGCGTCTTTTAAAGATTCCCTGCGCTTTGGACTCTTTAATCTGTGAAATGAAATTAAAGGACTATGAAAAATCGCCGCAAAGAAAAAAAAACACACAAAAAAATATCCTTTATCAAAATCTCTCTCAACCCGCAAAATATTCTCGGCAATAAAACCTTTGAGAATATAAAGGAATATTTCAGGAAAATTAGGGCTATCTTGGATAAATCCTTTGGCAGGATTCGCAGCAGCAGCAACTTCTTATTTATATATTTCGGTGGCGGCGACTGGAGGGTGCACAGCAGGAACGTGAACGTGATATTTTTCATCTCTGAAATTCGTTTCACGATTTCATCCTTAAGCTCCAGGATCACGTTGTTGTTTTAAAATAATTTGAGAAGTTGTTGCACATGCAGGAGGCTGAAGGAGGAACCCTTAGCATTACTTTTTCCCCAGAATGATAAACATGCGCCATTTTTTTAATAAAAATAAACTGTTTTAGTAGTAGTAGAGAGAGTGTAAATTGTGAAAAAGGATTTGATATGCGAGGCGATCTGTTGCAGTTGTGTGTGGGACGACATAAAGTAGACAGATGGATTTCTCGATTTAAGGAGTGGTTTTTTAAGTGATTTACTCAAAAGTGTTATTAAATAAGCAATTTTGATTAAAACCTACTTTAGACTTAAAAAATATTGCAATTAATCAACAAAAACTTCCTTTTGCCATGCCAAGTCGTCATCCGGTTCATCCTTTTTGACTTGAAAGTAAATGTATCCCAGCGGGAAATTAAAGCGCTTTTGAAAAGATTCTGAAGCGCTGAAAAGGAATGCCAACGCACTTTTTATTCATATTCCAATTCCCTTCCTTTTAACATAGGCATGTCATCAGAGCGAAGCGCTTATATTTTGTTATTCAAGAAGCGCAATCGAAGCTAGGAAATTGAAACTCTTGGGAAGCTCCTGGGGCTTTTGTTTTCACCAAAAATAGTATTTCACAACTGGCGCGATTATTATAAAAACCACAAATTTCCAAACTAAAGGGAATTAAAGAGAACTTGAGGTAACTAATGCAAAAAATGGGAGTATAGAGTGCGTGCTTCCAAAGAGCTTCTATTACATATGATTAAGAAGCGCTGCATTATTGCTTCTTTTGGCAGCGCTTTATAAACTTCCCGCTGGGATGTTCTTGTTTATAATACTGCTAATGTCTCTACCCTACAAGCTCATGCTCTTACGTTCTACTACTAACGCCACAAGCCCATGCCCAGCCAGAATGAAATTTTTGGATCTAATACTGGATCCTAAACTCTACTAGAAGTTGAATATCGAGGAAAGGGTAAAAAAAATCAGTATATAATTTTACGCGTGTAAAAAGACCTTCAGGAAAGAGATGGGTTCCCAAGCCAAAGATGGATAAACATAGCTGTGGTGCACCCAATTCTCACATTCGGTTCGTTAGTATGGTTGTCACCTCTGTGCAGTACCTTTAACGTTAAAAAAGTTGGGAAGGGTCCATTGAGCGGTAACAATAAGCGCAACAGGGACCATGAGGACATGTCCCACGAAAGGCCCTGACATTCTCTTACACCTACTCCCCCCGACCTACACATCAAACACCTGGCCTAGTGTAGTACCCTCAAAGCTTAGACTGAGAGAATCCGGGGCCTGGACCTCAAACCCTATGTGCATAACAACATCTTAAACCTGCTACCTGAGGGCATGGTCGCTACAACCGCAGACTACCTTCTCCCTAGATGGATCGTCAGGAGGCCCAGGGTCTAACAGATCACTGTACTGGCACCTACGCGTGTACGCTAGTGTCTTCCAAGCAGAAGTGTTGGCGATCCTGAAGGCCTGCGAGGCAATGAACTTAGAACCTACGCAAGGATGTAATATTGGAATTTTTATCGACAGACAGCCAACCTCTATAAAAGCTCTGGATTTAGTATTGATGCGCTCTAAGCTAGTGGAGCGATGCAGAGCTCAGCTAGATAGGCTTGGTAGAAGGCACAACGTTACTTTCGTCTGGGTTTCCGGTCATGGAAATATAGAGGGCAGCGAGAAAGCCTGGAAGACAAAAGAGATCTCTAGACTGAGATCAGATCTCTGATAACCTTCCTAAATTCCACAGGATTACTCTAGGCATCCGTCAAACCCGACCAAACAGCTCCTGAACAGAAGGTACACGAGTTGTGGCAACACAATGTCGTGCCAAGCGCCAATTGGGCCTCCAGTCGCATAGGAGGCAGCCCTTCACCTACCTACCTATGCCTAGGATATTGCTTGAAAATGTACCAGCTCTTAGTTCCTCGTCTGTTTTGTTACAGATTCGTATGTGTGGAATTCGGCAAGTTTCGTGCACCCTGATGATCCGTGCACCAAGATGGCGTTGTGTACTGATCTGCACATGATCTCAGGATGGTGAAAGCAAGCTCTGGTTCGTGCTTAGGTAAACGACAGGAGATAGAATTGAACTCTGGGTACACCAGCAGAGATAAATTAACAGAAAAATTTGAGTTATAAAGCATGTAACCAAATATTCGTTCGAAGCCTTTGGTATATGTACTACAAAATTATCATTCGTTCATATAAATTTGTAGGTACATAGTTTCAAAATAGTAGTGAAAGTTGTAAAGGAAATAATTAAATTTAAAGTATCCAATATCGCCCAGGTTTGAGAGGATGTTTAAACTTTTCTTTATTGCAACAACCCATTTAAACTTAGACCATTCCACAAAACTTTTTGTTGAAAAACCAATAAACAAAATCCTTTAATGGTAAAAACATTCCAATAACTTGAGCAAACTTAGTGCCCTATTAGCAAGTATTACAGAACACGCTTTCGCAAATTTCAGCTATTTATATCACGTCCCTTTACCATCCCTCATTATTCAGCAGTTTTCCAGGAAGTCATCCTTAGTAGGAGTAGTGAAAGGTTTACGCCACCTCCTTCCCCCTCCCACCAACTCTACAATTTGGAATCAGGCTCTCAAATATATTTTCTCATTAGCCCAGTGTAGAGAGTCTTGTCGTGTCGAAGGAAGGACTAGAACAACTCCATAAAGGCTTCCTTGCCTTCAGATAAATTCGTTAGGGTTTTTTGTTGTTTCCATTCTGGTGTATGTAGTCGTTAGATTTTCATCAAGCTCCGCATCTCATCTTTTCTGTTTTTTTTTTCTCATCCGTCAGGATTAAAGGGACTAAATGTTCCGAAGAGTCTCCTGACAAGATGAAAGACTTGAGCATGGTTTGCAATTAGAGAAGGAATATTAACAGGATGAAATGCAGAGATTTTAGTGCAAGAGGTAAAACAAATTTCGTTAAGGGTTAAGGAGAATATAAAAAACCTTTTGAGAGAATGCAGTTTGTAGTGTGTGTCAACAATTAAAGATTAAGAAATAAATTGCGATAATTTCTTCGCTGGAGAAGAGATAACAGCACCCCTTAAAAAGTACCCTTTAAAAAATGGTTCATTTCCATAATTTTTTTTTAGAAATTAATAAAATTTCACCATTGTAGATGCTCCTGGTAAACCAAAAACTTTACTTCAGACACTAAGGAATTTAAATCAAGATTTTTGTCATGAATATCCTTTGCGAGATGTCTGGGCTAATCTTAAAGAGGCTTGGACAATGGAACATTGACGTTCTGTTTCCTTAGATCCATCCACCAGGCTCATATCGAACATTAACTCAGGCGGTGTAAGTTTTGCAAATTGCTAAAGTATTTGCCAAAGTTTGGACGAATTTCTCAGCAGATATTCACTTCCCTACTGACCACGGACAATGTAATGAAAATATTGTTTCCGATATACAGCATCACTCTGGTGTCAGGGGAGTTACATAGTCATCCTTAGTAAATATAAATATGCCCCAATTCGGCCTAAACGGCGGCAGGTGTGCTGCTGCTGTACGCCATCCCGGCCCTCAGCACGGTCTCCTATGCAGATGCTAAAATGTTGCTGCTTGAACGATACGGGTTGTCGACGAGAAACCGCCTCGAGCAGCTGCTGGCGGCGCATGAGCCCGTGGACCGAAAACCGTAAGATTTTCTGAGAGTCTAGCTGGGAACAGCCTTGGCGAGAGTGAGGGCCTCATCAAGGGTCTTTGAGGTGGCCCTGGCAGCATCCTCAGACCAGACCCTTAGACAATTATGCCGACTGACGGACAAAGTGTGGAAGGTGAAATCTCGCCAGCCCACACAAGCTCAGGTGTCAGAGGTGAGAATCTCGTCATCCCTGGTGTGGACCGTGCAGTCTCTCAAACGTGAGGTGCAGCAATTGCGGACACTAGTGTTGGGAGAGGGCAAGGCCAGGAGTCGGCGAGAGGGTATGCTGGTCTACGGCATGAGGTTGTTCACCGGTTCGACAACCAAAGGCTCCATTGATTGGCTGGGACCAGTAACCCCACCAAACAATAGGAGATGCCTAAAGCCTCATCGATAGCGAGACTGCTGGGGAAGCTGTGCTAATACCACTACCGACAGAGGATAGTGGTAGTGGGGCGGAACGGTGCACCCCGCCTTGTGAGTTTAAGGGTCCTGGTCTTGGGACCAAACAGAACCAAAGGAGGAAGAGGGAGAACCCAAAAATTAAATTGGCGGCGGGTCGTCACACACTGCAAACCCCAGAATATTTTTTCCGCGTTACAAGCGTGAAAATTCGGCTAATCATGTTAAAATATTGCGTTTTAGGAATAAACCGTGTTAAAATAAAGCGGATAAAAAGACATTTGTATAAAAATCACACACATGGGGCGATTTACGTTTTAAAAGTATGAAAATTAAACATTATGTGTCATATTTCACACACTTCGTTTCCTACACAGATTCCGCAATCTATCAGGACCTACGATCTCCGACCACAGAGCCTCACGACCTATTTTTACAGTCAGTCGGTAACAGGCGGTAAAAGGCTGCTAGACAAGTCAAGTCGGTCTCGGTTTCTAGGGTTACTCCCTGCAGAACGACGCTATAAAAGCTTTACTCAAAAGCTTCGTAGTAATGCATATTTGGTGTTTTTTAAAATACACGCATTAAGTGTTTTAAATTTAAACAGTTTTGGCGTGTTAAATTAACACATCTTAAACGTGTAAAAAGTGACTACACGATTTTACACGCGAAATGCGTTTTAAAGTCACACACTTGGGTTTGCAGTGCATTCACGGGCGTTTTTCAGCAAAAACGATCCTGCAGGTTATATATCCGCGACATCGATATTTTAATCGATTCTAGTACGGACATATCACTCATTGCAGCACACACTATTAGGGTACACATCCCCTAATTTAATTCTGCACGCGGCTAATGGATCAACGAAATTAGCATTCAATGCTGCACATAGCTTGTCGCGTCCAGGTGTACGTGCTAAGCTATCACTAAAAAATATTTTTGTCCAGCGTTCAATAAATACTGCAGCAACTGTTCTAGATCGTGTTTAGGTTGCCAAAAATCGAAAGTTTCGAAATACACCAAATCTCCATATGAAGCTGACAACAATCCAAATAATAGATATGAACATATCCATATGGATATTGTGGGACAATTGCGCCCATCGCAAGGATATTCGTAGACCGATTTACGAGATGGCCCGAAGCATATCCAATTAGGGACATTTCAGCTTCTACGGTGGCAAAACCTTTTGTCACTAAATATGTCCCAAAATTTAGCGCACCACATGAACTTACAACAGATCAAGGATCGCAATTTGAATGTAATTTATTAAATGAAGTCACAAGACTACTGTGTACTGAATAAGAACAATCGCCTACCATCCACAAGCAAATGGGATGGTGGAGCGATTCCATAGACACTAGAAGGCGACCTTAATAGCAAGGAACCATACTACTCAATGGAGTGAGGATTTGCCCTTTGTCTTATTAAGTATTCGCTCGGCCATTAAAATCGATTTGCCATGCTCACCAGCAGAGCTTGTCTATGGACAAAAATCGAAGCTCCCAATTCAATTTTCAACCCTACGAATGAATGAGAACCCGATAGAGCATTCGTGCTTCGGCTTCGTGCACACATGAAAGGGCTGTCGGCAACACAGCGGTTAAGTGCCGAGCAACTTAGAGAACACGAACTACATTTTCATACGTACCGATCGCGTTCGGCGGCCTTTCAAATCACCATGAGAAGGCCCATTCAAGGTAATCAGAAGATTACGGAAACACTTTGTCGTCAAACTAAATGGCACAAACATGTCAATAACTATTGACCAACTAAAACCTGCTTTTGAGTGTGACCAAGACGGTGAAGTCAACTTACATTTTGCGTATTGTATCATAGTAAGACTTTGTATCCGCAAATCAGGTTCGAATCAATACTGCTGCACTAAGCAAAGAACCAGCCAAAAACATCCACGGACGTTGCCATATAGTGAATCACAAAATATTAAATTTTATGCGAAAATCGCAAGGATATGATCGACATTAAATAAAATACCTAATCACGAAGTTTACTGTTCGTTTAAATCATTGCTTGGTAGTTTTGGATAAGTAGGTACTGGGACGATTTAGCCTGGGAACGTGTCAGTATTCGGAATGCCCCCACTGATAAATTTGTGGTAATTACATGTGATTAATAGGAGATGATAAGATGTAATTATCACCTATTTATTCATGATTGAATGCTGCAAAGCCTAATGATACTTCGTAAAATTCCCACTCAATGATATAGCCACGTCTCATATCTGAAATAAAATATGTGAACTGTTTCTACATTTAATATAATTACTTTACCCTAAAAATATCGAAATTTTTTAAAGTTGATTGAGGATTTTATGGCATTGACAGATAAGTCCTTTTCCTTGTTTTCCCAAAACTCACTCTAAAGTAGAAACGCAGAAAATTGAATTTTTAATCCCATTCCCATTTTTCCACCATCCCAAGAAAAAGAGATATCAAATTTTATTACCATGGACTTCTTTTATCCTGTATCCTTTTTTCGACAACATCTTTCTTTTCCTTGTATCATTCATTCATTTTCAAGGCCATTCATCAAATTTCAAGATTCCCTGCTTGTGTACGCAGCAAAACATATTCTTTGTAGTATGTCTTCAGAGTGTATGCGGCAAAAGAAAAAGAAATTTCAATTTCTTATGTTTGTTAGTAGCCATGTGTATTTATGGAATACGTACATACCTCCGTAAAAAGGGAAATCGTGTAGGGACCTCACCTTTCAAAATAAGTAAGAAGAAAAAAAAAACTGCTTAGGGTGGGTGATTGCGCAAACATCACCGCAACCTGACCTCTGCGAATCTATGTTATGAATAATTCAAAAACTGAATAGAAGCAAACATAATTTATTGCAAGTAACGGAGTGAGCGCCTGAACGTATTCTTAAGCATCTACCAGGAAATTGAGTAAATACGCCAGCAGCCCCCAGAAGAAAGTTACACGTTACCAGGAAGCACTGCCCCACAACCCCAGTCCTTAGGCAGCCAACAGGACCCCAATCGCCTAAAGGGAAGGGCGGCATCCAACAAAGAAAATTATTTCCAATGTCCTGCATAGAAATTGGTTTTTATATAGGCCTAACCCTTTGACAGGTTTCGGTCACTGTCGTTGGTTTACTTAAAGGGAGACTAGCAGAGTATTGGCTGCTGCTGGGGGAGTCTCCCCCCGTTTGCTTTAATGTGAAAAACGACTTACATCGTTAAGATAATTTTCACACATTCACCCTTTTCAGGGTACTTTCAAGGAAAAGTTTAAGATAAGAGAAAAAAGAAATTTGGGGTTGCTTGAAAAGGTCTGCGTGATAAAAGAAACTCGGCCAGAAATTGTTTAGCATTAAATGGAGATTTCCTTTTGCCTATAATGCGAGTATAAGAGGGAAGTGCTGTCTTTACAATAGAACCGAGAAGAGAAAGCGCAGTGTAATGTTCATGCGTTTACACAACCTCGCAAATTTCCGCCTTAATAACATCTCATTTAAGTTACGAGCTTTATCATTCACTAATCGCGGAGACATTAAAGTATATGTACTAGAAATGCTGCTTCAATGGAAGTCGCTATTAAGGCTTTTGTCGTCCTGAACTTTTGGACAAAAGATTGAGAGTTTCTTTGTTTTTTTTTTTTTGTTTTGGGGAAATTATGATTAATCGGAAAAGTTTCGTTTTCGACTCGAAATTTTTACGGAAAAATCCTAGGAATTTTCAGCAGTCCCAAGAAGCCTAGAAAAAGCCAGCATTTTTAAAGACGTACATTTTTATAAAAAGCTCGTGGAATTTTTTAGTGAAATTCAATTAGTTTTCTTACAGTACAACAATGGATTTTTTCCAACCAACATGCTTCATTGAATCGACAATATTTCGTCATTTTCAGGGAGAACGACTATGAAGAGCTTCTGTTTGTGATTGAAAAACAGAACCAAGTAGTTCTCACAGCTGGCTTATTTTAAAGCCAAGCTATGCCTGATAAGTGTGGCATCCACGATCACTGCTTCAAAATGTTCCAACTAAACTCTTGCAGTTTTGAGGGTCATCAAAGAAGTATGTGGTCAGTCCTTATCGTGATGGAAGGCAACATCTTTCCTATTATTTAATTCGGTCCGTTTACTTTCTATTGCCTGGCATAATCTCTCTAGCTGGCCACAGTAGAGTTGAGAATCAATCGTCTGACCAAGTACCTCATAGTGGATTCCTATCCTGTCCAACCACACAGTCAACATCACTCTTTGCGGCAATTCCAGCAACTTTGGACCGAAAATATACTAGGTACATCCATTATGCGCCAGAAAAGCTGAGACAGAAATAATTGATATGTCTGCGCTCATATCGTTTAAAAAGTACATACAATTGCTCCATATGAAATGTACAATCGTTTGGTGACTCACCGGCGAGACGATCCTTGAGCCGTCTAGCAGGGTTTCCAGTTATCCGACGACAAGAGCGTGACTCATCTTTAACATCAAAACTACCAGCACGAAAGAGAGCATACATAGCAAAAACCTTTTGACAAGTCTGCGCAGTGTTCTTTTTGTCGTAATAATATTGCTAAGCACACCGCGACTTTAAATTATTTTTCTTCATTTGCAAACATCTTACCAACTAGTGAACCAATCCAATGTTGGTTGATCGAGCTGTCACCATTATTATCCTCCTTCGCTCTTGGGGCCTCCGTAGTCTAGGGAGTAAGGCGCCTGGATACCATCCCAAAGGTCGCAGGTTCGAATCCCGACGGTACTACGGTTTTTCTACATAACTTTCCTTCTTTCTTCTTTCCTCTTTACGTTCCTGATTTCTCATGTCATAGCCTTCCCTAGCCCTTCCCCGCTCCACCAAGCGTATGGCATCGGTTGGTAGATGAAATTCAATTCGTTTCAGGAGGCATAACCCTCCAACGAGTTGTTTCCCGATGCCCCGAAGTCAGAGTCGCGATAGTAATGGTTGGGAGTAGGTGGAATAAAATACGGTTAACCTTGTTAAACACCAAGCTTGCAATTGGTAACAAGGGTAATGATCCCACTTTTTTTTTATCAAAAACAGAAACGAAGTGCTGGATATCACTCCTGTCTTGGACTGCCAAGCCGACCAAATATTGGCTTGGAAGCTCTTGAATGAACGCCCTTTCTCAGACCACATATTTATAGAGTACCAACTGCAAGACGCTAGCTCAAACCCAGTTCTCGCAAAGAACCTTGCCCTAAGCCACCCTGCTTACCCAATAATCGGGAACAGCTCGACAGCATTGTGGGCGTTTTTGCAGGACAATGCACTTAGGCCTTAAGCACAGCTTGTCCATACAGATCGCACAAAGAGGCCTCCACACCCACTTGGTGATCTCGCAAACTTGAAACACACCGAAAGGAGTGCAGAAAGGAATTTAATTCAACTAGACGCAGCAACAATCAACCTCTGGGACCGCTGAAAGTCGAATGAATAGATAAAAAATGGCAATAAGGAAAGCCAAAGGTACCTCCTAGGCTGTCTGATTTCGAAGCGGAAATTTGAAAGCGACGTAAGCGCATGTTTTACTCATATGTGCGCAATGTTTATTTATGTGTCATTTTCATTTCCCCATATGCGCGAAGAAAGGAAAAATATCTGCATGAGGGGGAGCAAGGACAGGTTTCATTTACAACAGATCATTAATAGGATTCTTACAAAACCCCTCCCGAAGCAAAATGCTGGCTACGTCCTTGTATTCAGGATGCCATAAACTTCTTCACTGATGGCTCTAAGCTCGAGGGTCGAGTAGGAGGAGGAGTCTTTTCACCGGAGCTTTAGATTCAAAGCTCCTTCCGACTACGCGATCACTGCAGTGAATACAAAGCTGGGGTTCTAGCCATACATGAATTTGTTCAACTAATCAACCAGCAAGGCGATTGGAATCGGACTGTCTACATCTTCTCGGACAATCAGGCAGCTCTGAAGGTCTTGCACTCTTGCACCAATAGCTCTAGAACTATCTCTGAATGCCGTAACGAGACCCTCCTCGTATGGGTGCACGGTCACTTAAATATAGAGAGAAACTGTAAAACCGACGAACAGCCTAGAAAAGGTACGAGCACCACTCTCCGGAAAGGGTTGGTACAATTTGGGCCCCGGTAAACTGCGATGCAAACGGCACACAATGCAACAAGTAGAGAAGCATTGGAGGGATATTAATCAATGTACTTCGGCTAAAATGACGATATCAGGCCACTTCACTATTGAGCCTCGGGAAACAAAACCTCTCAGTTATAGTGTGAGTGCTAACTAAATCCTTGCGGCCTGCTTAGGTCTTGAATTATAAAAACGAGGAAAAGTACGGGTGTTAAAATTGACTCCTTGGGAACAACATCCGAGATTATGAGGGGTTAATATTCGACGGTAGATGTCCGGCATACTATCTTGGCTAGTGGATTTATTAAAGTTTAGCCCTTTGAGACATCTGAATACTCTACGAGGCCTAAAGAAAACATCGCTCGAAGGCAGAGGGTGACCAAAATGTTTCAGGTAAAGACGAATTTGGCTCATTCAGGGAAGCCTGTACTCTTTGAAGGCGGCTTCTTCTGCTTTAATCATAAATAAAACTACACTATCTGGTTTATCCGGGGATAAAGACAACGACAAGGTTAGTTAGCGACTGACTGGCTGAAATAGTCCACAGATCATGTGCTACCAAACAAGAGACAAAAGCCTGACATACGAGCAGCCATTGCAGAATTAGTTATAGTAACATCATTGGCTCTGTGATCGTCTGATCGAACGCGAGCGACTTATTGGCCACCCCTTATTTAGGAACTGAGTCGGTTCAGAAATATGGTTCGCTTAACAAACTATTTCTGGGCAGTGATCCGAGGTGTCCAGAGGAAAATCAACATCGACATAGTATCGTGAAGATGGGCTTCTTGGCCTGAGACACCAGGGAGTCAAATTGGGTAATTAACCATTTAGTGTAAGTTACTGGTGCCATTGAAGTTACGAATATTAAAATCGCCCGTAACAATGATTTCACAATCCGTGTGTTAAGCCTCTTTGAATTTGAATTTGTAAATATACAAATAAAGAAAGATTAGCTTCTTAGCTTCTTTGTTCAGAATAAAATATATTATCCGAGTCAAAATCTTTAGTCAAACAAAAACTCTGAAATCCGAAATTATTTCAAATATTTAAAACAAAACTTTTACCCGGCGCCAATTTAAAAAGCCCTAAACTCCGGAAAATCAGGTTTTATATCTAATAAAACTTTCCATATACCTTAAATCTCTTCCAGTCCCTCACAAAGTCCTTTTAAAACGATATTTCCTTGATATTAAATTCACCCAGCAATCTGACAGAAAGCTGCTTGCTACATGCACATTTATCCAATTAAAAAATAAATGCTCTTTTGTTGTTTCCTGCTCATCCCTGCATTTTCCATTTTCAACGCAATTTAATAATAAGTTCGCGCTGGTAACGTGGAAAACTGCAGGACGCCATAAGAGATCCTCCTCTCGTCCTGGCTGGCCATGGCGCATTAAAAGTAGAAAAAGGAGCGAAACACACAGAAAAAAATATAGATAGTAGAAACGTAAAATACTGGGCACAAAGTTAGCAAAAAGGGAACAAGCTAAAAACTCAGCGCCACGTCTACTGCCGCAGGAAATTATTTATGGACATCGTAAAGAACCACCAAAGGCCAAAGAGGGCGGATGCCCATCCTGACCATACTCGTCCGGTGTGAATCTAATTAGGGAGTGTTCTTGTTGCAAATTGTGGTCGAGCACTTAATGGAAACCACCGACCGCGTTCCGAGTGGAGCGCGATGAAAATATATAGGATAATTGTAATGAAAAAAATTGAGTTTCAGGATCCAAGGTATCCAAGTGGCCCGCTACAGTAAAGGAGCAGGACAATGAATCAAGATAAAACCCGCTGTTTGTGCGGCACAGTTCAAAGGGTAAAACAATGAATTAGTAGTGTCCAACGATGATGGGTTGTTTTGGATTCCATGTGACTGGTCCAATAGGGCGTTCTAGTTTGAATATCAGATTTTAGTTTCAAAGGAGTTTTAAAGTTAATACTACTTCAACTTTTTCGTTAGTTCGAGGATTAAGAGTTAGAGGATGATTTAGAGTCGGTAAGAATTTTAATTTTAACGTACGTTCCTGCTTGAGTGACTATTCTTACCATTGCGCTACAATCCTTACAAGACTCAGGCCTATTGAAGTCTTGGGCGCTTTCAGTAATGCAGGATGCGTGCGCAATTGACTTATTCAGTCACTGAAAGCTTCACACTTTCAATTGCTGAATAAGTCATTTGCGCACGCATCCTGCATTACTGAAAGCGCCCCTTTTCTTCCAATCTTCTATAGGGTATCATAGTTATACCTAATTTCGTCTTCCTATTTCTTCCTCACCTACTGAGGCTACTATTGAAGATATCGACTTTGAGTTATCAAGGCCCCGTTAAAATATTTGCTTGTTTCGATTTTTGTTACATCCGTGGGCTAAGTGCAAATATCTTTGCTTTGGTGGGAACTTCTACAACATCCAGGATTTCAAACGTTAGGTCCTATAGGTTCAATAGTGATGAGCAAGACTGGTCTTGCAATTTTGCCTTTTTTTACATATTTAGCAAGACCAAAGCAAGACCAAGCCAAGACAGGGCAAAACAAGGCTGCAAGATCAAGATATAAAAACATTTTGCTTATCACTGGGTGCCAAAAGTCTTGCAGTGATTAGCAAAAAGTCTTGCAGTCTTGTCTTGGTCCTACTACTAAATGTGCAAAACAAGGAGTTTCTGCTCATTACTGCAAGACTTTTTCCACTTAGGGATGAACAAAAAGCCTTGCTGTCTCGATCTTGCAGTCTTGACTTATCATTGCCCTGTCTTGTCTTGGTCTTGCTTTGGTCTTGCTAAATGTGCACGACCAGTCTTGCTCATCACTGCACTACAAAGAGTATATCCTAAACTTGATTTATCCACTAAAAAAAATTCTTCTTATGCGGATCGCACAGCGTACGATTTGTCTGCCAACTTGGCCAAATCGTGTAAATAATCGTATGCGGCTGTATGCAATTGTCTATCTCCAAGTTGGTTAAAAATTGAGGGAATATTAAATAATTTTAATATTTTCTGGACTTTTGATTGGGTATGGTCTAGTTTTCATATACAAGCCCGTGCAGTGTGTGTTTTTTTTTTTTTTATGTGGCAGTGCTAAACTCAGGAATCACCCTTTGTACTACCAGTCCGTCATGTCGTTTGTCACGTCATGGTGCACTGTCTAGCAGCAAGCTTAGTACGGGGGGGGGAATAGGTTAAGGGTTATGGGGGAGTGGGGGGAATAGGTTAAGGGTTATGGGGGTGTGAAGGGGTGTTGAAGAAGGTGGCGATGAACCCCGCGTTTGAACTCTTGGATGTTGTAGGAGCTCGGAAATACTGACTGAGAGAGATTATTCCACAGTCGAGTTATTCTATTTACAAACGAATTCATATCTTATTGAGTGCGTGAAAGGGGGAGTTGTAGGTAAAGGGAATGAGACGAGTGGGCTAATCTGGTGTTGCGGTTATAAGATTGTCGTGGAGGCAGGAGAGCGTTTATTTCGGAGGAACAGTCGTTATAATAGTAGCGATAAAATTTTGTTAGTGCTGCTACATTCCTACGGTGGCTCAAGGGGTCGATGGTGGAGCAGGCGGTGTCGTCATCAATTAATTTAAGGGCCTTTTTTTGGACCTTATCTAACCATGCCAAGGTGGTTATCGACGCGCCGCCCCAGACGAGGGAGTTATATTCGAGAAGAGGCCGAATGTAGGATTTATAAATAACAGCGCGCGCCGATGGCTGGAGGAGGAACTTGCACCTCTTAAGAAATCCCAAGCACTGGGATGCTTGTTTGGCGATTTGGAATATGTGGTCATTCCATCGCAAGTCTTTGGCTAATGTCACGCCTAAGATGTGTAGGGATGGGTCGGCCTTTAGTTCCACGCCATCCACTGACAAGGATGGTGAGGTGTTGATCTTCTTCTTGGATATAAGACAGTACTTAGTTTTGGAGGGGTTGAATTCGACACGATTCTTTGTTCCCCACTCTAGAATAAGTTCAATGTCGTTATTAATAGAGTTGAACATTACTTCACGATCATCAAGACAGGATCTGGCATGAGTCTGTCTTGTATCGTAGCTGTAAGAGTAACGCAGGGTACCGTGTGGCGTAGTTGTCAGATTTTTCTTGTGGGTATGTATTGTAAAGGGTTTTGTAATTAATCAAATTTTTTCACCTCGACATTTGGACTAACCATTTCATTTCATTTTCATTTCGGGGAAAAATGAAGTAGGTACATAAAGTAATTAACTGTATAAGGAACTTTGTAATAAATCTGAGATAGACCTTTTTTGCAGATTTTCCATATGCGGAACAGGCATGCATATACGTTGTTGGTTGGATGTTGAATATTCTTCGTAACGAAAATTTTTTATCCTAACGACATCCGTGTATCGAGTTCTCCGTTTCGGTTCTGGTCTCTCGAAATTGCACAATACATTGCTCCATATTTCAACTCGAGCAGGAGATCGAGGAGACTGAAATTTACCGAGGTTTATTTCCTTTATGACATCTGTGTCACGATATCGCTCATAGATCTTATCATTGTAAGGTTTCAGGGATCAACCTCTAAGAATCCAAAAATTCTCCCCATTTTTTGTGTCACTCGCTCAATTTAGGTGAAAATTAATGTAATTGTATCGATTGAATTTTGGAAAATTATGCCTCTTGTGGTCACACTCGAATTTCATTTTCTCCAAACATATGTTGAAGAGGATCAAGCCGGACTACTTTCACAGCCACATCAACACATCTATAGCTCTTTCTTCTGATTTATAATTGTCTTAAAGAACCCGGTTACATTTCTCGCGTCAATTTCTCGGGCAACATTGTGGCCAAAACATTGCGAAAACATGTCTGACTACAAGTTTCTCAATAATGGTATCGGCCACACATTTTCAAAAATATAGCCAGGCCATCTTTTTTAGAAATATTACAGGCAATGTTCATTTTTTGTGGCTCGTTTACAGGCACCTTAACACAAAAAGCGGAACGTTCCCAAACCTTCCAAATTATTAACCCCGCCTAATTTGATTCTACTAAAAAATTAAAATTCACGACGCAAATTCTCACATAAACGCTGTTAATCACAAATATTTCATTGTTAATTGTAATCCAATTAAAATCATGGAAATGTTCTCGTAGAATCTTTCACGAAGGATAAAGTGATAATCGAGATTCACCTGCATCTTAAGTACCATTCAGGTCAGGTTTTAGTCACAGCTCTTAAAATTCCAGGGATCTACAATATCCTTAATTAAAGAAGTTGGTGGCGGTAACAAGTTTTCACTCTTACCGTGCTTTTTCTAACAAGATGAAAAGTATCTGGGGAGAAGGAGTCCTTTGACTTGGGTTGTCGACCAAACTACCAGGGATATCTTAAGGCAACGCAGGACCAAGTTTTGCGGTATTAAAAGCTTTTTGCACAGGGCTCGTTTCCGGAACAAGAGGCGAGATTTGATTAGATTTGCAGAAAGAACAATTCTTGCTGCAGTGAGCCAGGTCAGGAACGGTGGCAAACAATAGCTTGTTAGATGAAGATGATGATGAAGAAGTATAGTGGAAGGTGCGCTTTTGGAATGGGGCGCTAAATCAATTCAAGAAGTGCAAAAACTTTAAATTTCCAACTTCGGTGCAACTATTTAAGGCGTTCATTGTTTTTTCTTTTTTTGGCGGGCGGAAATTCCATTTTCCGTGGCAATTAAAGTATGCATAAGTGAGGAACTGAATTGAAAGTGACAACTGAAATCCTTTGAAATTCAAATAGTTTTTACGGTGCATCCTTATTGGTCGCAGGTCTACGATGAATCTATAACTAGGGTTTTAATTACATCGTTTTACCTTCAAAAATTCATAGATATTGAAGTTTTGCGTTAATGCTATAGAAAGGTAGATGAGTTCTAGCGACTGATATGAAAGCAAACAGGCGAATAGAATACCTATAACTTTTAACCATGAAACTCCTCTACCTCTGAGCAAATTTGATCTACAAAAAGAATCAAACGACATCGGGAACAGAGTGACTGGATTCCCAAGAAGGTTTACAATATTTAGTTAGTTAGTAAGAATATAAATACATATCACCGTAAGGTATATCAGAAACTTTAGGACTTTGGCAGGAAGAAATATAGGCATGCAGTTTTTTCTTCGTCAAAATTATTGCCATTGTGAGATGGTATTCTCTGCGGTAAGACCTATGGGGTGCGACAGCGAGGGAGGCCCAACCTTCGCTGGAAGGATGGCGTGGACCAGGACGCTCAGAGTTTAGGGATGCCAAACTGGATGACATCGGCTCAGAATCGGGACCGGTGGAGAGAACAGTTGCGCGAGGCCAGGACCGGATACCGGTTGTAGAGCCATTAAAGAAGAAGAAGAAGAGATGGTATTCCACGTTGTGAAATCAAGCAATTTAAAGCTATCATAAATGCCTCAGTTCTGAGGCTGGCAACCAGTTCAATGGGCAGTGTCATGATTGCCATACAGATTAATAGCGCAATGCATCCTTCAAGAGGGCGAACGCCTCTGCCAGTGCAATGAATCGTATCTATTAAAAAAAAACGATTAGTTTTGGATGCAGAAGATTACTGATTAGTTGTGGTGCTCCCTGCAAAATGACGGTAAAAAAGTTTCACTCAAAACCTTCATAGTAATATCCCGGCTTCACCGACCTCAATTCAATATGTTCACTTCAATCCATATACGTGACTCCACCAGCTAAAGTCTAAAAATGTTCAATTCGTGTTTGAAATTGTTGTTAGTTTTTCGCCAGAAGCTGACTGGAGTGGGATTCCATTATTTCAGTTATTACTCTCTTTTGAGCGAGCTTTTACTTTTAACTTCAGTTCGAGGCCAGTTGGCCGAACTGAGGTCTGTTTTATCCTTAGTTGAATATGTGGAATTTGTATGGGAATTGAGGGTATTTTAAAGTTCAGTTCACGAATTTATTCCACCTTACGCAGTTCGGCCGGTGAAGACGGGGTATAATACATGTTTGGTATGTTTAAAATACATGCATCAAGTCTTTCAGGGGGGCAAATGGCTAACAAAGACCTCGGAAGGTGGTGGCATCCGATTGACCACTTCTTTCAAAACCCGAGAAGTGTCACTGCAGACGAACACCTAGCAGATCTTTTTTTTGTGTGGTAGTGCTAAACTTAGGAATCACCCTTTGTACTACTAGTCCGTCATGTCGTTTGTCACGTCATGGTGCAATGTCTAGCAGCAAGCTTAGTACGGGGGAGGGAGAATAGGTTAAGGGTTATGAGGGTGCAAGGGGTGTTGAAGAAGGTGGCGATCTGTTTGTTAGCAAGTGTCCTAACCCCAACTCTCCGCGGTAGCCCTGGGGTACTTCTACGGAAGGAGCTAATAGACGGGCGAACTGTGTGCCACCCCCTAAAATGGCATTCGTCGTTGCCATGTTTCGAGGGTATAAGGTAAAGGGTATTTCATCAAAAAGTGTCATTTTAAATTTCACGCCATTTTTTAAATGTGCAACTTATACAAGTGTTTAAGATGACATTTGACAAGTAACATGTAGGCGATTTCAAAAACATGGATCAATATACTTTGAAAAACGCTTTTAAATGTGCTTGGACAAGATCATGATTTTTTAAACAAAATTATTCTGAGTGATCATGCTCATTTTTCATCTGTCTAGGTTCGTGAACAACCAAAAGTGTCGCACCTCGAACACACAAGAGTTGTAGCTTCTTCGATTACAATGAGTGACAGTTTTGTGTAGGAAAGGCCCTTTATACTGTCGATAATCTATTTTCTTCGTGCAATGTCGAACAGCAGCTCAAGTCGTTGTTGTAATCATGTAAATTTTTTTTAAAAATTGCTGCTAGTTGT
Source organism: Thereva unica (assembly GCA_949987705.1). Classification (NCBI taxonomy): domain Eukaryota; kingdom Metazoa; phylum Arthropoda; class Insecta; order Diptera; family Therevidae; genus Thereva; species Thereva unica. The sequence continues at coordinate 135,406,662 of OX465282.1, forward strand.
TGAAATGACACCGCTAACCTGTACAATTAGAAACTTAAGCAAGAATAAAACGAGTAAAAAGACTTAATTATGCTAACGACAACGAGTTGGAAAAGAATGAATATCTTAAATTTTTATGGGACGATTCAATAAATGAAAACACCAGAAATTACAAAGCACTTATGCAAATATGATCATAATAACATTTAAATTTGTAAAGGTTTATGAGTATTTTAAAGTAATCTACCATTTGGGATGACAAAATTGCTTCGTCTTCATTGAAAAATTTACCTTATAATTATTTATAATTAAATTAGTTCGAAAATTTATTTATTTATAACATCTAATCAAGATTGTAACATTTCCTACATCCATGAAATTCCCTAAAGGTAACCTAAAGCTACATATTACATAAAAAATGTGAGTTTTTTGCATTTTAATTGGTAAAAGGGATGGGGGCACATCGAAACATCAAAGTTAAAATCCATGAAGAGATAAATCGAAGTACACCGCTCCCATATGTAATTCGAGACAAATGATCGAGATTGGTTAAGGCAACTACCGTAAAATTTCGAGCCTCTTTCATCTCCTCCGAAGTCAACCTGCTCCTTCTTATTTACGGCACCGACAAATCATAACAGCGAGATAAGATGCGAAATCTCCAGACAAGAAGACAAGAAGATGCCACCATCTCCCCGGCCCGCCCGCAGCATCCACTTCATTATCGCTACCCGAAGCCCCCGTTGACGATTCCCCCAAGACCGTGGAGCTAACCTCATTACATTTTCCTCAGAGGCAATTGAATTTGCATAAGAAGTTACCCGCAGCAACTTACGACGCTATCGAAATAATAAATGGAAAATAAACAAAATAAAATTAAACATGGCGCGGTGCAAAACTTACCTCGGATGCCCTGGCCGCGAAACTGAGCCTCAACTGAGCTCCAGAGAGTAATGAACAAAATGACGGGTCCAAGTACTCTGGAAAGAAAAGATGAAAATTTATTTTAGACAATTTCGTTTTAATATGGTAATGCTGTAAGTGAAAATTGGGTTATAAAAATTCCGGCGAAAATCTTGAGATTTTTTCATTTTCTTTTCATTATTTTGATGGCGACTTCGCTTTATGCCTTTTAATTTTTTTATGGATTTTTTTTAGAGGTGAAAAATCTTTTTAATTTCTGGTCAAATTTTAAAAATTTTGTTGGTATGATGTTCTGGTGTATTTCTTTTCGCAGAGTGTTTACGAAATCAATCAAAAATGTTTACAATTTACGCTTATGTTGAGTGTGCATTTGCAAGTAATCTTAAACTGTCAAACTTTGACAGTGAATTTTAATAACAAATCCATAAAAATGCAAATATTGTGGTTTTACGTGATTTCAGGTTGTTGATAACCCAAAAAATTAATCGAAAAGATCTTTCCTTCGTCGATTTCAATTTTGACAAACAGAATAATATACAAAATTGATGCACTCTGAAAACATGTCTGGACTAAATTTAAGTGTAAGTGTAATGACTCAGTGATGAGAAAGTTTTAGTAAAAGGTTTAAATTTGGGTTTTCGAAAAATCTTACAAATTATAAATGGCTTCCTAAAACACCTTGCCCAAAATTTCCGTTCCAGGCACATTAAAAATTGTGTGTACAAACTCCCTTCTCCGTAAGGTTCCAATAAATAGCCATACTTTTTGAGACTTAATAGCGGAGGAGCGATTGGATAGATCATTTAACCGCAGACTAAAGGCTCGAGTTACAACCTATAAATTGGAGTAGAACACTAAGAGGCCGCACGTTCATCCCAATCACAGTAAGGGGGGCTGTTAATAGATTCCAATCCGCAAAATGGAAGTACAGATGTACCAGTTCCAGTTTTGCTTAAGTAAGGCTTGGAAGGCTTCAATTAACGCCGGTTTATAGCCACTCTTAAAAGCATACATTTCTCTGTATTGGAAACAAGGCAGAGTAGTTTCTATTCCATACGCCTGCAACCTAAGCTAGAACTTTCAGGTCAATCAGTTTAACTAACTTTCTCCTTGAATTGTTACATACGAAGCAAAATCTGGATTAGAGCCTCAGTTTACTGTCACGCTATCAAACTGACTGAACTCCTAAGACTGTCATAGACAAACTTGTCGAGTATATTTTAACTGCTGACATCGGAAGAACGTCTAGCAATATCTCATACACTGATATTGAAAGATCTGCACAAGAAATTGAGTTGCTGCCTGCACGACGACATAGGACAGCTATTTGGTAATGACTATAGCGCCATAACTATAGCACCATGGTAATGACATCATTATACGAATTTGGAGTAATGCAAACTGCCTTCAGTCTCAGCTTAGTAATCATTAACGAAATATTTATCAACTTTGATAAAAACGCACTTGAAGCAATCTAACAGCTCAGAAACCTTAAATTAAGTGACCTTTGGGTCTCCGTGTGAATCCTATATACGTGAATGTGATTTTAGATAAAATTCGCACTTGGGAACTCGCATCTCACTAAAATGAAGCAGACCCCAACCATCCCCTCGTCCTCTTGTTGGCATTATGCTGCTTAAACCTTAGGAATCAAAACTGTCTCAATACGACCATGAATAACGCTATGGTCACGAAAGCTGATATAGTATAAAAGACACCAAAAAAAAACGAGCTAATGTACAATTATAAAAAAATGAGACATATTGCCTCCCTTAATGTGTCTTTACACGGGCAATTTTTTGAGCAATAATCGGCGGGCAACAGTAATGGAGCAATCTGGAGCAATTAGTGGAGGATTCTGCAGCAACTTAAATAAAATGCAGCAATTGTTTCGGCAATGTTGTTTCTAATTGCTCCATATTTTCCATATTGCTCAATGTTGTCGACACGAATTGCCGAATTGCCGGTATGGAAATTTAAGTCAATTTTTCTTTTCTTTCTCGTTTGCACTTATTTATTCAGCGGTTTGATTACGCCTATATTGAATTTTGATTGTAGGGAGGGGGAGGCCAACATTTCAAAAGAATTTCAAAATTACTTCGGGACATTCAAGTAAAGTTTCTGAATAAAATATCATCTAATTCACACAATGAAAATAGCTTCCTCCTTGCTAACTAAATGTTGTGTATGAAAGTATTGCCCAGTTTCTTGGAGTTGCAATGTTGACGCAAAACAGCCGCAGCCTTATCCCTCTTCCAAATCAGAATAAAAAAGGTTTCTGCAGTGATTGTGATTGCAAACGAGTAAAGGGCAATTGGGCAATTTGTTGAGCAATAATTGCCGAGCAATAGTAATGGAGCAATCTCAAAGCAATTAACGGCAACAAGCACCAAATTGTTTTGCAGCAACAATATCGAGCGATATGGATCAACTCCAAGAAACTAGGCAATACTTTTATTGACGAGTAATTAAGTTGAATAACTATTGCTTTTAAATGAAGTTGATTCGAAGAAATTTTAAATTAATGGCGTCAACGCCGACTGCATTAGATCTAATAGAGTTGATAACGGAAATGACGTCCTCTTCTGACACTCTCTTAAAGCTAAAACCGGAATCGGAAACGATATTCGAAACGTCATAGGAGAAATTGCTGGAGCATTCTGATCATTGTTGCCGCTGGAAGCGGACCCAACAGACGTAAAAAGTTGTTTAGAACAGCGGGATCAATGTCAACTTGAAGGTTCTCCCAGAGCACTTGAGCGGATAAATTAGCATCAAGTTTGACTGTTTAATAGTGCGATTTGGCTTTTTTATTGCGTTCATAGTTCGATGAGCAAGCAGAATATTTTTCAGTTTTCATTTGATTTGCACCTTTTCCAGTACAGTAGGCTTTGTAACGCTATCGAAACAGAGATTCAATTACAGGCGAAAACCAAGGACCTGTAGTACATTAAAGTAACGTATTTGTCTAGAAGATATAAGCTGAGTTTGTTGAAGTGTGATGAACTTAGCCAACTAACCAAGTGGTTCCTTCTTGTGCTGCTTTTTAAAAGCGGTTAAGGAATTGGCTTGACGTCAGGGCTCTTGTTTGCTTCATTGCCGGCCACTGCATCATTAATTACCATAGGATAGGAATGTCGGACGACCCTATCTAACAACGTTGCCTTGAGGGCGATGAGTCTGTCGCTCGAACAGTCAAGTCTAAGCTGCAAGACATTAGGCATACTGCTAAACCTGTTCAAGCGGTCTGGTCTACAAATATAAGGTATATGGATGTAGTACAATAGGTTAGTTAGTGGCCGTGGTCTTTTTGGACCTTATATCCTTTGCAACCTATTTAACCCAGAAGAATAGCAGTTTCTTTCTGTAGGCAGCTGTAAGTCACGATGGGACCAGCCTACAGAGTGTTTCAAGTCTAAAATCCAGTTTCATCGGGAATGAAGGTGTCTAAGGACAGATTTGGTAGTCTGCTATAAAGTTCGATGAAAACCTAAACTTGACCCTAATCAAATATCTGACAAATCAGCCCTGCTGTGTTGTGGTCTGTTGGTACATTTGGTGTCAAATTTCAATTTCAGTACAAATTCCGTAAAAGTAAAAGAATCTTTTAATGGCAAATGTAACTTAAACCTTAATTTTCATATCAGAGCTAATTATCTCTAAAATCCGATAGTTTTCTAGGTAATGGTGAAAAATTAATTAATTATCCTTTTCAACCCTTCCAAAACAAGAAATTCCAGGTGGGCCGTTGCTACGTAATAATAAAAGGTTTCTCAATTTTGGAATTTTGTATAACGCCAGTACCGAGAATTTCTACATTTACTGGGCTAATTACTTCATTCGAGGTATAGCCGGCATTGAAGAAATCGGATATAGGTAAATTAATGCAAAACCACTACCAGGATTTTAAAATTTAATAAGACTTTGGTCTTATTTTCTTCATTATTTCTGCTAGAAAGTAGACCAAATTATTCAATTTTTAAACCAAACGATATAAAACATCCTAAAATTATGTGCTTAGCTTTAATTTGAAAGGAATATATTAGCAACAGGCGAGAATGAAAAGAAATATTAAAAACCTTTTTTAAATGGGCAAAATAATAAATTAGAAAAAATAAATTAATAATCCTTCTGCATTCAGCCAAGAACCCTATGTTTGTGCAGCCCCCTTAAGACCCAATAAAACTCTTTAAATAAACCCTGGGCAATAAAAAGGAGGATTCCTCCTTGAATTCCTTACGTGAGCCAAATTCATAAGAGTATAAGAATTTTTTTTTATTAAACACAAAAAAAAAATCAGAAAATATGAGAAATATTCCGTTAATTAATTTTATCTCTTTAAAAAAAAGCTTAAAATTTATTTTTTAAAGCGTTTCCCTGACTTTCAGACCGAGTACGGCCATGATCCCGATAGCAACATCCGCAGCTGAAGTTAACAGACGTCGGGCTCCCGCCGGAGCACTCCTACATCGCGCAAATCTTTAATTTACGAAAGTAAAAAGCAGAAGGAGATCAAACAGAAAACGAGATTGAACTGAACTTGACCAATGAATAAGAGGAGTAAAAATTAATTATCTTAATTGAATTGCAGATGGCTGATAGTAGCAGTAGGTTAGTAGGCCTATTGGTCGTAGCACACTTCAGACTCTGCAGGATGTATTCGATTTAATGATAATAACTACCTCAAACTTCGATTGTCTAATGGCGCTCATTTCCGACTTTAATAACCTAGCGCAAGTGTTGGCTGGAGTTAAGTACTATTTTTACTTTTCTCCAACGCTTTTGCACTTTATTGTACTCGAAGGTAAAGCCAAGAAGGTTTAAGAAGGTCTACTTTTCCCGCGAAGAATTGTTTAACGTGTCTAAAATGCCAGACAGCATTTTTTTGTAAGACCCAACCGTTTTACAGAATCAGCAAATCTTCGATCCTATTAACTTGAAGTTGGAAAGGTATGGGTACAACACCTGAAATATGTTATTCGGGTACAACACGACCACAAATCTTATCTGTACCAATTTAATTGGAGCACCATCAAGAAGCCATCAGAGCCTCTTCTGTTCCTCCGTGTACTTGAAATGTCTGCGGTGTTTTTTATTTATTTTTATTTATTTCTTTCCTTTTTTCGGTGGCCATGTATCGTCTAACCCTAAAATGGGAGGAAATGTCTTGCGAAGGCCGAGAAGTGGCAGCCCAGAAAGGCACAGACCAGACTGACTTACATTGGAGGAGAGTTCTGGGTAATTTGAGACTTAATCAATATCGGCCTAATACGCAATCAATTGTTCGGTCCGCCTAGCGATTAATCAGGCAAGAAAAATTTAATTAGGAATTAATTGGGCGGAAGGACTTTGCCTTCTAATCTTGTTGAGGAGTGAAGATGGTAGATTTGTAATGATTTGTTTGTTATTGATTCCATTAAAGAAGGATTTTGGTGCCAGGAGTGAATTCTTTTAAGGATACTGTGATAATTAAAAAGAGGTTTAGTTAAATTAATGGTGGGTGAATGGATCTGTGATTATAAAGGGTACTCTGTACTATTGGCGGTTTTTATTATTGACTGCAATATCAAACAGAAAACTGTAATCGGCGAGATAGAAGAGTGAAAGTGCTGCCAACGCCAACATGCGGTTTTATTGCAGCCGCTCTCTATCTATACCAGGGGTGGCCAATTAACATTGAAGTGGTAAGCTTTGTAATTTGTGATGTCTGGGGCAAAAGGTTGTGAAATTTGGTTCAATTTTCAACTGCGCATTGTTTCCTTCCGAAAATAGAATTTAAGAAAAATTAATATCGCGCCACCTTGTCTGACGAAAACTTGCACCGCCAAGTACACTTCATTTCGCGTGGTCTCTAAAAAATACTCATACCTCGTCCATTGCCAATTTTAATGCATATTCTTAACTCCTGCCTCACAAAGTTTCCCCCGACTTGGAATCATATCCCCATTCGCACTTCGGCCTCGGTAGTTTAGGGGTAAGGCGCCTGACTGCTATCCCAGAGGTCCCGGGTTCGAATCCCCGCCAGCCCCTCGGTCCTTCGCCTTTTCAACTTTCCCACCCACATAACTTTCCCTCTTTCTTTTCCCCTCTTTACATTCCTGATTCCTCCTGTCATAGAATTCGCTAGTCCTTCCCCGCTCTGCCAAGCGCATGTCATCGGTTGGCTGATGAGATTCAACTCGTTTCAGGAGACATAACACTCCAGCGAGTTGTTTCTCAAAATGCACCGATGCCAGAGTCGCGAAATGGTTGGAAATATGTATGTGGAATAAAAATATCGCGGCTAGGTTGTGGCAGCTCCTTCCTACTTCTCTTTCTCTCTTTCTACTCTCTATCTTCCGGCTAGAGCTGCTGTTCGACGTTCTATACGAAAAAAATAGATTGTCGAACAGTACAAAAGGGCTTTCCCTAAACCTCTAGTCTATCACATAAAAAAAGTGTCCTTCTTTTACCAGTCTATCAGTATTCTTACATTTCTGGCAAAGCTCCTTGAAAAGCGAATCTATACTGAAATATTTGCGTATTATGAGCGTCCCAAACTTATAAATATAATGGTTTTCGTAAACATCACAGCCTTCAAACACGCCCTGCTTCTGCTTAAACTAGCCGGATAAAGTGCCCTACCGCACGACTCCCAAGGCTCCATTCTTGGGCCACTTTTATTCAGTATTTTTACTAACGATATTCTAAGATTCAATGGCGGCCAACACAAAATGACGGATTTCCCTTTTCTTTAGAAACCACCCGGAATGGGTATCAAATCAAAGGGTATGACAAGTAGAATACTACTAGCTGTGTGGCGTCACTCCAAATTCATAATGGCGGCCAACGAAAAATGGGGGATTCTTTTTTTCTTTACAGGCTACTATCGTTCAAATGAAAGGGTATAACAAGTTGAATACAATTAGTTGTGTGGTGTTATTCCATATTTAAAATGGCGGCCAACGCAAAACCAAATCAAATGAACGGGTGTGACAAGTAGAATACTATTATCTGTGTCGCTTCATTGCAAATTCAAAATGGCGCCCTTTTTGCCTTTTCCTTTACTTCGCTCTCGGTATGGATATCAAATAAAAGTGTATGACAGTAAGTAAGAATGTAAGCTGTATGACGTAATTTAAATTCAAATATGGCAGTCACCACAAAATGGCGGAAGTCGTATAAAAACAAGAAAGAGACCATAAATATATGGTTTAAAAAAGAAAAAAAATACGCTTTTATTTTAACGAAAAGCTAACGAAAAGTTGCAGTGTTAATAAACTAAGATATGCAAAGAGAAAATACTTATTAGATTTTTTGAGAGGGCTGCACGGTGGGTGCCAAATTTGCATAATTGATTACTTTTTGGCGCTTTTTTTTGGGAAACAACAATTAGAGGGGGAGTTCTGCACAGGTCGTATAATCTCCCGTCATAGCGAAATCTATGCTTACAATTCTGAATATGTTTGGCTAGGACGCTAGGTTTCTGTTGCGCACGTAGTATGTACACAATTTTTCATTATAGAATCTAAAAAAGTTGTAACATACTCTAATTTTTTTTAAGTATCCAAAATTAATTTTTGCAGGTTTGCCCTTTTTTCATTATAATTTTTTCCTACTGCGGACTGTGCACACAATATTTTTTTATTGAAAGACGTTGCCACGCACGCCGGCTTTTGCTAGTTAAATAAATAAATAAAAGTTTATTAAAAACAAAAATTTTGTGTTTTTATTTATATTTGTCGAGCCCTACACCCCTTCGTCAAAAGCTTAAAGATTCGCCACTGGATGAGGATGCCCCACCCCAAATGAATTTCTAGATACCTGCGTTTATTGCCATCACTTGAATGTTTAGTATAATGTAAGCTCTTTCAAATTCTACATAATTCAATACAATTATCCTATTTTGACTGTATATTGTCCACTCTTGCAGAAAAAACCTGTTTCCTTTCCTTCGTATGACTAACGATCGGTATAGTGTGCTGCCTGTGAAGCATTATTACAATATTTATGTGGTCTTTCGTGCACTCCTTGATTCTGTTTGAAACCTGAACGACACACCCTAATTACTTAAGAAAGACCTCAATTTTTTAACGTACACTTAACTAAAACACCATAAAATCTCCTTATCAGCGGTTAATATTGCTTAACAATGTCGCATGGTCCATGTGAAAATGAACCGCGATTTATCTGCAGATATCCGCCGGCTTAGGTCACCTTTGGTTAAGTATGCGAACTTAAAGAAATGAAATCTTTGCCCATAGTCAGATTATAGTGGATTAGGATTGAGTTATGAGCATCGACCCATGCATAACTCTGCCCCCTTCTCAACGTCGAATTCTTTTCTATTTTCTCACACTTTCAGGTGTCGCTATAGAATTCTTTTGTGAATTTTCAACATCGCTGCATACACCTTAGCTTGTTCTTGCATAAACTAATATTTTATAAATTATGCAATTGACTCGCTTAAAAGGGATTAAACACGAGTAACACCGGCCAATTTAAAGCGCATGCATACAAGATACATAGACGTGTGGAAATTAAATGATAAGCAGATACTTACCTGCGATTAAGACCACGGACACGCCTCTTGTGTAATTGCATAGAGCAGCACAGCAGCAGCAGTAAATGTTTAATTGCCATTCATTGCGGCAACTTCACCTTTGCAATTTTGTATTCTTACGTTGCAACGCACCGTGGCTATTTGCCGTGCTTTCCACCTTTATCGTTTCAGCAATCACAATCCAGCAACGCAATCTTGAAATACCGGCAGAATTTCGTACAAAGCCTCTATGCCAATTAAATGGTGGCGGGGAATGTTGAAAATTCTGTCGTAGTGAGAATCCTACGCCGAAATGGTCGGCTTGAATAGCGTCCGGCCGACATAAATCAAGGCAGTCCTAATTCGTAGAATAAATCAGCACCGAAACACATATCCAAATGGGGCCCTCCTCGGTGGTAAACAAAGTGCGGAGTCCCCATATGCCAATGTCTAATCGGCCCCATACTGGTGCTTTAGCAGTGGTCATCGATTTAAGAGGATTCTATTACCTGACCACACGCAATTGATGTTTACCTGGCGGATGTCCAAATTAGTCGTTGTATCTCGACTCCGGAGTGTTTGCACGGAGTTAATTGCGTGGCTTGCGGGTAACCGCAGTCTGGCTACTCTACGCTAATCTTATGTTACTCCAGTTGCACCTTCGAGGATGGACAGAGGAAGTTGAATTGTCACGGGTCTACCTTTGCGGGGTTTCTTTGGACGATGTAAATGCTGAGGGTTTTGGATTGTGGTTGTTGCTTAAGGATTTGGTTTCTAGCCTTTGGGAGTCGTGTTTCTCGTGTAATGGGATCTACATTTTGTGGATATTTATTAAGGTGTAACTTTTTTAAAGTTATTATGGGTAAGAAGTGTATTACAGCTCGAATGGGATTATGAACAATGAAGTAAAGTTTTAAATTTATATGAGGGATAAATGGAATTGTATTAGAGATAAACAATTTTTAATCCGATAAAACTCAAAGCTTCAAACAAGTTTTTCCGTCGTATGAACTCTCGATACTAGCCAATACAGTGGTATTCTTGATATCACCTTGGATTAGTTAGCTCAAATTTAAAAATATCTTCGAATCTCTGACTTTCGGCAAATTTTCCACAACATTTTCAACATTGTGTTGGCAGGTGGCAGCCCCACACAAGAACTGCGCCCGTTGACTCAATTAGTGCTAAAATGGCACCATTCCAAATGGAAAGTGTCTGATCCTAGCCAGAGCCGGACAACTTCAAACAAAATGTTCGGTTATCTTTCTAGCTTGCTTGTACCCACAGAAGTAGGGTGGGACTTGTATGGTATTCTTAATATGGCACCAGGTTCAGCAATCCGCCATTGTCCCGTGATGATCAACACGTTTCTGTAGATGTCCTTCTGTGTCATCATCAGTCATCATGAGTTCGGGAATACTGGCTGTGAAGAGTTATTCCACAGACGGAATTTAGGTTTGGTTAGGTTAGAATGGCTGCTCCCTAACTAGAAAGCCCACTTAGGCACACCATTCGGAATAGCCGGCGAATAATGTGGGTACAGTGGATAGCAGTATCCACCCGAAAAATTGCGGATGGGTAAAATACCCACCCGGAATTTGAGAATAAATGAGGGTGTGACATGAAGAATGCCTCTAGTTCAGACCCATATTTGCCTAATTTCATTCACACAATAAAAGAAGACGTTCTCTGATTTACCCTGGATACCTAGTCATACCAGTCACAGCGCTGAGCTATTGTCTATATTCTCCATTTCCACTGAAGACCTGCGGGAAGTCGTAACTCACTTCCACACTCCCTCGTAACCCATCTATCCACTTTTGGAACAAATCTGTGGGTTCACAGACTCTTAAGAGACTTGTCTCACTTGACTTACCATTACGTTACAGACTCGCAGTGCTTCATCTGTCCTCGGACTGACTGTCTCCCCGCTAACATATTCTGGATCATAAAGACGCATGCCTTCTTTCGCCAGTATCTCTATGGATATAATTCCCCCTATTACGCACGCCGCATCGTCGTATATGATCCTGTATGCCAAGCACGAGTGAAGGACGCTTAAGCTGGAGACAGATACATGCGTACGGTGCGTGCGGTGATTGATATAATAGAAGTGCTGCTATTCAAATGCAAACTCACATATAGTTACGTAAACGGAACGCACGCAACGAAAAAGTTGATCTATTTGCAATTTTTCCTCAATGCCGCTTTCACCATAGTCTCAAATATCCAAACGTAAGCACATACCTACAACATACACATGTACTCGGCACTTAGATTTTTGATTATTTGTAAAAGACTAGAAGGAACTCAAGCACGGTAAAACCAATGGGGTGCGACAGCGAGGGAGACCCAGCCCTCGCTGGACGGGTTGCGTAGACCAGGACGCTCAGAACTTAGGGATGCCAAAATGGATGACATCGGCTCAGAATCGGGACCGGTGGAGAGAATAGTTGCGAGAGGCCAGGACCGAATCTCGGGTGTAGAGCCGTTAAAGAACAAGGAACACAAGAACGCAAGTGGCTGTCAGCGAAAACTCGCCGCATACACTGCAGGCACTGTACGCAGGCACGAATCTGTTTCCAGTTTCTTGGGTAGTAGCTTCCAGATGTGTGTCCGTAGGGTTTGGAGGTCCAGGTCCCGGATTCCATTAGTGTGAGGGCAGTATACAAGGCTAGATGTTTGATGTGAAGGTCCAATGCTGTTCCTTCAGCATGTTCTCATAAGCTCTGTTGCCCCTATTGTTGCCGTCGTCTGGACCCTTCCCAACTTCATGGCATTATAGGTCGTGCTTTTAGACCCAGAATGTTCACAGTACAGCATAAAGTGAGGGTGTTTTCGTGGGAGGTTGAAGGTAGGAGTTTTCGTTTTCCCCGTGAATAGCTCAGATTTTCCCAAGGTTGTCTGCCAGACTTCAGTCTGCTGCCCAGTTGCCAACTTTATTTGGGTATCCTGGCATAATTGAACTTATCTTTGTTACATTCCTGACACCATTATAACTACTAGGCTGCTTTTTTCCAACAGTCTCAACATCTCAAAAGCTTTTGTGACAAATTTGTTCTTGCATTTTTGATGTTTATGTATAACTAAATACAGAATTCATCTAAAGACAAGATATTTTACAATAAGGTTTGCTTGTCTGGCAGTATTGCAGCCCTTACTTCTACATTCCAAGCCTAAAATTTCAAAGGACTGAAAATACTTAACTGCGGCATCTTAACTCAAATCTCTCAAGATCATGTTTTTCCCGTTAATCCTTATTAACTAACATAATCTTATTCGTACATCCATCCGTAGAATTTATAGAATGTCTCTTAATGAAATATTCGGGAATTTCCCCTTGCAGTCATTTAAAATACTTTCAACTCTACCAAAAATTAGCATACCTAAATACATCAAAGTAAATCCCCTTTGAACACACTAAAATTTGTGGTATCACCTATCCACGTTGTATTCATGTTCCCTGCTGCCATAAATACTTTAGTTTGCTATTAGTCCCCATAGTCATACATCCTATTTTGTACTAATTGGAACTTATGACCCATTTAGCCCCGCGTACAATTGAATTATCTTAAAAGATTTCCCAAGGTTAAGGATGTTTAAAATTGTCCAGAGCCAGGCCTAGGCATTGGGAAAAAGTCAATAGCTTTTAAACTTTACAAAACGATATGAAACCAAAACCACTTAGGGAACAGCCGAACCCCCGATCTGAGTTTCCTCTAAATTACACCTGTGTTCATCCCATTAAGCTAGGAGTTGATGGTTGAGTTAATAAGGGATAAGAAATGATCTGAAACGACCTAAATTAGTCGTTTTTACCCTTTTGGATCTCGTTACATTGCCTCGGGTCACTTCAACTCAAATTCATTCTTCCCCTGAACAGGCTGCTGCTGATGCTCGGAATACAGCAACACAGGCCCCCAAAAACAGCTCAAAGTATCAAGGACACTTCAAGGCTTCTAATTAAGTATCCCCCTGGTCCCGGCGCCCGCTTCTATTAGAACGCCCTTCAAAATAGCACCGTAGGCATATTGCTTTTCTATTGTAAAAAATATGTGCGTATGTATTCTCCGAAATGTCCCCGAAGAGAATAAAAATCTTTATTAATATTTACAACATAATAAGGAGCCTTAAATGCCCAATAAAAGGACTAAAGTCCACTTACCCGGAGTCTACATTTTTATGCCTATGCAGGGCCCATTCTCATCTCTATTCATTGCCTGGAGGTTCATTGTAGCTATCAGGGGCTGGCTGCTTTTGGGTCCATCATCGTCCCACTTCTCATCATTTTTATCAGTGGAAGATAATAAAAATACCTGGCAGTTACGTGGCAGTTACCTGGCTGGTTCTTTCTTGTGGCCCACCGTCAGAGAGACTGCCTTTGCATACGAAATCAGAGCTGACTCAGTCTCAATCAAAGGTAATTGCTGACTCGCCCCAGCGGGAACTCCGTCAATTGCATTGTGCTACACACCGCCATTGTAAATGGTGCCTTCGAATGCCGTACACCTGAGGGCATATAAACATTCAACAAATTCAAATCGAATGCTTAAACAGTTTGCGTTCACTCTTTTTTCACTTTGTTTATTGATTCGAATGAAATTTGTTAAATTGCGATAGAAAGTCGTTAAAAGTTCAACGATTTCGCCAGATAGAATCAAGTGCAACTCCTACGAAGGATTGTGGGTTTCCGTTCTCTATTTTTCGCATTTATTGCAAATTGTTGCAACTTTTATTCAATTGCACAATACTTGCATACGATGCATGCATTTTGTAAGATGATTGCTATTTAACTTTCAGAGTATATTGCGATGTGTGTTTGTCGAATCATTGAATGGAGTTTTCAATTATATTCAACACAACATTATTCATCAAAGAGTTTTAAGGTAAGAACTAAGGTAGAACATTTCCTAAAAGACTCACATAGAGCCGCACCTGCAGTAACCTACCAATTTGACATTATGGATTTATACGCTTGTATAAATTATGTAGGCAGTATATTTATGTGTGCCCATTAAACACACCTCTTATGTCCACAAGTATTTAATTCGAGCCTTTACCTTTCTTTTAATTTTACAGTAATTAGATTTTGATTATGAATGGTGGAAACGTGTGCTGTCGTAGCCATTGTGTGTAATAGTTGATAATTTATGTCTTTCGGACAATTTATGCGGTTGTCTTTTGTGGAATAAGGCGAGCGCAAGTTTTTATAAACCCAATAAATTACATTTGCATAATTTTTATTTTTTAGGTTAATTACTACCACTAAAGGTGGTAATGTGTAATGAAAGGAAGGTATTGATATATAAGTTTCTGAATAAATGAAATATTGGAGTTGTTTTGCAGATATGGAAGAACCATGCGGACAGGCGTTTTCATGTTATTGAATCATCTCATATTTAAGATTATGAAGTTTCTCAGGAAGGTTTTTTAACAAGTGCTCAGCATGCTCACGCGCCCATTTAGCTCAGTACAATTTACCATCGTGTAAGTGACAAATGTACTGCCTCATCTAAGTTCAGCTCTAATGCACACATAATAATGGAAGTACGCATCTTTGGTTTGATCACTTCCAGATATTGAGATAGTTGTTGGCGGTTTGGAATGTACGTTCCAGTTTCGTAGGATAGCGGAGAATACCTTACACGGGGTACTCAACAATGCTTTACCGCGATAATTAGTGCTCGTTGTGATATCTCCTTTTTAGCTTTTTCAAAAAAAAAAAAAAAAGCTTATACAGAGGCTCTGTCCGTCTGTCCGTCTGAAGCCTACTTTCATCTCTGAAAGTACTGCCGCTACAGACTTGGGCCATATCTCTAAATGTAGCTCTTGGTCAAAAGACCAAAAACTGAGAAAATAGTCTGGAAATTTCAACCAGAAGTATATTGAAACAACAAAAAAGAGCCTTTAAAGAAAATATTGTGACTAATTTTTGTGTTCTAAGGCTTATAACTTCTTAATTATTCATTTTACCACAAAATTTCTAAGTAATAAATTGTAGATTATTTAATTCTAAACAAAAAGTGTGCTTGCAAATTTCCGGTAAGATGTGCCGTTTCCATTTGCATACGTTTTCCCAGATGGCGGCCAAATTGGGGGGGGGGGGGTTAGAATCCCGAAAACTCAAACTTAAGCTCACCCTGACCCCCCCTACACATCCCAAAAATAAAACCTTGTCCTGCATTTTTGCAATGTTAAAGTATACCATTTCCATGGACTATAAAGGGCTAGGGAAAGTCCCTCGTCTGTGGGGCTGCGAGTTCGATCCTTCGGCTCGCGGTGCTTTTTTTTCGTCATATTTTTTTTTAATTTCCTTCGGGGATTTTGTTTCATATGAAACATGTTTTTGACATGAATACGTCTCTAAATTTGCTTCCAGAACAAAAACCGATGATAACGAAATTATGGCATATAGTTTTTATTTGCTGCTCAAAAACTATTGTTTATATTGAATAAAGAAATATACCATGACGTGGGTGAAGAATCAAAGAATTTTATTGTTTACATTTGATTTCCTTTTTTTTAAGCTATGATGATTATATTGTAGTGTTTGTTAAATACTTTGTTAAGTTTTAGATTACGCAGTCTCACAACTTATAACCTACATAAGCCTTTAACAAAAACTTTTCAAGATTAATTATATATAGCGTTGGTCAGTGTGATACTTATGAATCTCCATGGCCAAACTAGGATGCGGTAAGCCGAATTTTTAACAATAAGACATGTATGTTTAAGTAAAATAATACACCTAATTCTGTTGTGCAAAGTGCATCACATAAGATTTTCCTCCTCCAAAGAAAAATGTTTAGAATCGTTTTCTATAGTGTTTACATGTGTGATGTGCTTTTTTTTTTGTTTTTTTTTTTTTTTTTTTTTTTGACACATTCGAATTATTGGCCTCGATTCCCAGATCCGGCGGCTTGGAAGTGAGTGCGGATCAATCTCCACTTAATATATTGTCATCCAATCTGAAGTGTTATTCAACAGAAAGAATACCATGAAAAAGCGTAATTAGTGGCTAGTCTCTAGGCACAACATCCCACTAGTTTATGTACCACGCAAAGGATGCCTTTTCGCCAGTAGTTGCACAATTAATTCATGAATTGCTTGGTCTAGGCCGTCCAAATTTGGCCAGCTCCGCTGGAATGCCGTCTACACGCGAGGCCTTGTTGTTTTTGAGCCGGTTGATGGCTCTGCTAACTCTTCTATGCTTGGTGGCGGCAGCATAGCATTATCATCAGATATTGGTGGAGCCTCCGAATTCTCAATTAGCTCGCCGTTTAGCAATTCATGAAAATGCTCTTCCCATCGCTCCAAAATGCCTTTATTATCGGTGATCAGATTCAGTCCTCCATGTGCAGCGTGGTATGAATTGCGTCATACTACGGACTCTTCGTTAGAACTCCTGCGCCTGGTGCGGCCGTCGCTCTCTGTACGAGATTTTTTTCCCAGGCTTTCTTTTCTCATTTGAGAATTCTCTTTTATTCTTTTGTGAGCTCTTTCTTCGCGTTCCCGTATTCTCTGAGACTGCTGCATTACTCGACACGCAGCATTCTTACGTTCAGTTGGCAGTTTGCATTCATTAGCTGCGTTCCTTTTCTACTATTTAGTACTTGTGAGCAGAGCAGAAAAGGAACGCAAAATTTTCTGATTTGAGTAAAATCTCACTTGAAATTTTTGACGTTACTTTAAACTTTACAAATAAAAAATTCTTAAAAGAAGTATTTGTAACACAATGGAGAAATTAATGCGATAATTTCTAAAGTAAAACGAAAGATAATAATTTTTGATAATTATACGACTGAAGTTTTATTTATGGACGTTTTTATATGAGTAAATCAGCTCGACACAAATAAAAGCCATCTAGCGGGTAATGGCGTAAGTGAAAATAATTCACAATAGACTCGAAATGGCCGCTTTCCCCTAGCGGATTTCAATTGCGTAATTGCAAGTGATATCTACTCGTTTATAAGAGCAAGTGTAGTTGCTAGTACGCAAGTGTAAAAAATAGTAAAAATTAGCAGAAAAGGAACGCAGCTATTATCGAACCAGTCGTTCCGATCTCTACGGCTTCTGCGTTCTGGATAAGATGGAATCAACAGTACCAATGACAATATTTTTAAGGCGGGTCTAGCTCTCGTCGACGACCGCCATCTCATCCCCAGGGCTTAGGTCGAGTTCTAATGCATGACCGTAACTGTTTCTGACCATTTAATTTAGTAGCGCAGCTGTGTTGATTCGAGCCTGATCAGCGGATACAAAGCTTTTCAGTGTTGTACTGAACGCGTACCAACAAGATAATGATCCGAGTCGAAGTTGGCACCTCGGTACGTTCGTACCGTCATCAGACCCGAAAGATGGCGGCGTTCTATCAAGACTTGGTCTATTAGGTTGCGAGTGGATCCATCAGGAGATACCCAGGTGACTTTATGGATATCTTTATGCGCAAATCTAGTTCTTGCAACGATCGAGTTCAACAAATGATAAATAATACCCAAAAAATAGGAAGTTTTCGCCCTTTCGAATTTTAACTCGCATAGAAATGAAGAAAAAAGAATTACCAGACTTTCAAGCCTTTATAAGGGACGATGATTTAAATGAACTACAGAATAAGCAGGAAATGGTACCACTAGAAGCCAAACAAAATATTACTACGATTCAACAGATAAATAGGAGACAAAGCAATAAGAAGCGTAATGCTGCAAGAGGCTATAAGAAGGTGGCCTTGGTGTGAAGAGAAAACAATTTTGCACAGGATTGAAATTAAAACCTTAGCTTTTAAGGCCTTATCATGTAGTGAAACGCCAGAATCGCGGCTATGTATGAATTGGATAAGATATGTAGATGACCACGAGGGGCCAAGATAACTACAGCCGCGACGGATGGCATTAAAGAATGGGGCTAATCATTGGGATTGGCCGAATGTAGGATCTGAACCTATATGAACTGCTAGCTTTTCGAATACTCTCCTTTCTATTGAAGTAAACCTAGAAAGTTGACTGTGCCGAGTAACAATTTTGTATTAAATAAAATTTAAATAAAATATAACACCAGCAACAATTGCCGCCCGAAAAAGCTTGCGCTCGGGGCTATAGCCGGTTCAGCCCTGTAGTTAGGATGGCCTTGACTCTAAATGCGGATTAAAAGTCAAAGCGAAATACCTTGACCTATTGTTGCATGTGTCTTACCGAAACAAAATCGTTCGCATTTTTCGCTTAGATTGGCTTTCCAGCCACCATTTGGACTTTTAACAGTATCTCCACTACTACAACTTTCAGTAGGAGATGGTAAGTGAGTTATTAGTGTTTAATTATTGGTCTATAAATACTAAATTCCAACATGTTTCCCATTAAAAAACACTTAAAAACTGCCACTTTTCAAGTTTAAGTCCAAGAAATCTGTTTTAAGTACTTTCTCGTCTCATTTTCCAATAAATTTTTTATAGATACTTAAAACAACGTTTTTCGTGTTAATATGCTCCAAACATTCATTTCTAACCAATCATTCAATATTTAGAAATTATCAATAGATAAAATTGGAAAGCAGGGTAATAAATTGTTAGTGGTCGTAAAAGTTTTGTTTTTCAATTATAGGAATTATAGTACATGGGAAATCTGGCTTAACTATCTCAAAATAACTTCATAGCTTTTAGACGGGACATACTTCATAGGTGACTATTGTTGTTTTTTTTCCTTGTTCATTAATTAAATGTTTTAAATACATAAATAGTGTCCAATGCTTTTTATGGCGGTCCATTTATGATTCCAATTTAATTTAAACAATATTCTATATTATTAGCGGACATAATCTTTGGTAATAAACATCGGAGAATGTTAAACTTGTTTTGAAATCAAGAAGGTAATTGCGTTTGCTTGAAAGTATTAAAAACGTTAATCGCGTGCTATGCTAACATTAAGACATAGGCGAGAAAATATAGCAGTAAACCGTTTTTTGCATTCACCTCGTTAACTCGTCTAGAAACTTTGTGCCATATTTTGGTGTTGTACTTTTTAGAAATTGCATGCATTGCATGAAATTGCATTGATGCGTTTTATTATTATTAAGGAATGAGGGGGCAACCCATATGGTGAACACTGCGGCCAAGTTAGGCCTATTGTGTACGTACCCCACTAGCGGAACAGACTATCGGACTTCCGAATGAAGGCAAGAAGGTCTTTAGTTGATGAAGACCGGACTTGGGCAGGGCTCAAGAACTCTCTGATAAACGTTCTTCTTCTAAGCCAGATCAGAGCAGGACATTCACAAAGAATATGGGTGGAAGTTTCATCGCCTTCCGTCTCAGACCCCTCCCTCGCGAGGCTGTCTGCAGCCTCATTTCCCTCGATACCCCAGTGTCCGGGGACCCAGCATAGCGAGACCTAGTTTCTTCTGGTCAGGCTCTGGAGTACGTCAAAACACCCTGCTACTATTTTGGAAGAAAACTTCCACGTTGAGAGTGCCTTGATGGCAGCTTGGCTGTCAGAAAAGATTTTAATGTTGGCGCCTTTCAGACCTTTCTCAAGGTTGAGCCTAGCGCAGGTCGCAATGGCATGTTTTTCAGTCTGGAAAACAGAGGGCCACTTACCCATTGCAATCGAGACCTTGGAGTTGGGTCCTGCGACACCAGCCCCTGTACCATGTTCCATCTTTGACCCGTCAGTAAAACAGTGGAGATGGTTTGGATCCCTAGGAAGAATAATTTCCTCCCACTCAGAGCGATCCGGGATAATTGCTTTGAATTTCCTTTGGAATCGCAGTTGACTAACCATATGGTCGGATACGCGGCAGATGGAAATGCTTGGGATATTTTTAAGGATATCCATGTGTCCTTTGACCGTATGGGGCCAGTTGGATGAGATCTGAAGTCTCAAGGCACTTATGGCGGCGGATTTCCATATGAAGAGATGCAAAGGGGTCAATCCAATGATTGCTTCCATTGCAGCTGTGGGGCAGGTCCGCATAGCTCCGGTAATGGAGAGGCAAGCAAGCCGTTGCAGCTTGCTGCACTTGAGGATCGACGTAACCTGTTTAGTCTTGGGCCACCAAACTATAGCAGCATAAGTGACAACAGGTTTAACGATCGTATTGTACATCGAGTACATCATTTGTGGTGTAAGACCCCATGTCCTACCCAGAAGCCTTTTGCAGGCCCATATGGCCCTTGTGGCTTTGCTGATGACGTAGTCAAGTTGAGCGTTCCAGTTCAGTCTCTTGTCTAGCTTTACTCCCAAATATTTGACTGAGTCTGAGTACTCAACTGTGGTATCCCGAATACAGATAGGACCTAGGTCCAATTTGTAACGTTTGGAGAAAGGTACCAGGACAGCTTTATTTGGGTTAATTGCTAGGCAGTCCTTGGTACACCATCTTTGAACTTCTCGTAGTGCTGTTCTCATGACCTCTGTAATGGTCAAATCGAATTTCCCAGAGACAATGATGGCAAGATCATCTGCATAGCCGATGACATCGAAACCAGACTCAGATAGTTTAGTCAAAAGTTCATCCACAACTAGTGACCAAAGTAATGGGGATAAAACTCCACCTTGAGGGCACCCCTTAATAGCCTTAACACTAATGGTGGAGACACCTAGGGTAGAAGAAATGTCACGATCTGCAAGCATGGCATTTATCCACTCAATTGTGTGAGGATCCAGATTTCTGAGAGCCAGTGCTCTAGAGATGGAATCATAGCCTGTGTTATCGAAAGCACCTTCGATGTCAAGGAACGCGCATAAGGCAGTTTCCTTAGCGAGGAAGGCCTTTTCGATTTTACTGACCAGGTGGTGTAAAGCAACCTCTGTTGATTTACCTTTAGAGTAAGCGAACTGGGAGCTATGTAGAGGGAGGGAGAGCTCCAGTTTGCACCTAATATGAAGGTCTAGCAGCCTTTCAATTGTTTTCAAAAGAAAAGAGGTTAAGCTGATAGGTCTGTACGATTTAGGCAGCTCGAGGGGTCTGTTGCCCTGTTTCGGGATAAAAACCACCACGACTTTCCTCCAGATGGTTGGAATGTATCCCCAATTGAAGCTGGCTCTAAAGAGGCAGACCAGGTTGTTGAGGATCAGATCGAGGCCCTTCTGAAGAAGTGCCGGAAAAATTCCGTCTCCTCCGGGTGACTTATAGGGTTGAAAAGAGGCCACTGCCCATTTAACCTTGTCACAGTCGAAGATATTCCCTGAAAGACTGCGGGAATAGCGGTCTGGGATGGTCCTACGACTACACCCAGGATCCAATGGATAAGCGGTCTGGAGGATTGACCCTGGAAAGTGCTCTCTGAGCAGGCACCTTAAGGTTTCCTCATGGTTAGAGGTGTAGGAGCCATCCTCCTTTTTGAGAAGGCCCACTCCGTTGAAGGAGTCTTTGGAAAGTAGCTTTTGGAGTCTAGTCGCCTCTGGTAGAGTCTGAATGCTCTCACAGTGTTTCCGCCAGGCAATCCTTTTGGAACGTCTCAACTCCTTGTTATAGGCTGTTAGGGTGAACCTATATTCATCCCAATACCCGGTGTGTTTTGCTCTATTGAACAATCTCCTAACATCTCTACGCATTGCAGCTAGCCTGTCATTCCACCAGGGCACCTTTCGCGATGACTGAAAGGAAGAGACAGTGTTGCTGTCATGGTAGGAAGAGATCAGCACGTCAGTAAGCTGCGTGGCCGCATTCTCCAGTTCATACACTGAGCTGATAGAAGCCGCAAGCTGGTCTGATTTCGAGGCCACAAGCCCCTGAAACTTAGACCAGTTGGTTTTCTTAGGAACCAAAGAAGAGGCGCGGATATGTGGAAGGCCCACAAAGTCAAATCGAATGTGCAGATGATCCGACAGTGAGGCCTCGTCCAGAACACGCCAGTTTTCAATCCTGTCGGATAAAAGCCTGCTCGTGAAGGTGAGGTCCAGCACCTCCTTTCTACTAGCAGTGATAAAAGTGGGTTTGCATCCTCTATTTGCAATATCTATGTTATTCGTAACGAGAAATTCTAGAAGACACTCACCCCTTTGGTTTACATCGGTACTCCCCCAGATGGAGTGGTGAGCATTTGCATCACAGCCGATGACGAATTGCCGGTTCGTCTTGCGACAGAACTCAATGAGATCTTGAACCTCCTGGGGTGGCACTACTGCTACATCCCCCGGAAAGTAAGCGGACGCAAGAACGATTTCTTGGAATCCGTTGGCGGTGGGAACCGCAACCAAGATCGCCACTAGATCTCTAGAAATAAAGTTAGTAATGGAGAGATAAGTGACACGATTGTCAATTAGGAGGGCAGCGCGAGGCGCCCCACATCTCCGATCATACACTAGTTTACTTGAGCCGGTGGTAAGTCCTCTGACTTTGCCATCGGTTACCCAGGGCTCTTGAATAAGAGCAAGGGTAAGGTGCCTCTCCGCAAAAGTCTTGCACAGGGTGGAGGATGCCCCTTTCGCATGGTGCAAGTTTACTTGGAGTGCCCTTATGGCGCTCATTTTTTTTCCAAGGAGCGTTTGACAAGCCCGGTCTTCTTGGATTGTCTAGGACCCTTTGTCCTACCGTCTTTGCCCTTGGGGGGTACAGATTTGCCCCGTGCTCCGACTCCAGGTTTGGCAGGCGTGTTCTTTTTCCGCTCCGCAGTTAGCTCCGATGCAGGCTCCCTGGCGCATGCTACAGATGCGGGGGCCGGGATTGGAACAACGCCTGACGGTCACGGAGTGACAGCGAGCGCAGCTCCGCCGTCAGATGACCCTATGGCCAAAGTAGCGGCATTGCTGTCCTCGGTGACAACAGAAGCATCGGGAGGCGCCATTTCAGACCCTGTTGTTTGAGTGTCACACGACGAGCCCTGCCCTTGCGACTGCTTCTTTGCAGGATCTTTATCCTTGAGAATTGATGCGTTAAATTCGACCCGATTCTTGCGGCCCCAGTCAAGATTGAGTTCACGGTCTAAGAGACAAGGCCTGGCACTTGCTTGTCTATCGTTGGCGTAAGAGTAACGCAGGGTACTGTCATCTGCGAAGCTGTGGAACAGGTTGAAGGGGATTGAGAGCAGATCGTTAATGAATATTAGAAAGAGAGCAGGTGAGAGGATCGATCCTTGGGGAACACCGGCCGAGATGGGGTGTGGGTTGGATTCAACGCCATCCAATACTATCTTGATTTAACGGCCAGATAGAAAGCTCTCAATTCAGTTCGTAAAAACTGAGTCAATGCAAATAGCATGGAGTTTACACAGCAGTACGGGATGCCATACTCTGTCAAAAGCCTTGGAAATATCTATATAGAGCAACCAGACCAGACTCACCGGAGCTATGGATGCTTCGGTGTAGATGCTCGATCAAACATACAAGAAGGTCGTCAGTAAACCTTTTTGGTCTAAACCCGAACTGCCAGTCAGGTATAATTTGGTTAGATTCTAGATATTTCATCAGGTCGCTGGATTCACCTTTTTTGGGAATGTACTGAACACGAACTAGATGGCAAGGGTTGAGATAAGCTCCAGAGAAGTATGACAGGGCAAAAAGTTTGCGCAGGGGTTTAGCCAAAGGTGAGGCACATTTTTTGAGTACCATAGGGGAATATTATAAGAGCCAGTGGATTTATTGATTTCAAGTTCTTTGAGAAATTTATACACCTCTCGTGTCCTGAAAAAATTCCGTCCATTGAATGGGGGGTGCTTTCAGTAATGCAGTTTGCGCATATTTGCTTTTGCTTTAGTTTCACTAATGCAACTATACGATTGCGCAGAGTTCATAAATGCAAACATGCCAAGCAAATATGCGCAAGCTTTGCAAGTTTTTCGGCTGCCTTTCGTACAAGTTTCAAAGAAAAAGAAGACACTTCGATGTCAAGTGTAAAAGGATTGGTTGACAACATAAAATGGATGAGAAAAATTTTGTAGCGTGCGGTAAATATACAGCATCACAAATGACAATTAACCGCGTCATATTTAACTATGGCGAAACAAGTTCACTAAGGCATACTTGCATGCATGCGCAAATGATTTTTCCGCAAGTGGGTGCAGGTCGAACTTGCGTATTTTACGCATGCAAGTGTGACTATTGAATCAAAAGGGACACATTGTCATTTTGGAAAATTTTTGAGTTAACTATGTCATTTGTTTCTTGTACTAAATATCTACTTTCACATGGAAAACCATTTACGAAAAATGCTTTTTTCCTTATGAAATTTAGTTGTAAATAATTGGTTTTGTTCCAAAAGGGGATCATTTTTTGAAAATTTTTTTACCAAAAAGTAATCAGAATTAAGAATTTGTTCCAAAAGGTATGTTATTCCTTCCTATTTGTTCCAAAAGGTATGTTATTTTTTAATTTTTGGAGAAATGTATTTATTTTTTTTTATTTGAAAATTACTTTGTTTTGTTTGTAGAATTTTATTTTGTTTTAAATAATAATAAATTTTTGAAGAAAACTTTAAAAAAAACTTTTTTATTTCTTCCAAAAAAGAAACATTTCCTCACTTCTTGTATCAAAATGTCCCTTTTCCATTTGTAAGTACCAAAAGGTCTCTTTTCCAAAATCTTTTTCGTTATTGAGAGTTTATTTATGCATTTCCAATTATTTAAATATTCTCAATTTGTTTTTCTACTTATTTTAAATTATTCTGATGCTATCCTTAAACGAAAACTACAAAATGTAACATTATATCACATTTCGCTCTATATCTCAAAATCATTTAGTATGACAATGTGCCCCTTTTGATTCTAATAGTCACAAGTATGCATTACTGAAAGCACCCGGGCGTTGCGATCGAGGACCGGTGGTGACATATCAGTTTCAGCCAAAGAAGAATTTGAGGCGAGGTCTTCCAAATGCGATGCTTGAGGCAGATCCTCGGTGTCTCACTACGCTATCGCCTTCGACAACGACACAGTCAGACAAAGATACGATCAGCAGACACTGATGAAATGCAAAAAAGTCGACTACGGTGGTTTGGATATTTTTGCCGAATGGATAACGTCCAGCAGACTGGAGAATCCAGCGATCGGCACCGAAGAAACGAGGGTGACCTAAAGAATCCACGATTAGCAGTTACTGAGGCTCGAGACGTCGCCAAAAACCGACAAGAATAAAAACGAATCGTGAATAGAGTTCGAGACCCAGCGGCACCGATAGCAGCGTATTCGTTGTGGGGATATCCCGCTCGGACCGCCAGCTAACGGATCAAAGAAGAGAAGAGTCATACCCTTTCATTTGAGACCCATGTTGGAGGGTCGAAAACACAATTACAAAAATTCGCCCGCCATCTTGATATTATTACAAAATGGTCAGATTGCATTGTCACATAATCTATACATTTGTGCATAGTTTTAAGTTAATCGGTTTTATGGAAGTGGGTCAAAATCAAATTGCGAAATTTGTCTATAAAGATGCACTTATACAATGCACTTTTTGATACAGGAATGCAATTTCAAAAAAGTACAACACCAAAATATGGCACAAAGTTTCTAGACGAGTTTACGAAGGTAATGCTATTTCTATGCTATATTTCCTCATCTAACAGGCAAGGTGCAATTTGTAACATTAACAAGAAAGCGGACGAACAACAAATTATAGAGAGAAAAACTGCGCAGTGATTGTCGCAAAGGTGACAGCATTGAGTAAGAGAAGATACAAAATTGCAATATATTTTCCACTCAGGTTGTAAAAGTCATCTATGTAAATATTTCAAATGTTTTCGGAGACATTTTCGAGTTAAAACATCGCTGCAAGAAATGATATTCATTAATGGCTCTTAAGATCAAAATCTTAAGTAAAAATAGCTTAAAAAGCAAATTTTTCAAATTCCACCAACGAAAGCTTCAAAGGCATCTCGATAAAATATGACTTCTTTGCACTATCCGCATTTTAATAGAAAAATTCTGAATATTTCCTACAAAGATAAATACAAATGTCAGTCAATGGTATAAATTATGGTAAAAAACTCTAAAATCAATGTTCATAATAAAAAATTAATATTTAATACCGCAGTAATTTCAAGCTAATGTTGTCGTCACTGCCACAATTAGTGAAATTGGTTCTTTCTCACAAAAAATTCATCGATTTACTCAAAAAATATTTTCAGATCAGATTTCAGAGCAAGATTTTAATGTTTATGTCATGTAGTCATAAAATGTTATCTCTTAATTTGAATTAATGTTTATGGCAACAAGTGTTCGACATACATTAAGCCCCCCTCGAGGGGTGAGGTGACTGTAGCTAAACTGGATCGGTGCAGGTGAAAGTAAAGCAAACTAATTTGCATATCCCCATCTACCTGGAAATTTGAATTAATTCCTGGTCGTCTATTCGCGCGATAAATAAACATCAGGGTAAATGGAGAAGCACTTCGATAGAGACTTTATTTATCGATTGAAAATAATTGCAATAAAATTCAAAAGAAAAAAAAAGTAAATAAATAAAATATTTCCCATTTCTCTAATGACATTTCGACACACTTCAAAGATGAAACCGTAAACAGGAATCCAGGTGATGATGGTGCACAATCTATGTAGTAGCAAGTCCAGGTGTACTTAACCAGTTGCAACATACTTGGACTTGCTAATTAGCTAAACCGTTGTGGGAAACATAAATGTCTCATCAGCGATCGCGGCTCCAACCACAAGCACTACAACTACCTTTAGTGTATGCCCCGTGTACAGTTCCCAGCATCCAGGTGAGTCAAGCCAGCACCTCACCGATGAAGTTTATATCACCTTCAAGAGGCCTGTTACGTATATCTTCCACTCCATCAGCGCGGTAAAGTCGATTAACCTGGAATCACCGCGATATGAAATCAAAGGCGTTCAAGATTAACACGGGGCCTCCAGGAGGTAATTATCATTAGTTGTTCGCGTCTTCCGATAATCAATCGATTTCTTACGATTTTCGGGAGAGTTGAGAAATCGGTGAATAGATCAAAGTGAATCTTCATTCTACCCCATACATCTCTAATTACAAATTTCTAATACCCTACAAACAATATTTTTTAACCGCACAACATCGCACCAGGTGTAATTTAGTGACTAGCACCCATTAAAACTCAGGTAAATTGAGGTGGAAATGATAATACCACAAAAAAAAAATACCTCTTGTATATGTTTGTTTACAGAATGGAGCTCCAACAATAATAAAAGAAAAAAAAAAAGAAAAAATTTCCAATGTGGATTTACGATTGCTCAAGAAGTCTTGATCTTTTGTGTACCGTTTACACCTTGTTTGGTAGAGGTGGTTCCTCTCTTGACAATCTGAAAAAATATTTGATTACAAGAAAAAGAAATTTGTAAACATTTTTATTTTTTTTTTATTTTTCACTTTCAATAGGATATTTGTAGCGTTTGGACAATTCATGTCTTCGGGGTGTTGACGGACGGTTTTTTTTTGGATAAATATTTGTGGTGAAATATTTTTAGATATTCTGATGATGAGGAGGCCGTGAACCACAGTAATAATAAACATGAAAACGGTTCGGCCATGAAATGTGATACAAGATATTTCGATCGAAGTTATCAAAATTAAGGGCAAAATACAACCGATTTACAATTTCATTCAAGGTGGAGATTAATGGGTATTGTTGGAATGATATCACGGTGACAAAGGGAGTAGTATAAAGCTGGGCAAAGAATTTTTATTTTATTTTAACCATAAGAAGTGAATTGTAAATTGTCTTGCCATCCTTATAAGTGTAGCCATGCGAATTAATTGTAAATGATTTTCTTGATGTGGAAGTGAGTGTTTATTTCGAAACTTGGCCATAAAGTACATGTTGCGCAAAGTATTGACCATCGACAGCTTAATTTCTTGAAAAGAAGTGTCAGGGCCGCCATGTTTTAATTTGATTCCTAAATTGTTTTCTTAGAAAGTCCCAAGGAAGCTGTGGACCAATTTTCAGCCATTTTGGAATTTCCCCGGACTAATATAAAATTTTTCGGTCGGTGAAAATTTTGCAGCTTGTAGGGTATTTATACTTCCCCAATTGTGCGTAAGTACTTGTCGTCTTTCTTTAAAACCTCTTCAAGGACTGCTTTGCGGCCCTTCCCTCTCGCTTTTGAAATGGGCTCTTGGGGTGCTTCTTTAGAGTTTTTCTTCCTGTCCTATCTGACGTAGCCGTGAGATCTGGATAGTTTGCTCATATCAGGTTAATTGTATACAGGGTGTATACACTGATCGCACAAAGCGGCTGGCTGTGCTGTGGATCAGTTTTGGTCAGACAAAGAAAAATTTGTGGGGGGGGGGGGGGGGGTTGTTACGACTTAGCTGGTATGGCTTATGAATTTGTTTTTAAAGTTTTACATATCACCCTGTAATTTTGTGACCTATGATCTATCAAAATACCGGTATTCGCAGCCTGGTACGAAGAAGAAGAAGATCCACTGATCAATTAGGCCCATTTCTGGCTTAATGACGACATAAACAAGCAAACATGACGTTTTTGGACTGAAGAGCAACCCGAAATGGTTCAATTGCTACCACTACGTCCATACAAAATAACGTTTTGATGTGGTCTATGCGCTAGTGGATAGTGGATCCATCCCAGTGAGAAAAGTGGGAGGGCTGCTCAGGGGAGCTGATTTTGAGTCCTGCCAAATATGCTCACACAGGAGCATTACTGGAGTTTTCAGAAATTTCATAGAAAGAGTAAAGTCGGCAATACCTTAGGGCATTTTCGAGAATTCACCATGGTAGCTACCAGTCGAACCAGAAGTTAATCTACCACGTTCAAAAATTGATTACTTGCCATTAGTCACCACTCAACATGTTCTACTATTCACCGGTAAGGTAACCAGGGTCTCACCAACAGAATAAGGGTAAGTCAACTTTTGGTTCGACTGGTAGCTACCATGGTGAACTCTCGAAAATGCCCTTAATGGCCATAAATCGTACCATTAACATACTCAGTAAACCGGTTCTCGTTCGATTATAGAAGACAAGCAGCAACGGACATGGTTAATAGTTAGCGCGGTGACCACTTGGAAAAACGAAAAAACAAAAACAAAATGTAAAAAAAAGCTTTTCGAAACTTGAAGCTTATTCACAAATCCACATCCACAAACGTCCATAAATATTATTTGTTAAAAAGCTTTTTATAATACCCCTAAAACGCTTTTGAAGGAGCATAAAAAGCTCCCCTGTAATGACATGCATTATTAAAAAAAATTAAAAAAAAACTGGTATGGGACCAAGAGCACTGTAAGCTTTTTAGGGGATGCTCAAACATGGCTATCCCAGCACTCTATTTCCTGCTGGGATATTTATTTAAAAATTAAGCTGGCGAGGAAGTAACCGTATATGGCACCCGAAAGCAGCCTGAAATTGAATCTCGTGATTTCGTTGATACTAGGGTTTTGTCAGAGTACGCCGTATCTCAATTCGATGCCCGAGCATACAGCCATTGAACTTGAGCTTTGCGATTTTTAAAAAAATTAAACGGGATTTTAT
Source organism: Thereva unica (assembly GCA_949987705.1). Taxonomy (NCBI): domain Eukaryota; kingdom Metazoa; phylum Arthropoda; class Insecta; order Diptera; family Therevidae; genus Thereva; species Thereva unica. The sequence goes on from OX465282.1 coordinate 135,436,491, forward strand.
TTTCAATTGTTTCTTCAGTTTTCTTAATGAGTTTCCCAATTATAAACCGATCTTACAAAAAATGGCAGCAATGTTAAAAATAAAAGAAGATCGTTTATTACTCAAAAAGTAATGAACCGATCTTGTTGAAATTTTTTGTACATTGCCGGGACCACCCGAACACCATCTTTCAGCCCTCTATGTGCAATTGTTTTCTAGTAAACAAATAGTGAAAGTAACGTGAGTTTAAAACTTTGGAATCTATTTACAAGAGACCTAGAGACTTCTAATATGGATTATTTTTTAGAGAATTTCATAACAAAGAGTTTTCCCAATGTATATGCTATACTAAATGTTAACAGGAAGGAAATATAAAAAACGTGCCTATTTTATTCTCAATAAATTAATTAAAAAGTTATGCGGTCAACCATATTGTGGGCAAACTTAAGGTGTTAAACTGCACTCTAAGACGAATCAATTCCAATACTAATCTCGCCTATGGGCCAAAATGGCCATAAAAATGCCTCGCCGACTACCCTATTTGAAATTGATCGTTAATTGTAAAAATGGAACAAAGAATAGTAGTTCATTAAGTTAGTGCAATTGTAATTTTTCAGCAGTTTATTCATACTTTAGCTAGCTCCGTGAATTTTTTTCTTTGGGAATGTCTAAAATTCAATCCTTTCTGTCACCAGACATGTAACAATGTCTGGAAGTAAGTAAGTTCGAGTGTTTGAATAAAATCATAGAAAACAGTGTTAGAGAAGTGGTCATGCAGCATGAATTATTAAATTTTATATCGTACAGCATGCATTGCACATATAGTTATCATCTAAATGCGTTAGATAATCTTATTCAAAATATTTATTCAGTACTTGTAGTTAATCGTACCATTTTGTACCACATTATACACCTTGTGCAAAGTACTACAACAACTGTGTAGCGCTTATCCATATCATGAATCTTCGTCCATTCAACAATCTTCGTCCATGACCTGTATGAGTCGTCCATCAAACGTCCTTTATCAATCAAAGTTAATTTTATGACATCTACAATAATTCTTTCGCTCCAGACAGGTTTTTTAATGTACGTTATAGTATTGCAAATTATAAATAAACTTCTATTTGCAATTCATTCAATGTCGCATGAAAACAAATTGTTCATATCATTTTTTATAAAAAGGTTCTTCTACCGACATTAAACATAACTCTGTCTTCATCGCCTGTCAGCATAACAGACGTCGGCATCTCCTGTTCGATTGTAGGGCGGGGGGAGTAAAACCAAGCGTTAGTGTTTAGCAGTTCTTTCATTCTTCTATCTACTATCTTTCCAAGAAGAACTTACTATTCGACATTGAATTCTATGATCACAGATAGGAAACAATGAACCAGTTCTAATAGAATCGATCGATTTATGAATTACGAAGTTCAAAAGTATTAAACACGTTATGCGTTGTCGGTTTTTATTTAATAAGAATTATGACCATAGATGGTAGATGATTTATGTTTTTTTTTTTTTTTTTTTTTTGAATTTTTAGAACCGTTAAATGAGTGAAGAAAATATCCCTGAATACATTGAATTTCGTAAGAGTTACTGGAAAAACGCGCTTGCACTACTTGAGTATTGCGACAACCAAGTCCTACAATGTTTACATAGGCTAATATGTAGGATATGGAATGATGAGTCGCTACCACATACTGGAAGAAGGCAATTATATGCCCAGTGCACTAGAGCGGCGACCGACGCTGTTGCAGAAACTACAAGGGTATATGATTACTGAGCTCAGGTTACAAAATATTCACCAATATCTTAAAAGATTCAATAGAACTTATTGCTGGGATAATACTGGGTAAATACAAAGCGGGTTTCCGTAAGAAAATGTCTACGACAGACCAACTATTCTGCCTAAGGCTGGTCGTCCACTGGAAGCGTATTCGAGCGTCTATGCGCTTCAGCTACATAAGCGGCGTCAACAAATAAAGAGCTGGAGGATGATAAAAGCAGAATACAACAGGGCAATCGAAGTTTCTGATCACTGCGCAAATTACTTCAATCAAGAGCTCTACACAGGAAAACTAAATTTTAAATAAAAAAATCTCTTATAAGGCCTGTAGCTTGTTATGGCTCGGAGGTGTGGGCCATGACCCAAGATAACCTATTAGGCGCTTTTGAGGGAAAAATCTTAACACATTATTGGCCCATTAAACGTAAACGGTATCTAGAGAATCATATACAATGTCGAACTGTACTAAATATATAAAGAGAGACATCGTTAACTTTATCAAAATAAATTTACTACGATGGCCAGGATATGTAGAACGAATGCCGGAAAATAGAGTAGCGCAGAATCATAGTCGGTGACAGACCAGTAGGACGACCAAAGAAAAGATGGTTTGAAGCCGTAGAAACAGACCCTGCATATTTGCTGACCCTACGAAATTTGAGGACCCTAGCCAGTGAGCGAGAAGGTTGGAGGAGAAATTCTTCAGACAACTGCTTTGGATCATAGTTTTTTGTCAAGACTCTCTTTTTGGGTACCCGAACTCAGTGAGAAAAACTTGATAGATAGAATTTCCATATTCTTCGACACAAAAGGGAGCCGCTTGTAGACTGGAAATGAAAAGGGCAAATTTTACAAGAACTTAAAAAGATAAAGATCCCCACCTACATCATGGGAAAGATGTGCTGTGTTGTTGGCATGACCGCAAAAGTGTAATACGTTATGAGTTGCTGAAAGAAGTTGCTGATCGCTGTTGTACATACTTAATGTTTCGTTGGGAAAAATTCAAAGTAAACATGAACAAATCTTTGGCAAAAACAAAGGATATAGGTAATGGTTCACCACGACAACGCTAGGTCACATACCTAAAATCATAAAGCCTTCGGTGAAGAGCTTTTGTGGTTTCTGGTTGAAAAGCGGAGTCAAGGAGTTCTCATAGGTTTCTTTTGAAGCCAGCTAAGCCTGCAGACATCGGAACAAACAATAATCCTATGGTGCTATATGGTAGATGCAACAAACTTTCCCAACAAACTGATGAAATTTTTGGCAAATCAACAAAAAATTACGTGGTTGTCGGGTATTGTCGTGACTACACTTTTTCTATTATTCAATTTTTTGATCCTTCTGCATTCAATTTTAGAGTTGAAAGAACGACTTTTCTAGTTTAGCCACCGCCAACACATTTTTCGACGTCAATCTTGACTTCGCGAATGCTTGTGGTGTCTCACCATCCTTGGATTGCCGTAGGTGACCCATTTTTCATCACCGGTTATGGAATGGATTTTATTACATTTCAGTAGCGTAGAATTTCAGATGTTATTTCGGTTCATCATGATTTCGCGCTCACCTGGTGAGTAGCCTATAGATCGTTCTTTATTTTGTATCCAGCTTTGCGTAAATGATTTGAAACAATTTTTTTATCAACAGTTAGTTCCATACCATAATCGACAATGCTGACAAGCCTAGTGCTTTCCAAAAAAAATCACCAGGATTTTCACTGATAGGACGACCGGATCGGGACCCTTCTTTTACATCAAAATAACCAAAACGAAATTGAGTCAATCATTTCGAACACAACACAATTTTTTTTTCAGAAGCTTGCGCAATATTATCTTCTTATTGTAACAATATCTCAAAATATACCGCAACTTTTCATTGTGCTTCTCCATTTTCATACGCAAACAACTTTCCAACTACTGATATTTTATATTCAAAGCAAGTCCCATGATACACGAGTCAATGCATTGATCAATTCGAACAGTCAATTATCTAACTGTGAAGGGGCTAACACTTGGAACTGTCACCTTTCAAACGAACGAACGTCGCGTCGGGTCGTTGCGATCATTGGTTCCTGACATTTGCAATTGTCACCATCTATCGGGAAAACGACATGAATGTTTCTCCATAATTTCTTCCCAACAAATATCCATGGCTTTCTTTTCTTTGAACTCGTTATTAAAATATCAAAAGCTACTGTCTTAATAACTCATTAATTCTTGAATGACAATAGATCATCTCAAAATAAGAAATTCAGTTATGGCTAGACAAGAACTTCCAGGAAATAACGGAAAATAACAGAAGGCATCGTTTACTATCAGAACCTTGCTGATGGTCAACCAACCATCTTTATTAAGTGGCCAAAGCAATCTTGTCTTATCCATCAATCATAGCCTGTCGGCTCATCGAACATCATATAATACTCGTATGTGTCTTCCACCATCGTCCACTACAAGCTTTTCATGCCCACGGGTCTTTAACAAGAACACGTGAATTTCCGAACGTGAATTTCGACTGGTGACATATGGAATGTAAAACGTCCAAAACTGTTCAGATTTCCACGTTCCCATGACCAGCAACTTTTCCGATTTCTGGATTCCTGCCAATCATTCATTGTCAATTATATTTAATGACTCACTTCAATTCCGCTGGCTGACTCTGTTTACAAACTTAGTTTGAGCTAATTCGAAAATTGCCATTAACATACTCGTTACAGCTCCAATAAACAGTTTCCACTGCAGGGACCCTGGATGGCCATTGATATCTTGTCTTAAATGATTGCATGGCAAAGATCCTCCGAGGGCATTGAGCTTGGACGTAAGATAATGAAATCGTAGACTCGCCCTCTTCCTCCAGCTCCATGCGTGGCGGATCAATCGGTCACGATAATTTCTCCTCCACTCCATTAATATGCGGCGAATTGACCTTCTGGCCCTTCACACCCAGTTCCAGAAACTTGTGTGATTTTCTGTTCTTGTGTGAATGCGTCGTTCTAGGGCGTAATTTATTTCTTCCCGCTGAGCGCGCTGTTATCATGGCCGGCGTTCGGTTTTTTCTGCCGCTTCCTTTTTACGGCATTTTAAATATTTGAGTCATTTCACTGCGAGTTGAACAAGTGAGTGAAAGATTTATGGAAGCAATTTGGATTTAATTTAGTTGCATTGAGTTCGACGATGGCCCATTATCCAGTGAACAAGTTGTTGATCAGCATTTATTATTTGTGAGGAATTTATTGATTCTGCACATTACGAGGAGGCTGTCGTTGATGCAAATGTTGTGATAATCGTTTAATGGACGTTAGATGATCTAATCCGTTCTTATTGACTGGAAGCATTTTGGATCGGTGAATCACAGCATCGTTTCCTCGGAAAAACGACGATTTGCATAAAATATGGCAGTGGAATGAACTGTATATTTGCATAACTGCTGGCAGCTGTAGAGAATATGATATTAACTATTAACGTTAACGAATTGGCTTAGGCCTGGGATCCGTAGCTGTTGAAGGGTGTAGATATGAAGGAAATTCCTTAGAAAGCCATATTCAACATCTTAGCGCCAAATGTGAACGGTATCTAGTTTTAAAGTTCTCAGCCTATTTTTCAGTTTTTTAACCGACTTCAAAAAAGAGGAGGTTATCAATTCGAATGTATGTTTTTTTTTTTTTTTTTTTTCTATGTATGTTACGCGATTACTCCGCCAATTATGAATCGATTTTGATGATTCTTTTTTTGTTTGGTACGTTATACCTCAGAGGTGGTCCCATATAAATTTTGTAAAAAAATGGCGGTCGGTTCCAAGATGGCGGCCGAATTTTGCAATTTTGTTTCCCGACCCCCTTCATGGATATCAAATGAAAGGGTATGACGAGTAGAATACAATTTTGTAAAAATAACCGACTTCAAAACTATACCTTATGTACAAACTTAAACTAAAAAGTAAAAAATAAAAAATTTTTAAAAAAAAAAACCGACTTCAAAACTACATATACCTATGCATGCATACGTACAAACTTAAACTAAAAAGTAAAAAATAATATTTTAATTACCTCAAAGCAAGAGCCTTAAAGGACAGTTAAAAAAATTATTGATATTTATATATGTATGTATCTATTTAATATTTTTAAAAAGTTCATTTTGGAGTCGGTGCCAGCCAAAGAACAATTACGTTTATACATACCCTGAAAGCTTGGGTGCAAAAGAAAACTTACGTTAATACATACCTTTGGCTGGCACCGACTCCAAAATGAACTTTTTAAAAATATTAAATAGATACATACATATATAAATATCAATAATTTTTTTAACTGTCCTTTAAGGCTCTTGCTTTGAGGTAATTAAAATATTATTTTTTACTTTTTAGTTTAAGTTTGTATGTACATATGCATGCATAGGTATATGTAGTTTTGAAGTCGGTTTTTTTTTTTTTTTTTAATTTTTTTAGTTGATAAAGTTTAGCTTAGGGGGACGGTAGACGGCTTATAGCATTGAGCAATTCGAATTCAGCTAATAGGCCGTGAGAGGGCTAGATCCCACAAACTTAACTCTGACCCCTCCCTTCACCTATCAACTGACAATTGGAGCTCCGCCCTTAGGCATCACCCAATACAGGTCTATTGTGTCGCTTGGGTCATGGCGATGAAGGGGCGAAAGTAGGATCTGTGAGGTGAGTGAAAAAGCTCTCTTCGAATGTGGCGTTTGAACTCAAGATATTTCATGAGTAAGGAAATACTGTTTGTGAAAGGCTGTTCCACAGTCGGCCTGTTCAATTTATGAGTATACTTCTAGATCGTAATTTGCGCGAAAAGATGGGTTAGAATTGACCGAACTAATCTGAAAATGTGGGATCATGCAGACAGGACGGCGTAATTTCAGCGGTATGGTAAAAGCCATAAAGAGTTTAAAGGTCTGTTGCATTACTACCGTCTGTGGAGTCGGGTCTGCGGAGCTGCAAAATTTACATATCGAACGTGAATGCGGGTTCGCACCTTGTCCTGCAACTCTAAGGTATTTTCGAGGCGGCGCACACTGGGATGGACGACAAAAATCAAAAAAATTATAACATTTTAACTGACCAAAACTAACTGGGATGCATTCTTAAATAACCACTCTATAATATTACAAATAAACAATGGCGAGATAGTGACATAATTGTGTGGTAACTCACGCTAAACTTCCCCTCTCTGACCCAAAGTCAACGCAAGGATCAATTGCGCTCGAAATACCAACAGCTTATTACGCTTGTTTTGAGTTATTTGTATTAAGAGTCGTGGCATTTCAGTATAGAGGAAGAAGCGACAGGCATTTTTTTTTTTTTTTTTTTTTTTTTCAAAAATTTGTTAATAAATTAAAATACTTATGTAGTATATAACAAGTTTTTCTAAGTATTAAATAAATGACTACCACAAACTGTAATTTCAAGCTTTTTAAAAAAAGTTCCACATAGTTCCACTTTATATCGAATATTTTTAGACGCAATAAACATTAATGATTTTAAAAAATCCATAAAGCGGTTAAAATTACTATCAAATGTCAAATCATTCAGTTTGAAATTTTTTGGTAGAGGTTTACATATCACCCTGTATTTTTGTAACGCTATGAGATATTTCCTTGAATAAGGCCTCAATCTACGCAGAATACTCCAGCCTATGTGAAATGGTTTCTTACAACCTGAGGTTATGTCGAAAAGTACCAAATAAGGCCATTTTTAGCATTTAAATTGCTTATAGCTTCAAAACTATAGGCCGTAGCATAAAAGTTGTTGAACATTATTCATAGGAAATTGTCCAAGCTTTCCAATTTTGTAATAAAAAAATATCAATTACCTACTTTTTTTTGGAGAAAAAGGTGGTTGAAGTTGAAATTTTAGTGAAGAAAAAAACAAAATTTTGACTTTGACGACACATAACTCTGGTACTTGGTGGGTTGAAGCCTTAACTTTTACCGTTTACTCTGGCGTGCGGGCTGGTTAGCTAGTAAACTAGCCGTGAACTAGCTGCGCGTATCTTAGTATTTGGTTTTATTAATTTCAAAATGACGGAATTAGTTCGTGCTAGCAAGTTGGCTACTGAAAGAGTGTAAAGTTTTGAGTGCCATGGTCACTATTACATTAGCTGACTCGCCAGTAGGTTGTGCAAACTCGCGCAATGTAATCGAGCCTTAATTGACTATTGTGAGTATAGGCTATATGATTTCGACGTGTTTGTTATATATTTTGAGATGAGCTCGTAATCATGGAAAAATTACTTGGCACGTGACTTACATTTTCGAATGCGTATGATTAACACAAATCGCCTTTATCAATAACAGACGACTCACCATGCGCTGAATATTGGTTGACCTATTCTGTTAGACCCACAAAGGGGCCACAAGTAGGGGAGCGTGGGGTGAGCCGAGACACACTTTGTTCAAGGCCTTATAAAACCTAAATAAACAATTTTTTTTTCTTATTTTGACATCCTTTTATGCAGATGGTTTCAATACCTTTCATTATTTGCCACTTTTAATATTATTACTTTATATTTTCAACAATTTCTAATCGTTTAAAAAAATGTCAAATCGGCAGTTCCGAAAAATCGTGGGGTGAGCCGGGACACGATAGAAAGAGCAGGTGAAGGTGGCGTTTATGTTTTTTTTAAACAAACGCGTGGTTATCATATTTTTTTGAGGTTATCACAAATTCCATGTGAACTCTAAAAGATAACATACTGACGAATACTTTTTATTATCTTACCTTTGTTTTTATCTTAAAAACCATAAAATTAGGTTTCCTTAAACTCCGAGAAAATAAAACTTTGTGGAGTTTCGATTTTTATTAACAATCCTTACTAATAAAGTGATGCAGGTGCTGACCTTCAATTCACATAAAATAATGTAGAGGGCCAATACAAACATAATTCACTAAGAATTACCAACATAAAAACATTAACAACAATTAAAAAAGCACTGTCCCGGTTCACCCAACCGTCCCGGCTCACCCCACGCTCCCCTACATACATCTTTTAATTTAAATTTGATTCGATTTGACTCGACTATAAATATTTCATAAGCTTTCAATTGATTATTGCCTCCGCCAAAATTTTGCGCAAAAGGGTAAACAAAAGTTGAAGCACAAAGGTTATAATTCTACAAATTTTTTAATGTCAATTAAAATTAACCTTTGACAAGTTGAGATATTTTTATCTTTGACCAAAAATAGATATCTTACTTAAATAGTTAATGCAGTCAAACAAAGTAAGTGAAACCCCAAAAAAGAGTAAAGAACAACGAACGAACGAAGAAATATTTATTTTTGTAATGAAATCTCAATCCTTTTTCTGACAGGTTAACCCAAAAATCAAGGTTATAAAAACAGAATTAAAAAATGGGTCTTTTTTTTTTTAATTTGATTAATTTCATGTTAAAATGTTTTCATTGTCCTTCCATTTTTTTAAGTAAATTAATTTCATTTTGTTTTAATTCAATAAAGGTGGAGTTCGGGCAACAACAGAAATGTGTTGTTTGAAGGCCTTCATATTATCCATACTCGAATTTAAATATTTTTTGAGGATTTTACTTTGATAAGGGTGATAACTTCAAGGCAACTTTTTCTTTTGTACAAATATTTTTTAAGGGTTTGCATTTTCATGGAAAATTGCACAGATTTTTGCGTTTAATTTTTTCACTTATTTATTTTAATTTTAATTTTTTTTAAAACATGTATCACAGTGTTTTGTTAAGCTATACTCGAGAAAGTCGGATGATAAATCCGAAAATTGAAAGAGTGTGTAGTTTAGTAGTAGTGAAATTAATGAATCCTAATGAGTCGATGCCTTCACAAATTGTTTTAAAGTTTAATCAGTTTAAAAATATCCTTTCCAAAATAGATGTTATTTTGAAAAATCTATTAATGATACAACGTTGATTTAGGCAAAAACACTCTGAACTTTCTTGTGATTAAGTATGCAAACTTTTAACTTATTTACATTACCTTAATGCCATCATATTAATTATAGAATCATCCAACAATTTTCTCCGCAAATTTCTAAATTTAATCATTCAATAATTTTCTCTAACTTTAATAATCTAAAACTTCTCTCCTGACTTCTGAGTATTCATAAATCAATTTCAACTTTCTCCTCTATGCTCGCGGTAAGTTTTTCCACCAAGTGTATCCTTGAAAATCTTGCAAAAGTATCTTATCTATTCTGTAAGTTAACTTTTAGCCCAATACACGAAAATTATATGCCACAAACAAAAACCAATTTCGATGATTATTATTAGTAACAAATTCTTAATGGAGCAAACAGTAATAAAGTACTCAGGAACTTACTAAGGAAACTTTTGACTGACATCTTTGAGTTTGAACCACTAAGTGCTAAACGATTAGGAAACGTGATGGGCATTAAATGAGTAATTAGCGAGAGAATTATATGTCATTAGAGAGGATTAGCTACTTACTACCGATTAGAGTGGAGCCAATCAAGCAAGTCCCACTAGTAATCAATCATTCGTTGTAATATACACTAACACATGCATGCAGAACTAAGTTTACTAAATTTACACTGCACAATTTTTGGTGAATTTTCATTTTTTCAACACGATGGGCTCGATTTGCCCACAGACGATTCAACGGAACACCCCGTTGGATCAGGGGTAACTAGCTGGCCCCTTTGTCAGCCATGTCAAGAAACATTGCACTTTATTGTCAGATATGTCAAAGTAGTTGCCTTGGGGCTTTAATTTAAAAAAAAATCATAATTATTTAGAAAACTTTTAGGAGCCATGGCATAACTTCACGAGCCTGAAAAGTCTCTCTACCACTGTAGAACTCAGTGTTGACACGCATATTTTGTTAGTTAAGTGAACTTCAACTTGGCTTTAATTCCTCAATTTTCACCTTCGTGCATTTATGATTAACAATAAAAAAGAGTAAAAGTTTTCACCTTAGCTACCTTCCAGACCAAACTAAATCTCTTTCTCCGCCCCAATTTATCCCTTCGCGAAGAAGTACTATAATTAATCTGGATCGCGTTTCGCTTGGCGTTGAGGAATATTTAGCGTTTAAGCACCTCAGAGCTGAACGTTTCAAGTTTCCATTCCATAAACAAGGCAGCCACCTGCAAATATCCTTGCGACAGGAGTGCACACGATTCACGTTACTGCAATCGCTTTGAATCCTAATTAAAAATCCAGCAAAATTCCAGGATTTTTCGGAATGCTTGTATCTTCGGATTTACCCCCTTTGAGATTGGGCACAACAAACGCAGCATAAGGAAACCCATCCTAAGAATGGGTTTCTTTATTTTCGGCATATCAATCGTCCTTCAAATGCCATCTTGGGCCTCGCAGACATCAAAATAAACCTCAAGAATATCTCGTCGCCGAACTTCCCTCCTGGGGGGTTGTTTATCCAAGCAAAACTAAACGACCCCATTAGATGGCTTTCGAAAGTAGACGGGAAAGTTTCTGTTCAAAACTTTTCTAATATGTTTGAAGCGGGGGTGTTTGCCCTGTCTCGTGGGTGCCTACTAAGCGGGGGCGTGTTTAGAATTTGTTATATGTTTGATAATCATTTAAAATCTGTTGCCATAAAATTGTTAAAAGTGCTGAAATTTTGTTGAATTGTCTTCTTTATACGGGAATTGAAATGCCCCAAGTTTTTCAACTTGCCCGCTGGGAACTTTGTTTCAGAATTGGGAAACAACTTCAAAGTTTCGGGTATGAAGTTGTATAAAACGTGATTAAAATTTGATAGTTGCTAAAAGGCAGAAATTGATTCCACATTGTGAAGTTTTATTTTTGTGGTCAAGTATAGTGAATATCGTGGCGACTGCGGTGATTTTTAAAACCATTGGGCACACTAGTTTTGGGATGAGAGTACATTTTGCTCATAATGCAGTAAGCTTTAATTTATCTTGTTTACATTGTCCTGCAGAAATCTGAAAGTCGCTAACTATATGAGAGCCACTATAAGCTGCGAAAATGGTTATATCCCCAATTGTACAAAATGCTAAAGAGAAATGTTGTTACAGTCGTATTACATCAGTTTTCGACTTATTAATTACTTCCTAACCATAATTTTCGGCTACACCATAGAGCTATATCAACACATCCCTTCGGGCCCAGTAATTTGTGTTCAAAACAACCATAGAATGCCCCCATGCTGGGTGCACAAAATTTGGCTCGCGGGACTATGAACTGTGATATTAAGGACATCTGAAAATACGCGCTCCATATTCACAAACGTCCTTCTTCCGTTTTAATTACCACAGTTTTGCATGGTGATTTCAGTGAGCGCTTGATAAATGTCTGGTAAATGCTATCTGTTATCGGATTCTGGTAATTGTAATCGCATTTTTAGCTTTTAGCAGTGAAAGCATGTTAATGTAGGAATTCCCGCCCAAGGATCGAGGATTGGGACACAATTCAGAGTGTGAAGCACCATTTTGGTAACCGCACTCGTTTAAAAACCTGAGTAATTTTATATGGAAGCATAGATAAGATCTCCATGGCAATTTGTCTAAAAGAGGCTATAGTAAAAGATCCCTCAAAGGCATTTGTACATGCATAATGTACATATAGCTTCACCAGTATAATTGAGCGGCCCCTAAAGGCAAAGAAAGTGGCTTTATGTACGATCATAACTATATCTTTAACTCTACATCACTCTAGATAAAAGACAACTGAAATTTACATACTGAAAGGACGTCTTGCGATCTTGAGGTGGGAAGGACCTTCATCCACGTCTTCGTTTTCATCTTCTTTTTCACCAATATCTTCTCACCTGTACGGAAACGGCCAGAGGCTCCTCCTGTTCTTCTTCATCTTCCATTCAGGAACTGCTACTGGCAATTTTGGCATGCTGGGGAGCATTTGAGGCTTGCTTTTTTGCAGCCACACTTCGCACTGGCACAATCTTTCTTGCATCTATAGAAAATCATTTTCAGGATATCATCCGGTCAAGGGCGGCGCTTTCATAGGTGCGAATGGTGCACTCGCACCGGGCGCAATTCGTCGAGGGCGCAATTTCAGAAATTAAGATTTAAAATTAAAAATTACGGGCGCAAGAAATTACAATTTCTGTCCCTTTGCTTTCTCATGCAAGAAAAAACGAGGAAATTTCACTACTCCCCGTGCAAGAAGTTTCCAGAGATTTTAGCTTCGAAATTCGAGAAATTGAAAGATGGCTCTGTATTTTGTATTGCTATTTACCATGATTGATATAAACTGGAGGGCCCTGTTGCTGCACTTTTAAATTCTGTTTCAAGAATTGTTAAAAGAATAGAAAATGAACGAAATGAGGAGAACAATACTACTCGTAGCGAGAACTGCTCTTTAATTGCTCTTTTTTGTTTGTTCCTTGATACCGCGGTTTCACCAGCCTCAGTTCAATAAAGTTCAATTCAATCCGTGTAAGTGGCTTCACCGGCTGGCATGTTCAGTTCACGCTTGAAATTGTTGTTGTTTTTTCGCCAGAAGTTAGAAATGCAAAAGCCCACTGGAATGATATTCCATTATCCCAGTTGATTGCCCAATTTTGAGCGACATTTTACTTTCAATCTCATTTTCGTGTTCTGCTAGGCAAACTTAAGCTTTATTTTTCCTGAGTTCAATATGTAAAAATGTAGGGAAATTCAGACGAGAATTGAAGTTCAGCACACCAATTTGCTCGAACTTGCGCTGTTCGGCCGGCGAAGCCGTGGTATTTCTGTCTAATAAATTAATGTGACCAGTTTCACACGGGCCAACCAACAAAAATGGGCTATAATCGTAAATTCCCTTTTGAAATACGATGAAGAATCGCATGGGTTTTCACAAGAGCCACGTTTTCCAGCAAACTATATGTTAGAATGCTTTAGCTTTTAATATTAATTCTCCCTTCCACCATTTCGTTTTTTTCCTAGTAAAAAGCAACAATAACCAAACAGCTATCAAAAAATTGTTTCAAAAATTCGGTAAACCAATTCAGAGGATCAAAAAATCGGCCCGCCGCATCGTTCCCGCCTAATCTTTTCTCCGCAAATGACGAAGATTATTTTTGGTTAGATGTTGATCCATGAGTAACTTCCTATCTATGTCATTTTTTTGTTATACACTTTATTATGGTGCAATCTTACATTTTGTGCTAACTATAAAAATTATTTCTTTTCCATTGTCCTTCAATGCGTTCACAAAAGGAACAGCTTATGGAGCGCAATATGGCATGATGCACCGGGCGCAAAAAATCCAAGCGCCAGCCCTGCATCCGGTGCAGCTGCTAATCCACATGCGTTGGGACCATGCAGTTGTTCTCAATCTTCCACCCATACATCTGTGGAGGCAGGTAATGATATTTTACTGCCCCCTCAGTGGGAGGAAGACAAGAGATATCAGGTTTGATGGTGGCCACCGATTTCAAGAATGACTTGTACCTGAAGGCATTGAGAGAGACCCCTTACCACCTCAAGACGCACGTTTCACCTGCCATTTGCACTTGGGCGATATTGGAGGAAGGGTCTCAAAAGACCGCTTTCTGGACCTCTGGTGACTTCAGATACACCTTCGCAAATGCGACCGTGCTTTTTTTTTTAACGGAAGATGCTGTGTCGCTTCCAGTAAAGGCGTGCCCGTCCTCCCTTATCTTCTCACGTCCAGGCTTAATGAAAATAATGTCTTTATGCACATCAGCTTTAGCCATCAAGAGGACTATGAGGTCGACATCTTCACCCACAATGCCGACGGCTGTTGTTTCCGACATTTCCACAGCCGTATTGACGATCAGAACGTTCACATCACTTTCTGCTTGAGGGTCCTGAGCTTCACCTTAAGCATGTTGCTAAGCCTGCTTTTGAGGAACTTGTTCGACAGCAAATCTTCTTGTTTGATGTTTATCTCCGTGTTTTCGGTGAAATGGATGTCGACAGATTTGCTGAGTCGATTGCGCCTTCGACGCTCTGCTACTTTCGTGCTTGAGGTTGATGAGGAATAGCCGTCAAAGACTACAATACATCTCCTTCCGTGGTAGTTCTTCGTAATAAAGGTGATGCAGCTCTCGCAGATTGTCGATATCTTACTACCTCTTTTCCAAATTACTTTATGGAGGAGAAGCCTATGTCTAGCTGTGTGACACGTACATCCTTGTACGTAGTGTTGAATAGTTTGTACAGCGCTGACTTAGTCGATTTTCTCACCTCACTGTATAGAGAAATAGGGGAACGAGACTAATTCATATTCCATGTACAGCTTTAAATCTTCGTCTGTTTTTTTGCTGATGGTTGTATGTCGGAATCAGATTTTGATCAATGAGCTCACTGTCGAAATGGGAAGAGCTCGATCTTTTCGACCCAATTTGAGGTTAGAAAATGCCGAATTGACCAACTGATCGCTTACCAACGGCAACAGCATTGTAGCAAGTGATCGTTGCATCTACAACCATTCCTGTCGCGATAGATATGATGTCACTGGTCTCTGAGAAGGGAGGAAAGATTCATTAGTCGACAGTTGTCGCAAAACTTCAGATTTCACGATTGAAAAAAAAATAGATAAAATAGTAAAGTATTATATATTATTGAAGGGAATTTAACCCTTTCGGGTGCATTTTTGAGTGCGTCGTTGAAGAGCTATCCGTCCAAAAACAGCAAAAAATGTGAGGTAAAAATGTTTTTTTTTCCAAAATTACAGATTTTCAAGAGCAGATCTCTCGAAAACTATACAAGATATCGAAAACTTGACCGAGTAAAACATTTAGAAAACTTAATCAGCTTTCATTTTGAATGGAGTGTTCATTTCGCTAGGACGCATAGTTTCCGAAATATAAGCGACTTTTGATATGTTCACCTCCTAACTAGTCCAAACAAAGCTAGGAAGCCAAAAATTGTGTTCCAATCATTTCCCTCTACAACTTTTGAGCATTCGTTGCCTGGCCTAATACGCAATTTCAAAATAAAATGTTTAAAAAGTCGAAATAGATTATTGACGTTTTCCAAAAGAGTTATGTCCGAATTAAATATGACTCAATACTGAACAGTTACCCATCAAACGATTCCAACTAGTTTCTATTAAAAAGAATCTATTTTAAATTTATATTTCTGAATTAATAAATGCCAGAAGCAGCCGCCACAAAATTCTGTCATTTTGGTTTAGTATCTTCCCTCTAACTTTTCTGCATAAGTTAATATTATTTCGACATGTATCGTCCGGTTAAGTGCCATCAATTTATAAGCGATAAATTTTTTGGCAGTAAAACTTTTATTACATTACTTAAAAGCATTTTTAATTTCGTTTTTATCGCTGTTTTCACCTCGTACAAATCCGTTCTACATCGGTTATGTAACAGCATTCAAATCGACCATTTGCGCCTCTTTTGCACTCTTCCCCAAAACTCCGGCCAAATTCCTCGATTAATATTCAATAGAGGATAAATTTTTATTATCAAGTTCGATACATCAACTGGCGCCACATTCGCACCTTAAAGAATACTAAAACAAGTGAGCACCTCCGCGGCGGGGGCGTTCATTATTCCGGGCAACCAGAGTAATTACAGCAGTAAATGTGATAAAATTTCAAGAAGCACTTAATTTGTATTCGCACCCGCGAAAATTTTTTATCGGAGTTTTATCAAAATTTATTGTGGCGCGATTTGAATTTTAAATGCCTTAACGGAAGTTTGCGTATGTGAATGAATTTTTTTAAATGGTCGTTTTGGAAATTTGCGCTAATAGGCTCCCAGCAATTTCACTTCAGAATTTTGAGTGGAGAATCCGGTTGGAAGATGGATGCATGGGACACGTGCTCAAGATACTGTGTATAGTAGTACTGTCGGCTTGAAGGAAAGGTTGGGGTGCTGGAGCCGAAGGCGCTTAAATTGAAATTCTGGATGGTAAAGGAATTCGGAAAGATTGTTTCTGGAAGATTGTTCCACAGTTGAGATCTTCTGTTTGTGAAAGTTCGGTATTCAGACAGTCCTAGGTTGTGGAGGTAATACCGCAGTCCTACATAGCCAGTCAGATAACTCACCAGCAGACTCAAGTCCGCTCTGTTTAAAGTGATAGTGCCCGTTAAGGAGGTTATAAGATCTTTAGCCTGCTTAGACCTGGAACTGAATAGACTAGGGTTAGTCCCTTAATCCACTCCTCTATCAGGGACTTGGAGGTGGACCAAGATATACCACATAAGGGTTCTGGGCTCTGGACCAACGTCTCAGACTCCTCCCTCGCGAGGCTGTCTGCGCCTCATTTCCCTCGATATCCCAGTGCCCGGAGACTCAGCAGAGAGAGACCTCATTTCTTCTGGCCAGAGTCTGGAGTACGTCAAAACTCCCTGCAACTATTTTAGAAGAAAACCTGCACGTTGAGAGTGCCTTCATGACAGCTTGGCTGTGAGAAACCTTCCTCAGGGTTGAGCCTAGGGCAGGTCGCAATGGCATGTATTTCAGTCTGGAAAACAGAGGACCACTTACCCATTGCAATCGAAACCTAAAAGTTGGGTCCTGCAACAACAGCCCCTGTACCATATTCCATCTTTGACCCTTCGGTAAACCAGTGGAGATGTTTTGGATCCCTAGCAAGAACAAGTTCCTCCCACTCAGAACGATCCGGGGTAATCGCCATGAATTTCCTTTGGAGACGTAGTTTTGTCGGATTCGCGGCAAATGTTTGGGATATTGTTAAGGATATCCATGTATCTTTTGACTGTATAGGGCCAGTTGGATGAGATCTGAAGTCTCAAGGCAATTTTGGCAGCGGATTTCCATATGAAGATATGGAATGGGGTCAATCCTCTGAGCGGTAATGGAGAGGCAAGGAAGCTGTTGCAGATTGCTGCAATTGAGGATCGAAAACCTGTTAATTCTTGGACACTTGAACACGGGTTTAACGATCGTATTATCAATCCAGTACATGACTTGTGGTGTAAGACCCCATGTCTTGCCCTTGTGGCTTTACTGATGACGTAGTCAAGTTGAGCGTTCAGTCTAGTACTTTATTTCCAAATATTTGTCGAGTCTGAGAACTCAACTGTCGTACCCTGGATGCAGAGAGGAGCTAGGTCCACTTTGTAGCGTTTGAAGGAAGGTACCAGGACAACCTTAATTGGGTTGGTTGACAGACCCTCCATGGTACACCATCTCTGAACTTCTCAGAGTGCTGTTCTCATGATCTCTGTAATGGTCAAGTCAAACTTACCAGAGACAATGATGGCAAGATCATCTGCCTAACCGATGACATCGAAACCAGATTCAGATAGTTTGGTTAAAAAGTCCGTCCATAACTAGTGACCAGAGTAACGGGGATAAGGGATCCCTTAATTGCCTTAATACTAATATTGGAGACACCTAGGGTAGAAGAAATGTCACGACCTACAAGCATGGCATTTACCCACTCAATCGTGTGAGGATCCAGGTTTCTCAGAGCCAATGTTCTAGAAATAGAATCATAGCCAGTGTTATTGAATGCACCTTCGATGTCAAAGAACGCACATAAAGCAGTTTCTTTAGCGAGGAAGGCTTTTTCGATTTTGTTGACTAGGTGGTGTGAGGCTACCTGTGTTGATTTACCCTTCGAGTAAGCGAACAGTACTTCATTTTGACGTAGTAGAATTCAACAAGGTTCTAAAGGTCCCATCATTCCGACTTGATCTTTCTTTTCAAGGTATAGATAATTCTAATCAGAAAATTTGAATTAAAATTTGAATCAGAAAATTTGACTGATGATATAGATTAATTATTTCTCATTATTTCTTTCTAAATAATTTATCAGTTGCAAGAAAAGTTACACACTTTTTTTATTCTAACTTTTACAAAATTTTAAAAAAATGGAGGTTAGGGAAAGATGCAGGTGCGAAATTCCTTCAGTTAATAAAAAATCCTTGCTATATTAAAATGGAGTTTGATGTTTTAATATGGTTGATAATCCTACATATTTTTGCAACAAGACTCTCCGAAATAACTAGAGGCAGAAATTAATGCCTTTATTAAAAAATTGCATAGACTTCACATTTCTGAATGGATCTTTTTTGATGTAATCGTCCTCCCTTTACACAATAGATTAACATGTGCACATTGCCACTTTCATTTCAAGTTTCCGTGAATGCACCAGCAAAGCAAATTATTTTATTAACTGAGACGAAATCACGTTTTTCATGATTTTATTCTGACTCGGGTTTCCATCTTAACTACAATCCTCTATGCTGAATCGTCTACATTTAGTAACTGAGAAAACCATCAGCCCAGTGAAAGAAATTGGAGGCGTGAAGTGCACAAGTAACTTCACGGTGGCTTTATTTGTGGCAGATGGCTACATTTAGCTGAGGGATTTTACTGAAGAAATGAATGCGTAAATTGCACTCCCTGGAAGAGTGTCGTTTTTATTTTGGACCAATAATGAGATTGTCTGGTTCTGATCATTTGTGATGGAATTAGAGATATGAAATTGGTGTAGTTCTTGATGCAATGAAAAGATTAAGTGGCAGAGGTAAGTTATTTCTTTAAATACTGATCCTTGCAGATCTACTGAAGCAAAAGAACACATCCAAGTATAAATAAAAAATGGCCATAGAACGGGCAACCACCGATCGTAATTGAAACATAGTCTTCGGCTAAGTTACAGGCATCAGACAGCCGAATTTCCTACTGAAATACAAAACAATACGCACCACACACTTTACGTACAACGAACCGAGGACTATCGAGATCGTTTCCCTTGTGCATCGCTTATCTTTAAGTAGGATAAATTGAAAGCACCATTGTTCATAACGAAAATGATCAAGTTCCCATAAAACGCAATCAACAATGCATTTGGGGCAAATCCTTTTTTGGCACAAATTTGGCGTCGTCTGCCCATTTGTGGAGCTTAGTACTGGCCCATTGGTGGTGGTTTGGCCGTCATGAAGCCGTGTATGTGTGTGCTCCCATTAAAATTGTTTAAAAACTCTACGGTCATCATTTCATCCCTAAAATACCAAGCGGCCGGCGTTCGCCCGTTGTGCGGCCATTTTTTATTTTTACTCGGGCAGTAAAGTCACTTATGTCTTCTATTTCTTCTTACATGGTAATACGGTTCTTGTATGATTCGGACCTTTTGAAATCCTGATTGTTTGACTGTCATATAGACTTATCCATATAAAAAACCGCCTAGCTAGCACAGATTGTAATTTGTAACAAAAATATATTACAAGTTTAGTCACTTATATCAAACAATATTTAGATTTAGGTGGGAAAGCTGAGTTGAATTGAATGGACCCTATTTAAACTCAACTGTCGCATATAACCCGGTTGACAAATGATTAAGTCTTGTCGTCTGGAGAAAAGTGGGAGTGACAATTGAAGTAAATTAAGGCTCAAAGAAGCGGAGAAAGGCAAAGACCCTCAAGGAGAGATAGCAGCTAGATAGCTCATCCAGCCCGATAGTGCAAAAGCGTGGACAGAAGGTTTTCGGTACAATGCTGTCCACCTTTTGACGCAACTTATTTTAGTGCTGTAACTAATCCTTTTCTTGTTCTGATATTCCTTCTGTAGATTCGTGCAAAGTGAAAAACGTTATGTTATAAGAAAAACTTTTATTAAATTAAAGAAAATCCCGGAAACTTTTGCTCGAATTGATGTTCAATTTACGATTTTCTAAACAGTTTATTCCTCGTTATATTTATAAGACCGAAAGATAACATCGATAAGACTCTCAGGATTTCACCTGGTAAATGTATAGAGTTAAATTTGAATTTCTTAAATAAGAATAAAATTTACGGATGACTGAGCCAAAAAATTTCACTAACGATAAATTTTTTAACCCTTTTCAGAATCGTCCCCGGGGGGAATAAGAAATTCGCAATATTTTTTCTTACTAAAACGCAATATTATTTTTTTTATTGCATATGTATGTTATAAGGTACACAGGATCATATGTAAATAATATTTTATAAAAGGTGTCAGCACTTTTCAGCACTGATATATTTTTCCTTCGTCGATACATATTTTCCAATAATGTTCCTTTATGTATTTGTAGAAATTTATGCATGAATTACAAGGAATATTTTTTGAAGCTTGAACTGAGTGGAGTGTGTGCTGGTTATGCTCATATATCGTGTATTCTAAATGTATATGGATGGTTCAAAATATATTCTGGCATGGAAATTTAAATTTGTTCTACATAGATCTTAAGGGATGTGACAACTTAAAGGTAAAATGTGGTGGAGTCAAGACGACGAGGAAAGTTAACCGATTTTTTTTTTCTTTTTTGATATTCTAAAAGCTGCTGTATACACGTTTCTGAGACGTGATTATTTCTAATATCTATGACTTAGAAAGTTAAAATTATTGGATTTTTGTGAGTGGTTGGTAGGATTGGTGGATTTTATCGTGTTAATGTTTGCGAAATGTAAATTAGCGTCCTTCCAACTAAACGTCTTGTTAAGCGTAATTTAATAAGTCTATGTTACACGTTTATTTCCCTATTTTTATTTAGGGAATATAAAGTAATCAAACGGTGATATCCATACCGTAGAGCAGTGCCGGCGGATCGTTTTAGGCTTGGGAGGGTAGTCAGACAAACACCACCCTCCTCCGAAACTCTTATTTAGTAACAAGGTAAGTCACTTCATTGTGAATCGGAAGAAGCTTAATTTTAAAACACACTTGGAGAGCATGGCGGATAAGGCGTCCGCTATTTCTGCAAAATTTCCAAGAATGATGCCCATTATGGGGGCCCAAACTGATTCGTCGCCTCCTGATGGTGAGGGTGTTTAGCTTAGACTAGCTTTACGCAGTGCGAGTGTAGGTAGCAGCATTGAACAAAAAGGCCGGCTTTAGCTAGACAGAAACATGCGTGCGTGCGGTCTACTTTCAACCTTTTCCGCATTGCCACAATTTTGCACGATACCGCGCAGACGAAAAATGGCAGATGTCGTTAAGGTGCCGCCGATCGAAGCCCATTAACGAAAACATGTTCTGTACAAAATTTCATAACATTCGGTCAAGCCGTTTTTTTGTTTAAATGAAAAAACTTCGTCTAAGTACACAAGCGCTTGAATTGATTAGTTTTTCTAATCTATATTAATATCAGAAAATTTCTGTATGTATGTATGTATGTGTGCGCTATAGCGGTCGCACCAGTCAAAGCAGAGCTTCAAAATTTTGTATGAAAATCCGTGGGGGTCTTCCATGAAACACCCCGATTTTAGAAATTCAACATGGCCGTTCAAAAATGACCGGTTTTTGAGGTTGGTGATCAAAACTTTTAAGTCCAAAATGGACACGCCAATATGGCCGACGAATTTGCCAATTGTATTCAATTGTATTGCAATGAACATTGGTATCTGGGGGTTTTTAAGCTAGCAAATAACGAATTTTCGATCAGTGATTATAAATTTAAAATGGCGGACGATATTTTCCAATCGTATTCCGATTACAAAGCAAATCGCTATCTGTGAGTTTTTGAGGTTGCAAATAACGAACCGAAATTTATAAATTCCAAATTGCGGCCATCTCATTTCATAGTATCATAAAACATATTCCAAGTATTATAACTTTGTATTTTTTCATTTCTTCTTCGACCTGTGCGAGTCTTATGCTTTTCTCCTTACGTCGCATAATCCTATTTTAGTCCTTTTTCGTGTTTCAAAAGTCCTTGCAATGTTATCCGTCCAATTCCAAAGCTCTGCTTCAGCTTCTGAAATCGGAAGGTACTACATACAGCTATGTGGTAATGTTGGGATTATGTTTTCTTGTCTTTTCAACTCTTTTAATGTCAACTCAACCTTCGACATCGTATGCGGGGTTGAAATGTCATGTCAACCTCAACTGAACTTTTCAACGGAATCATATACAAGAATCGGACAAGATTCAACACCGCACTCCAAAACTTATTCGTGATGCCCCAGTTTTCTCTTCAGTGACCTCATGGACCCAGCGAAGAAATGTAGCAGCACGTGCAAATTTTATTGCCGTCGTGACAGCGACTGTCCCAATGGGATAAACAACAGTTATTAAACCTCCTGCAATACTCCTAAACTTTTTAATCTGTCTTAACGTTTGGCTATTCTTCGAGCTAAGCTTACAACTAAAAATTGCTCTTAAGATAACATAAACAAACATCTCCGCAAACACGTTTTTTTCACTTATGCTTTATCCGAGATTTTCCAAGAAGTGATCCAGCAGAGAAAACAGGACCAAATCTACCATATTAGCAATTATACATATAAAATTAAAACTAATCTGCCTTAGTTAATTAAGCTCCTTTCAGCAGCAGAACCAGCACTGTCAACTCGAAGTAAATGTCACAGGCACACACGGACTTAAACAACGGTCGAACGAAAGCAAACTTTGCAAGTGATGCATGTCAGCCTCCATGCCTTAGCATGTACTGCATGTGCAATATTGCAATTCATTTAATGAACTCTCAGTGAAATTGCATGCAAATTTCATCAACCATCGACCGCATCGTATCAACATAGGAAGTCGGTGGTTTCAGCTATATCAAGCCCAACAGTTATTTATAGATTGGCGTTCAGCTATCGACGGCACATTTCCGACATTGGATGTCGTGTCGTGTACCGTAGTCGCAATTGGACCCACGCCAACTCCCCAAATGCCAAGTGCTCGGCGACTGGTGCTATTCACTTGACGTTTACTTTAGCAGTGCAATGCCAGCGAGACGGGCCCGTCCGTCGTGTGAGTAACAAGAAAGTGCAAGTGACACACTGAGATCAATCACGAAGCTTTGGCCCAGATGCAATCTGCTGCAGGCGTGCATCCAGAGTGTAAAATGCCGACGTCAAAGTGAATAGGCGTTAATTTGACATATCAGTAGCGGGTGTTTATCTTGCTGTGAAGGCTGCCTGAATCATTTTTCGAAGAGTAATGAGATCTCATCAAGATACATGCTCCGGGCTGACATGTTCATTACTTGTCTGGGGGTAGAGATAAACAGCCCAGATGGAGATTTGTTGTTGCCTCTCGCGCCAAGGACTGCTGCGTGTTATGGGGGCTCGTAAGCTCCACGCCCGCCCCATTAACACTTTTCATCATTTTCACCCCTGCAAAATCTCGGAATTTTGCCGCTAATTTGTCCAAATAAAGCACATTACATGCCTCAGTAATTGCCGCACTGACTCATGTTAGGCGGAAAAACGGTGGAGCTCCACGTGCGGTATGGTGTCGGTCGGATTTACGTAAAAAAAGGAATCCCCTGAAAAATGTTAAAGCTTGGCATCTCTGCACAGCACCTAGCAGCACTAGGGCTGTTCCCAGCCCCGAAAGAGCCCCATCTGACTTTATTAGCAGACGATTTATTGGCGGCATATGAGGAATATTTCCCAGATCGACCCACATCGAACCGGAAGTTCTGGAATGGCCGGGTAAACATTTAATGAGTAATCTGATGTGCTTTATTAGGTCCAGACTGGGGTGTGATTTTCGAGTCTGGCAGGGATTAAGAAATTCCGAATGGATTCCCTGGGAAATTCCCCCACAAGCCAAGACGTTCGGACGCCTTAAGAAATGTGCTAAGGAAAAATATTAATAGCTTCTTTCGAAGGGCGATTATTAAAAATGAATTACGGACAGAACCAGAATTTTGCGAAAAAAATTAAAGCATCCTCGCCGCTTCGAATGTCCGTCGAGAAACAGTTGCATGCTATAAATTGAGAATGCGGACATCTGCCATCGTAAATCTTCTGACTGCTGAGTTGAGCAATGGCCGCGAGATCCTGAGACGTCTTCGATTTTTCTTGTTTGATATCTGTCGCTGCGTTTGATGCCTGTCGTCATCGAAAGACTTTCGCTGGAAACATTCTGATCTGTCTGACATCTTTCCTCTGTTACGTAAATAGCATTTGAGGTGGTCTTGCAGATAGGCGCGGTTCGTTAAGCAGGTTAATTGCACTTTTTTAGTGGCTTTAAACTGGCAAAGGTCTGATACAGGAAATTCCTTTTCGTTAAACATGCCGAATTCCGTATTTTTAAAAGATTTCGATGGCTCCTAATTATTTTATCATTAATCCATTAGGTAAATTGGCTTAATTGTTTTTTTATGCTGAAAATTTAATTAGACGAATTCTTTTGATTAAATTTATCGACAATATTTTTTAATGGAAGGGTCTGGTAAATGGGGACAATGCTCTTCGACATGCTGGTATTGAGGAGCGATAAATGCTTTTAGAATGGAATAAAAAATTTTAAGACATTGAAATTAAATGTTTTACTAGCAGAGCTAAGTGGTAAATTTTTGCTGCACAGTTTAGCTTAGCTATGCAAGTCTTTCTTTAAAAAAACTCTAGCCGTCCTTTTAGAGTTCTTAATAAGGGGTTATAAAGGCTACCAGTTTTCTACCCCGAGACGCTCACTTTTTAGGGGGTATTATGGTCAATTAGGTTATGAGACGTTCAAGTTCGACTACGTTGCTAATTTTTTTAGGTGTCATTCCTGGTTGTATTTGGAGGAAAAATGTGTTCTAGGAAGGAGGCTAATCACTAAGGTACAGGGTGTTTACGAAAAAACAATGTATTTTTTTAGTTTATTTAGAAATGAAGAAGTTTTTCAATTCCGCGATGACGGGACTTTCAGCGTCACCGACTCCCGGCCTGTTAGTTACTTACGCAAAGAAAACGGCAATTGGACTGACTCAAGTAGAGAATCCCTGAAACTACTTATGGACCCCTACTTCCCTAGTAGTGCTATGGCTGAGACAGCTATCACGGTAAATCCTTCAACCTCACCACAGCTGGTCAAATTTATCATAAGTAGAGCAAAAATCAAATGGGCTGTAAGGCACAAACAGCTCTAGAGCTACCTCTGAATGTCGCAGATCTCTTAAAGAGATGGCTCAACATTCAGGACCTTCCAGTTCAGGACCCGCAGTTATAGAAGGATCGCTTACCGGACACTGTCTGATAGGGACGCCTAGTTCTTGAGACCTAGGATTTTTGCAAAAGCTGTAAGAATCCGGACGAGGAGGAAAGTCTACTACATCTCCTATGTCACTGTCCAGGCCCAAGCAGAAGGGGACTCACCACATTGGTGAGCCTTTTCTAAGCACGCTTACAGAAATCTCGAAGATAGGGATCCCTGAACTTAGAAAATTAGATACTCCCTCGGGAGCAAAGAAACGACATTTTAACATCAGGTTTTAAGTGGGATCACATCACAATGGACCTATCCCTTTGGCCTAAGTGTATGAGCTTAAACTAACAGCTCAGCCATATCTTACGTAACCTAACCTAACCTAGTTAATGATGTATCCCTGAGGTTTCTTGCCTAGTTTCTTCGGTTTTCCGATTCTGGTCAATTCGGCAGGTCTACCACCCTCCTCCTTTCACACCCTGGACTTGGGACCAGACGACGGCGGAAGCTGGTTGACCTAGTTACCCCAAAGGTTTTAACAGACTGTCACCTTGCACTTTTGGCTAAATTGCAAGCTATTGACAAAGCAAAACACAGATCTCACAAAGTTTTCTTTGTGGCCATTCAACCTGGATAATATTGGATGGTGTCGTATCTAAACCAAAAACCATATCTACCGGTGTCCTCAGGAGCAAACGATATTATCCGCCGTTTTGGTAATCTTTATTAAAGTTATCCCCTCATCATCCTATCCCCTTCATATCTTCGCTGATGACGGTACTTTGCGTTATATATATATATATATATATAGATTTTCGAGGGATACCGAATCAGACCACTATTTGCGGGTCCCTTTTCGTCCCTCTGCCTAGAGTCATCTTATTGGGGTTGCAGTGGGTTGTCCCATTGCTCCCTTACTTCGACTCCCCTAGTTATCGCGAGCAGCTGATTGAAGGGAGTCTGCCTCATGTCCTCCATCCAATGGAGTCCAGTTATGGCAGCCCTTTTCCTCGCCACCGCCGGACAGTGACACACTATGTGTGTGGCCGTCTCAGGTTCCTCCAGGCACATCCGACAGGTGTCATCCTCCAGAATTCCCATTCTTTTTAGGTGATACCTGAAACATCCGTGTCCTGTAATCAGTGCCACCAACCATCTGAGGGTTCTCCTTTGCATATGCAGGATCCTTCTTCTGGCTGCGGTAATCGGCAACGTAAGCACCATCTTAGCCTGCCTACACGTGGTCATAGCGTCCCACCGTCTCCGGTGTTCCTCAGCGACCCATTTCTCGATGCAGTTCCTCACCAACCCTCTGCCAATGGCAGAGTATGGCTCCGGTCCCCAGAATTCCGAGGTTGACCCCTGTTTTGCCAGGTTGTCAGCCTTTTCGTTCCCATCGATGCCTGTATGTCCTCTAACCCAAGCTAGCGTCACGTTGTTTTGTTTCGCACACCTGTTCAGTTTTTGGACACATTCCAACGCCAGAGACGCATTAATCTCTGTCTGATTCATGCGCTTAATCACAGCCTGATTGTCCAGTGCTATAAGGATACTTCTTCCCTGCACCTGACCCTCACTTATGTGATCCAGCGCGTGCAGCAGAGCAAGCATTTCCGCCTGGTAGACTGAGGTGTAATTCCCCAAAGCCAGAGAGCAGGTCAGATTTAAGTCCTCCGAGAAGACTCCCGCACCTGCTCTACCGTCAATCTTGGATCCGTCCGTGAAGATATATATGTCTTCCGGTCTCCCTTCGGGGAGCGTTCCGTTCCCTATGAGGGTTTTATGATACCTTTCGGTCACCCTCATTTTTGTGATCCCTTCCATGGGCATCATGAGCTCCCTAATCCCTTTAATGCGATCCAGGATCTTCATGTGCCCATATAAGGTTCCTGACGCCTGCCATGCGGCATCACGTCTCATCCGAATCGCTGAGGCTGCCGCAGTCTTCATCACCTGGAGATCTAACGGCAGCAGACCTAACAGCGCCTCCAATGCCGCGGCGGGTGTGGTGCGGAAAGCACCGCTCACACCTACGCAGGCCATTCTTTGCACCTTGTCCAAATGCCTCTTGACGGTTTTCTGTGTGGCTTTAGTCCACCAGACCACCGAGGCATAAGTTATGATGGGTCTCACCATCATGGTATATGTCCAGTATGCTAACCTTGGTGAGATACCCCACCTTAGTCCACATACTCTTCTGCACTGGTGAAGCACCCTTGTCGCCTTCTTAATCTTCTCTTCAACGTGGTATTTCCAGGTTAGTCGCGAGTCCAAGTATACACCCAGATACTTGACCATCCCAGACACCTTGATCCTCGATCCAAAAAGCATGAGGGGCTGAAAATCCAGATCTTTAATCTTCCTAGTGAAGATTATCGCGTCTGTCCGTCCGTCTGTCCGTTGGGTATGCAGATGATGTAGCGATTGTACTTTGCGTTACTTTGATGACGGTACTTTGCGTGCCAGACCTTTATCTTCTAGATCTTGAACTCATCTCCACTCTCCAACTCAACTCAACCTTGATTGGGGCCGAAAGAATGGTATCGTGTTATATCTAACAAGGCCTGATCCACCATCGCTTCCGTTTCAACGAACAGTCTGAAGCTAATCTATCTTTTAACATCCGTGAAGGTGCCTAAGAATCTGCGATGAAATGACCATATATTTGAAATCAATAAACAAGCATGGCAGTTCAGGGAATTCTGAGGCGATACAAACTACTCCACCAGCCAGTCCCCATGCTATAATCTGCAACTGCTACATTCGACCCAACCTGAATAGAAATTCCTTATTTGGGTTGCAACTTAGAACACCGCATTATCATAGTTGAGGAAGGTGCAAATCTCGCTCGTCCGAACTCACTGCAGACAGCGCCTTTTACTCCTTCATAGAAATATTGAGCCAACAGGAATGTAGCCATCCTGTCAAAATTTTACTAATATTTTCACGTTAACTGCTCAACCGGCACTAAAAAGTTCCTACTTCAACAGCACCACTTCTCACAATAAAATCGTTTCATTCTAGAAACTTACAACCCTCAGTTTCAAGCTAGCACCAGTAAAGAGATTCGGTAAATGTTTAGAATTGTAGACTCCCCCAATTTGCAGCTCCAGCCGTTATAATAAGAAAAACATGCCTCCCCCGTCTTGAATTAATATTTGGGCACTCAAAAATCACCCTTAATACCTCAAAATTTTGTGGAGCTATTGTACTCTGGAGACCTAATTCTTACGTAACATTTACCAAGGATTAGTTCGTTTCGTGAATAGAACAAGTTGAATCTGAAACAATATTCTGCAGCCAGTATTTTCACATTCGTACAACATCTAAGAGTTCAAAGGCAAGGTTCATCGCCCTCTCCTACAGGTCCGTCCAGAATCTTCTTAGCCTATTACCTTTATATCTTTTATTCTATCTTTCGAATTACTACTGGAAATTTCACCATGACTTGAATGCCATGACGACCTTGTACTACAAAGGGCGACTCCCAAGCTTAAGTCGGTGTCACATAAATAAACAAAAATATCTTATTGCTAATTTTAAAAGTATATTTCTAATTGAAAGTAGGGCAGCTATCATCAAATTTTCACAATCTCCCAAATTTAAAAATAATTCCCACGATTTCGAAAGGATTGAGGAAATTTTAATATCTCAGATGACTAATCCACAAGTGTTATCATTGCAATTAAGACTGAAGTCGTTAAATATCTTTGACAGACTTTTTCCGAAAAGCTTTAAATTCTAAATAAAGCCTCGCGCCGCCCACCCTGCCCTCGGCGTGGCATCTTAATCGACGACATTCATCTTAGCTTAACGAGTAACGACGATCTTCAAGACGTTCCATTGTGTGGATACAACAAATACCGCTCAGTGACTAATTACCACTAGAGGCTTCCCCGGCAGGCCCGAGATCCGAGTAAATACCCGGCATGACAACATATCGCTCTCCGAAGACAAATAATCTGCAAAGACCAAACAAACTGAAGGAGTTACGGGGCTGTTTGCGTTTGAAATTTAAGAGCCTACGACGACTCCAAGTGCCCCCCAAAAGTTTTGTATGGATGGCGAAAAGTCGTAGCCGGAGCCCACCCCCGCCCGGCGCCCGGGCCCGGGGATGATGTAGGGCCTTCGAAACTTATGGCACAATTACTATGCTATAAAAATTCCCACCAAATAATTGAACCCCTGGTGTGCCGCAGCAGCGGGAGGGGTGGGTCTGCTTTTGAGTTGAGTTCATTAAAGTGCGATTTCGGGGTGAATTGTGGAGTGGCGGCTTGGTGTGCGCTATCCATTATTCAAGAAAGCGCCTGCAATTAAAAATTAAATCATAATCCCCCATCCCCGGTGTGCTGCCGGCAGTAGCGAAATCTCGCCCCCGGCAACCGTTGCGCCATAGGCTATACACAGGGTATTCGCTGCCATTTGGGAGCGCCATAAACCGAGCGGAGTGTGGGCGATGAATAGAGGGAAGCGAAGATTCAGACAAGCCACCGCCTTTCATGGATAATTTATGGATCAGAGACACACTGGGGCTCTGTGTAAGATGTTTGGCGCTAGCAGGAAGCACCGCCGCCACGGCCAGCTACAACGTGGCCATAAAGCAGGCGGCAATATAAAAAAAATTGGGGAATTGGGGCTGCGTGGACAACAGTCGGGAGCCGTAAAGGCCAGCAGAGTTAATGAGGCACTTCAATTCATTTAGTACAGGGGGGATTCCTTCTAATTCGCTAAAAGGTGGTTATCGTAAGTGATCTGGCTAAGAGCATCCACCGACCGGCACGTGGCCACGGGGTTATTTTTACGCATAGCCGGTGGAGCGCGCATAATTTCCGCTGCCTCCCACACCTTTGTGCCGGGTGCCGTGCGTATGTAGATCTCCTTGGCAGCGCTACAACTTCATTTCTTTCGTCTGGCGTTAATTTGTTACATACGACGGACTCCCCCAAAGTTCCGGTAATCTTCTGAGTTAATTGGGATTAAATTGAAATGACTTGGAGAGTTCGCCTTACACCGGTGAGCTGAGTCGAGTTGAGAGCTGTTCACCCAGCGGCTTACATTAGCCAGAGAGGCTTTAAGCAGATTAAGTCAAGGGATTTAAAGCAGGCAGGTATATTAGGTAATTGATGAGGGATTTACTTCGCCTAATCTCGTCTTCTACAAGCTAGCTTGGTGTGATAGGGGTATGATTTTTTTTAAATACAATTTTTCTTGTGAAATTTTTAAGAGTTTTCTTTACTTTTTCATTTCGTCTTTCATTTTTTATCAGTCGACAAACTAGTTGCGCATGACTTGAACTGTAGTTTTGGTTTTTTTAATATAATTTTATCAAAGTGGATTTATAAAATAAGTATTTCTTCAAATTTTAGAGCATTCGAAAAAAACGAAAACTACAAAATCAAATCTTGTAATCTTCTGTGGTTAGTGGAGTTACTTTGAACACCCATTCAAATCATATCTTTGTCTTCTTAAATGGTGCTACAGTTCTGCAGGTCTTGATTCATTACAACAAACATTCTTATATGTTGATGTTGCTGATTGGTATTGGTCTGGTAAATTCTCATATGGTACCGGACGACAGATCCTATTGAAAGAAGCTTCACTTAGATCTTAGATCTAAGATCTTAAAACCAGCCTTAATGGCAAAGACGTCACTACTAATTGGGAGTGAAGATTTGCCCTTTGTCATGTTAGACATGCGCACCAAGGCCGACTCACAATGCTCCCCAGCCGTATACGGTGAAAACCTGAGACTTCCAAAAGTGCGAAAAGTCTTGAATTGATGAGTAAAAAATCTTGCAAAAAGTCTTCCACAAAGTCTAAATGTGGAAGACAAGACTTTTTGCTCATTACTACAAAATTTTTGGATCTTGCAGTCTTGCTTGTCCTTGTCCGGTGTTGCCTTGGTCTTACTTTGGTCTTGCTACGAATGTGTAATGTTCTTTGTTTCAAACGAACGTTCGATATTTAAGTTTCAATCATCCGTTCAGTTCATTGGATTTCTACGATGAGTTTTCAGTGCAATCCATGTACTTTTTTCACAGAATATTCTTTGGAAACGAAGACGTCACATTGCGTACAGGTCGTTGTTGTCGGTCGGATTTCCTGGAACATAGCATCTTCCTCGCTTGTTGCCCCGATTTTGCTGCTGTAGTTCTGTCAAATGACTGACGCCGATTTCGCGCACAGCTTGCAAAATTTGAGGTCGTAGCAGTCGACGAGCGTTGTCATGTCCTACTAGTCTTGGAAAGCTCCGTCTAGAACGTTCCCCTTGAATTTTTCTCTCGGTAGGTAGGGTCTACTTCTGCAAACAACTTGTATGCCTTTAATCCAGCGAAGTCTACAATGTCGAAGAAGACTGCGAGGGGCCATCTTCTCGTGCCGCGTTTTGTAGAATAAACCGTTGCCATTTGATCGACAATATATACTCCTGATTTCGTTGAATTATAGAACAATATGACCTCTGGTTTCTTCTGACCCTCGGTGGATATGTCAAACGTGTTGTGCTTGGTGTAGAGCAAAATACACCTTTGTTTTTCTTGGGGACATAAGATGCAATTACAGTTTTCTCAGCGTAGGCGAAACTGATAAAAAGTTCTATTCTCCCCTTTGACGACAGCATTTATTTTGGTAGCTCATTGCGGTTCTGCCTCGTTGTCCAAACCAATGTCATGTTCTTTTGAGGCCGTTCTTGCGCAGGGAAAAACATGTAAAAAAGTTCTCCTTTCTTGTTTACCTTGCTTCTGGGTTGTCTAATCATAGACTTCGAAATATGTCTTCGACTCATGGAGAAGATGGAGAAACTATACTCTTCCGACCAGACCAGAAGGATCTTTCCTCGACCCTTTACACTCCATACATCAACAGCCGTCGAAGGAATGCAAGAAGTTCCTTTGTGTCGATGTTAGTCCAGCGGGTAAAGTATTCATGATCCTTTTTCAGATCATATTCACGTTGGTTTGTGTATTCGATGACGAAGTCCAAAATATCGTCGGTAAATAACTTTTGGAAGAAATCCATTTTTGATTCAATTTGCATATTTCCCCGAAGGCCGGATGCAAACTTTATTATGTTCCTCGATGGTTGCCTGCAATGTCGGTGGCTGAGGGGTCCAATTTATCGTACCATGCGGCAATTTATCGTACCGGGGACATCTTCCTCCGATAAATTGATCATCTATGATTTCATCGATATCCAATGCAGAATGCACTACCTACTACCTTGAGGCTTCTTAAGTTACGCAGCACACTAATCTTTTTCGAGATAATGCAATATCCAGTATGTGATGATGCAATTGTTTCCGGGATGGTGCATTAAAAAACATGTAACTTATCTGGGGTCCTTTTGGACTTTTGGATTTGGTTAAGGGTAGCCTGGGGTAGACACTGAACATCCCATCTGAACTCTTGGTGTTGTATAAGCTCAAGTTTTTAAGGAGCCGGCTGAGCTATAGATACAACGATCAAGTTTAGCGAGAGAGCCTCGTCGGAGTGTTATGCCTCCTGAAACAAGTAAATCCCGCTACCACCCGACAATACCAGACTACCTGTTGAACAATGAGGTGTACCGTCCGCTTATTAAAGGACTACCAGGATTGGCATTGTTTTCTGCTTCCATACTTCCAGTGCATTAGAAAACGAATGACAAACTGTCAATTCTCATGACCCAGTAATCGTCGAGTAGAAGAAAATAATCAAAGCAGGAAAATATCAAAGTTAGAAAAAACTGAAAGTACTTACAGGCTTATTATTTATGTAGAAAATGACGAGAGCCCAAATAAGAAATAAAAACAAATATCTGTCATTTTTAATCAGTGCATGACCTTCTTAAAAAGATTGCAAGAAAATTACCAACTTTTTTCAAACCCATTTACATATTGTTTTCAATTGCCCCCTTTTTCATTAATATGGCAAATATAATAAGAAAAATAATTAAGTAGACGATTCTGATGGAACATTGCTTTATACACTTTCTGGTATGTTTTTTTTTCATTTCAAAGGATACACATCCTTTTAGCTTTCTGTCGTTAACTCATAGAATTCGAGGAAAACCAAGAATCAAGTTATACATTTTTCCAATACTGGGACCAAAAATATTTCTCTCGCCCCCTTTTTCTCTGACAGCGTTCAAAACAATTTTAATAAAGCTTCTCATAAATAAGTATGTGCGAGTATTAGCTTCGAAACAGGTGGGAAACATGTTTTATGTGGTATAAAATTGCGGGACAAAATAAGAAAAATCAAATTTTCCATGTTTAGTATCTTAAACATATGTACATACATATACATATTTGTAAACACGAAATTCGCCGAAAACAGCTCTTAAATATTTATTGGCGCATTTTTTTCTGAAAAGTAAAACCCTCTGGGGCCAGAATTTGACAAAACACGTTATTTTTCATGTTTACATTATTGTTGTGTATTCTTTGCAAAAAAACAAACAATCTTTGCTTGAGTGCAATAAATTGGCTTGAGCAGGAAAATAATAAAATAATGTTTAGTATCCATAAGGGGTCGTACATTAATTATGTGTGGCGTTTAGAGAGGGGAGGGGGTCGAACCGAATCTCACCCAATCCCACATGGGAGTGGGGGTTTCGGCAAATCTCACGTAATTTTTTTCCACAAGAGAGTGAAAATAAATTTTTATATGTGAAAAAAATCAAGTATTGTAGTCACCCTTTGTACTACCAGTTTGTCTTGCAGTTAAGGTCATTGGCGCAATGTCTAGTAGCAAGATTGGTTTGAAGCAGAGTTCGGAAACGCACATCCGCGTGCGCACACAATCGACTCAAAATTTATTTTTCGACTCATACATATGTGCACACGATATAGTTCAACCGCACACAGCTCACGTGCGTGAGTAATTGACAATTGTCCTTATTACTCACGCATGTGAGCTGTGTACGCTTGAAATATATCGTGTGCGCACATGAGTTGAAAAATGAGTTTTGAGTCGTTCGTGTGCACACATGAGGAATTGGAAATACTCATTTGTGCTCACGAACGACTCAAAACTCATTTTTCGAATCATGCGCGCACACGAAATTATTCAGGGGCCCACAGCTCACGTTCGTGAGTAATAAGGACAAGCAAAGCGCACACAACGCATGTATACGTGCGTTTTGACGCACACAAGATTTATCGCACACGTGTAAGTGTGCTTTCTGTACTCTGGTTTAAACAATAAAGGGTATGGGGGTGAGCCCATGAGTTCTTCTTCTTTTCTTTACGCTCCTTTAATCCCTCATGTGGACATAGGGTGGAAACAGTTGCCCTCCAGCGGACTCTTTTTTGTGCCACAGCTTCCAACTCCGACCAGGATCTCCTAGTTGTTGCGGCTTCTTCTAGTAGGGTTCTCCTTGTTGTTCTAGGACGGGATCTTTGCGGATTCTAGTCAAGGGCCTTGGGGCTTGATTTTCGTTTTCGCGTCGGGCAAGATTTTCGTCTTCGCGTCGCAAGGTGTGGCCAACCCAATTCCATTTCCTTCGCCTGATTTGGTCGTCTATCCTTTCTTGGCCGGCACGGCGCCATAGTTCTTCGCTTGAAATTCTATCTTGCCACTGGGCCCCATGTGTTGCGGGAAAAATATTGCCGTGCAGGCAGGAGGTTCTGAATTTCATTGGAATAGTCGCTCTGGCAATAGTCATAACGAATAGAGAGGATTGCTACATTGAGTTGGCTTAAAGGAATGAGTTTGATGGCACGATTTTGCACCTTGTCGAAGCAAGCCAAGGTGGCTTTTGGGGTGCCTGTCTAGATATATGAATTGTATTCAAGGCGAGGCCGAATGTAAGATTTGTAGATTGTAGCCAGGCCAGCTGGCTGGAGGACGAACTTGCATCTCTTAAGAAATTCAAAGCATTGGTAGGCGATTTGGAATAGTTGATCATTCCATCGCAGATCCTGCGTTAGGGGCCCATTACATGATAGGTTTTGCTGTCAGTTTAACACAGTTATTGCTATGACTGAAAGAACACCTACCGTTTAAGGCGATGATTGATGTAATTATCTGAATATTTTGATTTCTATCAATCACGGCAGATTGACGCTTGCATGAACGTGTAATGGACGCCTTAAAGCTACCCCTAGGATATTAAGAGTTGAGTCAGCCCTTAAGCCAGGTCCAGACTCACGCCGTGAACAACCGCGACCACTCGTGAACGCAAGTGTGGATAGTTTTCTCGTCTAGTTCACTCTTTGTTTTCGTTCTGAGTGAATACGGTGTAAATTCTCGCCATGAATTCACGGCGTGAGCGTGGAGCCGCCTTTACATTCTCTTCTTCCACGGAGATAGAAGGTATATCGGTGTTATCGAGAAAACTGGGATCAATTAAGTAAAAAATGTCTCTCCTTTAAGATGTCGCTGAATCCTACACAAAATTATTTAGCGCGTAGCAATGCAGCCCCTCGAATATTTAGCTGCCACCGGCTAGCGTACAGCGTTCGTAGCGGGTGGGTGCAACCCGAGGAAAGGTCCTACTTGGTGTGTTGAGTTTACGCCCGTAAATGCATGTTTCTATAGTCCAAATACAAGATATTTTTTAAAATTTTAAATTTAATTTTAAATTTCAAGACATCTCACCTAGGGGAAGGGGGTGTCGAAAATCACAAAAATCGCCTCATGTAATTTATGGACGACCCCTAACTGCATGATGAAAGGAGAAATTAAAAACTTGGTTTTTGATACAATTACAAAATTTACCTTAAAATGTTGGCGAAATTTTTAAATTTTTAACCATCCCTATGCTGTCATCACTATATACAACTAAATACTCAAAAGTTCATTAAGTTTCCAGTGCTAAGATCTTGATATTACGTAAATCCGTGAAAGACTTTTCATCTTGCCATTACAAGACCTTCGACGCAAAATTCTGTAATACGCTACCGGGCACAACACCAGCAAGCACTCTTCCTTGAAGGTCAGCCCGAGAAAATCTGGAAAAATCCTTTTATCCCCTCCCAGTTGCAAAACAAGAATTTTTAATGTTATATAATTTACATCCAGAATCTCGGATTCTTTTCTGCAAAATATCCTGAAGGAAATTTCCTCCGAACGCAATTACTCTCCCAGTGACTAATTAACAAAGGATACTTGGGCAAGTCCTTCAGCAAAAACCGGTCCTTTTCCTTTAGCAAATTTAAGCAAGTTATCAGCTTCCTACCCATTTGTGTTAATAATGGCTCCTTAAATGCCGGAGTCCGGCTCATTTCGTCGGCACCCACCGCAGCCCCAGCTGGAAAAAAAACAATGAACTCAACAAATCCTCAAATCTCTTCATAGTGATTACGAGCCATTATCAAACCGCAAAAAACACCAAAATTCGTGATACGTCTTGGTTTTAAGGAATTCTTTCCCACGGCCAGCATCACGCGGGTGGTCGGGCCAAAGGCGCAAAAAGCACGTGGTTCCCTGCGCATGAGCTTTCTGAACTATGTCGGCTCCGAGAGTGATTTATATGTATATGACGAAATGTGCTATACTCTTGCGGGGGTGTAGGGTAGTCACCGCTTAATCACCCCGAAAATGATAAGGCGCTTGTATCACGAGTAATGACGAATGTTAGATTCCTCCTGCATTTGTGGCCAGCGAAAAGGAATGAAAAGGGCAAAGAAGCAGCGATCAAGGAAATGGTGCTCATCTGGGTGAGCTGGAAGCTTTCCACAATAATCTTTCTGGTACAGCTGCGACGTTTATTCTACACGGAATTTCCGTTTTTTAATGGAAAAGGAAATTATTGCTACCGATAAAGCGCAGATAATAATGTCAGCTAGAATCTATGACCCGTGCACTTGGTTTACATTACTCGGCACACACTTGGTCTTGACTTTTTTCTTATTCTTGGTAGAGATTATTTTTAAATTCTTTCATATCTTTCAGCGAGGTAGATTATAATTTAATTGGGTAAACGACAACAATCAATTAACATATTTTTATATAAATGGATTTTTTGTGCGGTATTGCATATATTATTAAAAGAATTTTTTGTTATGAGATCATCATCATTGACCTAGTTAAAATATTCATATATTCTGGGGATGTAGAGCTCAACGCAATGCCACACAATTGAGGATATCGATTTTGCAAAATCGAAGACCCGTTACCAAATTGTTTTATTTTTTATTTTTGTTGCAATGGGATTGGTATAGAGTATAGTTCCAACGAACTATCCATCGCTTTCACTTTAAGTACCCTCCCTTAAGGCCCGGCACACATATCTGCACCGCGTCCGTTCCGTATCCGCACCGTGTCCGCGTAAAAACTAAGCTTAAGTAAATTGACGCGGTGCCGACACGGAAAGGTGTAGACTAACTGATAAGGTTTTACTTGTTTGCTTTCTCTCATGCGGTGCGGACACAGAACGGCTATAGGTGTCCCGTTCTTCAATCTGTCTTGTCTAGCCGGCTTTACACGATGCTATGAACACGAGGTTGGACGCTTGAGGATAGGACGCATGGTATCGCCGATACTCGAACTACGAGCGTCGAATGTCAAGCGTCCCACGTGTTGATGTTCGGACTGTTATCTATATTGAAACAAACGTTGAAAGCCAACATTCGCATTCTTCTTCTAAATCTTTCTTCGAACCGAGCTTACCAGATATTGCACAATGACAAGTATAACATGACGGACTGCTAGTATCACACTTGAGGACTAGGACTTCAAATAAAAAATATCCATACCACGTATCCACAGTCCAATATGCAATAAAGGAGATAAATTAACCGGAAAAACTTAAGAGACAACACCATTCACAAAACCTTCACAATTCTTGTGAAACAAAAATTAGAACCTAAAGAAAGAGGCTGTACAAAATCTCGGAATTAGTAGCCCCAAAACTGGTACGACTGATCAAATGTAAAACGAATAACTCACTGGCAAAATTAAACATCCTAAACATCCTGTAATAGTACAGTCAATCTGTCACGAAAAAATAGGGATCAGATCTCAAAGAATATCAAATTTTTTCCCATGTGAGAAAATTCGTGTTTCATAGTGTAATTATTGAATTAATTTGTACACATCGCCAAGCTCCAACTCGAAAACGGTAAGTTTTATAAAAAAATAGTTTAAATAA
Organism: Thereva unica; assembly: GCA_949987705.1. Classification (NCBI taxonomy): domain Eukaryota; kingdom Metazoa; phylum Arthropoda; class Insecta; order Diptera; family Therevidae; genus Thereva; species Thereva unica. The sequence continues at coordinate 135,475,105 of OX465282.1, forward strand.
AAGTTGTAGCTGATTTTGTGACGAACAACTTTCTCATTTACATCGTTGCAAAAAAACTATTTTTTTTAACGAAAATAACAAACACGTTTTTGATGCTTCAGCGCCACCTACTTTTTGTATTTCAAGTCGGATGGCGTCACTTCAATGACATAAAATGTAGTTAACAATGTCCTCTACATTTTTTGTTAAATAAACTTTTCACCAAAACCCATAGATTCTGAGAAAAACGCGTTTCAAAATTTGGACCCACTTTTTGGATTTTCTCAAAAACAGGGGGAGGGGGGATTTGACATTAACTTCATTACATGCCCCCCTAACGATTCATCAAGTCAAATTTCGGTATGTCATTTTTCGGAGGCTCACTTACAGATTGACTGTACTATAACAGAAAAGTACATCAAGGCCTTAAAGAAGGGGATGAACTGGACTGGAAAATATATACAGTCCTTAGACAGTTATACAGTCACAGATGAAATGTAAAAATGCCCATTGATTGGGCGGCGGACGTACCTTTATTCAAGGACAAAGTTCAAAAAAATAAGTTTTTTCCAAATATCTCTAAATGGTAAAGGTACGTTTCCACTTATACACTTAAGTGTATTCATTTACGAATGGAACCGAGGAAATTGCGCTTACATTTACTTATTTAATGGAACGTGTAAAGTGTAGTTATACACCTTTCCGTAGATCTGGAATTCTTAAGGAAAATGTCGTGGTATGAAGAAGCTCTAGCAGCTACAACTACAATGGTAATTATTTTACGTAGACGAAGGAAACTTAGAAACAAAATTAGTAAAAGGACATGCTGAATTCGTAAGTGAACTAAAAAACGGGAAAATCTTACAATTATTGGAAATATAGTGCAAGAGCTCGAATTAGTAGATAAGGGACTTTTTACTAAATAAAATTGGTCCTATTATATGTAGAAAATAAGACTACAGCTTCTGCCTAACATGGAATCAGCAGTAGCAATGCCAATATTTTTAAGGCGAGTCCAGCTCTCGTCGACGCCCGGCATCTCATCCCCAGGACTTTGGGGGAGTTCTAATGCATGACCGTAACGGTTTTTGACCATTTCATTGCGTAGTACAGCTGTGTTGACTCGAGCCTGATCAGCGGATACAACGCTTTTCAGCTTTGTAATGCGCTCTCGGAGCACCAAACCAACAAGATAGTGATCCGAGTCGAAGTTGACACCTCTGTACGCTCGTACCGTCATCAGACCCGGAAGGTGGCGGCAGTCTACCAACACATGGTCTATTTGGCTGCGAGTGGCTCCATCAAGAGGTACCTAGGTGAGTTTACGGATATCTTTACGCGCAAATCTAGTACTTGCAACGACCAAGTTCTTACTTGCTGCCATCTCTATAACTCGCTGTCCATTGTCATTAGTATTTTCATGCACGGCCTCCCGGCCTATTTTGGTGGTGGATCCCCCAGTATGATTTTTACATCATACCTGGGGCAGGCATTAAGTTCCCGTTCAACTAATTCTAAGAATTCTTCTTTATCATCATCTGGGCACTCTTCTGTAGGTGCGAGAACGTTTATGAGGCTGATGTTCTTACATTTACCTCGCACACTAAGAGTGCAGTCGTTTCGGCTTAACTCTTTTGGTGACCATAAAACCTACTCCGAGCACATATTGTTTTGTATGACAGCTGTAATATACGCCATACTTAGGTTTCTGTAAAACACCATTCCCGTCCATCTCATCTCCTGGATGGCGATAATGTCAGCTTTATACTTTGAAACGTTATCGGTTAGATGTTGAGTAGCTCGAGTTTTGTAAAGAGCTCGAACATTCCAAGAGAAAATTCATAAATCGTTTTGCCTTTTTCGTTGCCGTGGTCGGCGTCGTGGATTCCAGTATATGAGGCATGTTGCTCGTTCCGTAATTTTTTTTGTTCCGGGTGAGGTTATTAGCCTATTGTCATATTTCCTGGGCTAACACAATTGCGGGCAATTTAGCCGACGACGACTATACTCGTACTTACCTTCTCGAATAAAAATAAAAAATAGCCTTACAACGGGCGAACACCGACCCTGATTGAAACACAGTGCGCGGACATGTGCAGGGCGTTAGAAGGTTATTTGGCAGACTGTACGGCCGTTCACCTCACCCACACTGGCATACACTTTTAAAAACAGATACGAAAAAAAAGTTTTTTCTTACTTACTACCAATAGCCGGCAAAATTATACGTGTATACATATGGGCGCAATTTAACTACTCAAAAAAGAAATTATTTTGGGTGAAAGTCTAACTTTGGCTTACCAATAAAACTCAAAATTCACCGCGTATTTCTAGAGAGAAAAGTCATGAAAAATATCATCAGACTCTTTTTGGTTCAAATTCGCTGTTGCATGCCAGTGTGTACAGCTCTCACTACTCGGCCATTTAAATATTTTGGTCAAGTTTGGCCGTCGTGTGCCCGTATGTGCTCCCAAGCGGATGGAATTCGCCCGTTGTAAGGCCCTATTTTATTTCTACTGGGGTTATTGTATGATTTGTACGTAATAACATAGGTATTCTACCTAAAAGAAATGTCTTTAAAAAAGTTAAGGACGCACCGTGGAATGGGGTTAGTTTGATTCACGGGGTAACATTGATAAAAACTTTATATTTTTTTAAAACAGGAATTGTTTAATTTCTGAACACAACCGAAAAATTTCGTCTTTTGCGTTGGCAGCACTGAATGTCACTCTTTGACATTGCCCAAGCGCTGCACGTACAAACAGATCGCTACCGGAGATTTTCATAAAAAACTGTGAGTATTGTGTTTAAAGTATTTTAGAGGTTAAAATAACTTCCAGGGTAGCGGATTGGATATGAAAGTTGCTAGAAAAAAATGATAGTTTATGTTGTTATGTTTTTAATTAGCTTGAGAAAGAAGTTGTTTTTGTATTCTAATCTCAAAAATTTCATTCAGTGGAGGTTTATTTTCTATACGGGGTTTTTCCGTGAAAATATTAGGGGGTATCAAAGTAACCCCACGTACGGTTTAACATTGACCACTCACATTTATATTTTTCACCGACATATTATTTATTTAAAAAAGAATCTAATTCATTGTATCGATTGTATAGTAAAAACCGATATTCCAATTTTTTCTTCGTCTTCGGTACGTTTGTATTTTAGAAAATACGGCCATTTGAATTTTTAAATTGATCAATGACACCCCATTCCACGGCATACAAATATCTTGCACGAGGCGCTAAAATAGCTAAAGCCGGCCCTGAGTGGATGATGGAGATGTTTTTATTTTTGACACTCTTTGACTTGGGTTTGGTTCGTACTAGACTATATTTGATTTTTCAACACTAAAATAAAAGTCAGAAATCATCAATGCTTTTATAAATAATTTTCTTTCAATTGTAATTTTGTTTCTCATAATTTGCCGAATTTATAGCGGGTACCCCTTGTACGATTATATAATCAAAAATGTTTGTTTACTTTGCTTAAACTGGACGGGGTCACCAAAAATTCATTCTAATGTAAATTGAAAGTTAATAATAAATCCAAGAGATAAATATATATTGCTATTTATATCTTAAAATAAAATTTATCTAATCCAGTTCTTTCTTACAAAAAAAAACGAAAATAATAAAAGGAGACCTGTTGCAAGAGCTCTAAAAATTGATACCCATTCTTTGCTCTTAAATCCTTTCTCGTGAAGTAAAATAGATATATACATACATCCAGCTCCCCTTAAAGAAGAAAGAAAAAAAATATATCTATATATGTATACAAACATAAAGTAAACATTCTATTACCGATAAGCTTTTGTGTGTCAGAAGAGCCCATATTGCGATCCCTTTGAAGGGGTTATTTATACCTAAAAAAGCAATTCTTATCTGAAATCAATAAAAAAGGGAATTCCTTGATTTCTTTATCCGTTCTGAAAGGGCAAACGGCCCCTTTTCATCAAACTTAATGGCAACGTATATCACTAAGTGACAAATATTTTCCCATTTCCCAAAATCTATGTCCGATCGATTTATTTATTTGATTTTCTCTAGACTTATATATAAAAAGAAACAACAACAACAACAAAAAAAACAATAAATAAAAAAAAAACATATCATCGGTACCAAAAAACAAGGCCAATGCCCGAAGAATTCGTAAAGGAATAAGTATGAAATTCGCTTCGGGAAAACAAAAACAATTCTCATCCCCTACCGACAACAACAAGGACGATTCCTTTTTTTATCATCATCATATCGCCTCAAGGATATAAAATGCTCTCAAAAGCTTTTCTCGTTCGGTTACGAATTTTATGTGATGGTTTCGTAACAATTCATTTGAATCTCTCTATTCTTTCAATTTGCCAGGCTCGTCGTGGATCTGTCATATCCAACGAGACTAGTAGTTGTGGATAACAGGACAAAACGAAATAAATGTTATCAGTCGTTTTGAATAGATAAAAAAAGGCTAAAAAGGATCCAATAAATAAGGAAGAAAAGCCGGGAGCAAATATAAAAAGGACAACTTTGAGATCCTTTGTAAATAAATCCCCGTAAAGCTCTTTGCTTAATGAACTATTTACATGTATCCTGTTGTTGTCCTTCTATGAACTTGTTTTTGGGGGCACACACATGCATACTTATGTTCACAAAATTTAAATATCGAAAGGCAATGGTATCATGCTAATGCTGCTATACTAGTAACATGCCCCTTTTTCGAGGAAAGAATTTTCATCTTTTTTTTTGTTTTCTGGTTTTTAAGCCCCCAAAAATTCTGTAAAATACTAAAGTACTAAAGTCATGGTGGTAACTGGCCTGGCCATGCGGTTTTCGGGGTTCAGGTTGGGGCTTATCTCTCGTACAAGAATTGGTAAACATCCCTTTTTGGACATGGACGAGGCTATCATGAGCCTAACATGACCCTAGCCACAGCTATTTAGATCCTGATGACCGATGACTTCAATAAGAGAGAGAGCTTGTCCTGGAAACCCAGTCCTCGAATTTCAGTGGCTGACAGGCAAATTGTTCAGTGTCATCATTGGTTTACAAGAATTCCAGTAAACTATATCTTAACGAGAGTTTTTAGGTGGCTCCGCCACACTCTGGTATCCACTCATCGAGGGTCGTAAATTTTAAAAGTTTTGTGTCGTTTGCATACTGATGTAGTGTAGAAGCCAAGACGGCAACAACAGGACAGGCAACAACAGTGTGGAACTACTTAATAGCTGGGGTAATCGCATCAATAGCTTAAGGCTATAAACATAAAAAGGATCTCTTTAGTCACAGACTATTGATAGTTACTGTATCCTTTTTTTTATGAATAATTCATAACGATGATAAACTTTGACACTAAGCGAATTCAGTCTATTTTCAGTGGCGCTATAACTCCTGAAATTCCTTTATTGCCGCTCGATATCCCCCGTTTACCCCCATTGTTATACACGTGCATAAATCAAAAGGACCCGCATCAGATATCAGAGATTCCAAGAATACCTAAAACAATAAAAGTAGAAACAACAAACGAACGGGTTCTGATGTTGTAGCGGAGCACTCCCTTTCGGAAAACATCTACTACACATATCCCCACTAAGCAAAGAACTAAGGGGATGCCCCGATGTGTGCCTGCCGCTATATAGAAAACTCTCGCACCACCAGGTGTGGGTGAACGAAGGGGTATGTGTATACAGTCAACAAAAGGGCCAGGTGGAAACGGTTTGGGTATACATGAATGCGCCGTGGTAATGGAGACGCGGCGGCGGCGGCGGTGGAAAATGGAGAAACTTTTCCGGAAAATCAACAGGTGCTTGTTCGTAACTTTCGAGAGCCCTCTAAAAGGTTTTGTCATGAAAGTTTCCAGTTCTGGAGTGTATTAATCTTATTTTAATGCAATTTTCGCAAGTTGTTTGTTATACTATATATCTGTGGCAGAGTTATGTGCTGAGGTGTGAGGAAAACTTTTCTCTTTTGCTATCTATTACAGGGAAAAAAATGTGTCATTAATTTGTAATTTAAAAGTTTTCACTTTTCTTTTTTTTTTTTTTTGTTCTTCATTTCAGTTTTCTTGGTATCGTGTATGACAAATGAATCTTTCCCCATTTTCTACATGGATGGAAACTCATTCTCAGATCAGTCGTGTGAGAGGAGATGAAAGATACTTTCGTTTCCAGTACATGTCTTTATCTTTAAATAGCACTTTGCAGAGTTTTGTGAAAAAAATATTGATCACAGAAGCATTCTCTTTCAAAAAAAAAAATCAAAGGGTTTAATGAAACATGTCTGTATTGTTCTTTGACTAATATTTTTTGACTCTTCAAAATTGTTTTTTAAACAATATTCGTCTTTGCAGACTTTAATATCGTTGACACCTCCAACACCACCTACTGCAGCTTGATTAAAAATACTCGCATCAGTTGTTTTGAATCAATTATTTAGTCCTTTTTTGTCTTTGTCCTTTCTTTTTTAAGAGTTTTGGCATTGTTGGATCTAAGTGAGTCTCAGTCACTTGAAAATTCTTTTTCGACGATATCGACTAAATAATAATTATGTCCTTCCTAGAACAACATTGATATTCCATGACCTATATTTTGAACTATAAGTCTCGAGTGCACTGGTTGCGTCCAATATTTATTAGAAAACGTTCTAAACTTTAAATTTATATCAAAACTTCAAAACCCAATTAAAAGTAATTTTGCCGATACTTTTATTACTAGCACTCATAGCGAAAAAAATAGTCATGAAACAAAAGTACGCACGCTTCCGCCACAGGCATGCACTCTCCCGCCACAGGCACGGAAATCTAAAAATTCAGATATGAACATTTATAAACGCATCCGCATCGGCATAGACCATTCCAAACGCGAGTGTTGTTTTAACAAGCTGTCCCCTCGAAGGAGAGTCCAATCGAAGGAGAACCGTTCTACTGATTATTGCATTGGCACCCTTTATGGTCACCACGATAATTTTCCCTTTTCTTCGTCATATCCAATTTTTTAAAATGATACAGACGATTTGGTGCATGCGTGTGGCGGGAGCATGCTTGCCTTTGGCGGAAGACTGCATGCCTGTGGCCGGAGTGTGCATGCTAGGTGCGGGCGAATTTTAAGTTTTCTCGGGAATAAAAGTGATGAGCGCAAACGCAAGAACACCACAAGACCAACCTAGTCTTGGTCTTGTCTTGTTCTTGTTCAGTCTGTCTTATTCTTGTTCTTGCAAGAATAACTAAGTCTTGTTCTTGGTCTTGATAAATGTGCAAGAACAAGACTGCAAAACAAGACCATTTTTGCTCATCACTAAGTCGCATGCACACACTCGTGCCGCAGGCATGCACCCTCCCGCCTTTAAAAAATTGGATAGGATGAAGAAAAGGGGCAATTATCTTGGTGACCATAAAGGGTGTCAATACCAAACTCAGTAGAACGGTATAGTTTACATTTAAAGATTTATATAGTATGATCGTGAACGTTTTTTTTTGTAATTTTTCATATTGTTATAAACTAGTATCTGCACACTACATCAGCAAGGGTTAAATTGACTGAGCTGATGACAGTGACTTAAACAATTTGATATACCCACTTAAATATATTTAAAATAAAGGGGTAAAGACTCCACTACAAAATTTTCAAGATCAACACAATCTTGGATCGTGACGTTTAATTAACTATACCCAATTATTATGCAGCACAATACCTGAGATTGCTTACTCTCCTATTCAACTCAAATATGAAGCAACGTGTCTACACAATGGGATAAAGGCCTTCATTACCAAAATAAAAAAAAAACATAAAATATTAAAAAGAATCTGCTGCAATCCCCACAGATATTTTTCAAGAATTGATAGATCACGTTTTCGAAAAAAAAAAAAAAAGATGGACTTGTCCTGTAAGCAGTCTCAGCACAAATGTAAAAAATACAGTCAGTCTCAATGTCAAAATTAATTTGCTCGTCTGTTTCATAGTTATCATCGTCATATTTGGATTTCATTATTTTAACTTTGAATTTGTCTGTCTATGTGTCCTTGACCACAGTTTGCATTTAAAACGAGGGGTATGACGCTCGGATCGCCCCTAACGACGGGAAGAATCCCGGGAAGTGTTTATTTTTTTATTTTTTTTTATGTGGTAGTTCTAAGCTCAGGAGTCACCCTTTGTACTACTAGTCCGTCATGTCATTTGTCACGTCATGGTGCAATATCTAGCAGTAAGCTTAGTACGGGGGAGGGGTGGGGGGAATAGGTTAAGGATTATAAAGGTACGGGGGGGTATTGAAGAAGGTGGTGATGAACCCTGCGTTTGAACTCTTGGATGTTGTAGGAGCTCGGAAATACCGACTGCGAGAGATTATTCCACAGTCGAGTTGTTCTATTTACAAACGAATTCATATCTTGTTGAGTGCGTGAAAGGGGGAGTTGCAGGTGCAGGGAATGGGACGAGTGGGCTAATCTGGTGTATATTTAAAGTTATTCCATTCTTTGCAAGCCTGCAGCTAACTTTCACTTCTATAGGAGTTTATCAGAAATCAGTGAGGCATTCCAAACGTCATACCCCGCGTTTTAAATGGACGGTCACCTTTCTTTTCGAAACTACTAATAGTTACAGAGGCATGCTATATCTCAAATTGTCTCGTTTAGGATATCTAAAACTAAGAAAATATACCTACCTAAAATTATTTTAGCATGTAAAGAACAAGGACAATTTCATACAAAAAAATGCGTACTATGCTTAATTCATGCCATTCTGCGCATGAAAATATCCCTTTCGAAACCTGTATTGGCGCAACTATATCTCTCAAAAACCATCTTACAAATAAAAAGGCAACGCGGAGCGGCACTGTATGAGTATAGAAATAAGTGAAAATCTAGTCCTAAAGACGCCCATTAGACGTTCATGCAAGCGTCAATCAATTTCATCAGTCATGATTGATGGAAACCAAAATATACAGCGAATTACAATTATCACCTTAGACAATAACTTTTCCGTAAGATATAGCAAGGACTGTAGCATAATTCACTGCAAAAACTATGGTTTAATAGGCCCCTGTTATTTTCTGCCCTTTGCAAAACTGAGCCTAATTCGCTACCTGCTACCACCTACTTAAGTTAGAAAACTAATGTACGAAAAACCCGTACAATATACACTGACCGCACTTGTGGGGAGGAGCATGCCAGAAAAACAATCGAACACTTTTATGGCAGGTGTTAGGCTCTGGTTAGGATCAGGCAGACCTTTACTACTTTCTTCTTCTATGGCTGTACAGCCTAATTCGAGCCTTGGGCTGCTTCAGCTTCTTTTTCCAGAAGTCACTCTACTTTCAGTCTCGTATTTTGAGGAATTTTGCGGCATCTGGTGAAATACTGTCTTTCCAACTTGAACTGATCTTTCCCCATCTAGTAGATTCAGGACTTTCTTGACACTCTTTAGTCAATCTTCTTTGGACATGATCAGCCCATCGTAAACGCAGTGGCATGGGTTGATAATTTACGATCTTTGCAAAAGTCAAGCAATTCGTGATTCCGCATATGTGTTCATTCACTGGGCCGTATATTCTTCGGCGAACTTTCTTCTCAAATGTGCCCATACCATCCTTTACATACCACGTAAGTCGTAACTGCAGTGTGCTGATCACTTCGTAGATTCTAATTTAGGTTGTTGTGTAGATACCTCTGGATTTTGTTACTGACTTGACTTGGCAGTATCTCGTCATTTCTTATGTATTGTATTTTCCATGATCGATGCTGTCGCTTTCTTGCTGGAAAAAAACTAAAAGTATAAACATCGATGTTGTATTCTCAACATTACCTGACCTGCAATACTGAAAATACTTGGTCCATTGTTGACCTATTTTTTCTTAATCCAGCTTTATAGTCACCAATTGCTGTATCTGCTGTCGTTCTGGATTTAATTATGATTTTCGTTATAACCTGTGCTTAAAGAAATATGCCTCTTTCGTTTGGCAGTTCAATTTTTTCCATTTGTGGTGTATTTGGCAGGTAGCGCTTTCCTCCCAATCTTCGGGCATCGTTTCATTCATAGCTGCCGACAGCGGTTTGCCTCGTTGCTTGATCAATTGCTAGGTTCCTCACGAGCATACACACGAGAAGAGTCGACTGTAAAGGTAGAAGACGATGAGAGAGGACTATGAACACTGGACACTCTCTCTCACCTTCTTCTCTATAAAACATTTTTGCAGCCGACACTTGTCGTGTCGTGTGTAGGCTCGTGTGGAATCACCCTATCAATTCTTGGTGGTTTGTTCTGTTGTGTGGGGTTTCATGGCATTTTACTTCTTCCAGGATCGGTTCATCATTCCCTGGTTCGGGCTGTGGGTTTGTAACCTACAGTTCTCCTCGACTGTATTTGCATTTTTTATGTTTTGACGTATCCTTTCTACTAGGGTTGCCTGATATCTTCCCGATACTGTTTATTTTTGGAGGCGATCAATGTCGAATCCTTTTAGTTTTTTTTTTTTGTTTTTACTTAAGTGGACAGCTGGCATTTGGAGTTACCTTTTACTATAAAGTGGTCTACTCACAGTTTGCACCTCTACACGATCTTACTTTTAAGATACTGGAAGTCGTCCTTCTGTCTATGACTATATGATCTATTTGATTGCAGTATCTCTCGCTAGGAGATTGCCATGCAAACAAAACTCCATGTAAATAATTGCCATGTAAACAAACAAAAGTCATTTTTATACACTGTGTCTATAGCATAAATTTACAAAGCGTGGAAATTATTTGCACTCACTAATGAGTCAACCTAAAAAGTTAAATCTACAACAAATATAGTAGTCACAAATTTGAAGATAATTTTCACCAGCCTGAACTGTGTCAGTATTACGATGACTGAGCTTTTCGATTACGATAGAGCCATGCATAAAAAAGTACAACCCACTTTATAATTCTGCGAAATGAGCAATTACTAAAGTATTTAAAATATTTTTCTTTATCTGTTCACATTTTTTCTGGTTTTATCAAGAAAGCTTTACATAAGTATCACAATCATGTAACATTTTTGTTTAGATCAGTTTTTTTAGCACAACTATGCTCTCTCTATAGAATGGTAATCCCACATAAATTTTTTCATAAAAAACAATCTCAACATAAATCAATGCACGACGGTTTTTGTTGAAGCTGTGTTTAAAATAAAAACAGAAATCAGACGAAATAAAAAATCATTTGAGAGTTTGCACATGTTGAATTCTGGTAGCAATGAATTCGGCAAAAAGTTGTTGGACTGAGAAGAAGTTCGTCAAATTGGTGTAGAAGATTGTCGAAAGACTACATTAATATCCCATTGGCCAGACTTTCAATTTTATGCTTCCTCGGACAATTAAACCCTCGTTTTACAAGAAACCAATGTCTTACAATTCAAATCTTCCAAGGGTATTGTAACTTCGTTCCGTAGGCCGAAATATTCTCTCAATCTCCCAAAACGCTTTGGCCTTACTAGCCGCAGAATTTCATAAAATTTTGATGACATTTTAATTTTTCGAGATAACATGGATTAAGAGTCAGTCTCCAAAGACCGCTTCCTCTGCCAAGAAGCGCAACACTTGAATATAAAATACACGTTTTGGCACATTGGCATGGTGCGTCTGTGCTGTTATCAATAGGAGCCCCCGAATCAGGAGTCTGAACGGCCTTGGCACCCAATTTCTCTCCACTTGACTTTGAAGATCTCAAGAGAAACTTTTTTCATTATTTTGCAAGACTATAAAGAAATTGATATTCTTGGCGTCAAATACTTCGGTGGTGACCCACAAACTTTGAATAAAGAATAAAGAAATGCTAATTTTGTACCAGTACAATTTTTTTTCAACAAGATATAATTTTGCGCTTTTTTTGCGATAGTATGGGACCATCGTGGGTGAGGGTTCTTGGGGGCGAGCGGGGGTGGAAATAAGGAAAATTTCATCAACATCTCTTTTATTTTTCTAAATTTCTTTTACAAATTGATAATGACCGAAAAGAATTTAAAGAATTTTAAATATTTTAGGAAGTTGCGATAACTTTGCGAGGGACTTGTGTCAACTCGCAAATTAAATTGTTTCGGTTGATGGCGTCATTTCATTTACCCCAAAACAATTTACTCTCGGAATTATAATCGTTTGACTTTTCTTGAAAGAAAATTGGAAGCATTCTGGGATTGATGCCGCCGCGTAGATTACTTGTGTAATGCTAAATTGGATTTGTATTTATTTTGCTTTTGGCCATAGTTGTGTGTGTGTGGGTGCTTTTTTTCATCGTAGAGAAATATCGATGAAGCATGACTAAATGGGTTAAAATGAAAATGGATTTTTGGATTATGGTAAGAGAAGGGTATGGTTATAGGTAGCAAAAAAAATTTTAAAATCCAATCAAAACCATATTAAGGGATTTTATGTTATGCATATTTCCATCGAGATAAGCCAGCAAGAATAAATGAATTTGTGTTTTGTTTTCTCAAAAATATTCAGCAATCATGCTAACAATAATAAAAAATAGTGCGAAAATTTATTCTTGCATGTTAATATTGGAGAGTTTTCAAGGACACAGCCAATCAATTCTACTGAACTTGCTCCGTTTTACCCCGCCGCTTACTATCGTAGGCCAATCTTAGATTATCGTAGGTCTATGGCAGCGTAGTGTATTCTGGTGAAAATGCAATATCCGAGGTGTCCAAGAGGAACAATCTGTTAAGCCTTGGACTTTCACCTCAAGCTATGACACCATCTCTGATTTGGAACTGTTCGTACTCGATACGAGTCTACTCTGCATTATCTTGTGGAGCACTTACGATAGCGTATGCATCTTGTATATTCACAGAATATACTGTGATCTTCGCGGACATCAAATCAAAACATTTTCCCTTCATTCAAATTATTAAAAACTGTAAAATATCCACGCTGAAGCCCATTGTGCAAGTGAGTGTTTTCCCTGCTTCAATGCAGCGTTTATAGAGTATCTCTTTATTTCAATGCTCAGTTTCCTGCGATGCATTCGACTAGATGCGAATAGCCCCAGAAATGGAAAGGCAGGCAATCTTGGTTTGAATCTTACTTAATTGGATACCTTGTCTTGTGACACCACACCAACCACCTGTGTTTTATTTAAGGCATGTGGGTTTGCGCAGAGTGATAATCCACGCGAGGCATTTCTTCTTCTTTCATCCGTTAGCTGGCGTTCCGAGTGGGACGTTCCCGCAACGGATAAGCTGCTGGCTGTCGGTGCCGCTGGGTCTGGAACTCTATTCACGATTCGTTTCCTTTCGTGCCGGTTTTTGGCGTAGTTTCTAGCCTCGGTGACTGATAATCGTGGATTCTTTAGGTCGCCCTCGATATTTTTTCTTCGGTGCTGATCGCTGAATTCTCCAGTCTGCCGGACGGTCTCGCCAGAGAAGTTTACATGGCAAGCGGATATCATCCATTCGGCAAACATGTCCAAACCACCGTAGTCGACGTTTTGGAATTTCTTCTTCGATCAGTGTCTGCTGATCGCATCTTCGTCGAATTGTCTCGTTTTGAACGTGATCGCGGAGTGAGACACCGAGAATCTGCCTCAAAAATCGCATTTGGAAGACCTCGAGCTTGTTGACGTCCGGTTTGAGCAGTGTCCACATTTCCGATCCATAAAGAAGAGTCGGAAGGATCAACCTTCAGTAAAGGCGTACTTTCGTTTTGATAGCAATATTTTTTCATTTCCATATGTACCACATGAGCGAGGCGAATGTTGCTGTTGCCTAGCCGATGCGACTGTGAACGCCAGCCGTCGATGCTACTTTCGTTTCCTCAACCAATAATACCAAAAATTTAAACATCGGAACCTGTTCGATTTGGGTTCCATCGTTGTGAGCTCTTTGGTATTTTCCGCATTGATTTTTAACTAGTATGACTGGGCGATTCGGGAAATGTCGTATAATATGTTCGTTTCTTCGGCATCCGTGTCGGCGAAGACGGCGCTATCGTCGGCGAACATTAAGCCGGTTGTTGTCGTCGTATCGAACTCCTAGTCGACCATTGAATACTTCACGTATAATCGCGTCGATCACAACGTTGAAGAGAAGTGACGAAGCGTAGTCTCCCTGTCGGACACCCCTTTGAAACGGAAACTCCTCGGATAAGTCGCTTCGAATACGAACGCAGCCGACACTTGGTGAAGTTGGATGATTTTCAATTGCCCGTGTTCGGTTTCCAAGGTCTGCACAAGCTTTCAAATCGACGCAATCGAAAGCTGATTTGAAATTGATGAAAACGACGACAGTTCGTTTGCCGCAACGAACTCTATCTTCAATTAGCTGACGGAGAGAGAATATATTATCAATACTTCCTCGATGTGGTCTAAATCCTTCTTGTTGTTTCCGGCTTGTTTGCTCGCGATGTTTCTGTAGCCTCGATTGTATGATTTTCGTAAATACTTTGGCGACAATCGAAAGGAGGCTAATACCGCAATAATTCTTGTATTCCCGACTGTCGCCTTTTTTCAAAATTGGGACAATGATCGCTTTCTTTGACGCCAACGGGACACGATCCGAATGCCATATGTGTTTTATGAGGACATGGAGTCGTTGTGTTAAGACATCACCAGTGGCGTAAATAACACCCCCGCAAGCCCCGCAATGCGGGGGGGGGGCGCCAGCCAGTCATAGGCGCTCGCAGGCGCTGATAGACTCACGGCTGATATGCTTCATGAAGAGCGCCAGTCAATCATTGTATTGAGTGCCGAAAAAAATTGTCCTTTAACACCGCTGTTGAAAATAGCATCAAAAGTTTTCATGATTAATGATTTTTCCATAGACTGCAGATAAATGTGACCCCTAAGGACGTCCTCAGGGATTTCCCCATTCATCGTGTCATCCGGTGGTTGGGTTTTATTTGTATTGTCTCCTATCCCATTTCCAAATTCCAACCAGGCGTCACATAGTAGGCGCAGGCGCCTACTGTTAATTTGGAAAAATTTGATTGTAAAGCATAACTCGAGAAAGCCAGTCAGATCCAGTTTCCCAACTGATTCCGTTCAAAACCGTCGCGTATAGTAACACGTATCCCAATTTATTTAACGTTTTTTTAATTATATTTCGAAGGAAAACTGGGTTCTTACACGCTCATTTTAAAATGAGTGAAGTGAAGAAGAAAAAATCGGGTTGGGAAAATCTTGAACTCTTGTAACAGGTAGCACGTTGATTTTTGCTCTCCGTAAATTAATATTAACTTAATTAGGGCAAGTTGCAGTGTTTGATTTTAAGCGGTGGAAAGTTATTAAGTGGCAGAACATGTAACATGAATAAAAGATTAATTTCGAAAAAAACTCTTTTTTAAATCATCCCTGAAAAATAAGGAGTGTTGTGAAAAGGCGCCGTTATGGATTCTGCGGGGGGGCGCCTACTTGCTTAGTTACGCTACTGGACATCACCTATCGGCGGTTACTTGGTGTGGCATTCAACTAATGTTCCACTGTTATAATTTGGTTAATGAAACACGGCGTAACTTTTCTAAGGTTACATTCCAATGCTATTTTCCACTATTTCAATTAGCAGACTGATTTTCTCTGATAACTAGCAATATTTCTTATCACTTCATCGCGCCTGATAATGGCACGATCTTTCATGGATTTTAAGTATTTCCTCGATCAGAATCATCTTACAATGATGGTGATTATCCAAGATATGACCTATTGATGTAGAGTCCATGGGGATCCACAGAGATCAACGCTGGTTCTGGTATAGTTTTTAACATGTAATAACTCGTAGGTTTAGTCGTCAGCTTGTACCTATCCTTGAAACAATCACTCCGATTCCTACGATTTCGTCTAAGATCCAATCACAGTATTTTTAAAGCCCTAAATCCTAATCTCTGAGAGTTTTTAAATAGAAAAACTCGACTGGGAACAATCTCTCGCAGTCAGTATTTCCGAACTCCTTCAACATCCAAGAGTTAAAACGCAGTGTTCATCGCCACGTTCTTCAACACCCTCCCGAACTACGGACTGGTACCACAAAGGGTGACTCTCGAGCTTAGAATTAACGCATAAAAAAAATACTTCGTCAACAACTTTCAGGCAATATCATTTTCAGAAGTAAATGGACAGCTCATTGGTTCCAACCATCAACCGAGTTAGCGTCTACACATCCAGGATGTTCTAGTCGAGTTGGGGCAAGTTCGTATACGACAAGAAGGGCGATCTTATTCCGGCAACTCGACTCATGCCATGTCTAGCTTTCATTGCATTTTCCGAAAGTCCACTAGATAAGCTCACGAATTGTCATTTAAACAATGTTACTCAATCAGCGATTACTTTTAATATATGCCCACAAAATAAGATTTAAGTTTTTATCTACTTAAGCTGTGAAACCTTTTCTTTCATTCCACAGATCCCACTCTGCAGCTTCTGCCAACTTTTCCAAGCAGAACAATAATCAGCTGCATAATACTGCTAGAAAATACTCCTGAAAATTTGGAAACTAATATATGAGCAAATTTTCGTTGGTGAATTTTAATATGACAGATGTCTTATCATTATTTTGGGCAATTTGACACTGACAAGGGTAACACACAAATTGATCCTTTCCATGCTTAACAATTCTACGTAAAGCCCGGACATACAATACCTACTTTGAAAAGGTTCAGCAATAAAAAAGGATCTATCATCAAAGAAAGTTTAATCATAAGTATAGTAGTGAAGTGGCCGGGAGACTAAAATTTCGTTTATCAACAAATGGACTGATTAAAAAGACGAAAGATTTACTTGCACTAATATTTATGATGGGAGTGTTGGATTACGATAATATTGTACTCGCCTCGGAAACTATTGAGACACTAGAAATGTTTGTTAATTTTTTGGCAGTTTCTATGGTGGAATTTGTGGACATTACAGGTGATATAGGAAATTGACTTTGGGCTTGTAACGTACCTGCGCTCCGCTTTTCTTTCAAAACGTGGGTTGATGGGGTTTATCAAATAATTTATACAAATTTTCTTCTATAACCTAACTCAATTCATAAATATTTGCTGGTAATCAACCCTTTCAAGTAATCCTAACTCTCGCTGTCAATTAAAATTTAACAGTTAAATAACATTCTTCCAAAAATAAATTTTTTCAATCTATATTTTTGGCTCGAGTTATTAAACCGACGCTGGCTTGTATTTCTGTTCTTTTCTGCGTTATAGCTTAAAATTGAAACATTGTGAGAAAATACTGTGAAACCCGGGCACTTTTTGTGTCAGGGATGACCCGATCAATTGAATGATACTTAGGGCCGTTTTCACAATCTCCGGTTAAACTGTCAGTAAACTTCCAGTTTCTAAACTGATAGTTAATTTAACTGCGACCGTAAAGTGCCAGTAAAAAAAATTCATTTTCACCAACTATGAGTTAACAAACTTGAAGTTAAAGTAAAAATGTACTAGTTTTCATATATTTACAGTACATCAAATGTCAAGTGTTCCTTTTCATTAAAATACACTTGTAAAGTGCAAAAATATCAACGCCAATGTGAAACTTTCAGTTAAATTAGTTAACCAGGAGAAATTCGTCCGGTTAAATTAACTTCCAGTTGTAAATTAACTGACAGATTGACTCTAATTAGAGATTGTGAAACGGCATTTTTAACTAACTGCTGGTTATTGTTGCAGTTAAAGTTTAACTGGAGATTGTGAAAACGGCCCTTAATAAATTAAAACAATTCTTAGTTAAAAATTGACTCGAAATCCGCATCGAAGCAAACTTCGGCGTGGCAAAAATGCAAAAAAAAAGTTATCAAACGTACCGATCCGAAACGATAAGAGGACAATCCAGTCGTTCAAGGAAACCATGTTTTTAGTTATCAGTTGATTTAATGTACAACCGATTTGTTTTCAGATCAAAATGACCAAGCAGATGCAGTATAGGAGCTATTAAGGTTTAAGTAGCAATTAAACACTAAAATAGAAAGTAGTCTGCCAGACACTTGGCACCGGCATAAACCCGGCAGATCTTGGTTTTCTAGTATAAAAATTTTCAAACTTTAATTCGATTTTAGGTTGAAACTCTTGTTCGATAAGTCAGTTGCGGTCCCAAAAAAAAGTGGTCTTCCAAGACATTACCTCCAGATTTGATCAGGCAGACCAGCATAGTTCTAGTTCTAACTTTTAAGAGTAATTCCAAGCTCTTACTCGGTTTCCAGAAAACGGACATACTAAATTTGGGCACTACTTCCGCCCAGGCAGATCACGATTTTTCTTATGGTCGCTGTGACATTTCGAAAACATTTCATTCTCGTACTAGATAGGCACGTTTTTGCAGCTAGGTCTTGGTTTAGTAGGACCATTTTTATACTTGCAGCATCATCACTGTGGGTTTAAATTCTTTACGTTGCTGATTACCTTTTTGTAAAAATTTCTTGTGTCGTTTGTGTTTGCTGATTGTTCTATTTTCCTCATTTCTTCTTCCCAATACTGGCTTCTGTATGCTCTTCTTATTTCGTTTCTTTGGTTTATGAATACATATATGTTGTTCTGTATCTACTTAGCATGAGTTGGTATGCTTTGTTTTTATCCGCTCGGTCATTACATTGTTAAGTTTATGTATTAAGTTTACTGCTCTACTTTACTCGCGAAGTTGATCGAAGTTGGTCGAATTCAAGAATGTAGAGAGGCACTTCGATTCATTTTGCGAGCTTTACTTTGCCTTGCGCAACTCTTTGGCGGTTTTTGCGCACGAGTCAAAGGGTACGTGTGTGTGGTGTGCCAAGCGACTGAACATCTCGCTAGCTTCCATGAGTATTCGGAAACAAAGAAATGTAAAAGAGACTGGCAGCTTCGAATACCATAAAAAACCGTCCTCTAGTGACGTCAGTACCAATGTAGAAAGAACAACAATAACAGCTTCGATTTTATATAGAAAACTGTCACCAAGTGACTTCAGAACTAAAATGATATTTCTCTTTTACATTGCCTTGGTTCTGTATACCGTGCTTCGAACTTAGATCACAGAGTCACCGATAGGTTCTCATATGCACCCATAATTTGCTCATCTTTTAATTGTGGCACATTTATTTTCTGTCTCTGTTCCCTCTTCTTGTTTTTATTTACCCCATTTACTACTAGGTTCAACCCAGGTTCACCCCAGTCATAAGCGAGGGTCGAGTTGAAACTGGGTCCACTCAACCCAACTCAGCTCTCCACCTGGGTCGAGTTGATTTTTCACCTCATATACACTGGTTGAATGAAAATTGGCTTTAAGTGACATTTGTTTTGTTTGTTTACCATCCGTGAAGTCCGCCTATGGCGTTAGTTTTATCTTCGGTGTTTTTGCTTGCACAGGAATAAAAAAATATTTCGTTCTTAGTTTTCACATATCTATAAATGAGAATTTCACGCAAAGATTTGAGGTTATGTTTTGATTTCAGTTCAACTCTATTTCAACCCAAATTGAACTCAACTCGATATTATATACGGTGGACGAAATTTCAACTCAACTTTTCAATCTATGACTAGGATGGGGTAATTGTAGATATCTTTGCCCTAAGTTTCCCAAGTTACTGTCTTGTCCGAGGTTGTGTGGTAGGTTTCATAGCAAGAACTTAATCAGAAAGGGTTGCTAGTCCTTCGCTGGTAGCCGGTTATCAATTCGATAGTTGGTTATCAATTCGATACGACGCGACGGTTGGATTTTAACTAATCAGAAAACATATTCATTAAATTTAAAAAAAAAAAAAAATGTGTGTGCCCGAGGAAAAAAACTCAATTTCACCCAAATATCCGGGGTTTTTGTAGTTTTTGTCCGGCCTCGGCAATTTGGGTGATCGCAACAGCCCAGTCGGGAATATTAGAAGCCCTTACTTATGTATTTGATTATTTCAGTCCTGATTTGACACTGCCAAGGTAATCGGTTGCAATGTAATTAATACAGAATCCACAACGTCCACAGCCAAAGTACTACTTACATTTTGCATTACCTGGTAATGCAGAGGGTAATGCCTCTATGCTTGTCATTTATTTGTTCTGTTCTGTTATTTCTTCGTTCTTTTGATTCTTTCTCCTTTTTACCAGTAATGACCTATGTAAGGCCTTCCATGGCTATGACATTTCTATGTTAATTGTAATTAACAAAATAATCCAGCTGGTAATAAGAGTAGTGTATACCATTTACAAAATCAGGCATTCAGCATTAATGAAGAAGTTCTTCCTTTCCCGACTGGGAGTAGTCTTGCTCATCACTAGTATGGATAAACTTCGGAGATACAAATATGTCAGTGCAAAAGGTTTGCGAAGAGTTGTAGTCAAAGGGCATATTTATTTTAAAACATAGTATGTAGTATAGCGGATTTATTGTGTGAGCCACCTATTCACTGCGCAAGTCCTGTAGAAAATTCTGTCCATTGTGCGGCTGGCTCTGGAGTGAGGGATAGCATAAAACGAAAATTGGAGAAACGTGCTAATAACTTTGGACAAATGGTTGGAAAGTGTTACTATGTATGTAGATGGCATTTCTTATTCACTTTCTCCTTGAATTTATTTTAAAAGCACTTACACCTAGGAATACTTTAGTACAATAAAAAATTTCTATTACTAATATATAATATTAAAAAAAATATAATTTCACTTACCTAAACTGCATTTTGATTAAATTCCTATCGTTACCAATATCGTTGGTTGAATTGGTTGTGTTTATCCTTCTGGTATGGTGTTCATTGGTAATTATTTTCCATAAAAAAATTTTCACATTAACATTTCTTCTTCTTTCCTCTTTTTTTCAATATATTTTCAAAATAAAAACAAAACCAACAAAAATATCACTGAACTCCACTTCTTTATTTTATTTTCCTTTTACAAATATGAAAGGAACGCTGAAAGAAACAAAATTGAAAAAGCACTTTTTATTCAATTATATTACACTAAAAAAAAAACGAAAAAGAAAAATTCTTTTATTTTTTATATATGAAAAGGAAATTATATTTTTCTTTTTTTATTTATTTTTTTATTTTCTTTTATTTTATTTCCTTTTTCTTTTAAACATATATGTAGGTAGGTTTTGATATTACTATTTTTTTTCACATCGATTTTCCGGGAATACTTTCGCAACATATTAACATGGTTGTCACCTTATCATCGTTCATTACGACACCTAAATCCGGTAACTGAATTGATAGATGCGACAACGGCAAAATTCCGGGTTGTTCAAAAACCCATATTAATGTTCGTTCGATACCCGTCAAAAGTTCCACCCCCTATACAGTATGTGGCGGCAGGAAAAAAGGGAGCAACCGCGGGAAGGTAAGGTAAAAACCATTCTAGACATACTTACAGACATACATACATACATACAGACCAAAAAAAATATGGAGAAAGTTATGCATATTGAAAAAGAGAAAAAAAAATATATTTCCATTGAATAGAAAGGAGCTTTTCAATGCCTTCAATGACGAGGATATCTACAGTTTGCGCCGTCCTCCAGGGCTGCCATCGTACCTACCTATTACTACATCACCCCCGAGCATTATGCTACCTTACACCACCGTTATTCATCCCTTTGGCGAGAGACGGCTGAGCACTCTCTGGCTATGTCCCAATATGTACAATTTTATTGGCAATTTTACATATCGCCTGGAAAGGGTGAAGGACTATATAAAAATATAAGGGAAAAAAATACAAACCCTTGAAGAAAATCAAAAGGCAGCCAAGTACCAGGAGGAGAGAAGAATTTATTTCTTCTGGGCACGTTTTTTTTTTCTTCAATATAGAGTGAAAGATGACGTACAAGGGCAGCAGCATAGAGGTGCCGAAGTGCAGGTGAGCGCCATGGAAAATGCTGAAAAATCGAAAAGAGAACGAAGCAAAAAAAAATTTATATGAAACCAAAAAAGTTCTTTCCTCCCCTGTTCGTTTCGTGATAGTGGAAGTGATTTTCCATGGCATTTTCTTCGTTATTAAATTTTATTTTATTTCGCTTTATTAAAAGAAAATACACTTTTGCTCGTACGAAATTTTTACCCATATTATATGTCTCCTGCAAACACAAATTTTTTTCCGTTCTTTCGTTCTTTTCTTTAATTCTAAAAATAACGAAGCCATGAAAATTAATTAATTTCCATAATAAGGGTAGCAAAATTTTTCCCCCGTACATTTTTTTTTCTGTTCATTTCCCAAATACTATTTTCTGTGTCTAAATGTGTGCTCGCTTGAATGTCGGGGAAGCAAATAAAAAATAACTCAAGGCTTTTATACTCTTGTACATTAGGAAATGAACAAGGATGAGGGATTACAAGAGCGTTTTTGGAATGTTATCCATGAGATCTGAGGGAAATTGTCTGTCACTTTTAAAGTATATGAAATATGCGATTTAATATGATTTAAAACTGAGCGTGTATTTTTTTTAAATAAACAGGGGAAATTAATTTTTTGTCAGTCAAAAGAAATTTTGCGTTTTGCACAAAAATATATAAAACAAAAACTGCTGGTCGAAATAAATGACAGGAAAATATCGAGTAATTAGAGCGAAATACTTTGGAATTAGCTGCGAAAATTGTAGTTGAGGAATGACATTTTTTTGTGGTACTGTAATACAAATGCAGACACAATAACCAAATAACTTTCCTCTTATTCTTTGATCTGTTAACGTTAACTAATCGGTGCCGCTGGGTCTCGAACTCTTTTCACAATTCGTTTCCATTCTCGGGGCCTCGGTATCCTAGGGAGTAAGGCGTCTGGTTACCATCCCAGAGGTTTCGGGTTCGAATCCCGGCTAGCCCCACGGTCCTTCGCCTTTTCCACTGTCCCACCTACATAACTTTCCTTCTTTCTTCTTCCCTCTTTACATTCCTGATTCCTCTTGTCATAGCCTTCCAGCCTTCCTTAGCCCTTCCCCGCTCTACCAAAGCGCATGTCATCGGTTGATTGATGAGATTCAACTCGTTTCAGGAGGCATAACACTCCAGCAAGTTGTTTCTCGATGCCCCAATGTCAAAGTCACGATAGTAATGGTTGGGAGTAGGTGGACCAAAAGTATCGCGGGTGGTTGTGGCAGTTCCTTCCTCGCTGACTAGAGCCGCTGTTCGACATTGGACTCTATACGAAGAAAATAGATTGTCGACAATATAAAGGGCCTTTCCTGTGACTCCAGTCTTTAACATAAAAAAAAATTCTTGCCGGTTTTGGCGGTGTCTTGAGCTTCGGTACCTGATAACCGTTGATTATTTAGGTCGTCCTCGATATACTTTAGCCAGGTTTTCTTCGGTGCCGATCACTGGATTCTCCAGCCTGCGGGACGGCCTTGCCAGAGAAGTTTACGTGGCAAGCGGTCATCATCCATTCGGCAAACATGTCCAAGCCACCGTAGTCGACGTTTTGGCATTTATTCTTCGATCGCATCTCTGTCGAACTGTCTCGTTTCGAAGGCGATCGCGTTTGAACAGTGTCCACGTTTTAGATACATAAAGAAGAATCGGGAGTATCAACGTTCGGCAAAGGCCTACTTTTGTTTTGATGGAAATATTTGTTCGTTTCCATATGCACCACGAGGCGAATGCTGCTGTTGCGTGGCCGATGCAGCTGTGCACGTCGGCCGTCGATGCTACTTTCGGTATCCTCAACCAAATATTTGAGCATCGGAACCTGTTCGATTTGGGTTCTGGCTCTCGATCCGTCCGTTGTAAGCACTTTGGTCTTGTCCGCATTAATTTTTAACCCGTATGACTGAACGATGTGGGAAATCACGTATAAGATGTCCGTTGCTTCGGCATCCGTGTTGGCCAAGACGGCGCTATCGCCGACGAACATCAATTCGGTTACGAAGTTGTTGTCGTCGTAGTGAACTCCGAGTCGTCCATCGAATGCTTCACGTATAATCGCAACGATCACGACGTTGAAGAGGAGTGGCGAAGCGTCGTCTCCCTGTCGGACACACGTTAGAATAGGGAACTAATCAGATAAGTCGCTTCGAATAGGAACGCTGCTGGTTTAGCCATCGTACGACACTTGGAGAAGTTGGAGAATTCTCAATGGCACGTGTTCGGTTTTTAAGATTCTCCACCAGCTTTTCTAATCGATGCAATCGAAAGCGGATTTGATGAAAACGATCGAATCGATGATAACGACGACAATTCGTTTACCCCAACGAATCTTTCTCTTCCTCCATGTGGTCTAAACTCAGCTTGTTCTTTCCGGCTCGTTAGCTTGCGAAGTTTCTGTAGCCTCGATTGTATGATTTTCGTATATACTTTGCCGACGATCGAAAGAAGGCTAATACCGCGATAATTCTTGTATCCCCGACTGTTGACTTTTTTCAAAATTGGGACAACGATCGCTTTCTTCCACGCCGAAGGGACACGTTCGGAATGCGACATGAAGTCGTTGTGATAAGACATCACCTCTGGATTTGATCATCTCGGCGGTTACTTGATTTATTCTCGGCGCTTTTCTATTTTTCAGCGATTTTATTGCTGTCTTCACCTCGATAATTGTCGGTTCGGTATCGAGAATCTGATTGGTCGGCTGTTCGATAGGAAGAATTCTCTCCACCGCTTCAGGCCTTCATGGGGAGAAGTCAAAAAAGTTCCATCCGATTTTTTGATGTTCAATCTTCGGTATTGCTCAAAGTCGATGTGTTTCATTTGCTTCCGCTGATCGACGAGGTCCAGACAGCTGTCCGAGATCCATGGCTGCGTCCGTTTACGGATAGATGGACACAGCTCCATTGCACACTGCACAATCGACTTCGACAATTGCCTTTCTTTTACATCGATATCGTTCGGTATTGCGAGCACCGCCAATTTGTTGGATAAAGCCATTTGAAACTCTTGCCGGATGGTCGGTCCCTTAGACACGCCCAATTCTTCTTGGCTGGTGGTGGGTTCGTTTTCTTCGCTCTTTGTAATCGCATCTGTAATTTCGCTCGAACAAGTTAATGGTCCGATCCGCAATCGGGTCCAGGCATTGCGCGTACGTCCTTAAACGTCGATCGGAATCTTGCGTTGATCAAAATGTAGTATAACATCGAGTTATTGCCGGATGGATTTCGCCAGGCGAGTTGGTGTTTGAGTGGATGGCGGAAAATGGTGTTGCCAACGATCAAGCTGTATAACGATGCGAATGAAAGCAGGCGTAAGCCGTCGTCTTGTGCCCGAACCTGCCCTTGGTTTATTCCCAGCCGGTTCGGTCTGCTCCTGAATGTGCATTGAATTCCCCGCGAGTATTATTAATTCAGTTCGAGGTATCATATGCAGCGTCTGTGAAAGCTAATCGTAAAATTCGTCCCTGCTCGCGTCCGTGCTGGTCTCGGTTGGCGCATAAACGGATACGATGTGGGTCTTTATCGTTCCACTGATGGTTATAACCGCCAAACGCTCAGATATCGGTTGGAATGCGATAACACTGCTGGCAGCCTGTATATCGACTATAAAGCCGACGCCAGCCTCTCGTCTCTCACCACCGGAATAGTAAAGCTTCATCGTTTCGTCTATTCTTGCCGGGACGATCGTCAATTTGCCAGATCCGGTAAGCTGTAGGTTCAATAGTGCAGCAGCTGCTATTTTGCATTTCAACAATTCCATTGCCATGATTTCCTTTGGACCGACGTAATGTCGACATTCCACGCGGCAAATTTCAGTCCATTTTCGGTGTGACTAGTTTGGGTGTTCGGCCAGTAACCACTGCTCAGCAGCAACCCTGGTCCCCAACGCAGGCGCATCGGCTGCCCCGGATGCAGCAGCATTATTTCGTGAATAGTTAGTTCCTGTATCCGTGCGGTTTCTTGCCTAGTTGCTCTGGTCAATTCGGCAGATTGACCACCCTTCTCCTTTCACACCCTGCGCTTGGGACCAGACGAAAGCGGAGGTAACTCTCTACCGTTTAATATCCACAAAAAAAATCTTTAGGTCCCTTAGCACAATTTTTATATGGCACTGTTTCTACACGAATTTATACAAAAACTCGACATCAACTAAAGCCACAATATCGTTTTTTTAATTGACTACTACAACGAACCCATGCTGCGCTAATGTGAATATACCACCCCCGCACAGTCTGCCACCCCCGTATACACAGGATACAAGTCCAAAAAATTGAACTGCTCATTACAATTTTGTGAGTTATATTCTGCACGATGAACTGCCACAGAAATGTAGTTCATTTTACGTGTTCGCTTTTATGGAATATAAGTGGCACACCAAGCCACAAAACGCTCCAAAGGAAACAACTTAAATACATACAAGTAATTCCTGAAATGGTATGCCGTGAATGGCGGAGGAACTGTATTACATGAGTTTTGAATTCTTAAATATTTCCAGAAACGCCAAACGTAAATATTTCACAACAAGATTAATTGGAGACCTACATATATAAATATAGAGAGCCACGTGAATACAAAGGTGTTCTTGTTCCGGTGATTTGTAAAAGTTTCAAGAAGAATTTTTTTTTGGTCCACGAAATGATTTACATCAAGGATGAGTTATTATGTAGAAAGGAATTTGATTTGTGGTAGTTAAAATTTGATGTTTTGAGGCTGTAGGGTGTATACACAGGACAGGGATGTTCTTTTGATGTTCAGGGATGCATATCGATAATATTTCAAAATAAGCTTGGCATTCATAGGGGAAATTGTGAGATATTTTTTTTTTAATTTATAAAGTTTTCCTTTAATGTTTAGCAGGAAAGTAATAAGCGACTTACTGTAACCTATACCAGTGATAATCACTAAAAAAAATCTACTCAATTATAAAAGAAAATCTAATATATAAGTATAACATAGAAATTAAAAAAATCATTAAAAAAATTTCCAAGCAACACAGCTGTATCATAATCCCAAATTTCCGCAAACCTTCGGATAACATGGTCGTCAATAACATGGTTTGGCACCCTAACGTCACCATTAAAATTCAAACTGCCTTGACGAATTCAGTAACGAATTCAAAGTATTATTGAACTAGGGAAATATCGGGGCACAGTAGAATTGATGTAAGAGCACTTGTTGGCTTGAAGTCAGGATACAGGCTGGCTTGATTACTGGACACTGGCCCTGAATTACCATTTTTATAGACGACGGGAAGGGTACAGCACCTCACCTGTAGGCTGCCGTGGTACTTTTCGCACAATACCATCACCAAAGAAGAAGGTAGGAAGAAGGAGCTGCGCTTTTTATTTTTGGGTCAATCATTGAAAACAACATATTTCTTTCTTGTCGTGTTTTAAAAAGAATAGCGCAGATATCAACTCCTTTGTCGTTCTTTTTCACATATTTAGCAGAAAGCGTTCTTCTATTTAAATGGAACTGCAGTCTTTATAGGTGTCACGCCTCTTGAAGTCTCGTCGTCTTGTCGCCACTATTTCCTGCCAGCTCCCTTTCAGTTTGTTATATGACGTTTTCGAATATATTCTAGCATGTCATCCATCCACCTATTTCTTGATCATCCTAGAGCTGACAAGCCCTTCCACTCCATTATAATTTTCAAATTAAGAATGTTAGGCATTCTGCAAGACCTTCTAGTATGGTTCCAGTCTTACTTAGCTGACAGGACCTACCAAGTTCTTTCGTGGATCCAGATCAGTAACCATTAAATCGTCACCCTGTGTTCCTCAAGGAAGTCGTCTTGGTCCTCTTCTCTTTATTCTATCAATTGATGACATTGTTCCCTTGCTTAGACACTGTAGAATATTGATTTACGCTGGTGACTTTAAATTGTACCATCACATCCTTGTTTTTTACTCTTACTCTTTTACGGAGTATCCTTGTTTTTTACTCTTGGTGTGCTCACAACAGCCTGGTTCTTATTATTAGTAAATATGAAATCATGACTTTTAGTAGGAGACGTCGTTTTTACCTGCACCTTTTCTAATGAGGGCATCCTTCGTATTTATTTTGATAAAGATCGCACATCAACTATATTTTTTCCAGAGGTAGGCCTGTAGTTTTGGCGGGTTCTGCTCCGCTCCATGTTCGACAAGACCAATCCATTATAGTCTGTTTGTTTCGATCACTTTAACAACTTTTGGAATTTTACTGATCTTATACATCTCTGAATTGTATCTTTTCCTCCAAATGCCATCCACCTGTATTCCTTTGTAAATCGAAAGAAGGATTCTCTTTTAAAATCTTCCTACCAATGCTTCGTCTGCGTTTCTCAATATCCACACTTCCGAACCATATAGTAGGGCAGGCCTTATTAGTGTTGTGTAAAGTGCCAATTTTGTCTTCCTTGTAATATTTCTGGACGTCAGGTGCTTGCGTAGACCAAAGTAGCATTTATTAGCCAGTGGTATTCCAAGCTGCTACATAACATCGAATAACTCATTACGGCTCACACTATGGTAACATATTTGTAGTAGGTGATTATGTAAAATTCAACAACTTTTTCTAACGTTTCTCTGAGTACAAATAGCTGGTCTGTTGTGGATCTTCCAAGACGAAAACCGCATTGATACTCTCCTAATATTCTTTCCTTGTATGGTTGTAGTCTATTATAGAGTACACGTGAGAATACTTAATATGTCGTCCGACTAATCAGGCATTTCTTTTCGCCTTCAAATGTCCAATGTTACTTCATATAGTTTTTGGATAGTTTCATACCCTGATGCTTTATTGTTTTTTAATGCTCGCCACGCTTAGCGCATTTCTTTTACGGTATGCGCTGTCATTCTCATCCTCCGCGCTCATTGCTCATTAATAGATGGAAAAAAGAAAGAAAACCGAAGGCAGAAATGGAAACGCATATAGTTAAGTAGTTGAGTTGAAATCAAGGCCTAGAAACATAAAGCAGTAACTCAACCAAAAGATTCAGTTCGGGCTATAAAAAACAACTTGGGCAAACCACCGATCACAATAGGACTACACGATTTCTTACTACGGGCAGATGTAAAAAATAATGTTATAACACCACAATTCGATGACGATTAGAAGTGCTAATAGAATGAGTGGCCTTTAAGAATTTTCCTTTTTTTCTCATCTCAAGGTAACCACTTTATTTTAATAGATCAAAGTTCTTACATTTTCTTCATACTTTCAATAATTTTCCAAAAACAACAATCACAGTACGTAATCATTTCATTTTGTATTAAAAACCCCAAATAAATAATACCAACCTAACTACCAAACAACCAAGCCTTCTGCATAGTTAATCTTGGGCTTAAATGCTGATTTCCTCCATTGCAAGAAGGTGCTTTGTGCTTTGTGCAATGTTACGTTGTAAACAATTCATTCTCGTTTTCGTACACCACAGCACAGTGCAACAAAAAGGTTCATTGCTGCAGTCTGTGAATGCTAAGAGATGCAAATTGCTTTTCACTGCGACGCTATTGTCCTCCAGAAATTCATGTGTTGTCCTAAATCATATTTTACTTTCTTTGTAAATAAGTTTCAATTGGTCTTGGTATTATGAAGTAAATAAAAGAGGATATATTTTGTAGTATTTTGGTAGTCATGGTTTTCCAGATATATGTATATTGGATGTTTGTATGTTCCTATCTATCTATCGGTTATATTAATATCTCGAAACCAATTCCAACAATTATTAGCTCTCGAGCTGCTAATACAATACAATATAATAACTTATGAGTGAATGGACTCCAGTATCCCAATATCTCCAGAGTTGTATGCCGAACTTTATTACTCAAATCAGGGCTCTTGTCAGAATGGCAAGTATGCTCTTGTTACTGTTGGTATTGTATTATTGTATTTTGCATTTCCAACAACTTATACAGTCTTTGGAATTGTGGCACTATTATTATGAATATTATATTTGAGTTCGATGAGATTTTCAACTAATCCTAAAGGAAAAACACTTGGTAGTTGTTGAATCCGACATTGATTTTTGATAGTTGTCTAGTGTGCATTGATTTTTTGATATCAAAGCATATAGAGATGCGATTCAAGAAATAGAGTTTCTTTTAAGTACCAGCACCAAGTACCTTTACAAGTACCTTTAAGTTGAATTTGATTTCGGTAATTGTTCAAATATCGTTAAAAATGATCATGGTCGCTAATGTGTTGTGGATTGCGACCATAACATCTTAGTGGAGGCAGGCCCGCCACAATAGGGGCAACTGGGACGAATTATCCCTAATCAGAGGGGCCCGAAAAAAATGTTGAAAGCCAGAAAGCCGAAATTGGTTGAAGGTACTCCAGTAAATACTCATGAGTAGAATCGAAAGAAAATTACTCAATAAGTTCTTTTTACTTGTTCAAAAGTACTCGATTCCTTAAAAAATCAATGAGTGATTCTTTTGTCATATATTTACTTTCTCACGAGAGAATGGGTTTCTGGTATATGGGCGATTCCCCGGAACTTTTAACCTGCTTGTCGCTTCAAAATTTTTATGAATTACAATTTTTGTAGGAAGATTAAAAATAAAAGAAGCTATCGATAATGTTAAGAAATTATTAATGAGCAATGAGGTATAAGTACGAAGTCATTTAAAACGATATTTTGCAATGAAATTTGAAAAAATGTTCCGTTACCTGTCACTTTTCGGCCTGTCTTTAGCGCTAATCTGAATGAAAAACTATTTATATTTGTGATAGGAAGCGTTGACACAAATAGTGAAAAGTGAAAAATTGTAGTTTAACTCTTAAGGAAAAATGCAGTTGTGTTCGGTGCAGTGTCAAATCGCTATATTTTCCAAAAAACAACTCTGAAGTTTGTCCCTAGGTTTTGACGTCAAAGTTGTAACCCGCATGGTAAGTCGAAGTACTCCGAATTGTCTCATTTTATCATAAAATTTTTTAAACGCACTTATTGTTCAGACACTAACGAACATGTGCATACATTTTGTGACAACAATAAGTTGAAATTGGTTGATTTTTGGGCAAAACTGGCTAACGTGAACGTAGGTTACATTTAAATGTCAAAGTTGTAACCGCAATTAATTTGCTCATATTACATTAAATTCATCCCCGTAAAATTTCTTATGACCTATTGTAACTAGTTAAATCATATGTAACGTTTTCTTCGCTTAAGTTGTTTCATGAATCTTAAAAAAAAGTAATTTTAGCGAATGTCAAAATTGTAACCATGTCAAATTTGATGTCAAAATTGTAACCATGTCAATATAACCATGTCATAAAAAAAATATGCGCATTGAATTTTTTAATGTTCTACATCAGAAAACATTTATTTATGAAATAAGAAACACAAAAAATATCATGGCACGGTTGTGCTATCAATTTGAAATTTCATTTTTCCAATTAGCTCAGGTTAAAGGTTCTGGAGAATTGCCTATATGGAACAAAAATCAGAAAAATCCATGCTTTGGTATTACTGATAACATGTTACGAAGGTTTGTTATATTGTTGCGACCCTTCCTTAGCTTATGCATTACTCGATATCCGCGTGGGACAGATTGCACTTACTTATGTATCTTGCATGGGATATAAATTCAAACCTATAAAGGCCCGTTTACATCCCAAACGCACAGTGGAAACGTAAATTGAATGCTTTTCTCTGTTATATAAACGG
Organism: Thereva unica; assembly: GCA_949987705.1. Taxonomy (NCBI): domain Eukaryota; kingdom Metazoa; phylum Arthropoda; class Insecta; order Diptera; family Therevidae; genus Thereva; species Thereva unica. The sequence continues at coordinate 135,506,465 of OX465282.1, forward strand.
GGATTCTACTTTGGTGAATAGAGATCGAACTCTTCAAACTTCTATGCGATAAAAGGATTCTTGCGAGGATTCTTAAACCGCCATCCTGACCTGAGCTTTCAAAGGCCGGAAAATACATCAACGGCTTGTGCTGCTGGGATTAACAGAGTGCTCGTTGGACATATTTTTGGAACTGCTAAAGAAAGCGCTTGATCACCTTTTTACTCCAGACAGAATTTATAATTGTGACGAGACGTGTTTCAGTCAAAATCCCGATCCAAGGTGATCGCTGCAACTAGGAAAAATCAAGTGGGTACTTTGACTTCGGCCAAACGAGGCATAACTATAACAATTGAAATTTGTTTCAACGCTGCAGGGACATACATGTCTCTCCTATGCTTATTTATTCCAGAAAACGTATGAAGCACGAATCGCTCTTGAATTCATAGACTAAATGTTCAGATTCTGGGTGGATCACCGTAGAAATTTGTTTGAGATGATTTGAGAAGTTTCTAAAATTCACTAAAGCCTCTAAAGACAACGCTGTTATGCACCTTTTAGATGGCCACGCCACTCACACCCAAAACTTGCAGCTAATTGTTGCACGTGAACATTGAGTAACAATAATATGCCTCCCAGCACATACCACTCACAAACTACAGCCAGCGGACGTTGGCTTTATGCGGCCTTTGAGTATCTTCTATGATCATGCTATAACAGAGTAGTTAAGATCAAATGCTGAGAAAGTAGTGACCCAATTTCAAGCGGCTGAACCCTTTGGGCAAGCATTTATTCGAGCAGCAGCAATGCCAACTGGATTAAATGCTATTAAATCATGCGGGATCTCGCCTTTTAATGCACAAATTTTTACTGACATTGACCTCGTTGCTGCATACCCACCAAGAGTTGAGCGCTGAAAACGAACCCGCGGCTGTTTCAACGTCATCGACAGGAGCAATTTCGCAACAAATATAAAAAGTAACATCGTCAGCCTCTGATCCCCAAACGGCTACCTGCGCCGTCATAAATTCTACAACAAACACACTGTCTCATCCAACTGTCGAAACCTTGGCTTCGCAGATCCCTGCCACAGAACATGTTACACGAGGTTTATAATGCTTCATGGTGACCGTACTACCCTAGCTGCCAATGTGGGGACGACTAAATTTTATACCTCTCCATTCTGAGCTAAACTGAAATACTATAGCGTTTCATTGAAAATGAGAACGGACTGAACGATATTCTTCAAGAGGATTCATTCTACACTTGTTAAAATTATGAAAAAGATTCTAGAAGCGGGAACGTTATTGGATTACACACGCCGGAAGAAACCCCCTAGTGATCATACATACATATATGACACCCTCGGTTTCTCTATGATGCTGAGTTTCTGATGGCTACCAAACAGAGTAAGGTGTGAGTGCTGTGAAAGTATTGTGGTGAAACGAGTAGAGTGGTCAAAGCGCGCCATTAAGGTCATATTAGGCAAAGTCTACAAGTTAGTCTGATATGCCCAGCGTATCCTTGTGGGGCTAATTAACAAGTTAGGTTTGTTTAGATTGCGAGTCATGGTTCCGTTAAAGGGAATGAAAAGGTGGATGCCGTTCACAAATAAGGGTCTGACACTGTATTCGTATGTGGTTATTGCTGTACCTACCAGCTTGGTGAAAAGGATTTTCAACGATCAGCCTCTCTTGAAACATACCGGATGCTGGATATCCGATGCTAAGCTTGACTGTAAGAGATTTCTAGCTTTGCCGACTCAAAACTCTATCAGACTATTGCTTGTGCAGTAAAGGATTCTAAGAAATTGGTTGGCTTTATAACCGGGGACTACGCCCTATGTGAGTGTAGCGGCACATTTTCCCGCTATCAAAAATTGATAAGAGCCGACATGCAAGAGTCCCGTCCCGACCAACACGCACTGTAGTTTCTACCGCCGGCCTAGACGCACGCACAGCGCGCGTTCCTTATTGTCATTCTACATTCATCTTAGCGCTAATAAATATCATTATACAGTATGTGTGGTGTTTCAATAAAAGGGAGTCAACCTCAACACCCCACATAATGGTGACCCCGATTTTGTCATTAAAATTAGTTTAAAGTAAAAAGTGAACAAAACAATAAAAAAAACACACACACAAATTTTAATTTGAAGTGGATTTTAAACAATAAAAAGTGCCGAAACATCCACTCGCATACAAAAGTGTGAAATGAATAGAAATATAACAGTAGTCCAATTGTGTGTCATCAATTTCATATTTTTCCAATGCACGTAAAATATTTCTACAGAAGTGAAATCAATTTTAATCAACAAAGATTTAATGCATAAATGATAAATGTTTAGTGATTGATTAATTAAAAACAAAATTTTTTGTGACATCGTGGCCGCATATAAAAACGGTAAAAGAAGTGCATTAATTCAAGCAATTAATTCAGCAGCAACATATGCTACAAAAAAAATCAGCGAAATATCGCCAAAGACCAAAAAGCACCCCGCCAATATAAAGAAGAACACGGAATAAAAGGTGTAACTAAAAACAGCACGATGGATGGTTCATTTTTACCCAAGAAATAGACAGATTGCCATTTTATACACGTGGACTAAAACCTTGCAAATCCTACATACTTGCGGAAACACACAACATAAAGGAACATGGAACAGAAAATAATACCAACAATTTTTAATGATACATTCAAGTCAGTTATTTATTTCAATTTTATCTATATTTTATATTAAATTAATTGAGTAAATTTTTGAAACTATAGTAAGCACTATATTTTTTTAGATTCATACATATGTATATACATAAATTTCCTGCATTGAAACTAAAAGCAACAAAACAAAATACAAATAGAAAAAAATAAAGAATACATGAAAAGGGGCACAATAAGAGAAATGCTGGAGTAAAACATGATTTAAACAAAAATTCAAAACAATAGTAAGTAAAAAAGACAAAAGCTATACAATATTATTGCACATTTTTTTTTTGTTATTCACTAGCATGTATATCATAAAATTAACATTTGATCATTCCTTTCAAATATTTCCATGAGTAAAAAAAAAATAATTTAGAAATAATTTTATTGGCGGTACTAAGAAAGTGCATATATTGCTGTTATAGGACAACTTTTCATTTTTTTTGTACACACAAAGTATCCTATCATTGTTTTCTTTTTGACAATTGCATCCAATTGAATGTCAGAGTCCCGGACTGCAGTGTAGAGCTCGCAAGTGGTTGTGAATTTTGTTACGTTAAGAGATTTTGAGGCTTTCGTTTGCATTTCCACCCGGATAATAATTGAATTTGTAGAAATGAGTCTGTTTTTAGAAAATTAAAAATAAAGTTTTAAAAGATATTAGTAACTACCTATACGAAACAAAAGCCTATTTGTTTTCTACTCACAATAAGGCTAAACGCTCCCTTAGTTTGTCACAATCGAATAAAAATAAAAGAACAATACAGTCAGCATTAAAGATTTAATATTACAAATATATTTCTTTTTACACAATTTTATTTCGCGCACTTTTCGACACATAATTATCGGTGATCTGTTGTCTTAGTGGCATTTTTATTTTATTTTCTTGTCGTCTTACCGCACCCTTTACTGCTTCAACATGAATGAAGATGATAAAGCTGGAGGAGAGAGTTCGCATAATAAAAATGCTTTAACATCTCAATCAACTGGAAATGGAGAATACCCACATTTCATCGCGTCTTTAAAATTTCCACAATTTTGGAGCAATAGACCCGATCTTTGGTTTCTCCAAGTCGAAACCCAGTTTCGTATAAAAGGCATTACCAGATCCTCCACTAAATATGATCATCTTGTAGCATCTTTGACTTCAGACTCGATGGAAATCGTGGCCGACGCACTCTTACATCCTCCAGATGAAGACCAGTACGAAAATTTAAAAAAACTCCTTTTGCAAAGAAGTAGAGATTCGGAAGAGCGCAGACTCGACGATTTGCTTCACAAAGTGGAGTTGGGGAATTACAAACCCTCAGAATTGTACAGACAAATGGAAACACTTGCTGGAGGAAACAGCCTAGTTAACAATTCATTACTTAAAAAGCTTTGGTTAAACAAATTACCACATTCCATCCAAGCTTGCGTCATAGCAGTAGAAGATTATCAAACACAGGCAGAAATTTTTAAAATAGCCGACAAAATCTTCGATGCAAAATCTCCCGCAACAATAGCAACCGTCTCCACAAATAACGTGAATGAAACCTTAGAAAATCTGTGCAGCTCAGTGCAAGAATTGACGAAACGCATGAAAAATCTCGACGTTCGTTCATCTAGACAAAGAAACCGATCACCATCGTTCGATCGATCTCGCTCAGGATCCCGGATCCGTAACGAATCACAATTCCAATCTCGCACTAAAGCAAAAGACAACGTATGTTGGTTTCACGCAAAATTTAGAAACAGGGCAAAAAAGTGTATACAACCATGCAACTTCGACAACAACAAAACTAAAAACCGTGATCCAAAAAACTAAAAATATCTTCTTCGGGTACGGCATCGAAGTCAGATAGAGTCTCTCGCCGTTTATTTATTTTCGACAAAAATTTAAAAACGCATTTCCTAATTGACACGGGCGCAGAAATCTCCGCCATACCAAAAGGTTTTATTTCCAAAAAAATCCACAAAGCGGATTACAGTTTAGTTTCTGCCAATGGCACTCCCATTGCAACATACGGAAACAAACATCTAACAGTAAACTTAAATCTGCGGCGCAATTATGACCACAACTTCATAATTGCCAGTATCGATCATCCTATTCTTGGTGCCGATTTCTTATTTAAATTCGACCTGTTAGTTGACTTGCGAAGTAAAAAGTTAATAGACAAGACAACTACACTTTCGGTTGAGGGCATAACACGATATACTAAAACGACCTCCCTCAAGCTATACTCTTTACAAGATGAGTTCGGAAGAATATTAAATAACTTCCCATCACTAAAGGCCCCTCCCAACTTCAACGAGCAAGTAAATCATAGCGTGTTTCATCACATAAACACTCAAGGCCCATTACCTTGCGCCCGGGCTAGACGCCTCAACTCTGAAAAATACAAGATAGCAAAAGCAGAATTCGATAAAATGATCAAACTCGGAATATGTCGACCATCCTCGTCCCCAGTAGCTTCTCCATTGCACCTAGTCCCCAAAAAAGGTTGCGCGGATTGGAGACCATGCGGAGACTACCGACAGTTAAATGCCGTCACAACGCCGGACAAATACCCATTGCCTAACATCCAAGACTTTTCAATAAACCTTCACGGTTGCACACACTTTTCCAAGATAGACCTCGTTAGAGCCTATCACCAAATTCCCGTAGCTTCCAAAGACATTTATAAGACCGCAGTTATCACCCCATTCGGACTGTTCGAATTTCTCCGAATGCCTTTTGGTGTAAGAAATGGCGCACAGACCTTCCAACGTTTTATAAATGACATTCTCTCAGATCTACCATTCATATTCGTTTATGTCGATGACATACTCGTCAGCAGCAGATCTGCAGAATCCCACAAAGAACACCTAAGAATTCTCTTTACACGTTTACAAGCTTCGAATATAAACGTAAATCCTTCAAAATGCGTCTTTGGGGTAAACAAGTTAGAATTTTTAGGGCACGAAATAAGTCAAGAAGGCATCTCACCGTCCAAAAGTAGAATTCAAGCAATAACAGAATTCCCATCTCCGAATTCTATTAAAAAATTGCAACGTTTCCTTGGAATGATCAATTTTTACCACCGCTTTCTTCCGGAAGCCGCTAAATTATCAGGGCCTTTATATGACGTCCTCAAAACTTCAAAAACAAAAGAAAAAAGCAAACCGGATTTTGAATGGACCGAAATTCATGAAGAGCTTTTCAAACAAATAAAAGCAAATCTACAAAAAGAGACACTGCTCGTTCATCCAAACCCTAAAGCAAACATTTCACTTTGGGTTGACGCCTCAAGCGATGCAGTAGGAGCGGTTCTCCAGCAGAATAACGGAACGGAATGGCAACCCTTGAGCTTTTTCTCTAAGCGCCTAAAGCCATCCGAAAAGAAATACTCAACTTTTGATAGGGAATTGTTAGCCATTTTCTTAGCCGTCAAGTACTTCCGCCATTACTTAGAAGGCAGACATTTTGTCATATATACTGATCATAAACCGCTGACAAACGCCTTACATTCAAAGTCCGATAAATCACCTAGACAAAGCAATCATCTTAGTTATATATCACAATTTACGGAAGATATCAGATACATTAAGGGAAAGGAAAACATAGTATCCGATACCTTGTCCCGAGCCCACATAGATTCCATAAATCCCTGTGCAAATGTAGACATCCTCTACTTGTCGGAAGAACAAGAAAAGGATGACGAATTAAAAAACATTTTAAGAAAAGCTAGAACCAACCCATCGTTCATTCTTCAAAAGATCACTTTCCCTCCGGATAACATAGAAATCTGGTGTGAAATAAAGACCGGAAAAAACCGCCCTTATGTCCCAAAAAACTTGCGGCAAAACATATTCCAGACTCTACATACCTTATCTCACCCTGGCATTCGAGCTACAAAAAAGTTAGTCTCAGCTCGCTACTTCTGGCCAAAGATGAACAAGGATGTCAACATATGGACCAAAGCTTGTTCATCATGTCAAAAGGCCAAAGTATTTCGTCATACCCGTTCGCCACACGGAGAATTCAAAATACCCAGTGGTAGGTTCCAGCACATACATATGGATATCGTAGGACCCTTACCACCATCAAACGGTTACACGTATTTATTAACAATAAAAGATCGATTCACCCATTGGCCGGAAGCAATCCCTTTAAAAAATATTAGTGCAGAAACTATAGTCAACGCCTTTGTTCGCCATTGGATCTCCGTTTTTGGAGTACCCACAACCGTCACAACGGATCAGGGCAAACAATTCGAGTCGTCCCTATTCAAAGAACTCTCCAACTTGCTGGGAAGCAAACGCATACGCACTACAACGTATCACCCACAAGCGAACGGAGCCATAGAACGTTTTCATCGTCAAATAAAGGCAGCCATTAGGGCATCCAAAGAACCAAAGAACTGGCACACCAGTCTCCCTTGGATACTCTTAGGAATTCGTTCAGCAATAATAGCTGACATAGGGGTAGCCCCAGCACAGCTACTGTTCGGGCAAACTCTACGTTTGCCAGGAGAACTGATCTCCGCAGATACACAATCGCCATCCATTGTCACAACCACACTGGCAAAACAAATTAAAGATGCAATCGCTAAAATCAAACCTCAAGCCAAACCTAGAAAACAAAATTTAATTTATGTCCCCCAAGAACTTAAAAGCTGTTCGCATGTTTTTGCGGAAGAACCCCTGTACAAGGGCAGTTTAAATCCACCGTACACTGGACCTCACGAAGTATTGGAAAGGAATGATAAGGTGTATAAAATTTTAATGGATGAAAAAGAAAAATTGATAAACGTAGACAAATTGAAACCAGCATTTCTCTTAAGCACAAATGTAGACCCTGAAAGTAGAGTAACTCGATCAGCTTTAAAACCTAGGGTTAGCTTCCAAATTTAAAGGAATTATAATCATAGGAATTATATCAGATCTTTTTAGAATTATAATCTTGCAGGTGAATGCCATTATAATAAAAACAATGACCTAGTATTTAAGTTACAGCATATGAGAAATTATAATTTTGCATGTCATTACACTTAAGCAAACAAAAATTGAAGTAAGAATCACGAATTTGAATTTAAAAATTACATTGCAATAAAAATTGAATTAAAGTAACTAAATCATCAGTTTCAGAAAGAATTAATATTATGTAGTATGTTACCATAGTTTAAGTTAGTTCATAAGTTGAAATATTGTTAATTTTAAGAATTAAAAAAAATATATACTTTTTTTTCGATGAGGGGGAGTGATGTAGCGGCACATTTTCCCGCTATCAAAAATTGATAAGAGCCGACATGCAAGAGTCCCGTCCCGACCAACACGCACTGTAGTTTCTACCGCCGGCCTAGACGCACGCACAGCGCGCGTTCCTTATTGTCATTCTACATTCATCTTAGCGCTAATAAATATCATTATACAGTATGTGTGGTGTTTCAATAAAAGGGAGTCAACCTCAACACCCCACAGTGAGACAATCGAAAGAGAAAATATTCTTGATCTTTGTTGCTTTATTAAAAGCTGTAAATGGCTTGAAATGGCCTGAATTTTGTCCCAATATTAGAATGGCATCACAATGGGCCCAATGGTGTGTCTAGGTAGGCTCCCTAGTGAGGGAGCAGAGATTTCAATCTAACCTAACCTAGAGGTGTGATCAGTGCTCGATAGTAGTGGCCATGGTCATGGTCTACTTGTCACAATTACAACTGAATTAATATGATTATATAAAAAAGTAACCAGGGCGATGATGACAAAATATAAGTTTTAAAGAGTCCTCCATAACTTCGTGCTGATTTTACCGATCGTTTCGTTAAGTAAATCAATTGGCTTATTACTGGAGATATATGAAATGTAAAAATGCATTGGCGATATATCCACCACGATAAACAACCAAACCTAATACAAAAGGTAGTTTGAAATATCTGATCTACTTTAAACTTTTAAAAACTGATCACTTAACTATAAGAAACGCAATCATCTCTTTTGGATGAATTATTTTATCACGGAGCCTCCCACTGTAATTTTCAGCCAATACAACTATGTATATGAAAGCAGAATCGCCAACGATCTATATATGATCTTGTCCATGGACAAAATTTTAGCTGTAGGTAAAGAATTTTCTCATACATTTTTATATTCGATTCTTGTAAAAGCTTTGAATAATTTTCTTATCTTGTCTCATAATAATAAAATTCTTTTTGCATCTCAGAAATATAAAAAACTCAACAGATGTCATGATATTGGAGTAGATTGTTCCGTTTCACTCTTTTGTAAAGATCTTGCATCCGTTGAGGACCATTAAGTCTTGGAGATAGTGAAGAACTCATAAAAGATATGCCTGAAAGGAATCAAACATATCCGCAGATAGCATCGATCGCTTAAAAATTTTGAGATAATTTATAAGAAATATATTCTTGTGATGTGGGCTTAGTAACTTTAAATTCATATCGGCGATCGGTTGATTGAAATTTTTAAGTAATCTCTGTACTCTACTTACAACAAAATAGTAGCAGAAAATAAAAATCGAATAAGAGTTGGAAATTTTTCATCTTACCTCACATGAAAGATAATAAATTTACAAATATGAGCCATGACTATTTCGATTTCTTTACAAAATTTCGTGCCATCGTAAATGTCAATGTTTTCGTTTTAAAGTAAATATTTACTAAAATTCGCACAAAGTCGAGTATACCACGTCCGTAGTTTCAAGCAATTAAAAATATTAAAAAAATCTTCTTTCTTAAAAAAAATAGTAAGAATGAATGAATCTTGTGTTGTCTGAGTGTACACTCCGAAATTGTTTACATCTTAAACATAAGGATTACGGAGAAGTAAACACAAACAGCACCCGCTTTATTTCGCTGAGTCGGCCTACGATGGAATTTCCGCACAAGAAAAGACTCGTGAATATTTTGATTTTATTTTTTTTTACATATTTTATTTTTTATTCACCAAACTGATCTCCATTTGCGAACATACTCATTTTGGCTTCAATATGATTTTTCCTTTTTCCGGGAAATTGTATGGTGAAAAATTTCGCTAGGAAATTTCCATTACATGGGCATCGACTTTACAACAATTTCGTTCAGAGGAGGAAAAATTTAATGATTTTTTCAGGAAAATGTACGTAGGGGACAGTGTAAAATGGCCCGAGTTAATGCATTGAGCATAGTGTTATATATGTGCTAAACAGATTGAGTAGGGGGTGGGTGACAACGATAAAGAGAGAGCAGGGTAGCTCGTTATCTGAAATAAAAAAAAAAAGGTAAAAATACTTGTAATCGTGAAATTCTGTTTTAAAAGGTTTTTCACTTTTTTTTCTCAAAATTATTTTCAGGTTAATCAGAATATTTAAAATTGTATGAGCTCTATGGAAAGGGTAAAGAGATTAACCTGGTTTACCCTGACTTTTATAATAAGGCTAGTACATTTTATATTGTTCTAGAGCTGGGGTGGCGAACCTATGGCACGCGTGCCAGGAGTGGCACGTATGGAAAATTTCCTGGCAAGCGCAATTTTTTCACAATGTACTACTAGGCCCACTAGCCCCGAAGCTAAGGGCGGACAATGCCAGGAGGCGCAGAAAAGGAAATGAAATTTTCCAATGAGTTAGGCAGACGGTAGAGACAGACCTGTGTATCAGGTCAAGTAAAAAATATAAATTGTGGGTCTGCCTATATAATAATAATGAAAATTGTTTCTTCTGTCGATTCGAAATTCGAGGAAATTGCTTCTGAAATCGATCCGGCACATGTTTTTGAAAATCAACCTGCGAAGCAACTAGGATTTAGAAAATGGGAAAAGTGAGGTTGTTTTCTGCGAGATGATGCGTGCACTAAAGGGGTCAATCAATCTAAAAGAAAATTTTCAGACAAAGTTCGATGTCCGAGAGCTTGTTTTTAAAAACCTTATTTCTTTTCTAAAACTGCTCGTGTGCCAAAAATCATTTCTATTGAGGCGATTTTAGAGACGTGGTGATTTTATCGTACAAACCGCCTTGTTCAGAATCGTTCCTTAACTCTGACATTTTTTTAGCCGATTTCGCAAATGTACACGATTCTGAAAAGATATTAGTACCATTTTAGTTATGGGTCTATTCACATCGAAAAACGTGCTAAAATTATAGCGCTTGACATTAAAAACAATCGTTCCAATATAAAAACTGTGCGTGCTTATCGTAAAAAAGGGGTTTGGTGAAGAATTTCTGTAAATACGGTTCTGTATCCATTCGCCAGAGTTCCATTCGACCCCATCTTCGACGTTCCAATGACGTTGTAGGTAAGAGAGAATGTTGCCGATAATCCAAGCCTCCGATCTCAGGAATTAAACGTGAGTGGAACGATTCTAAGGAGGATTATGAAGCAAGATCTTCATCTCTTCCAAAACGCAATGTGCAAAACTTACTCAAAGATTGTTGACAACACAAAAGCCGTGTCGCTTCAATATGGCAATGCTGATGCAAGAATGATTGATGCCGAGCCAGATTTTTGGGACACGCATCAAGCTAATTTTACACTATGGCGGTGTCAATATACAAAACTCACCCAGAGTCCACACGCCATTCACGAAACACCACTGCACGACGAGAAAGTCACTGTTTGTGGCCAAGTCGGCTGCGCACCCTATGGTTGTATATTGGCGCACGTAATGTGTCCGAAACCGCATGGAGAAGGTCTGGCGAACCTATTTACAACAAGACAACAAGACAGCGCACCTTGCCTCACCGCAGCCATTACGATGATGTTCTGGCAAAAGTAAAATTTATGGCAGCAATCCGAAGTCCATTAACGAACTCAAAGCTAAAATACGAGCCGTAGTAGCTTGCATAACGGCCGAAATGCTGGCCGATGTTATGCAGGATGCCCGAAATAGGGCTTCTTTTTGCGTATGGAATGGAGGTTATCATGTAATCGATGTTATATTCAAAAACTGATTTGACATAAATGGTAAAGAATATCCTAAATAAATCTTGCTAATTTGTCAAAATCGGTTAAAAAATGTCAGAGTTATTCAATATTGAAATACCGAAAGTCTATATTGCGCACTGCATCTAGTATGCAAATTTACATATTTTATTGGCTGGGCCAAGGGTTTAGTTTTGTAACAGGGGGCCGCAGTATGATAAAGTTTGGAATCCACTGGTCTAGAGGAATGAAGTGTTAACTGTATGCCATGCTAATCAAGACGCATGGACTTGGAAAGAACATGAACTTGCACAAATTAATATGGCCACTTTCACATGGGACAACCAACAAAAAAGGGCATTGTGCACCGGGCGCAAAAAACCCAAGCGCCGGCCCTGATTGGATAGAATTATAGCCAGGAACCTTACGGCATGGAGAGAAATGCTGGAGAAAGCTAAGGGCAATAATAGGCTGTAGTGCTACAGATAATAATTTGAATATTGCTCATAATAATTTTCCACTTTCTAATTTACTTAATTCATGTCTGCAGAATTTTCATCTACCTACAAAATATAATTAATATTTTATGATTTGTTTACAAAATGATGTGCGTTGAATAATAATCATTATGCAAAATGTCATAATATTCTACAGCGAATCTGCGCAGAAACATACTCTTCTATAGACATACAAAAACATACATAACAAATTTAACCTACAAAGTACATATGTATATCGACAGCAACAATCTTACATTTATTTAAACATGTGTATACCATCCGGTATGTTTTAAAGGATAAATATATGACGACAAGGCATATAATAAATTACGTATTATTAAATGTAAAGTATCAGAGTACTCCTTAAGGTAAAATAATTTTTAATTTGAAATTATAATATATAAACTCGTTTTATCTACACCAAAAAAATTGTTATATCAATATTCCTGAGAATTATCCCACCAAAAAAAAAAAAACAAAAAAAAAATGAAATAAGTACCTATAATAATAATAATAAAAACGCTTAATTTGCTGCCTAGAAAGATAACGTCATAAAATGGTGTAACAATTTTTCTTGTCTTATGCTCCTGTAGAGTAACATGGATTCATTATGCTCCATTTATCAAAACTAAACACACATTATAACAACACCGAGAATTTTCAAGGGATAGTTCCTTCGGGGATGGTTGTTAGCAAGTGAAGGAGAAAACTACTCAATTATTTGTTTCCTGTAGAGAGAAGAGGAGAATATTTTTGTAACATTTTTACACTAACAAACCGCAAAAACGTGTGCAGATCCTGAATAAATACCCTTAGAGGATGATGTAGATATGTATGTATAATGATGTAGGCATATATATAGATACGTTAAGTATAGGGATATCCTTGCAAAATAAAATAACACTATCTTGATTTCTTATATAAAAATACATAATTTTCGTTTCGCCTTCATTGTGTTCACTAAACAGAGTAATAAAGTAGATTTATTGAAAATATGAATTCGTAATGTAATATTCTACTTTTTTTCGGTATTTTGAATTATTCAGTAGGGTTTTTTGGTATCTATACAAAAAAACAAACAAAATTGAGCATCGGCCTTGATAGAGTGCATAAAGAATCATTTATGTATGTACAACAAAAAAAGTGCCGCAGACAAGAATTTCTGTGTGTTTTCTAAATAAAATGCAAATCATATAATGTTAAGATTCTTAGAAGGAGCCGCCGACATTCAAAACCCTTTAAGATGCATGACGCATGACATAGTCCCAATGGAATAACTCTTCGGTGTATGCGCATGCGTTCAGATTACAAGCCGCGACATTAAGCTTTTGCACAAAAAATACAAAAAAAAATAGAAAAAAAACAAGAAAAAAATAAAAGAAAACCTGGAAAACAAAAACACCTGAATGACCATAGAACAAGAACAAAAAAAAAACAACAACCGAAAGGCACACGTCTAATCTAATATGCATGAAAAGCACCGGCTTGGTTTAATTAAGTATATTCTTTTCACTTTTATGGTCACACCGAAAAAAAGAAACACCCAATAAAATTCCTTCACCGATATTAAACTCGACTCTCGACTAATTAGAATTCCACACAGATAAGAGCGTGTAGAAATTTTTACTGGTTTTTGTTAGAGAGTATCATCTACTCCCTAATAATAATAATAATAATAACAAAACTGAAAATAATCACGGGTGGTGTTCAGTGGACTTTTAATCATCATCATTAGCGCGGGTTTTATGGCGAAAGAAAGTTCTAAATTAGCGCACATAAAATCCCATAATCACACACACCAGGAAAAAAAATAATAATAATAAAGTAAAATTAAAAAAAGTTCATCAAAAAAAATATAAAAATTAAAAATATACCCAGACTTAGGAGTCATAAATCTCATAAAACACCGGACTGGACTGCGTTCTGTAAGTAGCTGATAATGTTGCATTAGGCATGCGCAATCGTACGAAAGTGTTGCTCCCATAAAAAAGATAAGAACAAAAATTTCAAAATTATGTTGTTATATTCAACAACAATCACAAAACAAAAAAAAATTATTATTTAATCACCAACGAAACAAAAATTATAAAAATAGAAGCAAAAGCAATATATTGTGTAGGTATGCATATAAACAACGACGAAAAACACTAAAAAACACGTCAGGTCACGGACGACGCGAAAGGTGCAGCCGTCTTAAGACGGCAACAAGACAAGAAAAAATGTTTTTCTTTTATTTTTTTCTTTTTTTTTTTTTAATTTTGATGAAAAGCCGGTAACAATGTCACATTACAACACAAAGCACTGCCCCCAATGGGGGGGCTTGGCAAGCTACTTAACTACTCCGGATTAACTTCTCTTTTTTTTTGTAAAAAAAATACACCATGTAACTTAATATTCACGACACCCTACATACCACACGTTACAGGTATATGTATATCCAAAAACAAAAAAAACAATTTAATGATATATTTTTTTTCACAGTCTTCCTTTTTGGACACTTTGTAGGTAACTAAAACTCACCTTGATTTTTATATCACATTCATAAATTCACGAAAAAATATAAGACGGACACGTGCGAATTGCACTACGCTACGCGCCAGTCTATACGCCTTCGTCTTTGAAGCGGGGGGGTCCAGCAGTAAGGTGTATACCCCTTGATTCACAAAAAAAAAATATGAATAATAATAATAATAATAATAAAAAGCCGGAAGAAAGTGTGAAAATATTTCTTAAGAAACACACCGACTAAACACTGGCTGACGGACGAAACACTCTCGGTTGAAGTTTAGCACCCAGAAAACACACCAAAAAGCCCCTCGCGGCTCTACTATAGAAGACGTCGTCGACCAACAACGTCTTTAAGAAGGCGCGAAAACTGTCAGCACACTCAGGCCCCAAAACAGGCGAACGAAAAGCTCTCAATCAGTTACTGTTGTGCTGTGCTCTGAACGTCAAACGACAGACTGAAGCAGGCATTTTACTTTTAGAACGATGATACCAAAAGAGAATTGCCTCCATGGCTAAAGCAAAAGCATTTTCCTATATATCTCTCTATAGATGTAGAAGCCTCTGGTATAGACTCTACTACGTGGTGTAGCTCGGGCTCGGGGTATACTTTACGTCCGTTGAAATCTGTATAGAAGTCGGTTTTGGCACAGAGAAGTACCCACTGTTAAAATGCTATGCGATAGGGAAACAGACACACTGGCAGCAAAGCAGCGCACAGCCATCGCATTATAGATGGTACACAACTGGAATCTGGCTGACGTTTGTGTATAGTAAAAGGCAGCCAGCCCCATAAGCATAGAGAGGATAGGACACGGCACACGGCACACAAAAGGGACCCAACTCCTCCAGTTTGCCCGACTCACACCCCCATCCGGTGCTAGGGGTGCTTGCGGTGTGTCTCATGTGTACCATAATATAATAAAAAAGCTGAATACTCACTTCCTTTTTTATATTACACCTCTTCGAATGCCGAATCGAACCCTATATTCCTATCCTTACCAGCCCCGCATATACTGTGCCCCATGTCCTGCAGGGAAGTAATGGAAGAAAGTAGTTACGCCGGCTCCCCGGCACATTAGGCAACGACTGCCGGAGTGGAATTGTTGCAAGAACGACATTTCTGCACCCTAGACAGAAATTTTGCAAGCCACATTCCCCCCAACCCCGGCCACCCTCACCCTACAACCCGGCCCTGAGCACTGCTATGTTGGCATTATCGGTGCACACTCATTTCCAGTGCCGTCCTTCAACTATACCATACTGATAAAAAGTATTTCGCAATTTTGCCGAGATGCTGCCAAAGCTCTTAACTCCGTTATCGTCTCATATTTTCAAATAAGCCTCTAAGGAGGTTGTCAATTAGCTACTCATCCCCAACCCCATCCGCCCCCCATCGACATCATCGCGTCACAGCGCCGGGGAATAAACATAGCCAAACCTGACAGGGGTAGAAGGAGGAGGATGTTGCGTGGTGATAACGGATGCCGTAGTGGAATCAATTATTACGTAAAGGAGCGGGGGATTCTTTCTAAAAACTTCCTTAAGTTGCTCTCGGATGCCGGGGATCCTTCGGGATCACATAGAGTTACGACTACCGTATTCATGACGCTCAATTCAGCTGGGATTTCACGGAGATTTACCGGCTGCCGAGGGGCAGAGGGAGCAGACCATGAGCGCTTTATTAGTTCTCCAATGACCCATGCCAGTGAGTAGTACTACATAGTACATACACTACACAGCGCTTATATGCATGCGACTAATAGCGGAATTAAGCGCCATTGCAGTTGCACTCAAGCAAATTAGACGAGTGCTCTGCCCCCTCGGGGACACTATGTCTGCCTTATTAGAACAATCGGAGGAGCAGAGACGATTTAATTGGAAATTGCTACCAAGTCCTTAGGACTGTTCTCCCCGTATTTTTTCCTGAATAAGGTTTTAATTTAATTAGGGCTTACCTGGACGAACGAGCATGTGTCACTAATTGATGAGCTATTGATTTCTTTTGTTACAAGCACCAACGATTAATAGCCTGAAAGCAATGCATAAATTATTGTAGTCTGGCTAATTCAGATTCACGGGGTTGGGATACCAAATTGATTGATGAATTATTACGAAATTTTTTTTTTTACAAAAGGTACAAAATATCAACGCGCAACAGGCTCTCCATGGTCTGCGCAGGACGTCGATTTGGATGACAAGATATAATACAAGCACAAAAGCGCTTTGGTGGTGGCGCTTTTGTCCAGGACGTGTGTGGATTATTGTTATGCCCGCAGAATTGAATTATGAAAAAAGTTGGTGAGTTTAATAAAAATATTTTTTAAAGAGATGAAAAAATCGTTGTGGTGGTAAAAGTATGATTCACAGTTTGGTTGTATAACCCGTTTCGATACTGCCGCTTTAGGGATTATTAAATGCTATGAAAAAAGTACTTGGAATTGTTAAATGTGCTATTTTTCCGAATTTTAAAGGTGTTGGAATAGAAATTATCGAATGCAATAGCGCCTGGGGCAATCCTCTATAATATGACTCAAATATAGCCTGTATATATAATAGTGAGAGTAGGAAAAAGTCACACGTTTCCATATCATGCTTGGTGGATCATATTCGCAAATTTTTTTGCCGATAAGAGTCTTTTTGAAGTGCGTGTTATTTCGACATTTGACACAATTGACGCGCTTGATGGTGAATATAACATATCAAGATGGATAGCTCTACTTCTAAAGTGAGGGTAGGTAGGTAGGCCAATGTCCCGTAAAGACTGCCGTGATTTTGGCAATATCCCGTCGGGATCTGTTTAAGAGGCCCATTGTTTTCCCCTTGTTATAAGTCGGCCAGGTCGCCCTAGAGATAGTGCAGGTCTCCAGTGTTCTCCATCTTTGGCTCGCTAGCAGCAGGTGGTAGTCAAAAATTGCGTTTTTGACTCCACCTATTGGGCTGCCGACCATCTCGGTCTCCGAGCCCGGGAGAGAGGCCCCCTGCTTGGCTAGGCAGTCGGCTTTCTCGTTCCCCTCTATGTTCCTATGACCGGGAACCCAGACGAGAGTCACGTTGTGCTTTCTGCCTAGACTGTCTAACTCGGCTCTGCATCGCTCCACTAACTTGGAGCGCATTCTTACTGAATCCAAAGCTTTTATAGAGGCTTGGCTGTCCGTGAAAATTCCAATTCTACATCCTTGTGTAGGTTCTGAGTTCATTGTCTGACAGGCCTTCAGGATTGCCAACACTTCTGCTTGAAAGACACTGGCGTATACCGGAAGGTGCCAGGATAGTGAACTGTTAGTGGTCTCTAGATAAACCCCTGCTCCGACGCCCTCTGGCGTCTTGGAGCCGTCGGTGAATATTCTTACATCGAACTTTCGCAGGACGTCTCCGTTTCTCCACTCTCTTCTTGAGGGTAGTTCGACGGAGAAGTCCTTCCTAAAGGTCAAACTAGGGAGAAGATAGTCTGTGATTTTAGCGACCATACCCTCCGGTAGCAGATTCAAAATGTTGCTATGACCGTAGGGTTTCGAGGTCCAGGCCCCGGATTCCCTTAGTCTGAGGGCACTGCAGGAGGCTAGATGTTTGATATGAAGGTCGGGAGGGAGTAGGTGAAAGAGAACGTCGAGAGCTTTCGTGGGGCATGTTCTCATGGCCCCTGTTGCCCCTACTGCTGCCGTTCTCTGGACCCTTCCCAACTTTGTGACGTTGTAGGTCTTGCTCAGCGCTGGCCACCATATTAGCGACCCATACGTGAGTATTGGGCGTACCACAGCTGTGTACATCCACAGGACCATCTTTGGCCTAAGACCCCATCTTTTGCCAAAGGTTTTTTTTACAGGCGTAGAATGCTATACAGGCTTTCTTAACCCTTTCGTCTATGTTCGTCTTCCAGTTGAGTTTAGGATCTAAAATTAGACCCAGAAATTTCACAGTGGAGGATAAGGTAAGAGTATGCCCCTCCAACCTGGGGAGGTTGAAGGTGGGAATTTTCGTTTTCCCTGTAAAAAGCATCAACTCAGTTTTTCCCGGATTGACTGCCAGACCGCAACCTGCTGCCCAGCTGCAAACTTTATTTAGGCATCCTTGCATGATTTCACTAATCACTGTAGGAAACATTCCGGACACCATAATCACTAGGTCATCTGCGTATGCTACTATTTTAGCTCCGCTTTTGTCCAGTCTTTGTAGTAAGGTATTCATCGTTACTAACCACAGTAGAGGGGAGATGACGCCTCCTTGTGGTGTACCTCTATTAGCGTATTTGATTACCGTCTCGGTTCCCAAATCCGCTTGAATTATTCTCGAGCTCAGCATAGCTGCAAGCCATTGCCTGAGGCTTGCTTCCACGTTTAGGGCTATGAGAGCCTCCCGAATCGATTCCGTACGTACGTTGTTAAAGGCGCCTTCTATATCTAGAAAGGCTGCCAAAGTATATTGTTTGTAATGCAGTGTCTTTTCGATAGTTCCCACCACCTCGTGCAGAGCTGTCTCGGTGGATCTACCACTGAGATAGGCATGTTGAGCTGGTGACAGTAAAGTCCCATCCACCGATTGGCGGATGTGGAAGTCGATGACTCTTTCTAGTGTCTTAAGCACGAAGGATGTCAGGCTAATTGGCCTATAGTCCTTCGCGGATTCGTGACCTCTTCTTCCTATCTTTGGGATGAAGACGACCCTCGCCCGTCTCCAACTGATGGGGACATACTCGAGCGTCACACAGCTCTTGAACGTGACCACCAGCCATGGTACTACTACCTCAGGTAGTTTCTGTAGCATGACTGGTAATATGCCATCCGGGCCGGGCGCTTTGAAGGGGGAGAAGCTATTTATCGCCCAGAGGACCTTTTCCTTTGTGACAATAGCGGAAATCTGCTCCCAGGAGTGTCTCTGTCCGTTCCCCGATGCTTCGACCTCATTTTCGTCCTTGCAACCGGGAAAATGTGTGTTCATTAGGAGCTCTATAGACTCGGCCTGCGATTCTGTCCAAGCTCCGTTCGCCTTTTTTATAAAGGACGGGCTGGAGTGCTCTTTGGACAGGATCTTGCATAATCTGGCGGAGTCTCCTAGACTCTCTATAGATTGGCAATACCCCTGCCAGGTATCTCTCTTGGCTGAGGCAATAGCCTTCTTGTACAATTGAATCGGTCATTTTGAAAAGGGGTCAACTCTAGTTTTTATAATTTTACAGGAGAAGCAAAAAATCTTCGAGAGATGACTCGTTTTCGAAATGAACCTCGATATCTGCCACAAATAAAATGTATTTAGGTAAAAAGGAGATTTCCCATTTTTATGGAGAATGCCAGCCTTTACCTATAGATTTTTATACTGCAAAAATGTAAAAAGTTAAAATTTTGGAGATGACCCCTTTTCAAAATGACCGATTCAATTTTAGACAGACCTTGTAAGGCTGCCAAAGACCTTGTTTGTAACAGCTATTGAAGGTCTCTCTAGTTAATTTCCTCAGTTTCGAGAGATCTTCATTCCACCACGGAGGAAAGGTTTTTTTGCTCCGCCTTATTGGGCAGGATATCTTATACGCCGTGTGGATAGCTTTTTCGAAAGTGAGGGTAGTGTTGGAAAAACTGTGTGAAATGAGGTCCTTTCAGCGACTGGAGGAAACAAATGCATAAAACAAGTTTGAAAAACTGGTTTGTCCATTAAAAAAAAAACGGTCGTTATCCAAACTGTACGTGAAAATCCAAGAACTTCAACTCATTACAGAACAAAAACCACCAGTGGCACTTCTCTGAGCAGAATATTTCCTAAACACCTAGGATTATTTGCTTACAAGGTGCAAATTACACAAAAGTAGAAGCAAAATAGCCATCCGCTGCGTTACCGCTTCGCTACCGCTTCTTTGTGTGGGCTTTACATGAGGAAATAATGACGAAGTGTGGTTATGTCAATAAACAAAACTATAAGATTTGGGTTCCGAAAGTCCACACATAGTTGTTGAGAAGCCAATGCATCAACAAACAGTAGCTTTCTGGTTTGGGTTTTGGAGTGGTGAAATCATTGGTCATAAGAACGGTCGGTATCTGTCCGTCGGTTGTTCTGTGCTTCTATTTAGTCAAATTTGTCAAATAAATATTCTTGAAAATTGATTCTGACATTATAATGCATATCATTGTGCGCCATTTAGACATTCGGCATTTCAACATTGAATAACTCTGACATTTTTTAGCCGATTTCGACAAATGTACACAATTCTGAAACGTCATTGAGTACCATTTTAGCTATGAGTCAGTCGAAGGCTCATTTTACACTCTCTCGCGGAGTCATTAAACAAAAATGTCGAACAGAGAACCCACATGTCATTCACGAAAATCATTGTTTGAGCCGGACCATTTTCTTTCAAAGCTGGAAAAACCGTTAACGGTGCTCGCTATCGTTGAATGTTTTTGCACTTTGTCTGTCCGTAAAAACTTTGGGCCTTTTCGTAAACGCATATGTACATATGCTTTGGAACGATGCAACGAGTTCGTAAACGCAGATGATGCAAAGTCATTCGTTCGGAAACGTACAAGATTCAATTTTGTTGCGCAACAGTCAAAGCAACAGCGCAGCTATGGGTAAATTCAAAAACTCATTCAAATTGAAGTCTGTAGCTGAATTCCGCAGTGATGCGGTCGTGATGAGTTTTTGAATTTACCCTATTTTCGAATGTATGCTTTTGAGTAGTGGATGGAAGTTTTTCTTACTAAGTACAAATGTTGGCTTTAGTTGTTTATAATGTTTATTTTTTTATATTTTTCGTTTTCACTCTTATTAAAAACTTTGCGTTTAGGAACGAACTGATGTACCGCATACGTATGCGAAAAGAATTTGCGCTGCTTTGTTGCCGATGCGTTGTTGCTCAGTTGCTCTGTTGCTTTGACGTTTACGAAAAGGCCCTTTCTTCTATTTTCAACAAGTCGGGGCACCTTGCCACACCACAGCCGCTATAATGAAGTTCTTGCAAAAGTAAAGTTTATGCCATCAAGCCGAAGACCATGTGACGAACTTAAAGCAAACATATGAGCCGAAGTAGACGCTATAACGCCCTATAACGGAGCTGCTTTTTGTATGTCGAATGGAGGTCATTTAATCGACATCGTATTCAAAAACTGATTGGAAATAAATTGTAGCGAATATCCTAAATAAATCTTTCTCATTTGTCAAAATTGGTTTAAATATGGCAAAGTTGTTCAATGTTGAAACACCGAAGGTCTAGATGACGCACCCCATATGCTTTATTAAGAGCACTATGTTTGAACGAGAGGAGTATACAAACAGGACCAACTACGTGACTGCAACCACGCACGAAACGCTGTATCACACAACAACGAACTCTCCTCACTCTCTCGCTCTCGAAAAATTAGTGCGCGGCCGTGCACCTGCGCAGCTTAAAGGTAACTTTGCTTATAGGACGATAGTCGGCAAGACTACTTGGGGATTTTCATTTAGGTAGTGCAATTTTTTCGCTTTTTTCCACTGAAGCGGAAAATTTGGTTTCATACGGCAGCTGTTAAAATGTGTGAGATCTAGGGAAGAATTACAGGAAAAATTAGCTTGAAGATCGGTAAAAGCGAAGAAACTAACCTGCAACTTCTTCGCCTAGCTTGAATGCTTTATATCTACATACATTGACAACATTGTGAATGCCTTAATTTAAAAACACTCAACAAGTCTAACTTTCTTTTTATGTGGACCACTAGAGGCTCAGGAAAGGCCCTTTATACTGTCGACAATCTATTTTCTTCGTATATAGTCCAATGTCGAACAGCAGCTCTAGTCGGGAAAGAAAGAACTGCCCCAACCTAGCCGCAATATTTTTATTCCACTTACTCCCGACCATTACTATCGCGACTTTGACATCGGGGCATCGGGAAAACAACTCGATGGAGGGTTATGTTTCCGGAAACGAGTTGAATCTCATCAACCAACCAATGACAGGCGGTTTGGTGGAGCGGAGTAGGGCTAAGGAAGGCTAATACCCTTGATACACGGGCTTCATCGGATGATCATTCTTTCAAGAATGTTCATTCGCGGCCCGTGTATCACCTTAAATTAAGTTTGAATGAGCATTCGCAGCTTCATTCATCATTCGAAAGAATGAAGTGAAATCTACTTCATTTAATGAGAAATGAAGCTGGAAGTGGGGAAATTTCCATCAAGTTTCCATGAAATTTCCATTCTCGCATAAAATTTTAAAAATCGAACTGTCAACCTGCCAACTGTCTGTTCGTTAAAGTTTAAGTTTGCTGTTGTGAGGGAAAAATATCAAAAATAAAGTAAGTAGAATGAATGAATTAACAATGAAGTACCGTGTGTCACTTCGAATTTGAATGTTCATTCAAGGCCAATGAGACTGGAAGAATGATCATTCGATGAAGCCCGTGTATCAAGGGTATAAGACAGGAGGAATCTGGAATGTAAAGTGGGAGGAAGAAAGAAGTTTATGCCGGCATAATACTGCATGCAACGAAGCCCCGAATGTGGTGCTGTTGTGCTGGCAGTAACTGAAATTATTAACCTTAATGACCACGACTGAGTATCATCGACATTTTCTCAAGCCCTCTAATAGCCTTTAACCTATCCTATGTGGAATGAGTCTGTATGTTCGGCATCCTTATGTGATCTACCCGCATTTTTCAACCAATCCTCCATAAAGTGAGATAGCTGTATTGGCCTTCAAACAGTAATGACCTCTCCATTAGCGTGCATTGGTTCGTAATTGGATATCGCAATTATCATTGTATAAATTTCTTCCAAGGCAATTCGGCATTGGGAATGCCTGGGTCCTCCATAATTAGTAGCATTTTCGAAATTTCCAATATGGCAGAAATTTTCTTAACTGTCGATCATCAGATATGGGAGTCTATCGCTAGCTCTCCGATCCTGCTGCTAACTGACGTAGCCTTCGATCAACACACCATAATTAAATATTTTACTTTTTTTCGGTTTTTTTTTCTTCTAGCTGTTAAATAAGAAAATATGTCATTAACATATAAATCAACACGCACCACACACTTCACATGAGACATTTGGTGCAGGTTATATTTTTGGCTCAAATTTGCCTTCGTATGCCTGTTTGTATAGCTCAGTACTTGGCTATTTAAAGTTTTGGTCAAGTTTACACGTCGTAAGGTCGTATGTGCTCCCATTAAAATAAAATGGCCATCATATGCCTCTTAAAAGGCCAAGCGGCCGGCATTCGCCCGTTGAAAGGCCATTTATTACTCGGGGATATATTAAGACTCATTTTCACAGTATTTACAATGGATACATTTTTTTTTATAAATTTGATAAATTTGAAATTAAAGCGATTTTTTCTTGCCCCTAGAAGTCAACGAATTACTTTTTCATAGAGCAATAAGTCTTCTTGTTAGTATTCTTTTACAATTCTTCTCACTTTTGGAACAAATTTCATGAATCGTCATATCTACCAACTCTTTTTTAAACAAATATGTTAAACAGCAAATGGTATGTTACTAAAAACTATATTTGGCTGAGAACGAAATAAAGATTGAGCTCTGGTCCAGCTCTGAGACTGTATTATCATATTTAGAAATAAACTAGTTAGTGTAAAGGTATTTTGCGATCCAAAAGAAACAAGCAATCAAGTTATTAACCACCATCAAAAGTCAAAAAATCACTGACTAACAAAAAAAACTTTGTGTGACAGGTGAATGCGTTTCTATGAATTAAATACCGTTCATTATCCTTTCAAGTACATTTAGATATGTGCCACCAATGACTCATGTTTATATGTCAAATGAATTAAAATCTAAATCTGAAATAAATTTTTGTTTATTTATTCGCTTGCTTGCCTCTCTTGTGATAAATGCGTATTAGTTCTCCTGCATCTAGTTAAAAGTAGTTATAAATAATATAAATAGAAATCAAACTGAATCCCCATTACCATTAAATTGCACTTCTGAAGACGCCGAAACATTGCTTGACTGCAGAACGTTGTAAGTTGTCACCGGTGGCCGGCCTTACTTTAAACTAGAACACATCCATGTCTGGCAAAATCCCAATTAGTGCGTCTTGTACACCGTAGATCTCTAGTGGATTAAATCCATTGATTATAATCATAACTAGATTTTCGTTTATCAGATCACGCATACATACATATATCATAGATGAAATTCGGGTTTTGCACTTGAAATTTTTTTAGATTTTTTATTAATCATTTGAAATTTTGCCATGATTTCTCTTCATACCTCAAGAATGTTAGTGTCTAGCACCTTGAATTCGCCAAATTGCATGCAATTTATCTCCAAATTTGACCCGGTCTTAAAATCCATCAATTACTAAATCTTTTGACACCTACAGTTGGCAGTCCACTTTGTCAAGTTTACTATCTAGTCTAGTCATGCGATTTGTTTGGTCAATTCAGAAACAATGACAATAATTTAAAGAGCAAACTGCGAAACAATTCGTTGTTTGGGGTCATTCACCTGCTGTTGAAAGTTGCAGACATTTCATCAAAATTTATCGCAATTTTTTGTTCAAAGTTTCTAATTGCTCAAATAGTAGCTATTTATATTCGGGAGGAGACGCTCAGATTTGCATGTCATTAGTGATATTTTTGGCTGATAGTTTTCAATTCTTGGACGTTCTGTGATCTTAATCCGCGCACAAGATGATGAGACTATGATGATTATATTTGTTTTGGGCACACATATAGAATGCTTCCGGTTACAGCTGCCATGTCTTGAAATTGAAGAAAGATGAGAGTACTTGGATGGAAACGGCAATGTTTCAATAAATAATTCTATTTGGAGATTTGTATGTGTCTTCACCTAGTTTCTGAAAGTTGATACTGTCTTTAAATATTTTCATTTCCGCTTGTGGTTTTTATATCGTTTTATAAATTTTAAGTGATCACTTACGAATCATGCGACACTGAAAGCAACTTAACAGCTTTTTTTAACACAACTGGGGGCCTCGGTAGTCTTGGGAGTAAGGGGCCTGGCTACCATCCCAGAGGTACCGGGTTCGATTCCTGTCAGCACCACGGTCCTTTATAACCTAATAAAAAGAAGAAGAGGGAAAAAGGGCTAGAAGCTCTTTTGCCAGGGTATCACAAATCTTCGAGATTTGGCAAAAAGGTATGTACGAGTATTTGGGGTATCTTTAATCCCTAAAGATAACCAATGGCTCTTTCTCACAAACAAGAAAGAAACCATCATATTCAATGAATGAATGTCAGCATTACATTTACATCCAAGCCAGAAAGCTGTACTTACTACCTGGCTAAATCACCTGCAGCGACAGAAGAGGCACTCTCTTACGTTAGCTGTATTGCTTCTAATTGGGCAGTCACCAAACGTAACTGGTGATTTTATTGTGGGGTGTGCAATGGAGTTGTGTTCACCTTTCCTTACCGTAAATAGACGCAGCCATGGATCTCGAACTACTGTCTGGACCTCGTTCATAAGGGGAAACGAATGCATTCCTTCGCCAACCGCGATCCGCCTCAAAGTCCAGAACCTTCGATTATCGAACAGCCGTCGAATCAGTTTCTCGATACCAAACCAACAACAATCGAGGTGCAAACGACAATAAAATCGCTGAAAATGGAAAAACCGGGGGAATAGACCAAATTTCTGCCGAGACGATCAAAGCCAGAGGTGATGTCTTATCACAACGATTCCATGTCCTCATAACACACATATGGCATTCGGATTGTGCCGGAGTATACGAAAGCGCTCATTGTCCCAATTTTGAGAAAAAAAAAAAAAAAAAAGGAGACAACTTATTTACGAAAATCATACAATCTAGGCTACAAAAACATCGAGAGCAAACGAGCCGGAAAGAACAAGCGGGATATAGACTACAGGAGGATGCATTGATCAAATTTTCGCTCTCCGTCAGCTAATGGAAGAAAGAATTCGTTGTGAGAAACGATCTGTCGTCAATTTCATTAATTCCAAATCCAATTTCAAAATAGCTTGTGCAGGCCCTTAGAAGCCGCGTGCCATTGAAAATTATCCAACTTTTTCAAGCGTCGTACGATGGCTCAACAAGCAGAGTTTGTATTCGAAGCGGCTTATCCGAGGAGTTCCCGATTCAAACCGGTGTCCGAGAGGTAGACGTCGCTTCGCCACTTCTCCTCAACGTTGTGATCAACGCGATTAACCGTGAAGCATTCGATGAAGCCGGACATCTTATACGACATTTCACGCATCGCCCAGTGCGGAAAAGACCAAAGTGACGACAAGCGACGTTGACAGCCGCATCGGCCAGGCAGCAGTAACATTCGCCTCGCTCAAACTCGGTCAAATGAAAACGATCAAATATTACCTTCAAAAGAAAAATAAATCTTTATCGAAAGTTGATCCTTCCGATTCTTCTTTATGGATCGGGAACGTGGACACTGTTCTAGCCGGAAGTCAACAAGCTCGAGGTCTTCCAAATGGGATTCTATGTGTCTCACACCGCTTGCGCCTTCGAAACGAAACGGTTAAACAAAAATGGGATCAACAGGCAGCAGCGATCAGTACCTGCTGAAGAAATACAAAAACGTCGACTACGGTGGTTTGGACATGTTTGCCGAATAGATGATAACCGCTTGCCACGGAAACTCTCTGGCGAGACCGGACGGCGGACTGGAGAATTTAACGATCGCCACCGAAGAAAATCTGCCTAAAGAATATCGAGGGCGACTTAAAAAATCAACGATTATTAGTTATCGAGGCTTGAGGCGTCACCAAAAATCGCCGAAAATGGAAACGAATATTGAATGGAGTTCGAGACCCAGTGGCACCGACAGCAGCGTATCCGTTGCGGGGACGTCCCGCTCTAACCGCCAGCTAACGGATTAAAAAAGAAGAAGACCAAACTATACAAAGGACCCCGCACGTTTCCTATGGAAAATGACTTTCGGTCAAATTGAACGAGTCTATACTCTTTGGGAATGTTTTTTGCTTATTGTAAAACCATTTTCCTTACATAGTATGAAAAAAAAAATTAAATGAACACTAGCATTACTTAAATAATGCGACGTTATTTCTTTGCTATACCGCAAAAAACACCAACAGACCGAAAAATGAAAAACTTCAGATGTCTAAAAGTACCAAAAATCTTAAGTTTTGGGTTTCGTGCCCATTGAGACTTTTGTTCAGGGAGACTTCCTCTATCCAAAGAGCATAGACTCGTTCAATTTGACCGAAAGTCATTTTCCATAGGAAACGTGCGGGGTCCTTTGATTTCGATGCCATCGGCTATGCAGATGATCTTGCCATCATTATATCGAGGAAGTTTAACTTGAACATTACAGAGCACACCGATAATTTCAATGATGATGTACCACGGAAGACCTATGAGTCAATCGAAGTAGGGCTGGTTCCTTTTTCCAAACGGTACAAGATGTACCTAGATCCTATTTCTATCCGGGTGTGGTAGCACAGTCGTTTCAGCTCATTTGTTTTAAATGAAAAAAAAAAAAAAACAATGGAAAACCCGAAACAGATGACTGACTTGAAAGGAGTTCTGTGCTGCCACCCTAAGTGGTAACGACAGTAGTCATACCTAGTCAAATACATGGGAGGAATGATGGATCGAAGAGACTGAACTGAACTGAACGCTCTTCTGGAATACGCCATCAGAAAAGCTACTAAAGGCTTTTGGCTAAGATATGTTGTCTTACACCACATATGATGTACTGGAAGTACAACACGATCATTAAGCCTGTTGTCAGTTATGCCGCTGTATTTTGGTGCTTCAAGACTAATAGTGCAAGATCCGGTATAAGAAATATATACCCTCATCTGTTATTTGATGATGACAACTATTATATGATAGATAATATATACATTGATAAAACGCACATGGGTTGCCTAGCTAAATCGCGTACCGAAGGTGTTAAATAAAAGATATTGTAATCAACTTTTTTGGGCCAACTACCCTCATTTGTTAATCATAAAATTTGACCATTAACTGACAGAATACGACACAAAGAAGAGGAAAAATAGGGGTTGCCTGATTTCTACCGGGCCCAATTGTGGGGTTGCCAGGTATAAACAGGTAAGCAAGCGTAGGTAATATACCCTCATCTGTTATTTAATCAATTTTTTTATGAAATGAAAGGTTATTTCATTCCCTTTCCAACAGTATTGGGTTGCCTCAGCAAAAGTGTGGCACAACAAAGGTTACCTAGATTCTGTAAGAAGATTTTTTTGTTCTTTGTTTTTGTTCGTTCCATATGTTTTTTTTGAAAAATGCGATACATGACGGACTAGTGACACAAAGGGTGATTCTAGATCAATTTCAATGTAGTCCCACAAGAATCCTGTTGAGTTAAACATTTCCGTATTTATAACTAGAGCTCTGTATTATTTTACTAGCAAGGGAATGAAGTATGCGATTCAGTATTGATTTCTTTTATAGAGAACCGCAGAGCTCAGAGATAAGCAACCTATGTACTATTGACTATTCCATCTATAGCCATGGCAAACAAAGAGCAAGTTCTATTCGAAAATGTAGTGCAGAGAAGAATGAAAGAACTGTCAACGGGAACATACGGTTGATTACTCTACTCACTTTCATCCAATACTATCACCACAGAACGCTGCTTTTTGTAATTGAACTGCATATGGCTTAATCTTTTATTGTGCTTACAGGTGACGTCAGCAGAAAGGACAAGGAATGACAAGGTATTCCCTTCTTACAGGCAAGAAAACTTATAAAAATATAGAAGTGGAAAGACGAAGGACCAGACAGCAGCGGGAACTTGAACTTTTGTCCTCTGTGATCCTTAGAGTTTTCGCATTTTTTCCGCTCTTCTTCGTTTTGTACGCACACTGGCTTTAGCAAAACCTGGACATGGATGACTAACAGCATCGCTTGATTACATATTTCTTACGGAAACAATGATAATGCAACTCGAGCCTTAGTTGATTAATTTCACAAAAGCGGAACTTCGTCAAAATGCGTCCTGAGGAATGCGGTTGGGTTTTTGATAACTATTTAAAGTCAACGTGGTTCGTAGGTGATCCAGCGCCCTTACAAGTTGAGCATATTCTCAAAAAATTCAAAAAAAATGAGAGCGATGAAGAAATGGAAATAGATTTTGGGACAGGCACTTCTGACAAGTCAGAGTCGGAATAAGTTTTTATATAATGTAGTTTGCATTCCATAATTTTGTTGTTAAATTAATGTGTGAATAAATGTTGTGTTGCTGTTAAATTAATGTGTGAATAAAAAAAATCATTATTAATATTTAATCTAATTTGAATCTATCATTTGATCAATGCAGCTGCGCTCACATAATCGGAAAAAGAGTTCTTTCAGAAGAACTCTAAAATCAAGGCAACCTTCGTTGTGCCACACTTTTGCTGAGGCAACCCAATACTGTTGGAAAGGGAATAAAATAACCTTTCATTTCATAAAAAAATTGATTAAATAACAGATGAGGGTATATTACCTACGCTTGCTTACCTGTTTATACCTGGCAACCCCACAATTGGGCCCGGTAGAAATCAGGCAACCCCTATTTTTCCTCTTCTTTGTGTCGTATTCTGTCATTTAATGGTCGAATTTTATGATTAACAAATGAGGGTAGTTGGCCCAAAAAAGTTGATTACAATATCTTTTATTTTACACCTTCGGTACGCGATTTAGCTAGGCAACCCATGTGCGTTTTATCAATGTATATATTATCTATCATATAATAGTTGTCATCATCAAATAACAGATGAGGGTATATATTTCTTATACCGGATCTTAGACTATAAACAGATCACGGCTTTAAGGGCAATTGACTGAACGGCTTGTTTACAGGGGCTTGTTTCGAAGGACCCAACTCCAAGGTCTCGATTGCATTGGGAAGTCGGCCCTCTGTTTGCGAGACTTAAAAACATGCCATGAGACCTGGGATAGGCTCAACTTTCTGATATCTGTTTTGCCAAATGGGGCTGCGCTCAAGGACTGGACTAGGACTGAACTAGGAAAGTTTCAGGAGACAGAATGCCCACTCTGCCTGGAAGGTAAGGAGACTACCACACTTTAGAAGAAGAACGTGTATCAGAGAACATTTGAACCCCGCTCCGACGGTCTTTTCGTTAGCGGGGCGCTAAAAATGAGCACTGACAGCAGACTACCAACATACAAAAGTTTTTAACTATAAAGTTATTTGTAAACTTTATACCGCTGACGTAAGCCATGTTTCAGACAATCTTATATCTGTTTTACCATTTTATTGGTCTGCACTAAACAACTGCTTCGATTTTTACCTTTACACAAAATTACGTCTTGAACTGAATGTTTGCTTCACAGACGTGATTTGTTACTATCAAAAGAAATAAATCAAAAGTTAAAGTTTCGAGTCTAAACAATGAACTATTTTGGAGCTTGTACTTCTTTAAAGAAATGTCAAAGAGTATAATTTCCTGAACGCTTTCCTCCCTTTTCTTATTTTTCTTCCTTGATAGTTTGTTTTATCAAAAGGTTGTAAGAAGCCCACTTACTTTCAGCCCCGTCGTTGCTTGGCTCCTTAAGCATTTTGTAGGCTACTAAACAAGCTTTTCACTAGCTGCTCGTATTTCACTTCACCGATTTTAACTTCAAGGTGACTTATCTCCAGACATTTTTTATACTGTCCAAAGACTCTTTCCCCACTTACCTGCTACAGAGTCCAATTCGGGATCTTACACGACTTTTTCAGGTTTTCAGGGATTCTGTTTGTGCGATTGCCCATTGCCAATTTAATCCCTAATTGGGTGTTAAGTCCATGTTGGTGTTGTTGTTGTTATTGAAAGAAAATCCTGGATGACGTGAGTCCTAAAAATAAAAATCGTTTTTTAATGTTGTTGCAGAGGAGATTTTCTAAATTTAACATGATTTCAAAAATTGGTTTGGTTTGGCAGAGAGTTATACACAGAGAGTCTTCCCAGAAAGCGGATTTAATGCATTAGTATATCTTGCGGGCTGAGTGCATGTGATCCTGGTTATCTCGAGCTCCAGCATTAATTGCTGAATGTGATCCCGGGCCAATTAAGTCTTCCAACTCTTAGCCCAGCTGTGAATGATTAGTAATGGATTTTCGTCTGGGCTGTCGGTGGTCAGGGACCGTAATGCCAATGAACTAGCCAGAAATATGCACCCATTGAAATTCAATGTAAAAATCCAACTCTTGGTTGAGCAACCTACCAACCCAACCATGGGTGCCGACTGCAATTCGTTTTTATTCGAGGATAAATTGCATTCGGACAGACTACGAAGACTGCATGCACAGTGCCATAAAACAAGTCCTATCGTCGTTATACAAGAAGTCATAGTTGCATGGCAAGCAGAATACTCGGA
This sequence comes from Thereva unica, assembly GCA_949987705.1. Taxonomy (NCBI): domain Eukaryota; kingdom Metazoa; phylum Arthropoda; class Insecta; order Diptera; family Therevidae; genus Thereva; species Thereva unica. The sequence goes on from OX465282.1 coordinate 135,538,305, forward strand.
GTTAATTGATCTTTTCGTCTTTTCGACAAATTGACAAACATGCAAATTTTATTATTGTCGTGTTTAATGCTGGTTCCTAAGTCGATTGCATAGTTGGACTAGCATAAGAAATCTAATATGGTGATTGGGGTTTTCTTAGGGAAACTACTTCTACATCTCCAGGGATTTGTACATAAAACGAAACTCAAACCAAGTCCATTCATATGGGAGTTTTGCGATATTGTGAGATAATACTCCATGAAAAGTGTTAAAATTAATGGCAATACTGAAAATGAAATTTGCATTTCAACTGGCGAATTACTAACGTCTTAGAGTGACTCAAATACGTGATTTTTTCAAGTACACAAATTAGAATAACTTCTAAATCAAATATTGATATTACCATATTCACAGTTGGTAGTCTTCTGCTTATTTTTCTGACTACCCAACAGTGCGTCATTTGTCAATTATTGTCATTTGTTTTAGATGATTTTTGGCTTTCACTTCGTGGGTGCGTCTTGGTGAGCTCAGAGGATTAAAAATGACGAGACAGAAAGTATTACAGGAATTATTATTACACATTGTTTTTAATCCACGAAAGCTGATATCACGCAACAATAAATTTAATGTAAATGAAAAATGCGGGATAAAAAATGTGAATTGAATATAAAGTATAACATAGTTGCAGCGAAATTTTGAGAACAAGAGACAATAGTACATTATCACTAATTTATTTCATTGTTTAATAAATTTGTCGACTCTGTTTATAATTTCGCATAAACAACTTCTCGGAGACGGAGCCTAAATGGCAGCTCTTTATATTCCCAAACGCAATTAGCACATGAATTAACTGCATGATGTAGTGTAGACCTTATGTGACCAGCTGCAGGGATGTCGTCTGCATTTGAGGCCTTGCAGTTGCTAAACTGTCTTATGACTTTGATGATTTCTCATAAGTTTGGTGGCGGCAGTGTATGATAATCATCACATCTTGATTGGATTCTCCAGTTAATTGGTCAATCAGCAATTTATGGAAGGTTCGAGGCATCGCCCCAAAATCTCTTTGAACTGTGATCACATAAACCACGCTGTAGCATATCATGTATGGTGTTGATGGCGATATTCAATGGACTCATCAGAAAACTCTTGGGTTTAGTGTGATGTTCACTCTCTTTACTGTTGTACGAAATCATCGGAACTAGGTGCACGGCTGTTAAAAAAAGCACATTTTATTATAGTGTGTTAAGGTTCTTTAAACTCAGTCATTTATCAATGATATCCAAACTTCTGTTCAATAATACTATGGCCTTATCTATACTCCCAGATTGATCCAAACTTTAGGGTCTATCTAAAAACTCTCAGACCTTTTAGCCAGATTCGAGGGAAAAAACCTTTTATTAGCCCCTTTTATTATCATTATGGGTATGGGGCAGCCCATGTGGTGAACCACCGACCACCGAACGAAGGCAAGAAGATGTTTAGTGAACGGACTTGAGCGGGCCTCATAAGTTCTCTAATAAACGTTCTCCTTCTAACACCCAGATCACATATGAATACATATGTGTGGAAGTCTCGTCGCCTTCCATGCAGAATCGGCACTCTGTCTTTTCTGAGACAGTCCTAGGTTGAGGCCCAACGTAGCCATAACCATAACTTGACTTAATGAACTTGCACAAGATCGTTTGTTAGGGTGCGTACGATTACGGTACGGTTCGTAATATTTGGTTCAGGCTAAACATACTCGGTCAGATACACCTACAGCTAAAGGTTGAAAGTTATTCCCAGTTAAAGCTGGCACTAAAGAGACAGACAAGATGGTCGAGAATCAGATCGAGGAACTACTGAAAGAGTGCGGGTTGAAAAGAGGGAACTGCTCATTAACTTTGTCCCGGTGGAAGGTGTTCTCAGAAAGGCTTCGGGAATAACGGTCTTTAATGGTTCTATGACTGTACGGGAATAAGCGGTCTTGAAAAGTACTCGCTAAGCAGGCACCTCAAAGTTCAGAGAAGTGTGTGAGTAGCACTTAGATAGCTAGGGATCTTAGTCCTATGTTGGAGGTAATGTCGGAAGCAAATGTGACCTTCTAGCGTGCTATCACTTGGACCGGCGAGTGATGTGGTCGGCTTAGATCTGGCTGTTATCAAACACTGTTAGACTGACTGCCTTCCTTTTATCGGAAATGATATTATATCGATCGTTTTAACTTGACGCGATCGGTCTATAAATTTTAAGCAGCTGCTGAAGTAAAGCTATCGCCACATCCTACAATAACGCTTGTACATGGACTCACGCTGTATTCTCAAGTCCGGATTTCACGCGAAAACTAAAGACAAGGTGAAGAAAGATTGCATCTTCAGTAACCAAGGGGACACACCGATCATAGAGAGATCGAATAAAAGAGGACAGGGGCAGTGCCGACAGATCGTGCTAAGTTCGAGTGTGAAACCAGAAGATTGTGAGGAAGTGAGTTATGACTAACGTGTAAGGAAGTAAGTTACAAATAACGTAATGACAATGTTTTCTTTTATGGTGTGAGATGCGGGGAATCTAGAGAGAAACTAGAGGCAATGGCAGAAGCGCCACTAACACCGAATTTCCTAGGACACATATGAAGAACGAGGATGGATGGAGGAAAGTGGAAACAAAGCTGAAGACTATACATAGGAAGTTGATGTTGGAAGAAGCCGAAGAAAAGAGAAAAGGCTAACGGATTAAGTTGCAAGCGGTGTGGATGACGGTGGGATGGCATCGAAGTGGTATAATGCGCACCGAAGTAGCATCGATTTACCACATGATTTTTTCAATGAAAATGTTGTCATCGGACGATGAGGATGCTCTTGCAGGTGTGCAAATCAATAACCTGTACAATAAAAAAACATCAATAAGGATAAAAGTGGCAAGAATTACAAAGTAAGGCATTAATAATATTTCCCCCAAACTCAAATTGGCGGTGAAGTGGCATTTGCCACTAGAAACTTAAATTTGTCAGAGACTAGTGGCAATCAAACGGTGCCAGTCCACACCACCGCCATTTCATTTCGATGCACGCTGCCTCCCTTGATTCCGTGTGATTTAAATATTTCATTTGCCACTTAGTCACCACACCACTGCCACTTAAATTTCTCACCACCTCAGTTCGTGCCTTGCCTACCGCGTCGCTATGCTGCTATGCTTAGGTGTACGCATGAGCATGTCAGTAAAATGAGTAGCCTCTCAACTACCAACGCACGAAATGAACGCGAGGAGTTTCAATGGGATAACAACGAATGTGCGAACTTAACTCGGCGTATGTTTACAAATAAGAATCATTCATGGGCGTGAATATAATGAAATTTGAAGTAAGCTTCAATAACTATAACGATCATGTTACACGCTCGGTTAAACTCAAATTCCGGGTTGGTATGTTACCCACTTGGAATTTTCCGGATGGGTACTACTACCCACCATACCTACATTATCCGCCGGCTATGGTTAGGAGATCCACTTTAGTGGCAACACCGGTAGTGTTATAGATATCACCCCAATGCAAAGAAGAGGCTTGTTTCAAGAGCAAATGAATGCAAATTGAGAGCCACTGGGCTTACAAATAACTCTAGAGAAAAGCATAAAGGATACATTTATGACAACACCACCACCAGTACGACTAACACGATCATTGCGTTGCAACGAAAAACCAGATAGAAAAACAAAAGAGGAAAGGACTCCAGATTTAAGCCAAGTCTCAATTACTAGCAGAACATGTATTTTATTACGGTCGCACATATATATGTAGGTATATGTACCTCAAACCCTTGAACATGTTGCACTCTTACTAGCCCCTAAACATATCTGTTCAATACCACATAGGACTATTACGAGTTAACAAAAAATACGTTATCTAGGTGTGAAATCGAGTTAAAATTTCAAAATAAATAAAACAAGCTCATATATCCATATGTTGGTTATAAGAAATTGTCTTTAATTCACTGTGATCCTACAACATAAACTTCCTAGCCGCGAATAATACTGTGTTCGCAATAAACGATTATCGATAAAATCTATATCTATAAAAATCTCGTGTCACAGTGTTTGTTACCGTACTCCTCCGAAACGGGTTGACCCATTTGCATGAAATTTTTTGTGTATATTTGGTAGGTCTGAGAATAGGTCGTAGGCTATTTTTTATATCTTTAACCAAAAAAACAACTGCAAAATCGAAACAAAAATGGTAATTTTAGGAATTTTCACTTCATTTTAGTTTCAATAGCTTCATGGCCTACCTATTGTTTGACAAATGTAAAATTGTCATTAAATTGAATCATTACATTTAATGAAAATTTCAAATTTACGCAGCTGTCAAACAATAGGTAGGCCATGACGCTATTGAAACTAAAATGGTCCATGGCGGCCGTCTTACGAGGGCGGTGTACCACTTTCTTCACAACCACCTCGACATGGGTATCAAATGAAAGGGTATGATAAGTAGAATACAATAAGCAATGTAGTATACAAAATATATCTTTAGATCCATGGCGGCCGTCTCAAGAGGGCGGGGTACCACTTTCTTCACAACCACCTCGACATGGGTATCAAATGAAAGGGTATGATAAGTAGAATATAATAAGCAATGTAGTATACAAAATATATCTTTAGATCCATGGTGGCCGTCTCAAGAGGCCGGATTACCACTTTCTTCACAACCACCTCGACATGGGTATCAAATGAAAGGGTATGATAAGTAGAATACAATAAGCAATGTAGTAGACTCAATATACCGATTCATGGCGGCCGACGCAAGACCCATGTTCTTTGAGGCATTTCATCTGTGTAAAATTCATATCTCGAAAAATATTAAGTCAATGGATGGTTTTTATTGTTTACTATTGACTTATGGGTGCAGCGTAGGCGCACCGGGTCCCAGCTAGTATAACTATAAACATTTAAAAAAGATTTTGCTAGTTTTCATTTTCACCTTCTTAAGCTAATTTCAATTGCGTTTACACAATATTCAAGTGTATATTTTATTACCCTTATTACTTTGAAAATACTCAAGTAGTTTCAGAGGAATTTTGTAGAAGAAAATATAATAGAAACCAATTTGTTGAGTTCCTCATAGCTGAAATGCCCACGATTAGCTCCAATCACCATTCACCGAATAGCTCTCACCTACGGCCGTTGAGCCAATGACAGTAATCACGACAGCAATTAGATACCGATTCGCTTGCGAGTAATTCTGCTCATTGAGGAGGTCTGAATATCTGTCCCATGTCCCAGGGACTGGCAACCACTCGATTAGACTCGGGACACAAATTGTATCCAGAAATTTCGAGCTAACAGAAATCTGGAATGCTTTTAGCAATTATCCCGTTTCTGCTGCTTTTATTGATTACAGCTGAAGGCATAGTTTCCGCCTCGTACAGGCAAAATGTTACCTAATCTACTTATGTTTATCGGAGGTCTGTATCTAGGATATATTTCCGCATCGGTAACCATCTACCCTATGCTGCTGTACCGCTTTAATCCTTCTGTTGTCGTGAGCATGTACCTTAGTACGAACGCGACAGACGCAAATTACGCACTGCTATCTCGATATATCGGTTTCTGTACACGTTTTATGAGATTTTGGGTTTAACAAGTTTCTAATTAAGTTTACAGAACATGTAAACATTCGTAAGCCTCAATACTGTTATAACCTTTTAACATGTTGATTTTATTAAGTACTGTTAACCTTTCCTTAATGGAATACTTGCCTGGGATAAGTCCTTGGGATTATATGGGGGAGGCAGCAGTACTGCTGCCAAACTCCTTAAGACTTGCAGGTAATAAACAGTAAAAGTAAGAAATTAAAAGCATCTACTGAAAGGGTCATAACAGCCCAAAGGAAAACGAAATAAATTCGGCATTAACTCGATAAGGACGCAACATTTCAGTCACTTTGTTTCCAGTGCCTTCAGGACATTCTAGACGGGTTATTGCCTTGCATTGTAGCAAATAAAGATTATTAATTTCGAAATTTATGATCCCTTAATTAATTAATCAGATTCAGGAAATGAGTCTCTTAATGTACAATGGGTGGATTTCTGTAGAGAATAACTGCTCAGTGTTTTTGTATAGAAATCTTCAAAGTCACCTGTCATAAATAGACCCTCTTCAGAAATTTTGTCACATATGGGTTAATTTAATTTACTACAATTACTCTTTATATCATAATAGGGTTATGCTAAATTATTCCGTACAGAAGAAAGGTTAATGATAATAGTATAAAGAATTAAGTTTACAAGAGTAATAGAGTAGCCTATGATCTTTTTTAAATACGAAAACTTTGAAGTTGATATTTATTGTGCCGAAGTTCTTTCCATTTTATGAGAAAATTTATATTTTAGAATAAAATTTGCAAATCAATTTATTATCCAACTGAAGTTCGATTGGTCAACCCAATTAACGTGTTATTTTTATAGCTGATCCTCCATTGGACCAGATCATTTCTTGAATTACTCTACATGACAAGACAATACCAATAACACGAACGATCGAGAGATCCTCTTTTTGACTTTCCCTTAATCTGTCGTAGGAGAGATAGATAGAACATGTGCCTCCGAACAGACTTAATTTTATGAAAGAGCTTTTTCTTTAGTGTGTTCCGGTAGGCTAGTGACTATTCTGTCAGGCTGTTGAATCGGAAACCTAGGGCTAAGTCTCACCAAGTACATAAAACGCTAACAACTCAACTCGTGATACATATCAATGGAATACTGCCGAACTTCTTTTGTATGTGACTGTACGCGTTATACAGACAACTTGGAATCCAATTTTGAACAGCAAGCATTAGTCCAGTCTCTAGTACAAAACTTAATCGCCCTGCTGACTTCACAAATTGGTCGACTCGGCTTATTCCCGTTAATAACGTCTCTCGTTTTCAGGCAAGGAATTTATGCACAAATGTAGCGACTGGATTTGGGGGCGATCTTTCGCAGTCAGCGTTTCCAGTTGCATATCAAAGGCTTGAAACACAGGGTTTATCGCCATTTACTTATAAAACCCTCCTGACTTATGCTACCGATGTAAGAAAATTCCAGCGAAATCAATTCCAGTGTAGTTTAGGATTGGCCTGATCCTGAATACTTTGTTTGACTGACTCATCAGGTCGTTTGACATACAAAACAATTAGCCGCAATGCTAATCCCCGTACGGCCATGCAAACTATGTTTCAATGAAGAGTTTACCCTGGGTCTTCTCAGAGTAGGCGCCCATTGAAACGTCGATTGAGTTTCGTTAAATCCAAGTAAACTCAACGAAACCACTCCGGTTAAGCCGAGATTTGCGTTGATTTGTTTGAGTATCCTTTACTGCACATACACGAACGGCAAGGCAAAGTAAAAACTGCATCATCGAGTTAACTTAAAGGAAAAAGCTGTCTGTTTACTCAACAAAAATTCTACTTCCTCTACTTCATCGCATGGGAACACAGTAGTGCACGTAGGGAATCCCCTTTCGTACACTTACACTTAAACAAACACATATGCAAAACCAGGCTTAATCCGACGTTTTTTGTGGAGCTTTCTTGGATTTAACGAAATTTTACTCAACCCTCGTTTCCCTTACTCTGAGTTAACCAAGGGAAACTCTGTATGGAAACTCTGCATTTAACAATTTCAGATACACTCACATAAATATTCTTAGACGATTTTGTGTTATTGTTGTATTGCTTAGTAGGCAGATATCTTCAACAATACTATCGAATTTAAATATTTTGTGGAGTTTAAGGTGCTCCGCACAGGAGTTGACTGATTTCCAATCCCAATTTCAAACTGGTTTCATAATAATCATAAGTACAACAAGTTTGCATTCAAAATAAAACCTTTGTCCATAAACGAGCATAACTGATTTTGGATCAATCGATGTTCTACGATCAGGTTTTAGTCACGAGGTTTGGGCAAAATGAAAAGTAGTTCGGAGGAAGTGCAACAACGTAACTGAAATGTGCTTCCGACCAGCAAGAGCAGTCGCACCGAGTAGTTCAAACTAGCTTCAAATCGGTTTCATTTCTTTCGACCCGTCAGCTGCGTGTGCAACTGATATTACAAATCAGTCGACTCCTCTCCGGAGGGCTTTAATCTATTTTTATTAATATGTACTTTGCAATATTGTTGGTATTTCTCTATTAAGTCCCGGTTCTTATAACAGGTGATTCTACTGCCCAAATCCCGCGAATCCCGCATGTTTAGTCTCGTATTACAAAACTTGTAAAAATGGCGCGGGTTGCTGGAGTGATCGCGGCATGCTGGAGTGATCTTAAGAAGCATTGAATTATCAGCGAAAAATTTCTCCATGATTGAGTTGGTCTATTTATGAGTAAAAGGATCTCATTGAAAAAAATTACAACTGGACGCAATTGAGAAAAACGACGACTGGATGCAACCTTGACTGGTAGAATAATGTACATAGCGATCCCAAAAACCCTGGCTCAGTGGAGAAAATGTGTCTTCGCCGATGGGTTTAAGAAAGCAATAACCATATTGTCCAGGTACTAGTATGGTTTTCTTTAAAAATTTAAAGTATTCCTCTATCTTCAATTCATCTAATGCCTAGAGTATTGAAAGATATGTTGTGGAAAGTTATACCTAAAGCACTGAAGCAAAAGTAAGGAGGTCACAGTAGTAGGGTTAGGGTCGTTGTCAGCTACTTTCAAGGACATCATTATAAATGCTTCGGTATTGAAACAACTTCCTTTCTGCTGAATTTCTATAGTTAACAAATTAATGAAAGAATAATAATTACATGGGAAAACGGAAAGGTATTTAATAATACGTTTGGTTGGGATCAAACCGATCTTCTCTGGGTTAGTAACTAGGCCCCAGAGCTACCGGGGCCACAGCTGCATTTATATGGAAAAAGCAGAATTTGCCTTGAATAAGCTTCGTTTGGATTTCCTTTCCACATTTAAAAAAAAAATCCCCACATTAATTCTGCGTTAAAGCCCAAAAAAAAAAACAACAAATGAACCTAAAAAATAATCCATGGATTACTTTTACCCAAAAGCATCATCAACAATGTCAATAGTAAATGTTTTTATTTCTCTGCTCCCTTCAGTCAACCAATCCTGTTTGCCATAAATGACACAACATGGCGACCTTATCCTGTGCGTAGGGCATCCTCTACATTTTAGATAGAAACAAAAAGCGACAGCACTAAAGCAAATAAGACTTTGTATTTATTTAAAGGCCATAAAAATAGTCTAGCTTTACTCCACCCAGTTGCTCAGGGTGACTTCATCCCGATGACTTTAATCCAATGACTATTAAACTCAATGCAAATTTTCCCGTCATCGCTTTTTCTTGGGGGGTAATAAAATCCTAGTAAGTCTTAAGGTAAAAATACGAGATGTAACCAATAAAATCGAATTTACGATTTTGTCTTATTTCTGCATTTATTTTGTTTTGTTTTGACTGCCATCTAAACTGCTTCAAGTAATACAAATTTTTCAAGCAACATTAAATTCTTATTACATTTCTTTAGTGTTTAAGGATTCACGAAAGAATTGTATAGAAACAGAAGAATTTTCATTTGTACATAATTCAACTTTCCTAATACTTTTTGATTAATTGCTTTACAGGTTTGTTTTTCGTTTCTACCTCGATTTACCTTGAAAAGTCATTCATCTTCGTATGTACATATTTATGTAAAGCATACAAAGGCTGGAAAACATCAACCAAGGTCTTTTTCAATATAAGAAAAAAATAATGCAGCATCGTCAAAACGGTTCTGTCTGTCTCAATGCCTTTAATCGTTCCTTGCCGACATAGCAATTTTCTAACCTTTAATTACACCCCTAAAAGTTCCCTCCAAAGCACCTGTTTATAATCTAGCACCATAACAAGTACATTCAACTATCCAACAATTAAAGCTAGGGAAGCTCCTACGTGACTGAGTTCTATTTCAAGCCCCCCAATTCCGGTAGCATTGCCTAATTCCGACAGTCTTAATATCTTATTCTTGATCTTTAAATTCCGGCACAAAAGAAGCAGTTGCTCCTTAGCTTTTAGCTACTTTCAACCGAGCCCAGGCCCCTCTCTGAGTGAGCGAACAGACTAATTAGGATAAAAGACTTTTGTTTGTACTTTCCTTGAGTCGGTCTTAATTGGGTGAGGGCCGTCTTAGTAGTGTCTTACAGTCGCTGTCAGCTCCCACTCGTAAAAAACAGATTGTACACGAGCAGCACACTGAATCTGTCCAACACTCTAAGCCCCTCTACATGTGAAATGTGCAAGTGCATGAAACCAGAAAATAATTTGTTGAACATTTCCGTAATCTGTATTAAGCGAGTGAACACGCATTTTGAACGCCTTAGGAATTTGTCAAATGAGCGGCTTGTGAGGACTTAGTCTGTGTAGTTGTGGCTTGTGCAGGGAAGGATGCGTGGAAAAAGGACTTGAAAATAATGGTGAACGAGGCTCGAAAATTGAAGAAGTTGAAATAGTCATGCCTGAACGTAGATATCGAGTTTCGTTTAGAATTGCATTTAAGAAAATGTTAATGCTGGAGAAATATATATATATTTTTTTTTGTACCTTATAGTTCGAGAAAATTAACACAAAAAAAAATTAATGGTTTTGGATGTGAAGTATCACGTCCGTATTTTAACGTGACAACGTCTATTAATTTGAACGTGACAACGTCTGTTATTACGTTTTGTATTATTTTCTCAATTAATAAATTATATATAATATTTCGAAGCAAATTTTTTTTTGTGTGCGGGACATTTTCACACGCGCGTCCTATCTTAAACCGATTTAATAGATGTTGTCACGTCAATAAGGTGAATGAATGTATTTTTCCCGTGTAGAGGATAAATTAACGAAAATTTTGAGCCATTAACCACCCCCTAACATGTATGGGGGTGGAGATATGATTTTTTTGTGTGCGGGACATTGTGCGGGACATTTTCACACGCGCGTCCTATCTTAAACCGATTTAATAGACGTTGTCACGTCAAAAACGCACACAAACAAAACTCCAAAATGGCTGGACATTTTTATTCATGGTCAACGTTTGTAAAAATCACTATTTGGCAAAAAAAACACGCAAAAACTGTTTCTTTTTTTAGAAAATTTTATTGGCCTGTAGGTTTATGGGTCAACACCCGGCGTCCCACAGGGCTCCGTCCTTAGTCCTTATCGTTTACGCTTTCCAAAGAAGCCGTTGCGATTTGGTTCGCGGATGATATCGGGGTAGTAGTCGTACGGACCCTTCGTTAAGACTGAACTGTGTGCGCACGAAGCAATCTGGGAGATGAAAGCGTAGATAGAAAGGGCTGGTCTGAAACTCGCACAAGGAGAAAGGCAGTTCCCATAAGGATCACGGAAAGGGGGCAGATCATTCACTCACAGCCGACATGGCGGATAAAGCGTCTTACTATAGACCACTCCAGTGTGGGCAGCAGCGTTAAACTGGATTGCTATGTTATGACCTCACGAAGTTCCTGAGGATATAGAAAATACCTCCCTCGTTACAATTCAACAAGACTCAGAGCAAGTCTTCTTTAACTCCACGAGATTCGCCGACGACAGGGCGAAACTGGAAAGAATTGTTGAGGCGCAATTCCGGGAAACATCTTAGGACATACATATGATGAGGTCCGAGGACATGTGGAGGAAAAGTGGAAACAACGCTGAAGGCCAAACAGACCAAAAGGTTGGAACAAGGTGATTAAGGAATAGAGAAAGATAAAGAAACGGTAGGAGCATTTGCAGCTAAATACAGTTGATCCATTGGTAAAGCAGGAGCTGATTTTCAGTTTGGCCATCTCTCACAATTCTCCAAAGAACGTTTGCCGATCTTGGTCGGGCCAACAGCATGCATAAGCTAAGCACATGCGGTGCCCATTTCAGTATTCATCGGAATCAACTGCAGTGACGTCAGCTCATTAAAACGTGACTTTTGAACATTGAAGCGACTTCATCGACAACAAAGAAAAAAACGTAGAAGATTGAAAATAGTGCAGCCTCCCAACAGTTGGTATTGGAACTCACTTAAAATATACTTCAAAACAAGGATTTTACACAATGATCTTCACCAATTTGAAACTTTTGATACTCTTTGATAAAACTGCCTCAGTACGATGTAAGCGAAGAATACTTTCTTCAACAAGATAGGGCTGTCAAACGCACTGGAGAACTGGAGGAATTCAAAAATGATCCCATTAAAAAGGATATTGTATAACAAACAATTTTTGTGTTACGGCCTTCTCTTTTGAAGTTATAAGCAATTTTGATGTTAGGTTAGGTTGAAATGGCTGTTCCCCCACTAGGGATCCTACTTAGGCACGCCATTGTGATGCCATTCTAGTGTTGGGACAAAGTTCAGACCATTTCAAGCCATTTTAAGCTTTGCGTCCAAAGTTGGCCATATTGCATGAAAAGTGCGACACAGCGTTGCTGTGGACCATCTCAACCAAGCACGAGCTAATCTAATTTTCCTCACAGCTAGTTTGTAGGTGGATAAGGGCATTCCCATCCGGGTTAAGTGGAGCGTTCTTCCTACTTCAGTTCCCTGTCTAGCGCATCTGCAGGAACCAAACACAGTGTTATATCAAACTGAGTGGCAATTTAACACAGAGCCCTGCGGCAGCTCAGAACAGTCGTGGATGTTGTGACTACAGAATTAAGATCCTTGAGGGCCACCTAAACGCTTTTTTGTACTTATTTGGTACTTTTCGACAAAGCTTCGGTGAAAAAGTACTAAAAGGGTACGAAATAGAGCAAATTTTAGCATCGTAATTGCTTATAACTTTGAAAGAAAAGGCCGGAGGCTTGGACATTATTCATAGGAAATACTCCAAGCTTTCTAATTTTGGAAAAAAATTCTGGGTTAACTACGTATTTTTTGGAGAAAAAGGTGGTTTTAGTAGAAATTTTAGTTAAAAAAAAAAAACAATATTTTGACTTTGAGCTAACATATTTTCTAAACAGACTGAGGTTAATGCTATTGACATCAAAATAAAGAATGTACATTTCTCTGAAAACTGAGGTTGAGAAGTAATTGAAGTTTAAGTAAATTAAAAAATTGTCCAAACGTCTTTTCTTAAACACTCTGTATCTCAGTGAATACGGCCGATAGCCCCATTGTCTACAACAATTTTTTTCTTCAAATACCCTGCATTTTAGCGTGATGTATGCTTGTTGTTCAGGCTCTAGAGCTCTGTTGCTTCTTGCTTGACAATTATAATGCAGGGATATAACAGTTTTGACTATTTTGGTTTGTTAATTTTGGGGACCCTAGGCCATTGGAACATAGGAATATGCGGCAAACTGTCCCAGTTACCCCCTTTGTGGCGGGCCTGGGCATTGCACTTCAAATTTTTTTTTTTTTTGTGAGTTATTTTATTCTTAGGGAATCAAGTTGTTAACTATAATTTTGACTGTACACCGATTACTATTTCAGATAAAATCACCTCCAGGTTTTGAGAAAAATTTGATTCCCCTCTCGCCACAAGAATTTTTCTGGAGCCGCCGTGCTAAGTGCAATCTCTTCTTGTTATCCAAACTTGAATTACCGCTCTGCTCTGGTGATGGATTTTTTCGCTGTCCTGAAGACTTACATAGAATTGGCACAGAATACAACTTAGATTCTCTAAAATAAAACCGGCAATTTTTTTCGGCAATTTGACTAGAATTAAATAAACTCTGTGCACATAGTATTTAAAAATTAATTTTCTTATTTTTGAACTATTTAATGGGAAAGGCGGGTCAATTTAGTTCTAAGCTCAAGCAAGAACCATTCAGATTCAGTAATTCGGAATGATTTATAACCCAATGTTAAAAGGTCTCCTTTCAACCCGTACATATTGCGAATTTAATATTTAACCATATAACGAAACCAGAAACGCATTACAAATTTAATATAGTTTCATTAAGTACCTACTTCGTCTAATCTCTTCTGAGATTTCTCGTAAAAGAAATTTATCCATCTACATTCTTAGTTAAACTTCTACATTTGATAAACAGAAAAACCATTAAAATCCTTTTGTGTTTAGATACACTGCATAAAAACAGGGTGGATCAATCAAGAATTTTTTATGGTTTTATATAAGCAAAGGTGGAATTCATTCATTACACTTCGACTGAATCTTCTCAGATTATTTTATTACCAATAAATTTCCGTATCGACTAGATACTTTGAATTTCTTTTCTCCGATTTCAGCAGCAACATCACTAAAAATATTTTATAATATATTATTTAAAGATAAAAGAGCAGCATATGCAAGATCACCGATCGTTCCATCTAGCTTTTTGAGAATTATCTTTGGGGGTCACTGTTAATGCTCCAATAATAGAATTAGTTTTGCTATATTGCCTGTCGCCTACGTTAAGATGTTTCATTTAGGTTAAGCGTTAAGGTAGAATTTATGATCAATGATTTAACAAGCTTAACTAAAAGTATTTTGACAATTTGTTGATGCTTTAAAAACAGTATTATGATAACGCTATAAGTGATTTGGCATATGCTAAATGTAATCCGTAGGAGTTTGCAGGAATACGATAAAAAAAATATTAAAATAATTTTGCTACGGTTACAGTACCAGCTCCAGTATAATAGACGCTAAAGGAGAAACAACAACAACATGGCACATATCTTTCATATTCCGGGACTAACAGTGCGGAATATTTAAATCGAAAAAGAATTGTTTGGCTAAAAACCACATTTAAAATAAAAACATAAATATAAATTGAATATTAATTTCTGTGAACTACTGTAGCATATGCACTTACTTATTAAAAGCCTTTTCAGTCGGGAGTTTTTATGGCGAAAAAGTTATTCAATTTTTGTTTGATTGAGTTTGGTTTGTTTTAAATATAAATAATTTGGTAGCTTCAAAAAGAAATAATAAAAAAATCACAATGGAATAATGTCGACATACAACATATACATACATATGTGGCCACTCAGAATTATTGGTAATTTATAAAAAAAAATATATATTTTATAACATCTGGTAGTTCCTTTCACCAATTATTAAACCAACACCATTCAATATTTTTCGATGTTGTTGCTTAATTATAGTGAGTATACCTTCATATGGATGTGGTTTGGGTAACCAATTCTATTAACTCAATTTTGTAGTAATTGTTTTTCGCCCTATTTGGTAAATAGGACCGCGCAAGTTTTTACTTAGGGGTCAATTGTTTGTGGTCTACAACATTCCACAAAATTTTAATGCTTATAAAGAGATAAGAAAAAAGCATATTATCCGGGTGAGAGAAATTAAAATCGAAGGATATGTTTGCAATTGAATCACGGATCTATAAGGGTTACAGAGCTTCCGAACTGGGACTTGTGGAGAGACCAATAGCGAAATTTCCAGACATGATTCTGGGTGTAATGATGAATAAGTAAGTACGAAATTTTTCGTTATATGGTTGTTATTGCGGCTGTTTCAAAGTTAGTCCATAGTCATCTCCAAGGAATAAGAACCAATGAAAATTTCCAGTGCAGTTTTGTGCAGTTCATTCTGAGATAACCTTCAATTTTAAAAACGCATAAGGCCGAAAAGGTGGAGGAATGTCACCATAAAATTTATAACTAAAGCAGGAACTTATATTAGGTTTACATCTGGGATAAATTTTTCAGGTCTATAAGTGTCTCGTCTTTTACCTTTAAGATAGGGTCATAACGAAAACTTATGCTCAGCACCATCCTCTAAGTTCAAATTCATCATACTGGTGCTACCGGCTGGAATGCGCGGCGTTGAACAAAGCGCACTGGTTTTTCCGAATACCAGAAAACGATTTCTCCCAGTACTTTCAGAACCCACCTTCGCATTCAGAGCTATAGGCTTTTGGTATCAGCCAAATACTCTCGCTAGAAATACTCGGCCAGCACAAAGCTACCAAGAAATAATGGCAGCAGGACTGGTAAGATCTCTTCCAAGCCTCTCTGAAGCAGAGCTGGGAATGCCAATGGCCCATTCAATCGTGAAAATTCTGTTTGTTGCTATCGGCCTTTGTTGCTATCGTAGGATCGGTGGGCAAGTACTTCCTCCGATCCAGTGTTAGGGTCTAGGGCCAATCCAGGGTCAGTTACTGGGAAACCCGGGAAATGAGTGCTTATGAATAGCTCCATGGTATCCCCTGTCTCCTTCTGGAGTCTTGAGCGAGAAAATGACATTGGAGTGGATCCTCAAATCTAAGGCCCATGGTTACGAGGCTTCAGTATGGTGACACCGAACGACGCTTAAGATTTTCATAGCTAATTTAAGCAAAATTTAAAGCATGACAAGCCTTTACATCACCAGCCCATCCACTCTTCCTCGATGGTAGCTCTTAAGACTTTCCTCAATTTACAAATGTCCCTTATTCTTAAAAAGTCAACACTATCGAAGAGATTCTGGAAATGGGAATGCTATCAGACTGCTCGCTAGAAGCAAAAATTCGAGCCACCTTCTGACTTTTCCTAAAGTATCGTTGGGTGGACTAGTATTGTATACGGATGGCTCCAAAACAGAGACTGGTGTGGGCGCCGGAATGTTCACCATACTAGCATAGGTTAGGTTAGGTCAGGTTAGATATGGCTGAGCTGATGGTGCACAGCCTAAACACTTAGGCCAAAGGGATAGGCCCTTTGTGATGTCATCATGATCCCACTTTAAAAACCACTGTTAAAGACAGACATGTTACACTCATAAAAACTTAATTAGGGCCTACAAAAATATATGGGTCCTTAATATCTCTGAAATTCAAGCGGCAATCAAGGAAATAAGAACTTGTAGGATCAAATCTATGTTGGTTTGGGACTGCCGATGTGCTCTTTTTGAACTGGACGTTCTCAATTCACTTATCATTGTTTCAGTTCTAAGTCATCGGTGCTTTAAAAGTAATGAAAACGCGAATACTCGACTTCCCACATTGTATTCATCGGCCCAAAACCGCCTATGGGATATCTACCAGATGGTGAAATCGGAAATTGTCGATCGGACTGTGATGAAACACACCCAACCCTGGAGGTCCACCAACTGGAGGTTCACCAACTCTAAGCGGGTCTTTCCTGTGCCGTCTCTTAAGAAATTGTTGAGGCACATTAGAAAAGATGTGATGAGGATACTTGTTGGCATAGGGTTGACTGAGGGCCTCGGACGATCGATCCTAGAGCGAAGAATCTCTGATTGTGCCGTGTTCGGATCACGTTCGGGAACAGCAAAACCAACTCAAATTCCCTGCAAATAATACTTCGCCATCATTTGCTTTTCTTTTATTATTACTCACCCGTGTAGATGGTCACTTCTATACTATAGTGCACCATTGGACGAGTAAGTCCAAAATGTCGATCAATGGTCATTAGATACCATGTTTATTATGGAATATTGAACACCATAGAAAGCTATTTATTTAGCTAAATTTTACTTGAATATTACATTCTGCTTATTATAAAAGCTTCGATTTATCGGTGACTTTAAAATTATTTAAATAAAAAATTTCTAATTCTTCCAAAGTAATGGATTGGTCGAACATACAATATCCTAGACATATACTACTTTCTTTTTCTCCATTAACAGGAAACAAATACTGCTGTTGGAAAAAAATTTTCACTTCATAGTCACAATAGTAAACATTATCCCATCCCAACAATAGTAATTTCTTGCCTATTTCTATACTTGGTAACAAGTGAACTATACTATAAACTCCATCGTGGCGTGCTGCAGCCAGTACAATTATCTGAATTGATTTCCCACAAACTTTTTATGCCAACAATGCAAATATTAAATATTTTCCTCGTTTTCATTTAAAATATGATTTTCCAGCATCACGGCATTCATGATGGAGAGATACAATAGCTCAATCCATTCTCGAGGATTTTATGTTGTGCTACTAAACATAAAATCCTCGCTTTCATCGGAGATTATTCCATGGCCTATTTTGATTATTGCACTAATACACACTAAAAAATGTGTTTTAAAGTACAGCCATCCTTTTAGCTAGGACTAGTACTTTAATTTTAAGGCCATTCCCTTGTTCTATGCAATAAAAAATAACAATTATAAAAAAATCAGTAAAATAAAAAATAAGAACAAGCTTTTAGCAAAATTCTTTTTCTTGTAGCTTGAAGCGGTTTAAACAAGTAAATTTACAGCTTGATGTAAAGTAACTTGAAATACATCAGTTCCAGGCGGTATGCTCAAGTTATCACGAGAGTAATCTCCCCGAAAACCTTGTATTGACACTTTGGGCTAAAAATGCCATATTCTTTGTAAGTTTCGTAGGAGGACTCTGCATAACTTGATGGAGATGTTCCAGCTCAGCTCCAACAAGGTCAAAGTAATAAAAACAAAGTATAACGAGTTTTGTCATATTTTGCTACATAATAGGATTTTCCCTTTAGTGGGATAGCAGAGGCCCACCTATGAGGATTCCCTTACACTCTACTGCGCCTCATTAACTTCACAACCCACGTCCAAATTGGTTCGGTGCGAAGGGAAACGGCGTTTAACAATGAAATTCCTTTAAAAACAGGATACGGTCCTCCGAGCAGTAGTGACTGACATCTGAAAGTCCCTTTCTGGAATTCTGGATTCGTGTTACACAATGTCTGGACTTTTTTTTAAATTATTTTTCTCCGCGAGGAATTGCCCTAATCGATTTACTATTGTAGATTTTGCTTTTCCAAAACTACCCTAGCGTTTTGGTAAACTCCACGTAGCAGGGTCGACCTACTGACTGATTCGGTACTATTGCTCTGACGTATGCTTGTAGCATATGTGAAGGAGCATAGGGGAAACCGTATATCAAGAACTGATGGCATTGTTATTGGTTTCCAATAAGACAACCAAGTTGAAGTTGAAATGCCAACGGCGAGAGTGGAACATCCTGTCTCACCGGCAACGACGACGACGACTCCACCGCCATACATGTATGACTTCGACAAAGCTGGGAGTCCTCAATTCAGGAGCTGTAGTACAGCAGAATCAGCACAACACGACTAGGTAGTAGCAGCGCTTCATCGTAACAATAACATCAGCAGCAACAAAGGACACTGGATCCTTAAGCGGGGCGTAATCTATCGGTTCACATCTGCTCTTTTTTCCGCCCAGCACACTATAATGAATGTCCTTTCAGCTCACGGGCGGGGGAGTAGATACTATTCTATTCATTTTTATAGAAAACGAATCGTGGGGCTTGTCTTGTTTGCCATGGGAGACGACGACGTTTCACGACTCTTTCAGGTTCGTTTGTTGTTAAGCAGAATAATGTTCGTCTGCATTGTGTGCAGCTTTCAAGATAGGAAAATTGAATGGAAATTGGGATGCATTTTCGATTATCTACCACCCCTCTAGTACTCCTGGGACGAGGGACGTAGGTATACACACAGACCTTTAGCGAACATGATTTTAATGAAACTGTATAACTTATCCGACAAGGCCTTAGGTTTGCTCTTGGTGGAAGCGTGTGGCAACCAGCCAGTCACCTGGATTTCAATAGAAAATTGTGTTGACATCAAGCAATTTTCTCATCATTATTCCTTTCGGTGTGCCATGCTTAAGGGCTCAAATATCATTGATTTAATTTCACCTAATCGCATCGAAGAAGCAGAGACGCCTTCCTTATTATGATTAATCATTAATGATCTGTAAACAAAACCATTTAAGGTAAATTTTCAAAACGTTTAACGACCGGTAATTTATTCGTGAATACAAATCGCCCGCTTATCGGACGCCTCATTAAACATTATTCCTGGTCAACATTTTGGTGATTCTGTCACAACACACGGGGAAAATTCTCATATGGCGGTTTCATGTTAATTTCTTCGCATTTTATTTATATTCAACGACATACCTATGGATCCACTACTGTCACGCCTCATCTACTGAATTCTATGCAAATTCAGTAGAGCTTCTGAATTTTTTTTTGTTTTGTTTTTATTTTTTTTAAATATATTTTTGAAAAATAAAAAAATAAAAAAATTTTTTTTGGTGTTAAAACAGAGATTTTGAAATTTTCTTCAATATTTTATTAAGAAGGCGTGAAAAGGCCGAAAGATCATTTTTAATTATAGCCCACAGAGCACGCTGACGGTGGAATTAATTTCAAATTAGCTTAAATTCTTCGTTTTTGTTGATAGAATAAATTAATACTAGTAGGAACCTCTTTATGTATGGCGAATGTGTTGCCCACGCATTTTTTTTGATAACATAATACGATGTTTTTTTTTTGCGGATTTTGCAAACGTTTATATTAGGAAAACATAAAATTAAATGATTGATGGCGATAGTAAATTTGTCAACAAATTAACGCTTTTGTAGAATTTTTTTCAGGCAATTTATTTTGCGCACATAAAGTTCAAGCTTAAAGTCAGTGACTTTTTGCACAAAATGAGATAATAGCAGCTTAGACAAAAAATTGTCATTTTGGTAAATTACAAAGATTATCTTTTGTTTCGAGTACGGATCGTCGATTACTAATGATCTTTTACTAAAGCTGATGACTGAATATATTAAAAATGAATGATCACGGTTTTGTCCAATAGAATAGAGGAAATACTTTTTTTTACCTTTAGCCTTTCAAATTATCGACAGGAAAGTTCACTAAGACATGGATTAAATCCTATCTCACTCCAATCCTAAGCATTCGGTGGAAAACTACAGGGGCCAAAAAATTTCTAAACTTCTTGAGAAACTTGTTTATGACAAGATTGCCTCTCTAATTGACCCATATTTTAATGAACAGTAACATGGTTTCAGAAAGAGACGATCGACTGCTACAAACCTTAGGATTCTAACCTGCGATATCCTATGTACTATGGAGAATAGATACGGTCTGTACTGACTTCAGCAAAGCCTTTGATTGCGTTGATCACCAAATTTTTAGTAAAAAACTACAAAAATTTGGAATATTAGGTCACACCCTGGAATGAATTAAAAGATATCTTGAAAACAGAACTCGGGTTGTCAGATTTCAAATATTTTTGCCAAAAGAAATCGAAGTAATTTCTGAGATCCCTCAGGGTAGCCATCAAGGCCCTCTGTTATTCAATATATATCACAGATCTGTTGGATACACTAGAAAATATTAGGTATCTCTTTTATACCAATGACCTCAAAATTTATGTCATACGGTCCTAGGTCGACGGTAAACGCCTTGCAAGACTAGTGGATAAATTTCAACTAAATATCAGCAAATATTGCAAATATTCGAGTGGAACGTTCTCCGAAGAATATACGGCCCAATCAATGAAGACAATGTATGGACAGTACGATACGATCACGAATTGTACAACCTATACAAAGAGTGTAAACTCTCACCATATGCCAAGCTACTGTGTTTATATTGGTTCGGTCATGTCCAAAGAATGGATGACCCAAGGATACCAAAACAATCCCTGTACCTACTACCAGAAGGTAAAAGACCAGTTGGCAAACCACGGTCAAGGTGGGAAGACGACTGGAGGAAGAAGCGGATGTAGGCCAAGGCTCGAAGTGTGCTCTAGAGTCATCGAAGAAGAAGATCAACAATTGTTATATAATTACCTTCACCCGCAAACGAAACACACAGCTACAGGAATATTATCTCAACGACAAGGCATTAGACCGTGTCGATCAAGTTGTATATCTAGGCAATGTTCTAGACCCGGTGTGGCCAACCCGCATGCTTCCCTTTTCAGGAAAGTGTTCGGAAGGCGAGATTCAAATATTTTTTACTAGAAGGTGCCAACGCGTGAAAAAGAAAAAAAGAGCTAGCTGTTAGCAATGGTTAAACTTCTTGCTTTATTTATTCTGCTAGAGACGTATTCTTCTGCTCCGCCATTTTCACTAATAAATGAATTAATCTACCAATTCTACGTCACCATTAGTAAGGGTTTTGAGGTTTTGAGGAATGGGAAAAATTCCTTTTTAAAGCATCAGATTCAAAACTTGATTTTACTTTCACCACCAATTACATTACATTTCGCCTGGACTCTTAAAAATGATCACACCTCATCTATTGCTTATTTTATTAACTCAAGCTTTCAACCCCTGCCTCATGGCACCAAAATTTCCATCAACTTCGAAGTATGTTTTAATCATACCCATTCTCAAGTGCTCTTCTCCTACCAGTCCCTCCGATTTTCGGCCTATCAGTACCTATTCTTCCATTTCTGGCAAAGTACCTTAAAAGCTGATGGCTACTCAAATAATGGCCCTACCCAACCCTAAACTGTAAAATCAATTACTTATTGTTCTAGGACAGGAATAGTATTTTATTGGGAAATAATAAAAAAAAACTTATAAAAAATTATTCAAGCTCAGCTCAGCAATTTGGTTTCATTTCCTTTTTGACAAGTGAAAAAGCAGAATTAAATTCCACTTCACAAATTACTATCGAATCACGAATGACATTCACGTAGTCAAGTGGGATTGTAAAAAGCTAATTTGTATTCAAGTTCTTGGAAAATAACTTACTTTCAATTTGTCAATTTATCGGTATTTGTATTCTCACTTTTTTTCATAGAATTAAATAATTGGCTAGTCTTGTTGTTTACAAGAATTTTAACAACTGTTTAAGCGCATTCGTCAATAGCGTGTCAACAATAAATCAAGAGAGTTTATTGGCTAGTAATTATTGGTTTTCTATATCATTGATTTTTTGTAATAAAACAAGTGAAGATAAGTAGTTTGAAGACTTAGCAAAAAGTTGATGCATCATGATCATTGGTTGATCATAGTTGATGCATCATGATCATTGGTTGGTTTAATAATAAGGGGTCGTCCATTAATTACTGTTTTTTAGATTTTTCGCTTTCCCTCCACTTGGTGGCATGAATCGCTTCGTTTCGCTACGGTATTTTAGAACAATAAGAATTAACACATAGTGAAGTGAACAAAAAAGGGTGCACCGCTCTCTTCATCGTTGGCTCCCATTGATTCCACATACCCCCTTGCACGATATCGCATCTTCTTTGATTTGCGTAGGCGAATTGCCTATCAATTTAATGAGAGCTCAATTTTCTCACATAGACTCACTCAAACAAAAAGTCAAGGTTTCAAGCCACCAACTTCCAGAGTTGTTAGACGACAAAGTCAAAATTTTGTTATTTTTTTTTTCACTAAAATTTCAACTTCAACCAAAAAATACGTAGTTAATCAATATTTTTCCTTTAAAAAATTGGAAAGCTTGGATAATTTCCTATGGATAATGTCTGGACAACTTTCATGCTACGGCCTTTACTTTTGAAGTTATAACCAATTTTAATGTTGAAATTGTCTCTGTTTCGTCCTCTTTTAATACTTTTCCTTCTGAGTTTTGTCGAAAAGTACCAAAGAAGCTCCAAAGAAAGCCAATTTTAACATTAAAATTGCCTTTTACAGCTTTAGATAGGTGGAAGTATTCTGCGTAGATTGCTGCCTTATTCATTAAATGATCTAATAGGGTTACAAAAATACAAGGAAAATATGCAAACCTATACCAAAAAAAAATTCCAAACGCTCTAGGGGCTGAACCATTACGATGTCCCCCACCCGTACGATTTTTTTCGCCTATCCACAGCCAGGTGTTTCCACATTTCCACTGAGGGTAGCGGTAGAGCGGTAGAGCAGGCAGTCCCTGCCTAGACTATCAATAACATTGACAATAATATTGAGAAAAATTTTGACGATTTCATTTTTTGCACCAGACAATCTTTCAATTTCACCCATAAACTGAATTTTACACAATATTATTGATAGTCAACGGACCCCATAAGATGTTTCGTTCTTCTTCTTCCGTTCGTTCTTCGTCGGTGTTGAACCATCGGGGTTTTTTATTTCATAACTTCGATGTATTGTAATTTTTTTATGAACGTCGCGCATCCATATTCAAATTAGTGAGATTTATGCAATAACTATTTGGCCAGAATTTATTTCCGCTAAATATTCGAATGAATCAGCATTTTCACATCCACTCGATAACATAAAATTCCATAGTTGACTGAGATTTATGAATGAATTTACACCCACACTTCTTGAGAAAGCTCCACGTACCCAGGAACCACGTGCTTTTTCCGGTTTCTTTTCCACGCCGGTTCCAAACAGAAGAAACTTCGCTGAGAGGACGGCCTTCACCAATTGCTATTTATAGTGAAAGCTTCGCTCATTTTTTATGCAAAAGTTTACTTTCTCTGAGCTTTTAATGGAAAAAGAGAGCCGGAGAACTTGCAAAAGTCAAAAGTTTGATTCACGTTGATTCGGAGCTAATGAATCAAGAATATTTTTATAATCACCGTGACCTTCTGCCGTCTGCCGCTGTCGGACTATATTTTAAGTTTGTACCTGAGCCAGAACGACTTGGAATGTCAGAACTAAATTTAAAAAAAAAATACAAGAATTTAGTTGTCAACTGGGAATTTCTACATGGCGAAGTCGCGGCATGGCAGTGATCTCGGGATTTGATAAAATATTTCCATGGCGTTGCCTTTTCGGTCCATAATTATGCTGCGGCTGTGATTCTGAGTCATTGTCTGCTATGCTTCGAGGAGCTTGCGAAGTGGCAGCACCATCTGTGGCATCTGATTAGAAGAAATTTTGGGGAAACATGTTTTTGGGGGTTTCGATTTTATCTTATGGGTTGTGATATAAACATCAAAAAGCCGAAGAAAGATAGCAAGGCATTTTATATTTCAAGAAATAAGTGTGAAACTGAGAGTAGGTTGGTGGAGTTGGAGTTTTATGAATTAGCGAAAAGGCAATATTACCAACGGATGAACTAGATTAAGTTGTATCGCCCACTACTTAGAACGAATATTATGTAAATCTGTAAAAATAATAAAAAAAAGTTCATAATATAATTCCAGAATAACTGCTATAACGAAAAAAGAGAAAATCATAACATTTGAGCTTTTATCAATTCAAGTGTTCTTTTGTAGAGCTTTGAGCGTTGCTACATAAATTTTGAAGCTAGAGTTTTATTTCAAGAAATTTCGGTATAAGAAAGGAGTATTGAAATTGTTTAATATTATCTCATTGAAAATATTAGTAGTTGACAGACTTTTTAAATACACCACAAACAACTTATTATCATTTCAAATTCTAGGAGGAGGTTACCTTAAAATCTGCTCCGGATAACAGTGGACGATATATGTATATGTCCACCTATCTACCTCTCTATCGAAAACAACCGATATATGTCGAACTGATTCACTGTGTCGTTAACGACTTAACTATCGATATGTTTCGATGTTTTTACGTTCGACACACTGAAAAGAACCAATCAACAGCAATATTTGACCACTAACCCTCTCAAAACAAGCATTAATTTCGTCGCACGTGGCTCAAAATACCAAAACGTTGAAGGTCTAAGGCAGTGATCGGCAAACTCAATAGTACACAGAGCCAAATATCAACAGCATAAAGACTGAAAGGACAATGCAAATTTGGGTACTCATCTCCAATAGCTATGTGTAATATGTACGTCGCTAGATAGGTCCTTTTGAGCTGAATATAAATTACTATGGTACCTAGCTCGAAATCTTGAACCGAGCTGACTGACAATTTTTATGCTACATAATATCTTCTACACAACAATCAAGAATTTTTTTCCCTGCAAAAATTCAAAACAACGAAAAAGCCAGCTGTTTCAGCTCTGCTCAATAATCTGCTAGTTTTGAAGACACGTATATATCATCGAGAGAAGTAAAGGCCCTACTGTAATGTACGTAAGAAACAAATTAGGGCGCTCTAATGGAAAATGATGTATTCGCCATTATTGGACGTACGTCGGTCATATTTGGATTCTTTAAGTCAGCTGACGTGCGGTACTTACGTTACGTATAGTTGGGTCTTATAGTTTTAGATTCTAACGAATGTTCGTTAAGTTTGTTCGTCCATTTAGGTGGGTGCAAAAAATTATCAAGCAATCTATAACGAATCCCAAATGAAGTTAATGACGTTGTGGCACGGTGCTACTCGTTCGAGTTTCATAAATTTTGAACACCCCTTTCAACACCAAAGCGTATTTTTTTAGTTTTTTTTACTTTCTACTTTTTAGTCTACTATAAGTCCTCCGCCATTTTGTATTGGCCGGGATATTATATTTAAAATGACGTCATATAGCTAATCGTGACGTGTGCTTTATGAGTTTTTCATAATGGCCCTCGTAAGCAAACCCTATTTCAAATGGAATATGTGCCTTACGTAGTCGGAAAGCTTTTTAAAGAAATACCCCGGCTTCACCGGCCGAAGTTCGAGCAAATTGGCGAACTGAACTTTGAAAAAACCTCAGTTCGCTTAGAATTCCACATATTCAATAAAACAAATCAGATAAACAAATCTCAGTTCGCCCAATTGGTCTTGAACTGGAGTTGAACGTAAAATCTTGCCCAAAATGGAGTAATCAACTGGAATAGTGGAATTCAATTCCTGTAGGTTTTGCATTTCTCACTTCTGGTGAAAAAACAACAACAATTTCAAACTGAAATTGAACTGAACGTTATTGAACTGAGATCGGTGAAGCCGGAGTATTAAGAGAATTAAGATTAAAAACAACAATAATAAGCAAATCATTGTGATGTACAGTTGGTTGGAAAAATTTAGCTCGTGTGAAAGCCCATGCGATTTTTGATTGAATTTAAAAAGGGAATAGACGATGACAGCAGATTTTCGTTGGTGTTGGTGAAACTGGCCTTAGAATACTCATTAAACCGGTTCTTTTTTGATTACAGAGGTTAAGCAGCATTGGACGTAATTAGTACTTATGTTGGGAGACCGTTTTGGTAAAACTACACTCGCATTTAAAAGTCTAAAGTGTTCGAGACCGGCGCAGTTATTACTGACATGTCCATGCCGAAATTCTCAAATTTTTCGGCTTCTTTTTTCCACTCAAAATCGAGGAGCAATGATTTTTCTTCAAGGAGGCCAAATGGGGCATTACTCATGACTGGACGTCAACGAGGCAAGGTGTTAGATCCTTTGTGTGGGTCGTATAAGGTAATCCCACAGAGTTTAGATGGGGCGATCGGGCTAAGCTCATAGGGGGCCTATCTCCACCCTCTCCCAAAATGCTAGTCGAGCATAGTCCCATACCAAAGAATTTAAAACTAGATATAACTCAACTGACAGCTGTTAATTCAGTTGGCCGACTATTTTTTTACATTTTAACCGTTATCTTTTCATGTGCTCCCACCCACAATGATTATGCTCCACCGCCTCTGGTCAGATTGCATTGTTATGCGAACTTACCCTCTTAGGGGTTGAATTTCGAAAAATTCTGAAACGATGTCATTCTCCAAGGTCTAATCTGTCTCTGTAACAAATTTCATCAAATTGGCAAAGCGGCTTAGGCATGAAATCATAACAGATAGACAGACAGACAGAGTTACTTTCGCATTTATAATATATGTAAGTAAGGATCATTCAATTGATCGGGTAACCCTTAACACGAAAAGTGCCCGGGTTTTATCCGGACACATTTTACAACCCCTCCCGGACGGCCCTGTTCCGGCGATACTGAAAATAAAAAACAAGCAAAAAGGCAATATATAAATAAAACACAAATTTATCAATATCTTTCACTTTTATTGAATGATAAAACAAACTACACGAATCTACAGAAAAAAAATACAACAAAAACACACAAGTTCAAGGACAGCACTACACAAAAAAACTACAAGAAATTCATACCTGAAAATAGAAAACAAATTAATTAAATGCAAAATATTAAATCTACAAGTACTTACCATATTTAGACGTTGAACACAATCCAAGGCGCTGAAAACACCAACCAAAAACCCATCCAGATCCATCCAAAGAAGATGCCGAAATGCCGTCGGCAAATCACGATTCTATAAACAAAATGGTTAATAAAAAAATACACAACAGATTCCAAAAAATTACTCACCTGACAACCCCAATGGAGTGTTCGCGGGCTCCTCCTAATTTATTCCCCCACTGAAACCTGAAAATATAACTAAAATTAATACATAAATTAAAAAAAGACAAGATAAAAAATACTTACCAGAAAACTCCATTTGACAGCCGTAAGATAAACAAGAACAGCTGATCGGACATCGCACGCCGATCTAGTACATAACTCGAAATTATGTACTTCGAGAACGAAGCCCCCTACTACAGAATAGCCTCAACCATTATTCAAAAAGAAATAAATACCGACGCACAGACGGCGTTAAATCAGATTGCTTTTAATCTTTCTAGAGTCTTGAACTAGAAGATAAAATCTGTATTGAGGTTTTAGCAATAAAGCAATTTCAAAGCCTAAGTATCGAACTTAGCATTTTGGAAAGACAGAATTGAGGTCTTTTCCCAGTAAAGCCCGAATTAAAGACAATTTTGAAGTCTTTAATACAGCAGTAACTTAATCACCAAAATTGATTTCAGCAGTTACTCTAACCAACCACAGAGGGACGAATTTGCGAAGAAACAAGGCAAAACAGTCCAGCAAGCCACAACCAGGGCAGCAAGCAGCAACCAGGCAGCAAACAGCAAGCAAATCCCAAGCGATTCTCAAGAAACGAAACCAGAGTGCAGCAACACAAAGGTTATTCCTGGCTGTTCTAATTGCAGAACACATCAGGGGAAACATCGATCGTCATCTGACAGATAGGTGGCGTTATCAATTAAACTATCAGAGCAAGCAATATTTTGGTAATTCTTATTTACAAACAAATAAAGAATAATTTACGAATTTTCAAGTACTAAATCACGAATTAATAACGAATTTAAGATTGAATTGAAATATTTTGGCAATTTGTTGAATTTTTATTGAATTTATATTTAAGAAAACCTAATAATTAATTGCGAATAAATAGTAATTTGGTTATTGGAAAAAGTTATCTTTTTATTGAATCGCACCCTTCCGGCACCTTTTTATTGAGTCAGAAATTAAATTGCTAATTCTGAACAGCCCCCTGACACCCTCCAAACTAGGACAAATCCCGCAAACCATGGAAGGCAGTCTTAGTTTAACATCATCATGATCAGTCTCAGACTTAGTATTGTGCGGAACACGAGAGCGAAATTCTTGTCTATGTTAATGTAGATATCCAATTACAGTTTGGAAACCAAAAACATAAGCTTCAAAAATCTGTAGATTAATGCGAAGCCACTAATTGCAACATTAACAAGAAAATGCGTTCTAAGTCTAACGTTTCAAGATTCCTTTCACATTACCTTATCTTAAAAATATATCCATCAATATCCAGCAAAAAACTTCTTAATGTACTCATTGCTATCAATTTTATAGTGTTTAGTTATGCGAGAATCAAATGATTAACATTTTTCCATTCACCATATCGCTCTACGTCCATTAAAATATTCACTAATATTCATAAGATCGGAAATTTGCATCCGCAGACAACTTCTGTGACAGAAACCCAAGACACAATCCAGATTCTTTACGAGACTAAGCGATAAATCCAGACACAAATAGAACCAGACACGATCTTTAATAGACATCCACACAATATAGATCGCTTGTGATCTTTAACTTTTCTGGAAGAAACATTGTCGCCTTGTCATGTAAAGTAACCACAAAAGTGTGTCATTAATAAAGTGATCACGCTGAACACAATCCATGCCTTATTTAAATGATCAGACGCTTGTTATCGGCTCGCGCGAAGCACGCATGGCGCCACTTGATCGTCCGTGTTACAGGTGATATTGGTGCGGGATCAGATCTAGATTGCGTCACTAGATCGATATGCAAAATTAATGACCAATAAAACCTGTTCAGCCATGCCGATGCAATATGGGGTACTTTCTGAGAATTCTGTAGGTACTATTAAGCGGTATGACCAAACGCAATGAGCAAACAAAAGGCTATTAATTAAAATCAATGCATAGTCAAGCCGAATATGACATATGCTCCACGCGGCATCAACTCTTATGTCAGACATGATCACTTGGTTATTTGCTCAAATCATCGTCACCGTGTCATCATCCAAGCATTGTTTTCTGGGTGCGGTGTCCAAAAATAGGTTCGGCGTTGGGCTGATCTACTCTAATGAGTGATTTGTCATTTTTGTCAAGAATAGAAGTGACGGAAAATATTGGAGAGTAAACATCTTCTGGAGCGAGGAAAATAGCTTCTTTTTGGACTTTATGTTTATTTCAGGGATTTTCCAAAGCGTTTGAAACTCGTAATTGTTTTTCTAGCGCGAAAACAGATCTGGATTTGTTGATGGGTAATCTATAAGAGGTTGATGACTGATACAATTCGATCGCATGGGCGGTGCTTTATGGCACTTTTATTTTCTAGTTTATGAACGTTCTTGAAGGTATTTGTCATCGGTTTCTTTGTGATTGACTTTTAGCATTTTTTTATTGATTGAGAAATAGGGAATGGTTAGTAATAAGGGAAATGCGATAACCTTGGACTATTTGTAATATAAAAGTGAAATTAAAACATGCAAAGAAAAGGCATTTTAATAATTGTCACCATTTTGTTAAAAATGGCGATGAATTAATTGTTTGCAACGTAGTTAATGGTTAATTTACACGTGTACACGTTTACGATTAAATAGGAGAATTTAATATAACTATTTTAATTACAAATTTGATTTTTACAGAAAATGTACAAGTACAGTCATGATTAAAATATGTAGTTGTCAAAGGATTTAAACCAAATTTCATCAGGTTCAGTTACTCCAGGCATTTAAATTTTACACATTATTCTGTGCCTAGAAAGTGTTACTATTTTAGGTCGACCAGAAGAAATGATATCAGGAGATCAGATTCCGTGAATTGACCAAGTTGTTGGCTAAGTACTTCCTGATACTGAACATGTCGTGAAGGTGGAGCTATAATTTTGACTGCCAAAAGTAGGTCAACTTTTTCCCAAACAATAATAGTGTAAGATTGAAGACTATTCCTTCCGAGAAACTTCTTCGTTTTTATTTCAAACATTTGTTCAATTGCATCTTTTATTGTTAGCAGCAATCCACAGTAATGGTTTTATTAAATTTTGCAAAACCAAAAGTTTTCAGGAGTTGCTTAGACTTCGACCAAGTGACATGACTTATTCTTTAAGCCTAATTATGGGTAAGGGTAAGATCATGGAACGTTCGAACTCTTTACAGAACTCGAGTTAAACAACATATGGAGATAGCACCCTGTCAAAGTATAAAGCTGACATTACCGCAATCCAGGAGATGAGATAAACAGGGAATGGTGTTTTGCAAATGACTATGACGTATATTACAGCTGTGATACAAAACACCATGCGCTTGGAGTTGGTTTTATGTTCAGCAAAAGAATGAAGCCTACCATTATCGGCTTTGGTCCTCGGTAGGGTTAAGGCTTCTGGCTACCATCCCAGAGGTCCCGGGTTCGAATCCCGGCTAGCCCAACGGTCCTTCGCCTTTTCCACTTTCCCACCTACATAACTTTCCTTCTTTCTTCTTCCCTCTTTAGATTCCTGATTCCTTCTGTCATAGCCTTCCTTAGCCCTTCCCCGCTCCACCAAAGCGCATGTCATCATCGGTTGGTTGATGAGATGCCACTCGTTTTAGGAGGCATAACACCCCAGCGAGTAGGTTGTGGGTGGCAGCTGCTTCCTTCCCCGACTAGAGCTGCTGTTTGACATTACCTCATGTTAATTTGTCATTGGGATGTATTGATAGATCTGATGACGGTTCGAGCGTACCGAGGTGGCAACTTCCACCAAGCTTAAAAGAATTTAGCAGAGAAGGAAAAGGAAGGGAATTCCGCTGGAAAATTTCTAGTTGCATTATGTACATGTATTATGTTTCTAGTTGTTTATGTACATATGTATAAATTGCAGAATGCCGAATAGTGGGATTATAGTTTTCCGTTGCGTAGGGTTCTTGTCGGGCCCGCCCGATGTCAATTCGATGTCCGAAGATACAACCATTGAACTTGAGGTGGACGATGATCACGCAAACCCTATTTCGTTATTTTCCGCTGGGGTGAGTGTTGAGGAAGATATCAGCATAAAAGAAGTGGAGATAGAAGAGATAGAGTGATAATCAAAAAAAAAATATTTCATGCCTTATAACCTATGGACTAGGCCTACTGGGGATACCATGTTAAAACGCTGCTTGCATTATACTTCAAAGGTGTTGCGGAAAAGAATGCAGCGTGATGCCCGAGGCAAAAGCCATTGGTTCTACTTAAATTTCGTATAGGACATTTTATCTCACGAACAATCTTCACTTACCCAAAAATTGCATAAACCCGATAATTTACGAGATATGTGAGAAAAATTGATTTTCGTGACTTTTGACCCCCCATAACTCGAGTAGCCTGTCCGTTGACCTTATGGACTTTTGGGAAATTATTTGTGGCCTCAAAATAAAGATAATATGAAATATGATATGAATATCTCCAGTTGCCTTTTTTCAGATGTTCATGTATAAAGTGACTGGGCTAATACTTTAAGTAATTATTATATTTTTTACAATTTTTGATTTTCAATCTACGTATTTCTACACGATTCTCCAAAAAAAATAGCATGTTCAACGCGTTAAGAAAAGTGAGTTTTCCAGCTCGTGTAAATTTTAATCAACTTGCCCGCTACGCACGCTCGTGAATTAAACATTTACACTCAGTGGAAAACTATCTCTTTTCCTTACATGTAGAGCAATCTATTATTTCTCTTCGTAATAGCTTCTATATTATTTTTCTCCATAATATTATTATAAAGAACAAATAAAAAGATCATCCGGGCTATTCTGAACTCCGCTTGAATTTGCTTATGTTAGTAGCATACGATTGTAAGAAAGTTCCAGAGGAATCGATTCCAGGGGTATTCAATAAAAATTATATCATGGGTCAAAAAACTCTAAAGGCTTTCTGTGACTTTTTTAAGCAGGGGATGAAGGGTAAAAAGAGATGAAAATAAAATTGTTTAGATTAAGGGGGTCTTCTCATCAAAAATTTTGAAAAAATTGAATTTTTTTTTCTTTCATTTTTCTATAGTATATGTATCCTAGAATCACCATGCGAAAGAATATGATAGGATTCGTAATAGTTTCCGAGATATTTGGCCGCGAACCGGAACATACTCACAGAGAAACAGGGTTTCAAAACTTTAAATGCGTTTTTCTCGAAAACACCATTTTGAAATTTTGATGCACGTTTCTGAAAAGACTAGTCGACCAATCGACTTGTTTTTTTTTAG
Organism: Thereva unica; assembly: GCA_949987705.1. Lineage (NCBI taxonomy): Eukaryota > Metazoa > Arthropoda > Insecta > Diptera > Therevidae > Thereva > Thereva unica. Next base: position 135,571,355 of record OX465282.1, read on the forward strand.
ATTGTTAAGTATCTTCTTCTGCAGGGCCAGAACTAGGATATTTTTTGTAGATGGCATACTTTCTTTTTTATAACAAATTTAGTGCAAAAAAACACGAAAATTTTTGAAACAAAAATTTAAACCGCTCTCACACCTACAATTTTTATCGTATGGAAATAATCCTAGTTCTGTACCTGCTACGAACAATACTTTTTGAGAAAATGCTTGCAATATGGGCTTCAGATAGACCTGGAGGCCGAAAACGTGCGGCAAATATGCCAAGGCAGTGCGTGACGGGGTCACTTTCACAAATTACGCAGCGGCCCCAGGTGGACGGAGGAGCTTCAAAATTTTTTAACACAAAGTTTAATACGTGATAAAAAATATAAAAAAAAAGTAGTATGATATCAGTTATAGTTTCGGAAAAAAAAAATCCAAAAAAAACATACAAAAATAGGCTTTTTTGATGAGAAGACCCCCTTAAAGAAAAATCTCAATTTGTTAACATTGCATAATATCTGGCTAAGATCTACCCATTAAAGTAGCATAAGCTTAGGCTTAGCAACTCATTTCTGATGAACACTCGGGCTTAAAAAATTAATACATTTGATTAAGACAGAGATGATGTTTAAATTGATTACAATTGATCAAAATGATAAGTGATTGTGAATAGGGGACAGTTGGAAAAGTGGACAAGTTCAACTGCAGTTTATTTAGAAATTTCAAACATTTGTGTAGTACATTTTGATTAAATTAATGGTTTTTAGTCAAATATTCTTACAACACCCGCTAGCTTGTTAAAAATTTTGGATCTCGTTTTCACATGATCATGTGTCTGTTTACTGCTGCCATCTTGTTTTCACTACTGTGTAAATTATTTTCCAAATAATTTTTCCTGTTCTTGTTCTCTAATTTTTCTCTTCGATTCCCCAAATCAACCAGCATTGATCTTATACCATGCAAAACGTTCATTTGGCTGTTATGAAAATTGTTCCTCATATGTTTTTTGGGTCGCTGATTATGAAAATCGAGTCCCGCAGACCTAAAGTACTACCGTTTTAAAAGGTTTTTGCGATAATTTCAATAATAATAAGAAATAATCCAATGAAATACACCTTTTCCAATAATTTTTTGCGAAGGTGGACGATTTTATAAAAATAATATAGTAAACCCTTCTAGAAGAATTCTAACACAGAAGGCGTACTTCTCAGCTGGGCCAAGAAAAATTAACAAACTCAGCACAATCAAGCGTTGAGATGAGGCTCTCAACTAAGCATGCAAACATAAAATTAAAAACATCCAATTTAACATGTAACCCACGCCAGCAAAACCCAATCAAGCCAAACTTTATGATAAGAGATAATTCTAAAGATTTAAAACCCCCCTAAATCGACTGAAAATTAAAAAAAAAGAATTGTTTTTCCAACTTTATGCTTCAAATTCCATGGAATTCGCATTGTTAGGCACCTTTAAGGGGTTAAAAAACTACACCTGACTGATTAAATGCCTATGTCGTACAGTTTGATGTCCAAAAGCTAAGGCCATTGAGGTCTACGCCTTCCATCTAGCCAAGATTTTGGCACAGTCTCAGCTTTCGTACCATCTTTTTAAACAGAGCACAGCTATTTATCGCTCTTGATCTCTATAAGCCAAAATTTGGGCCAAATGTCAGGGCCTCTTGTCGCCAGATCAGAATCTCGGAAGAGGATTATGGAGGAGGGTGGACAATCATACGAATATTGGTTTACCAGTCCTTTGATTACCCGAACTGTTCCAAAAACTTGCGCTATTATTAGGAATTGCAGCGCAAAATCATAATCGGTATCACCTTGGTGTTAAATGCAATACATGCCACGGACACTTTGTTAAAAGTAGTACCTCTTGGTATAGCTTTTTTTTTATGAAAAAACCAAGCTTAGGTGTAACCCTTTGTACTACCAGTCCGCCATGTCGTTCAGTTCATGGTGCAATGTCTAGTAGTAAGCTTGGTTTGAAGAATAGAGGAGAATAGGAAAGGTTAGAGGGGGTCTGGAGGGTGTAGAAGAAAATGACGATGAACTCTAAGGTGTTGTATGAGTTCGGAAATACTGACTGCGGGAGATTATTCCACAGTCGAGTTGTTCTATTCATAAACGAACTTCTAAACCGTATTGTGCGTGAACGAGGGGGCTGTAGGGTATGGGGGTGAGCCGAGCGGGCTAGTCTTGTGTTGCGGGAAAAGTATTGCCGTGCAGGCAGGAGGTCCTGAATTTCGGTGGAACAGTCGCCATGGTAATAGCGATAAAGTATGGAGAGGGCTGCTACATTCCTACGGTGGCTTAAGGTGTCTATGGAGGCGCGAAAGGGGCCATCACCAATGAGTTTGAGGGCACGATTTTGCACCTTGTCGAGACAAGCCAAGGTGGTTTTTGGGGCGCCTGCCCAGATATGCGAGTTGTATTCGAGGCTCGGCCGAATGTAGGATTTGTATATTGTAGCCAATGCGGCTGGCTGGAGGAGGAACTTGCATCTTTTGAGAAATCCAAGGCATTGGGAGGCTTGTTTGGCGATTTGGAATATGTGATCATTCCATCGCAGATGCTCCGTTAAAGTTACCCCTAGGATGTTGAGAGTTGAGTCAGCCGTTAGACTCTCTCCATCCACCGAGACAGGAGGAAGGTCGGTACAATTTTTGTTGGAGATCAGACAGTGCATTGTGTTTTGTGGCATTGAATTCGACGCGGTTCATTTCGCCCCAATGAAGAATCGATTCGATATCCCGGTTGATCGAAGCCGACATCAGTTGACGGTGGTAAAGACAAGGTCTGTCACGTGCTTGTCTTATATTGTCGAAGGAGTAAGAGAAATTCAGAGTACCGTCATCAGCGAAGCAGCAGAAACTTTCGCTATTCGTACTATTCTAGTTCTTATTCTTCTTCCAATAGCGTTACAGCCCAACAGTAAAAAAAACCCTAGATCCCCGGGAAGCTCTGCGACACGAAATTAATAGTATCTTTTGTCAACTGAGTGTTTTTTTTCTCTACCTTTTTGCGCTCTGTATACTTTTCGACACATGATCATGTTTTGTGGAATTTCTGAATGATTACGTACTCAGCATTCTTGCTTTCAGATATCTACGAGAAAAAAATGCACTGGCTGAGATGGACTCAGCATTACGATTGCCTTTCGTAAGTAGCGTGTAAAGCGTGTCCAGCTAGCACTGATGTTCGACATTTTACTCCAGGACTTACTTACTATTCCCTCACTAAGGACGAGCTCGAGGCCATAAGTATTTCTGAGTGGCGATGCGATTCGTCGAAAGTTGGCGAAGGTCCATCTAGATGTGGTCTATTTGATCGTTAGTGGTTCGTCAGGGAATATCTAGATGACTGTGGATATTCTTACGCGCAAAATTAGTTTGTACTTGCTTTCATCTTTATGATCCGTTGGTCATTGCTATTAATGTTTTCACCCTAGTTATTGTTGCCAAAATGGTGCCAATCTACAAACTTTTGCGTTAAGTTCTCTTTCTTTCTTGATTTATACTATATATATATTATACCCGAGGCGCACAATAAGTTCCAATTTTACTACCACAAATAATTCTTGTTTTCATTTGCCACAGGCTCTTCTGTAGGTGAACGAACGGTTATGAGGTTTATGACCTTAAATTTTCCTTGCGCGAGAAGGGTGGAATAACTTCAAGACCATGCAAACTTATCACATTAAAAATTAAATTTTTTTCTCCTTGAATTATGTTCGGCTGGAAAAAATTTACAAAACTGCCGAACTATACCAGAGTAAGCACTTTTATGTTGGACTGCAATATATTTACAATTAGCACAAAATAAAAATTCAGAAATAACACCTACAGCAAAACCTCCACAAAGTTCAAAAACCCTCAATCAAAATTCATGTAAACTCCCCCAAAACCTAGCTACTGTCACTTACATGACAGCTTTGAAAAATAATTGCATGCAAATCACTTCCAGTGTTTGACTTTTAACGAAATTAGTTTTCTCAGCAAATATTTGCCCAACGGTGGTTTATAGTGAGTCCTGTGAAACATACATTATGAAACTCGTCCAAACAAAAAGGAACAAATCCCGAAAACTTTTCTTTTTTACAAATTTCAATTGAGAATTTTTATACTATGGTTGGCTTGAATTTTAATTGTATTCGAAATTGAATTTCTACTCTCAGCATTAATGGATCCATGGATGTGCATTGAATTAAGCAGAAGAAAAGCTAAAGGACGAACGTAATCATGCAAATTCCTCCGCAATGTTTCGCGTCCTTAAAGAGAGTCATGATAGAATACTGCCATTTCCTGCACCGCGCTAGCATGAAGGAATGCAATTAAAATGCAGCTCAAGACTTTCACTTCGTAAACGATTGTTTACACTTCGTGTTTACAATGGAAATTATTTTCAACAATTCATAAAAATAACTCGAAAGGAGAAAATGTGTTTTTAAGGAGAATCGTAAGTTTGTGTGCTTAAATAAAAATTTGTTTAAACTTTCAAGTTTTTTATGACTTTGCTACTAAAACAGTTGAGCTAAAAATGCAGACATACTGAAGCGACGATAACCAGGTTTCAGTCAACCAACAACTGGCTTTAGAAAAGTTTTTTTTATATTTAATATCAATTTCTGTTTCATTGGTTGCAAAACAATTATTTTGAAATAGTTTTAATGATATTTGATCTTGGTGGTATGATAAGGGGCAAAGGTACTAGTTACTGGGATAGTGATAATGATAGTTAGTGCAGTTTCCAGAGTAAAAATATCACTAAAACTGCAAAAAAATTGTAAGTTGATGAAATTTGGGATGGGGGGAGTTTAGCAATAGGAGAAAAGGTAACCGTTGAGTTCCGGGCCGAACTTTGTGAAAATCGCCAGAACATCAGATTGAAAGGATTTTCCGACGCCTTCCCGGCCGTAGCTCGGGAAAAACGTCGAAATTGGAAAAATGTTAAGAGGAAAAAATTAAAGCTATGAGAAAATTAACGACAAAAAAGGTTATTTAAGCTTTTCCCGGAAAACCTCACGTTTGGTCGGAAAATGGAGGGGGATATTTTTTTTCGTATATACAGGGTGTATTAGCGAGAGTGTCGAAACGCCTGGCTGTGGATAGGTCTTGGATTGCTAATAACTTCCAAAGTAAAGGTCGTAGCATAATAGTTGCTTAACATTATTCATAGGAAATTGTCCAAGCAATTTTGTAAAAAAAAATTGATTAACTACGTATTTTTGGGAGAAAAAGGTGGTTGAACTGGAAATTTTAGTGAAAGAAAAAAAAAAATGTGTCTTTGATGTCTCATAACTCTGGATGTTGGTGGGTTGACTCCTTGGATTTTACAGTTTTAGATAGGTGGGAGTATTCTGCGTAGATGGGTGCCTTATTCATTAAATGAAAATATCGTCGTTGCAAATTTCAAATCTCCTATGTGTAAAAAGTAACTTTTCGAGAAAAACGAAATAAACTTCCTGCTACAAAAAAATCTTAGAAAATATTTTTATTCCCGGTTATAAATAAAAACTAAGTGATTCCAATGTATTGAAATAGAAATGATTGAAATAAAAATGGACTAATTATATGATTTTAATTATTTTTGTACACATGGGTGATTTAAAATTGCAACATAGGTCATTTTGATTTACAATTAAATGTAGGCTGACACTTTAGAGGTTTTAAAAATGATACGTGCTGTTTCGATATAATAAGATATTCACATGGGAGTTTTTGCTAAGTATGCGTATTCAAAATTGCTTTTCAAATATCTGTAAAACTCATTTTTGAAGAAAATGTCACATAGGACATTTTAAATTTGCAACGACGATATCTAATAGGGTTACAAAAATACAGGGTAGAGGTTTACATATTACCCTATACCGAAATAGTTTCAAAACTCTCTAGCGGCTAAACCGTTATGATCACCCCCCTTTTTGCTCATCTATCCAAGACCTATACACACCCAGGTGTTCTAAGAACGAACATTCTCGCTTATATCCCCTGTATATTGTTTTCTTTATGCAGGGTGTCCCACCTAAAGTTACAAAGTAGCGGGCTGCAGATAGGCTTTGGATAGACGAACAAAAAATCATATGTTAGGGGGGTGGAAATCGTAACGGTTTAGCCACTAGGGCGCTTTGAAAATTTTTTGATAGAGGTTTACATATCACACTATATTTTGGTAACCCGATGATCTACTTCAAGGAATTAGGTAGCAGTATACGCAGAATACTCCCACCTATCTAACTGTAAAAGCGAGGGTTCTACACTACTAACTTCCAGAGTTATTTTTTACAGAAAAACTATTTCGAATATATTCCTATATTTATTTCCATTTACTCTTCATCGCTGGATGTCTTGGGGTCTGGTTCACCTGAGCTGTCCACTTCCCCTTCATTTTCTTCGTCGTTCTCTTCAGGTTCATTCATTACGGGGATATTACTGCAGCGATTACTGTAACAATGAGCACATACTGAGGTACCCAATAACCCGGCTTTTCGATAAGGAAAAATTCGGGTTTGTTACACCATTTATAACTCAAGAACGGCTGGACCGATTTTATTATTTTTGATTTGTTCGATTTGCCTCCGCCCCAAATAGCAGAATAATTTCTCATACATTTTGTATCGAACGGCTGTTTTGATGATATCTCGAGATTGATCAGCTGATAAGTTAACACAACACTTAGTGATTCTGAAGCGGTACGAAGTTTGTTCAACGTGCTGAAACACCTCCATCGGCATTGACCAGTTTCTTTTCGATTTGCCAAAGCGATCCGTTTCCAGAAACGTTTCTCTACTTTGAGATGCCACGTTATTACCCTTGAAACTCTTCATCGGAGGAATTTCAACGTGGGAAGCAAGGCGTTGCGGTTCCTGATCATCCGGATGTGCGTTTAACAAATGCTCTTGGTCGCATTTACACAGTTCATCCGAAGAATGACGCTTCTTCTTGCGGTTGTTGCTGGTGAATGTTCGTAGGCTACTAAGATTAATAAAATATAATATCAGGATCCTGGAAGATTAATCGTAGGGCTTTTATAAATGCTAGCATAAAGGTGGATTTACATATTCGAGGTTTCGACCAATAGGAAACAATCTCTGAGACATCTTACCGTCAAGGCGAGAGCTGAACGAGCTTCAACTTTTTTTGTCGCAGGGTGATAGAAAAAGCTGATTGAAAGTAAAATTTGAGGTTATGTGTAACTGAAATGTATGTTTATTTGGATTTGTTTGGTTTTGCGTGGACGTAAAGAGAGGTTTTATTAAAATTTGTTTGTTTGTTAATTTAGTTGTTGCTGCTTTGTTTGATAATGAATGAGTCAAAAGTCACAAAAGTCACGTATTAAAAATCTGCGACAGAAATTATCAGCTGTGATACGGCGCAACGGAAAAACGTCAGAAATGTAATTCCACCTTAAGAAATGAGCACATCATTACAATGCATAAAAGAAGATAGAATGTAGTCACTCGTTCCGCATCTCAATAGCTGTTGAATTAATTTCCCACTCAGATTCATCATGCTACTTAAGCAAGAAATTAAGCATGCAGTTTCTAGAAAAAAATAAGAACGATGCGGAAGTGAGGCATAAATTGCCTGGCTGAGCGCTTTTGAAAATATAAATGAACCTTCTTTCAAAAATGTCGTCCTTTTCCTAAATATAGCAGATGTTTATTTAAAATCCAATGCCTACAGGTTATAAGGAATGGATAACCTGTAACCATTTGACTTAGATTTGCAATCATAACAAAAGCATTTATCATTCATGCCTAAAAAGGATTCAAAAAGTCCATATTTGAAATGATCGTAGAAAATTTCTCCCATTATCTAGTCCCTGAGAAAAAAACACAGTCCTTGGCTGTGTCTTCGATTTTTTTTTTTGTTTGAAGAAATTTTCGGGGAAGTATGACTAAATAATGTTATGAATAAATAACCAGAAGCTGATATCCTTGTAGCTAGCACACAAAACTTACATCATGATTTATTCAAAGTCAATTTATTACAGTCAATTTCCTGTGTCAATGGCGAGAGTATTTCGGATCGAATGTTTGGGCTCTCAACCAGGTCAATGTTTTTCTATCATATCGAAAGGAAGCAGAAAAAAAGATGAAAATATTCACGATGTTTTTGTTATCAAATTCCTATGCCATAGTCCAAACATTGTTCTACCTGTGTTGTCCTTTCATGCATATTCCGCATTCTTTTCCCTTTTTTTATGATACACTTCTTGGGGAGCAAAATGTTTTACGATTCTTTATTTTTTTATTTTATTTTTGGTTCTGCTACGGAACGTAACTCCTGGTGAAACCTTTATTTTACATATTTTTATATCTTTGATATCGTTACTGGTTCAGCAGTGCCTGCAGACAGCATTCTAAATCAAATTAAAATTGATTTACAATATTCCAGGTCCATCGCGCGTGGGACTTAGAATGGAAAAACACGTGCCGTGAATTTTAAACGATTCTAATGCCCACCTGTCCTGGCTGTGCGGGCTTTCATGAGCTTTTCTGTGGATGATGTCCATACTTCGGGATATTCTGCCTTTTTATATCTCCGGCATTGTGAACTTATTGAAATTTTATTCATAGCCAAATTTACGAGGCTGAGTTTTTTTTTAACATAAATTTACCAATTTACAGCCATGGGTTAATAGAAATATGAAAATGAAACTCGTGCCTAGATTGATGAAAAAATAGCATCAGGTATAAAAAGTTAACTGCCATGATGCATGCGGTTTGCTTTCAATGGTAAGTGGGAAGAGTGCGGTTTATCCTGGCTTTGGTAGCACTTTTTTCTATTTGAGAGAGATAAACAAAACAAATTCGAATTAATCATACATTTTATCGGTATACATCGACCCACGCCGTTTGGGCTAACATTTCAGGGCAAGCACTTACATATGTTAATACCGTGGTCAAAAAGTCAAAGTAAGTAAATTATTTATTGTTAGAGTACAAAAATTATCCAAAAACTAAGTTGTAGATGGTGTGGTTTTTTACAAAAGTTTTTTATGTGACAGTGGTGCAGATCTTAAGCTTCTAGCGACTGCTGCTTGTGGAACATCGGATGCCCTCATTGTGTGGAATGTGTTTCGTCCATCCAGAAATTGAATATTAAAATTGGCGTTGTCATAGCCCATTTGGCAGAGTGCTTTTTGGTTAACAATCAAAGCAGGGCGCATAATTGACGACACTTCAAATCGTATTGCTTCATTGTACGACGATCAAAGCCCCATGGAAGACAGAGCAACTTTGCGAACACCATATTTTTTGTAAAGAAATGTTGCCAAGCCGATTTGAAGAGGTGAGAGGGATGTCGCAGGCTTCACAGCACAAATCGCGATGTTCAGGGATCGGAGGCGGAGTTCATTTGGGCGCAGAAAGCATTTTTCGTAAATTTCGTTTGCTCCCTGCCCCTTTATAAGAAAATGAAATATTAGAGACGTGTCTTATTTGAGAATTCTATATACTGAAAAAGGTCAAATTATGGTCTGGTCTGGTTAGGGTTTAAAATCTCATAGTGGATAACATTTATCCCCCGAGTAAAAATGAAACTCGCCCGCAGCAGTTACGCACGACCAGTGTTAAAGAGTCTTTTTCTAAACTCAAATTTAGAAAGAAAGAAAAAAAAAATATTTTCGTAGAATAAAACTGTGTATAGATTTTTTCAAACTCCGTGACACAAAAAATTTGAACAGTTCTGCGCACCTCATTGCCAAATTTTATAAATATTGTTCTATCATTTCCCCGCTTTTTAGTTAAAACGGCAACAAACGCAGAAAAAACTCAACAAAATAATTCGGGAAGGGATGCGAGCATGCCGAATGAATAAAGTTAATTAATCTTTATATGTGTTGAGCAGAGCTTTTAAATACATGTAAAACTCCTGCTCAACCAAGTCAGTTTATCCATCGTAATAACCATAATTTTACTATAATTATGCTAAATATTTCTCATCTCTAAATTTAAAATAAATTAAAAGAATTGCTGGAAAAATTTCTTTTAAAGATATGAGCATTTTCATTCATAAATTGAGAGTTCTCCACAGCCGCCAGCAACACAACCTCCCCAAGCAGAAGCGCGTATGCGACTGGCGGAAAATGTCAACAAGCATGTAATCAAAGTGATAAAAATACAAATTTCGTATTTTTTAGTAGAAATTGCTACAAATTATTTCTTAGCATATGTGTAAAATACATAAACCTTAAAATAAAAAAAATATATAAAAACGGGTGTTTTTCAGTCATAATTTTTAAATTTTTTAAATAATCATTGAAGTCCCAGAAAGATACACCTCCCTTTGGCAATACGCAGTCGCCACTGATTACATGGCAGCAAGTGATTTGATAGGAGGAGTTAAATGAAGCTTTTGTCTGAGCTTTTAAACATTTTAAGAGCTTAGGCTATGTGATCGTGCTGCAAAATCACGAAATTTTCAAGTTGGTGATTCTAGCGATGTTTGGACTGTTTTTACATCAACGTTTCACATTTAATTTTTTTTTAATATTAAAGTAATCCATTTCACTTTTCCAAAATCGTAAAACAGCTGATTTTTGACAACCAGCAGATGCACCCATGTGAACGAGGAGATGCAGCTATGCGGCAACCTTGTTGCAGCCTCACGAAAATTTGCACCCTCACGAATATTACACCAAGGCCAGCCAAAATTGAACTTTTGATGTGCGGCATGCATCCCATGGGAATGCGGCCTACGCATCTTACGCTTCTTACGTACAGACGAAATCGTATGGCTGTAAAAAATTGTATAGGATGAAGAAAATGTGCAATAATCGTCGTGACTGAGAGCCAACAGCATACTCAGTAGAACAGTTCTCGGTCGATTGTGTAGGTCAAGCAGCTTTAAAGAAGGCTAGTGCTTAGCTGGGGAACTGCTTTGTAAAAAAACACTCGCATTTGGAATAATCTATGCCAATGCGGGCGTATTTATAAATTTTCATGTCAGAGTTGTTTGATTCCCTTGTCCGTGGGAAAGCGTGCATGCCTGTGGCGGGAGAGTGCGCACTTTTGTGGCATGCCTTCGCTATGCCTGCTACCTGCAATGTAGTTGAAGATAGTTGAGAGTATTTTACTTACACTGATAGCTTATTCAAGGTCATAGGGTTACAAAAATACCGGGTGATAAGTAAAACTCTAAAAAAAGCTTCAAAAAGCCCTAGCAGCCAAACTGTTACGATTTCGCCTTCGCATACAATTTTCTGTTCGTCTATTCAAAACCAATCCACAGCCGACCGCTCTGTAATTTTGGCAAATAGTATGTCGACCCAAATATCTTTCTATCAAAAAACTAAAAACTACATTTTCTTTTAGTTAAACTTCATTGTGAGTAGAACTTGAAGTAATTTATTTGAGATTTATGTTTTCGATTTTTGAGGACTCATGAAAAGGTCAATTTTTGAGTACTATACTTTTACCAAATGCAAATTTATGGGACGGCAGTTTTTAGCAAGAGTCTGTACTAAAATGCATCACACTTTTCAAGACGTCTAACCCAGACAATTTGTGAGCGCACTAAAATTATAATGTGATTAACGAGCGAACCACATAATGGACCATAATCACCTGTTTTAAGCAGGCTCAATTGAAGTAAACCACAGCACAGACCAAACGAGCATCAGTTTTGCGGGTAGAGTCAAAGCGGTTGCTCACTTAATTATGTAAATAATCAGCTAATTACCCAGATTGAAAGGCAGTGAGCGCTCCGGAAGTGCTATCCATCATGTTTTTTCCCTCCGCCCCGGATGTTGATGCACTTTCGTGTAGCCCGAAAGGAAGTATTAAGAGCAGCTGATGCCGAAAACTTTGGCGGAAAATCTAATCAACCTAAGAAGGATGACATAAAGTTTTCCAGAGGAGCTTAGTGGACGGCTACAAATTAAGGACGAGATGAGCTTTTGATTACGCACGGATTTATGGGAAAAAATATTTATATAGCAGAACGTGGACAGAATATCTCCTGCCACAAGGACAACGGAAAACTTTTTAAGCATAACGAAAATTAAAACAAAATGCCCGAAAGTCACGGCCAAGCAGAACGAGAAAAGGACAGCGAGATAGGAGTGTGAGAGGGCGAATGAGAGCACAGTGAAAAGTTTTCGACATTTCCGACGATTTTCAGCATAATTTATTTAATTATAATTTTAATCTCTTCAGGGCAATTAAAACTTGCCTAAACGCCCTGTTCGGCTGTCCAAAAAGCCAATCCTGCTCCTGATTCGGGGGCTACACTTTTGGGGTAGGTATGTGGGGCATTTAGTTGGAGTGTCCCCATGAATTCGCTCTCTCTCGTCGGGAGTTTTATTTCCCTAAGGACGAGGCAAATTACTTTCAACTTTGCCGTTGGTGTAGCAGCTATATCGGAACATCACGAAATGTTTTAATCCACTTAGTTCCAGCACTAATCGAGGGCTAATTTACAATGAAAGGGACCGCACCGGGGAAACCGGAACTACAAAAGCGGAAATTTCTTTTCTGAGGGTATACAACTGGAGAAGTCCTGTTAACGAAGGCGGACAGAGAAAACGGGCCTTATTGAAATTGAACGGTCGCCCTTTGAGTGGGAATCAAGTCAAGCAAAATACTTTTTGGATTGTTTTTAATTTCCGGTAATGGCGGTATTTTCAAAAGGGGTTAAGATAATTTCTTTGTTAGTGTTGTGTAACTGATAGAAAACACAGATTCAAGCAGCATACTTTAAGGGTAAATGATTCAAATCTGCAGAAGAAAATACGTGATATTTCAAAATTGGTTTTGCCAGACTTTAATACTTTGGAATACTCAATGTTAGATTTGTAAATTTAAAGGTTACCAAGTACGACCAAACCAACCATACACTCTTAAGGAGGATGTTGAAGGAGATGGCGATGAATCTTGCGAAGACGGCGCTATCGAACATTCAAGGCTCCATCAGATCCAACTTTTTGAGCAGCGGCAGAAGCAGAGGCAGAAGCAGAATTCTGCCTGCTGAATCAGATCCAAGTAAAGCAGCAGCAGTGGCAGAATTTTTATTTGACAGCTAACGACAAATTAAATTGTTTGCGTATATAAAATTTTTTTCCAAATATAGCTGAAGATGATGTTGATAGATTTTGATTTTTTTAATAAATTTGATTCTTTATAAATATTACGAAATTTTTAAGTTTATCCGTCCACTTGCCACTTAAAAACAACTTCCCAAGTAACAGCTGTTAGAAATGTCAAAAAATTCTGCTTTGCAAAGCAGCAAAATTAGGATTTGAGATGAGAAAGCAGCGGCAGAACTCTCTGCTGCTTTTCTTGTCACGTGACCCGCGTAAGCCAATAGAAACAATTCTCTGCCGACGGTTCTGCTTTTCTGCTTTGGATCTGATAGCTGATACAGCCTTAAGTCGGTGACGAAGTTGCTGCCGTTGTATCGAACTCCGAGTCGTTCATCGAATGTTTTGCGCATAATCGCTTCGATCACGACTTTGAAGAGAAGTGGCGAAGCGACGTCTCCCTGTCAGACACCCGTTTGAATCGGAAACTCCTCGAATAAGTCGCTTCGAACACAAACGCTGCTGGTTGAGCCATCGTACAACGCTTGGAGAAGTTGGATGACTCTCAATGGAACGTGTTCGGTTTCCAAGCCTCTACACAAGCTGTTCCAATCGATGCAATCGAAATCGACGAAATCGAGGAAAATTCGTTTGTCGCATCGAATTCTCTCTTCCATTAGCTGTGTGTATATTTGATCAATGCGTCCTCGATGTGGTCTAAATCCCGCTTGTTCTTTCCGGTTCGTTTGCTCTCGATGTTTCTGTAGCCTCGATTGTGTGATTTTCGTGAATACTTTGCTGACGATTGAAAAGAGGCTAATTCCTGCATTCTCGACTGTTGCCTTTCTTCAAAATTGGGACAATAATCGCTTTCTTCCACGCCGAAGGGGCACGATCCGAATGCAATATGGGGGTTATGAGGACCTGAAGTCGTTGTGATAAAACATCATCTCCGGCTTTGATCATCTTGGCGGTTACTTGGTCTATTTACTGCACTTTTTCATTTTTCAGCGATTTTAGCGAGAAACTGATCGTTCGAGTGCGGAGAATCGTGGTTATACAGCTGATGGAAGAATTCTCTCCACCGGTGCAGGCGTTCAGGGGAAAAGTTACAAAAGTTCCATCCGATTTTTTGATGTTGTTTTGCCGCCAAACCGGCGCGGCGGATTGTCTGGTACAGCGTCCGGTACTCGTGCCTCGGCGCCGGTTTTCCATGTCGGCCGCAACGTTATTCCAGTATGCTTCTCGTTCCAATTTCATTTTCAGTCGAATTTCTTTGTTCATGTACATAGAGTCAGAAATAATGTAGTCTATAGACGATGACGATGATGATGACGTTATCCGTTCTTTTCCACAGAAGAAAGTGCATTGTACCAGTGAAAGTGCATTGTACTAGTACATTTTGCAAAATTTCCAAAATTGCTTCGGGATGAAAGGCCACAAATGTGAAGTACCTAGGGACCCCGGGTATCCAAGACTGGGCCTGATTACACACCTTTCCTCATTTCAAGTATGAAAGTGTACTAGCTAAAAAAAAAAGAGGCACCTCTTACAAACCCATTTTACAATCGTGTATTACCCGACACTGCAAGAGTCGTAATTTTACATGCGCCATACAGTTCAACTTGAACTAAAATCCTGTACAATGTCGTATGTCCTGCAGAAACATAGGTACATATTTGTACCAGCTCGATTACAAATTCCAATTTTTGAATATCATTATCTATAAACAAAAGAGGCTTGCAAAAGTAGAAAACAAGTACGGTACTAACCTTAAGTCGTTTAAAACAACAATCTTTACTTATTACCCCCTATTAGCTATTAAGCGCCAATCAATGGCAATATACCTCCTCTTGTTCCGCCAACAATAAGGCAGTTATCAAGGGATTGTTGCATGTTAAACAAAGGTAAAACTTGCTGCCGTTCATAAATCCACTCATAAAATCTGCGTAACAAACGGTTGTCTGGCAATCATTTGCAATTCAGGACTTTCTTCCCACTTGAAATTCAGAATTTCCACTCATACCATATACCCGAATCCTTGATGACTGACACATGCAATGGAATGCTCTGACAGGGATTTCCTTTTGCCGAGTAGCAAGACAAAGTAGTTTCTATATAGGATGTAGGTGTAAGTCTAATGCAATTTGTGAAAGCATAATGCGATTCACTCAGCGTTGACTAGCGTGTGCGGTGAAACCTGTCTGCGAGGACTTGTTTCGAGGAGAGTGTATTATTGCATTTTGCCAGGGTGTATAAGTCTCGCCCTAGATCACAGTTTATTTGTTCTTGCTTTAAAGTAAACAGAAGTGGGTCGGGCCCTACCTCAAGGACTTTGGTGCAGGAGGAGAAAAGCAGCGACGACGACTACAGCACTGTGTCGTGTGCGGGGGTATCGTGCCGGCTTGTCATAAAATGCTTTATCTTAATGGACTAATGTTTACTTGGACACAAGCTTTCAGCTACCTGTCGGTATTAAGGAAGTAAAACATGAACCAAAGTGAACCCATCACGTTTGTTTGAATCTTGTAAACTTACGGATGACACTTGAGGACGAATGGGTCTTATATATATCTGTGCTTTGGCTAATTTAAAAAAAAACAGCACTACAGCTGACTTGAAATAACATCTAACTCTCAGATAACAAATGCAGACTTAAGTTCCGAGCTAAAGTTTTTCATTTCATGCTTGACTAAACGTACTGATTATATTCGCGAGAAGACGGGCAAGCTGATGAATTTCTAGATTATCCTCGAATGGAAAGAATCCTTTTCGCATAAGCATCTCAAGCGAGAAATTAGAACGTCTTTGTGCTTTATGCCCGTTCAGTAGATTTAAAATCAGGAAGCTAAAAGGAAAAAATTTGATTTATGCTAGGATTGTCAATTGGCAATAATAAGGGATGATGGGGCATCGTATACGATATTAATAAAACTCGCTGTGCTCCAGTAGCAATGGATTCATTTAATTTAGAAATACCAAAGCACTTACCTTATCCAACAGAATTTCCCTTAAATCCTGGTTGAGCCAATAAACAATCTACAGACCTGGAAATCAATAAACACTACCAAAATACTTGGAACAACGAGAAATCTGTATAAAGCCCTTGTCTATGCCAGCTTTAAATTGATTTTATTCAATTTGTCGTGATGGCATGAAAAGTGTTATCCTTCCGGCTTCAGGTTTTCTAGTTGTTGTTGTTGCTGCTGGATTTTTTCCGATCCTTGCCGCATTTTTTTTTACTCCTCTCTTCATTTTCCTCCAAATAACCCCGGAAAAGCTTTCTGAAGCAGATGAGATTACAGTACAAGAAAGACGGTAAACGAATTGTAATATATCAGGAATTCGCAGCTGATATGAATTTCGTATATATATATTTCCAATACATAGCCAGGTATATTCGTATATTGGTATATAAATCTATCTATATACACCTGGTACGAATTCACACTCTGTTCGGAGCTTCCTTTTGGCGAAGGATTCAATTGGAATATTATTGAAATTTTATTCATGGCTCTGGACCGGAATGATATTTGTGCGGTTATATATGTACAAATACATACATATACAGAGAGAAAAAAGAGTGAGTACTGCAGTAGTTTTTGAAGGCAACATTACGGCGGCTCTGAACTCTCAGCACTTTGATGATTTATACGAAAATTTTAAGAACGGGCTTTGATTGTGATTCATATTCAATATTGACATAAAGAGCTTTGAGTTTGAAATAAACTGATTACTTTTCGTGCTTAGAAATTCAAAAGAGGACCTCGCAGTATTTTTTATGGAAAAACGGCTTTTGAAATGGGTTTATTTTGAGCTAAGGTGTAGGTACTCGTTTCATAGTTTTGAACGGTTTCAATAAACACGACACGCGCAGCAATTTGTATTCAAGAAATCACAAGCCTTCAATAAGGGTGCAATGTGATGCCACCTTTCGTGAATTTGTGTGATTTTGATTGAATTGGAGGCTGTTGGCTAGTGACATAAGGTTTTTCCCGGATTATTTTTCGTGCTAAATAGAACTCAAGCAATTAGGTTTGCTACGACATACGTTAAGGTTAAAACCGAATCAGGTTCAGAAAATAAAAGTGTGTAATCCCAGCGACGGGAAAATCGGAGACTGTTAGCCGTACTGGAAAAAATCTAATCATATGTCGCTAGCCTTAGAAACAAAATCAGATCCTATTTCTCTTTGATCGTAAAGCGTTTCCGACGAAACAAAGGGCGCTATATTCTCTGCAAATTTCATCTTTCGGAAGTGCATTATTTTAACACTCTTAAAGTGTGTAAAAAGTTACTACAATGTTTGTCAAAGGGGTGACGTCTTAATAAGACACTTTAAGGTCCGTTTATGTCTACAGATATCGAGCGTGCCAGAAACGCGCCGCACCAGATACCGACAGACGCCGTTTATTCACATCTGTATCAGACGACAATCGTGATGTATCAGACAACAAACAAAATTGTTGTTGAAATTGTTCAAACACTTCTCAGAAAAAGGTATCCAAAAGAAAAAATTGTCTGCATGGTTCCGATGCTCAATTCAAACCTCCCGCTAGACGCCCACAGAAACATACAGATATGAACCGCGCAGACAAGATATTCTTTCCGTGAATATTGGCTGAGTACGGCCCGTGTCGGTCCACGTCTACGCGGTCGTATCACGATAGATGTAAATACATTCATGCCGACTGTATCATCATCAGAAGTTACACAGCCTATTTTTGGCCTTGGCTTCCTCAAGCATTCACCTCCACGATTCTCGATTCCTGGCCCAACTTTTTCAGTTTCTTTATATCCAGCTGCCCCAAGTCATCGTCGACATCATCTATGTATCTTTTCTTAGGCCCTGTTTTCCTGGCGGTACTTTCCCCAGCACAATCTTTATCGGGTTCCATTCCCCACCACGTTAGACATGACCAATTCGTCGTAGTCTGTTTATTAGCTTCCCAGTTTATAGGGAAGAATTAGAATTGTAATCGGTCCGAAAATCGAAATCGAAATTGGTCATGGACATGTGGTCATTTTTTTCTGCATGATATCGCTCAAACCACAAAAGATATCGACTTATTTGAAGTGTAAGTGTGTAATCAGAAAATTTTTTTTACAATATTCGGTTGAGCCGTGTTTTGGTTTAAACGACGTAAGTGTTTTTTGTACCTGCACGATATCGCGCGAACCATAAAAGATATCTGAAAAGATTTTCATAAGATTTGGTCGAACCGTTTTTTTTTTTTGTTTAAACGACGTTAATTATTTTTGTACCTGCACGATACTGCGTGAACCAGAATTATATCGACTTCTTTGAGGTGCCGGAACAAGAATATTAACGGAAAAATGCTCTGTAAATTATTTCATAACATTCGGGCTTTTGTTAGTTTAAATGGAAAAATTTCGGCTAAGTGACAGGAAATCCTTAAATTGATAAGTTTTGGTAATATCTAATAAGCTTGATGGAATGAAACTCGCTCTAAACGAAGTGATCTTTTTCGGATTCTGCACAACGATAGCTTTCCAGCAAAACATCACTTGTCAACATCCGAAAACCTTTTAACCTTTACAAACATCATGAATTTTTCAGACCTTTTTTGATGAAGGATTATTTTCTACGTCCTACAGTTTCAGGATATTGTGGTCAATCCCGGGATTTCCAGTAGTTACTGAAAAACTTCTTCTTTTTTGTCAAGTCTGACAAGTACTTTACATTGATTAGTTTTGCTAATATCTCCGGAAAGCTTTGGAATTTCCAAATGAAGACATTTGCTTCCCAGTTTATCAGCGGCGCTTCATCACGCTTAATACGAATTTGAACACTCGCTTTTGTGCAGCGACCGAAGTACGAAGGAAATGTTTGTTTCCAAATAAATTTCCTAGTAAAATCTTGTGAATTTACCACTATTATAGTTATTTGAAGTAGCTTCTCTCAGGATTACTTTGTCACCAGTTCTGATCTTAGTCAATTTCCCACTAGTGCTAAACGTATTGTTATTTTGTAAAAAGCCAGTTTATTCCGTCTACGTTCATCATACTGGGAAGTTGATCGTGTGGACCGAAAGGGTCAAACCCACATCCTAACTAGTTTTCAAGATGGCGGCGCGGCGATTCCACAACCCCCTTAGTCTCCACAATCGAATATTTACTTCGGTTGAACCTCCTTTACAATGAGCAAAATGAATTAAGTACCTAACCAAAAATCGTCAGAAGATTTTTTTAAGCTATTTTTACTGGACTAATCGTACAGTTGTTGATTAGCTCACTTAAGGTTTCAACATATGTATGTATGTATATCGATTAAACTTCGCAGTTATGCTTTTATTTATTGTTATTCTATTAAAATTCCTTCAGTTCAATTATCTGCAGGTTATCTGAAACTCGAATCAACTTAAAACTACCCCTAGACTTCCACTCTCCAAGCGTGACTAGACCTTTTTCTCATAGCGTCGCGGCGACGGAACGGCGTTTATCTAGTTGCTAATGCTCTTGGTGTTTCTTTGCCTTTCTCTGTCTCCTTCGGTTTTCTCCCAACTTCTTTCTCGTCGCTTCCACTTTCTTCCACCCACTATCTCATGTGGCTGTCGTTTTTCGATGTCCGTGCCGGTTCAACCATTGCCTCTAGCTCCGCCCTATGTTCGTCGAATCTCACACAATAAACGAAGACGTGCCCCGGACATAATGGTGGGTCGTCGTGCTCGAAACGATGGAGTTATTTCCTATATCTTCCATGACCACTCAAGAACTGCTTGAGGTTGTGACTCATTTCCCCACGCTCCTTCGCAATCCATCTGTCCACGTTTGGGATTAGTCTATAAGGCTGTATCAGCCTATAAGCAAAGATAACTCAGAAAGATACGACACTGTAATCCTTTCTGTGCGAGGAAAAAGGAAAGTAAAAATCTATGATCTTCTGTCTATTCATATACACGCTCCGGAATGGCGAGATGGCGGAGCAACGGCAAACTACACAAACACATGCAGAGCTGGAAGTACAAGAAGATGGTACATGAATTCACACAAGCAAAATAAAACTCCAGACGGCACAAAAAATTGCGGAGAAGAGAAATCAGTGCGTCTCTTTCGCACTTCGTGAAATAACATTTCTTTATTTACCCTTTCTTTCTTCGATTTTTTTTTGTTTTTAAATTGAATTTTGTCTCGCTTGCACCTTGTCGATTGATATATTCACTCGCAAGGGAGCTTATGGGAAATTTTGAGAGTGTCGTATCTTTGTGGGTAATCTTTGCTATAAGCAGCGAGCAATAATAATAAGAGTGATGAGCTAGAACAAATTTTCAAAAATGTTTCAATGCCCTTGAGATCAGCTGATAAAAATTTCAGTAGGAGTGAAAAAGTCAAAATATCAAAGCTGTAATATCTCTGATAAAAGGAGGCAGAATTGCTTTCACACTACACGCAACGTGTGTGAAAGAAAGATAAAAAATGAAGGGGAAGTGCCAATTTTCCAATTTAGCCAATATTTAGCTCAACACTGGAAGAATTGAAAAACTCCCGCGTTTTTAATGTACAATACAAAGCCAAGTTTTAGAGTCGCAATGTGTACCAACAAGAATTTGCCCACGCATACATATAAACATATTAGAGTCGGCTACATGTGCTCTGTTCCAATTCGACTTCCATTTGAATGTAAACATTCCAATAGGGGAAGCAAGCAACATGTTCTGTTTCATTCATACTCTTGTGTTTTTTGTATGAAATGTATATCTATCGCGCATTTGTTAATTTTTTTTTGGACTTTTTGAATAATGGTAGTTCCAATCTCTTCTTTCATATGTTTAACTCTTTTACTTGTCCTTGAGCTCCACCTAATCACTCTTGTTATTATTGCTCGCTGCTATAAGGCTGTATCAGATCCAAAGCAGAGAAGCAGAACCGTCGGCAGAGAATTGTTTCTATTGGCTTACACTGGTCACGTGACAAGAAAAGCAGCAGAGAGTTCTGCCGCTGCTTTTTCATCTCAAATCCTAATTTTGCTGCTTTGCAAAGCAGAATTTTTTGACATTTCAAACATTTGTTACTTGGCAAGTTGTTTTTAAATGGCAAATGGATATTTTAGGGTGGTTTTTTGTATCTATTTATGTATATACACAGTTATGATTCAGAAAAAATGTTATTTTTTGTTATTTTTTAAATATCTTGATAAAAAATTAAAAGTCTGCCGCTGCTGCTGCTTTACGTGGATCTGATTCAGCAGGCAGAATTCTGCTATTTCCTCTGCTTCTGCCGCTGCTCAAAAAGTTGGATCTGATACAGCCTTATAAGTCCACAGACACGTCGTACTTTCCTTGCCATTCCGTTACGTACGTCATCTGCCGCCGTATTGCATTTTGTTCTACATTCTCGATAATAGAGACGCACGCCTTCTGCCGCCAGTATGTCAAAGGGGATCATCCCCACAATCACGCACGTTGCATCATTTGGACATGGTGCTGTTCGTACAGCACGCCTAAAAGGGCGCTTAATCTGTATGTGCCTCTTAATTTTCTGGTGCTAGTTGTACTGTTGAACGCTGTTGACCACACTGGCACGGCTTATACCTGGACTGAGCTAACCATCCTCGCTATCACGAGGCGACGGCTATGATCGATTATTACTCCCGAGTACCTTAGGGTGGACTGCGAGTGAATGATCTGCTCCCGAACCTCGATCTTTACGGACTTGGGTTTTCTCCATTTGCTGATCAGCACAGCTTCAGTTTTGTGCTCCGTAAGCGTTAGAACAGCGTTTTCTAGCCACACTAGAATCTACCAGATCACTTAGCTCGCCCTCGGAACTCCGCATGCTGCTCTGAACACTGTCAGCCCATCTTCCGATTCACAATGAGGGGTGTGTTTGTACCAACCCGGGCTAGCACGATCCGCCGACACATCCGCCGTGAGATTATTGCAACTAAATAATAATTAATGAAAATAGAGGACACATACGAAATAATTGAAGCAAATAACGGGGACTATATTATGGAAAATTATGCCTTTATTTTGTTTTGTTATTTAAGTCGTAGTTGACCACGGTGAGTCCAAAAACCTTCATGGTTAAGTAAAGTGATGCGGCAGTGACGAAGCATGATCATATGCTAGTGTATTTTGTTTTTGTTAAAACTACAAATAAATCTGCAGATTAGCTTGCTGAGTTTAAACTGTAAATTGAACTAAAACTTAAAAATTCATGTGCACTAAGTGATCATAGGTGATTAAAAAACGATCATAAAATAATCTTGTTTGAAAATGATCGTATTACGCCTTCACGAGACAATGGCACTGTTTCACCAGCCTCAAATGTAGTTATATCGACCCTGCTCTAAACAAGATCAATTGCGATAACAAAGAAACATTTTAGTATTATAAGAAAGGTGATATTCTAATGTAAATTAGATTGGTCAGACATTAATCACGACGGACATTATAAATATGGGTAATCATTACTTTACGATCATACGTTGAAATTCATTCTTCAAAAACGGAAATGATATTTGGTACAGTTTGGCTCAATTTAGTTTTGATTTTAATTAGTATTTTGGACCTTTAATTGGGAAAGCATGAGGGAATTTAGTGTAATATGTTGGTGGCTTTTAGCCTACTCAACCTATTCCGTATGTATTGTTTAAATGAAACCATGCACTATTAATATTTCTAATATATCAACAGAAAATTATAAACAATATCAAACCGTATAAAATCGAATGCTTTCCTTCTCGGGAATACGCACCGAATGTTTTATGCAGCTTGAAGCCTGTTGACAAGAAAACTACGCTCATTAATGTGGAAGTTAATCTTATAAAACCAATTACAGATATCATGGTAATTTGAAAGTGTTATAATAAATAAAATTAACAAATTGTAAATAAATAAATTTCTAGGCAAGAGGTCAATTATTTAGGAAATATAATAGATTTGAGCCATTCTTAATTAACTATGTGGAAGATTTTTACAGTATTTTTACCAACAAAAGTAGTGCGATACTTTTAAAGCTAACTAAGGAAATAATGCTTACATACACAAATTTAAATCATAACTGTACATATGAGATAATATATAGCATTTGGAGAATAGATACATGTAATAAGAAAATTATATTTTAAGGGAAAATTAATTGCAAGAAATGCGAGGCTGGAAGCTACTGCCTTAAATATTTTTGCTGGAAGGCCGTCTGGACCTGTTACCTTCTGGTTACGCATCGAGCTAGCGGCCACTATAAGCTCCTCTTCGTTGATGGGGGAGCCTTCAAGGTCCGAAGGCAGTTGTCGCTCGGCGGATGAGTGAGGAAGAGAGTATCCACGATATCTCCCAAAGTGCTGCATCCCTGAGGGATCCTTGAGCAAAGGCTCCTAGCCTCTTCGTGAGGATCCTGTACCCTAGTCTCGATCTACATCCTGCATGAGATCCTCCAGCATCTCCGTTGGCTAAACTTTACGGCTTTCTTCAGGCTCCTTGTCCTCGGGTTTCTGTTGACCCTGCCCCTTGGAAACTTTCGCTGACTTTTCCTTCCTTTTTCTTTTTCTACTGCCGACCTCTGGGCCTCGACTTGCGACTTCTTTGTGCTCCTCACGCGTGGACCTTAGGGTAGCTTGTTGCCTTCCGCTTGTTGCTTCCTTCGCTTCCTGCTGCTGTTAGAAGGGCCCGGTCAAGGCCTTAGGAAATTTCTTCTTGACTTCGCTACGTCGCTTAAGTTCTAACATCACGTAAGTCAAAAATGACGACTTTACAGGAGAGTGAAAAAACTGCGCAATTTTACATGGATTACTATTGCGATACCATTTAAAAATATGTGTACACACTACACTTATAATGGACGTTGCTTGTTTCTGAATGGCTCAAACGACGCCTCTTCTAATTCTGTAGTGAATGGCATCAAAATGTCAAAACCGCCAAAAATTGACTTACGGTGTTAGAACTTAAACGACGTAATGTTTTTGGTGGCGACGTCACGCTGTCGTCCATTTCTTCGAGTTTTGGCAGTCCCTGTTTGATGCCGTTATTGACGTTAGGCTGCTTCTAGACTGAAGCCGCCATTTGCTCCCGGCCGAACGCCTGCTATGAACGGACTATATTGGCCGAAATTTTTCTTACATTGAGACTCTAGAGTACACTCAAAATGTCTCCATTGATCGAAGGAATGCATCGTTGATCCCATGCGGGCAAAGAACACGCAACGTAGGTTTTTTTTAAATATCTTGAAAACGGTTGCCTTTTCATCAAAATATATTACAAAATAATTTTCTAATCTTCTACAAAAACTGCTTAATTTGTTCCTTCGTGGGAGAGAGTCACCATCTCTCTGGGGGGGGGGGGGGGGTACTCGAATACCAGGTGATGATTTAACATGTTAATATTTAATGAACCAGTCAACAAAAATATTATTTATATACCCAAAAGCCCAAAGTGCCTGAAAATTTTCAGCCAAAACGGAGGGGGGTTGAAAAATTTTGTCCGATTTGACGAGGAATACTGTATTGAACGTTGCACATTACAAAATCTGGCTATTTTATACTCCGAAAACGAGATCAAAAGTTAAATAGTAAATAGCAGTGTTCAATTCATTGCATTTTGACGAAGTGATTTAATTTTGTTTGTTCAATGACAGGAAGGAGCTATCCCCTTTAAATGTATCGATAAATTTGACTCTTAGGGTGTGGAAATTTTTTCTGGTTATTTGTATCTGCTGCAATTTAATATATAATGCATATTTTCATAAGGTAAATTGATTTTAAGATATTTCAATGATGCGGCCCCTAAATCCATTGAAATGGGGACTTTTTGGCTATTCCAAATAAAATACCAATTTTCTAGACTATTGAGAGGAACTACAACTTAACCCTAGTTGTTACAGTTGTAAAAATATTACGTACCAATATTTTTTACTATTATTACTAAAATGGTTACCTGTTAATTTTATTTAAAACTGTTAATCTTCATATTTCGAAAAGCTACCCTTTCCTGTGCGTAATTAAAAATCCCCCCGGCCGCACCTTTGTCACAATTGATCCTTTTATCCACTACGAACGAAATGGTAAACTGATTGCCTCGCTTCATGGCAAGTTCATTTACATCAGAGATCCCAAAAAGTTAATTGCACGTCAGGGTGCATTCGCAACGGTGGCAGATTAAAAGGGGGAAAACATGATGTTCTTTAATCCACATTTCGACATAATCATGGCAAATTTACTGGCTCATTAAGCTTACACAATGAGAACGTGTACGATGCTCACAGACCGGACAATTGATCTGCCTGGGCAATAATCAAATCAAGCGACTAATTTAATTAATTTCTGGCTATCCGAAAGGATGGGGGGAGGGTTGGGGATGTGTATATACCTGAAACCCCGAGTATGTCATTAAACTATGCTTGTAATCTATGGTGCGTTACTGGTCTGAGGAGGATTCAGCATAAGACATGATAATGAGGTCGCTTAATCATATCAACCATGATGATGCATATACTGTCTTTACTGTAGGCTTACAAATCGGAAGCAAACACCCATATATGTAATTGCACTGTAATCAAAGTTTATCGTTCTGCTTTACAGCCACCATGTTGTCTGGGGGATTAAATCTGCCCAATATTATTGCAATTTGCTGCTACCTTGTATTATTATTAATATAATAGTGCGCACGGAAAAGACTAATAATCCAGTGTGATTAATCCGAGGAGATTACAAAAGCCGATTGTGATTGGAGAATTTTAATAAATTTAATTAGTCTCATTTAATTGAATTGATTGTTACAACATAAACATAAGCCTTAAATCTTGGTATGTAGGGTATGTATATGGTTTTACTTACAAGATTTTTTAAGTTTAAAGTTTATAGATAAAACTTCGCAAAAGACGACTCCCAACCAAAATTAATTCGTACCACCAAAAATATACACTCGCTATTTACAAAATTGTAAAGGACTCCTTCTGTTTTAACTTTGACTGAAATAATAACAATAAATATATCAAACTTTAAGCAAAGGAAATTCGCTATAAAGTAAACATATAGTTCGACAACTTTGTTTGAGTTCAAGGAGAACTTCAGATAAAAAATAAGTTATCTCCATTGAAATAGAAAATGGTACAACAATATCAATATGTATACATATGTATATGACCCAGACTAAACGAGACAAAAGACGTTGACTTACCAAGAAGTTAAAAAAAGCATCTCCCCATTTCCCTTGAAGTCCGCCCTTTGGAATCATATCAATTCAAAATTTTTTCACGTCTTCAGTAAAAATAATATCCTGCACAGAATAAAGGCATCCTAGTTCTATTTAATAAAATGTGCTGAAGGCTTCCGGATTTACGAAAAAAAATCCTTTGTGCACGTTGAATCAAATTAAATTATGGACAGTGCTTTGTAAGGTACAATTTAATTCAACATCTTGCATTTCCTACCATGAACTTTAAAGTGGACTTTAAAAATGACGAATTTTGTTTTGAAGATGATTTAACATCGTTATATTATTATTATACTTCCCAGTTTATAGGGAAGTTATTGTAATCGGTGCTAAAATTAAAATCGTAATTTTCAACGAATTTTCATTTTTCAAGGTCCCAAACGAAAGGTTGCTTGAAATGCAAAAAATTGAGAAGTATGTGTGCATATGAACCTGACTCTGTAATGTAATCTGATCCTTGATCAGAATCAGTTCCATGGCCCACAATGCACTCAAAACATTTACAAATATTTAAAAAAATCTAATCTAAAATTGCGAGTTCTTCATAGTCCGCACTTCATACAGGTGGCAAATTAACATTTCACAATATGACATAAATATTTGTAACCGTGTTCAGACATATCCATAACTATTCCTCATTCCTCATCGGAAGCACACGAGTATTTTATATGCCCGCAGTGTTTTTCTGCCACATGCCATAAAGGTTATGTTTTCTTTTCCCTACGGCCATGAAAAGGCGCCTATTAACTACTTTTGGAGAAGAGAAAGAGTGCAGAGAGGGGGAGTCATAGGGCGCATTCAGCACACTGAGTAGCGGCTAAGCGTCGTTGTATGGCTAGCTGAACCAGCGAGCAATAATAACAAGAGTTATTAGGTAGCACTAAAAAAAATAACAAACGCGCGATGGAGATACATTTTATGCAAAAGTACAAGAGCATGAACGAAACAGAAGATGTTCCTTGATTCCCCTATTCGAACTTTTAAATGGAAGCAACATTGGAACCAATATTGGAATCGAGCACGTGAAGCCGGTATAGATTTTGAGTATGTATGTATTCGAAAAAAATTTGTGCTGGTACAAGACTCCGGTTACTTGATTACACTGGTATTGTCCCTTTTTGTCGGCTTGTACTTCCCCTTCATTTTGTCTTTCTTTTTTTCCCACATTGCGTGTAGTGTTAAAGTAATGCTTGACTTTGACTTTGAATGATGAATACTAGTGGCTAATTCTAATTTTATGCCCAAAAACAAATACTGCACTCAACATTTGTTCACAGAAAAACGAAACTCTCACTCTACAAAACAGTAATACGACTAATTCTGTGTTATGGTAGCGAGTCTTGGACTATGACCCAGGACATAGAGGAACGAGTCAACCGGTTTGAGAGAAAAGTTTTCAGATGCATAATAGGCCCAACCAGAGACATTGGAATATGGCGAAGAAGATACAACAACAAGTTGTATGAAATTTATGACGACCCACCACTCTCAATTTTAATAAAAATTAACAGATTGAGACTAGCCGGACGTCATCAGGATGGAGGACAATCGTATCCCAAAAAGGCTTATGGCATCAGAAATTTCGGGAAGTAGGCCAGAAGGTATACTGAGGAGGAGATGGATAGACTCTGTGACGGTCGACACAGAGGCAATGCTCAACATCCAGAATTGGAGAAATGCAGCAAGGGACCCTCAAACTTGGAGAAATGCCCTAGAGGAGGCCAAGGCTCGATTTGGGCCATAGTGCCATTGATGAATGAATGAATGAATGTTTCTGTACCACACTATTGGTTGCTTTTCTGTCGAAATTCAGTCTGTCGAATTTTACGAAATCTTGCTCGAACTTCAAACAAGTCAAAATTAAAGATTTTATTCCGCTGCCTGCAGAATAACTATCTTACGAAATCCGCAACTTGATTGTTGAGCGTGAGTTCTTGTATAGACGCTACCGCAGAACGAAGCACCTAAGCTACCTTCGTGAGTACAAAAATCTTCGTAACTTAGTCAATAGCAAAGTAAAATCGGCTAAGCGTGAATTTTACTCCCGTAAACTTGATCGTGTTCTGTCCTTAGTAGCAACTTTGGTCTAATCTCCGTTCTCTAGGCATTCATTCCTCTGAGCTTAACTCTTATGATGTAAATGTAAACTCACTCAATACATCTTTCATTCAATCCCTTCCCAATTCCACACTGTGTTCTTTTCCCTGTTCCCCTTTCTCCAACTTCCAATGCTATACGTTTTGATGGTTTTAATTTTCGCATATTCTTAATTATTTCCTGACAATCTCCCAAGTCTCTTTACTCTGGAAAAAGCCATAGTGACTCCTATACCTAAAAAGCCCCTCTGCTGATTTGTCTGATTTTCGCCATATTAGTATTCTTACTTTTCTAGCTAAAGTCTTTGAGAAAATTGTATTTACTCAAGTCGTGCGATATCTGGATTCTTATTATTTCCTTTCTAATCTCCTATTTGGCTTCCGTAAATCACACAGTTGCGAAACTGCTATACTGAAGGTAACGATTGATCTCCGTGCCGCCCTTGATCGAGGTGATATTGCAGTATTAGTTCTTCTTGATTTCTCCAAAGCGTTTGACTATGTGGTTCACTCGCATCTCATTCATAAACTTAGTCAACGGTGTCACTTCTGTTCGCTTTTTCTCTTCTCTTCTCTCTAATAGGTTTCAGTGTGTTCGGCATAATAATGTTACATCCTCTTTCCTTAGTGCAAGTGTGCCTCAGGGTTCGGTTGTTGGTCCTTTGTTTTTCTCTTACTTAACTTAATGCTGCTTTAATCCCTCATGGGACATAGGGCGGAAACAGTTGACCTCCAGGGGACTGTTTTGCGCGAAAGCTCTCAGCTCTGACCAGGATCTCCCAGTTGTTTTTCTCTCTTTATATTAATATTGTTGTCTTTCTCCCTCTATATTAATGATGTTCCATCCGTTTTCCGTCACTGCTCTTTTCATCTCTATGCTGATGACCTCCAGCTATATATCTCGGGTCCTCCTCATCATATTGAGTTCTGTGTCTCTGAACTCAACAGAACCCTGTCTCAAATTAATGAGTGGCGTTCTAGTAATTTCCTTAAACTAGATCCAATTAAATCGCAATCGCAAGTACTTTTCCTTTGTCGTTAAACGCTGTCCCTGGATGATTTCCCGCCTCTTTTACTTGATAATGTTCCTCTCCCAATCATTGAATGTGCTAAAAACCTGGGTATTGTATTGCTCGCTGGTGTATATTTCTTTCGATTAATCCTGCCGCCAGCTTCTTCAAGTGGCATTTAATGATTGCATTAGGTCCATTTTTCATATGAGAAGGCCTGATCATGTGTCGGGTGTCCAAAATTTCCCTCTGGTTTTTTTTTTTTTTTTTTTTTTGTGAAAGTCTAAGCTCAGGTGTCACCCTTTGTACTACCAGTCCGTCATGTCTTACACGTCAACGTCGGGTGTCTGGTAGTAAGCTTAGCTCGAAGGATAGAGAAAGAATAAAACAGATTACAGGGAGTCTGGGGGATACATGAGGAGGTGGAGATGAACCTTGCGTTTAAACTCTTGGGTGTTATATGAGTATGGGAAAACTGACTGTGGAAGGTTGTTCCACAGTCGAGTTGTTCTCGAAAAGAACGAATTACTAAACTGGTGTGTGCGCGAAAATAAGGGCTGTAGATAGTGAGGATGAGCCGAATGGGCAAGTCTTGTGTTTGCGGGAAAAACATCGCCGTGAAGGCAGGAGATTATATATTTCGGTGGAACAGTCGTTATGGTAGATGCGGTAGAATTTTACCAGGGCTGCTACATTCCTGCGGTGACTTAGTGAATCAAATGACGTCGTCGCCAATGAATTGGAGAGCACGGTTCTGCACCTTGTCCAGCCACGCTAAGGTGGTACTCGGTGCCCCTGCCCAGAGATATGAGTTGAATTCGAGGCGGGGCCGAATGTAGGATTTGTATCTTATAGCCCTGGCCGACGGCGGAAGGAGGAATTCTACAGTACACAGCCAGAAGTGTCTAAGTGCAAAATATGTGTTTCGAGATAATCGCCTTCAAAGATTTTTTTAGATACAGAATTGTACACAAAACCACTTTTGTCGGTCCAATTGCTCAGCAACCACAGCTCAGTTTAAGACAAGAATTATACCAATGATTAAGAATAAAATACTGAATACAAAAATGCAATAAACTCAAAATCGTCAAATTTGCACTTAAGCACTTTTGGCTTTTTACTGTAGAATTTGCATCTTTTAAGCAATCCCAAGCATTGAGATGCTTGTTTAGCGATTTGGAATATGTGATTACTCCATCGCAGATCTTCAGTTAAAGTTATGCCCAGGATATTGAGGGATGGTTCAGCCATCAGTTCTAGACTGTCCACTTTAATGGGAGGGATTGGGGAGCGCGTTTTCATAGAGAAGAGACAGTATTTTGTTTTCTGTGCGTTGAATTCAACTTGATTCATGAGGCCCCAATCAAGAATCAATTTTATGTCCCTGTTGATTGAAATGGACATAGTTCACGATCAAGCGGACAAGGTCTGGCCCGTGCTTGTCTTGCTTTATCAAAGCTATACGAGTAACGCAAAGTACTGTCATCAGCGAAGCTGTGAAGGGAGTTGGATAGAATTGAGAGCAGGTCATTTATAAAAACTAGGAAGAGAGCTGGTGATAGAATAGAGCCCTGGGGAACACCTGCAGAGATGGAGTGGGGATTAGATTCAACGCCGTCCAATACTACCTTGATTGAGCGGTCGGAAAGGAAACTCTCAATCCAATTCTTTAGAAGAAGGTCGATGCCAATAGCATGGAGTTTACTCAATAGAGCGGGGTGCCATACTCTATCAAAGGCCTTGGAGATATCGAGAGCTACCAGGCCGGATTCACCAAAGCGATGAATGTTTTGGTAGAGGTGTTCAGTTAGGCATACAAGGAGGTCGCCAGTAGATCTTTTCGATCTAAAGCCGTACTGCTTGTCATCCAATATTTGGTTGCGTTCAAGATATTCCATAAGCCTTCTGTTTATTAATGTCTCCATGGTTTTGGAGAGGATAGAGGTGATTGCTATTGGGCGGTAGTTAGAGGGGTCGCTGGAATCACCTTTTTTCGGTATAGGCTGAACATGAGCCAGTTTCCAGGAGTCAGGGAAAACTCCGGAGAAGTAAGAAAGGGCGAAGAGTTTGCGCAGAGGTTTAGCCAAAGGTGAAGCGCATTTTTTAAGAATAATAGGGGGAATTTTATCAGGGCCAGTGGATTTATTGGGATCGAGCTCCTTGAGACACTTGAACACTTCACGAGTTCTGAAGAAAACTCTGCCCATTGAGTGAGCAGAACCCTCTACAATGGGGGGTTGCACGGCAGTATCAGGCAAGGAAGAATTGGAGGCAAACAGAGATGCCAGTAAGTCAGCCTTGGATTTGCTTTCTGTTAATACCTTCCCATCGTGAATGAAGGGAGGAGACGACGATGAGTTAAAATTTTTCCTGATGGAGGTTACCAAGGACCAGAAGTTTTTACTGCCAGCAGAGGTGTTAATGAGTTTGTTTCTTAACCTGTCATCGAAGGAGGCTTTGGTTTGCTTGATGGTGGTTTTGCAGACATTTCTCAACCTGATGTACTCACGTCGGGATGAATCGCTCAGGGAATGCCTGAACTCTCTATAGGCGGTTTCTTTGGCTTTAATCGCGTTCATACATTCTTGATTAAACCATCCATGCGGCCTTGGCTTAATGGATTTGGTAGAATGGGGAATGAATAAACGCATTCCTGCCAATATGATTTTTGAGATACAGAGAGCGGAAAAGTTGGCATCGCGATTCACAAAACACAGGGTTGTGACCTCCTTCAATTCCTTGATCTCATGGCTCTACTTCGCTTTGAATAAGGTCTTTTATTCCAAAAGTCCCAGGTACCTTGTTGACTTCCTCGTTCCTTTGCAATCCTTGAGATCCATCAAATTCCTGATTCCCGCTCACACTTCCTTAATTGGTAGTCGTCCGAAATTTTGAATTCACCCGAATTTAGTAATTAATTTTTGTAAATATTTATTACTTTGCAATATCCAATATGAATTGAAAAATTTCTGCCGCTATCTCTTAAAATATCATTGTTGTTGCTTCGCCAGTTGGAACTCATCATTTTCTGGAGCAGCAACTTCTTTTTAATATTAGAATTTCGTGCGTAAATCACGTTTTTATTATAATCATATTGTTTACTGTGCCCGAGTTCCGTTGCTAATGCAGAAACAATGAAAATTCTACTCAACTGAAGTCCTGCACAAAAACATTCTTTACTCATGGGTAGATGTATTTATCTGTTGGGTACCTTTACTAATTGGATCCCACCTTGCCTAAAGCCGCCTTTATTCAGGTTAAGTCGATGAGTTCACCATTTGACAACACTTATAAAACATATTCCAACCGGTTAACTGCAACGCTCTAAGCATCACACGCACAGTACTGAAAAAGCATGACTAAGTGTCTCGAGGCTGTCATGTCATAACCTCAAAAACTGTGAATGAAGTAGTGAGCAATCCACGTCTCGGTGAAGTTTTAAGGAGCACAATTCCTTAAGCCGTAAACAAATCAGGCAGCATGTGTGTGTGAATGAATACCAATAATCTGCCAGGATAATACTTGCGACTCCTTATTATTTCCCAGATGATTTCAGATTTTGACAATGCTGTACAAGGATCTGCACCCGATAAGCTGCTCCTTGGCCCAGAGCCAAACATATGACCGATATTTGGGGATTCGCAATGTGCACGAGTGCCTTCGCTGCATACAATAACTCAGGCAAGAGGCGCACATATCCTGACTGGTAGTGACTGCAAGGATTTGTTCGAATTTTATTTGAACTTGTGAAATATCAAAATTTCTTAAATTTATAGAGTAGTCAAAATTATAGTAACAAGTGTTCCATTGTGGATGTATAGGATAGAAGAAAGGGATTTTACCTTAAGATTGAAAAGCCTTCTCCCTCGGTAAACTAAACCAACTTTCAAATTAGAAATAGTATCAACCCAAAACTTTTATACCTTTCTAGCAATTTATTAGTGTTCTTCAAATTAATGAGCCGACCTTAAGTTACTAGAAAAAAAGTTTCACCCCTTTAACTCACCGAACTCTCTCACCCTTAATATAAAACAAGTTTTAATCGATAGAAAATGGTCTGACACCTTCTCGTGTAAAATCGCGTGACTACCGCAAAGAATTCCATGTTATAATTTTATCTTGAAAAATATTTCCGCATAGTCTTGAACATAAACAATTTCCCGAGGACTCCACATCGTCCGTCCATGGGGACACAACAAGAAGGAGAACACTCCTGCCTGGTCGTGAAGTTGCATGTTATGAACTTATTTGTAAACAGGATGAAAAAATGTAAAAGGACGAAAAATGAGTGTTGGCCGAACACCAGTATCCTTACTGATTTCCTATGCACAGTGAAGGAATCAAGCAAAAAACACGCTTCATGCATGTCAGCCATTTGTATGGGGTAATTGTCGTCGCTATCACTTTGCACGTTACATGGAAAAAAATGTGTTTACTTTTCATTTTTTTTCTTCTTTTTTGTGACATTTAATGCTTCAGATTACGTTATTCTGTGAAAGTAAGTAATTTTAGTGAGTTATAGGTAAAATTTTGGAAAACAAAAGCAAACAAAACGCTAAATATGGGCGTGAAGGGAAAAATAGTCTTCTTCTGGCTTTAGGAATTAACCTCACTCTAACTAGCCAGCTACTCTCTGCAAGGATCCAGAGCTAGCGTGTTCTGGACGAGCTCTGGAGGACGACAATGATACAATTTGATGTCGTCCGCGTAAATCAAGATTCTACAGTGTCCTTCAATTGATAGAATAAAGAGTAGAGGACCAAGATGACTGCCTTGAGGGACACCGGATGGCACTTCTATGATTACAGATTTGGATCCACGGAAAAGAGGTAGGTCCTGTCGACTAAGTAAGACTGGAACCATACTAGAAGGGTTTGCGAAAAACCTAATTTTCTTAGTTTGAGAATTATAATAGAGTGGGAGAGCTTGTCAAATGCCTTACTACAATCAGTGTAAACACAATCAGTTTGGTAGCCGAAACCGAAGCCCTCGACAGCATGAGAAGTAAAATCGAGTAGATTGGTGGTGGTGGAACGAGCAAGAAAACCATATTGATTCGTTGAGTCCTTTCATTTTAGATAGGTTTTCTAGAGTTTATTCTTCTGGTTTCTTAAATGCTTATTATTGAACCACGGTGGATATGAACTGGGCAATTTTCGGGGCTCAGAAGGTACGCAAGAAACGAAGGCTTCATAAAGTACGGCATAGAACCGTTCCACTCCGATATCCAACGAATTTTCTGAAAGCAAACTGTTAAAATCAATCGATGCAAGCTTAGATGACAGTTCCCTAAAGTTAGTATTTTTAAAGGCAACGGAGTGGGAGTATTGTCTGAATTGAAGCAATAATTAAGGAGGAGAGGAGGGTGTCAGCAGACGTCTTGACTAGTGGGCTGGGTTCGACAGTCATATTGACTGAGTCAGTAAAGAATACAAGATCTAACTGCCTCCCCAAAACGTTAGACACACCGCTCATTTGATTCCAGCCAAGTGAGAATAAGGAATTTAAAAAGCAGGATTCCTTAGAATTCAGGTTGCCTGCGAGGAGGTAGTTATCGCCATCTTCTTCCGGTACTTACTAAATATTGGCTAAACTAAATGAAGTCCCCTAGGAAAAGTAACTCATTACCAGTGTCCATCATACTCAGGATATAATCAACACAAGAGATGAAAATATCATAAAGATTTTTACCTCCGTCGTCATCGAGAGGATGAGGAACGAGAAGTGGAGGAAGAAGTGGCAACAGGATTAAAAATCGCCGAAAGTATGTCGTCGATCGAGTCAAAGGCCGTTGCAACCCGGGAAGAAATTTCCTGGGATTTGTTCATCAAAGCACCTGAAATGGACGCAACAGATGCAAGGGTGTCCGACAACGAGTCGTTAATGGACTGGACGTCATCAGCTAACATCTGAAAATGTGAGAAGAGGAGAAAGAGTTAAGACGATAAACGCCCTTTTTCTTACCATCGATAAAAACACCAGCGATGTCTTTCATCATACTTAGGACATGGCAGGGACTAATGTCCGAGCACTCGCTACAAGTTAACCCACCAGGGGCCGAAGATATACAATAGACTCGAGCGTTGAGGCAAGTTTGGTGAAAACGCCGCTACATACACCATCACAAGCAGTACCCTCTTGGCATAATTCCGAAGAGCAGAAATTGCAAATCTGATGACCCGCCATGACAAAAATTGGAACAAAAATAATTAAAAAAAAAAAAACTTTTAATGAGATAACAAACATAGACCACGGAGCACCAAAAACACTAGACATCCACGAACACTGGAACCTGGACTTTCCACTCGTTACGGCGTTACCACTCTTAACACCTTAAGGTGTTGGTGGAACATCTGACTTGCCACGTGGGCTGTGATACCACCTTCACTCAGGATACAGAATGCCAGAGAATTGCACACATGTTCTCTGTAAATGTAAATGCTTTAATCCGTCTTAGAAGAAAAAGATTTATCAGACAGGTTTGATTCGATCTTCTGCAATTGAAGACCTTTTTATTTAACGTCCCAACAAAATAAGTCCCCATCCCATTTTGCTTGCACAATAAAATCAACTAATTAGATAATTGCCATCCACTTTACAATTACGAACATTCGGCAATGAGCAAAACAATTTAGTTAATTCACAATAAACAGTGCAGATGTACAATTTGACCTTTCATCTTGCCTAACAAGTCCGGAAGTTTGTTGCAGTTTTATTGAAATTGTTGTAAGAACTTTTTACTAACTGAATGGATTCCGTTCTGTATTTCGTTAAGGACTTTACTACACAGCCAGCAACGATGGTCTTCCTTAGTTTACAACAGCCAAGTTTCGCAATGCATTTTAAGCATTTGTCCTTTGTATCAGTTTGGATGTTAATGCAGGAAGCACGTATTTAATGAAAGTTTGCCAAAGAGGAGTAATCACTTTGCTTTATTCTTAAGGAACTTTTACGAATAGTTCGTCTACACAAAAGAGCAAAGTACGAAGTAAAACAAAGAGGAGGGAATTTTCTGCAGTTACTGAAAGGTTTGTTTAAGCAAATTCATTTTCTATCTATTTATTAGATTTTTTGACTTTTCTGGATAAAAGTAGTGGATTGTCCGACATCCTGCAGAATATTGAAGGGCCGTGCCAGAGTATACGATCGCCTGCGTGCTAGGATATATACCCGCCTCAAAGGTAACATCATCAGAGCCTATTGAACCCTACTCCCATACTAAAAAATCCACAGACAGAGGCATTTGTAATTCCGCAAGATAATAACTTAATAGAACCACCAACACTGGATGAGATACGTGAAGCTATAAAAGGGCCCACTATGACCCCTCTCTTGGTTACACCAATGGCTGCTATCCGGGATTGAGGGGGTTTTAGGGGTTGAAGACAGTTTTTCGCGATTTCTGGCAAAACTGTGCATCCTATCGAAAAAAGTTAAATGCAAAAGTCGTAAGAAATAAAAAGATCTACAACTTTGTATTTACCATTTTTATCCTAACCTCAAATTTTTTCGCACAAATGGCGGAAAACCAGTTTTTCGGTTTTTAATTTTTATTCTTTGGCAAAAAGATTTCTATGAGACTGAAACGGCTCAGTGCGAACATGGTAAATTTTTTTTTTTGGCAAATTCGGTTTTATTTTTCAACATACATTCCTTTTAAGTCGATACAGCGAGTCCAACGATTTTCTAACTTTTTTATCCCGTCCAAAAAGTAGTCCTTCGAAAGCTCTCCAAAACAGGCCTCAGTTTCAGCTATGACTTCCTCAGTTGAGTAAAATCGCTTACCGGTGAGCCATCTCTTCAGGTATCACTGGGGGCCAGGTCTGGCGAATACGGTGGCTGAGGAACTAGTTCAAACCCGATTACGTGCGATTTTGCTTGCGCAACTAACGATGAATGCGCAGGCGCATTATCGTGATGATTAGCAAACGCGGCATCCATCGCGCGCAAAGCTTCTTCATACCCAAAATGTCATGTATGATATTGAACACACTGCCATACGACATCTTTGTGGTCTCAGATAACTTCCTCAATTTCACTTTGGGGTCGTTCAATACAATATCATGGATTTTTTCTACGTTTTCTGGGGTACTAACGTCTCTTGGGCGTCCAGAACGTTCAGCGTCATTGGTGCTTGTGCGGCCACAACGAAAGTCACTAAACCACTTTTGAACCATCTTCATTGACGGTGCAGAGTCCGGATAATACTTATCTAGCTTCGCTTTGGTCTCGGTTATCGTTTTCTTCCGTAAATAATAATGTTTAATGAGAACACGAAACTCAGATTTTTCCATTTTAAACAATACATGGAGGTTGGCTGCTTCTCACTGCTCTAACTTGTAAATGCGTAAACAGAAATGGCTGAAATTTTGACAGACGTCTTTGGCTGAAATTTTGACAGAAGCTTTTTATGAATGGTCCACATCAGTGTATACTAACGCTATCTCGTAGGATTATTCCAGACTTTTTGATCCACCTAGTACAAGTGAAATGCGTTTTGCATACAAATTGACATTTAAATTGTAACTGTGCACAGGCCCTTAATCCACATTGTGGCCATGATGCTGCTTGGACCAGCATAGACCATAATAGTGCAGAGATTTAAATTTTAATCTAGAATTTCTACATTAAAAAGTAAGTTTTTTTTATGTGGTAAAGTCAACCTTAGGAATTACCCTTTTGCACTGCTAGTCTGTCATGTCGTTCAAGTCATGGTCAGTGTCTAGTAGTAAGCTTGATTTGTAGGATAGAGAAGAAAGGATAGGTTAGGGCTGTGGAGGGTGAGTGAGTAGATGTCGATGCGCTTGAACTCTGAGATGTTATATGAGTTCGGAAACACCGACTGTGGAAGACAGTTCCACAATCGAGTTGTTTTATTTATAAACGAACTACTAAATCGTAATGCGCACGAAGAGGAGGGCTGTTGCGTGTGGGAATGAGCCGAGTTGGCTAGTCTTGTATTGCGGGAAAAAAGTTGCCGTGTAGGCAGGAGGTTTCTAATTTCAGTGGAACGTTCGCTAAGGTAATAGCGGTTAAATTTGCTAAGGGCTGCTACATTCCTACGGTGGCTTAAAGGGTCGATGGAAGAGCAAAGGGTGCTATCGCCAATGAGTTTGATGGCGCGATTTTGCACCTTGTCCAGCCAAGCCAAGGTGGTTTTTGGGGCGCCCGACCAGATATACATGTTGTATTCAAGACGGGACCGAATGGAGGACTTATATGGACGTATTATGTATATTGTAGCCAGGGCAGATGGTTGAAGGAGGAACTTGCATCTCTTGAAGAAAAAAAGAAGAAAAAAGGGCCATGCTTCAGGTGAGGTTAATATATTCTTGTATCATTTTGAACTACTACAACACTACGGCTACATCAATTTCTACAAATATTTAGATTGGTAGTATTTGTTATCAAAAAAAATGTAAATTATTTATTGTGTTTCTACTGCCTGAATTGATTTCTTTCAAGACTTTCTAACTCAAATCTCGTCGGTGTAAATACTAAGCGATGAAAAAGTCACAAAAAAAGGGGCGGGGGTGGAAATTGCAAATTAGGGTTTATTATATTTGAAGAAAATGTTTCTTACGAATTATATTTTCCGAGAGTTTTAAAAATACCCTTTTAGCCTTTAAGAAAAAATTTTTTGTTGCCAGATTCCGTTTCGCTAGCTTTCTTCATAATCACTCCCTTTGATGTTGTAAGACTTCTGTCTCTTAATTGCTTTCAAGTTCTTTTTGCTGTGCCATTTGGAGTAGAACAAGGTGCACTTCTGCTTAACTTTCTTTTTTTTTCTGTCGTCTGTTGTAAATTGATAAAAGGAAAGTATTGTCAACGGTTGTAACTTTGTGCTGCGGAAAAAAGCGCTAAAAGTCACAAGTGGATAATTGCTGCAGTTCCTTCGGTTTCCGTCTTTTTATTATTTCTGCTTTTGTTTTCGCTGTTTTTTTTTTTGCTAACCAATTGCTGAACCTTCATTTGACATCATCCCCCAGGGCTTGTTGCTCTCCCTGCTAAGTTCCAATAGCCAAATATAAACTTTTTCATTGTATGTTTAGCAAAACACTTCAGCTGCAGCAGGGGCAGCAGCACAATATCCATTCTGCCTGTGAAAGCAAACTTTTCTCATTGCATTGCAGAATGGCCCGGGTGCGCGGTGCATTTGTTGGGCCGGCACGTGCTTTTTACAGCTCAATGGCCACTGGATATTGTGTATATGTTTCAATTTATTTGCATTACGGACTACCTACGTTGCGGTCAAAGCTGTACAGAAATTTATTCATGCTGCCCCCGGAATGGAATCGAAACCGCAGAACTATGGGAAAATCGAATTTACAGTGCTTTGTGGCTTTCTGTAAATCTACGAGAGCTTTTACCTTCTTGCACAACCGTTAAATTGTATTTACAATAAATAATAGCATCCCCCAGATCAATCGATTTTCTGAATGCTCCCTGTATAAATCTCGTGCACTTTAATGTTGACTACTTTTATATTCAGTTTGGATTTGACTGCCATTGTTAAATTTCTTGCTTTTCACATTTTTACCAAACATTGATTTTAAAACCCTTCAGGCTTTAATAGATAAACCTAGTTGAGTTACTCTATCATTTTTTTTTTTTTTTTTTTTTTATGTGACAGTGCTAAGCTCAGGAGTCACCCTTTGTACTACCAGTCCGTCATGTCATTTGTCACGTCATGGTGCAATGTCTAGCAGTAAACTTAGTAGTATTTGCCGTGGTTTGTTTGATAGTAGAATGCTAACATAAAAGGATGGAAGCTACGTTTCGTTTACCTATATTTTAAAATAATCTGGTAGAAGGTATTATCTTCCGACGTCATTCGGATCGAGTTGGTAATTAAGACCACCTTCCTGCTACTCGCGTTATTCTCCAGGAGCATTGGTAGAGGGCTCGAGTCAGACCAAATGTGGCTCGACGCTCGACGTGTAGAGTATTTAATCGAGTCCGAGTAGTCTAGATGGTTTTTTTCACTAGCCTGGTAGACTGCAGCAATCCACCATTTGAAAACCACGCCTGTTGTTATCTTGGAGCTATCCGTGGGCTATGAACCTAAATTTTGGTATCCTAGGGAAAACTCTAAATAGACTATGGGGCAAGTCAATAATGCACGTTGCGAAAGCATTTGACTTATTTAACTACAGACTTCCAATTGCTGAAGAAGTCAATTGCTCGCGCAACGAGCCACATTGTATGTTAAAGTTTATCGAGAGGCGAGCCATTCTTTGAATGTTGCTTAAGTTTGTAGTCAAACGCATTTAGTTTAGTTTTATGCTGCCACACGACACCACCAGATGTTATCATGAGTATAATGATAGTGGTACAAATGCAATGGGTAGGTAGGAAGATTGCGCTGTCCCGTCCAGGCTGTAAGCTGGGACCCAATTGTCGCTGAGGTGCGTCGTTTTGAAGCCGCACTCGTGAAAAAACTTGCGAGAAAGAAGAAGTAAGTTAGGGATTTACATCCATCCCGTCAAATTTAGGTAGTGAGTAAAACCTCCTATTTTGATTTTTGAAACATCCCCA
The DNA here is from genome assembly GCA_949987705.1 of Thereva unica. NCBI lineage: Eukaryota > Metazoa > Arthropoda > Insecta > Diptera > Therevidae > Thereva > Thereva unica. The sequence continues at coordinate 135,612,181 of OX465282.1, forward strand.
AATCATTTAGGAAGAGGCTTACAAAACCACGGTGTCTGAAATTGCCCAAAGCTCAGAAGCCTAGGGAGTAAGGCGCCTGGCTACCATCCCAGAGGTCCCGGGTTCGAATCACGAAAACACGGTCCTTCGCCTTTCCCACTGTCCTTATACATAGCTTTCCTTCTTTCTTCTTCCCTTTTGACTTTCCTGATTCCTCCTGTCATAGCTTTCCCTAGCACCTCCACCAAGCGCATGCTATCGGTTGGTTGATGAGATTCAACTCGTTTCAGGAGGCATAACACTCCAACGAGTTCTTTCTCGATGCCCCAATGTCAGAGTCGCGATAGTAATGGTTGGGAGTAGGTGGAGAAAAATTATCGCGGCTAGGTTGTGGCAGTTCCTTACATCAGCTTCTCTCTCTCTTCTCTGTATCTTCCGACTAGAGCTGTTGTTCGACATTGCACTCTATACGAAAAAAATAGATTGTCGACAGTACAAAGGGACTTTCCCTAAGCCTCTAGTCTGTCACATAAAAAAATGTCGATCCATATGCTCTGACGAAGCCTTCAGAAATTAGGTTGACAAAGGTGGCTACCAAGGGGTTGGTCTTCTAATGCCAATGTAATTTGCTTGCACCGAGAATTCTTAAGCTTTGCCGACAAGGATTAGACCAGTAAATCTTAATCAGTGCTTGTGGCCAACGTCCTGCTACCTCATATGAATCGTTCATCCACCACAAGGCACCACCGATCTAACTCCTGCTTGCTGACATGCTTTTGCTATTGTAAATCAGCACTGACCGGACAGCAGTTCGAGAAGGTTAGCATCTCAAGTTATCTTCAAGTAATCTTCACATTACAACGGCTTTCTATTTTAGTGAACAACAAGACCGTAACGGCAGAACCCTCTCTAAACATCCTAGGCGTAACATTAGCTGAAGATCTGCGCTGGAATAACCACATATTCCAAAGTGCTAAACAAGCATCCCAGTGTCTAGGATTCCTCAAAAGGTGCAAATTTCTCCTTCAGCCGTCTGCCAGGGCTATAATTTACAAGTCCTACATTCGTCCCCGTCTTGAATATAACTCGTATATCTGGGCCGGGGCCCCAAGAACCATCTTAGCTTGGCTGGACAAGGTGCAAAACCGCGCTCTCAAACTTATTGGTGACAGCGCCATTTGCTCTTCAATTGACTCATTAAGCCACCGTAGGAATGTTGCAGCTCTAGCAAAATTTTATCGTTTTTTTCATAATGATTGCTCCACTGAAATAAGTAACCTTATGCCTCCACGGCAACATTTTTCCCGCAACACAAGACTTGCCCGCTCGGCTCACCCCCTCAGTTTACAGCCCTTATCTTCGCGCACACTCCGATCTAGAAATTCGTTTATAACAAGAACCACTCGTCTGTGGAACAACCTTCCAAAGACGGTATTCCCGAACTCATACAACATCCAAGAGTTCAAACGCAAGGTTCATCGCCACTTTCTGCAACACCCCCTTGACTCCCCCTAACCTATTATGTCCTTCTCTCTATCTTTCGAGCTAAGCTTACTACTGGACATTGCACCATGACCTAAACGACATGACGTACTAGTAGTACAAAGGGTGACACCTGAGCTTAGACTATCACATAAAAAAAAAAAAAAAAAAAAAAAACGGTGCAACCACTACTTAAGAGAAACTTAAGTCAATTTATATGTACATTTAAGCTCACAATGTGTAAACGGACCTTAATTTTTTAAGTTTCATTATTGAGCCTAGGTCCTTCAATAAACAAATAATTTTTATAATATGAAATAAATTCTACCTACTTGAGTCCTACTACATAATGCCAAACATTTCTGAGCATTTCTTTTTCCTAATCCACATACTAAGTACTTCTAAAATGAAATTACATAAAAAACTCCTTGGGCTCTAAGAATGTCAACAAAAGCCAACTTTTGAACTTCTTAAGACTCACTTATTCTGCAATGTCACTACATTTAATAACATTTGTTGCCTGGTTTCCGCTCTCCTTGTCTCCTTAATCCACCACCGCAAAACTAAAGAAGCTATAAAAACTTCCTAAGCCCCTTCCATTGGAGCACAGATCCCTTTTGTTAACCTCGGCTTGACCCCAATGTAAGCATCCCCCCAGTAAAATAGTAGAAGTGCTTTCTTCAAAGGTCAGGGCATAAATTTCCCTAAACTACATTCAAAAGAAAAAGCGGACAAAAAAAGAACTTGTTCAGAAATTGCACCTAACCGCCTTTGAAGGCTTCATTAACCGCTGACTTTGTTCCAAAAGTAATTGCTGAATCCTGCAATCCTTACTGTGTAGTCCTCGTCCTCGTCGATGTGTGGGTGGACGGGCTTAACTGCGGCGTGTATTCCTGTGCCAAGGTTCCTAAAAATCATTGGACGTGACAGGAATCATGAACCGCCAAAGCATGAATTGACTACGCCAAGGAGCCATGATCCCGAGGAATGATACGGCCTCATTTGAGTGCCAAAAAGGGAATCTCTGTGTGGCGTTGCCTTGCTTTTGCTGTAAAGTAAAGGAGTCAGCCAAAAGGATTTCATGATCCTGCTCGATTGCTTGTAATTGTAATTGTGTGGCAGTGAGTGCGGCTTTGGGACGTGCAAAAAATTTTCGGTGATTTACCAAAATGACTACAATCTGGGGTTTTGCGTTATTGCACTATGCTCGTTATGACATACGTCCCCGTTATGTGAGCCCATTTCGGCTTTAGTAGCGTGAAGATGATCCTGCTTATGGTAAGGATGCGGGTAGCCTCGAATTCTAATTTAGTCAAATCTGTGGCGGCATCTTAATGTTCGCTCAGCGTATACGAGGCGAAATTTTAACGTCGTATATATACGACACGCACCTTTTTGATATTTATGAAGGCGGTTGCTACGCGGAGCTCCATGGGCATAAGGACTCAAGGATTTCATTCACCTCGCTACGATGGTGCCTAGACAACGTGGAATGTTCACGAGTCTATAGAATCCCTGGCTCTAGAAATTTTTAAACCGTGACACTACCATAAAATTCGTACAGCAGCTTGTGTTTGCCTGTGGGGCTGTGCTGCCGTCTTTCGTCCCGTTTATGGCAATGCGAAGTATGACTGCCTTCCTAAGGTGGTGAATTTTCTTAATTGGAAGGTGTCAACATGTACTGTTGGCTTTGTACAAAGGATAAAAGCCTGAAATGATAAATGTCTTTTAATTATGAATAAGTGATTAGTTTTACGCTCTGTTTGCTCTCTCAGTCACTGAACGAGACGACGACACGGACCTAACTTATACCGCTTACAACCCTGGGTTTAACCATCGGATATGTTGGGTTGAATTGTGAATGAAATTTTTTTTGACTAAGAGATGTTTCATATTAATGAGCTGTCGTCGTTGTAAAAAACCCCCACTTGCTTAAACTATACAGGATTATTTTCACTTTTGGGAATTGTCTTAACTTCACTAGATACAACGGATGCTAGTCAAGTGAGATTTTGCTGAGGAAACTTTTTCCAATTAAGTAAAAGTTTGTCGTAAACTGGCGTAAAAGGGATTTGGAAGTTATTCGACGGTGTCAACGGGATCAACGTAAATATACACCATGAGAAATGTTTCAGGATAATAACCATCAGAATAAAAAGATATGAGTAGGTTTATGGGTGGGAATATGCTAGAAACTGCTCTAGAGTGTCACAACCTTTCCAGTATTAGATACATACATATATATGAAAATGGTATAAGTGTTTGCTAGCGTTGAAATGCTGTGAAAGTAACGTATTTCTATGACAGCTTACGTGTGCTTTATTGTTTGAATCCTTATTTTATTTAAGCGATATTTCCGGAAAGTAACTTGAGCAGAGTTTTTATATTAAAAATACGAACACGACCTTTTTGAGAGAACAAGGCAATTCCGGAATTTATTTGTGTTAGAATGTTTGTAATAGAAACAATCCGGGATTATTTAGGCACTCATATGCATGAATAAATAAAAGGCAAGTGGGTAATTTTTTAAAGCACGTAGGTTTGCATTATCGTAAAACCAACAGTGTATTTTAAGGTAGAAACAATTACTTTCGATCTACGATTGCTTGATTCAGTAGTGCCAGCCTTATTAGTTATTAGTTTTAAAATAATTTCGATACTAATTGTGCATATGCTCAATGTTTGGGACCAAATGTTTTTCAATAAAAACAGGCTCCGACTATCGTGTCCAAGTAACGGATTACACTAAAAACTTGAACCGATAGGCGAAACCGAACGAAAGCAAGTGAACACTTTTTTGGAGTGAACCTCTATAGGCATATATACCATATGTGATCGATAAAGTTACTCACATATTCAATTGCTGCTTGACATGCTCTGCATTTCCTGATATATGAAAGAAAGCTTTTATTGTGCCAATACCTAAAAAATTCTCTACTTCAGACATCTCTGACTTAGCCAATTAGTATCCTATCTTAAATATCCAAGGTTCTTGAGAGGATTATGTATGATCAGATTCAATCCTTTCTTCAAGGACATAATCTTCTGTGTGAGTGCCAGTCTTGCTTTCGGCGGTTTCATAGTTGTGAGACAACACTGCTGAAGGTCACCACTGATGTTCGAGCGAAGTTGGATGATAACGAGTCCGCTGCGTTAGCTCTGATTGATTTCTCAAAAGCCTTTGACACCGTTAATCATATTCTCTTGCTGTATAAACTTGCTACTCTCTTTCATTCCTCGTCTTCTGCAATCCCTCTCCTCTCCTTATTGCTCTCCAACAGTACATAAGTACTCATCTTTTCTTCCTGTGCCATCAGGAGTACCGTAGGGCTCTTTTCTCGGACCTTTGCTCTACACATTATACACGAATGATATGTCTACCGTCATCCGGAGCTGCTATTTTCACTTCTTTGCTGATGATACACAAGTATATACCTCATCTTCATCTGATAAAATAGGTGAATGCATTGAGAGAGTGAATGGTGACTTGCGCAATATTTCAAGTAGGGCGTCTAATAACTATCTTCGACTCAATCCAAATAAATCGGTGGCCTTATTTATTAGCCGTTGCTCAGTTAATACCCATGAGCTAAGTCCTATCACAATTGATAATACTCCACTCCGTGAATAAGGCTAAGAATTTGGGTATTGTGGTGCACTCGAGGCTGACTCGTTGCGACCACGTCTGGCGGATTCTTAGTAAAGTTCATAGTTGCTTTCGTAGGTTATGGTTATTTGGTAAACGACTAAGACTGGTAAAGAGCCTCATCATGCCGCTGTACGCCATCTGCAGCTATATTGCCTTATTTAATGACTACATTAGACTATCTTTTGGCTTACGACGAAATCCCCATGTTTCCACTCATCACCTGCGAGTTCTTGTTCTACCTTGACATGCATGCATTATGTCTACTTTACAAGGTATATTTTACCAGTAATCCCAAGTATTTGGCTAGTTTTATAGTACCGTTACAGTAACGTCGCCTGTTAACCTTCCGTATACCTTTATACAAGGGCAGTATTCCTCTTTGCTCTTATTTTTTCATTTTTTATTTTGCTCTTATCCTTTATATTGTACCCCTTTGCAGTTTTTAATCCTTTATATTGTACCCTAAAAGATTTATATCTTATACAGGCCATGAAATTAATTTGAAGACACCTACTTTTCCTAACTTTCAAGTTCGGTTAAGCAAAAACCAAGCATTAATATGAGTTACCAAAAATATCAAAATTTAGGGAATTTTAAGTAGATTGGTCTTGGCTTCCAAAATTTCCCGTTTTTCATGTAATTCTAGGAGTATAACGGTAAGCCTAGCCAAACATATTTAGAATCGTCCGCATAGATTTTGCTATGCCAGGTAATTAGACGCCCTGTGCAGAGCTCTCCTCCACATTGTTTTTCCCTAAAAAAAGCGTCAAAAAGTACCTACAATTCTGCAAATTTGGCATCCATCGTGCAGCTCATAAATGCACAATTTGGTGCCCATAAAAAATCGCATAAATACTTCCACTTAACCTATCGTATTTTTTCAACACTGGCGCTTTTCGTTAGCGCTCCATGCTTTTTTATATTCCCAAAGGTAATTTATCCCCATATACTGGTTGGAGCAATAAAAACTTTACACTCAAAATTATTTTTTTACTTTTTAGTTTATTTTAAAATAAAAGCGCATTTTTTAGTTCTTTTTAAACTGTATTTTTATTTTCTATTTTTAGTCTATTAAATGTCTTCCGCCATGGTGATCATATCAGATTTAATATTACGTGATGATATTTGATTTAATATTACGTGATACAGCTTACTTTCTTACTTACTGCCATACACTTTCATTTGATATCCATACCGAGAGCGACGTAAAGAAAAAGGTGAACCGCCATTTTATGTTTGCGGCCATTTTGAATTTGGAATGATGGCACACAGCTAATTATATCAACTTGTTATACCTTTTCATTTGATACCCATACCGATCGAGTGGCTTGTAAGGAAAAATATAATGCGCCATTTTGAATTTGGAATGACGCTACACAGTTAGTAGTATTCTCCTTGTTATAACCTTTCGTTTGATACCCATACCGAGTGGCTTCTAAAGAAAAAGGTAATCCGTCATTTTGTGTTGGCCGCCATTTTTAATTTGGAAGGACGCCACACTGCTAATTGTATTCTATTAATCACACCCTTTCATTTGATAGCGGGAACCAACATAACACAGATAATCTGATAACCTGAACCAAAATACCTACAGCCGGCGCTGCATAGCTGTGGGAAAATATCTTTGCAGGGGATGATAGAAGTGCCCTGAGCAAAAGTTAAAGAAACCAGGCCCGAGTACAAAGAGCTAACAATGACACTCCAGAAAATAACTAAAAAGAAAAATATTTGAAGAAAAATCTGTTAATCCGTAACATTCAAAAACGAATAATCAACACCAACGGCATCCAGCTACCATCGACCTAGACTCGAGCATTAATAAGCGATAATTGACTATATTTGTCTTATCGAAAGGCTCGATTTATTATCCCATCAAAGTGCCACTTTGTGACAGCTTTACCAACTAAGTTGTAGCTCAAACAAATTGAGTTAAACAAGCCGACATCAACAAAAGTCAAGTTCGGAAACACATTACCAGAACAAACAGTAGCCGGTCATTTGTTTAGTCATGGACAACTTACGTGACTTCGTGCAGGTGATCACATTCATTTGCGGGGGAAATTACCTGCTTAAAGTATCCAATTCGAAGGGAACAAAATGACTACTTAGTGGCACTGAAGTACAACATATCGTGGATAAAAGGTAACGAGTCTGGCCTTCTGCCCTTTTGTTAGTATTCCAAGGAAACCCATCCACAGTCCTGTCCATAAATATCTTGTGGCATTGTTGCTAGGTAGGCATTCTTCTGGATTACATTCGCCACTTCCATGTCTCGCTAAGCTTTTCTCTTCCCGTACAGACGTTCTAGCACTGATAAGGAAATTCTGTTTTGTTAAGACTTTCCTTAGTGGCGTTGGCTGAAGGCATTAATGACCCCAAAAAGGATATTTGTGACCATTCTGCTAAGCAGCAGCGTAATGGGAATTTAATCTTGATTTGTTAAGGACTTGATACCAGGCAATTGTAATTCCTTTCAACCAAGAGGAGATGATAAACTAGGAGAAGGATTAAGCATTTCAACAAAATTTAACCACAATCGAAATGATTAATTAGCCAAGAAAAAATCCTGTCGAAATTCCTTGACCTATTTCCAATTAACAACAGAACGCAAAACGAGCAACTCAGCAGCAGTTTTGTGTGTTTTACACGTTGGGGCTTAACCCGGGCTGTTAAGGATCTGCCCCAGAGGCAGAAGTAAACTGTGCTCTGCGAGGCCCTAATCCTTTCAATAATGCATACCACGTACACGGCTCGGCACAATGAAAGTTTTTCGATTTCATGAAATTCAATTTCATTTTTCGATTTTATTGCAAAGTCCGCGCGCCATAAAGTGAATGCCACACAGTAGCGGGCTCCACATAGTTCGGTTCAACAGTGCCACATATGAAATTCAAAGTGCACCTTTTGATGCATGCAGAGAATGTCTACTCGTTCTCCTGGGTATCCATACCCGGCCCCATCCTTTGATGCCCCCCATATGTACATATATCCGATGCAGGAAATCTGGTAAGCTGCATTGCCACCAGGTACATCAGAGTAGTTATCAGGTACTCTCTGAAAACCAATCAAAGTTGGAAAAGTGAAATATATTTGGAAGAAACTTTTATTGAAATTTCACCTTTCAGCTTGAAAATAAATGGGCCAAAACTGCATGGATGCAACTTTTAATGACAGAATTTTAATTCATGATCACTGAGGGAATTTCCACTTCGGCCATTTTCACTTTATTGCTGACTTTTTTCATTCTATTTGTATAAAATGACGGAAAATGCAAACTTTATCTCAAGGATTAGGTTTGAAATTGTCTAGTTTGAGGAGAGCAATAAAGTGCATTAAGTTTGACAGAAATATAGAAAGTTGCATAAAAGCTGTTTTTTTTTCAAGTTTGAAATTTATTGAAGTCTTAACCTGGTTCCAATTGAAACGTGTTTTGTGCATTTAGAAGAGAAGATAGTCTAAAATATTAAATTCGTGGCTCTCCTGTGGCTTGTATAGTTTTTTTTTTTGTATACTATTTGTAGAGCACAAAACATTGTCTATTGAAAACGGTTTGGCTATTCATGGGTTAATTTTTGTAATTTTTGAAACATATAACACTTGTCATTTGTTTTTAATATTATGATGGTTAATAGGCAAAACGTTCATGAAAAATGTGCGCCTCGGAGCAGTTTTTAGCTAATGTCTGGACAATCTTTATGATACGGCCTTTACTTTTGAAGTTTTGAGCCCTGCATAGATAATCCCCAGCAGCTAAACATCAATCCTACAAAGATGACTACAATTTCTGACCGGAAAATTTGGAATCCTGTACTCGAGGATGCCAGATATGGCTATTGCAGAGGAGGTTCCAAACCAACACCAGTCCCCACTCAAAGCATAGCGAAGTTCTAAATTTCAGATTGATCCCCCATCTCGAAAGCTTATCCGAGACAGAGCGAAGTTTGACCAAAGCTCAGCCAAGGCACAATAAAGTTCATAAGCTCATACAGCGAGAAAACTTATCCGAGACATATGGATGTTTAACTTTGTTCCCGAAGCTTATCCCAGACTTAGCGATGTTCATCCAATCAGGCGATGCTCAATAATACCCAACACCACATCCCCACCTAAGTCAACAACCGATGACGTCACTGACTTAAAAACTTCATAGCACCACGCATAGACAAAAGCGCTCATCGGACAATTTCTTTTATTTTTTTGTACGCCAGTACATGATGTCCCACTGCCTCCAAGCGTCGCAGCAGCTGGTTCACGGTCGCGACCCATAAAAGTGGAGAAAGTACTCCTCCTTGCGGGGTACCTCTGTTGACGGCCCTTCGAACCGAGCAGTCGCCAAGGGTTGAGCTCACGATCCTGCCGGTAAGCATTTGATGTATAAGAGACACCAGCGGCGCCTCTATTCTCAGCTTCGCCAAGGCCAGGGTAATGGCGTCCGGGAGCACGTTGTTAAAAGCTCCCTCTATGTCAAGGAAAGCAACTAAGGTGTATTCCTTAATTTGGAGTGACTTTTCTATGGTTCAAACCAATGAGTGAAGGGCAGTATCCGTGGATCTACCCTTTGTATAGGCGTGCTGCGTGCCAGAAAGCTCCGAGGTTGGTATGGTCTGCCTCAGATATATTTCAATTAGCCGTTCGGAGTCTTCAATAAAAAGGATGATAGGCTGATTGGCCTGAAGTCTTTGGGTGTTGTATGGGAGGCTTTTCCTGCCTTGGGTGTAAAAACCACTTTTACCTCTTTCCAGCTAGAAGGAATACAGTTGATCTGCAGGCACCCGGAAAACATGGCCTGCAACCAGGGCATTATATGACTAAGCGTGCGTTGCAGTTGTGCCGGTACTATGCCGTCAGGGCCTGGTGATTTATAGGGCTGGAAGGTGCTTACAGCCCATTCAATTCTCGCTTTGCTTATGATGGATTTGACCAGCTGTGGTGAGGCCGGAGGGTCTAAGGCGATGGTTGTCTCAGTTACGGTACTACTCGGGAAGTGGGTGTCCATGAGTAGTGTCAAAGATTCTGTGCTTGAGTCTGTCCAATCGCCGTTTTCTTTGCGTAAGTAACTAAGCATTATTGGCGCTTTAGTAAGTATTTTACGTAGCCTTGAGGCTTCCGATGTGGACTCTATATTACTGCAAAAGGTGGCCCAGGAGGTACGTTTGGCCTTCCTTATTGCCATTTTGTATCTATTCAGCTTCGACTTGTAGCAGAAGGTTACGTTGTTGCTGCGTCTAGCTGAATTAAATTCCTTTCTACACTCTCTGCGGAGTGTTTCAAGTTCTGGAGACCACCATGGGGGTTTGGAAGCCTCTTTATGAGGTCTGCTCGGAGAAGCTTTATTTATGGCATAGGAGCATTGTTCTGTGAAAGTGTTCACAATGCTGTCGAGTTGTTCCCGGGTTTTGGGAATACATGGTGGATTAGGGGCTAGGTTCTTTGTGATTAGCCTAGTATAGTAACCCCAATTTGTCCTTTTAAGGTTTTTTATTTTGGACGGGGTGGTTGAGCTAGATTCTTCCAAATGGAACTCTATAAACCTGTGGTCTGAGAAAGAGTGCCCCTTCAAGACCTTCCAAGACAGTATTTGGTCAGAGTGACAGTCCGAGACAAGGGTAATGTCCAGCACTTCCTCCCTGTTTTTGTAACAAAGGTGGGGTCATTTCCCCTGTTACAGATTGCAAGCCTGGTGATAGGTAGTTAAACATGACTTCACCACGGTCATTTGTGTCCGTGCTGCCCCATTGTGTGTGGTGCGCATTTGCATCGCCTCCCATAACCAGGACTGTGGTATCATCGGTGTAACTTACCAGGTTCTGAAAGGTATTTGGAGGTAAGGGGCCCTCATCTTCGTGGGCAAGATAAAAGGAGGCCAGCCTGAATTTTTCTGTTTTAACTCTAGGTCGACTACGGTAAAATCTCCGTCACTGAATTGAGGGAGAAAAAAGGTATTAATGTCATTTTTGACCATAATACCTGTTCTAGGTTTTCCCTTGCCTTTGGTATAAAAGAGATTAAATTTGGGCGTCCTTAAGCCACAGATCCTGTCACCAGCGATCCATGGCTCTTGGACTAGGGCAACATCGACTTCGCCTGATGCCAGGCAAAGCAAAAGAGCAGCAGACGCCGCTTTACAATGATGAAGGTTTATTTGTATCACCTTCATCATTTTGTTGATTTATGACCTCGACGATGGTCACCTCCGCTTCTTCGTCGCTGGAGATGTCCTCGTCGATGTCCGAGCTAAGGAGTGGGTGCAGATTTTCCATGGCTCTGTCCAGCTCGGAGTCTGACGATGCACCAGCTTCGCTCCGAGCTTCGGCTTCGCCGTCATTTGTTAGTTTTTCAGCCTTCTCGGCTGTGGCCTTGGTGCAGGCCGCCCGATTTACCATGGCCTCTGTGTCTGTTTTATAGACCTTCAGCTCTATCTTCTCGAAGCCATAGTTCACGGCGTAATTGTCTTTTGCTAGTTGCTCTAGACACTCTTTATTCAGGAGCAGAACAACTTGCATAGTGGCCCTGTTTGTTTGCTCTGTTTTAAAAACATTCCAGTTATGGGTTGAAAGCTGGGGGTTGAAGGTTTTTAGCATCTCTAGGATTTCTTCTGGCTCCGATGGAGCCACTGGAAGCCATGCTCTGGCCCTTAGACGTGACGGAATGTCACAAGCGTCTACTGCTTTGAGTCGGGTACCGGGGTAAACCTCTCCGACTCTAGCTATAGCAGCCTTGTACAGCTCTGCGGATCTGGTATTGTCGCAGGCTGTCAACTTAATATTACCTTGATACCATCCGGCATCCAGGCATGAAGGGGGAGGTCCTGGGTTATCCCTCAGGACCTCCATGGCAACTTTAGCGAGGGCGACTTGCACCCACCGCCATTGATGCTTAGGGATCTTCCCGTTCACATCGTTCTCATCTAAGATGCCGATTACTTTGCGATCCTTCGCAACTTCTGCGAAGGATATGGCTTTAGTTCCGTGCGTCTTCGACCTTTTAGGAACTGGACTGTGGGTGCTTGGTTCCTCCACAGATCGTTGACGTTTAGAGGCTGGTTCACCTCTGGGAAACTCTAGGGTAAAGTGTGGTATGACCTGCTTAGCCCAAGCAATGTCATCTTGGATTTTGGTGAAATCCTCCTTCGACACTTGGTCCTCCCCAATCGGATTGGTAGCCAAGCGGCGAAGGATACGACTAGCCAAGCGGCGTTCTTGGTCTTATAGGGTTACAAAAATACAAAAATATTTAAAACGCCTTAGAGGCTAAACCGTTACGATTTCCCCCCACCCATGAAATTTTTGTTCATCTATCCACAGCCGGCCGCTTTGTTACTTTCAGCAATAAACCCTGTAGACACAGTGCAAATTACCATGAGAATGTTCTCGTTTTTTGCTACCCACGTGGATATTGTTAACTTGCCTGAGTTTTAAAATCAAAAGTAAAAAATAATTTTGAGTGTAAAGTTTTTATTGCTCCATCCAGTATATGGAAACAACCTACCTTCCAAAATATAAAAAACCTGGAAACTCTTTACCTATATTCTTATTTTATTAACACTGAAACTTTTCGTTAACGCCCCGCGATATAACGACTGTGCATTGAATACAAAGCTAAACAGACGATTTGACAAAAATTTAACATTAAAACCGATTCATCCCCTAATTGCATTGAATGAAAAATCCATTTCGTAATTTTCCGTCAAAACTTCGTTTTTAAAAATCGCAAACCTCTAAACAAATTGTCTCGAAGTTTCTGCTATCAACTGTCCGCCGTGAATCCTTATAAATCAGTTCCAAGCAATTTAGCAAGGATTTTACCCAATAAACATGTCCAGAAAAACTTTCCACCAGCAGCCCTTTCGGTTAGCCAACACACATATACACATAAATAAATACACCCATCAATAAGAGAAAAGTTTTCCTAAAAGCACATGTACAACTCAACGACGAGGACTGCACAGCACCGCTACTAAAAACTTTTTTCCGAGGATCCTTCTACCCTCGGTATGTCCTGGCCGTTCGTCCGCTAGTCCGACAAGATGTCTACAGGTTTCCATAGGAGCATAAACTTTCAACAGTTTAAAAAAAATATGAAGTTTCCTTTGAGTGTAATTTATTAGACAGAAAATTTTTATGTTTTATGACTTTTCAATGAAGAGCAAAGTTTGAATGGTATTTTGTGAAAAGCGGCGATGAATGGGTCCAATACACGTGGAAGATTTTTGATTCATCGTGTAACATGTCGCAAAAATGTTTTCCACTTTCAACTCGGCTAATCTGCGAATCTCTGTAGTTTGGATGAAATATTTAAGGGCCACGGTTGCTTATGAGATTGCTGAAGTAGATAAAGGGAAGATTTTCTGAACATTCTGCAGTGATAAAGAGAAGGGCTTTTCAAATTTACTTTTATTATAGTATTTTTCATTTCGGCAAATATTTTAGATTAAATGGAATTTTCAAAGAGAAACTTCACTTTTGAAATACTTGTGCCTTGAAAACAAAATAAAAGTCCCTTTTAAGTATACAAAGGTAATATTGTAGAGAGATTCTGTAAATATCTTCTGACCAGGATGCTTTCCTAGTATTATCCATATTATTTCAAGAAAGATTGTCTTTAACGCTTAAATTACTATCGGAATTGTTTTTCTGGTTATTATCCGAGTAACCCAGTGAATATGAAGTGATGATCTAAAATAGGCTTGGTCTTGGTCTTGGCACCATTTTTTTATGTGGTAAAGTCAAACTTAGGAATCACCCTTTGTACTACTAGTCTGTCATGTCGCTCAATTCATGGTCAGTGTCTAGTAGTAAACTTGATTTGAAGGGTAGAGGAGAAAGGATAGGTTAGGGGTCTGGAGAGAGCGTGAGTAGATGTTGATAAACCTTGCGATTGAGCTCTGAGATGCTACATGAGTTCGGAAACACCGAATTTAAATGGCAATCAAAACAATAACTTTAGCACTGTCTTTCACATTTTTCTGCACTTACATTTTTAATAATTACCACCTCACAACATGAAAAACTTAACATTTTTTCCTAATGAAACACGATGTAATCACCGCGAATGTTAATAAAGAGGCCAACTTTACAATTAACAAACTTAATCACTCAATGTTTTTTTAATTTTTTAATCAAATCACATGGATTATAATAGTTTCTTTTTTTGTACTAAGGCCCACTGCTTATATGTGTGTGAGAGCATGGCTTGTCATATATAAGGTTATGTATAAAGAGAATGAAGCTCATTATACGCCAGCATTCAAGGTATATACATATGTACCTACTATGAGGAAATATGAATCTGTTCGTACAGCCATTTAGAGTAGTAGTACCATAACAAAGTAGGGCGCCCGGAGCCTGGGGTTTACTTTATGTTAAAGACTAGCTCTAAAAGGACAGGCCTCCTTGCACTGTCTACTGTTCTATCATTGAGTTTAAGGTCGGACAAAAATTCTCGTCGGGAAGATAGTTGAGAGAAAATTGAAAGAACTATCAACGCCAACACGCAGTTTTATTTCACCAGCTCCCATCCTATGGTGCCTGAGGGAAGACGAGAAAGTAGGAAAGTATACCGTCCCCTTCAAGTCATAAAGACGTATCTCAAAAAAATTGGTTTTTGAGATACGTCAGCGATGAACTCGTCTTACCTCCCTCTACGTCCTCTCTAAGTGGCATATCTCTATTCGTAACGGTTTAGGAGTTATGTAACATTTTCTCCCGGCGTATCTCATTAATTTAACTTATAAGTTCACGCAAACTGACGTTATTTGGCTCTCCTGAAAAGTTGCCAAAACTGAGATACGTCTATATGACTTGAAGGGGACGATACATATATGTATGTCGGAAAAATAGGAAGGCCATGTTGCGGAGTAGATTCGAACCACGGACCTCTGGAGATGGTAGTTGTGTAACATATGGCTCATAATTAGGATTGTTAGACAAAGACCTCCCGAGTAAAAATTAAATATGGCCTTACAACCGGTGAACACCAAAAGGCTTAAACATAGTCCTCGGCCATTTGAGAGAAAGTAGGAAAGTATATTATGTATGTCGGAAAAATAGGAAGGCCATGCTCGTTCCTCTTACACATCGATAATCTTGTAGGATAAATCGAAAGGGCCATAACATAACAAAAATGTTCATAAAACAAATTCAACTATACATTTGGGCAGATTTTTGTTTAGGCTCAAATTTGCCCGTGGAATGCCCGTGTGCGCAGCTTAGTTTTTTTCCGTTTAAATCGTTTGGTCAAGTTTGGCCATCGTGAGGCCGTTTGTGCTCCCATTAAAAATGGATCAAAATTCTTCGACCCTTAAAAAGCCAAGCGGCCGTGATTCGCCCGCCATAAGCCCATTTTTTATTTTTGTCTGGGCTGTGTTAATCATAAGCTGATTCCCTGTTTTGAGGGAGAATAAGTTATTAGGAAAGCCTATGATAATATTTTTGTAAATTCCTAACCTATATAGCATGTTCCTATAATTGGTAGCAAAACTTCAATTTTCCTTATCTAGCAATACTATCGGATGGTCTTATTTTAAAATATTTCATAAATAATTAAAGTTAGTGGATGATTATATGTTTCCAATATTACAAAGATGCGTTTTCGCTCATGTTGTAAGGATTTGTTTATAAGGAAATATTTTTAAATTATTAAATAAATCAAATGAAAATTTGCATTAGTTCTAGAAAAAATTAATTTTTTTTATTAATTTTATTTATGTATATTACTTAGCTGTTCTGCATAAGCTAATATGAGCTAGTTGAACAAGCAGAATGTGTTCATAAAAAAATTAATAGCCCTAAGTATAAATTAATAGCCTTGTAGCTTTTTGCAGCATGTGCCTCTATGAGTTGACACGCGAGGCTAAAAATAGTGCTTCTACGTGCAAGTGTAATTTTGCGCTACACACTTTTCTCGAAAACTATTAATTAACTAAAAATAATCTTGAAAATATATCTTCTAAGAGCGTTGAAGAATTTAATTGAAACGCACTCAGTAACTACACCGTTTTTTTAAAATGAAACAAGCAAATTTAACAAATTTCTATCATCAAGTAGAAATTGAAGCTAAAAACTTCACTACTTGAAAGCTTTTGTGTTTTTTTTGCAAAAAGAAATCTGAGGAGTGCAAAATTATACAACATCATACACGAATTACCTTCATTACGAAGAGCTTACAGCCCCACACTTCATCGGAACATTTCACGGCTCGATAAATGCCAAGGATCCCACCATATACCCCCAACCCATATACAGGCTGCCTCGTACAGAGCCAGGATAGCGCTTTTCCATGTAAAGCAAGAAGAAAACGATTCCACGTAAAAGGCTCCGAATCCTGCAGTCCTATGAATCCACTCATATATCCACAACGACATGAGGGAAAGTTTGTTAATAAACACGGATGACAAGCAAACACGTCGTGCGCCATTATGTGCTGCGCTACTTTAAAGCTCAGCTGAAGGATTCATGTGTATAACTTCCTGAAGGATCCTACCAAAATCAATGACTTTCGGATTTTCTAGACGCCTCGATGTACTGCTCCCCAAGGAAATGTGGTGGATGCCGTAGAATATTTTGTCAAATAATGCGCATACATTTGCCGTAGATTCGCTCCTTAAGCTAAGCATATTTCTATGGAATGCTTTCAAAATAGTTGAGATGCATTATGAAATAGTTGGGATCATCTCGTCCTTTGGCGGATAAATTTGATTTCATATCTTGATTTTTTTTCTGGAGTGTTCCCTTTCAAAGATTTTCGGAATTTTGTGGTGATTTTAAATATTCCATAGTATGTATATAAGCTGTGAAGAATGAATAAATTGGGTATAAAGTATGGACGTTGTATCAGACGGAACTGCATCATTAGTATGATTGGATATTCCTGGAAAAATATCCAATGCATGCGTTTATTCATGCAGTAAAATAAATCGATAAGAGATAACTTAAGACGAATTTTTATTTGATACTATCACACATTGAAATTAGTCAAATATTTTTTGTGGAGAATTGCAAACTTTTTAAATTGTTGCTTAAATTGGAAAACCATGCTGTCAAAATAAAATTAATTCTTAAGAACCATAATAAAAAGGTCTATTAGAAGTTCTGGGGGGCGAACGGTTAACAATGACCTCGGAAGATTTGATTTGTCACTTCTGCCAAAACCCTAGAAGAGTCACTGTAGATGAACACCTAGTAGCTCTGTTAGCAATTTCTAATCCCACCTCCCCGTGGTACCCGGAAGTAGACCGAACGCTTAGAAGAAAGCTGGCTGGATTCAGAAAAGGCCACTCCTGCATTGATCATATTAACACCTTGAGAATCATAGTGTAGTAGTCTACTGAATTACGATCCCCCTTTACCTTGGTTTCGCAGACTATAAGAAAGCGTATGACTTTGTCAATAGGAACTTTATATGGTGAGCTCTACGGCACCGTGGACTACCGGACAAATCAATAGAATTGATAAAAGCTCTATACAACAATTCCAAATGCACAGTTCTAAATAATGGAAAATTATCCGACAGCTTTGGGGTGAACTCAGGATTACGACAAGGACCATTTCTGTTTCTTATAGTAATAAATGATATCCTTGTCAGGGATCTAGATAGTAGAACAGGCGGCATGCCTGCTTCGTCTATGGAGATTAACGGAAATCTCCATTAAAAACAAATGCGGCGGTTCAACTGCAACGTTAAGGCTGGCGGCGGTTCAACTCCAACGTTCTTTTATGCGGTTACGAAACATGTAAAGTAACCCAATTTATCACAAGGCGCCTACAACAACGTCATCAACAGATGCCTACGTCGTATACTTATTCGCTGGCAAGACAGAATTTCAAATGAAGAACTATGGCGTCGCGCTGGCAAGAAAAGATAGACGACCAGAACAGGCCAAGGAAATGGAGTTGGATTGGCCACACCTTAACTGGAATCCGTAAGGAACCTGTCGTGCTGGAAGACCAAGAACAAGTGGGGAGAATTCTTTTAGCAGATGTCGCAACAACTGGAAGATCCTGGTCAGAGCTTTTTCGTGGGTCAGTGTCTCGCACTCTACAGCATTCGCAAAGTCACGTGTTTGGCTGGTCGGGGGCGGCTAAACAATCGATGGCTACTCTCCTACTTTCTGGAGTTCGCATAACCGCGTAAAAATGGATTTAGCCATATCATAAGGCCCCCATTTATACACAGGCTGCCGGCAGACCGTGACCTAAAGTTTTCCCCTTGAGGCCAAGTAGCTTCACTCACGCACCGCCCGCCAACTGCATGGGGCCTGCAGTCCAAGGAAACTGTCAAAAATCTTTATGTGTTTGGCTATTTACCGTCAGTTCGTGCCTGAAGATCTTCTATTCACCCTCAAGTCCTGAATTTACGACAATAAATCACACCGTATCTACTCGGAATGAAAAGAAAGGCGCGAAAACCATCCACACTCGCGTTTGCGCTTGTTCGTGGGTGTTCACCGCGTGCATCTGGAGCCACCTTGAAGTTTTCGTTGAGGCCATGAACATTTTTGCACTTGAATTGACAACCTGCTATGCTAAGCTGTCGTCTTCGCCTGTGTGTCTTTAGGGAATCATGAGTTCACGTGCATGCTACGGCCTGCAAGGTGGATACCTGAGTAATCTTTGACCTTCTTCGGGCCGTGCCAGCAGACCTGGTCTAAAAGGCCACTGCCTACTGGCTGCCTGTAAGTGAATGGGGATCTTTAGTGGAGAAACATGATTTACTTAATTTATCCCGGTTTTTTAGTAACTTTCACTGTTTCTTTACGTGATATTTGCCGAGACCCCTTCGTTCCCCACGTGAGATTGGGTGAGATACGTCTCGACCCCCTCCACTCCACCATAAAAGCATTACGTAATTAATGGACGACCCCTCAGAAAGTCATAGAAGTTTAGAGAAGCGTTGAAATGAATGTATTACTCTTGAAGAAGAGTGGAAGGGTCAGTCTGCAAACAACATCCCCAAAAAAAAAAAAAACACTTGACTAGAATCCCCAAGGGCAGAAGAGAAGAGTTCGGCCAAGAAAAAAATTTAGGAAATAAAATCGGAGCTAAAAGAAATCAATAAAACGTAGAGCGAAAACAAAGTTGATAGACCAAATTGGATTCAAAGGGTTTGCATAGCATGAGACCGTATGCTCCAATGATGAGTCAGGTTCACGTACGTAAATGAGCTAGTCAAATTACTTAATAAGCTGTAATAAATTTTGCAAGCTGTTCAGCCAAATAAACCTGCCATTTCATAAAGTTAGACAACATAAGTTTTTCCCGCATCCGAATGTTTATTCAAACGTTGGCGAATTATTCGCTGTGCTTGATATGGAATAGACAGGATCCGCACAGCTCTTAAGCTCACAGTTAATTATCTTGTCAATAAAACCACTATCGACTGTCCGTTGGAGCCCATCTAGATAAACAAAATGCTAATTTGAAAACTGTAAACAACATCAAAACCCATCCATGGGAAATTGTAGATTTAGTCACGAATTCAAACTGAAAATTTTCCGCAGGGTTCGATGACGAGCTTTATGTAATTAATCTGAACTCAAAATATTCATGATGTTTGTGGAAGTAGGGCCCACCTACAATGTTGCATAAATCGCTACTTGAACCCCCACTCCTGCCACAAAAACCTGAAGTGGCAATCACCAGTTAAGCCACGTTATGGTGCCCATGTAAGGACGATATGTATTCGGAAGGATTACGCTGAAAATCGCATATTTCTATGGAAATTTTATTGCCATACACAGGAGTCAGGTCAAGTCTTTTGGGTCGTATTATGCCATGAATGGAGCTTCTAATAACGCCCGAATGCTGTACCTGGACTCCTTAATAAACTGGTTATGGCCTCGCCTTAACAGGTTCTTTATAGTTGTTTTAGTTGCGGCGTCATCAGTTAGGACGACACGGTGCCAGTTAAGAACACGTGTTAATGAAGGGACTACGACAGAGAATGGATTTTAATTAGATGAATTTTATGGCTTCGTCTAAAACAATTAAAACAGAAGCATGGCCCCATGCCGCCAAGCTGTGCTCCCTAACGGGGGCCTTATCAACTCGACAACATTCAAGATAAATGTAAACTATGCAACCATAAATTTCACGCCCAGTGTGCCATGTTTTGGAATCCAGCCATCGTGGCATCCGCTATCTCCTTATCTCATAGAGGAGCTTGCTGATGTCTCCTGATAGTTGACTCTATGCTCAAAACTTTCGGGAAACTATAACGAAGATTTTTTGCTCGGCCTGGTCCTTGCTTTATGTACTTGTAACTATGAGTTGTAATAAAATCTAAAATTCAATTTTTTTTAATGACTCCCCAGAGCGCCATAAAAGTATGAAAGGATGGAGCTAAAACGTGACGTTCGTGTACAGCGCGCCAAGGTGCAGGTTTAATAAATTTTAAGCATTTTTATCCTCGTCACTGGGTGGTGTTCCAGGGACTCTTGAAGTCTTTGTGCCCTTCCAGTCCCTTATGTAATTTTGAATTTCAAATTGCGTCGCTTTTAATCTTGTAATTTTTAGCTTGATATTGCTTCGATTACACCTCATTATAAATTTGCCAAAGGAAAGGCAGATTGCCGGGGTTTTTCTCATCTGTAAGAAATTATTTAAATGGAACAAGTTAAAACATCGGCTCTGAAGAAGGCTACTGCCTAATACGGCATTATACCAATTTACTCTTTGCCTAAAATGATTGAAATGCTCTTCATTTATTTTCTCAGGCTCAAAATTATTTCGTATTAAATTATTCGTGAATATAGATACAGTCAGAGACTAAACTGAGAGGACACTTGAACTTGAACTTGAATCAGCAAGAGTTAATGTTCTTTTTCCTAAAATATATATAAATGTAAGTAGAAAAAGAATTTGTGATAATTGACCCTGGCGCCCAAAAATTTTTTTTACAAATGTCCTCTCACTTTAGTCACTGAGTGTATATGTATGTTGATCATAATTTTAAGCAATTTCATATCGTGGGAAAAATATAAAAATACCTGTGAACATACAATACTATATAAACACTAGCTGGAACTCGGTGTAATAGTATGGCGTGCGCCAAAACAATTGGGAATTTCTAAATCGCTTTTTCCATGGGCAGTGAGAGTATTAATTCCTACGAGGAAAGTACATTCGAAAAGAAAAGTGTCACTCCGTTCGTTTACAAACCCAAAACATCCGCTTTTTTATGTTCCTAATCACATTGCAACGGTCTCACTGCCACTCTTGTCGTGGTCAGATTCTATGGGAGAGTGTTGTTGCCCGTAAACGAAGGGGAAATCACAATGCACACGAGCTGGTATTTTGTCCATACACGAAATGTTAATGCATGTGGGATTGACATTTCCCCGCCTGCGTTTAAATTTCCAATTTTGTTGCGCACTATAGCTTTCGTTTATTTTGCAGTTGAGGTTGCAAGAATTTTAATATACAGTAGGAGACATTATAGACCCATTTAACCTTGTCACTGTCAAAGATGTTCCCAGAAAGACTCCGGGAATAACAGTATGGCTGGGATGGTCTTATGACTGCACCCAGCATCCAATAGATAAGCGGTCTGGAGGAAAGGGCTCTCTGAGCAGGTACCTCAAAGTTTCTTCATGGATAGAAGTGTAGGAGTCATTCTCTTTTTTGAGGAGGTCCACTCCTTTGAAGGAGTCTTTGGAAAGTATCTTTTAGAACCTAGACGCCTCTATTAGGGTCTGCAGGCTCTCACAGTGTTTCCTCCTGGTAATCCTTTTGAATCGGCTCAACTTCTAGTTTTAGGCTGGTAAGGTGAACCAATAGTCATTTCAATGCCTGGTAAATTTTGCCCTATCAATCTCAAACAATCTCAGAACATCTCCGCCCATTGCAGCCAACCTGTCGTTCCATCAGGGCACTTTACATGACGACTAAATGGCATTTGGTACAGATTATTTTTGTTTGGCTCAAATTGGCCGTAGTATGCTCGTTTTTACAGCTCAGTATTTGGCCAATTAAATCTTTTGGTCAAGTTTGGCTGCCCTGAAACTCCATGTGCTCTCATTAAAACTGGTTAAAAACTCTTCGGCCCTCCCTTAAAAAGCCAAGCGGCCGGTGTTCGCCCGTTGTGAGGAATTTTTTTATTTTTACTTCGGTAGACACAATGAAAGGGCAAAGATATGTTGATTTGACTTAAATTTATCAGTACTTGAGACCATCTTTTTGGAAAAGTTTACCAGCATTGGTTTCATTGTAATCCTGTTTTTATCCAAACTTCCTTTAAAAATAATGAAAAATCACCCAGATCTACAAATTTCAGCTTTCAGAAAATTACATAAATTCACCCACTTTTTTCCCAGTTTTAAAGCGTCTGGTGAGGGTTAGGGCCCATCGGAGTTGTCTGGCAGTAAATTATATTCGTTTCAAATAGTGACTTTAATGTTAATCTATTGAAACAGTCAACCTTACAAAGCTCATTTCGGTACGCCATGCATTCTCTTGGTTTGGAGGTAATTAACGAGCTCCCCACATATTTTAATTGTAGAATACCCTCTTTGCTTGATATGTTTTTAACAAACGACACTAGCTCTATTCTTTTTCAAAACCAAATCTTTCCACCTAGTTATTTGGATCATGATATTATATTCGCATGCTATAGCTTTAATGTCGATCCTCCTTCTATGAAAACAATTACTTATCGTGACTTCTCTAATATTGATCAGGAACTTCTTAGCCAAAGATGTCTTAACCTACCCTGGACCAATATCTTCACATTGGCTGAGGTAGATGAAAAAATAGATGAGTTTAACAGGATATTTCTTGATCTTTACGATGAATTTGTGCCCCTAAGAAGTAAATCATTATCAGCTAAATCTAAACCTTGGTTCACTGCGGAAATTAAATCGCTTATTATTGAAAAGGAGTTCGTCTATCGTTGGTCCATAAAAGTAAAAACTGAAACAGCAAAAAGATCTTTTAAACGCCTTCGTAATTTGATTGTAGCAAAAATTAAAGAAGCCAAACGCGATTTTTACTCCCGAAAGCTTGACCCATCCCAATCCGTGAAAACTGTATGGAAAAATCTGCGCATTTTGGGTGTCCACTCTAAAAATGAAGCTGCTGCTAGCAACCTAAGTCCCGAGAGTCTTAATCAATACTTTATATCCAACCAAGCAGCTGAGCAGGTTACAACCTCTTTTATAGATTCATCTGATGGCTTCAGCTTTCGTTGCGTTGATTCTCTTGAAGTTATCTCTGCTTTAAATTCAATCAAATCTACAGCCACTGGTAGTGATAAAATTTCACCACGATTTCTAAAAATGATAATTCCATGTTTGCTGCCTACTCTAACACACATTTTTAACTCGTGCCTTACGGTATCGAAATTTCCCACTTTGTGGAAGCATGCATTGATTACTCCCATACCCAAGTGCCCCTCTCCTGCTATTCCATCTGATTTTCGGCCTATTAGTATTCTTCCCTTCCTAGCAAAGGTCTTTGAAAAACTGATTGCAACTCAAATACTTGAGTACTGTGAACGACTCCAAGTTATAAATGTATGGCAATCTGGCTTCCGCAAACATCACAGCTGCGAAACTGCACTTCTTAAAGTCACAAATGATATTCGTAACTCTCTTGATGAACATCACATTTGTTGTATGTTGCTACTTGATTTTTCGAAAGCTTTCGATAGCGTCAATCACTCTTTGCTCTTGCAAAAACTCTCCTCGCAAGTATCTTTTTCTTCAACTGCTCTTAAACTTCTGCATAGCTTTTTAACAAACCGCTTACAAAAAGTTAAACTCGGCGACTCTAGTTCCTCCAATTCTTTACTTAACTCTGGAGTTCCTCAAGGTTCTATTCTTGGCCCACTTTTGTTCAGCGTTTTTATTAATGATCTTCCTCTAGTAATAAAGCATTCTAAGATTCATATGTATGCAGATGATGTGCAGCTTTATTTCTCTTCGCCAAAAGATCAAATCCACAATTGTGTGGAGAAGATCTCGGCAGATTTGCACAATGTCTCAAGCCTGGACTGTACCGGCATTGAGTGCGGGCGGGTGCTGCCGCAAGTCAACTTCGAAGCGAAAGTTACAATTAAACTAAATCTACAAAATAAACAACAAAAAAATAAACTAATAGAAAACTAATTAAAATAGAAACTAATTAAGTCAATTTAAATTCATATCCCGGCCTCTAAAACTAATCAGTGTAAAAAAAAAAATCAGAAAAACAATAAAAGTGCTAACTGTGCTAAAGAAGTGAAGTGAAAATAAGCTAAGGAAACGTCACCAACACGGAATTCACCAACGCCGTACTGACGGACAGCAAGTAAGTTCCCGTTTCCACTTCTCCCGCTCCCCCAGCTAGACAACGCCGGCGCTGCAGCAATATCGGCCAGCTGATGGGAATCGTCTTGCTTAAGCAGGCATAACACTGCAGCAAGGCCGTTCCCATAAGCTCCGATGGTTGCATCGCCGGCTGAGTCAGCCACAAATGAGGTCATGGACCTTGCGCAGGAAAGGCCCCTAAACAAAAACAAATATTTCTCTTTTGTTTTTTGTAATATTAGGGGTCTCCTCTCGAACTTTAATCATGTAATGTGCTATCTTGAAATGCATACCCCGGCCATATTCGCACTAAGTGAAACTCAAGTCACTGACACCGATTCTGATCGATTTCAGGTGGCTGGGTATACCTTAGTGCACAATTTCTCCGACCATAGGGGGGTCGCCATGTATATTAGGAATGACGTGGCGTTTCAGAAGGTGTACAATAGTACATCCTCTGAATTTAATCATTTATGGATTAAAATTATTCTTCGTAACCACGTCATATTCTTCTGTTTTCTATACAGAAGCCCTAATATCAGTAATGAAGCCTCCTCATTAGCCTTCGATGCTATCTCAGAACAAATCTCCGGATTTTTATCTTCCCACCCGGAGTGTGAAATCATTGTTGCGGGTGATTTCAACGTTCATAATGTCAATTGGCTAAATTACTCAAATGGCACCAGTGTTTCTGGCAAAGACGCCGAGATATTTGCAGACCTAAATAATTTGCACCAAATCGTGAACTGTGCAACGCGAGTTCCGGACGTTGAAGGTCAAGGAGCCCATCTGCTTGACCTGTTTCTTACATCTCATCCAACTCGATACTCCGTCGAAGTTAACTCGCCCCTTGGTAACTCGGATCACAAACTAGTCAGCGCTAATTTCCCATATCCATCTTCTACTCCAACCAACGCAGTTCCTAAAAAAACTGTCTGGCACTATGGGAAAGCCAACTGGTTGGGACTTATACGCTTTTTTCAAGCCACAGACTGGAATTTGTGTTTCCACAGTGCCAGTGCGAACTATGCCGCTTCCTGTATTACTAAAATAATACAGGCAGGAATGTGTTTGTTCATTCCTCATTCTACCATATCTATAAAGCCTAGGCCAAATAGATGGTTCAATGGAGAATGTAAGAACGCAATTCAAGCTAAGGAAGCCGCTTATAGAGCGTACAAACATTCCCCCAACGAGTCACTTCGGCGTGAGTATATCAAGTCGAGAAACTCCTGTAATTCCATCATCAGGAAGGTCAAAGCATCATTTGACAACAAATTGAGAAGTAAGATCCTCAACACCCACGTAGGCAGCAAAAACTTCTGGTCCTTGGTAACTTCCATCAAGAAGAATTTTACTTCTTCCTCAACCCCTCCATTCATTAATGGAAAGGAGGTGATAACAGAAAGCAAATCCAAGGCCGATTTATTGGCATCTCTGTTCGCCTCAAATTCTTCGTTACCTGAAGCTGATACGTCACCACCGGTCCTCGATCGCAACGCCCATTCAATGGACGGAATTTTCTTCAGGACACGAGAGGTGTATAAATGTCTCAAAGATCTTGACGTCAATAAATCCACTGGCCCCGATAATATTCCCCCTATGGTTCTCAAAAAGTGTGCCTCACCCTTGGCTAAACCTCTGCGCAAACTTTTCGCCATGTCATATTTCTCCGGAGTTTATCCCAACTCTTGGAAACTAGCTCATGTTCAGCCCATTCCCAAAAAAGGTGAAGCCAGCGACCCTTTAAACTACCGCCCAATAGCATTAACTTCTGTTCTCTCCAAAGTTATGGAGACAATAATCAATAGAAGGTTGATGAAATATCTAGAGTCTAACCAAATTATTCACGACAGGCAGTACGGCTTTAGACCAAAAAGGTCTACTGGCGACCTTCTTGTGTGCCTGACTGAACACATCAACCAAAGCATCCATGGCTTCGGTGAGTCTGGTTTGGTTGCTCTAGATATCTCCAAGGCCTTCGACAGAGTATGGCATCCCGCTCTGCTGTCGAAACTCCAAGCTATTGGTATTGATTCAGTTCTAGGGAACTGGATTGAGAGCTTTCTTTCTGGCCGTTCAATCAAGGTAGTATTGGATGGCGTCGAATCCAACCCCCATTCCATTTCGGCCGGCGTTCCCCAAGGGGCGATTCTCTCGCCTACCCTCTTTCTTATATTTATTAATGATCTGCTCTCAATCCCCTCCAATCCACTTCATAGTTTTGCCGATGACGGTACTTTGCGTTACTCATACCCCTCCGACAACACAGGACAAGCAAATGCCAGACCTTGTCTCTTAGAACGCGAGCTCATGTCCAACTCTCTTAACAAGGATATCCAACTCATTCTTGATTGGGGCCGCAAGAATCGTGTCGAGTTCAACGAAACCAAAACCAAGTACTGTCTATTCTCCAACAAAACCTGCACCAACCTTCCCTCCATTTCAGTGGGCGAGGATATTATAACAGCTGATCCATATCTGAACATCCTCGGCGTGACTCTATCCAACGATCTGCGATGGAATAATCACATACTGCAAATCACCAAGCAAGCGTATCAATGCCTCGGCTTCCTTAAGAGATGCAAGTTTCTCCTTCATCCAGCTGCCTTGGCTACAATATACAAGTCCTACATTCGGCCACGCCTTGAATACAACTCGTATATCTGGGCGGGCGCCCCCAAAACCACCTTGGCTTGGCTAGACAAGGTGCAAAACCGCGCCATCAAACTCATTGGCGATAACACCCTTTGCATCGATTCTTTAAGCCACCGTAGGAATGTAGCAGCGCTCAGCAAGTTTTACCGCTATTATCATAGCGACTGCTCCACTGAAATCAAAAACCTCGTGCCTACACGGCAATTTTTTTCCCGCAACACAAGACTAGCCAACTCGGCTCACCCCTTCACCCTACAACCCTCCCCTTCACGCACATTACGGTTTAGTAGTTCGTTTATAAATAGAACAACTCGATTGTGGAATTCTCTTCCGCAGTCGGTGTTTCCGAGCTCATATAACATCTCAGAGTTCAAACGCAAGGTTCATCGACATCTACTCATGCACCCTCCAGACCCCTAACCTATCCTATTATCTTTCCTTCAGATCAAGCTTACTACTATACGCTGCACCATGACCTGTAAGACATGACGGACTAGTAGTACAAAGGGTGACTCCTAAGCTTCATCTTACCACAAAAAAAAAAAAAAAAAAAAAAAGCTGGTCAGCACTGAACTTGCTACAGCTAAACCCATCGAAGTCTCATTGTATTTTCTTCTCACACTCTTCCATCTCTCAAACTGACCTTCCAGTAATTTTCTTAAATGAAGTTCCTCTCGTTCGCGTTTGTAAAGTAAGAAATCTAGGGATTGTTCTGAATAGTAGTATGACCTGCTGCGACCACGTCAATTTCGTTATTGGAAAAACATATGGACTCCTGTCCAAACTCAGATATCACTGTGGGTTGCTTAAAAGGGCTGTCCGTTTGAATTTAGTGAAAGCCTTACTTCTACCTCTTCTAATGCATGGCCTTTCTATTTTCCCCTCTCTCGATTGTTCCTGCGCTAGAAAGCTCGAAGTAGCCTTTAACGATTGCGTTCGTTTTGTTTATAAGTTACGCCGCTTTGACCATATTTCACCCTACTTGAATTCGGTTTTGGGCTGCTCCCTTAATGATTATCGCAAATTTAGGCTTTTGCGTCTACTCCACGATATTCTGCACCAGCGCAAGCCCGCATACCTTAATGAGTTCGTTCAGTTCTCACAATCCCTTAGAAATAATAATTTAATTATTCCGCGTTTCCGCACGTTAATTGGACAGCGTTCTTTCTTTGTCTTCGCAGCTGTTTTATGGAACTCACTCCCAGTCTATTTGCAACGTATTGATTCTGTGAACATCTTCAGGAAGCGTCTCTTCGAATTCATTTCTAATAGAATTGATTAAAGCATGAATATATAACTTTCTTCTTTCTTTCTATTATATAGCTTACTTCTTTTTTATATATAACTTTCTTTTTTTATATTTTGTATTTTACTATTTTATTTTATTTATTCTTTTTTTTTTTTTTCTTTCTCTCTGTTTTTTTTTGTTTCTATCTCCTATGTTTTATTCTTTTTTAGTTTTTCTCACTTATATTTTACTTTTATACTCTTCAATTTTTCCATATAATTTTGTTTTGTATAATTTTTGTTGCCTTTAATGAATGTACTATAATAAGATCCTATCTTTGTACATACTTTTGAAAATAAATAATAATAATAATAATATTCTGTGCAAGAATTTCACGTAGATTGATGGGTTTGTTTTTTTGTACCTTTCGGGTCTAATATCTGCAAAAGGGCCCATTGCCCGGACTAGCGGGTTTGCAGACGTCCTAACTGCGAAAGAAATATGACTTTTCTAGATTTTATCTCCAATATTTTTTTTTTTTTTGTAGTTTCAAACTCCATTTTTATTCGCGTGAATCAAATCCACGTGAAACGAACACTCCTTGTAAATTGAAGGACGAATGTGTATGAATATTAAACAAAGCCGCGAACATATTAAATTACCAAAATATTCTAATAACAACCTTCGAAACAAAATATCTGTATTTAATTCACCCCAGAGTAAAAGCCGCTTTCGAGCAAACGGAATTTATCCCACGCTAAGTCCCGAGGAGAGACTTTTGGCATTTCACCCACTTTAAGCAAATGTTTTCCTGTATCAAATGCTGGTCCCACACAAAGCATAAATCTTCCCACTGGGGCGAAACAGGATTCATGTTAATTTGCCAATAGCCCCACAATTCATCCTGGCCGCGATATTAACCGCCAGCTTACCGACTGGGTGAAATACGGAAATCTGGAAAAGTACTGACCCGTAACGTCCGCGTTTTTTGTCCAGTTGACTCCGTCATAAATTAGCACCTTCCTGCACATAAGAGCCATAAACCAAAACAGGTTGGGTGGCAAGCAAGTAACAATTTGGTGCCTTGTCTATACACTGGCACCCCTTTACGACTCAAGGATCTCCGCTAGAAAGAAAGCCTTCAGCGATGAAAGCATAGCAACAAAGCAACAGCACCACCAACAGCACCAGCAGCAGGTACGCTTCCCAACATGAACTTTGCGCAAGAAAAACGAAAGGAGCTGGCTGAATGGCGAGGACAGCTCCGTGTACTTGCTCCACTCTCAAGGATTTCGCAGCCCTGATTTACGAGTAAAGTTTATACTTTTTAAGCTTTTGTTTTAGTCCTTCGTCCTTGCTGAATGGTTTCTCGTTTTGGTGAGTTTCTGATTTAATAGCGGAACGCTTTGTTAATCCTGGCTAGTTCCAAACTTATCGGGGAGAATCGTAAGCAGCTGGCCCCCACCCTGTATGTAGTACACACTACATGGTACACTGTGCATGCTCGGAGTCCTGTAAAGTAAATCCTTTGATTGTTCCTCTAGCTTTACATTAATATAAATTTTCTGATTTCCATTTAAAGTTTTCTGTTTTTCTTGCAAACTACCACCCCCGCTCTCGTCCACCATCCGGAATCTCCAATTTGGATGGGCAAAGGTGGAGTCCATAAATCATTGGAAATTTCAAACCTGAACGAACAGTGAAAGCTAAAGAAGCAGAAAAAAATAAACTAAAAATGAATTTTTGAATATCAATTTTGTTTATTGTAAACTTTCCAATACAGACTTTTATTTACATTCCAGTGCAGCCAGTGGTATGGGGGACAGTATGACCCAAAGTTTGAAAAATGCTCTGCCTTCGGGATAGGAGCTGTAATGTACATAAAACAATATCGTCCTCGGAGTTTGCCGTGCTATGAATAAGAGGATGCCAGAATGATAAATCCGTTAAGGAACATTTCGAACATTTCGCTATGTTCGAAATGTTGACGTGATAAAAATTGAAACGTTTCCATTTTTATGTGTTTTTTTGTTTAATTTCATATTTTTAATTGCAGCATTTGTGAATGTCGGAATAGACGATTAGTTTCAAGGGATATTGGAACCGGACCATTTTTACGGGTTCCATTTCACCCCATGAAAGAGTGGGAGCCAACGGCACATGGTGTTCCTAAGCAGTCCCCCATCTAAATACTAACAATGCCCAATGCTGCTTGACTTCGATGATCGAAAAAGAATTAGAAGAATCTCGGCAGATGACAGTTACTGAGATGAAGAAAATCGTCCGGGCTTGCATGAAGTCGATTTAAGGAAAACACCAAGAGCTCGTGAAAACTTCCACCAATAATCTAAACTTACTTAAATTTAAAACTAAGGGCCTATGTGAATTCTATGACTAAAATTTAGTGTCGATAATACAGTATTTAGTCTTTTGGCTTCGAATCATCTACTGTACATTGTACAAGCAAATTTGGGTACTTTCTGAGTACAGCAACCTTCAAATCAAGGTTTCCTTCCACTCAAGGAGGATCTTCAAGTTTTCAGACTAAAGACCATCACCTACTGCCTCCACTCCATTCCTAGCAACACGATGTCTAGTTCAGCTTGCCGAAGACTTCGTTGACCAGATGCTAAAGCTTAAAAAAGCAGATAACTTTTTATTTCATTTCCAGAAAATTCTTAGCCATTCTTCGAGGATCCCTAAGCGAACGGTTCTTTTAGAGTTTTTGCGCTCATACGATGGAGACGTATTGCTTATTGACATGGAGACAGGTAAATTCAAAGACGAATTCAGCTTATAAAGTGTCGTAAAATTTGTAAAATGATATATTAATCACACACGTTAAAAACTTTCATGCAGGTTCTTTAGCATTGGTAGCCATCCTCCGGCAGCGCTTTTGGGTCGTGAATGTCAGGGAATATACCAGGAAAATTGCGCGCTCCTGTCTTCACTGTTTCAAATATCGACCACGTTCAGCAGAACTCAACAACTTCCATCTTCGAACTGTGAAGTAGATTTCTGTGGACCGTTCCAGACCACGTACCGACAGCGAAGAAAGCAGACTAACAAGACTTATGTTGCTGTTTTCATCTGCTTTTCCACCAGGGCTGTTCATATTGAGGTCGTATCGGACCTGACGTCAGATTTGATCATAACAACTCAAAACAAAAGGAGGCAAAAGGAATCTATGCAACAATATTTACTGTGACAACGCGACCACTTTTGTAGGAGCACGAAGACTACTCAGTGAATTTAGAGAGGCCTTTCTTAAGCAGCAAACTTAGTCCGAAATCATCCACTGGTGTTCAAGTAACAGCATTAGCTCTCATCATATCCCGCATCGATTTCCACATTTTATTGGGATTTGGGATACTGCTATTAAATCAGCAAAAGCACATCTATACCGTACGCTTCAAGAATATCTACTAACTTTCGAATAGCTGGCAACAGTGATAGTTCAAATTGAGGTAGTTTTAAATTCTCGGCCCATTACGCTACTTTCTTCAGATCCAGGCATTGACACCTTCACATTTTCTCGTACAAGCTCCCCTCTGTTGCTTTGAAGAGCCCGATTTCTCCAAGCATAAAGTTAACTGATTACATCGTTCGCAACGACTTTCCGCTTTTTTGCGCCCGGTGCACTATGCCATATTGCGCCCCATGACCGGTTCATTTTTGAACGCAATGAAGGACAATGGAAAATGGCACAAACCAATGACAATGGAAAATGGCTCGCCGTATGGGAGAAATCCGACCAAACTCCTCGGTATCTAACCAGCACAGCCGACATGCAAGACGGACCTAAAGAACCTTTTTTGTAGAGAATTTTATGCAGATTCATTTAGCAGTATACAATATTCATTTTGTCGCTAGAGGCAGGAGTTTTCCAGTTGTTAATGGAAAACTGAAAAGTGGCCTTTAGAGCCGCCCTCTTTGTTCCACCCTCACCCTAGTATGTTCTAAGGGCACATTCTGCTACAACTTTGGTAAAATTGACTTCTTCATGTATTGTTTCTTCTATTAGGCATTTTTGGTCGTCGTAGTATGGGATATGAGCGTGGTCTTGTTTGTCAGCTGTAGGATGAGAGTTGCACTACCTTAAAACTATAGTAGGTACACATTTTTGGTCAGACTTTGAATCGTCAGTTAGATAAAGATTAGCTTCCACAATC
Source organism: Thereva unica (assembly GCA_949987705.1). Classification (NCBI taxonomy): domain Eukaryota; kingdom Metazoa; phylum Arthropoda; class Insecta; order Diptera; family Therevidae; genus Thereva; species Thereva unica. The sequence continues at coordinate 135,644,631 of OX465282.1, forward strand.
GAAAATTACTTACCTTCATCGATGAGAATTCCTTTCCAATATCTTGTTTACAAGATTCAAACCGTTAAGAGAATAAATGAACTCACTTAATTATCTATTCTCTTTGTAACGTTAACGAGAGTTATGATGCCAATTTTGATCATAAGCCATGGAGTGCGTCTTCACAATGTCTACTTTGAATAGTTTTCATAAAATATTTGGGAAAGGCCAATCTTACCATTCCAGAGGTTAATTGAAATGATCCTACAATACGAGTGGAAGAGCCAACGAAATTGAAATTTCTATGACTTGATCAAATTAAAACATCCTTTTCCTTTTAATTTCTATTCAATCATAAATATTCCACTTTACAAAATCTTCCAAAGGCAAAAGAAAGCTTTTCCCAAACTCTTAACAGAATTTTCCTTAAAACAACCACTTCCCCGCTCCTTCTACACATAATAAACATCACTCCTAGTTAGTTTCCTAGTTAGTAGATTTCCGATGAAATTCCTGAGCAGTAATGAAATTATTATCATAATGATATATTGTTTGCAATATCTGAGCCGTGAGCTCGTCTCCTTAGAAGCAAGCCATCCATCCCCATGAGGAGCCTGCACCACGCTGACATGGAAACATCTGTAGCACTATGCACTCTATACCATGCTCAGACAGCGCCAAGTAAACCATTGTATCTCCGCCTTACATCCGTGGTATCTAAGTGCAGTATACCATGTCCTGTACAGTATTTAAGCTGCACCCTAACGGATTTACGTACAACAGAATGCAGAAGGTACACCGTTCGCGTTCGTTGTACAAGGGTATCACTGGGAGTTGTTTGAAGGGCGCGGCGTGCTGGTACAGTGCATACTGTATAGTGCCGTGATGCAACTGCAATTTGTCTGAATTAAACTTTGGTTGGATGTAAATAAGTTGAAATTTTCTAACTTAATTTGGGCAGGTTGCAGCAATTGCTTTGTTACAACAGAGCTCTTTACAGGGGATTCTATTATTGCATAATGTACTTTGTGCTCTGGTCGAGAGTTGCCGTAAACGAATGTAGTTAAAACGAGTTTTTTTAGATTAATTTGCGCCTTAAAAGAATCTGAAAAAAACTGTATGAAACTTTGTGGTGGTGGTCAGTCAGTTTTAAATTAAAAGCTATTATTAAGCGTAAATTACTTTTTCTATGGGATTGAGTTTGAATTCGTTACCCATTAATTCATTTTAAAAGATAATAGATCCAGTATTTAAGAACTTTGGTAAATTAAAAAATATACAATAGATAGGTGGAAGGTCTGTCGGATATATAGCTAGAGCAAAGTCAGCCCAAACACAGATGCAGGAAGTATAGTGACTACTGAGGGACTTGATACAAGTACAATTTGAAAATATCAATATTTATGAATTCCTATTTATATTAAAACCTAAAAACGAAGCAGAGGTTTTATGATAACTGAAGTATTTTCGATTGAAACTGGTCTAAAAATCGCATAAAAACTGCATCAAGTGAGGTTCCATATGTCGCGGTACTTTTGTATTTTTAGACACTTCGCTTATAGGAACGTTCCTCACGAACCTTGTGGATGAAGGGAGAAGTGGTGTGGTACCTCTAATCTGCCCACTTTCTCTCCTATCAACAAGGTTCGGAAGCGCCGTTTTTGAAGAAAAATTAATATTGAAATCGCCACTCAAAATCATTGGAATTTCGTTGAAGATTCGACCTAATAAAATTGAACCTTCAGAAGCGAAGATTGTAAGTCTTGAGTTCCATCCACGTTTTTGGTATGTCTGTATGAAATGTTAAAACATTAGCAAACTCTTCATCTTCTTCTTCAATTTTCATCAAAGTTTTTGATAAAAGATTTTTTTACAACTTAGTCATCTAAATCGTGTTCGTTCTCACGTGGACTTGAACAATTATGAAGGTATCGATAATCCTGGTCTATTCAAACCAGAGTAAAAATAATTTAGTTGGTTAATTTTCTAAAATCATGCCCGCGGTGCACCTAGCACGTACAGCTAACAAATGTGCATACCGCACGGGATGCACGCTCCCACCATGCATGCTACCGTGTCACAGGCACGAACATCTATAAACTCGCCTGCTGGAATTATGTACGCTCCGCTCCTGCTACAAGCATGAACATTTATAAATGCATCCGAATCGACATAGACCACTCCAAACTCGAGTGTTGTTTTACCAAGCAATCCCCCGGCTGAACACTAACCACGTCCAATGCTGCTTTATCTACGCAATCGAATTAGAGCCGGTCTATTGAGTATGCTATTGGCACAAGAATTCGAGCGACGACTTGCAAATCTCAATAACCGCAAAACTTTTACCTCAATTCTTACCACAGCTTTTAAAAATCAACTGAGCTCCCGCCACTAAAATCAAACTTCTAACTAAATTTTTAACCCAATTACTTGTAACGAACCATGTTTCGTTACAAAGAATTTCACTCCACGAACATAAAAAAATATATTTACTCAGTAGGCGGGGAAATTCCCTTAAGCAAGATTTAGGAAAATAAAATATTCACCCAGCAGGCTGGGCGATTATCCTTTGACAGTTCACTTCGGTATAAAATAAACCGCTTCAACAGGCCAAAATTCAGTCTCTAACCAGGCTCGTTCCGGAGAGGTCACCCTCTCCGGTCCTAGACCGTGTCGAGGTGTACGATCCGGCACGGTCACACACTACCCGAGGAATGTTTCCGAGGTCTTGTCGAGGTATACGACCCGACAATGTGCCGAGGTAGCGATTCCTAGACCGTGTCGAGGTGTACGATCCGGCACGGTCAGACATACACACCCTACACATAACACACACACACACTACGCACAATACACACTACCCGAGGAATGTTTCCGAGGCCTTGTCGAGGTGTACGATGCGACAATGTGCCGAGGTAGCGATTCCTAGACCGTGTCGAGGTGTACGATCCGGCACGGTCAGACCTACACACCCTACACACATTAGGTACATGTAGTTTATAGTAGTGAGTAGATGACTGCTTAGCAATATACTAGTAAAACTCTTATACCTAGGTATAACCCGTAGTTAGCTATGTAGGCATACTTTCCCACACTATGTAAACATTTGGCCGATACACCGACCGACTATATACCGAATTCCGCTTTACACATATAGACCCCAATAGGGTACACCAGTAGTTCCACCGAACCCAGCTTTCGAACATGTAGCTTATAGTAGTGAGTAGATAACTACCCAGCAATACACTAGTAAAAACTTATACCTAGATGTGACCCGTAGTTAGCGAGTAGAAAATTACTCAGCAATATACTAGTAAAATCTTACACCTAGATATAACCGGTAGTTAGCTATGTAGATAGACTTGTCCGCACTATGTAAACATGTAACCAGATATCGTAAGCCGTTACTTAAATTTAAGATACCGAAATTGTTAGTATATAAGAACCATATTTAATTGAATAAAGAAATGTTATTTTGTAAGAAGGTGTTTGTTCTCACACGGCCCTGGACAACTCCAGAGCTCCCGGCAACCCTCCCTTAAAAAAGGAGGTTAGAGAACGACCCGAACGAAACACCATTACATACTAACGCAACTATGATTATCTAAACTCAACTTAACCGTTTACTCAAGACTTAACCCAACTGTACACTCAATTCTTAATTCAACTGTTAGTGCAACTCTTAAACCAACTATTAACTCAACTTATCTAAACTCAACCCTTGTCCTTTAACTAAACTCTAAACTCCAATCCTACCTTCTCCTAACTGAACCCGGAATTTCTAAAGTCAACCCTTAATACTCTTAACTCAACTCTTAACGTAATTCTTAACGCAGCTCTTAACAGAACTCCCTACTCATCTCAACTTAATTCTAGTTAGGATAACGTAGCACAAATGGTTCTGTCAATCTTATTCAAGTTTCTTGCAGTCGTGCTCATATTACATCTTATTACCTCTGTAACGAACCGCGATGCATTACTAATACCACCACGCTTTAGAAAAATAATTAGAAGCTTTAAAGCTTACTTCCACGATGATCCTTACAGCTATAAAAGAAACCGCTTCACCAGGCCAAGGCAGTCTTTCACCAGACTTGTTCCGGAGAGATTTTCTTCTCCGGTCCTATACCGTGTCGAAATGTACGATCCGGTACGGTAGGAACACACATACCCTATACCTGTGTAATTTTGTACGGGTCTTGTCGAGCTGTATGATCTGACAACGTTCCTGACAGCCGATACAGTGTCGAGGTGAATGACCGGCACGGTAACACCCATACACCACATACCGAACCTTAACTCTTAACTATACTGACACATGTTTCTTACTAGCATGGCTAGATATGACGTTTCCCACTTTGACTGTGATTTTTCTAGGAAGCTTTTGGACTATAAGAATAAACTCTGCTACAACGTACTGTCGTTATAGGATAATCTATATCAATCCTGAGTTCGTTTCGAGGATATGCAAAAATAATTGTGTAAATCCAAGAATGTATAAATTTTCGTTACATAGTTTTACAATTAACTCAACCCTAAACTCGTCTCAGCTTCTACCTGAATTTTGTATTGAGATCGCACGTCCAAAGAGCACTTGTGATAAATCTTTACTCTATATTACCGCAATGTAGAGCATGAAATATTCATGATTATCTTCTATTTATGTACATATATCTAACAATATTATTTATATGTTCCTCTCAGACCTCCTATGAGTACCTCGTACATGACTTAAAAATAAAGTGTTGGAAAATTTGATTTTCAGTATGACCAGAAGAAAAGATTGAGTGGGTTTCAGAATGTTATTTCGTTTCTTCCCATGAGCATCGTTAGTTTTTTTTTGTTAGATAACGACCACCAACTCAAAAAAATTATTTGATATTTGTGCAAGGGTAACATTCCGAGAGTTGATAATCCTGCAAAAGGATTGCTTTTTTGTTCATCATATCTTAACATCAATTTTCTAGATGTAGCTATGGCGTTGCTGCAGTTCATCCACTTATTTTGAAGTCAACTTTAGAATGGTAGTCCACCAAAAAAAAAATCTAAAAAGTCTTTTTCAGATATCAACCCCATTTGCGCATTCAGGCGAAGGTAATCTCAGCTGCAGCTATTACCTGGAAAGATGTGATCAATCTTCCTGAATTTTTTTGCAATCAAATTAAGACTAATCGTGCACCTTTTAATGATTTCTGGGCAGTGATAAATTCGAAAAGTTCCTCCAGTTAAAAGTTAAAAATTTCACAATAAAAAAGTGTCATTTTTCTGTCCACCCCCCCAGAAAAAATTTATCTGTGTGTGCAGCCAGTGCTTTGTCGATTTTTCTGCGCAAGATGGGACCAGCAATTAGTTACGTCCATCATGGCAGATTAATTGCTCTACATAACTTGGCAAATTTGAGTTTCATGTAAAATTCAAAGCGCCATTAATACGTTTAATAGATGCTCAACCCACATGATGCTTCTGGTTGTAGCTCGGCACGGCATTGCCATAGAGCTTGCCCGACAGCAACGTGCACATCTTTATTCGCTGATCCAGTATCCGAGCTGAAACATGAGGGGATTAATCCACCGCCAAACATTATCGGGGGAGTCCTGGCTTCCACTCCAATACCGAGTTTACGTGTTCAACTGGAATAAAATGGAAAAATTTACGAGGATATATACCCCTAAAAAAGAGACAGGACAACAATGACCGATGTATCCCTTAATGATGCTGTTACAGCTCGGAGCTATCTGGCCCTGGAGCCGATAGTGCCCAACATAGTGGTGGAACATAGTTACGCTGTTCTGATTTTATGTCCGAAACTTTTATTTATGGCTGTTTGTGCACCAAATTGTTTGATGCAGTTGTCTAGTAGTTTTTATTCCCCCGGGGGATGATGTATTGAATTTAGAAATCTTTCTAGAGCCAGATTTTATTCATTGTCCTTTTTTTTATTTTATTTCGATGTTCAAATTTTGTTTCTTCTGTGGGTGATATTTGTCGCTGTGTGTCCTGCAATAAAAGTCCTTTAATAAAAATTCTGAGAAACCAGTAAAAATTCAGATGATATTGGACCAATTTGCGTTCTGGTTATGTTTTCCAGCAATCGTTATATCCATGCCACAGAAAATTCGTACGAAAATTCGAAAATTCGTACGACCGAATCGAAGATACTCATGGAGGTATGGTGAACGGTCAGAGTGTAGGAAGCATAAATGAAGTACGGTAAAATTAACTTTTTGATTAGCTTTGAACGAATACCTAAGGGCAGAATGGAAGCCATATGAAGACCCTCGGGGAAAAACCAACTTAGTCCAAAAAATAAAATTCCAAAAAATAAAAGTTTTTTCCCTCATTCCCATGGACTCAGTTGGTTCTTCCCCGAACCTTTTATTATTGCCCGTTCATTTTGTCAGGACTACGTTGGTTTTTCCCCATAGTTAATACCTTGAATTGTAGTACACCTTAGCAGCTAATAGATGGAGCTGAATTCTCTGATTTTTGAAAAAGTGAACTAAGTTCGTTTTTCCCCGAGGGTCTTCATATATTTTAGATAGAGTGTGATAGATCTGGTCTGGCAAGTTAATTATGAGTTCAGATAGACACCTAGATTTTTGACTCGCAATTGGTAAGGAAAGCACGTCCTCATGAGAATGATAGGCGGAAGAAAGGAGGTGCCTACTTGACTCCTATACATTGGGATGCAGCAGGATTTAGATGAATTTAGCAGTAAGTGGTTGGAAAGAGACCATTGATAAATACGCTTGAGATCGGTATAAGTGCTGTAAACACAGTTTTCATCCAACCCTCTAGGACTGTTTAAGTAAATTTGGGCATTATCTGTACAGTTTGTCACGACACTGCTGAGATCATTTATGTACATACTGAAAAGTATCGGTCCTAGTATGAAACCCTGCGGAACACCGCAGGTTATTTGCAAGGAATCGGAAGTTGTTATTTTATAGCCATAATTTTTGAGATCGATTTTGCAAGAAACCCCAAATAACCCAGAACAGAGCAGATGTTTCAAGCAGCGTATGGCTAACACTGTCGAATGTCATACTAAAGTCCAGAAGCACAAGAAAAGCAATGTCATGTCATGGGAATCAAGAGCCATTCGAAAATCGGTGGTAACTTTCAATAGTGTAGTTTCACAGCTACTGATCTTGCCGGAACCGGACTGGGACAACAGGGACCACATTTCGCAGTGCACATCGATTTGCTCCGACATCAATTTTTCCAGTACTTTGCCTAAGAAACATAGCATGCTTATAGAATGATAATCAGAGGGCAATATGGAGATTTGCACTTGGGTAGTGCGATAACTTTTGCTTTTTTCCACTGAAGCGAAAGTATGATTTAGTGAGGCAACTATGAAAAATATGTGTGATATAAGGAAGAACCAGGGGAAAAACCAACTTTAGGAATATGGGTGGGAGGTTGTCTGGACCAACAGGTTCGGAAAGTCCAAAATTTGGCAAAACATTGCCGAAAAATTAGGAAGTACAAATGACATTTGCATACGTTCGATACTGTTAGTATAACTAGCATAAGTCCATTACGTTGCCTCCATTATAATTGAGGCGCTCAGCGCTAAATCGGCCTAAGCCTCAATATTTGGAACAGGTAAAATTAGGTTTAAAAGAAAGATGAAAGTTTAACAAACACAAAATTTTTTTTGGTACATTCATAAACAAATTAAGCTAGTAATTTTCGTTCAATGTTAATCTAAAGAATACTTTTGTATCATTGTTTTGATAAATGTGGCTTAGGTCGTTCTTCCGTGGACTTTTTGTGGCTTAGGCCGATTTAGGCTGCTCTCACACTGCATCAGAATTTGTACGATTTTGTGCGAATTCTGATGAAATTGTATGCTATTTCATCGGAATTCGCACAAATTCGTACAAATTCTGACCCAGTGTGCGAGCAGCCTTAGTGCTGAGCGCCTCAATTGAGGCTATTAGGCAACCACCTGACAGGCTGACCTCATGGTACCTCACAGACTAATAGGCTAAGACGATAGTTTATCGTAGGAGAATGTTAATTCAAGGGCACAAATGCTCATAGCCTCAATGAAAACTTCAGACTGAATAGAAGTTCAGTTCAGGGAATGCGACGGAAGGCAGTTGCAATGCGATTGGGTTTTTGTATCGCCCTTAATTTGACATTTTGATGCGAACAATTTTTTCAAGAATATTTAAAAACTTTTCAGAGAATTCGCATTCACATTGGGGGATACCATTTTCTTATTTCCGAATTCCATAACTTTCGAATCGCATTCCAAGAAAACCCCCAGATCTTCAAGCACGGATTGACGATTAATACCCACACACATAAATTTTTTTGTTAGTTTTCTTGGACTGCATACTCCATGCAATTGACGGCCGATGAGTGTGTGGTTATACTTGTCCTCAAAGCGATAAAGCGTCAGGCCATGGCCTGCCAGCGGCCTGTGTGTAAATGAAGCTTTACGAAATCATCTCATGGGTGAAAAGGCAGCAGAATTGCTTTTTCTGAAATATAATAGTCTTAAACATTCGCGAAGAGCTTCGTAAAGAGATGGGGTCTTAAGCCAAAGATTAATGGAAGCTATAATGTAATAAACTTTAGAGAAGTCCTACTCTCTTGACCTTCACTTCGAACACCTGGCCTCGCGCAGTGCCCTTAGATCATCCAAGCGCGAGAGCAAAGGTCTTTCTGGTGACCATCAAGAGTTCATTGTCCTGGTATTTGCAGGTGCTCGCTAGTACCATTCAGCGGAGGTACTAGCGATCTTTAAGGCCTACCAAAAAATAAAATTCGAACGAAAATTCACAAGAAAATAACATTGGAAATTTTACAGGCAGCCAAGAATCTATAAGAGCACTAGACTCGGTGATAAAGCGCTCAAAGAATTTGAGCGTTGCAGAGCTGAATTAAACAGGCTTCTTAGAAGGCATAACATGACTTCTCTTAGCCAGCCAAAGGTAATGTATTATCCCTAGAACGAGTTGTCCTACTTAAAACAAAAAAAGAACAATAGGCACACCCCGAAGAGATATTGCACGAAAAATTGGCCCATTAAGGACCCCACTGCCAGATTAGGTATCCGAATGCTGCGGGTAGACGAACAACAGGAAATGTGTGAATGCCCCACTCTAGGTAAAGCTAGGCAGTGCACTCTAGGCAGCTATTTTCTAGAGGACTTAAAAGAGATCTTCAGACTAAGGGTCGGGTACTGATAACCTTAATTCCACACCCACGATATACCCAATCCACGATATACCCACTACTAAAATCGGAAAGCAGTGTGAGCTTCTAATGCTGAATAACAAGCAACGGAACTGCATGCAGCATGTCGAGCATTAATAATTACAAAATTCAATTCCATCAGCAAAGATTTCCGTGAATTTATGTCAAAAGACAGCTTAAAACCGATGGTAATTCCCCTTCCCACTCGGGTACATTATTTGACAAATACATTAGAACCGACAAGGACCTGAAATCACCCTTTAATCTCGTCGTACATTTTAATTTTTCAAATTGCTGCAATAATTTACGGCCATGTGTAGAGTGCAATTTGCCCCCGGCTGATTGTCGCCGTTGCAACGGCTTTGCGCCACCAGCGTCGCCCGAGCTACAATGCTGTCTGGAGCAATCCTAGTTGGCAGGAGTGCATTTTATGTAAACATTCTCGGCGCTTAATGAAATTTCTAAAGCCCTGACCTAATATTCCGTACCGTACCGTAACCGTAAGTGCCGTAACCTACGAACATAAGTGTTCATATGGCACCGACCTAAATTGACTTAATAAACTTGCCGAATGTTCGTTAAATTCTCGAATGGTCCGTAATGGTGCCGTAAGAATGGCACGAAACCTTAGCATCCGTTAGCTATTTAAAAAACTTGTTCACATTTTAACAATTTTTTTAAAAATTGGAGCAGTAAATGACTTGAAATATTATAATTAATATTATAATAAAAATATTATAATAATAGAATTGTCCTGAATCCAATTTTTTGATTTTTAGAAATGTTACACGGTAATATCCGTGGATGTTTCTCATTTTATTTATTGCGCGATTTTTATTCCTTCTTTCCCTCTGATCACTTCTAATCTGTTTGTAATGCTTCTACAGCTTAAATAATGCAAATAAATCTCTTAAATCTTTGTTTATGCTATCCATTTTGCACTTGTCACTTGCCACTTTACGTTTTCATTTAGGGCATCTGTCAAAATGCCGTAACTGAGCTCAGATTCGTTCAATTTTGTTACGGTACGGTACGGAATATTAGGTCCAGGCTTAACTCTTTTGAGTGCCATGAATTGCTGCACTCCACCCCGTTCGGCTGGTGCAGCTGCATCCAGCAATTAACATCGCAACAGAATCCACGACTTCTCACGCGTTCTGAATTAGATTTTTGCCATCCCAGATAGGAGCAGGATCCGTGAATATCCTGCGGTGTATGAGCTCCGAACGTGACATTATACGCGAGAATGTAAACACGCAAGCAAACACACCTCTATACGAAGCGCGGTGTTGTTGCGCTTTGTGCTTAATTATTTGACTTGAGCAGGATAAGTGTAAACCTCACCTACTAATGTTAATGAGTATTGACAATCCCCCTCCAGCAGGCAGCTCTGGGCGCGTTGACGTGTAAATTTTCACATGTTTGGATTTTGGAAATTGGTTTTGAAAATTACCTCTGGCATTGGCAATATGTAATTGCTCCACGGTCCTGGTCTAGAGCCAAACTAACGCGCGAACTAGTGGTGCGGGGGTGGTTGGTGCGGCTGCCAGGTCGGTTGAGGAAAATAACCCTCCTTGAACCAAATCAATGCCAGACGAGAACATTCGTGAGTGGATAACTTTTTGATAAAGTTAAAAACAAACATCGTTGACTACTTCCCACTCAGATTCCGACTGACGATGAGCACTAAAAGTTGATCAAAAGTTTGTCATATTCAATCACTGCAGATGAGATTGCTGATAACTTTCCCAATGGCTTTAGTTTTCCACCAACATGTTTTTATTACACTTTTGGATTTTTATCAGAAATCTGTTTGGCAACTTCTTGCCGATGCTTAGACAACTTTCTGCCATTGTTTTTCTTTAAGGAGTTTCCAATTATTCTTTCATCTTTACTAGCTTATGTTATTGTAGGATTTAATATTGTTAAGCTTGTAGGTACACATCGTTAAGCAATCTTAGGTTAAGTAAAAGTTGTTGAAAAGGACTGGAGAGATGGTATAGTACAATCTCAAATATAAATACTCAAGCGAGAGTAGTGGAAGCTCAGGGTGCGATGAGAAATAAAATGTTTGAGAATAGTGGTGAGTGAGCGGTCAAATTCAGGTACATCTTCAGAGGTAAGTCGATCTTCATTTACCTTCAATGTCCTTGAAACCTCGATACATTAGGTCGATTCCACACATTACCAGTTTTGATAACAGTTACTCTGAGGAAACCATCATTTCATCTGACGGCGGTATAACAACACATTGTCTATTTGACATAGGACGTAGACCTGAAGAGAAATGAAGAAAAAACGAAGGTGAGGCAACAATCCAGAGCAGAGCATAGGAAGAAATATAACCATCGACGAACATAACCTAGAAGTTAGTCGATAGAACAGTGTACCTTGGGTCTACTATCACAAAAAGAAACGAACAAAAAGAAGAAATAACCAGACGAATACTACTGGCTGATAGAGCCTTTTATGCCCAAAAATAATCCTGCCCTCAAGATTTGTGCACAGGAAAACGAAACTCTCACTCTACAAAACAGTAATACGACCAGTACTGTGTTATGGTAGCGAGACTTGAGCTATGGCCCAGGACATAGAGAAGCGAGTCAACAGAAGTGAGAGAAAAGTTCTCAGATGCATAATAGGCCCAACCAGAGAGAATGGAATATGGCGAAGAAGATACAACAACGACTTCTCAACTTTAATAAAAATTAACAGACTGATACTAGCCGGCCATGTAATCAGGATGGAGGACAATCGTATCCCAAAACGGCTTATGGCCTCAGAAATTTCGGGAAGTAGACCAGTAGGTAGACCCAGGAGGAGATGGATAGACTCTGTGACGCCTAACGCAGAGGCAATGATCAACATCTGGAACTGGATACATGCTGCAAGGGACCGTCAAAGTTGGAGAAATGCCCTATAGTACAGTCAATCTGTAATTTAGGTTAGGTTAGGTTAGGTTAGGTTAGGTATGGCTGAGCTTTTGGTTCAAGCCCACACACTTAGGCCAGAAGGATAGGCCCATTGTGATGCCATAGTGATCCCACTTTAAACTTGATGTTAAAATGTCGTTTCTTCGTTAAACCATCTCGAGGAAGTAATGAATCTTCTAAGTTGCGGGATCCTAAACTTCGAGATTTCCGCAAGGTTGCTTAGAAAGGGTTCACCAAATGTGGTTAGCCTTATCCTGCTTAGGGCCGGGCAGTGACAGAGGAGGTGTAGTACACTTTCCGCCTCGTCAAGGTTCTTACAGCTTCTGCAGAAATCGTGGATCAGACAGTGTCCGGTTAAGACTCCCACTATAACTGAGAGTTCTTGTCTCCCAAGGCTCAGTAATAAGGTAGTTCGCCTGGGATCATAGGAGGGCCAGGTTAATTTGGCCAAAGTGCATTTATTAAGATCCCTCCAATGCTTTTTCGGTTGTGTGATTGTGTGTTGCTTGCATCGGAGTTTAAAGGAGGCCCAAGGCATACCAACTCTTTCCTTTTCTGGAAGGAAAGTAGCGGTCGTGCCTCTCCTAGCCAGTTCGTCAGCTTTACAATTTCCCTCTATTTTTCGGTGACCGGGCACCCAAACGAGGAGGGTCCTGAACTGCTGAGCCATCTCGTTAAGAGATCTGCGACATTCAGAGGTAGTTCTAGAGCTGTTTGTGCAGGAGCGCAGGGCTTTCAGAGCTGCCTGACTATCTGAGAAGATGTAGACAGTCCGGTTCCCATCGCCTTGCTGGTTAATTTGCAGAACAGCTTCTTGTATGGCTAGAATCTCCGCTTGATATACACTGCAGTGATCGGGAAGTCGGAAGGAGATTTCAATCCCAAGTTCTGGGGAAAAAAACTCCTCCTCCCACTCGACCCTTGAGCTTAGAGCCATCAGTAAAAACGTTTATAGCATCCTGAAACCTATGTGGTCTATTTATCCATTCACGACGTGAAGGGATGTGGACTCCGTAGTTCCTCGTGAAGGTAATTTCGGGAATGCAGAAGTCGGTTTTTGTGGGGATAGTAACTGAGTTCAGTACCTTTGTGTGCCCTCCCCTGATTCCAGTCCAGAAACCGGATTCTTTTATTCTAAGGGCTGCGATGGTTGCGCTTTCCCTTGCCACGAGATTTAAAGGAGGGAGGTATAACATAACATTTAAGGCCTCTGTAGGAGTGGAGCGAAGTGCTCCTGTTATGCATAACTCCGCACATCTTTGTACTCTCTGTAATTTGTTTAACACGGTGGATTTACTCAGAGTTGGCCACCACACTAAAACCCCGTAAAGGAGAATTGGGCGGACGATCGCTGTGTAGATCCATCGCACAATGTAAGGGGAGAAGCCCCATTTATTACCAATGGATTTTTTGCAGGCGAAAAGCGCGATGTTTGCTTTCTTAATGCGCTCTTCTGTGTTTTCATGCCAGAGGAGTTTCTTGTCCAGGATTACTCCCAGATATTTGGCACTGTTGTTAATTTTGAGCCTAATATTGTTAAGCCGGGGGGGTGTTAACGGAGAGGTCTTATACCTCCTTGTGAAGAGGACCAGCTCCGTTTTTACTGGGTTAACGCTGAGTACGCGGGTAGCAGTCCAGCTTGAGAGGGTTTGTAATTTTCTGTAATTTAGATTTGCAAAAATTGCACTGTGGATTTTTTTTCCATAAATCGTTAGGGGGTCATGAAAAAAGCTTAAACCCAGTTATTTGACCTTCTACTCTTCGGAGTTTTTTGGAAAACCCAAAAAGTTATTTGAGGTGTTTTTCTCTGAATCAGTGCACTTTAGAGAAAAACTTTTTTAACAAAAAATATAGAGGACATCGTCATCTACAATTAATGTCTGTGAGTCAATTCCGTACGACTTGAAATGCAAAAGGTAGGGGGCGCTAAAGTATCAAAAAAAGTGTTATTTCGCTTTTTCACCCAAAAAAAATATTTTTGTCGCAAAAAACCACTTTTTCGATTCTTGTAGACGACGATGTCCTCGACATTTTTTGTTAAGAAAGTTTTTCTCTAAAGTGCACTGATTCAGAGAAAAACGCATCAAAAAACTTTTTGGGTTTTCCAAAAACCTGCAAAGAGTGGAAGGTTACAACTCTGGGTTTAAGCTTTTTTCTTGACCCCCTAACTATTTATGAAAAAAAAAAAATTCCACGGTGTAATTTTTTCAACAAACAACCTTTTTTCACGACAGATTGACTGTACTAACTAGAGGAGGCCAAGGCTCGATTTGGGTTGTAGCGCCATTGGATGGATGGATGGATAGTACTCTTGGCAAGTCACTAATCTCCCAATAAAATTCATTTATGTACAGGCTGAAAACATTGGTTCTAGTATGGTACCACGCGTGATTCGTAAGCCTCATTTTACACGATGTTTCCACGAGAAGTTTTCTGCAAGTTTGCTCGGTTTGCAGGGTTAGCGGTTCAGGAAACTTCTTGTTTCGTGTTTCATCGTGTAAAAAGGGCCTAAAGGATCCAAAATCGAGCCCTATTCTTTGAGATCGATTATACTAGTAACTATGTAGTTTCTAGAAAGCTAAGGCTAGCACTGCCAGATGCCCTATTGAAGTCAAGAAGCACTAGAAAGGCAATGTCATCAGACTCAAGAGTTATCTGCAAGTCGGTGGGCACCCTCAGCAGTGTTGTTTCACAATACTCCTTTTGATAAAACCCTAACAAACAGGGACCACGTTTCACAGTGCCCTCCATTTACCATCAAATTAGTTTTTCCAGTAATTTGCCTAGGGATTCTACTCTGGAAAAAAATGTAATTTTCAGAAATATCTTCCTGGCAGTTACGGCGCTCCCAGCTTACACCGTCCTTACTTTTCATAAGAAGCACGGTAATTAAACGACTCAAAAGCTTGCGCGAAAACAATTAACAAATTCTTGATTACGGTCATAACAAATTTTTACATGCAATTTTATCATATTAAAAACGCTTGAAATATTTCCCAACAATTCTCCGCAATAATAAAATATTTGCGGCCGCCGTTTTCTTACCGTAAAGCTATGAGGATTTGTCCTTGTCCGTTTCAGTTATTCCGCGTCAAGATAGCGCTAACACCACGACAAATATGCGATAATCTCGGTTTTATATCTCTTAAAAAAATGGAAAATTATTAATAAAACTTGGGGAAAAAATGAAATAGGTTGTCATTATTCACGTTACAACTTTGCTCGTGTTATCCTTGGTGGTCGGCATCGGTGGTTTCCAGGACACCAGAAAGAGAGGGAGAACGGGCAGTGGAGCCGTGTACACTATGGACGATATCCACCACAAGACACATTCAGTTGGAAGTTGTAAAAAAGGATTTAAAAAAGGAGCCCCATAAAGGGCGGCACGGAAGTCGTACGTCGTCGGTGGTTATTTAGATTTTTCCTTGAATGTGTTTTTCTTGTGCTTTTAGCCGGATATGGACCAATAAAGCTTTTATGAAGCACGTTCGGACGTAAGAACGTAAAATGTCATCATTATGAGCCTGACGTCGGTCGTCGCGGTCTCTTCGTGACCCTTTTTCTTCCTTTTGTAGACATCGAGAGTGCCCTTGCAGGAGCTTTAAAGTGTCAGGTTAAAAGATGCCGGCTGTCGTAAGGACATACTTACCTGGAAATGAAATGAGGGCTTTATTAAAGTATTCCTAGGCGAAAGCCGCTAGCGTAAAATGTTTACGAGGCATAAATCTTGTAAAAACCTATCAAGATTTCATATCTCGCTCCTTGTATTATTCGCTTGGCTGCATTTGCTCGAATACCATGAGATTCCTTCGGCTGAACACCTTGGCTCTACCGGATACTCTCGCACGGCTCTCCAACTTCTAGCCAGGACCTCCTCCAGACAAATAGAAGCGCCTCCTGAATTTCTGCTTCCAATATGAAACGTGGCCGTCATTACTGGCCTCATATATTATGCTTTATGATAAGACGGGTCCCTTGACACTTGGCTCACCGCCCGCACAGCCCCTGGCAGGCTTCCGGGGTGCACCAATTCGTCTAGGTAATATAGGGGAACAGGTGATGTATGGCCTCAATTTACCAATCGAGTGTGAATATGAGCCGTAAAATTTGATTCGCCCTTTCGGCTTAGCCGGAACGACCCTTGTTACGGGTTTTTGTTTATGCTTCGGTATATCGGGGGCACACATGGTCCGGCAGGTCCAGTGTCGTGTCCTTAATGCGAGTAATTTTTCCTTGACATGAGAGGCGATTGTAAGTGATTTTATTAATAATGTCCGAGGTGGCATTAACATTTATGATCAAGCAGCCCGCACTGTTTACTAAATTCAACCTTAACCGGTGAATAAACTACACGGCAATGCTCACGATTTGCCGGGGGCTGGATTTGTTTGAGAAGGCATGGAAGTTTATTACTTGTGTTAAGGTGGATATAGTATTTCATTATTTCCTTTCACTAATAGTAAAATTGAGTGTAGTAATCGTGATGAAAATTGATTTTGATATTTATATAGGGGCACATTACAAGCGTGTGGAATATGTACATTGTACATATGTATGTTGTTTTCTGAATGCGATTGTTTATGACAATTATATTTTCGGGTATGTAGTATTATAGAAATGATGTATACAAGTTTACCTAACCCAAGTTTACCGTAGTCCAAAGAAGTCAAGATGATCGATTATAAATCGAACAACTACATTGTGCAATAATTTAATTGTGCAAGCTACTCGAGTTTCTTATTAGGAGTATAAAAAAAAAATCACCGTTTTCCAATAGATGGCGCCAGAGAAAGATGGAACAAAGCTGTGGATAATAAGGCATGTCGCACGAAAATGCTGAGAGTGCAAGAATGACGTGTACCAACTATTTATCGACATCAAGGAAGCATACACCAGCATCGACCGATCTATGGAACAATGTTGGATCTAAACATCCCCTTATTGACAGTGAAGCTAACGAAAATAGCAAATATAAGGTATACAGTCTCAAAACAAGGAGAACTGAAGAAATCCTTGCCAGTCAAGCAAGGCTTAAATCAGGTCGATGGTTTTGACAACCATGGTATTTTATGTTTGCCTAGTAATTCGCAAAGTAACATTGACGCGAACGCAGCCCTGCTTAACAAATCAAAACATTGGCAGGATATGCCACTGATATGTCTAAATTGGAGAAGAATGTTCTCCGAAGGATATACGGCCCACTTATACCAAGAGTGTAAACTACCAACACATGCTAAGCTACTGCATTTACTGCTGCTGATCATGTTCAAAGAATAGACGTCTCAAGGATGAAGAACACAAGCCCTGAATGTACTGCCAGATGGGAAAAGACCAGTTGAGTCTGTGGGCTAATCTGGTGAGACGAGTGGGCTAATCTGGTGTTGCGAAGGCAGAGGGCGTTTTTCGATGGAGCAGTCTTTATGATAGTAAGTATAAAAAATTTTCAGTGCTGCTACATTTCTACGGTGGTGGTTGATTGTGGAGCAAACGGTGTCGTTATCAATTAATTTTTTGCTCCTTATCTAACCATCCCAACGAGGGAGTTGTATTCGAGAAGAGACCGAATATAGGATTTATTAATAACAGCATAGGCTGATGGCTGGGGGAGAAACTTGCACCTCTTAAGAAATTCCAAGCCTGCGATGCTTATTTGGCGATTTGAAATATGTTGCATGAGGGGAGGGGGTGTAGGGAGGGTTCAGCCATTATTTAAACTTCACCACGGTTACGGATGGAGAGGTGTTCAACTGTTTTTTTTTTTTTTTTTTTTTTTTTTTTTTTTTTAAATAAGACAGTACTTGGTTTTGGTGGGGTTGAATTTGACACGTCTGGGTAAACTCCGTGCAGAGGCTTAGCCGCATTGCTTTAAGACAATTATCGGGTCCAGTGGATTTGATGGCGTCGAGTTCCTTGAGGAGGTTCCTTGTACACCTCGCGAGTCCTGAAGAATACCTTGTACATTGAATGGGCGTTGTGCTCGGAAACAGGGGGTAGCATATCAGTTTCGGGTAAAGAATATTCAGTAGGTATCGAATGAAGATGACGATAACCGCCTCCCTGAAGGCAAATTGAATTCTAAAGAATCCTGCTTTCTCAATTCCTTATTCTTGCTTGGCTTGAATCAAACGATCGGTATGTCTAACGGATTGGGAAGGCACTTAGCTGTTGTATTATTTACTGACTCAGTCAATATGACTGTCTAACCCAGTCCAATAATCCTGACGTCTGTTGACAATTACCACCATCCTCTCTTGCTTAATTATTGCTTCCACTCAGTGTACAATTCTTGTCCGGAGGTGGTAACTGGTTTTAGGCCATACTTTATGAAGCCTTCGTTTCTTTGTGTACATTTTGAGCGCCGAAGAAGAGACTGAAAAACCATTATAAAGAGAAAGGACTCTCAGTTCATTTACTAATTACAATAGCAGTTTTCGTTCACTTCAACTTTAGGGTTTTTTTAACGAGGATATCAACTTCAGCTACTTATTTTTTGGAGAAAGAGCTAAGTGAAATTGGCATTTTTGTAGGTCAGTAGGTTCTCGTGGGCACGACATCTAGCTCTTAAGATGAAACTGCTTTGGGGCATTCCGAGTCGTCATTTTGAGTGTGTCGAACTTCTTTTCTGAAGGCTTTTCAAACCGGCTGGAGTCTTCACCCATTTCACAGGGTTATTATAGCCTGGAGAGGATCCAGAGGATCTAACCCTCTTCTTATTAAGAGATTGCTATCCCTCTTCGCATCAGGGCCGACGCCGAATACGGAGTACCAGCTCCATCCAGGATCATCTAAAAAGTTTTCGGGGTTGCGCCACCCGTCTTCGTAAAGCGGACGTCCTGCTGGGACTATATGTTTGGATCGTTGAAAGATTCAAAAACTTTTTTATAGGTATCTTTATTGATCCTTCAGCACGATTGTTTTGACTTTTTGATTCGAGTTTCAACAGCGAAGTAGATTAAACCTACATACAACCGGCCACTCAAATCTTAGGGATGACAAACTTGATAATATAGTAAATTAGTAATGCCAGTATTTTTGTTAAGCTAGCACTAAAATACCATTGCTGCCCCATCCATTGTCAGAATTTATTTAACTACAATGAGTCTTCATTACAAAAAGGAGTCATTTTCACATTTTTCTCAGATTATTTGATTCATTATTTTAATTTTTTTGATATTTAACAAAAAAATACATGTTTCTCAAAATGCATTACCATTTTTGCTCTAAATAATTTCAAGCTGTGTTGCTCCTTTTTAAATGTTTCTGCATCCATTTGTCTCCATAATAATTTCGCCAGCCTCATAATAGTTGAATTATTGAATCCTACTGAAATTATTTATTGAAAACTGATCGATAAGCCCCTCAATTGAGGCCAGTTCCATTCACCACCACCACCACCACCAGCCAACGCATGGTGCGATAAAAGTGTATCCTTAACGAAAACATGAATCCTGGGAGCTTATAAAAAATTTCCATTTAATATTTATGAGCTTCGCACACATTTCATTAAATTTCGCTCCCAATACAGATTTATGATATCAAATAATTTTTTTTCATTCCTTATTGAACGGTGAAGAGTTGATGCCGTGATAATAGTGTCGTTGAAAGGATTACTTACAGTGCAGAGGTTAATTGCTGGACCACTCACTGCTAAGCGACAAGTTATTGGACATGAACGAACGTAGTTGTCCTCTTCAGGATGTGCAAGCTGTCTGGACTGTGTGCGGTGGCTTTCTAGATGATGGCAGCGCTATTCGATCGGAAATTCCAGAAAGTCCTTTTGGTCCTGGAACTCCATCTTTTTTGTGGCTAATTAATTTCATATCACATCTGGCACCGACGGACGTGCGGTTCACTTATCTAAGCAGAAAAGTGATAAATGATGATTCCAGCAGTTTCGGATGAAAGCGTCTGCGGATAGTTTTCTTTGCCATTGGTTCCATTCATTTTTAGATTACAGCACAGCATGAGCGTCGATGCTTTGTCTATTCATAAAAATTTAGTTTTTATCTATCTTATATTTTTTTTTTGCGCAATTAAATTTCAATAAAAACGACTTTTCTCGTTTTATAGTTCTAGAGCATCTTCCATCATTTATAACTTTGATCTATTCATGTTTCTGTGGAGTCTGAATTGAATAAACTTTACAACTTACAATACTAAATTAAACTTCTCGCATGCATTCTCTCTCCCAATATCATGTACGAACAGCCTTCGAAGCATCCTTTTCTTTCTGACGCACAATCGATAGTACCAGGGTCCAGAGGAATTCTGCATGTTTCAATTGACGACAAGGCTGTTGTTGCTATGCTGCAGTTGGTAAATCTTAATGATTACCCAGCGACTTCGATTCCGTCGAATAACTCCTGGTCGTTTTTCACAGCAAGTTCCCGAGTAAAATAATTTAGTGGGCTCCCGACATGAAAAGACAAAAAGGCGCCCACCGTAGTAGTATTCACGCTCCCGATACAGGTACAAAAATCTAAACATGCGTCTGCTATAAAAGTTTTTACGCCTCTGCTACAGATATGAACGAATGAAACGACCGTCCCAAACGCGGGTGTCGTTTTAGCAAGCGCTCTCCCAACTTAGTACTAACCACGCCCAATGCTGCTTCTCTTCGGCAAATGAACGAGAACTGGTCTATTGAGTATGCTAATGGGACCCTTTGTAGTCACCTAGATAATTGGCCGTTTTCTTCGTCCTATACAATTTTTGTAACATATAATTTTGCTCCCTTTAATTTAAAAAGAGATAGATCGTAATGGGCTTCGTTTGGATCGTTAGGTGCGTCCTTTATTCATAAGTGTAGTGTACTGGTTTGGGGAAAAGTGGAATTTTTACTTAGGCAAACGTGCCTCATTTGGATGCCATAGGCATTTTGACAATGTGACAAGAACGGGTGTGTCTTATTTTTACATGGGTCTACACTGAGCAGATTTCGATCTTCTTCTTCATTGCTTTCGACAATTCCTTAGTAAATGACCCGCCTCACCAAAGTTCCAGCATCGGAGCCGACTATGTACTTCTGGGGTAGTGATTCCGTTGCCCACTTAGGCACACCAGGGGGCCCATTGTAAAGCCATTCTAGTGTTGGGAAAAAATTCCGGCCATTTCAAGCCATTTGGAGCTTTTAATAAAGCAAGCAAGAACTCCAGTGTTTTGCAGCTCACTCAATCGATCAAGGAAAGGTGAGCCGATAATGATCCCTCTTTTCCTCGCGAGGGTCGGATATTTCCAGAGAAGATGGGAGACAGTTTTTCCCTCATTTTCATAACCACAACTTTTGCATAAGTCGTTGTGGGGGATTCCGAATCTTTCAGCGTGGGACAGTGACCAGTAAGCACTTTCACTACATAGCTTATCTCTTTTTTGTTCAACTGAACAAGAGATTTCGAACTCTTCCCAGGGCACAGCGGTGAGTCCTCCTGCTCGAAACGATGGAGGTATTTTATCAAGAAATGCACATGCAATGGTCGTGACTGAATTCAACACGATTCCTCGAAATCCATGTCCGCACTTTTGGTAAAAGTTTGTGGGTCCACCGTCTCTTAACAGATTCGTCCATTTCTCTTGCCTTCTGTTACGTAGGCGCAATGCGTTTTCTGCCACCGCGCTGTATTTGGCTTCCCTCTAACATGATCTGGATCATAGAGGCCCCATGCTTCCTCCCGCCAGTATGTCTGTGGGGATCATCCCGCTATCACGCACGTCCTATCGTTGGACATGGTGCTATATTCAGCACGCGCGGAGGGCGTTTAGTCTGTATAGCTATTAGCCGCCACTCCAGCGAGTTGTTTCTCAAAATGCCCCGATGCCAGAGTCGCGAAATGGTTGGAAGTAGGTGGAATAAAATATCGCGGCCAGGTTGTGGCAGCTCCTTCCTACTTGTCTCTCTCTCCTTTCTACTCTCTATCTTCCGACATTCTATACGAAAAAAAAAAAAAATAGTTTGTCGAACAGTACAAAGGGGCTTGCCCTAAGCCTCGAGTCTATCACATAAAAAAAAAATATCCGTTTGCTGATCAAAACAACTCAACGCTTTAAGGCCACGGTTTAATCTCCAGTCTCCCAATTCTCTCTCCCGTTCGCGCGCAATTAAATCTCATCGAAGCGTCGTTCCAAGATCGCAACCCCGATCTGAAGCACAAACTCGATCGCAATTGCTTCTTTGTCGAGCTGTAGCCTCAACACATCATTATATATTGTTATCCACACGAAAGGCCCAGTAGGATCCCTGCGGAGCTCCTCATTCTGATCTGTGCACCGTCGTCGGCTCATCTTCGGATTTACAATGAAGGGACATGTCTTCTTTCCTTTTTAGGTAGAAGACCCTACCCACTCGGGATCAACACGATCCGGCAGCACTGTCCGCCGTTGATGGGGAAGGAACGCCTGATATTTGGATATCCACTTCTTCTTCTTCTTCTTTGATCCGTTAGCTGGCGGTTAGAGCGGGACGTCCCCGCCACGGAAACGCTGCTGTCGGTGCCGCTTTGAAAAATGCGGTTTCTTGCCTAGTTTCCTCATGCACCTTAGGACCAGCTACTTCCGTTAGCCCGCAATGCCAGGGTTACGATGGGTTCAGAAACTTCCGTATCTGCGTTACGCATAGTGCCGCAGGTGGAGCAGTTGACTCCACTCTGCTAACAATCGTTTATGACAGTTTCTGTTCAGTTTAAAGCCAAGACTGCCACATTGACTTCCATTATCAACACTGTCGCTTTCTTAATCTCTGCTGATGACCGTCCTTGTGCTACCTTTATCACCAGCAATGTCTTCAAAAGTTCTGCCATGCTTACCGCCGTCTCTTCTGAATCTGTTTCTACCTCGTCGTCAAACATGTAAATTTCAGGATCCTTCCCTTCGTTCGCCATAGCTTCTTGAATCATGTCGGCTAGGGAATTATACAAGCGATTATTTAATTCCCCTTTTAAATCTACAATGGGCAAATCCACCGATTAGATTTTGATCGAGCTGGAATTTGCAACGATATATGCAGTAAGTTAACCCGCGCGCCATCTATTAGTTAGAATATGTACGAACTGTAACTTTAAGCTTCGAAGTTTCTAGAAAGTTTGGATCATGGATAGAGGATCCCCAGAGCGAGATGGAAATATCTAGGAATTTGAAAAGCAGGGAGCTTGTGTAAATGTATAAAGGCAGTGACGGCGGTATTTAGAATCAGTTTTAATAATTGAACAGTAAGAGCCCTGTAGTCACGTAATAATATCTATACTAACTTCTGCAGTTTTAACCAAGATTTTCAATGGTAAACCAACAGGAAAAAGAAGTGTTAGACGAAGAAGAAAACGGCGGATGAATAACGTTTTCGAAGACATGAAATTTAGGTATAACCAATTATAAACAGCTAATATCGCGAGTGTCAAAATTGTTTTAATTACTAAACGAGTTCTTTAATTAGTTTTCACTTCTATTTCAACATTCCTTTTTCTTTGAATCAACACCTTCCATCACACCATTCTTTGCACACATTCCTGCTTATTATTATCCCCTTCCACTTCTACCTTATTCATGTCAAAACGTACAAAAATCTCACACCAATTTCAGGTGTCTGACTGTCATATTTCGTGTTCCAGTAGAAATCATTAATTACGAAAATGAAATACACACGACACATTCTATAAATACACTTCTATAGAATTAAATTTATTGTTCAACGATAAGAACTTTTCGCAGAAACTCGAAAATGCTTTTTAATAAGCTCGTTAGCATAAAAATAAGCAGGAAGCCTTTAACGTCACCATTCACTTCGCATCAACTTCCTCTGATTATGAAAGGGAATGGAAAATGTGTATTGTATATGTGTCACTGCACGAGTTCACTCCGGCATTATTATATGGCATCTGAATAGGACATGGCACGTACAAAATGACTCTTTCAGTTGTTCTACTCTTTAATAATAAAAAAATATGTATGTATGTACGAATTGTAACAAAATATTTTCATTCAAGCATGTTGAATACCAAGAAGAGTCACAATTTTCGTAATTGCATCCCTTAACATGAAAAGCCCTTGTTTTACAGGCTGTTTAAGATACAGGCGAATATCGATTAGCGAGATTCAAATTTCCTTCCATATATGCATACACACATTTGCATATTATCTAGAAGTTCTGGTAGAACCTTCAAAGGAGTTATGATGTGTACTGAAGGTGGCTTATTGTAACCAGCACCCCTCGTAGTCCTCTTAAAGATCATCATAGTAAGAACAAGCAACTTCTGCATACTCATGATATTCTCCTGGAGAATATTATCCTTCTTCGATGCACTTTTACACTATGCTCCAAGGGAAGGATGTTAATAATTTACAGCACCTTATTTAGTGGCTTATGTGAGACTTCTTTTGTCCGGGAGTGAAATGTTCCTTCTAACATCATAACTCAGGAAATTTTCTCGATAAACCCTTTTGTACTGCCTTTGGTATTTGATGTCACTTGGTGGTTCTTTGTCATGTAAATTAGAAAATTCACTTTAAGTTAAGTTTCTTGCACATCGCTTTATCCTGTCATGCAGGGATAACGTGTGCTATTATTATATGGATTAGAGCACGTTCAATGTCTGGTTTCAATATATTGAAACAATTTATTTCTCTCTCAGGAAATTGAAAATTTGTGGTGTTTTATTCAAGGTTTCTTCTTTTTCTTTAAAATCCTCTCCAGTAGATTTAACAGGGGGGCAAATGGCCAACAAAGACTTCATAAGGTGGTGGCATCGTATATGTCACTTCTGTCAAAACCGGAGAAGTGTCACTGCAGACGAACTCCTAGCAGCTCTGTTAGCAAGACTTAATTAACCCTACCTCCCGCGGTGCCCCTAGGGTACAACTCATAGTAGGTGGAACTTACTTTTGTCACAAGCAGAAACACAAGGAGACCTAGGTATCACCTGATGGTAGAGCGAGATCACGTGGTCATCAGCCGCAGATGGAGAACTATTCTAGAGATTGTCAGGAGCTTCAGGGGAGCAGACACTGGAAGCGACACCCATTTGTTTGTAGCAACTATTCGCCTTAAAATCGCCGCAATCAGAAACGTTCAACGCGATGCTATAAACCGTAGACGGTTTAACGTAGACCTTCTGCGGGAGAGCATTAAAAGGCGAGAATTTGCTGGAGATCTGCAAACAAATATTAAACCAGCCAACCGTTTCTGACGACACAAATATTGAAGAGATGTGGAGTACGACAAAGGGTGTTATATTGACAAGACTGGATCTCGGATACCACCTGGCAAAATATAGAACGCAGAAGGGGCCTCAAAAATAGCGTACAATCTAGAAGCATCAACTTGAACACGAATACTCCCAATTACACCGGAAGGAATCGTTCGGCGTGATAAAAGACAGCAGATAAATGAGCTCGCAGAACAAGCGGAAATCACAGGCAAAAGTAAAATGCTGTACCAAATTACTAAATAACTCTCAGGAAACACTCTACCAAAAGGCATGCCGTTAAAAATACGGATGGTTGGCTGCTGTGCAGCGACGAGGAGCAACTCCAAAGATGGAGAGATAACTTCTTCGCCGCCTGGAGCATTTCATTTGCACAGGAACCTCAGGAAAACAGCAACAATGCACAGCTGATAAGAATCAACTCCCAGACCTCATCCGAGACGGAAATAGTAACGCAATTAATGTAATGGCCAATGGTAAAGCAGCTGGAAAAGGTGGCATCCCGCCAGAATTGTTCTAAGCATATTCAAGCCTCATAGCAGACCCGCTACAGCCAATCTTGGCAAAAAGCATGAGACACCTGTACCTTTCCGGACTATTGGATCTTCGATAAACACGATGGGGGACGGAACAGAAAACGGCAAGATCACTGAACTTTGAGTTCGGTGATCGATAGTGTTCCGACTGATCGTGTTTATCGTGTGGGAGGTTGTTGTGTGACTTTGCGTAAAACTTGGTAATTAAGTTTACGCGGTCACCACAGGTATCTTAGTCAAAATACCAAAAAAGGGGGACCTAAAATATGTGACAAGAGAAGAGGCATCTGTCTATTATCTACTCTGGGTGAAATTTTGCCCCACATTATATTATGAAGGGTAAGAGAGTTAGTTGACCGAACGCTTAGTAGACGGCAGGCTGGATTCAGAAAGGACCGCTCCTGCATAGACCGTACTAACACTTTGAGAATCTTACTGGAGCAGTCTACTGAATTACGATCCCCCCTGTACCTTGCTTTCGTAGACTATGAGATAGGGTTCGACTCGGTCAATAGGTGCTATATATGACAGGCACTACTGCAACGTGGATT
Source organism: Thereva unica (assembly GCA_949987705.1). Taxonomy (NCBI): domain Eukaryota; kingdom Metazoa; phylum Arthropoda; class Insecta; order Diptera; family Therevidae; genus Thereva; species Thereva unica. The sequence continues at coordinate 135,671,036 of OX465282.1, forward strand.
GAAAGAGAAAATAATGCAATTCACAAAAGCTCTTTACAACAATACCAAATTCAGAGTTCTCCATAATGGCGAAATTAACCGGCAGCTTTGAGGCGAATTGAGGAGTACGACCAGGATGCCTACTTTCGCCTTTACTATTTCTTATAGTAATAAATGACATCCTTGTCGGTGCTCTAGATGTATAACAGGTGTCATACAAACGGGACTGCCAGACCGCCTTAAGGAACTCCACTACGCGTAAGATATCTATTTGCTGGCCCACAGACACCAGGATCTCAGGAACTGGTAGATAAATTCTGCTGCCTCGGTAGTATTATTACCGAAAATGGCGAGCCAGAAGAAGATGTCAGTTACAGAGTAAATAAAGCACGACGCGCATATGCATGCCTGTTTCGCATATGGAGATCAACAAAGAACTCAACTAACACCAAATTGCGGCTGTTCAGCTCCAACATCAGTACTTGTATTGTCGCGAAACATGGAAAGTCATCCAATTCATCACAAGGCGCCTACAAGTTTTCATCAACAGATGCCTGCGTCGTATCCCAAAAATCCGCTCGACAGATAGAATTTCAAACGAAGAATTATGACGCTGTGCCGGCCAAGAAAGGATAGACCACCAAATCAGGCGAAGGAAATGAAATTGGGTTGGCCACACCTTGCAGCGAGAAAACTAAGATCTAGCCAAACAGGCCCTTGACTGGAATCCGCAAGGATCCCGCGTAGTCGGAAGACCTAGAACAACGGGAGGAGAACCCTACTAGCAGAGGCCGCCACAACTGGTAGATAATGGTCGGAGCTGAGAGCTGTCGCGCAAAACAGAGTCCGCTGGAGGGCAACTGTTTCCCACCTATATCCCATGAGGGATTAAAGAGCGTAAAGTAAAAGTAAGATCAAGATTTTGTCGGTCAGTTTTAAATTTGTATGTTTTGCATACAAGCAAATTTATTGATCAAAGTACAAATCTAATCATAAAAACTTTCCGAAATAAACATGTCTGACAACAATTTCTCGCAATCAGTTTATAATTATCCCATTTTAAGTGGTAATAAATAGGTAATATAGAAACAAAATCATATTGACAATACGCTTCTTCCAAACAATGGTTTCGCCAAATTCAAACAATCCTGAATGAATTGGAGAGAAAAATCAATTTGCTAGCAATCAATATCCATCCAGTCACGCAATCCAATGGCCGATGTTTTAAAATTACTATAAATCCACATTTGCCTTGATACGCTGCCATACATACAATACCCCGAAATATATGAGTTTGCACTCACGTGTTTGCACCAATAATGACTCCATTTCATTTAATTTCCAACTGCAATTCACAAATTCGTTATCTGCTCGAAAATCAGCAACAGCCCTGGCAATCTAACAAGGGTTATTAAGCCCTTACCAGAGACTTACCGAATGTTCAACAAAAGTGAATACTATGCCAATAATATTATGATTGTTCTGTTATTTTTATGGTTGCGGCTTGTTCGGTTGGTTTACTACCACCATATTTGATTACGGGCCTTTTAAAATATCAGCTCTGAGTGAGATGCATTATCCGAGGAGCAAATCCATTTTGTCCATTAATACATGCTAATACGATTCATCAATAAATCTGAATGATACTTAATTTGCTTTTAACGTGATTTTATGAGAGTTTTCGAATTTAATGAAGTTTTATGTTTTTTTACTACTCGAATACGTAAAGAACGTGGACGAGAATTTTTTTAGTTTAGAGTGATAAAATGATTTATTTATTAAAATTGCTTTAAGCTTTTTATAACACATTCGTACAACAGGTTGTCGTTCATATATTATTGAGTTAATAACAAAATGAATATCTGCTAGAAATAATTAGCATCTCGAATTAATGGGAACAGCTCAAAGATCGAGATCGATTAACGAATATTATTTTATACGATCGATGATCTGAGACTTCCATGATGTGGTCTTAGCAGAAATTACATACGGATCCAAGCCTTAGCTGGGTGATTAGCAAAAAGATGTCTGACATCTTTGAGAACTGATACTGAAGGTCTCATATATGCGGGAGTGCGGATTCAGTGGGTAGGATATCTTCCCCACGGCCGTCACTAGTGTGGGTATTTCATGTTGTTCACCTGCAGTCTTAGTGGGTATGTCTTCTGTCGAACTTGATGTTTCCTGAAGGTATTCTTTCAGGTAATCCTTGGTCGTTCAAACCATCCTTTGCTTGACCATTCGTTGCTGGGTGAAGAGGAACCCGAAAAAAACTTGCCTGATTATATTATTTTGACAGAAATCCTCAATTTCTTGTGACTGATGGAATTATCACCCGTTGTCCCCATAAAAAACAGCTCTTTACACAAGAGATCTCATTTCGTCATGTTCAAAATCCTGGTTGACGGTATCTGGCTACCCCTTTAACCCCCAGTGAACCACACGTGATAAAATGGAATCCTTCCAAGTGCGCTCGATGATGTCTTTGGCTTGAGGTATCGGTGTGATGAGTTGTTCTATCATAAGAACGATTTCCTCCACATCGTGTCGATTCTCTGTATTACCTTGTGGCAGGCGACTGAAAGCATCGAGCTGAGCTATTTTCGGTCCAGGTGCAGTTCGAAATTGTAGGCATTTAGAAAAATACCCCAACGTAGCATCCTCGGAAAAAATATATTCGGAGCGGTTTATGATCGGTGAATTTACCATGAAAGAAGAAATCATAAAGAGATGTCTACCATGCATGCTATCGTACAATACTTGAGAGAGAGGAGGAAGAACAGCACAATATCAACGACAATATGGGAGCAAATTAAAAGCATCATAAAAGGGGCAGCAGGAGAGGCTCAGCCTAGTGCCTCTAGACTAGAACTGCCTAGTTTGATCAGAAATGCAGAGTCGCAATTGTGGAATGAAACCAGCCAGCGGGAGCACATCACTAGGCCAACAAGAGCAAGGATGGAAGTCCCAAAGCAAAAAAGAAAAATCGCAGACAAGATTTGCAGAAAGATGAAGAGAGAATATCTAAACAGGAGGATTTTACAGATACAGACTTCAATGAAGGGAGAACTAGACAAGCGTACAAAGAAACTCGCCAGGACAGGGAAACGGACATCTGCAAAGACTTAGATGGGACCCTATTAGCAGACACTGATAGGATAAAAGAAAGGTGGGACTATTTCCAGAACCAATTGAATCCTACTCCGATACTTAACGAGGATCCAATGTTAGGCATTTTTAAAGAAGAGGGTACATGTTCTTTGTTGGAGAGTATGGAGAGGGCTGCTACATTCCTACGGTGGCTCAAGGTGTCTATGGAGGCGCGAAAGGGGCCATCACCAATGAGTTTGAGGGCACGATTTTGCACCTTGTCGAGACAAACCAAGGTGGTTTTTGGGGCGCCTGCCCAGATATGTGAGTTGTATTCGAGGCGCGGCCGAATGTAGGATTTGTAGCCAATGCGGCTGGCTGGAAGAGGAACTTGCATCTCTTGAGAAATCCAAGGCATTGGGAGGCTTGTTTGGCGATTTGGAATATGTGATCGTTCCATCGCAGATGCTCCGTTAAAGTTACCCCTAGGATGTTGAGAGTTGAGTCAGCCGTTAGATTCTCTCCATCCACCGAGACAGGAGGAAGGTCGGTACAATTTTTGTTGGAGATCAGACAGTGCTTCGTTTTTGTGGCATTGAATTCGACGCGGTTCATTTCGCTCCAATGAAGAATCGATTCGATATCCCGGTTGATCGAAGCCGACATCAGTTGACGGTGGTAAAGACAAGGTCTGGCACTTGCTTGTCTTATATTGTCGAAGGAGTAAGAGAAATTTAGAGTACCGTCATCAGCGAAGCAGTGAAGTGGGTTGGAGGGGATTGAGAGCAGATCATTAATGAAGATTAGAAAAAGTGCGGGTGAGAGAATTGACCCCTGGGGAACTCCGGCCGAAATGGCGTGGGGGTTGGATTCGACACCATCCAATACTACCTTGATTGAACGGCCTGAAAGAAAGCTCTTAATCCAGTTCCTTAGAACTGTAAAGCATTCAAGATTCATTCGATATCGTTTCTAAAAAACCAAACACACATACATGCAAAGCCTTCGAGATTCCATTTCAAAAAGCGATTCGTTATAGCGTTCCTTTTTTATCATTTTCGATAAAGTTTTCGAATTGTTGTCGATTTCGTTATCGAAGAAAGCTTTCGCTTTTTATGAATCGCTCTCGCTTTCATATCGTGTCGGAATGTTTGCAGGGACTCGTTACCTTCATCTGAATGTGTAGTATTTAAAAAAATCTTGCAACTTGATTTTGTTCCACTTCCATATAGCCGATCAACTTCAAATTTTGCACTTACGTATAGTTCGCGTGACAAATGAGATCCGACCATTTTGTAAAAAAATCAAAATGGCTGTTGCAAGATGGCAACCGAATTTTGAAATTGGGCTCCCCGACCTCCGACATGGGTATCAAATGAAAGCGTATGACAACTAGAATACTCTTTAGCTACTGTCTCGATTTCTATCGACGGACAGTGGGACAAAATGCCAAAAAGCTGGCCAAAAGTCGAAAAATCGAAGTTCGATTTTCGAACTTTTTGCCTGATAAATATCTAGTAGGAGACCCCTGCCACACATTAAACCGGTTTATGGCGGTCAGGTGTCCTTTTTCTCTTCGCAGGATCGGTTCAAAAGTGACCGTTGCAGCAAGTGCTTGTGTGAATTTTTAAGCCCTTGACGAAGCTGCTATTTGTTATGCGTGCTATTCTACCGTGCGAAAATTTATTAAATTAAAAAAATATGGACTCTAATCCTCAAGATATGTAGAAAACATTTCTATAAGCAATATTGTCTATTTTCATATTCAATTAATGAAAGACAGTAAAATTTTTATTTTTTTTTTTTTTGCTAGAAAATCTTTTGTTAAAGAAGCCCTACAAAAAAAGTCTCTCTAGGCCCCGCTTTAAATTTTTTTTTTTAAATTTTCCTTAAACATTTCTACACAAAATACAAACAACAAAAATTGAGACTTTTTGCGATCTTTTAGTCGGTGGACGTTTTTATTTAAAAAGTGCATCATTTTATGGGTTATTCCCACCATATTTGTGTATAAATAACCTTTTAATGGATTCATATTACATAATGTTATGTATGTATTATATAATATATTTATATGAATATTGTTTTTATAAACTACTGCATAAAATTTTTCGGAATGTTCTTAATATTTGTTGAGTTCGGAAACATTACAGGTAAAGTCGAAGAAAGCGAAATGGCGGAAATGATTGGGTACAGGCTAAAATGCATGTGGCAGAGAGCTTCCTTTTTGGGTTTTTGTAAGGAGTTATAAAGTCTACCGATTTCCTACCCTTCATATATGGGGTTTTAGGGTCAAAATATCAGTTTTTTGTGAATACATGATAAACGGTAAGTGTATTGGACTACATGATTGAAATTTACAGGAGTGATTTCCTTACAAGTTTTTATTTAAAATTTTATTTTTTTATAAAAAAAGGCCGCTAAATTCGAACTCAGCGACCCCGTATACCAAGTTTTGTAGCAATTGAAGGATATTTCACAACTTTTAGCCGCCATTTTGAAGCCGCCATCTTGTTTATGGAAAATGGACACTGAATTCGTAATCAGCGACCCCAAAACCCCAGTTATACCAAGTTTTGTAGCAATTGAAGGATATTTTACTACTTTTAATCGCCATTTTGTTTATGGAAAAATGGACACAGAATTCGAAATCAGCGACCTCAAAAACCCCCGTATACCAAGTTTTGTAGCAATTGAAAGATATTTAACTACTTGTGGTCGCCATTTTGAAGCCGCCATCTTGTTTATGAAAAAATGGACACTAAATTCGTGATCACCGACCCCAAAAAAACCCCGTATACCAAATTTCAAATTAATTGGTTAATGTTAAAGACTTTTGGCCAGCTTTTCGGCCTTTTGCCTCACTGTGCGACGGCGGCGTGTCATACTACTCGTAAAGATAAGTTCACAAACAACGAATTAGTTGTGCGAACTGTCTGGCGCAAGTGGATTTGTGCAAATAAACTGAGTGAAAATGATGAGTGGAAAATACCTCCATTGGCTATGGCACATTATATTTATACTTATCTACGCGTTATTATGTTACATTGATTATATGAAATGGTCAGACGGGTAGGTGCTCAAATATCACCGTTCACCCATGCGCATGCTGAGTTTACACGCAACGATCTATTTGTGCAAATTCCCTGCACAAGCCAATTTGCACAAGTAAATCATTCCGTGTGGACCTACCTTTATAAATATTTTTTTTATCTTAACAACATTAAGTCAATCAGAATGGATTTAGAATGAAGACACTTGATCTTTTTTTTATTGAAAGGTGTTGGAGCGAACGCGGGTTTTTGCTAGTGTATAATAAAAATGTACGTCACTCTTTCATACAAATTTAAATAAATATCAATAAATGCATTTCACTACTAATTCTGATGATTTTATTTATATATTTCAAATAGTTTTAACGTGACGAATCATAATTTCATACTGCTAACCCAGTGAAAAACAAAAGTGTTTAATTTTATGTAATTTTGAAACAAAGCGCTTTCAAAAATAATTTTGAAATTTAATTTTCAATGATTTTTTCAATGAAGCAGTAAAATTATTATTTTGTTTTTTATGTTAATTTGTTGTAAATATTTCTGTGATTACACAAGAAAATGAAATCAACAAAGAAGTTGTGTTTTAACTACCGCACTTGGGGTTTTACTGACGCTCTTCGGAAAATTTTGCTATGCATAAATAATTTTGATAAGTACTGAGAATAAATCTATATTTGCTATCGACAACGTCAAAGTTGGCGGAGTATAACTTAGTTTGTTAAATATACCGGTTACGGACTGCATGGAGTAGTTTCACGAAATAATTTTGCGGCTTCAGAATGTTTCGTTTCTATAAAGATATGAGTTGTTTGCTAAAAAGTTATTTTATAATAATAGTTTTATTAAGTGACAAAATTGTTTTTGGTTTAGAAATCAATGTAGAAACATTCAGCCAAGACTTCGTAAAATATTTCAATCAGTACTATACAACTGGTATTGAAAGTAACAACATAAAAGCGTTAAAAAACACTCTTCTTGAGTCCGAAAGTGAAGATTATATCCTGCAAGGATATTCCCCGAAAGCAAATCCAGAGCTCTGTTTGCAGTGCAATATTGGAGCATTAGCACTTATTCAACTGTTCAAAGAAAATGCCTTGGACAAGGAATCTTCAATCAATTATTTAACTAAGTTTTGTGCATATTTAAATTTGAACTCGTATGACGTTTGTAAAGGATATATCCGTCATTATTACGGCATCTATAAGTATATTATTGAACATAAAATAGACATAACCTCTGAGTATGTATGTGGAATAATTTTTCAAGGATTTTACTGCGCTAAAAATGATATTCCGTATGTGGGGATTGAAGTTGAAAAAACAATTGTATTAGATTCGAAGTCACATGAAAGTCAAGAATCAGGATATTTGAAGATATTGCACTTGACCGACATGCATTTTGATCCGCTATATACTGTTGATAGTAATGCTGAATGTGATAACTGGGTTTGCTGTCGCGGAGAACCGATTCCAGAAAACAATGTAACAATAAGAGCTGGAAAATGGGGTACATCCTCTCCATGTGACACTCCAGATATCCTAGTAGAAAATCTCATCCAAGATGCCGCGAAAAGATATCAAGATATCGATGCTATTTACTTAACTGGCGATGATGGAAACCACTTCGCTTGGGATAAAACCACCTTCGAAATGTTTTACACATTTAAATTCATAAAGGACCTAATTCAGAAATATTTTCCGGGCATCCCTGTATATCCAGCTTTGGGGAATCATGATTCAGTTATTGATATGGCTTTTGCTCCATACTGGATCACTGATGAAGCGGTATCAAGTAATAAATTATATGAATTTTTCGAGTCACATTGGAGCGACTGGATACCTAATCTTGATATCGACACTGTACGAAAGGGAGGATATTATACAACCAAACTTAGTCGCAAGTTGAGAATAATATCAATAAATAGTAATGTGTGTTTTGGTGGAAATTTATGGCTTGTTTATGACAATTTTTACTTCAAGCATCAACTGGAGTGGTTAAAAGAAGTTTTAGAAGAAGCATCAAAAGCCGGCGAGAAAGTTCACATCCTTGGACATGTACCAAGCAATGATTTGTTTTGTTATAACTCCTGGACTATAGAATACAAAAAACTTATTGAAAGATATAGCAACATAATAAGCGCTCAGTTCAATGGACATAGCCATACTGATGAATTTGTTGTTTATTATGCTGAAGATCATCCATCAATAGCATTGAGTGTTGCCTGGAACGGAGGAGGTGGTACTACTTTCAGATACTATAACCAAAATTATAAGCGTTACTTAGTAAATAGTGAAACCTTTGAAGTAGAAGATTTTGAAACTATTATATTGGATACCACAGAAGCAAATTTAATGCCAGACAAGGATCCAAAATGGTTTTCTGAATATTCATCGTTTAAATCCGAAATGGGATTAGTTGATCTAAGCCCAAAATCACTGAGTGAACTGGTCATCAATATGTCGAAGAGTGAAGAATTAACATACAAGTATTGGAGATTGAAGGTGAAAAACTCGGATTATTACCTTAATGAGGGGTGTGATAAAAAATGCTTAGCAGAAACACTTTCGGACATTACAAGGTCATATTTCAATAATGCGAAAGAATTCTCATTTAATTAAGTTTGATAAATTATACCTACTTTAATTGTTTAATTATATTATAGTTATTATCTGCAAAAAATATATGTATCGTTTATAATTGTAGTAGGTAATTGTGTCAGATTCTTTCTTATTCCCCTTTAATCCCTCATGGGACATAGGTGTCAGATTTGGGGGGATTTATATGCTTTCTTTCAGCAACTTCAAAACAATTTGGAAATTCCTTTATAAATCAATTTTAAATTAAGGGATTCGCAGAATAATACATGAACTAGAAGCAGTAGCGTAACTAAAATATGTGCGCCCAAGCAGATTTCTGGAAGCGCTCTGCTACTCTCTCTAAATTACGGCTAAAGAACTCATATCCATTTTTTTTTTCTCGAAAATTTACTATTCGCACAGTTTCAGATTGATGAGAGGCGATTTACGGGTAGTTTCGTGCAGAATGTGGTTCTCTCTTATCTGAACTTAGATTGAAGCAGCTTTGGCTGTATGTGCCCAATTTTAGTAATCTGTGGCTTAAATAAAAGGTCTCGAAGCCAAAAAGACAACAAATTCAATAAAAATAATTTTGCATGGGACACATTTATTATTTCTTTTTATCTTACGGAAATATTATTCTTTGTTATGCCGTTAAATATTTGAAAAGTACTCGGTTCCTTGGGACATTTTTCCGAACTGCCTTAGGGAAAACGTGCTGTAGTGGGGTGGCGGTGAAGTGGCAGTGGCATAGTGGATAAGTTGCAAGTTGTGTGTGAGTGGGATGGCGGCGGAAAGGCATCGAAGTGGTGTAATGCGCACCGATGTGGCAGGATTCACTTCGCGGTATAGATTTACATGATTTTGTAATTAAAATATAGGCTCTATAGGCGCTATTATCCTGTACAATAAAAAATCAATAAGAAAAAGTGCACTGGGCTCATGCACTGTAGCGAAAAAAAAAATGTAAAGTACGAAATTTTGAATGTTTCCCGTCAGAGCCGGCGCTTGGGTTTTTTGCGCCCGGTGCAGTATGCTATATTGCGCCCCATCTCTTCATCTGTTGATCGCAATGAAGGACAATGGAAAAAGACAATTCATTTAATACATGAAAATGAAATCACAGGAACACTTTTTCAATTTTTTTAAAGATTTTCGGAAATTGCGCCCTCGTCCAATTGCGCCCGGTTCAAGTTGTTTTTTGTTCAAAGAAAAAACTGTTTTAAGAACAACTGAAAATTATTTAACACCATTTGGCCTCCAATTACAGCACACACTGATAAAAAGAAACAAAAGAGCAAAGCTCACTTTATAATTATAATTCACCTTTATTTAAATAATTCAATTTTATATCGTAGGTAGATACACAATTTAACAGTGAAAAATAGAAAAATAATCAATATAATTCACTTAGTCAATATAATTAAATTTGAAGAAATTTTAAACATTCAGTAACTCTGCAATTATTAAATAAAGTAATAGATACGAATTATGGAAATAGTTAAATTGTAAGCTAGAGTTAAATTTTACTATATTTACCCGATGTAAACATCCACTCAAAAAAAAAGGTGTAATTATTCACCCTCATTAACGGCGTTAGCTAAAAAATACACAATCCACTTGATCACCTCAACAACGATGGAAACTAAATATCAAATGAATTAAAATCCTCATCCACGTTGTTAACTAAAATCACTTCAAGTTTAAAGAAGAGAAACAAAAATATAATGGATTTGTAACGAATCAAGGAATGACTAGAGGAAATCGTTCACCATATCAAATAATATTATATTTAAAGAAAAAAAATATGAAAAATATGAATATTGTATTGTTGACAAATTAAGTACTCACCTGATCTCGAGTTGGCCTTGAACTTTAATTTGGTTGTGGACAAAGGGATTGTCAAAATCATTGTCAAAGGAGAGAGGAATTAGAAACTACTGTTCATAGTCTGTTCCCATGAACAGGGAAAGGGAAAGTTGTTAATATTAATTCTCGGTCTATTCCCGAGAAATTAGAAAAAGTTAGTAATAGTAGTTCTCGGTCTATTCCCGAGAACTAAGGAAGAAATTAGTAGTAATAATTCTCGGTCTATTCCCGAGAACTAAGGAAAATTAGTAATAATAGTTCTCGGTTTATTCCCGAGAACTAAGGGAAAAATTAGTAATAATAGTTCTCGGTCTATTCCCGAGAACTAAGGGAAAAATTAATAATAATAGTTCTCGGTCTATTCCCGAGAACTAAGGAAAAATTAGTAATAATAGTTCTCGGTCTATTCCCGAGAACTAAGGAAAAATTAGGAATAATAGTTCTCGGTCTATTCCCGAGAACTAAGGAAAATTAGGAATAGTTCTTGGTCTATTCCCAAGAACTTTAAAATAGAGGAAAATAGGAGTCAAGCCTGGAGACGCTCGGGATCCAAAAAAAGAGGAAGATTCATGGGTGCAACGATTTTTGTTATCTCACTTGAATTCGATTCAAGTGGGGATAGAAATATATAACGGGATGACTGAAGTGATTTTTGTTAGAATAATGCAAGTGGGAATGAAAATTTTAATTATGCATGTGTTGAGGTGAGAAGTGTTACCAGAGTAAATATTTATTCGAGTGAATGTATGAAGTTTTGAGTGAATGTTCTTAAGGAAAATTAGGTTTCTTAAAGTTAAATTAGTATCAATGATAATGATGTCAAATGATGCTACTCAATGTCCATGTTATCCAAAGATGATGTTAATTGTTGATAAATTCTTGATGTTCCCTTGTTAGAGCTGAATGACCGTGATTTTTTCTACATAATTGCCCAGGAGTATATGTAAATGCACCTGGCTTCCTAATGCGGCTCTATTTTTCTGCAATAAAAAGGATTAACGTGCCCTAAGGTGATATGGTGAACGAAGAAGGAAAAGTAAACATGAAAGATAAACCAGGGAGATTTATCTTATGTTGTGAAGAATTGAACACAAGTGCACCATTCGCACCTATGGAAGCGCCGCCCCTGTTTCCCGTAAAATGTGAACCCAAGCTGATGGTGAAGTGACATTTTGCAAGTGGCAACCAAGTGGTACCAATCTACTTGCCAAACACCGCACCACCGCCCCTCCATCTCTATGCGTGCTCCATCCCGATTCCGTATGATTAAAAATTTCAGTGTTTCTTTTTATTGTTCTTTTAAATGCCTACCTACGGCAGAAGAAAGGGTTATCCAGGTGATGAGGCGGCACAGAGACTTTTATGACACACGAAGACAAAATGCAAAATAGGATTTGGGGAGACCTTTCAAGTTTTTCCTCGGTTGAGATGGGTTATTGGGCATAACATGAGCCAAAGGCTTGTTCCATCCTCCCATGAGCCAACGGCTTGTTCGATTATCCCATGTAAATTTGCTTCGACTCATTCGGAAGTAATTGGTAAAATCATCATCACTTATCTTAATTGTAGGCCTAAATTTTCCGCGTTTTCACCTTGTCAACAGAATATATTTTTTGTATGATTTTAATTTTTTAGCGGCTAAATAATCAAATAAAATTTCGTTTCCACCATCATTATCTGATTCTGATTCTGAAATCAAGTTTGATAAAAACAATTCTTCCGTGAATTAGACCTAAAAGCGAGTGGTGCGCTAGCCACATCAAAACTGCGTCTTAATATGCGGATCACCACGCTCTTCTGAAATTGCTTTTAGCCTTAGCGTACCCATTTCTCGATGTTCGTCTTCGGTAGATTACCAATTCTTATGTATTTATATAGTTATTTTTTTTTAAACTAGTACGCATAGCGAACAAATGCGTGCCTGTTTTGGATGTCATGCAGGGGTTTTAATGCTATCTGTGTCGGTTTCAGGCTAAGAACGGACGGGCCTGATTGGGATGACGTATAAATTCAAACCTGTAAAAGTCCGTTTACAAACCAAAACGCAAATTGAAGTTCTATTACGGCCCAGAAATTTGTATGTATTTCTCTCTGGCTGGAATCTACGTAAGCATACTAATTTCTGTGCTATAAAAGAATATGCCGTTGGGACGGAGAAGGGCCTTAAACTTCCCTAAATTATCCTTAATTGAAGAAGAAAAGTACATAATGTGAAGCGTTTATATGGAAATTATTCACGAGACCGAGATAAACTTGTAGTTAGCTTCAATTCTACCTTGAATAGAATTTATACTCAGTACTCGATAAATCGAAAATCGAAAGCCAAATACTCATATGAGTAAAGAATCGAGTACCTATTCCTTATCCCTAGATGTGCCTGCGAAGTGTGCTTCTGCTTCCAGTTTCCTTCCTTGTTATGAGCTTTGGTTATAAATTCGATATTTACAATCTTAAAAACCCATAGAAATGGTGGTTTGCAAGCCTTTTAAGGAGTGCACAAACATGGCTATTGGATCACTCCATTCTAATTCCATCTACTCCAACCATAACTATCGCGACTCTGACACAGGAGCATCGAGAAATACCTCGCTGGAGTGTTATGCCCCCTGAAACGAGTGGAATCTTATCAACCAACCGTGGATACGCTTTGGTGGATCGGAGAAAGGCTAAGGGCTATGACAGGAAGAATAAAGAATGTAAAGAGGAAAGACGAAAGAAGGAAAATTATCTTGGTGAGGAAGTGGAAAAGGCGAAAGACCGTAGGGCTGTCGGGATTCGAACCCGGGACCTTTGGGATGGTAGCCAGACGACTAACTCTCTAGCCTACCGAGGCCCCATGGAAACAGCATCGAGTTAACTTGAGGGAAAAAGCTTCCAGTTTACTTAACGAAAACTCTACCTCGGCTCTTGGAAACATAGTAATAGTGAATAGAACAGAAAATTTCTAGGGTATATTTGTGTGTTTTTGAGTACTGTGATAAATAAAATTCTCGTTCGTTTCATCATCTTAAACTTTAAAAAATGAACTAATGACATGAGTAATTTTGAGTGGATTTTAGTCTGGTTTGTTATGAACTTTATAATATAATTATTTCTGAAAGTTCACAATCCCTCCATCCTTAAAACTAGACATGAACACCACCTGCAAAATTCCACAAATTCCAATCCGATGATAATCTCATATATCTGAAAATATTGTAAGCTCCAGCACCGGCGGCAGGTTAGGACCAATATCAAATTCCGCAGTTATTCACTTGCCCTTATTAGAGTTGCAGGATGTTATTTGTGTTTATATTTGTGCACGGTGCACACGTATGCACATCCATACATCACAGCTTCCGTACTTAATTAAAACACGTTCCATGTGCCGCCAAGGGTAATGCGGCAGCTCTGCTAGTTCTGGCTCATGGCCCAAGGCTCCTGCCCCGCTGTACAGTATAAGAGGAGAACTACTTTGTGCAGTTATAAACAGTTCCCTGTGAACTAAGCACATCGTTAAATTTATTTATAACAACCGCTTCTATATTTTTGCGAGAGTATCCTCCAGGAGAGTGAGCTAAACTCCTAGATGCTTCAGATGCTTGTATACCAAGCTGCTTAGGGGATTAATATTCTAGTTCATGTTTGTTTTTAGCAAACAAAAGCAAAAACACGAAAAAGGTCCTTGAAGTAATTTATGATATTTCAAAATATTGCCTAAGCGCCACGTTTCACTTCGTTAACAATGTTTTATGCAAACCGAATTAAATCTCGTCATGAATTGCCTAACAAGAATCAGAAAGGCAACAATACGCAGCTTAGAAGCGTGTCCTTCTCCTTATAATGAAAGGATCCGCCCTCGCAGTCACTTATTTCGGCCAGGATTACTTCAATGGCGTCTGGACCCGAGCTTACTTTTAATTACGCGATTTTGGGCGACGACGACGGCGACGGCCAAACAGAAAAGTTTCTGGCCATTCGGGTGCAATGAGGCAAATACGAGCCCTAATCTGTTAAGGGTGGAGGGGGTGGATTTTAGAGCCGTAGCTTGATCGTTTTTTTTTGAAGGCTCAAATTATAGGCAGACATTTTCTATGGGGTAAGCCATTTCAGGTCTCTTATGGGAAATTTCGTTTAATGGAGTCTTTGACATGCCAAATTACACACACGAATTAATTTCCAAAGTTATTTTGGTAAAACTGACATTAATTTTGGTCTCGGCACAGCGCAGTGATGGGTATTTACTAAATATGGAACATTTGTGCACGAGTCTGATTTATTTGGTTTAGGTACTGAAGCAACTCGATTGAGATTAAAATTCCATGGAAAACCCTATTAGCTACAGAAGCTAGAACCGATTGGGAATTCCCATTAAATTTGTTTTCATGATGAGTTTATTTAATGAACTGCCAATTATCATAATCTTTTCGCTGTTCCTAGTGACCCACTTGACGTTTTTAGGTCAGGAAAATTAATGGTGTTTCAATAACCAAAACATGTCATGTGCAATATGTGACAGGAAACTGTCAGGTTGGACAAACTATTCTAGTAAGGACAACTATAATAAAAAAATGGTTATCTGCAGCGTTCGTGACATTCATGTTGTCGAATAGGAAGCGGTAATAAAAGAACATTTAGTTCTTCGAATGGTGTCAAATTAGGTTATACTTGAAGGTATTGAGATCATTGATAATGGATGCATGGTTGTGACAATCTTGTTTGAATTGATGGTCTAGTGATTGCAAAAAGCTAATAGCGTCATCGATTTGCTGCCCTTTTTGCTCGAAAAGTGCTTTTAGAGCAGATTGCATCATCGATTTGACGCTCCCTCTCAGGGCTGTGTCATCGATTTGTCACTCACTCTAAGAGCAAACCTAGATTTTGTCATCGATTTGCCCAAAAGTGCTCTACCAAAGATCAGAAAGAGCAAGTTTTTAGATCTGTATCATATCGACAGATTTCAAAAGTGCTCTAAAATTTAAAAAGTTATTCATGTTGTGAAGATTAAATAAATAAAAAAAAAATTATAATAATAATACAACAAAATTATTAATGGTCGAAAAATCTTAAGAATAATCATTAGATGTCGACGCGGGATATGTACAGTTATTTCAAATACCAAAGAAATTGAAGCAAAATTGTAAATTTTTCTGAGAATTAATATGTTCAGAACACAAAAATGTGTAAATGTTAATCAAAACAAATCTTGAAGGGAGCAAAATTCAATCGAAGAGCAAGCGAAATTGAATCAGAGCAATTCTATGTTAGAGCGAATTTGTTCTGGAGCGAGCTACTTTTGCTCAGCTCCAGATGAAATGTGCTCGCAATCGAAGCTAGAGCTGCCAAATCGATGACGCTATAAGTGTGAAAACAGAATAGTGAAATAAGTGTATCGAAGACCTTTCTTATTGAATCAAAATTAAAATGCGAATGATGAGTCATCAGCGGAATAGGGGGAATAACATGTAGCATTAACATGTACGTGCCGCTATTTCGGACTGATGGAAGTGTGACCATAGCTTCTTACCGGTGGTCACTGGTAACTATCCTGTCAGAAAGGGAATGGTGTTTTGCAAAAACCTGAGTTTGACGTATGTATATTACAGCTGCCATACAAAACACCATGTGCTCGGAGTAGGTTACAGTAGGCGTTAGAAATACTGTCATTTGTACTGCTGTCTATGACCAATCTGACTATGACCAATGTGACAAGCCAAGTGAAGAAATCTGGAACACTGTCCAGACTAATCAACATAATGTATGTATATAATGGACTACGACTAGCGGCCGTTTTGTGACTTTTTTTAAATTTTGAACTAAAATTATGAATTTGTGGGAAAACTATCCCATAAGAAATCATAATTGCATTCAAGCAAGAGAATTAAGGGAAATCGCGAGGAAACAATAATAATAATAATAATAATAATTTATTTAACATTGTACAAAAGAACATATGTAATTCTTACAACCCTACAAACAAAATATTAATTGGGTGACTGAGACAAAATGAATATAACATACTACAAACTAAAAAACAAATAATATTAACAAAATACAAAAAATAAATTAAAAAAAAAAGAAAAAAAGTGAAAAAACGAAGAAAACTGAAAAGAAGTTACAAGATGAAGTTTGAAAAACAATATTAACAAAATATAAAAAATAATGTTTTAATAATAAAAAAAAAAAAAAATGGCAAGAAAAGAAGATAAATGAAAAGAAGATTCAAAAAGTGAGTGACCCTACAAATTGTTATTTGTTAGATGTTCCTTCAAGAGCCTGTTGAATAATCGCTAAGAGGACGCGCTCCGCACATAAACGGGTAGTTTGTTTCACATCCGAGCAATTTGGAACAAGTAAGAGCGTTCACCATATACTGTTCGTATACGAGGCACCAAAAGTGTGCTAGATTGTCTGCTTAGTTGCAAGAAGTTAAGTTTTTGAAATAAATATCCAGGGCATCTGCTGTGTATAAGTTTAAAAGTGAATTTTAATCGGTGATATTTTAGGTAGTTTTCAAACGTCATACCTAGAAGAATGGGAGCATAGTGCGTGATATGATCAAAACGACGCAATTTAAAGACAAAACGAAGGGTATCATTGAACGCGACTTTTATTTTTCTTGAACAGACAGCATCAAGTTTTGAAAAAATTAGGCTTCCGTACGTGAAATGGGGCATTACTAGGGCCTTCGCCAGTCGTATACGTAAAGCAAGAGGCAATAGATTAGAGGATACCCAAAGTTGGCGAAGGCAGGCATACACCTTACGAAGGACACTTCTGGTTTGGTTACAGCAACTGAATTTACAGTCGAGCTCGACTCCCAGATTTCTTACAGAGTCAACATAGGGTAAAACATTACCATTAATTTTAATTGGGAACAGATTTTCAATGTCAATAGGAGTTTTGCTGACGACAAGGCAGGACGACTTGGTAGGGTTCAGCAGTAATTTATACTGAACTGACCATTCAGTCACGCGTTTCAGATCACTGTTTAGCTGAACAGTACAATCCTCGATAAGCTCAAGAGGTTTGCTTAAATAAATCTGCACATCATCAGCATATAAATGTATGGAACAATGTTTGACTACATTTGGAAGGTCGTTTATATAAAGGCTGAAAAGCAAGGGGCCCAGGATAGAGCCTTGAGGTACTCCACAATGAAGAAGCGCTGGTTCGGAGAAAGGTTCTTGTACCTTAACAATTTGAGAGCGCTCCTGGAGATAGCTTTCAAAAAGTTTGACAGCAGCATGGCCGAGTCCAAAATTTCTGCCTAGTTTTTCAAGTAACATCATATGGTCAACTCGGGAGGAAACCCGTACGAAATTCCTCGACTATTAAAAACTTTAAAAAGATCCCGAAAATTATGAGCAAAATAGTCACATAGCAGCCTAGCGTTGCGTTATTTTACAGACAAAGTTCCGTTAAGTGCTGTAATTCTGTTCAACTTATGCGTTGCGTTGGGCGCAATGTAGCAAGCTCCTTTTAATTACATAGCTTTAATTTTAACAACAGCTACGCAACGCAAACACAGCTATGTAACTGGGCCTTTACTGCAGCCTGCTTCACATCGAAATTTCATTTGAGGGCAATCAAGTGCTCTTTAATTTATACAGGGTGTATCAGTTAAAATGTCGAAGCGCTTGGCTGTGGATAGGTCTTGGATAGACGAACAAAAAGTCGTATGCGTGGAAGGGGGGGGGGGGATCGCAACGGTTTAGCCACTAGGGCGTTTTGAAATTATTTTGGTAGAGGTTTACATATTACCCTGTATTTTTGTAACCCTATTAGGTATTTTCATGATTAAGGCAGCAATCTACGCAAAATACTCTCACCTATCTAAAACTGTTGTAAAAGTAAAGGTTTCAACCCAGGAACGTCCAGAGTTATGAGTCGTCACAGTCAATATTTCAACTACCTTTTTCTCCAAAAAACAAGTAATTAACCAATACTTTTTTTTTGCAAAATTGGGAGTATTCTGCTATTACTAAATTACTCATGAAAAAATCCCATAGGGTTACAAAAATGCACTGTGTATGTACAAATCGACCTTCTTAATTTGCGCTTACACGGGCAATTTTTTTGGGCAATAATCCCCGGGCAACCTTAATGGAGGCAAGAAGCATCAATTCGGGAAAATGTTGTGCAAAACATGGATATGGATCAACTCCAAGAAACTGGACAATACTTGCATACACTAGCAAGTAAGTTGAATAACTATCGGTCGTTATGGATGATGGTTTTCTTCCAGCGGCGGCATATAGGGCTTTTATTATCATAAGTTAAAATAACAGCAAAAAAAGAAGAAAAGGAATATTATGTACGTATTTGAGAGCGACCTTTTTTAGCAAGACAGAACCAGTCTTCATTGTGTTTTGAATTCGATGATATTTTATTCAAAAACTTTACTCAAATGTTCCGAAGTGATTTTGAAATTCCTTTGAATAAAGGCCCTTTCCCCCGCCCAATTCACAACTGACGTAGCCAAACTACAGAATAAATAAGTGCAAACGAGATTGAAAAGAAAAATTGACTTAAATTTCCCTACCCACTAGATATTCGGAAATTTGGGTAGTCAACATTGAGCAATATGGAATATGCATGTAGGAATTAGAAACAATATTGCCGAATCAATTACCGCATTTTATTGAAATTGTTCCAGAATCATCTACTAATTGCTCCAGATTGCTCCAATACAGTTGCTCGGCGATTATTGCTCAAAAAATTACCCATGTAAGCATACGAGGTGTGACAATTAAGTAATGAGACTGATTATATTGCCGCGATTGTGGTAACCCTGCGACCTTGAAATTCCCTTTCCCTTCTCTCGGCATCCTTCCCCTCTCCATTGATATATTTGCCATCGCTCTAGATTGTTTAGTTCGCCTGATCTGTCGTGTTGAGTAAACGTGTGTTCGTGGTGCTCGTCACGATAATGGAAAAGCGAAATCAAGAGACAACGCGTCGCGATAAAATTTTGCGTCAAATTGGGCGAAACAACTTCGGAAACGTACGCTAAAATTGTAAAAGTGCATGGTGATAGTGCTCTTAGTCGTGCCCATGCAGATAAAATCACGTTTCTTGCTTTGTCACTTCATTTGCTTCTGCTGCTTTAGCAGTGACCTTAACGCACCCTGTTAATATCAAAGGCCCTACTGAATGTGAAATCCCTACTTTCGATGATGAATTTCTTTTTTGAAATCATACTATAAATTGTATATAGCTGAGGTCCGGTCATACCGTATTTGACTAAGTTATCGCAATATTTATAACAACTAATGCCTATTTCTGTTTCTGTCCATCTATAACAAATTTGTGTTCCCAAATATCAAAAAATATTTGTGGACTTTTTACAAAATATTTGGTAAGCCGTTTGCTGTACACTAATTCATATAAACCTTTCACTAAAATTCATTCCATCAAATTTTCATGTTAAATATAATGAAATTTTGCAATTCCGAAAAATATTAAGACTTATTTAATTTTAATAAAAATTTATCCATATTTATCTCTGAACAAACTGCAAAGAAATTTAAAACCATCCTCACTTCTGGTCTTTCTTTCCCTTTGGAATATTATTTTCGCGGTCACCTCACTTCATTTACATTTTCCTTGCAGTCTTCTCCTGAAAAAAATCATTTTGAGGTTTTCCACGGGGAAAAAACTCCTTGGCCAGACGGCGATTAAATTTCAAATTTCCGGCAATTTTTCATGAAGTTGGCTCCTCAACCATCGAGGAAAAGCGTTTTCAGGGCTAACATTCCTCGGCAAAGAAGCAAGGAAGAATGATGCATGCCAAGGTGAAAAGGATTATAAAATAGTGTTGCGAATGAAATGAATTACCTTTTGCATTTATACCTGTCTCTAGAGCATAAGGTTGAACGTTTAGACGTGACTCTGTGAAATAAATCTTCTTTTGTTTTACTTAGCTTCGCTGGGTTCTTAGTTTGTTTATCTTCTTAACATCATGGAATACTTTTTCGATTTTACTGCAGTGTCCCCAATTAAGAATTCAGTTCTTGTCTTCTGTAGCCTTCACATAAACTGGCCGAGTTTTTAGTTTAATTGCTTGGTTTGAAAAAAATTAAAATTTTGTGGAAATGAAAATTACCCAATGTAGGCAACCATCTTTGTTTAGCATTGTCAAGTCAACATAAAAAAAGGTTCAAAGAGTATGCCCAATGTGTCTCTTGGTAAATTAAAAAATTGAAAGGTTACTTCGCCTAGAGTGCTACCTTAACCAACGAGAAAGTGCTAGCGGCCGCCAGGACAAAGTAGAAAATGGTTCCGAGGTCACTTGATCATGGTAGTGGACACCGCTTCCATGGCTAAGTTGATTAGTCTAAAGGGAAAACCCGCCTAACGATTCTGCCACACCACGCTGATTCTTCAGGTTAAAGATCCTGCAACGAAGCAGCCACAAGGGCAGAGCTTGTCGTGTGACGCTCAGACTATAGGGTCTAAAATGGCCCCTCTCAATGTTTCTGGTGCTACCGAGGACTGCAGTGATGCCAAGGTGACGGCCACAGGGCCATCTGTTGGCAGAGCTGCAATCGCACCGACTCCGGAACCATCTGTCGTTATTCCAGATCAAGTTCACATCTGTAGCAAGCACCAGGGAGCCTGTAGCAAAGGCGTAAGGATAAAGGGCCCTAGATAAGCCTTTCCCTGAGCTCTAGTCTGTCAGATAAAAAAAGAAGACAGGCCTGTCAAACGCTCTTTCGGGGAAAAATAAGCGCCATAAGGGCACTCCAAGTTAACTTGCACCATGCGAAAGGGCATCCTCCACCCTTTGGAAGACTTTCTCGGAGAGTCATTTTACCCTTCTACTTATTCAATAGCCTTGGTCAGAGGACTTACCATCGGCTCAAGTAAACTAGTATATACTAGTATAGAGGCGCCTCGCGCTTCCCTTTTAGCAGACAAACGTGTCACTCATTTCTCCATTATCAACTTTATTTCTAGAGATCTAGGGGCGATCTCGGTTGCGATTCCCACCGCCAACGGATTCCAAGAAAATCGTCTTTGCGTCTGCCTACTTTCCGGGGGATGTAGTAACAGTGCCACCCCAGGAGGTTCAAGAACTGATTGAGTTCTGCCGCAAAACATCATCATGAAAATGATCACCACTCCATTTGGGGGAAAACCGGTGTAAACGAAAGGGGTGAATGTCTCCTAAAATTTCTTGTTCCATTTGGCTTCTCTCCGACAGGATTGAAAACTGGGGTGTTTTGGACGAGGCGTCACTGTCGGATCATCTTCACATTAGATTCGACATTCTCTCCTACCACCCAACTGCCACCTCCCACATAGCAGCGCCTCTTCTATGGTTCCTAAGAAAACAAAGTTTCAGGAGCTTGTGGCCTCGAAATCAGACCAGCTTGCCGGATGTATCAGCTCGGTGTGTGAACTGGAGAATGTGGCCACGTAACTTATTGTTGTGCTGATCTCTTGCTACAGTCACAGCAATTGCCTCTTCTTTTCTGTCGTAGCTCAAAGAGCCCTGGTGGAACGACAGGTTTTTCTTTATGTGAAAGATTAGAGTCTAAGGAAAGGTCCTTTGTACTGTTGACAATCTATTTTCTTCGTATAGAGTGCAATGCCGAACAGCAGCTCTAGTCGGGGAGGAAGGAATTGCCACAACATACTCGTGATATTTTCAGTCCACCTACTCCCAACCATTACTATCGCGACTTTGACATCAGTGCATCGAGAAACAACTGCAGTGTTATGCCCCCTGAAACGAGTTGAATCTCATCAACCAACCGATGACATTCGCTTTGGTGGAGCGCGGAAGGGCTAAGGAAGGCTATGACAGAAGGAATTAGGAATGTAAAGAGGGAAGAAGAAAGAAGGAAAGTTATGTAGGTGGGAAAGTGGAAAAGGCAAAGGACCGTGGGGCTGGCCGGGATTCAAACCCGGGACCTGAACTCTAAACAGTTCCTTCCTGTTCCGCCTCTTAACGCCGCCAAGGAATCGTTGGCTTTATTACCGGACACTGAGTCCTGAATATCCACTTACGGACGATAAGGGGGGGGGGGGGTCTACGTGCAGGCTTAGCCTTGAAGAGGATGAGTCTGCCCTTCATGTTTTCTATGAGAGCCCTGCGATAGCAAGGAACAGAATCACGCTGCTTAAAGAGACCCTGCACGAACAGTCACATCCAAGCGACAACTCACTAGGCAGATTGATGAACTTTTTCAAGTGGTTTCAATTGCAAATTGAAGTAAAGGCTTTAGGACCCAAAACATCACCAAAAAAATAAAACTAAGAATTACAGTTTACAGTTTTGCAGCACCTTTAAAACACCTCTCAGCACTTTTTCATCTGTAATCGACATAAAGCTGTTTGCCTTGAAACACATTTCCATCAACCTGTCACGCAGAGGATAATAAATAACTACCAGATATTCAAGCTCGTCAAACACGAGTGCTTATATCATTAAATGACTAACAAGAAAATCGTGGAAGTTATGATATCAGTAATGTCAATGATAGTGCACCCGACTAATGCTTTTGCTTCAACGCTGACAATGCACACTCACTGCATAATGCACGCCCTTTGTGAATGGCATTACCCGCTAATGCGTTCAGCGTAACAGGAGCTCCTTCCTCATTTGCTGGCATGATCTACTTGAATGATTTAATATTGAATACATTTCATTAATGGGATTTCTTCAACAGTATTTACACAACGGAACACACTCTACATACGCCCCTTGTACAAACAATAAAATCGCAGAATTGACAGGGTTCAATGAACTAGATGCACGCATTTAACAGCAGCTCGCTTGCGGGTGGGGCCTACTTGCCTCCAGAGTCAAGAGCAATTATCAACAATTCCCTTCAACAACTAATTTCGCTCCAGGATCCTCTGGAGGGCCTCCTCAACAAGCATCTAGATCAAGCGTTGTTTACCAAGGAAATTAACTCATTAAAGGAATTCAGCTCATATATAGCGAACATGCTGAGGGCGCACAACGGGCCCCAACCTTCCCCAATCGGACTGCGAAATAGGCAGCCAAATAGCTGGCTGCTGCTTTATCAAATTAACATGTTGTGTTGAAAGGGTTGAAACTAAGTTAGACTACCCGGTACTTAAAATGATTAATGGCGCCCCGAAAACTTGGGAGCGAAATTACAATCCCTTTGACTTCCCTACAAATGCGTTTGTAATTACGTAAGCTTAAGTCTACCGGCATATCCTGGGGTATTATACTTCCGCCTTTGGGGCTCTGATTACCTTGAAGCATGTAATTTTATTATCATGAGCTTTCAACAATGCGCAGGGGAGATATTCACCTCTTTTGAAAGGAGGGGAAATCCCCAGGTAGAAGGGGAAATATTGGGGAAAGTTCTCCTTTACGTTAGCAGCGCCAAAGTCAGAAAAAGTTGATTCTGAGGGAGACCTAGTCTTGGGGATGTTTGGCTTTTCTTTTTTCATGATGAAAATGCTTTCAGTTTGATGCAGGTGTTCATCGAACTCGGATGAATAGAAAGGAGCACGGTTTAAGTATTTTTTGAATCGAAGTGAGGTAAATAGGGTCACTGTAATCCTCTAATGCATGAATCAAATTAGAATAAAATTTGGAGTGGCAATCATGAAGCTGAAAATTAAATCTGTAGTCCTTTTCCTTATTACAAGGGTAAATATCCTTCCAGCTTTAAGGCGAACTTCTGCATTAAGGGGGAAAATCGGACTGTTGTCTTTTTGATTTTACAGTTTGGTTGTTTTCATTGTATCTAATCAAATCAGTCTTTAAAACTACTCCAGTGACCTGTTTGATCAGGGACTAGGGATCGGGGCGCAGTTTTCAGGTACCGCAACTTATCTCCTATTTTAAGCTACAAAACATCTCCCAAGTCTTGCAAGAAGACGTTTCTAAATGCGCTGTGTTTAAGTTTGATTCTATTGCTGGACAACGGAGTCGCTCTCCTGAATCCTGATCAATTGAGTTTTTCATGAAACTCCAACGAGTTCGGTAGATATGGCCGGTTTTGTGGTTTCCCCAGGAAGGGCCCTAAAATGCATATTATCTCGACAAATATTGGGATTTGGGGAGTGAAATACAGTTTACAGACTTATTTCCCGTGTTCATGAATCAAGGATAAGAGAGGCAGTAGACCGAACGCTTAGAAGACAGCAGACTGGATTCAGAAAGAGTTCTTCACAATGGAAAGTTATCCGACAGCTTTGAAGTGTACTCAGGAGTACGGCAAAGATATTTACTTTCGCCATGACTTTTTCTTATAGTAATAAATGACATCGTTGTCAGCGTTCTAGATAGGAGTAAAGGGGTTTGCTAGACTACTGACGGTTCACCCTATACCACCAAGTTAAGGAAGAGGGCCCATTTTGACAAATTTTGACCAGCTTGTATGTTATATAGACCGAGCTTTGTGTCTCGACAACTGCTTGACTATCCGATAACAGTATTACCCTGGCTCTTGACCTTGAAATCGTCGGTTTTACTAGAGCTGATACTGAAGACTGCCTGCAGGTACACCTGGAGAACACTTGCACAATCAGGCAGGCAATAACACGCATTTTTAAAAGTTTAAGCGCTCGCGGGAGGCTGCAGTGCCAACAGACGAATATCAAAAAGTGAATTTCAGTATCGATGTCATGTTTAAAGGCTCAAAAGAACCAATCCGTTTCGTCCGCTCCGCACGTTTTTTCTTTGATTTTTTTTTTGAGGTTCCGTCCACTTGGTTGTGCTACTGCTTCATCAGGGAGACTTTACAAGGAGATATAACTCCGTGTTATCAATTTTCGTTTGATTAATGAGGGCGCCACAGTCACATGTACACCAAAAAACATGGCCGATTATATTCATCCGGTTGATGGTAAAGTTCGTTAACTACCAAGATATTTTATTTTTACGCCTAACTTGAAAAATCAGCTTCTAAATTGGATTTATATCGATGCGGTTTTTCGTAATTAACCAATTTATGGATTGTCCAATGAATTTTTATTAATTTCCAATGAATTTTTTTTGCATTGTTCCATTTTCTGGTAAAATTCAGCTAACTTCATGTGGGGCACGTCAGCTTTAGGCGACATCTGTGGCTAAAAATGAACTAAAGGTTTAGTTTCTGCTACCCATCCATTTCCGGTTATTTTTCCCATAAGAGTTATATCTCCTTGTATAGTCTCCATGCGCTTCATATTCCTCAGGGAAAGTTTATGGAAATGTCAAATTTCCAACTTTTAAAAACGGACGGACATAACCAATCGTTTGGTCTTAAAGTTACACGGCCCATTTGCTAGTGGTAGAAAGCCCAAGATATTGCTGTTCCTTTTTCAAACAGAAGCTCCGTCTCGTAACGTCAGGGCCATGCTGGCTGGCTGATGTATAGATCAGTAGCTCTTCCCTGTAAGTTCAGTGGAGAAAACTTTTTATGACATCACGCGCAGAGTGCAATTGAGAATAGTAATGCGGTGAAATGTGTGCGCAGTGGTGCAAAATGATGTCGAATAGAGAATTCTGATAAAGAAACAAAAACAGGTTACAGAAACGAACTACAGGTGGCAAAAGATCGAGAATTACGTTTATTGCTTCAGTGATGGTTGAACACAGAGACCCTCCGAGATCTGCCTTCTTTGTACTAAATCTAGTCTAGATTTGTTAAATACGTAGACTGAAATCGGGGACTTCGTCTGACTTTTCCGGATTAACCTACTGGCCCAAAGCCGAAAGCCATCTCCACATTCTTGCTGATTGTCGAAATAAACTTGAATCTCTTTCGCATAGGTAACTGCTTTTATCTTGTCGTTATTTAATTTGTGTTACGGTTTTTGTGTCACGGAATAAAAAAACAAAACCAAAAAATAGTGTGCATAGGATCACACGTTGGAAGTGAAAGCTTTTATAGCCAGTCTATATTTCCAAATTAATCTTAGTATTGCAGGAGAATAAGGGTTTGTTTATGAGTATTCCGTTTAAGTTAATTTTATTGTTACTTACTGTTACAGTCTTTTATTTAACTGTTTAAGATAAGTAGAAATTTTATTTTGTTGTCATAGTGTTTACATATTTTATTTATTTTATTTAGTTTATATTTTTTATTTTTTACTTTTTAGTTTGTTTTTACTGTTCTATCATTTTAAGTTAAATAAAAGAATTTTTTTTAAAAAAATTTTTATATTTTTTTTTAATTTTTTTCTTTTTAGTCTTTTTAATTAACTATTTTTCATTTCCAAATGATCAATTTTTTAATTATTTACAACGATTTACAAACATAATATACAATTCCTATTAAGAGGAAATCAATTAATTTAAGTTAAAGTGTCCAATCTATTCATTTCGTCCAGTGCTAGTATGTTGCAAGGTTTTATGCCTGTCAAAACAGAACAGTCTAATTCTTCGATCCTTAGACCTTCCAATGACCGAACTCTACTTAAAGCAACGTATGCTTGTCCTTCTTGGAAAATTTTTGGTCCCAAGTACACAACTGCATAGTGGACGGTTGATTTACAAGTTAAAATTGCAAAAGATAGACAAATAATATGATTTTAGTGATGCGTGGGTGGAAATAAGAGATGCGGGGGTGGATTCGCTCGGGAAACCCCACTAACTTGTATTGTCACCGAAGTTATACATGTTCGATAACTAAATAAATGAACACATAACTACTCGACGGTAGAGGTAGCACTCTCTGGTCTCTGGCGCATTAGGGCGGTCGCCCAGGCTCGCCCACCCCTAAAGCCGGTACTGCTTGAAATTAATGGTTTGTCAGTTTATGCAAACCATATAAAATTTCTGGAGCTTTTAATGCGAAAAACTAGAGTTCAAAGGTGCTTTTGTAGTGTCGACAGTCCTAGTAGCTTCAGTGCAATGTGGAATATTATTATCCAGTCAGAAAGATAATCGCGAACTACGAGTATGTGCAAAATTGGAAGTTGATCGGTTATATTTTCTACTTTTTAGTCTATTATAAGCTTTCCGCAATTTTATGCTGGCCGCCATTTTGTGTTCTACCTGTCATATCCTTTCATTTGATACCCATGTCAGAGGGCCGCGGAGCACAATTTCAAAAATCGGCCGCCATTTTGGAACCGCCATCTGGATATTTTTACAAAATGGCCAGATTGTATTGTCATCCAAACTAAACGTGTGTGCAAAATTTCAGCTCTATCCGAAACCGGGAAGTGGGTCAAATTTAACTTCCAAGATTTGACGACACGTAGTGTAAGTTAATTAAAAGAATTTAAAAATAACAACGTAAGAATATATAATATACAGAATTCATAGTACAACCTACATACATACCTACTACCTAATCCATAGTATATTAATCGGATGGATGGATTAATCGCTTTCGGCCATACTCTAGCCAGTTATGGCTACAAGTGCCCAAAAACGTGCGCAACAAAAGTGCGCGTGACGCGAGTTTCTAGTTTTTACCCAAGGCAAAAAAGTGCCAGTGGTGCCTAAGAAGTTCTCACTTCAAAAAAAGTAGAGAAAACAACAAAAACATAAGAAAGCACATTTAACTGAGCTATAATCGACAACTTGGTGACAGATAGATTACTTAGATTACTTTCTTTTTAACGAGCTTTAACGTATAACTTCAGTTCGATTCCAGTTGGGCGAACTGAGGTATGTTTTATCCTCAGTTGAATATGTGGAAATTGCATGCGGTTATTTTAAAGTTCAGTTCAAAAATTTGCTCGAACTCGCAAAGTTCGGCCGATGAAGCCAGTAGTCCATTCAAAACGCGGGGGGGGGGTGTTCCAAAATAACACCGTTAAGAAAATCGAACCCTAAAGGTTTTTGGGGTCGCTGATCACGAAAATGGAGGTCCCGCGGTCCTAAAATTAGGGCGTCACCCTTAAAAATGCAAAAAACACCCCTTTTTTGGGGGTTTTCGCGATTATTTCAGTAATAATGAAAACTAATGCGATGAAATGCACTTTTTTTAATATTTATTTGCGAAGGTGGTTGATTTATACCTAGTTTTCAATGAACTATATTGTAGGGGTAGTTTTAACCCCTTAAGGGTTGAAAATAATTTATTTTTGCCTGACAGTACGCCCACAATCGAATTTGAAGCATAAACTTGGGAAAAAAATTTTTTTTACAATTTTTGCCATTTTTCGCCAATTTAGGGGTACTTTCAACCCTTTAGGAGTACCCCTTACCATTAAGTTCGCCTTAATTTAGTATAAATCAACCCCCTTCGTAAATAAATATTAAAAAAAGTGCATTTCATCGCATTAGTTTTCATTATTACTGAAATAATCGCGAAAACCCCCTAAAAAGGGGTGTTTTTTGCATTTTTAGGGGTGACGCCCTAATTTTAGGACCGCGGGACCTCGATTTTCGTGATCAGCGACCCCAAAAACGTTTAGGGTTCGATTTTCTTAACGGTGTTATTTTGGAACACCATAACGCGCGTTTTGAATGGACTACAGGGAGTAAATCTAATTCCCCGGCAACGTCCTAACCTAACAACAACAATTTATATGGAAACTATCGGTGACAAGCTCATTGGGACAGGCATTTACAGTCTATTCTTGCAGATTAACAGTGTTGATTTGACCAGGGAATACCATACCAGCAAGATTAGGATCTAAATTTAAGTGGTCACCTCAATATGGCCGCACCATCATAAGGCTCAGTAAGGGACGACGGTATATTGATACTTAGTTCTTTTGGTTGCTAGTGACTCTTCCAGGGGTCTTTGTGGAAATCCTTAAGCGAAGTTCTGGTATGCGGAATAATCAAGTTCTTGCTTGCTAACATATTCCGGAGCTATGAACCCGCCTGGAATTATTTTATAAAAGAAATAAGCTGCGTTTGAAAATGGCATTGTAGATTATTATGTACATATTACAATTTAAGAAACAGGCACAGTCTTTTGCCATTTTCCCTGTGAAGATGCGAGGTAACCACGTTAACACTTTACCTCCAACTACTTAGCAAGCCATTCCATTCAAACCAAACCTCATCTATCAAAATCTTTTCAATTAAAAGAAATACTGATTATTCCATCACAGGTACATCGACCTCGATAGCAACACTACAAAGTACCACAAAATGTTCGTCAACGAAGAATTGAAAATGCCCAACAATTAGTCAATAAAAGTCTAAATGAATGATAAGTCCCGTTTGTCCCTCGACCAGCTAAACTGGCTGCGATATATGTATGTTGACAGCACTATGTTACCTCATGTTAACCTATAAATAAAAAATTACATGAAACATAATCTGGGCCTCTCTTTGCAATGAATTTTTAATGCAAATACGTACGTTCACTACCATCCCAATAGGATCGAAATTACACTTAATTGCCGAACAAATGGTTCGAATGATAGCTATTAAAAGGAGCTTAAAATTTCTTTGACTTCTTGTGTTCCATTGGAAAAAACAAATTTTATTATTGGGGTAGAAATTTACTTCCTGTGGATGTAATGATGGGGGGGTAGTGGTGGTGGCTCGAGGTACAAAATTGAATTGTCTTCTACCTGACCGCTATTCAATCACCGAAAGCCTACAGATTTTCTGGAAAAGTTTTTGTTGTGAGTGGGTGAAAATTTTCAACTTGGGCTGTTGTTGCCACGTGCAAATTTTGAGGTTTTCGTTTAGGAAAGAAGAAGTCTTAGATGAAATCTGTTTTTTTTCCTGTTTAAATATTCTCTGTGAAAATCCCACATAAAAATTTAAAGTCTAGGAAGAACGAAATGGACTGAATATTTTCATTTTTGTAAAATACTTAGTATGGTTTGAAAATTCACACAGCCATACGAAAATGTGAATAAAGTTGTGTCTTGAAACGCTTTTAAGTGGGTTCTGCTAATTGAAGCACAATATTAGAAGGCACCTGTTTTAATTACCGTAACCTAGGTGTTTTATTATTTAAGGGCAAGACTTGTAAAAGTTATTTGTCTTCTTCACTTCACCTGTAATAATCTCCCCTTCACAGGATGAAATGAAGTCAGCCAGTGCTTGTATTTGGTTTTGTTATCCCTATAAACCGTCCTTACAGTTCTGCACCTCAGAAATTTAATTATCCGAAGATGGTCAAATATTGTCTCAGTGCTGTTTAGTTTGTAAAATCCATCTCTGAAGGAATTCCTTCTTGCGCAGTTTTGTTTACGAATGCATTGCAGGACTGCTTCCTGGAAGGATGGTAATACCAATGTAGTGAACGACTACTCAATAAAGAACGACCACAGTACTGCCGCTCTTGTCACTTATAATTGACTTCTTCAAGACCTTCTTCTATTTCCAATAAAATCATCGACATTTTCTTCAACACTTATTGAGTATCCACTTCAGTTTTAAGAAGAATTTTAATTATTTTGAATTTTTGTCTTTAAGAAATTTTTTTCAGAAGACTTAAAAAAAAACGAAGAATTCTTCAGGGAAAGTTTTAATTAAAAGGACGACTCTGATCCTGGACTGACTACATACATATATTGCACAAGAAAAAGGAAATGTGCTCAAAAGAAAAGAATTCACTTTCGTGTTCTCTATTTTTTTCGAAAAAAATTCTTTTACCATTTTTCTGTTTTGTTTTCACCTTTGGCCAAAAAAGGAGGAAAAGTCCTTTGGGGACTTCTTCTTCATGATTGGTAGTAGTTGAATGGATTCCTTTTAAAGTTCAATGTATTGTGAAATTGATTTGCACGCCTTATCTCTGATGTATGTTGCCATCCAGGAAGGGACATTAATGTGAATACAATAAATAAAACTTTTTTTTTTGTGTCCTCCTATTTGCCAACTTATATATATATAAAGGAACTTGTGTTTATTCAGGACCGTCGATCCTTTTTTTTCTAGTTTTATTTTTGTCTGTAAATATCGCAAAATTGCAGGAAAATCTATTGGATTCGTGTGTCTGTGTGTGTATTTGTGGCCCTAAATTATTGATATTTACTATGTGCCCATAGAGAGAAGAGGAGGAATATTTCTTTGCATTAAATCCTATGCTTGAGTTCATTTTGTGCTAGTTCAAATGGGGAGTAAATATATTTGGCGAATTTAAATTTGTTATCTTGAGATACATAATATGTACTATAGAAATGGGCTGTGTCAGGTCAGGTAAGTTTGAAATGATATAATAAATTTTTATAGGCAAACTGTTTTGATCCTGTATAAATATAAATGGAAATCGGTTTTTCTTTTCAATTAGCTCTAGATGATTTTGAAAGTTAAAATAAACTCATAAAAAAACAATTATACATTTGTTGATAAAATTACAAAATAAGCAAAGATGTAGAAAAATTCTGAGTTTTTAGTCTGCAGCTGAAAAAATAATTGTGAATTTTGGAACAGGAACTATCCAGCCACACGATTATTATTATTTCTGCCATACTCGCGAAATTAAGAAAAAACACAATAAATAGTTTCTTAAAATAAACTTTTATTATACTTTTATTAATAAATATTAAATAATAAAAAATATATAGTTTAAAAAAAACTGAAAAATTCGTTTTATTTTAAAATGTACCAAAAAGTCAAAAATAATTTTGAATGTAAAGTTTTTATTGCTGCAACCACTTACTTAAAAGTAAAAAAAACATGAAGCGCTTTTAACCTATACATATTCGTATTTTATTAATACTAGAACTTTTCGATTTCCCCGCTTTTCCGAGCATGAAATTCTATTGGAACAGAAATTCGGTGATTTCTTGGTCCTGCGGGATCCCACATTCTCTATTGGAACAGACCTACTATTTCCTATTTCTGATACCCATGCCGAGGGGCTTAAAGCAAAAAGTAATCCGCCACTTTATGTTAACCGCCATATCGGATATAGGTACCACCAACACTAACTCCGCCGTCGTCTGGTCCCAAGTCCAGGGTGTGAAACGAGGAGGGTGGTCGACCTGCCGAATTGACCGAACAAACTAGGCAAGAAACCGCATCTTTTAAAGCGGCACCCGTTCGGACCGCTAGCTAACGGATCAGGAAGAAGACCACCAGCATCATCGGATATCGGAAAGTGGTCGACAATAGTTCGCAAGATTTATCCCCCACAGAGAACGAAGTTAATACATATAAAGCTTGTAAGAGTATATGCCGGTGTTCCTGCGATTACCAAATCCTTCCGCCAGGGCCCTTTTTGTGTCAGGGGTGACCCGATCAATTGAATGATAAGCAAAAAAGGCCGTGTTTTTTTAATGAACTGGCTGGTTCTTCGCCATACAATATCGAAAACCCAAGTTCTATCGGGGTCTATCTGCGTCTCTATCGGGGTTACTGGGATATTTTAAAATTTCCCTGCTTTCCAGATTGCGGCCAACTTCGGTCGGAGGAGAAATGTCATTTAAATTTTGTAAATAAGTGAGTTAGATTTATAATAGGATACAAATTTGTAAGTATTAGGATGATTAAGTTTTATAAAATCTAATTTAATATATTTTACAGAAAAGGGAGAACTAAAGGAGCTTATTTTAGTTATGGTAAACGCTACCAATATACCACACAAGAGGAGTTTATCCTTTTGTGATTTATAGCATCAGGAGATACCCAGGTGGCTTTATGGATATCTTTACGCGCAAATCTAGTACTTGCAACGACCAAGTTCTTATGCCGGATTCATCGTTGCGGATGAGTCGCGTCGCACAAATTTCCCAAAAAGAGAGTCAGCTAAACTTCGATTCATTGTTGTAGTCATAGTGTGCCGCACATTTTGTATGATTTGACAGTTTTTCAGACAATTTTCATCAAAAACATATGATTTTTTTGACAATTTTTAAAATCCGCCGCACAAAAGTTGAAGTTGGTTCAACTTTTTTTGAGAGAGAAAAAAAAATCCCAAAAATTTCCCAAAATTGAGAAAGGTACCATTTTTCATACAAAAAGTATGCGCGCACATAAGTGCGGCGCGAATCATCCGCAACGATGAATCCGGCATTACTTGCTGCCATCTCTACAACTCGCTGTCCATTGTCATTAGTGTTTTCATGCAAGCTGTGGTTGCCGACATATTGCCTGTATATGGGCTCCCGGCCTACTTTGGCGTTCAGATCTCCCAGTATGATTTTTACATCATACCTGGGCCAGACATTAATGCCGGATTCATCGTTTCGGATGAGTCGCGTCGCACAAATTTCCCAAAAAGAGAGTCAGCTGAACTTCGATTCATTGTTGTTGTCATAGTGTGCCGCACATTTTGTATGATTTGACAGTTTTTCAGACAATTTGCATAAAAAACATATGATTTTTTTTGACAATTTTTAAAATCCGCCGCACAAAAGTTCAACTTTTTTTGAGAGAGAAAAAAAAATCCCAAAAATTTCCCAAAATTGAGAAAGGTACAATTTTTCATACAAAAAGAATGCGCGCACATGAGTGCGGCGCGAATCATCCGCAACGATGAATCCGGCATAAGTTCCCGTTCAACTAATTCGAAGAATTCTTCTTTATCATCATGTACGGGTCTAGACCTGTTAAATATTCACTGACAAATGATCGAACAATTTGCTAAATAATTTATTATTTAAATAAATAAAAGTTTACTCAAAATAAAAGTTTTTATTAATATTTGTCGAGCCCCACCCCCTTCACCGACAGTTTTAATATCCGTCGCTGGACGAGCATTATTTTGTCGTAGAACTGGTTCGGAAACAATTGAAGGACTGCCAGTGTATATACAGTCAGCGAAATTGATATAAAGGCACCGTTGTTGCGGCACTTTGGCAACATGCTGCTCTGGCATTTGTTGCTGGAGCTCAAAGTGACGTATCACGTTTTGAAGCTAACGGCGCCTACTTTATATGTATCAAGTTTCATACTTCTCCAACTTTGTATGACAGAGCGACACTCATTTAAACCGTTGCAGTTCAATTTTAAAGCATTTTTATTGCGAAATTAATATAAAGTCAGTAAGTTTGTGTGCCAGTAAACAGGCTTAAAAAGGTTTTTGTTTAAAAAAAATTGGTAAATTAATTATTTTATAATAGATTTATGTTGATTTAAGTCAATTTTTTTATCGACATGTTAGATTATTAGATTTTTGCCATCATGCCAAGAGGAAAGCCGTTGTCATCAGAAGAGCGAGCTCAAGTAGGAGCATTAAAAGCACGTGGTTTTTCAAATCGCGATATTTCACACCAAATTAACCGGTCCCCGACCGTTGTGAATAATTTTGTTAATTTGGGAGACAATTATGGGAAAAAAAAGGCACCGGGAGCTAAGCCCTTTCTCACAATACGATTGAAAAATCGCATTGCAGAAGAAGCGCGCTTCAATAAATTGTCAGCGGCTCAAATTAAGGACAAGCTCGACCTGCCAGTATCAAAAAGAAGGATTCAACAGGTTCTCCATAACAACCCCAACCTGAAATATAGGAAACGAATGAAGAAAATCCCTTTAACGGAGGAGCACAAAAATGCGCGAATGAATTTCGCAAGGGTGCACATGTCCTGGACCAGCGAATGGCAAAACGTTGTGTTCAGCGATGAAAAAAAATTTAATCTGGATGGTCCTGACGGCTGCCAATATTACCACCTTCAAGATGAAAGGGAGGTCCGAATGAGTCGTCACTCAGGTGGGGGTAGCGTCATGGTTTGGGCTGCATTTAGTTTCCGGGGTAAAGCTCCTTTATTATGGGTTCCTCCCCGTATGAATGCCGAAAAGTATATTGAATTGCTGCAAGTGGGATTAGATGATTTCCAGAACGAACTAGGAGTCTCCAATTTCATTTTTCAGCAAGACAATGCTGCTGTTCATCGGGCAAGGATCGTTGAAGAGTGGTTCCGGAATACTGAAACACCGACTATTTCCTGGCCAGCCCGAAGCCCTGACCTGAACCCGATTGAAAATCTTTGGGGCATTCTAGTCCGAAGGGTTTACGCCAACGGTAGGCAATTTTCAACAGTTCAGCAGCTGAAGGAAGCACTGAAGGCTGCTTGGGATAGCATTGAAATCCCAATCTTACAAAATTTAATAAAATCAATGCAAAATCGCATTTTCGATGTAATTGCAAATAATGGTAGACCTACAAAATATTAAATAAAAGATTATTTAAAAATTTTTGTTTTTTTATTTCCAACATAAAATGCTAATTTTAAATAGTGACTTTATATCAATTTCGCAGTAAAAATGCTTCAAAATTGAACTGTAACGGTTTAAATGAGTGTCGCTCTGTCATACAAAGTTGGAGAAGTATGAAACTTGATACATATAAAGTAGGCGCCGTTAGCTTCAAAACGTGATACGTCACTTTGAGCTCCAGCAACAAATGCCAGAGCAGCATGTTGCCAAAGTGCCGCAACAACGGTGCCTTTATATCAATTTCGCTGACTGTACCTTCATTAAACTCAGAATAAGCTTCATCGCTTAGCAAAATTTTGGTCGAAAACAGTGGATTTTAGAGCCCAAATACTAAAACGGTGACCATTTGGAAGGTTTTAAATCCAGATCTCTACGTAAAATACGCCAAGTCGTTCCACACAGCAAGCCAAGCGGTTAAAATTGCGCAGATTCGATTTAGCATGGTCAGCTAGGGCCGCTCTTCCTCAGTACGTGCTGGATGTTGTCTAAGGGCCTCCATACAAGGTCAAATTGGATGTGCATCCAAATTTTCATCAAACCCATGCCCGTAACGAGTTTTGATCGGTCGACCGGCTCACAATCGATAGTTGTAAAAAAGCGTGGGGCGCTAACGAAAAGTACCAATGTTAATAAAATAAGGAAATAGGTAAGGAGCCCCACGCTTTTTTACATTTCGAAACGTAGGATGTTCCCATATACTGGCTGGAGCAATAAAAATTTTACATTAAAAATTATTTTTTACTTTTTAGTTCATTTTAAATTAAAAGCGTATTTTTTGGTTTTTTTAAACTATATATTTTTTTTTAGTCTATCCACAAGCTTCTGGGAATAATGACGTCGGATATTTTAAATTAGCATTACTCCAAAATTTTGCTACATATCGAACTCGTAATAAATGTTGCCGTAACTCTTTCTATGAATTCTATGAAGCTGAAACTTGGACAAAAGATACCTTTTAAAAAAAAGCGAACTGCAATTCCTCTCAAAACTACGCATCCTATGGAGTTCTGTTTTGGCTCATTTACTCGTTATTACGTCTATTTTCGATAAATGGTAAAAAAGGGTATACTGCAATGAAAACTAGTTGGGATGTGGGTTCGACCCTTTCGGTCCACACGATCAACTTCCCAGTATGATGGATGTTGAATATTATGATTGGATATTTTAATAATAAATGAACAACAGGCAATATAGAATATATCGTTGGTTTACAAGCAGAATTCACTAAGTACAATTTTTCAAGTTTTCAGTTTTTTATACTAAAGTAAGTCTTATAATGCCAACTTTATACTGGCAATACCTTATAGCCCGCAAACTAATATTGTTAAGGTTTTTAGGGGGTTAGTTTCGGATTTACCTTGTCCATAATGACACAAAACTACAAAATCATTTCCGCCAAAACTCATTAAGTCGTTGCGTTTTTTTATTTTAATCTAAAAATCCAGTATTAGAATTAAATAATTATTTCAATTCTTTTGTAAACTAAACGAAGAAATCTAAAAAACAATGTATACTGAGCCGATTACTATTATATGCCATTACAAAATTTTCAGAGACACAAACATCTTAAATATCGATTTACTAAAAACTATGGTTTTTGACTTAGTGATTTCTGCTTTTAAACCCACGATATGTATAATACCGAGAATTTGTCACAATTGTTTATCAATATTTTCGTTAAAATGTCAAACTAAATGTGCGCACTTACAAGATTAGGATGACGAAAATGTATATGAAATTGATGTATTAATGTTTTTCGGCACCTCAATGAAGTCGATATAGTTTTTAGTTCGCGCGGTATCGTGCAGGTACAAAAATCACTTATGTCATTTAAACCAAAAAACCGCTCGACCGAATATTATAAAAATCTTTTCAGATTATATTGTCGCTAATACGCTTCGAACGGCACCTCAAGTAAGTCAATATCTTTCGTGGTTCGGGCGATATCGTGCAGGTACAAAAATCACTTACGTCGCTTAAACAAAAAAACGGCTAGACCGAATTTCATGAAAATCTTTTCAGATCATATTTCGGTTAATACGCTTCGAATGACACCTCAACGAAGTCGATATCAGTTTTGGTTCGCGCGATATCGTGCAGGAAAAAATGACCACATCCGTACGCACACACACACACACACACACACACATACTTCCTCCCAATTTTTTGCTTAAAATGCTCCTGGGACCTTGAAAGATGAAAATACATTGAAATTTTCGATTTCGATTTTCGGACCGATTACAATAACTTCCTATACGGGGAAGTTAAAAATGAACGAAAAAATTGAAAAAAGCGGAAAAAATCGACCACTCATTATCGTGTGAAGAGCATGAAGAAGCAGATTCCAGGATCGTGTATCATATTTATAGTGCTATATATAAGGTCTCAAACTGATGTATCCTTTTTACAGTCGAAACTTAATGCACTACAAGACTGGTGCACCACTAACAATCTTCTTCTTAACACCAGTAAGTGCCACGTAATTACCTTCTCCAGGAAAAGAAACAAACAGCTGCAAAATTATTATCTCAATGACAATGTCTTGGATCGTGTCGATCACATTGTTGATTTAGGCATTGTCCTCGACAGCAAGTTAAACTTTAACTTACACTATGATAATATTATTGCTAGATCCAACAAGCTGTTGGGCTTTATCAAGAGAAGAGCTAAAGAATTCGACAATGTTTGGGTTACTAAAGCCTTGTTTTGCTCATTGGTCCGTCCTATTCTTGAGTATGCGTGCCAGATCTGGGATCCTATATTTCAAATTAGTATTAATCGAATAGAATCAGTCCAAAAGAAGTTCCTTCTTTTCGCGCTTAGGAACCTCTATAATCCTTCGGATTTTCACAACCTTCCTCACTATAAGGACAGGCTCAAAATCCTTGATCTCTTGCCTCTATCCCTTAGACGGAAATTGCTTATATCTTGTTTTACCCTGGATGTCCTGAACAATAACCTCAAGGTGCAGTTCCTGTCGGACACAATCAAATTTAACGATACTCGACAAACAAGACATTCCAAACTGTTTAAAGAGTACCCGCATCGCACTGAATTTGCTAGAAACGAGCCTGTTAACAGGTGCTGCATTACCTTCAATTCCTACGCGTCCTGTTTCTCTCCCTCAATTAACAAAAGTTCCTATAAAAGAAAACTAATTTCCCTGTTGTCCTCTTCTAACTAACATTATAGACCTAGATCTTAGTTTAATATTTAAATATTAAATACTTGCAATGTTCCTTATTAATGTTAATATGTATTTTTTTTTATCTGTAACTGTTTTTGTTAATTGCCTTGTTTGGCAAATAAATAAATAAATAAAAAATATTTGTCAAATCGATTTTGACTCGCTGAAGTTGTGGTAAGGTGCTCAGACTCTGACTATACCTCTCGGAAATATGGACCATTGAATGCTTCCTTAAAACTTGGGCGTTGGAAATTACCAACGATACATAAACATTAACGAATTGTATAATATACCCGGTAGAAATATAAATACCCGGGCTTCCACGCAATGGCACGATGCGATTACACACCAGCTGTTTTCAATAAAGACAAACAGATAACGATGAAATATTAAAGGGTGCACTTGCTACGTTAGAGAAATTCATTTGTCATGTATGGAGTACGTAATTGTAGCAATGTTGTCATTTAATGGGTGGTTTCAGACGTTGAGTCATTTAGCTGTTGTTACAACGTTCCACCGTTTCACACGATTCCTGTTGCAATGGGAACATTTTTTCTATCTTTACAAGGGGTTGTTGATGTGTGTGTATTCCTGTCGATATTCTTCTTTACTATTTTAAATTCTCCGAGCTGCTTTCAGACATTTTAAACTATTAGATCTATTAAACAACGAGTTTGCTGTCGTGTCCAATTGTCTGCCATTTTTATTTCAAATTAATAACAGAAACCGCTTTTTTTTAAATTAACGAATGACATTTCATTGGGAAAAATGAAGAAGAAGATAAAAATGGTCATGTGCAAGTGTTAGTGTTCAAAAGTTTTCAACGAAAAATTTTTGTGGGAAAAAGTTACAACACCTCCTTCCCTTTCTTTCACCTCCCTCTCCTAAAAAATCGGTTTTACAACGTTGTTACCACATCAGGTCTGAAACCCCCCAATGATGTCATTTATTTTCTACTACTTACCGGTCCAAAAATTCAGACGACAACTTCAAAAAAATGTATAGAATTTCGACTCTTCAAACTTACCACCAAAGTCGAACCAATATAAATGAGAGTAATCTATATAAAACATCTTATTTAAATTGTCTCTAATGCCCTCTGTCGCAACTATTCCTCTCAGCTATACTAAAAAGGTTAGCAAATTATAATTTGTTTATTACTTAAAATATGTCTTTCGCGGTGTTAGCAACGACAAAAATGTATATCAACTATAAATTTATGCTGTTAAATAGCATAGAAAGGTATGGGACAGAAAAAAAGTTTCTTAAAATTATTTCAAAATTTACAATTTTCATCTCTGCAAAAGACATGCGCAGAGGAAAACGCAACCACTCCCAGGTGGCAGACGCTCCGCATCCGTTAGGTAGGTCAATAAGACAGGTCATATCAAAAAATCAGTTGTTTAGGAATCAACTTTTTTCGACGTCGCTAGCTCTTATACTATAAATTTTTTATTTAGAAATAAAGCAAAGGACCAAGATTGCTTTAACGACAGTTTTTATGTTATATTGAAGGAACGAAGGGTTCTGTGGAAAATTTAAAGGAAAAACTAATTTTGGCTTTGTTTCCTGGAAACTGCTTCTAACTTCATCAATCACCAACAATGAAGCAGTAACAAATATTTTCCAAGCCACAATAAAAATTTTAATTTCCAGAGGATAAAGGAAAATTCCAAAATTCTCTCTTTATTGATTTTGCTTAGCCTGCTAAAGGGAAATTGATTGTTGTAAATTTAAACTCCTGTAAATTTCCGTAACCACAATTAACACTTTCAAACATTCATCTCACGACGAAGGTCATGAAATTAATAACTTTCCTCCCGCGCACTCGATGGAATTTATGATAGACAAATATCCGCAGCTTATCAAATCCTGCCGTCGTTGATTTTATATTCAAAAATTCCTGATCAGAAAATTCTTTTCTTTTTTCATCTAAATGAAGGCTTAAGAAGCGAACGAAAGCATCATGGCGGCGCGGCGCTGCTGAACGGAAAAACGTCGAAGGCGGGCCATGAATAGTTGAAAATTTGTTAAATCATTTTCGGTTAATCTTTTTATTTCCTCGTGACTTGACGCATCTTTTCCTTTATCCACTCCACCAGCAAGGATCCAGAATAGCAAGGACGACGTCTAAGGAGTTCAGAAGAAAGGAAGGGACTTTTCAGCAAGGGTCAACATAAATTTGGATGTCGACTGTTTCTTTCTCTCTCACTTCGGCTTTCACATTTTCCCCCGTAATGCCGTAAGAGTGCTTCCATCAGTAATCGATAAAGGGAAGAAAAAAATTTTATCACCAAAGAAGGTCAAATCGTTTCTCCATCTTTTTTCTTTCTGCCATATCTGAAATACCACAGGAAAATGGCGATTTCGATGATTTTTAGATTTTCCTCAAAACGTTACTCAATTCAAATGAAAGTTCTTCAAAACTGCTCTGAATGTGCCCAACCCACGAAAACTTTCAGAGCGCTCTTTTGTTGTCACATGAAATTTCTTCTAGTTTGCTGCAAAATTATTTTGAGCCGAGTTTTGACACATTTGACTTTCTGTAGAGCAGAAAGTAATAAAACTTTTCGTGCCGCAGCTGATAAAATCGGAATATCATAATAGATTGGAAATTATGTATTTTGCTGGAATATGTTTGGGAAACAAATTATAAGACTTTTGTTGCAAAGTGCAAACTTACTTCCCAACACATCACACATGATTGCAAACTTTTGTATTTTGACTGGGTATGTCAGATTTTTTATATTGAAAAATTGAAGCGGAAATGACAACTTTGTCACTGGAAAATTTCAAGTATAATTATTTCCTGAAAAATTGCCAATATATGGAAAAATTTAGCAGGAACGAAACTTGATTAGAAATTTGGTTTACATAATAAAAATCATCTACATACACATGCATATGTATGTAAGTAACCTTTCCTTCCTTCGAATAAGCACTTTCTTGGCAACAATAATTCTGACAGTTTGTTGTGTGAAAAATTCATATGTGAAGTTGAAATCCAAGTCGTGATTGTCTCCTTTTTCCTGGAAGAGAAAAACACGTGTGGGACTGATGTCGCTTTTATTTTTCTTATGAAACTGTCGAACTTTATTTATATGAATTCGATGGAACGAGAATCGCGGACACCTAATGACCCCCTTCTTTCCTATGGCGGTACAGCTCATATCGAGGTTTGGCTTCCTGCAATTCGTTGTCCTCCAGTTTGTACGATTTCCGACGGCTTGCTTCCAGTTACGGTTTCTCTTTCTCGGTCTACCTTCTGGTCTATCCCAAAAATATTAGTTTTTCTGGTATCCTTTTCTTGGCGTCTTGTTCTGCTAAATTGAAACTGTATTATAGCTTCCGTTTTGCCCTTATTTATTTGCAGTCCTGTTTTCACACTCAAATCTTTTCAGCTTCTCGTATGATTGTTGTACTGCTTGCAGCGATCGTCCTATGATGTCCATAAGGTCAGTATATCCTAATAGTTGAATTGGGATTGGTTAATGACAGAGTCCCTCGTTTTCATATTAAATTCATTGTTTCATTCAAATCATTGTTCCTATCATAGTCCATTCAAGGGTCAAGTTGAATGGCTTGTGACCTAAGCCGTCCTCTTGTTTTAATCCCTGTGTGATTTAAAATTCATCCGAAAGCGAATTATGTATTTTCACCGGCGATGTCAGTCTTTCTAGGGGGCATTTTATGAAAGTTGCCAGCTTTGAGGGTTTTCCTAGATCCAATAGAATTTCTTTGAGCTTTCGCTTTTGAAGGTGGTGGCACCCGATTTGTCACTTCTATCAAAACCCGAGAAGATTCCCTGCAGACGAACACCTAGTGGATCGATAAAGTGAGTTATGCAATGGAGTTGGGTCCATCTGTCCGAAAACGGACGGACGCAGCCATGGATATCGGACAGCTGTCTGGACCTTGTCAATCAGCGGAAACGAATGAAACACGTCGTTTTCGAGCAATGCCGAAGATTGAACAAAAAAGTTCGACAGAACTGTGTCGAGGCACTAGTACCGGACGCTGTACCAGACAATTCGGCGGTTAGACGGCAAAACAACATCAACAAACGACAACATCAAAAAATCGGATGGAGCTTGCGTGACCTCTCCCCATGGGCGCCTGCAGCGGTCCAGAACCAGAAACCGAACCGCCGATTATCGAACAGCCAACGAATCAGTTTCTCGATACCGAACAGACAATTATCGAGGTGAAGATGAACAGTAATCGCTGAAAAATGGAAAATGCCTGGAATGGATCAAGTAACCGCCAAAATGATCAAACCCGGTGGTGATGTCTCATTGCAACAGCTCCACGTCCTCATAATATACATATGGCATTAGGATCGTGTCCCGTCGACGAGGAGGAAAGCGATCGTTGTGCCAATTTTGAAGAAAGGCGAAAGTCGGAATTGCAAGAACGATTTCTCTTCAACGTTGTAATCGGCGCACCAATGCGTGAAGCATTCGATGGACGACTCGGAGTTCGATACGACGACAACAACTTCGTAACCGACTAAATGTTCGCCGACGATAGCGCCATCTTCGCCAACACGGATGCCGAAGCAACGGACATCTTATACGACATTTCCCGCATCGCCCAGCCCGTGTTAAGAACAAATGCGGAAAAGGCCAAAGTGCTCCCAACGGACGAATCGAAAGCCAGTATTCGCCTTGATGGAACCCAAATTGAACAGGTTTCGATGCTCAAATATTTGGAATCATTGGTTGAGGGAAATAAAGTAGCGTCGATCGGCCAGCAACATTCGCCTCGCTCAAAACGAGAGTACGCCTTTACCGAACGTTGATCCCTCCGATTCTTCTTTATGGATCTGAAAAGGGGACACTGCACAAACCGGACGTCAACAAGCGCGAGGTCTTCTAAATGCGATGCTTGAGGAAGTTTCTCAGTGTCTCACTCCGCGATCGAATTCGAAACGAGACAGTTAGACAGTTAGATGCGATCAACGGACACTTATCTAAGGAGAAATACAAAAACGTCGACATACACATTTTAAGCACTTGGCAAGTAAACTTCGAGGGTGATTTAAAGGATCAACGTCATCTAGAATCGAGATGTTGCCAAAAATCGTCAAGATTGGAAACGAATCGTGAAAGGAGTTCAAGACCCAGCGGCACTGTAAACAGCGTATCCGTTGCAGGGACGTCCCGCTTGGACCACCAGCTAATGGGTCAAAGGAGAAAGAGAAACTTACGTCTTAAATTAACAAATAAAACTAATAACTTCGAAAGTAAAGACCGTAAAGTAAAAATTAATCATAGGAAATACTCCAAGCTTTCTAATTATAGAAAAAGCATAGGTGTACTACGTACTTTTTGGAGGAAAACGTTGTTGAAGGTGAAATTTTAGTTAAAAAAAACCAAAATTTTGACGATTCATAACTCCAGGGTTAGGTATTCTGCGTCCACTGGTACATTATTCATAAAAATAGGTTATAGCGCTACAAAAATACAAGGTGATATTTGGTATTTCAAATAAACAGAAACAGCAATATTAACATCTTATGGGATATGGTAACTATAAACAATTTCAACCAGCAACACTCATCATAACCGATAATCTAAGATACTTGGCCTAGGGTAATTTTGTATGGACCGTAACCAGCCTCCTTTGAAGCAATTTAAACTAGCATTACATTCACATAGTGGAGTCAGATGAGCAAAACATAAGGAATTGTCTCCAGAGTAAAAATTTTTTTTTGGAACATGTTAGTTACATCGAATACTATACGAAATGGACATTTTCTACCTCTAGCAACCGCCGCTACGTAAGTTATCGGCCATTATGTCAAAAATTTACCATTTTGGTCGTTCTTTCTAAATATAAATGCGTATATCTCGGCATGTGTAGGTCCGAAAAAATAGAAAAAAATAGAGGTTGTTCGTTATGATATTGGCTACCAGCGGTTACAATATGAAATCCTTATCTGCACACATAACCTCAAAAAAATTCAAAAACTAAAGAAACTACAGAATTTTGGTTTTTTGGTGATAACTTCGAATATTTTTAGTGAAATTTGATGAAATTTTCAAAAGTTGTACTTTATAATGGGAACAATAACTGGTTAAAATTTCAAGTCAAAATATCTAATACAAGGCTCAAAAATTGACTTTAAATTTGAAAACTGATTTGC
The DNA here is from genome assembly GCA_949987705.1 of Thereva unica. Lineage (NCBI taxonomy): Eukaryota > Metazoa > Arthropoda > Insecta > Diptera > Therevidae > Thereva > Thereva unica. The sequence goes on from OX465282.1 coordinate 135,715,926, forward strand.
CTATCAGTTTTGTGCATCGCTTCGTATGAGGTTCTTACTTTTTTTTAAATGTAGCTTCTTTTATGCACTTTTGATGGTGAAAAAGAAAAAATTTTAAACTTGAAGAAAAGTGAAAAAAATCGAATCGAAAATCGACAATTTTTGCATTTTGTCGTCAATTTTTTAGGAAAATTTGACTTTTTTTGGCAAATTTCAATTTCTATTGTATTATTAGTTCATTTTTGACATATGATGATCGAAAAATTGACTTTTATCAAAAAATGTGATTTTTTTCTAAAAAAATTGACGAAAAAATGCAAAAATTGTCGATTTTCGATTCGATTTTTTTCACTTTTCTTCAAGTTTAAAATTTTTTCTTTTTCACCATCAAAAGTGCATAAAAGAAGCTACATTTAAAAAAAAGTAAGAACCTCATACGAAGCGATGCACAAAACTGATAGGCAAATCAGTTTTCAAATTTAAAGTCAATTTTTGAGCCTTGTATTAGATATTTTGACTTGAAATTTTAACCAGTTATTGTTCCCATTATAAAGTACAACTTTTGAAAATTTCATCAAATTTCACTAAAAATATTCGAAGTTATCACCAAAAAACCAAAATTCTGTAGTTTCTTTAGTTTTTGAATTTTTTTGAGGTTATGTGTGCAGATAAGGATTTCATATTGTAACCGCTGGTAGCCAATATCATAACGAACAACCTCTATTTTTTTCTATTTTTTCGGACCTACACATGCCGAGATATACGCATTTATATTTAGAAAGAACGACCAAAATGGTAAATTTTTGACATAATGGCCGATAACTTACGTAGCGGCGGTTGCTAGAGGTAGAAAATGTCCATTTCGTATAGTATTCGATGTAACTAACATGTTCCAAAAAAAAATTTTACTCTGGAGACAATTCCCTTTTCACTAAAATTTGATGCTCATCTGACTCCACTAACAGTAAAGGTGTGGTTTTTAAATATTGCAATTGAACAATTTTCGTTCCAAATGTAATGAAAGAAAACATCCTTCCATTTCAGCATTTCATTCTTAATGTATGTTGCAAATTTAGATTAAAATCGTGAAATCCATTTTAATTTTATTTCCAAATTCCGCACAGTTTGGCACGTAGGTACTAAAATCCTTGGATTATAACTAATCACATAAATAGATTTATCACATAATGTAAATAACAGGAAAAATGAATTAAATATTTAGAAATGAAGAGCTTATAAAATTTATGTTGTTCAATTGTTCAACGGGTTACCATGCAAAAAGTAGGCACGCTTCGAACAAGGTATAGTGAATAACATAAATATTGCTCATACGAAACATCAACGCCAGAGTCCTACGCACTTGCCATCCTATATATTGTATGAATTTTCCATCTTTAAAATAAAAGGGAAAATTTCCTAAGCTTATTTTGAAAACAATTCATTAAAATAAGAAAATAACCGCCCTTGTGAGTTGCCTCGAGGCAGTTGCCGACCCCATAACACCATTACCACAAGATATTCCCTCCCCTAATAAGCCGCCCTCTCAGTTTGAAGACGTAAATTTTCCACCATAAGAAAATTTCAAACAATTCAACTTAATTCAATGTCGAGCTCGGCATTAAGGATGCGAATTAGAGCATTAGGGTAGCAGTTTTCATGCCAATTTTTTTGTGTCCTTCCATAAAGTTCCAGCTCATAAGCGACCCAGAGTCAATCCGGAAGCAAACGTTGGAAGAACACCTACTGTCCCTGCCCCCGTCCCTAGCCGGGGGAAACGTTACCGTGTATTTACCAGGATGTAGCCCCGTCCAGGGTCTGAGGGAATCTGGGAATAAAACGGCTGAATGAAAGGAGCCGAATGAGCTGTACACAAATTTGCATTAATTTTCATCCACCTTTTATACTCTCCTTATTCTATAAATATTTAATAAGATTTTCACAAGTTTTGTCGCTTCGCTTTTTAAAACGAGAAGGAATTTTTTTCTGTGTCACGATGGGACATTTTTAAATCATACTCACAATCAGAAGGATTCGCATTATGCTAAAATATGAAAATTACCTTTCGTAGGTTGCCCGCGGAGATGTGTGTGGGAGAGTCCTTTGTACTTACAGTTTTTACGCTGCTATGGCAATGGCAAATATTGTAAGGTCCACTAAATGAACTAAAAAGCGGGACATGTTAATATTCACTTTTATATTGTACTTGGAACGAATTTGCTCGATAAGCATTTTTTTACATGTTTCGTATTAAAAGTCTTCGTATTTACATTTTGTTTTATGAAATTAGCAATCTAAGAACACAGGTAAATTTCAGAACAATGTGTTGGTTTGATAGCTGTCCCTTGTGGGCGAATGGATTAACCTTAGCTGGTAAAGGGTCTTTCACAGTATCCATAAAAACTAATTTTTATTCGAATAGACATTGTTATAATATATATTGAAGTAATCCATATTGCAAAGTGGCAAAATAGTTAACAGAACAGTTACAAATATATATAAAAGAAAAGTTATGCATTCTTTGATGAACAAAAACCATTTTTGATTCTTTTGTGAAAAATAAACTAAGGAGTAACCCTTTAGAGAACCAGTCCAACATGTTCTACTGGTCATAGCCAATGAGTAAATAGGAAATCTGGCTCCTGTGATAATATTACCAGGTTTTTAAGTTCAAATTAGGTTTTTTAAACACCAAAATAAACATTTTTCAAACCAAATTGATAATTTCTAAAATTAAATTCAGTTTTTTAAAAGTCAAATTAAATATTTTCAAACTCATGAAATAAAAAACGTATATTAGACCAGGCCCTGAAGGTAGGTGAGTATGCAAAATGTGAGGACCGAAATTTGTCAACAGATTTCAGTTGAGTTGACCCTCCTCCCCTATTGAGCTATTGTTCTGCCTTAAACAGTAAGCCAATCCCGAAGGAATCCACCTTTACCTTTAACTTAAAAAAGCCAACTGTCACCCAAGCTCACTTCGGTCGATTTCAATTTGTTGCTTTTACCTAATGAGTTGGATGTCGATGTAGCAAGATTTTACTTCGTCCTATATAAAACTTCGCATCCTATTTACCTAATGAGCCGTTAAAGCCGTCCAGATCATCCTCACCGTGGTACAACAACGAGTTGAGATGTACCAAAAACCTGAAGAATAAATTCTACTTGAAGAGGAAAGACACTGCGAGTTTCGATGCGTTTCTCAAATGATATGACCAATTTCAAGTCTTCTCCGAAGCCCTCTATAAGGAGCACCTCAAGTGCACTCTTTCAACACTAAGAAAAAAGTTGATAATCACCTTTACACCATGCAATACGAGAACTCCCTTAGTTCTAATACATCCGAAATTTGTGACAAGTTGGTGTTCATGATCTTCTTCAAATCTTTCTTGTCCCCTGTATTCCAAGCAAAGGAAGACAATTTTCGACATAACAATGCAATCCCAACGGCTCAAAACTTATCCCTGTCTATAACCAATAAATAAAGGACGCTTTCCCAACCTTATGGAAGAACTGTTTTATATTACCAGTCCATGCTGTAAGGACGAAATACCTAACTATAGACAAACTGCGAAGTTATCGTCTATACCAAAACTCTTCGAATCTATTATTTATTCAGCTATCTCCACAAACCAACATGGATTTCTTGAAGCTCGTTTCACTACTACTAATTTACTGGAGTTCTCTTCACACACAGTTCGAGGCTTTGTCTGTCACTGGTTGCCAAACTGACTGTGTTTACACAGGCTTCAGTAAGGCTTTCGACAAGCTCTCCCATTTTATTATAGTTCTTAAACTAAAGAAATCAGTCAGTCCGCATACCCTTATGGCATGGTTCCAGTCGTACTTAGCCGACAGAACCTACCAGGTTCTATTCCGCGGAGTCAAATCGACCAACATCCTCTGGTGTCCCGCAAGGTAGTCATCTTGGCCCTCTCCTTTTTATTTTATCAATTGATGTCATTGTTACTCTGCTAAGGCACTGTATCGCCACATAATAAGTATCGAGGATTGCAAAACTTCTGCAAGCAGACCTAAACACCTTCTGTTCTTGGTGTTCCAACAACAACCTGGTGCTTAATATTAGTAAATGTGAGATCATGACTTTTTGTAAGAAACGTGGTGTTATAACCTATCACTATACTTTTCTGGACAACAAGGTTTCCCGTGCTAACTCTGTAATCAACCTAGGGCTTAGTATCAACCTAGGGCTTAAAGTAAGTTGGATTTGTCCACCCACAACAATTATATCTCCTCCAAAAGCAATTCAGTCCGGCGATGGTCACTAAATACACACTAAACACTTGTAGGTATCTTTAGTTAGGCCTTTGCTTGAATACGCCTCCCAGGTTTGGTCTCCTTACTACTCCTCCCACCTTCCGAATGACCCACTTACTCTTCCGCCTTATGAGAACTGACATCACAAATTTTGAATTTCGAGAAATGCTAAAACATGTGTTTCATTATTTATGCTATATAATTTTTATACCAAGTTTGAAGAAATTCTCATACAACCGTTTCCATCCTGTTTCACCACCCAGTTAGGGTCCAATTCCGAAAAATCCTAAAACACATGTTTCATTATATATGGTGAAGACTATTTTTTACTAAGTTTGAAGAAAATCTGACTAAAGAAAAAAATCCCCCTTACAACCTATTCAACCCCATTTCACCCCACTAGGGAATTAATTTCGAAAAATCACAAATTTCAGCCTTTTGGGTCCAGAGGTTTGGGCTGTGCATTGCCTGTCAGTCAGTTACTGTTTTATACATTATATAAAAATTTTACTTCAGGCGTTTGTTCCACATCACTTAGGACATAATCTAAAGACTAGCAGGCTTAGTTGGCTTTTTAATTTTGGAGGTGACTATTTTCACCTTAATAGCAGGAACACAATGCTCGCCATTAGCCGTGGGCTATGAAAGCTCTATCGCTCTCAAATTATGCCATCGCTGTCAATCGTAAAACTAAAATTATAATAGAGCAAAACGATATCTACCGTAGGCGTTGAAAAAATTTTCCTGTCAAATGAGTTTCAAATTTAATTGAAACTAATTTAAACTAATATGAAAAAAAAAGAATGCAACACGTGTATTTTTTTATTTTTAAAATAAAGCACCCTCAGACACAACAAAATTTGTCAAAAAGGCACTTTTTTGTCAAAATAATAATGTTTTATTTGTTGACAGCGGTGTTTTTTTGTATGTATGATTTGGTAGAACTGTAAGCGTCAACCAAAAAATAGAAATAGGTTCTAATTTGTATGGTCGTAGTTATGGTCATTTCGCTGATAGTTTCATTTTGTTCGTTCCTAGGTAGATACATGGTATCTATTATTTGTCAACGAAAAGCTTTTATAGCCCACGGCTTATGGTGAGCATTGTGTTCCAGCTATAAAACGTGAAACCAGAAACGTGAAACGAGAGAAAATTAATTCACCATTAAAGAACTATATTGACACCAGGGGTCTGTTCAAGATTTCTGCTATAGCAGCTTTTAGCAGCTATTGTCATGCTTTTCCTGTTCAAAACAGCAAAAAAGCTGCTAACGAAGCTGCTATTTTTGTGTTCAAGATTCGAGAAAAGCTGCTAATGTAGCTGCTTTTTGTTGCTCGCAGTTTCGACTGCAAGCAAGAAAGCAGCTACGTAAATCATACATGTGTGTGTAAATGTCATTGGTCGTTTTGCCAAAATGACGGACTTGAGTGAGGTTTTGTTGACATTAATACATATTAAATAATAAATTTAGGGATTGCAACTGCACGGCCAGGCTTTTTTCTAATTGTAGGGAGAGGAATAGTTGACTGCAAGAAATACTCATACACATACATTAACACAAAGCTATGCTAGCAGCTTTTCTGCGTTCAAGATATCATAGCAGCTTTTTCTTGCTTTGCTGTAATTTGACAGTTTAGAAATTCTGCTACTAAAGCTGCTATAGCAGAAATCTTGAACAGACCCCAGTTAAATGTTATAGCTATAAAATAATTATTTTCAAAATTCTGGTGTCGATATAACATTTTTCTGGTGTCAATATAGTTCTTTCCCGGTGAATTAATTTTTTCTGGTTTCACGTTTTAAGGTGAAAATAGTCACCTCCTTTAATTTTACATAAATACTTTAAGTTAAATAATTATTTTACGAAAACATCAACTTTAAACCGTATTACCTTCCAATCATATATAAGTTTTACAAATACCTTTAATGCACAGTTCTCAATCCGCTTACATTTAAAATGAATTCTAACAATTTGTCAAGAGCTTGTTAGCAGCAATAAATTTTTTTTTTATTCCCCGAACGCCATAATACAAATATCCTGAAAAGCCAACGACAATCTGTAGTCAAGGACCCTTTATATTGATTTCTTTCATAGGCCATAAAAATCCCCACAAGTTTTAAAAGCTAAACGCAATATACCAAGGCATAATACAAAACCCAAATACATACATATACATATCCTGTACGTGTATGCTACCTATGAAACAAAAATATTCAAACGGCACCTAATTTTTCTCCGGCAACTCTTGAACCAGTTCAGTAATATTTGCGAATCCTATTAGTATTATTTCGTTCCAACAAGGAGCAAAGAGCAAAACCTTTTTCGGTAGTATTCCCTCTATACAGGGGGGAAAACACATTTGCAGAAACGTAAGTCCTTGAACAGCCCATTCACATAACGCAGCACCTTCTTTATTGCCTCCTCAAGATGCGTGAAAGTACATGAAAGCACTCGGGCCATAAGGTGAGTCGGACAAATTAAGTTATCAACAATTTTTATTGAGAGTGACAAAGGTACAATGATCCTCCGCTCCACGCGCACCGAGCCACACCACCAGTCCGGGTCCTTACAAGGTAAGGCCTAAGCGGAATCCCGCACTCTGGCTCCCGCAAACGGCTCGTATGAGGCTCCGCACCAGCAAGTTCCATGCATGTTTTAACAATTTGAATAATATAATGCTCCAAGGATATACCCAAATTTATGGGATATGCATTAGACGTGATAAAGGTTCGCATGAGGTGTTTCGTATCGGCTATACACACACCACGCTGCTGCTGGGCCAGGATCTTGAAAGTGATGATTTTTTTAACTGCAGCACATAAGGAAGGGCTTCAGCCTGTGCGTAAGAAGAAATAAATATGACGCTTGTGTCCAATCCCTTCCAGGTAAGGATTTTCGCGGGCTTATCCCAAGTTTGCGTGTAGGACCAGCCCCATAAAAGTTGGCTAAAGCAGAGAAGGTAGAATGGTCTTATTGTCACATAACCCTTAGTAGAACAAAGGCACTGATAATATCGGTCTTTTCGATTTAAGAAGATTTTTTTCTCCGAGAAGAAAAAAATCATAAAATCCATGCTTATTGCGTCCTTTCACAGTGGGTAAGAGAAAGAGAATGTGGGGTGGAGGGACACTCGAACAGACAGATATATTGGTATGAGACTGTACAGCATCCAGCGTCAACTAATTATAGGTTTTGTAACTGTCTCCTTAAAAGCAAATTAATTCCATCCACTAAAAGGACATTTCCGACCCACAAACCTACAAAAATAACCACAGGATATTCTACGTAAGAAGACGCCTAATCTGACCTGTGTAATTTCCTCTGTAATATTGTCCTTTATGCTAACCGCCACTACACACACTCGGCCCAGCAATAGAAGATCATTCCCCAAGTCAAATGGAATGGATAATAATAGTTAATCTATGACATGTCCTTGCTGGGAGGTTTTTGGGGGGCTTTGTATAATCCTGCTTATAGTCAATAAATCTTCTAGTTGGTACGCTTGTGTATGTGACTTTTTCACATGGATGTATCGAGAGAATGTAGTGGCTGCATTTAGAGGACCACATCAAGCGGATAAATGAAAACCTTTAAAGAGAAACTGAGACAGTGGAGGCTATTGACGTTGGTTAATCAATGGAATCGTTGTGGGGTTTTTTTCGGCTAACCTTTTAAAATTTAATAATGTTGGTAGTTTGTTTTTAGTTGTAGAAATGCATGCAATTCAATAGTGCCAGTAGGTACTTATAAGGATTTAAGAAATCAAGGTTTACTTTTAAAAAGTTTTCACAACATAATCCTGGATTTTGGACATGTTCCAGCTCCAGGTCACAGCTGGCACTCTCTCACACAGCAAGGCTGTACCAAGGCTAGCTTAAGATTTATACGAAAGTGTTTGTGCACTGTCCCTCATTTACCCGGTCGTCAAATTCACTGTAATAAACTAAAAGCTACCAGATCCCAGTTGATCCGCAATGCTTGAAAGATAAAGAGTTCCAGCCTGGGTACAGAAATGGTTTTTAAAGGGGCCACTTTATTTTACTAGCCAGTAGGTTAACTTCTGGGTGCGGAGCTTCAATGGGGATGCGTAAATACCCGATTCCTAAAACGCTAAAGTGGATGCGTCGCAGAGCCCATATATCTCTGCGTCGACGTTGGCGTGTCTCGAACCCAGCCAACGTCGAATCTCTATGTGCTCCAAATAAATCAATTGTGTGCGAAAATTATGCCAGTCTGTTGCTAGTTCGGTGGGAAGTTCCTCGTCCCATTTAAGTTTAGCTCGCCACACAGTTTGTAGGAACACCTTGGATTTATACCCCGTTCATGACTAGGTTCAACCCAGGTTCGGATGTCGAGTTGAAACTGGGTCCACTCAACCCAAGTCAGCTCTCCTACCTGGATCGAGTTGATATTTTACCTCATATACACAGGTTGAGTTGAAATTGGGTTGAAGTGACATTTGTCTTGTTTATTTACTATCCGTGAAGTGCGCATTCATCGTTAGTTTTGTGCTCGATGTTTTTTCTGGTACAAGAAAAATAAATTATTTCGTTCTGAATTATTACGTATCTGTAAATGAGAATTTCACATAAAAATTTGAGGTTATGTTTTGATATCAATTCAACTCTATTTCAACCCAAAGTGAACTCAAGTCGACATCATATACGGTGGTCGAAATTTCAACTCAACCTCGACTCAACTTTTCAACTTAGTCATAAACGGGGTATTAATAACGACCGGGCTGAGCCAATCTAGGAACCTAGGAGATCAAAGAACTTCCCTATATCTGAAAGTAAATTCCGCTTAGTGTAGGAAGGTAGCTGTTCAAAGGGTGGAATGGATAAACGAAAGGAGTCTTGATCAGGGTACTACTACATTCCCGTAGTTTTTACTTGGTGGTCCTGAAGCAGTTTAGGAGCAGAAGTACAGATTTGTTTGTCGTGATTTGGGATACCTTGTAGTAGTTGGGCTTAGTTCGCTGCCAACTTGCGAAGAGTGAATCCAATTCTTTTAAGAAGTTGGTTGAGTTCATTGCGTTTTTTGATCGTAGATTAAAGATAATAATCACCAAAGAGCGCATCATCGACATAAAAGTGATTTAGTTGATGATCAAGGGACAACTGTCGTAATGTCCGACAAGCCAAGAACGGGGCAGGTGATGTTCCATAAGTTACCATGACTAGTTTGAAGTCCTCTATTGGAGCGGATAGTGATTCTCCCCATACTATCCGTCGAAGATTAGAGACCTCATCTGGTACAAGGATTTGACAGAACATCTTTTCTATAACGGCAGTGTAAACATATGGACATCGTCGCCATCGCATTATAATTGTCCAAAGATATAACTGCAGCTTTGGGCTAAGGGTGTAGACCAGTGATTCTCAACCTTTTTTCTGTTGCGGCACACTTTTAACAATTTCAAAATTTGGCGGCACACTAACAATAAAATAAATTTAAAAGAATTTTACTTAGCTATACACTGTGTAAAATAGTTTATGATAATAATTTCAATGTAAAATAAAATAATAGGACTGCAAAGACAACAGAATGTTCATTGAAGGATAATTAAAAATTAATTATAAGAATACATTTAATGTTAAATTTGAGCTTGATGATTTTTGACAATATCTTTCATATTTGATGGTAAAAATGATAATCATCAACATCATTGGCACTACTGCCTTCTGTGAGCCTTGGTTTCCTCAAGTCTCGGTCCTGTTAGTCTATTCATTATGTCATATAGAAAGGAACTAAGACGTTCACGGGTTTTTATTGCAGGAATCGTTCAATGGGTCATTCAAGAAAAAACCGCGGAGTGCTATTAAATTAGAGGGTGGAAATTGGAGGTAGGAGTCAAAATGGACCCTTTTTTGTTTTTGCAATATATCTCGCAAACGAATCAAAATTTCGATATTCTTGATATTATTTTTTGTAGACAATTAAATTTCCCATAGAAATGACTGATACCATGTTTCCATCGCACTTGAAATCCGCGGTTTTCAACAAAACGATTTCACGAAATCCAAATGTGTTCACCTCGCATCTAGATGCTTTCGCTTGTCATAACAAAATTTTTAAAACAAATTTAGAAACGAAAATAGAAATAAAATTAATGTTTTCGCGCTTTATTTATCGTTTTTTTTTTATTATTTTCCGGCATTTTCTATCATTGTAACGATAAATTAATTCAACATGAATCGCATTGTCAAAAAATTATAACACACACTTAGAATGAAAGTGACCTAACTCAAAATTCCTTTAAGTTCATTTGATATAAACTAACCCTTAAAAATCCCTCTAACTCTAAAACTCTAGGGTGAGAAATAGCCCGAATTATGTGTGAAAAAGGGGACCACGTATATATAGGTCACTTTTGTTGATCGCACTATTCAACTATGCATAAACACTGTACTTTCTTGTTCATTTCTCTCAAATTATAATTTTTGAGTTAGGTCAGTTTCATTCTAAGAGTGCGATAACTGCCGTCAAATTTTCCATGCGCAGTGCTTATGCTGAACTGGCTGAATAGACGTTAACTAGATTTCGAGAGAGTTTTCATTGAAATCTCCGTCGTAGGGCGATTTCATTTTATATGCAAAAACATGAGATTTCACATGAGATTTCGTCATCCTCATTTTTGCCGAAATCGGAGGGTTTCGAATGCAATGGAAACATGGTATTATTAGAAAAATTTTGAAATTTTTTTTATGTCAAAAATATTAAAACAAGAAAAAAATATACAAAATTTCGATGTTTTTTTGCTTTTTTGGTTCTTTGCCTATACCTTTTTTAAGGTCCGGGATAGGTACATATATGTATGTATTGCTTTATGAAAAAAAAAGTAGACAAAATTTCCTTTAAAAAATTTTTGGGTTAAAAATTGACCAAAATATGGCCACTCGAACATAGATTTTTTTTTTAATCTTTCCCTTTAGTCCGGGGAAATTAGCGTTTTAAGGAGACAAAACACTCCAAAAGGGGTCGAAATTAATCCCAGCTTCCTTGTGACTTTTTAAGAAAACAATTTCGGAAAAAAACATGGCCGCCGGAGATATCGCGTTTTTTCCGATTACAAAATACAAGCGCAAATTTTCGTCGAAAGCTCGAAACTTTTTGCAACTGTCAAACGGAAAATTTTTAACGCGGGCGCAAAGGAAACACTTTAATGAGCTGCAAATTCTTTTTGTTATATTAAATTAATGTGTAATAAAAAAAGATAATTTTATTAGTTTCAAACATTTCCACAATGGTAAATATGCAACAAAACCACAAGAAAAGACGACAGTGGCATCTAATAGGCGTTGGAATTTTGATATTTAACGAAATTAAAAAGAAAAAGTTAAACTACGTATTCGTTAAGTAGAGTAGAGCTCTACTTTGAGGCTGCCGTTTGTTGTTGCCACTTTGATGAAACAGAGACTGTAATGATTGCGGTACAAATATTTTTCCCATCGCGTTCCTGTTCCAATTATATTCTAAATGTTTAAAAAATAATTTTTATTGTTTGCATTTCTAAAATTTGGCGGCACACTTTAAGAATTTGGCGGCACACAAAAGTGCTGCGGCACATTCGTTGAGAATCACTGATGTAGACAATCGTTAATTAAAAACGTAAAAACAAGCCTTTACATAGGCGATGTGCTAGGTACTTGGTTTAATACTGTGTGGTGCGGCAAGTAGAAGACGCTGCCTGCTGGTAACCTCTTTTCATGTTCCGGCACCTTTTATTATGTCTGCTAAACTGATGTTGTCGGTGTTATTGACTACGCATCTCCGCATCTGCAGCGAATCTTTTGTCTAGCCGAAGAAGGCAGCATGATTGCGAGTATTTACCAAAAGGAATTCTGTTATCCTTCTTGGGTAGTCTTACAATATAGCGTCTCTCTGGGTAGTCCTTTTACAAAATTTCTCCCAACTCGTTTCTTCAGGTGACAGGTATGATATTGATGGCAATTCTTCGATCTCCCAAAATTACCGCAATGTAGACAGTGTAGGTCACGTTACTAGTGGGTAATGTAGTCGATAAGGACGGTAGAACTAAGGCCGTGACTTCGAAGCGTGGTCGTGTATCGTTGAATGGCCGTATGTTCAAACTCACAGCACTCTTAGAAACTCCTCCGGGTATATTTCTATTTATTTTTTTTTTATTTTTTACACTATTTGAGCTGTACATCGGTGAATAGTCTACAAGACACCAACTGGCAGTTATAGTGGCGCGACGGAAGAATAATTAATGCTTAAAAATTTGGAATACTTGCGGCAAAATTTAATTACTAGGAGCTGCGCAATACAAACGTTCACTCAGTATACCCCGTGACAGAGAAATGTGCTAGAACAAGACAAGACCACAGGAACAAGCCCATTTTGCTCATCACTACTCCTGACCTACTTTGACTTCCAAATTCCCAAGATGATTTTTACAGCCTAGGCTTGGAACAGATGTTAAATTCCAGCTCAGCAGCTACTTCAAATCATTCATATTTTCATCACCTAGGGACTCAACGGTAGGTGAAAGATCAACTACCTATGTGTGCTTTATATTTTTAAATTTTCCTCGCAAGTCAAAAGACGGAATTGAACTACTGTTGGGTTTTAAATTACAGGCGGCAACATGCAAATTTATACTAGAAGCCCGAAAACACTCTGCAATAGACATACTCTGAATAGATTCTTTTTGCCATGAACGGCTACAGCAGATATTATAGGTGCTATCAAAGCAGTAACATGTGAATGCAGCAAGAGTTGTTTCGAATACATTAGCTGGTTTCCGCTGCCAGTAAGTTTTTCAAAAGCCTTCAGTTAACAATGTTCTGCGCCAACAAAAGCTGAGTTCCTATTTGTAAACGAGAAATGGATGCTTGCTTTAAGCAGCTTTTCATTGTTCCAGTTCCACGGGTTCGATTTAAGCGTTGTTTTCACGGGGCCAATGGCTCACGTAGAGCTAAGGAATAATTCATTTCAATTTAACAGAAAACTATAAAGGAACCAAAGGGATGTTCTATGTACTAACAAGGTTTAAGCTTAAACTAATCCTGTACTTGGTTACACCATTATTCAATAATAAAAGAAACCGTTTCCATTACTCAATAAGCCAATGATTACCTTAATATTTAAGTTCGTAAAAGGGTCCCAGCTCTGATATAGAACAAATATTGTAGTTTTAAATGGTTTTAACAATTAATACCCAAATCATTCTGGAAACCCCCGAAACATGATAAGCGCGACATTTCCCGCCCAGTCTGCATTAGAATGATTAGTAAAACTGTAGCTTGTTAAATTATTGATTGGTTAAACGTGGAGAAACATCTCATGAATTAACATGATATCAGCTTGTATCACACATGACTGACAACCCCAATCTGGAGCCCCATCCACCTGGTGCGGTAATACTTAATCGGTTCAACTCTTTCGACCAACAACATTGCCTTGAACAGGCCGGAATTAGTGTAATCCCTTTGCCGTTGTTCTCGCGACACCTACCGGAGCCATGTAGTGCGGGGCAAGTATGATTGACGTGACAACTAGATGAAATGTAATTTCACTTTCTTGACATTTCATGTTGAGTCGGGGCTTCAGTCTGGGGGGCTGAAGTAATTTCCCAGATAAAATGAAAACCGAAGGTACCGCCATAATTAAATGAGTCCCGCACAGTTCTGCAATTGCGGGTCCCGGCAACTGCCAGCAGTACACCCGGCAAAAACAGCGCGAGCAACGCTTGTCATTTTTGCATACCTTCGGCTCGTAATTATCATAAAAGGAAGGTAAAACTGGAGGGCAACGATAAGGTTATCGCTTACGTCCCAATCCACCAGACATCAGATCCCCCACGTCAAACTCCCGCCCCCGCGCGCGCGAAGTATACACGCCGAAAATTTGTAGCTCATTAGCCACAGCAGCGCCGAAACAAATGGAGACCCTGGAAACGTGGCGTTTATTTTTTTTTTTTGTTTTGGGGGGAAAAAGAAGGATTGGCGTAGGTCGCCCAGGGTGGAACTCGGGAGCAATATCAAGTGGCAACATTTTTACATCAATCTTGCAGTATTAATGGCTTCTATGTCATGGTATTTAATTGCCCCTGGTCCTGGTGTCCGGTTATCGTGTCTGATGTCGTTTCAGGTAATTAGCTTCCGGCCCATTATTTTCCCTGTCAATCTCTGGGAGCCAGGAGCTAGAGCAAAGTTGCCAAATTGATAAAGAAATATCGGAGCCATCAGGACTTCTTCTTGCTCTGCCCCAAAGGAAGGACGATTTGCATGTCTGTCCCAATTTTCCGTCTCCTGTCAGAAATGCTGAAAGTGATTTACTCAAGTTATTGAACAAGGGTAGAAAAAGTGAATAGGTAGCAGGAAAGAAAGGAGCGGATCAATTTTTTTGTCAAGAAAGAGGAGCGACGGGAAAATGATTTTGGGGCTTAATGCGATGATATTTATTTTTCTATTATAGATTTCCTTTCAATTGGAGCGATCAAATCGTATTTAATACACTCGCAGCTCAGCTCCCCCTATTTATGAAATACTAAAGCAATTTTTTTTATATCATTGGCCACCTTGTTAAAATTAATTATGTGGGGGGACTTCGTTTGTATAACGGCAAACAATTGACGTCAATCAATTTATTAATTTTACAAATATTTGCAGGCGTACAAAAATTTACGCAGACGAAAGTTTGCATCGAGAGCTTAAATTCCACAACTGAATTTAATAAGAAATGTGGAATTTTAGGTGGAAAATCCAAGCTTACGAAGCACCCTTTGTACTACATGCAGATCAAGTCATGGTTTTATAGCAAGCTTAGTTTGATGAATAAAAGATAATATAATAGGTTATAGGGAGGTATTTAAGCAGTTGGTGATGAACTGTACATTTGAACTCCAGGATGTTGAAGGAGTTCGGGAGTTCTGGAGGTGGTACCACTAATTGAACTGCAGGGTGTGAGGATGAGAAATTTGTATCTCTTAAAAAATCCCCACGCATTAAACAGCTTGTTTGGCGATTTGGAATATATGAACCTTCCTTAAATAACAATGTGGTACAGTCGGACCTAGTTCGAAAGAGTAACGCAGAGTACCGTCATTATTGCACTACTGCAGCGCTCTGAAAGGGATTGAGAGCAGATGATTAATAAGTATCCGGAAAAGTACGGGTGTTAGAATTAACCCCTGAGGAACGCCGGCCGAAATTGTGAACCCGTAAGATTGGACGGCACCCAATACTAACTTGATTGGGACGACCAGCAAGAAAACTATTCTTCCTCAGAACACAGTCATTGGTATAACTTGAAGTTTACTGTTATTGGTATAACTTGAAGTTTACTCAACAGTGCATAGGCCCATACTTTGTCAAAAGCCGTGAAGATATCTAAAGACACTGTACCAGACTTACCAAGTGGTGAATGCTTTGGTTTAGATACTTCGATAAACATACAAGGAGGTCGAAAACCGCACTATCTGCCAGGTAAAATATGGTTAGATTCTAGATATTTCATCAACTGTCCATTGATTATTGCCTCCATTAATTTAGAGAGAATAGACATAATTGATATTGGGCAACAGTTTGTCAGAAGAACTTTTTTCCGAATGGGCTAATCATGAGTTAGTTTCGTAAAGTCTGGGTGTACACTTTGAAGATGCATAGAGAGAGCGAAAAGTCTGCACAGAGAAGTTTTTAAGTTTCATGTCCAGTGGATTTATCGACTTCAAGCTTCAGTGGATTTATCGACTTACCAGCTGTCTGTTGAGTTTTAAATTCTTGGTTTTAAATTCCATCAGCATTTTGGCAGAGGGGCAGAAAGGGGCCCCTATAAGGCTAGCCCGACCGCCCCATTTGGACCAGGTCCAATTAGGGCCCACACAAAGGATCTAAGGCCTTGTCTCATTCGCACCTCGCCATAAAGAATGCCCCATTTGGCCACCTTTAGGAAAAATGTTGCTCCTCGATTCCGAGTGGGAAAGGGAGGCCGAAAATTTGAGAATTTCGGCGTGGATATGAAAGTAATAACTGCGCCGGTGTCGAAAACTTAATATTTTTAAACGCGAGTGTTTTTTTTTTGCCAACATCAAACCTGAACCGGTATATTGAATATGCCAAGTGATACCCATCTTGGTCACCAACATAATTGCTTCGCTTTTGTTTTTTTCCAGAAGTCAGCAATGCAAAAGCTCAACTGAATGGCATTTCACTATTCCAATTGATTACTCTCTTTTGAGCGAACTTTAACGTTCAACTTCAGATCGAAACCAGTTGGGCGAACTGAGGTTCGTTTACCCTCAGTTGAATATGTGGAAATTGTATGCGCAGCTTCGGCCGGGGTATTAGGGTATTTCTTTAAAGCCTTCCAAAAAGCTTTCCGAATACGTAAGGGAGATATTGCATCATTTAATTTGAAATAAGATTTGCCTACTAGGGTAAGGTAACTGATAAGGCATACATCGCTTCAGCATCGGCATGCCAGTCGTTTTATACATGGGGTTCTCATTTTCATATCTAAAAACGTTACAAATATGGGAACTACGCATTAAAGAAATTTTCAAAGGTTTCCGGCACGTGTACCACAAATAAAAGGTATGAATCCCACATAAAATTAACCTGTGACCTATATGAATACCAAAATCTTGCAAAATCCATTCCATTGTTTTTATTAATGCAGTAGGTTCCACTTGCTGGACAATCGACATTATAATCGAAATTCAATAGAAAAAAGGCCAAGCTTAGATCGATTTCTGGCAATCAATTAGTTTGTAAAGGAGTGATTAAATATTCACGGGAGCTTCGAAAAGGATATCATTCGTTGAAAAGCAATTTCTCTTTCACCAGTTATGTATATGTTGCGGTTAATCAATAATTTTCCGAAAGGTTCTTAAACTAAACCTTTTTTACCGAGTATTTTTGAAAACTTTTCCTAGAATTTATCAATATCAAACAAAGTATTATTTCCAGAGAACGAATTAAGGCGAGGCTAGTAAATCGTTTTCAAATGCGTAAAAGCACATCATCAATTTTTGAAATTAATTATTTCCAAGAATTCACCTTGAATCGATCTGGTTTAATGTTTTTGTTTCAATGAAAAAGTGCTAACTAGTTAACCCTTTCGATTAAAATTTTTAATTACAGGTTGATATAAATACATTTTCAGACTATGTAATGGTTTTAAAAATGGTATTATCCAGGAAAAACTTTGGGTAATAATAATTTTGGGTAATAATGTAATCCAGTGGTTAGCGGTTTTTGGCTCCGAGACCGATTGGTGAAATTTGGACATTAGTAGGTACAAACTCAAGAAATCCCTGCAAACAATTTCTCGGCGCCTCGCCATATTAATACATGTATTTCTTTAAATCAACATTTGCCGAGTTATTCGCGATTTAAATTGTTGATTTTTCATCTAACAAATGCATATTTTAGAGCGGTTTTCGCGAATAACTTAAAAATCTAACATTTAAAAAAAAAGATATTGTAGATAAAATGAAGCTTTTAAAATAAAGAATCGATTGGTGTTTTATTTATTGCTGTAGATGAAACACAACTCGAGTTATGAGTTGTTAAATATGACCGTTTGCCAAAGTTCCCCGTAGGTCTGGTCTTTACCTTGTTCACCTGGTAGTCTGGTACTACCTGGGTCACAGGCTGCGTGGGCTGGTTAGCAGGAATTACTTGTTTTAGGAGACATAACACTCCGCTATCACAAAGTAACCCCGACGGTTGTGGCTCAGTAATTTCATACAACAACCAAGAGTTTAACTGCACTACCATATCATTTTGATTTCTGCTACCTAAGCTTCCAAATAAACATTGCACCATGACGTGAACGATATGACGGACTGGTAGTACTTCTTCTTAAATGGCGCTACAGTCCTTGCAGGACTCGGGCCTCTTGAAGTCTCCTCTTCCAGTCTTCTCTACGTCTTGCTAGCTCTCTCCAGTTTGATATACGAAGTTTTCGTATATCTTCTAGCACGTCATCCATCCACCTATTTCCTGGTCGTCCTACTCTTCTTCTTCCAGATGGTCTTCCATTAAAAATCCTGGCTAGCATTCTTTCTTCTGGTGCCCGTAGAACGTGTCCAAGCCATCGCAGTCTGTTCAATCTTATGTATGTAGATATGTTTATTTCGTCATACATTTGTTGAAGTTCCTCATTTGTCCTAATGCGCCATTCGTTTTGGTTAACCCTTACACCACCAAATATTCTTCTTAAGATCTTCCTTTCGAAGATTTTAAGCTGGTTTTCTGTTTGTTGGGTCAATGTCCAAGCCTCAGACCCATAGCATAGAACTGGGCGGATTAACGTTTTGTATAGTCTGATTTTCCATTGTCTTGAAATTTCTTTGTTTTTAAAGACCGGACCGGACTAGTGCGAAATAGGTTTTATTTGCGGCTACGATGCGTCTATGGATGTCGTCCTTTATATGGTTTTGTGCAGTAAGCATTGTCCCTAAGTAGATAAAGTTTTCTACAATTTCCACAATATGATCGCCAATGCTGATACTTGTTCCTAGCCGATGTCCTTGTTTTGATACGATCATATATTTTGTTTTTGTGTCATTTACTCGTAGATTGAACTTTGCTGAGCTTTCTACAATATTGAAAAAGGTTTCCTTTACCTCTTGTGCTTTGCGTCCAATTATGACTATGTATATCATCTGCGAAGGCTAGTATCTGGATGTTCCTTGTGCAGATGCTATTTGCTCCAATAAGCTGTGTTTCTCTCATTATTGCTTCGAGAGCAATGTTAAAAAGTATTGGTGAGATTGCATCTCGTTGTCGCAGACCCGATTCTTGAGGAAAATTGGTTGAGTTACAACCTCGTATTCTCACTTGTGTTTCACAATTTTTGGTCGTCATCCTGCAGAGATCTATTAATTTTCTGGGGAAACCCATTTCACTCATCTTATTCCACAACTCTCTTTTATTTAGCAGATCGTAAGCATTTCTATAGTCTATAAAAAGAAGATGTATATCAATGTTTTCTGCCCAGCATTTTTCAAGTATTTGTCTCATTATGAAAATCTAGTCTGTTGTCGATCTGTTCTTTCTAAATCCTGCTTGGTAATCACCTACTTTATCTTCCAAATGTGGTTTCAGTCTATTAAATAAAATATGTGAAAACACTTTGTAAGCTGTGTTCAGAAGAGATATTGGCCTGTAGTTTTTGCAGCTCATCAATTCACCTTTTTTATGGACTGGGACTATTGTGCCTAAAAGCCATTCTTCTGGCATCTTGCTGCTTCTCCATAGTTTTATGATTAGACTATGTAAGGCCTGGCATAACTTCTCCCCACCATTTTTTAAGATTTCCGTGGGTATGCCATCTGGACCTGGAGCTTTGTGATTTTTCAGTTTCGCTATGGCATTTTCAACTTCCTCCATTGTAGGATCTGGCGTATCGTTTTCTGGGTCATCTGTAGGTATTACGGTTTTCCGCTGCTCCCTGTGTTAGGCTTATATTCTCTTTGAACAAGTCTCTAAAGTATTTCTCCCAAACCTCGAGTATGTCATCGATACTGCTAGCTATAGTACCATCTTCTCTTCTTACCATGGTGCAGGTGGGTTTGTATCCTTTCTTAATCATGTTGACTTCTTTGTAGAAACTTCTAGTGTCTTTATTACTGTAGCTTTGCTTGATCGCACTTATTCTAATTCTGAAGTAATCACGTTTTTTCTTCCTTAATAACTTATTCGTGTCTCTTCGTGCTGCTACATATTTCTCATGGTTTCCTCTAGTCATTCTTGTTAGGTACACCTGTCTTGCATGGTTTTTTATTTCAATGCTGCTCTTGCATTGATTATCAAACCAATGTCTCCTTCTTTCGTGGTTTTGTGTGCCTAATACACAGTTGTTTGTTTCTATAATTTTTTCTTTTATAGAGTTCCACATCAGGTTCAGATCAGTTTCCATTTCCAGACTCCTTGTTATTTGCTCAAGCTTTTCTGTTAACATAATTTCATACTGTTGTTTTGATTCTACATTTCTTAATTTTTCTATATTCCACTTTATTTGTCTATCATTGTTTCTTCTATTTATTGTCGCTAGTTTTTTCGTCCTCATTTTCCCAACAACTAGATAGTGATCGGTGTCTACATTCGCTCCTCGGAAACTTCTTACATCCAGTATGCTGCTTCCATGCCTAGTGTCAACTAGAACATGGTCAATTTGGTTATGGTGCCTGCCATCTGGTGATGTCCATGTCCTTTTGTGTATATTCTTATGGTTAAACCAGGTGCTAGCTATTGACAAGCTTCTTGCGATAGCAAATTCGGCCATTCTGTTCCCGTTATCGTTTGAATCCTCGTGCAACGAGAACTTGCCAGCGTAAGGGTAATAATATGGCTCCTTACCTATTTTAGCATTAAAGTCCCCTAATACGATTTTCATGTCGTAAGAAGGGATTTGGTCATAGGTCACCCTAAAAGTTTCATAGAAGTCATCTTTTTCTTGTTCTGGTTTTTCATCTGTAGGCGCGTGCACGGTGATGAATGTTATATTATGAAATCTGGATTTGATTCTTAAGGTTGCGATCCGATCGTTAAGCGGGTTGAAGTCTATTACGTTGTTGATTAGAGGTTTAAGTACACAGAAACCTACCCCAAATTTTCTTCTGGAGTCATTGTTACCACTGTAGAATATCGTAGCGTCTTTTCGTTCTAGGACTCCTCTACCAGTCCACCTTAGTTCTTGTAGTCCTGCGATGAGTATTCTATATCGTCTTAGCTCATCTATCATTTCTGCCATTGCTCCGGGTCTATATAATGTTCTTACATTCCATGTTGCAAACTTAATATCGTTTTTCCTAAAATCATTAGTCCTGGGACGTTGCTGAGGTCTTTGCCGTAAATCCTGACTGTTCCGAGGCTGATTTCTCGATTCCATAACAAGAGTTGTTTTCTGAGGAGAGGTTGTCAACCTTTCGCCCAACCCCCGACCTGGAGGGCCGGATCCGTGAATTATACCCCAACGGATAGGGTGGCCCAGCTATACCCCCCGGCACTGGGTACGTCCGTCGTTAGTTGGTTATCCAGGAGGCACCAGCGAGGAGGTGACGGTACGATTTTGCCCCCCCTGACGGACTGGTAGTATAAAAAGGATTATATGTAAGCTTAGACTTTCACCGTAAGATGAATTTTGAGAGTAATAAAATCCACTACCATTTGGAAATTTTTTTTTAATTCAACTCAATTTTAAAATACCCTTTGACGCTACGAAAATTTACACATATATGTAGGTACATACATATTTACTAGCTGACTCGGCGAACTGCCGCCGAATCGATAAATGTTCAGTTAACTTATTACTGAATTAAATTCAGATTTTTATTATGCTAAAATGAATTAAGTTCAATAAATTTACAAAAATCCTAATGAAATGTTTTGTATGTAATTACATTGAAATGAATGTAATTCACGTGGAAGCAAGGGATTTGCTTTATTGAAGCGAATAGAAATGATCCGCGTAGCATTTTTGCACTGCTATCTGTTGAACTATTTGTTGAATGGGTTGCATTCGCATCGATTCCTTTCATTGAAGCACATTGTGATATACGGCATTTTTCGTTTTGTTGTCACGTATGAGAACGAACAAAGTGGATGGTTTGCCGAAACTTATGCGTGCTACGTACAACTGACCTTAAGAGAAACATTCATTTTCTATATTCAGACCAAAAACGCTCCAGGATTGGCCTTGTGATTTGTTGATCGTCATGGTGAATGCAAGACGAATCGAAAGTAGAATTGCAAAATTCCGTCGGAAACGAAATCAATCCGTCCGATTCGTCGGCCATTACCGATAGTCAGCAATTGCTTAGAGAAATCTTCGGCTGATGGATCCTTTAGCGATGCAACTCCCATGCTTCAATCGTCAGCTATCATTTCTGCATAAAGCGCCACCGAGTTGATGATTTGAGGCAAGCGATTGTACCTGTCCCACAATTCACGTAGATTCGATGAGAATTAAGTCCAAATAATAGGTGTGTTCGCGTACTCGCCTGTGGGTTCCATCGGGCGCCAGAAAGCGCCCGAAACCGCCAGATTTCTGTTCGTTTACTTTTTCTGGCTACAAAAAGAGGGGAAATTTTTACTTCCCCTACAGCCAGAAAGTGCCAGAGGTTTTAGCTCGGGCAATTACGGGCGATTTGTTTTTTGTAGCCCGAGAAAGTAAACGAACAGCAATCTTGCCATTTCGGGCGCTTTCTTGCTGTTGTCAATGTTTTCCGTTGTCATGTTTAAAAGTTGTTTATAGCCGTGATAGAAGAAATAAAAGAGACAAATTTTACATTAAGCTTCTCTCCTGGAACATTTTCAAGAGTCCAACAAGGTTTTTGCGATTCGAGGACACAAATAAATAATATAATTAATTTGACAATCCACAACCGTTGCCAGAAAACCACAAATGGCATTTAATCTTCTTCTTCTTATTGGTAAGAAATCGCCCGAGAAGCGTTTTTTTACTTTTCAGTTTTTTGATGGAATTTCCCCCACTCTTGGCGTAAGTTTGAGCTGGTAGCCAGAAAAGTACGCGAACAGAGCTAATGATAGCAAATAATGTGCGTATATGACATGGAGATGCAGGAACAATTTCTTCAGCGATTATCATGTCAAAATGAGTATCGTTTTCAACCAAATTGAGCTGTTGCAGCACGAAACGTTGGGAACATCTCACCATTGAAAGAGATGTTCAGGATTCAGGAACCACATCTTCTCCAGATTATGAATAAATTTGATCCCTCCCCCCCCCCCTCCGCAAGAATCGTTTCTGGATCCTAGCGATAGATTTTTGCAAGGATCGTGGAGCAAACGGTGTCATCTCGGAAAAGTTTGAGTTCATTTTATTGAAATTGGCGGTTTTCGTTTCCGTTTACAAAAAGATGTTAAATAAGAAACATGCATTTGTTATCTACATTCTACATCTTCTATACCTATAAAAATCTCGTGTCACATTTTTGTTACGGAGCTCCTCCGAAACGGGTTAACCGATTTTTTTTGAAATTTTTTGTGTATATTTGGTAGCTCTGAGAATAGGTTGTAGGCTATTTTTTATACCTTTAACCAAAAGAAAATCTAAAAAATTGTAATTTTAGGAATTTTCACTTCAGTTTAGTTTCAATAGCTTCATGACCGACCTATTGTTTGACAGCTTCGTAAATGTGAAATTGTCATTGAATTGAATCACTCAATTTAATGACAATTTCAGATTTACAATAGCTAGGCCATGACGCTATTGAAACAAAACTGAAATACAATAAGCAATATAATAACTCAATGTACCGTTAGATCCATGGCGGCCGTCTCAAGAGGGCGGATTACCACTATCTTCACAACTCCCTTGACATGGGTATTAAATGAGAGGGTATGATTACTAGAATACCATAAGCAATATAGGATACTCATTATACCGTTAGATCCATGGCGGCCGTCTCAAGACTCATGTCACCATTTTTTGAGGCACTTCACAAAATTCATATCTCAAAATTACCAAATCAATGGATGGTTTTTATTGGTAGCTTATTGGTGCAGCGAGATGTACCGGGTCCCAGCTAGTAATTTTATATTTTAGATGCCACTATATAGTAAGACATTCGCTGGCATTGGGCTGTTTCACACGAGCCGACGGCCAACCAACAGAAATCGGCTGTTATCGTCCATTCCCTTTTGAAACTCGACGAAAAGTCGCATGGGCTTTCACACGGGCCAATTTTTCCAACCAACTCTACGTCAAAACGCTTTAGCTTATTGTTGTTGTTTTGTCTTTTCTCTTTCTTTTCTTTTTCCCAAAGGAATAAAAAACAACAACAACCACACAGCTGTCAAAAAGTCGTATCGAAAATCGTGTGAGAAAGTTGAATGGAAAAATCTTCCCTCCCCATCGTCCTCTCTCACCCTCTTCTCTACAAATGACGTTTTCATACGATTTCTGTTGGTTGGCCGTCGGCTCGTGTGAAACAGCCCATTGTAATCATAAATTTTTTGAAAGTCCTTGAAGTGCCACCACATTACACTGCAATCACCGCTTACAAATATTGTCCTTTTTTTTGTAAATATTAAATTTATTTACTTGCTTTGACTAAAAACGTTCGACAGTCACGATTTTCAGAAGGGTGAGAACGTGTGTAACCTTTTTGTATGAATTTTTAGGCATAATTGGCGAACTCCCTTGTTACCTTTGGATATCAATTTCCTGAAGAATGCAGTTATAATGAACTAGTCAAAAACCTGTGTTTGTTAATAATTATTTATTTTAATGTGTATTGGCTACTAGTCAAGTGGCTAGAATAGTATTATTTGCTCTAAGTTTTATGTAAAAAGTCGCAAGCATTTCCAAGTCGCAAACATTTTTTGAATCTGAATTAACACAATTCTGTAAACATTTAGCTGACATAAATACACACTCAAAAAAAGGCAATTTTTGTTATGGCAAAATAATAGAAGTATGTAATTCCATGTAATGGCTCCATGCCCGCAGATCAATAAAAGTACTGCAAGGGAGCATAAAAGCCAGGATCCATTAGTATCGGGATTGGTGTTAAATATTCCTTTTTGATTTACGCCATTAACAAAAAATGCCCTCTTAACACTTAAAAGCCCAGAAGGAGAAAACAAAAGGATTAAGTGCCTGAACAAATGGGTAATAACATGCAAACGAATTTTCCAAATTTAGTCCTTTTTGTTTGTCCTTTGTGATTCATCATACGAGGAGCCCCAAAAGTGCCTCCGCACATTAACAGACGAATATGACAACATGGCCCATTAAGTATAATTGTCGTATTAGTAGGGCACGCATTTATGAGCGGCAATCATAAAAATTTGTTGATTTATGTAATTTGTGAAAGTTAAATGTGTGTTCATGGGTCCTCCATGGGCCTTTTGTTCGCTCAACCGATGGAGAAATGGAAGCTTGCCGGGGATAATGGACGCAGGATAACTCCTTTCTCCTCGTCTTTTTTTTTTTTGTTTTTTCCTCTCCTGTGTGTATTTTGTTTTTGTTTTTATCTTTAATACGCTAATATACGGGCATTAGGTCCTCTATCATCCAGACTTATCATGCATTGGATTTTGCCGCCCGTATGGTTTCCCTCTCTCGGTAATTACAGAAAATTGTTTGCCAGTGCTGTTAAGGGGGAGAACTTCCCGCAATAACATCAAAATTAAATTTGATTGTTTAACTTTATGATTTTATCGAACTTTTATTCTTGCTCCCCAAAAGGACCTAATTTTAGAATTAAATTGTTCATTTGCAAATTGGTACTAAGGGGCGGAGGATCTCTCTTTATTAATGTGGAGGGGTGAATTTTCGTATCGTCGAAAAGTACCGCGTAATGGAATTTGGATGTAATTTGCCGCCAATAAATATTAAATAATATGCAGACTATTGATATTTATCGAAACAATTTCCCAAAATGTTATTTGCCTGCTTCCTACACAAATTATCGGTTGGAACGATTCATTTTCCAAAAAATTGTGTAAAAGGATTTTGTGAAATTTGTTTTAAATTTATTTTAAATTAAATGAGCTCGGCTTTAATACAATATTAAGCTTTTAGTTTATGGAAATGTTTTAATAGTGTTTGAATAGAATTTATTTTAAAAAATAATAATGTTTTGTGGTTGGATTATTTCAGTTTATACAAACAAAAGTAGCTTATATATTAAAGTGATTCTTTCACTTGGGAAAAATGCTTAATACAGTTTGTTTATTTCGTTGTTTTTATTTTTAATACTGACCTTAAATATTATGAAATTTAAAAGGAGCAAAGACCAAGAAATTTAAAATTAAACTGAATTTCCATTTTATTGAAAAAAAAAAATAGTCGAGGGAAGTTTTTTACGTATCTATTTTGGATATAATCTTCATCTAAGTCGATTGGTCTTTGCTTAGTAGGAATAAGAAAAAGTTTCAGATAATATCTACTTTTCTCTAGGATAGGTGCTCTAGCAAGAACTTAGCAAGAGGCTTCGGTGATGGAACAAGAGAAAGTGTCAATTTTATGTTTACAAGTAGTGCCAAGCGGTGCTGCCACTTTGGATACTTTCGTATCATTTTGGATACTATTTAGTGGAAAAAAATCATATGGACACGATGATACGTTATCCCGAAAGAGGATACTTTCGCGCTTATCGTATCTTTATTTTCATTTTTCAAAATCTATATCTATATATACTGTTTCTGCTACATATTTTCTCAAAGTTGTGACGTACTTTTTATTATAAGTTGTAAGCTGCTCTATGTTGAGATATCTCAAAAAAAGTGTGTCAAAAGCCTGCTCTAAAGCGGCCTACACACCTTCAGTTTAACTGCGCAATTTACCATGTGTGACTTCATGTCTGAAGGAAAAAACTAAGTGAATTGTGCAGTTTTGAACTATTTTCACTCAGTGCGCAGACCTGAGTTTGCGAGGCCTCTTTTGCTCCGCACACTGCGCACAGTTTATCGTTCAGTTCTCTCAGTTCCATCAGATGTATTCAAATCAACAAAACTGATGAGACTGAGCAAAAAAACCGTAGAACGAACTGACGAGCCCACACACTTTCAGGTCAGTTTATCGTAGACGGACCGTGTTGCTGCCGGGATTCGAACCCAGGACCTCTGGGATTATAGCCAGGCGCCTTACTTCCAAAACTACCGAGGCCCCTTGCTGTAAGTAAACCAAGTCGTCCCCTAGAGTAGGCCAAGTGGTCCACCTAGCCTTCTACCGAGTCTATTTGCTCGGCTTGTATTTTCACGAAAGCAACATTTTTCTCAGATTTTACACTTTCTTATCAAGATAGCAACACGTAACAATATTATCTTGCATTTCAGCCAATTTCTAAAAAAATCATCACAAAATTTCACCACAGTGCAAATTTCCACTGAAGGCAAAGGACCGCACCCAAGCAAAACTTTTCATACGAAAACTAAATATATAATATTTAGCTATTAAGACGTTATAACTATAGGTCTAAATAGCCTAAGATTTTTAAACCCGCGCAAGACTAGCATTTAAAAAGGGAATTGTCTCAGGGCATGCCGAAAGAGAGGTTCCTCGTAGGCTCCCCACGAGAACCCCATGTACCAAATGAGTAGCATACTGAATGAGTTTCATCATGAACAGCACTCAAAATAAAATCAGCGATACTGAAGTGAGATATGCCTTATCAGTTTTTCATCATGGCCCTAGTAGGCTAACCTTATTTCAAATGAAATGGGGCAATATCTGCCTTACATATTCGGTATTTGGAAAAGCTTTCCCGGTGAAGCTTTTGATAAAGGTTTCCGCAAGTTCGGGCCAACTGAACCTTAAGATAACCTGAATTCGCATACAATTTCAATTTCGAGGATAAACAAACCTCAGTTCGCCCAACTGGTCTCGAACTGAAGTTCACTGTAAAAGCCCGCTCAAAAGAGCGCATTCAACTAGAATAGTGGATTTTCCACCTTTGCCTTCTGGCGAAAAAGCACAAACTATTTCAAGCACGAACTAAACATGAACTGGACTTTAGCCCGTGAGCCAACTTAAGTGGATTTAACTGAACATTATTGAATTGAGGCCGGTGAAACCGGGGCATTAAGCTTTAGTTTAACTCTTACAAGGTTTTAGTTTTTATTGTTGCATGCTTTATATTTCAGGCAATTATGCTGATGACCGTGAAGGGTATCATTTAGCATACTCAATAGACTGGTTCTGGCCCTATCTGCACCCCCTCCCAAAAATCTAGTCAACCGTAACCCCATAACTAAAGAAATTAAAACCACATAACTCAACAGATAGCTGGTAATTCAATTTACCGATTAACTTTTTACGTTTTAACGATTAGGTACCTATTCCCGTTCTCCCCACACACAATAATATAATTAACCTCGGCCGCCCCTGACCTGGACGCTCAAAGCTTAGGGATGCTAAAATGGATGACATCGACTCAGAATCATGACCAGTATCAGTACAGTTGCGAGAGGTCAGGACCGGATCCATGTTAAAACAAAACCGAGAAATAAGAAAACATCTTTTACCTTTTATCTTTCAAGATAAAAAAAAAATAAAACTAATGGTTATAGAGAAGTGTCGATTATCAGAAACCAAATTACCCTTTTAAAAAATAAAGAATTAATGCGAAGCACAATAGCCATAATCTGGTTTAAAAATGAATTATTTACGAGGATGCATCCAAATTACCGAGAAGGATTCACTCAGACAATTTAACCCTGGCATTTACCCTTATCAAACGGAAACTTCATCCACTCTCGCTGAGCCATTGAAAATAAACTAAATCCGTCAATCGATATTGAAGCAAATCAAAATCCCCGGCGAAAAACGGAAATTAGTCCCTTTTCGAAACAGAAAAAAATAAAACGGTGTCATCATGACTGGTTAATGCCAACAACAAAGGTCCTTTCTTTTGTCAATCGCGATAGCGTGGAATGGACACAAAAACTTTTTCTCCCCCAAATCAAATCAATCCGGGGTGGAATTGATATGTGCCGGGGACGCCACTTAAAAAAATTGAGAGGAAAAAAGGGACTAAGCGTTTTACGGGGCCCTCACCCACATCTTGAAGGCTCTATTAATTTTTATTAGCAGAACGTGCCATCATAGAAATTGACTATTACCTTGATTACAGGTCTCGGAGATAGAGTGAAAGGATTCCTTCTTTTTTCATTGCGTGTTCGAGACACCTTTGGCCCAGTCTGTTTGTCTATCCCTCTATTTGCCACGTCCTTTGTTGCCAGACATTAACAGTACTGACCCTAGATTCCTGGGTGGTGGGATGAGTGTGGGAGTTTATGATACCAACGGGAATGAAATTGTTTAGAGGGTGGGCAGCAGAATGAGACTCTCGGTGTATATACTCGTATATCCACTTTTGGCTTCAATCAATTTCAGGTTTTAGTCCTTTTTAAAGGGCAATCCCGGGTAGGTTTACAGCTCCTTTGGTAAATTGTGTAATTGACATAACGTCAGCCAGCTGCTCACTTAGCATAGCACTTTTCTGCCCTGTTAATACTTAAAATACTAGAGGGCTTTAGGTAATTGAGTTACCAATTGGCCAGTAGCATGCAAATGAATTTTATGAATAAAGTTTAGCACTGAGGTTGGATTGTATAATTGCCATATTAAGGGTCGTTATCGTAAATATTTACTTTAATTAAATCGCGAAATGGCCCGTAATTGCACGTTTTAAACCTAGATTTTTTCATATTTGTTTTACCAGACGGTATTAGCTTCAATGGAATTCGTCTAAGCTCCTTGTCAACCGTAGTTATTTCAGTTTAATTTTACCAATTTCGTTCATTATCTTTAGTTAGGGCTGCCATCCATCCGGGTTTCGCCAGATTTTTCCTAGTTTGGAGGGCGTACAAGGACCGTCCGGGAGGGGTTTTGAAAAATGTCCGTTAAAACCCGGGCACTTTTTGTGTCCGGTGAACACCCTGAATAATTGAATGATAAGCAATTCAAACAAATCTTAGACAAAAATTCGTCGTCGTGTTTCCATCGATTTCAAATCCGCTTTCGATTGCATCGATTGGAACAGCTTGTGGAGAGTCTTGGACACCAAACACGTGCCATTGACAATCATCCAACTTCTCCAAGCGTCGTACGATGGCTCAACCAGCAGCGTTCGTATTCAAAGCGACTTATCCGAGGAGTTTCCGATTCAAGCGGGTGTCCGACAGGGAGACGTCGTTTCGCCACTTCTCTTCAATGTCGGGATCGACGCGATTATGCGTGAAGCATTCGATGGACGACTCGGACTTCGATTCGGCAACAACAGCATGGGCCTCAATCAAGTGGGGCATATGAAAACGAATAAATATTTCCATTAAAACAGAAGTACGCCTTTACGTTCGGTAAAGACCCTTCCGATTCCTGTTTATGGATCCGAAAGGCGGACACTGCTCAAACCGGACGTTAATAAGCTCGGGATTTTCCAAATGCGATGCTTGAGGCAGATCCTCGGTGTCTCACAAAGCGATCGCCTTCGAAACGAGAGAGTTAGACAAAGATGCGATCAGCAGACACTGATCCAGCGCCGTAACTAGGCATGTGCAGGCGGTGCGGCGCACCAGGGCCCCCGGCCCTGAGGGGCCCCGAAGATTTTTTTTTTAAATTCGTTTTAAAGTATGAGCTAGAAAAGATCTTCGATAACGTTTTTATAACATTGTATAAAATTGGATCTACTTTCAATGAGTTCAATGGGACAGGAAAGATTAAATGGGCTAGCTGTTCTGTCGATCGAGAATGAAAGAGCACGAAAAATTGATTTCACGAAAATTATTGATGATTTCGCCGCCATGAAATCGAGAAAAAAGTAATTTTAGAGAAATAAGTAAACGCAAGAGACTGAGGAGACACCTAATGTGCAAGAACAGTATATTTTCATGAGTGATGTTTCTGTGATTTCGTTATTTGTAAGTTACAAATAATTACGTGCAGTCTATAATATTTGGCTGTAAAAATATCTACCTAATGCAGAAAATAGTGTAATAGTATGTGCACACATATGAGAAATAAAGAAATTGTTTAAACCAAAGTATAATGCTGTTTTCAATTTCTCACGACCTTTGAACCCTTTTTTTAATGGACTTCGAAAAGGCTTCGAAATCACATTTTTTTTAGAAATTCATTTTCAAGGGCCCCTTACGAAATCTTGCACAAGGGCCCCCGAGACCCTCGCTACGGCGCTGCACTGATCAAAGAAGAAATGCAACGGTGGTTTGAACATGTTTGCCGAATGGATTATAATCTACGCTTGCACCGCTTGCCACGTAAACTTCTCGGGAAAGACCGTCCCGCAGACTGGAGAATACAGTAATCGGTACCGAAGAAAACCTGGCTAAAGAACATCGAGGGCGACCTAAAGAACCAACGATTATCAGTTATCGAAACTCGAGTCGTCGCCAAAAACCGGTAAGACTGGAAACGAATCGTGAATACAGTTCGAAACCCAGCGGCAACGAACAGCTCGGACCGCCAGCTACTGGATCAAAAAGGAAAGAAGAAGAAGAAAACGGATAGGTTATGGATTTGGAGGGTGCTTGAGTAGATGTCGATAAACCTTTAACTTGAACTCTGAAAACACAGGCTGCGGAAGAGAGTTCCATAATCGAGTTGCTCTATTAATGTGCGCCAAAAGGAGGATTGCAATTAGCCGTGTCGACAGGAAGTTCTTAATTTTATTGGAACGTCGCTATTGTAATAGCGGTAAAATTTGGAAAAGGTTGCTTCATTACGTCGGTGGCATAAGGAGTCTATGGAGGCGCAAAATCACCAAATTCGAACGATTTGAGCGGATATTAGCAAAACTATTCAATGTGAAGGACTTAAAAGACTTGACCGAAGAGGCCAAAGGTTGTGTAAATAAATACTGGAAATTCCGGGATCAACTTCAATTTTCAGGACGTGGGAAACAATTCTTCGTCAAAAAAGTGCTAATGTTTGTTAAGAGTAACGTAGTTTTTGCACGATTATATTGTGTTCGGATTTTGACAAGCGATATCTGGTTGGGAAGCTATGACCCCGCTGAATCCAGAAAAGATAACTTCATTTCGAGTTTATAAGATATTATAAAAACTAATCAATTTAAATGGCTTGTGTTCCTAAAGTTTTTCATTTAAATAAAAAAACGGCTTGACCGAATGTTATGAAATTTTGTACAGAACATGTTTTCGTACGTACATCGTTTAAACAAAAAACGTCTCGACCGAATTTTATGAAAATCTTTTCAATTCATATTTTCTTTAATAAGTTTCGAACGGCACCTTCACAAATTCGGTATGATATTTGGTTCGCGCCATATCGTGCAGGTGCAAAAATCACGCACGTCGCTTAAACAAAGAAACGGCCTGGCCAAATTTTATGAAAATCTTTTCATATAACACATTCGTTAATACGCGTCGATCAAAACCTAAACGAAGTCGGAATCATATTTGGTTCTCGTGATATCGTTCAAGTGCAAAAATCACGTTCGTTGTTTATATAAAAAAACTGCTCGAGATAATTGTATGAAAATCTGTTATAATTATATATTCGTCATTACGGCATCTCAGTGAAGTCAAACGATATCCTTTTGGTTCGCGGGATATCGTGCAGGAAAAATGACCACATACGTGTAACGGCAGGCTATCAGCGTGTGAAAAACTAATCACCCGTTATCCACTGTACAGTTAAGATTTGACTGAAAAAAATTTAAAAAAATAAGTATGTCAAGAGATCGAAAAAAAGAAGGATTCTGATTTGAATTTTGAGTGGAGGAGGCTGAAAAAAAATAAAGGAGAAAAAAAAAACGAGAAAATTTCGAAAAAAAAGGAAAAAGTTTGATTTGAGGGACCGATAGTTACTGGTACGGAGGAAGTTTTGGGTTTCTTGTTTTGGATCTGCCACAATATTGATTTGTCTCCAACCAAAATCCGGAAAAGAGAAAGAAATTTGGAGACAAAATAGAAGAAAAACAAGAAAACGTTGGAAAAAAAAGTCAAGAAAGGGTTCTTTTTTTGGTAACAAACTAATTTGGTTTAAAAGGCTCACCAGGAAGAAGGAGCCTTGCGAAATATATCCGGGTTATTGTTAAGTTGTGCTGGATGGAACATGCGTTGAGGCAATCCCTGTTTTGGGATTTAACTTCCAAGGACGGCGCTGGTTCCGGCGCACAGTGGGGCTCGCTCATAGAAGGTTCTGCTCAAAACTCAATTTTCAAAATGTGCACATTTTTCAAAAAAAATGTATCACCTAGTTGTAATAATGTATCAGATCACGTGTAAAAATATTAAGTCGCTGACTGCTATGAGTCTTCGAGCGCATGAGCATAAAGTTCATAGTTTAGGCAAAATAATACTTACTTCTGCGAAAAAGGTTTATGCCAGTTTATGCGCGATATAAAATAGTAATTTCTAACGTTTAACGATAAAATCTATGGAAGTGTGTTATGTCGGTGATCAAGCAAGGTATGTTGATTCTTCTATAATTTTGTATTATATTATAAGTTCATTGGTTTATGATACAGGGCTTAAAATTTGTGTTAGTGTATATTTTTTCGTAGGGGGTTTTTTAAATGACATTTTCTCTGAAATGCGCAAAGTTATGTCGGAATGTCATAATGTCGGAATTGACCAATTCATCAAATAAATCTATCTATAAAAAAAAGAATAAAAATTTGCTAGATTGTTGAAGTTTAGGTACATTGGTAGGCAAGCGCAGTGGTAGCAGTGTGGAGATCGATGTGATGGAGGGCTAAGGGCTCTATGATGGCGTAACAGCGGACGAGCCCTCGGTCCCCAAAGCTTTTATTTACAGGAACCCTCCTCGCTCTCCTTTAATCTCTCGGACGATGTCGTGAAGGAGACACTCACAATTAGGTAAGTGGTGGTGCCGAATCATATGCGGTATTCTCAGGTTCTCTCCCCTAAACCCACGACCCCCGGCGAGCCAGCCCTATTTTTGAGGCCTGAGGTATACCGCTTTGAGGTTCAGGTTTTGAACATTTTTATTTTGGAGTTTTAGCTAAAATTTTCGGTTTTTGTTGGTGGATCTGAGGTTGGCTCTTCGGGCTCCCAACCTAGGGTTCACATAACATACGCACGCACGCAGCCATACCCATATATTTCTACTCAAATTTTTGCTTAAAATGCTATTGGGACCTTGGAAAATGCAAATTACGTTGAAACTTACGAGTTCGATTCTTGGACCGACTTTTTAATCGATTTCTTTTTAGAATACCTGTTAATAGTTCCAATTTCAAAGCAAATTAACCACAATTTTCATTTAAATTTAATGCTTCTAGGAATATTTGTATAACCCGACGACAGCCCGCTGAAACCCTCTCTGAGTTAAACAAATAGACCTTTCAGAAGGAAAGTAGGTACAGAATAATAATGTTTTGACTTTTGTTTATCGTAAAATACATCCACGTTTTCTATTAATTATTCCTCATTGAATTAACAAAACAAAAATTTCAGAAAAAAAACACCATCATAGAATTTCATGCCATAGAAGACCTTTCACATCACATACAAGTTCACTTTTTCATTGTATCCTTGGCCGAGGCCGTTCGTTTTCTGCTTTATCCTTTCCAGGAATGCCCTCATTGTTGTAGGGGTTTTCTCATCGTGAAATCTGACAGAAACAGAAGGCCAGTATCAGGAGAATCTCTAAACAATTTCCACGATACTTCTAAGTAAACATCGGGCTTTTTTCCGATAGAAGGTACTCTTTTTCGTGTGAAGTGTCCTTCCCTTATCTTTCAATCAAATAGCGAAATTCTGGCTAATTGAGGGATTCAGCAAAATTGAATTAGTGCCGTAGATTTTGTATGTGCCGAAAGGCTTCACTCGTCGTGCTTTTTCATTTCTATTACATTGATAAACAGAAGTCTATCTTCATTTCGATCTTTTTCACGTTCTCCAGATTAAACTGGATTTTCTTAATTTAATGTAAGGTTTTTCCGAGAAAATGTATGAATTTTTGTTGCTTTGCAAGAATCTTTATGTAGTTTGGACCAAAATAAATGAAAGAATGCATGCTAGAATACTACGACAGATAAGCTGATGAAAAGGATGTTATACCCAGATTAATCGGTAAGCACATTTTATAAGAAAAATCCCATCAAATATGTATTCTCTTTCCGTTTAATTTGATGGATAGCGAGTCACAGTATTCCAGATTGAAAGATGGTACATGGTTGGTTCCAGATTGAAACATAGGATAGTTTCGGTCCAGATAAGTGAAATGAATATGAAATCTCAGTAACAACAAGGTGCATGAATTGTGTTGAATTGCATCGCACATTGTTCTTTGGAGGCATTAGACCGAAAGATGCAAGATCTACGAAACAACCAATACTGGTATGGTTGTGGTATTATTCTGTTGGCAGATATGTTTGATTTTGCGTTTGCTAGAATATGACACTCATTGGGATTACACCATCCTAGATTTCGTCAAATGCTTATCAAATATGAACATTATTTTCGATAATTATTATCTCAACATGCTTCCCATTGAAACCGACTGATTTGTGGACCCAATGCAAAAATTACATATCTGATGATATTTTGCATCAGATGTTTACTAGAATATCAAATCCAGATTTGCAAATGACTGAAGAAAGCAAAATAAGGAATTGATATTAATTGAGCACATGTGCTTGATATAGTATAACCTCAATTTAGCATGGCAGCACCCAATAGTCCGATACACCACGCATTTAATCAAGAATTGTAACGCTCAAAACAATTTGAATGCGATGTATTACGGGAATCACTTTGAAGGAATTTTCCGCTGTTGATACAAAATATGTGTACGACACTCTCATGGAAATTTTAATGACGGAACTGGAGGCATTTTCTTCTTCGACGCTCCCGATGGAAAAGGGAAAACAAAATTTTAAAACTTTGAAACGAAAAAATTAATAAAGTGTTCCGAGACCTAATTTTTATCTATTCAGGGAATTCATTTTTATTACCACGATTTATTTTTCCAGTTTATTTTCTCGATAAATTACAGCGGGCGTAATAAGTTGGGCAAGTAAATACCCAATTTTTACAGTTTCTCATGCAAAGATGAGCGCGGAAATTTTACTGTTCCTCGTTCAGGAACTTACTTCAGATTTTAGAGATTTTCATAAAATTTTACTCAAGAAATTTGAATCAAAAAGTTAAGGAAGATACCCTTGTCATGGAGAGAAAAATCTTTCATTCAAATTATACTACGATCTAACGGTTTTGAAAATTCTGTAAAAACACTTTATTAACGAGCGCTGCTGAGGGTACCGCTTTAAAAAATCCCGTTTCCTGCCTAGTTTCTTCGGTTTCCTGATTCCGGTCAATTTGGCAGGTCGACCACCGTCCTCCTTTCACACCTTGGTCTTGGGACCAGACGACGGCGGAGTTGCAGCTTCGTTCGTGGAAGGTTCCCAATTCTTGGAAAGGCTGCAGCCGTTAATTTTTATTGAGTTTCATATTCAACGACAACTTAAGCTGTTCAAGGAACAGCTTAAGTTGTCGTTGAATATGAAACTCAATAAAAATTAACGGCTGCAGCCTTTTCAAGAATTGGGCCATGGGCAAAGGTTTGCAGCAATGCAAATTGATGGTATGGACTGAATGTACGATAGCCAGGGGCGGCACTTGGGTTATTTGCGCCCGGTGCACTATGTCATATTGCGCCCCATAAGTTGTTCATTTTTGAACGCAGTTAAGGACAATGGAAAAAGACACAAACACTCACTGAATGGGCGAATACCACAATAATGCGTATAACATAAAAAAAATTACATAGATAGGAAGTTTCACATGGGTCAACAAAAATCTCAGAAGGTCGTTTGCGGAGAAGAGAGTAGGCGAAGACAACGGGGCGGACAGATTTTCTAAACCTATGAATTCTTTCACGGAATTTTTGAATTAACTTTTTGACAGCTGGGTGGTTGTTGTTGTTCTTTGTCTCCCTTTTGCTAGGAAAGGAAAAAAATGGCAGCAGGAAGAATTGATATTAAAAGCAACAACAACAAGCTAAAGCATTCTAACGTATATAGTTTTTTGGAAAAGAACGCTTTTGTGAAAACCGATGCGATTCTTCATCGAATTTCAAAAGAAAATTGGCGATTATAGTCAACTTTTGTTGGTTGACTCGTATGAAACTAGCCATATTAATTTGTTAGACATACCCCGGCTTCACCGGCCGGAACTGCGCAAGTTCGAGCAAGTTAGTGTACTGAATTTAAATGTTTGCCAAAGTTCTCATACATTTTCACATACCTATTGAACTCAGGAAAAACTAGTAGGGATGTGGGTTCGACCCGTTTGGTCCACACGATCAACTTCCCAGTATGATGGATGTTGAATATTATGATTGGATATTTTAATAATAAATGAACAATAGGCAATATAGAATATATGTATAACACCGAGAATTTTTCACAATTGTTTATCAATATTTTCGCTAAAATGTCAAACTAAATGTGCGCACTTACAAGATTAGGATGACGAAAATGTATATAAAATTGATGTGTTAATGTTTTTCGGCACCTCAATGAAGTCGATATAGTTTTTAGTTCGCGCGGTATCGTGCAGGTACAAAAATCACTTAGTCATTTAAACCAAAAAACCGCTGCACGGATTATTATAAAAATCTTATCAGATTATATTGTCGCTAATACGCTTCGAACGGCACCTCAAGTAAGTCAATATCTTTTGTGGTTCGGGCCATATCGTGCAGGTACAAAAATCACTTAAACAAAAAATCGCTTAAACAAAAAAACGGCTCGACCGAATTTTATGCAAATCTTTTCAGATCATATTTTGGTTAATACCCTTCGAACGGCACGTCAATTAAGTCGATATCTTTTATAGTTCGCGCGATATCGTGCAGGTACAAAAATCACTTAAGTCATTTAAATTAAAAAACCGCTGGACCGAATATTATAAAAATCTTTTCAGATTATATTGTCGCTAATACGCTTCGAACGGCACCTCAAGTAAGTCAATATCTTTCGTGGTTCGGGCGATATCGTGCAGGTACAAAAATCACTTACATCGCTTAAACAAAAAAACGGCTGGACCGAATTTCATGAAAATCTTTTCAGATCATATTTCGGTTGATACGCTTCGAACGACACCTCAACGAAGTCGATGTCAGTTTTGGTTGGCGCGATATCGTGCAGGAAAAAATGACCACATCCGTACGCACATACACACACACACACATACTTCCTCCCAATTTTTTGCTTAAAATGCTCCTGGGACCTTGAAAGATGAAAATACGTTGAAATTTTCGATTTCGATTTTCGGACCGATTACAATAACTTCCTATACTGGGAAGTTAATAAAGCCAGAACTCGCCCAACAGAAAATGAAATTGAGATTGAACGTAAAAGCAAGAGAGTAATCATCTGAAACTTAACTTCTGCATGAACTGAACATGCCAGCCGGTGAAGCCACCTATGCGAATTGAATTGAACTTTATTGAACTAAGGCCGGTGAAGCCGTAGTATAAAGCAACAAACAAAAAGAGCGAGGAGGAAAGAGAAGTTCTGGAGTTTTGTTTTCCTCATTTCGTTCATTTACCTCTTTTAACAATTCTTGAAACAGAATTTGAAAGTGCAGCAACAGCGCCGTCAAGTTTATATCAATAACGGTAAAGAACAATACACAATACAGAGCCATCGGAACAATTTTTCCTTTGGGTGAGTTTTTACAGAATTTTCAAAAAGTGCTCCAAGTAAATGAGACATTTTTCTTTCCCTTGGGAGATTTTTTCCCAAATTTCTCGAATCTCGAAGCTAAAATCTCTGGAAACTTCCTGCACGAGGAGAAGTGAAATTTCCCCTTTTTTTTGCATGATAAAGTGCAGGGACAAAAATTGGCTAAATACGTGTTATTGCTTGCACCCGTGAGAATAATTTTTATTTATTTTAAAAAAAATTTTAAATCTTAATTTCTGATATTGCTCCCCCCGACAAATTGCGCCCGGTGCAAGTGCACCATTCGCACATATGAAAGCGCCGCCCCTGACGATAGCACTTAAAAAACCTTAGGGGTATCAGACAGAACAATGCAAGATCTACGAAAAAATCGAAACCGGTTTGGCGGTGCTTTGATTCTGTGGGAGGTGATTTTTGCCAAACATTGCCAGTGATTCCACGGTCAACGCCAGCCGACTTAATGCGTATTTGAAATCGCCCGTTTTGTGGGAGCACGTCCAGCCTCTTAAATTAAGTATATGAACATGCGTGTTGAATTGCAGACCGACTAATTTGGAGAAGCATTTTAAAAACAATTGCTGGACATTGGCAATGGCAAAATCCCCGTTGACAGTTAAACTGGCCGCATAACATTACCCGTCAGTTTTTTGCCAGTTGACAGAATCAAAGACTGAACTCATTGGAAAGGTGTCCACATTGCTGAACATTGCAAAAGTAATGTTTGGATGAGCGAATGTGCTATATTGGCTGCGTAAAAAACATTGATATTGCAAAATTCAATTTCAAATTATAAAATGAAATTACTGGCGAATTGATGGCATAGAAATTGTTACTAGCCCGGGTCTGAAAACCATCAGCTTTGTTTTACATAAAAATGTCGTGTCTCATAAAGCATTGCAATGACCTCAGTTCTCAAGTTTCAATCATTTCTACAAATCGATTATATCACCTATTTCCACCATTTTAGCGATGCACTGCTAATAGAATTAATCTCGCATAAAAATATATGTACAATGATCACTTCCTCGTTCCGTTTGATATAATCGCTGTTTTTGCACGTTAGACTTTCAGTCAAACGAACCACACGAAGCGAATCAACGAGGCGAATCCTAGGTTGAGTTTCTTCAACGTTAGAGTTCAATCCTGAAGGTTGTTTTTTCTAAAACTGAGTTTAGAAATTTGTTTGGGAAAGTCAAACTTAGGGAAATGCCCTAGAGAAGTCGCAAGCTTGATTTGGGCTGTAACACCATTGGATGGGTTGGAAGTACAAACTAACGACATAGTTTGTCCTAATTTCATTCTAAACGAAGTGGAATCTCATGTTCAGTTAATTTCAAGCAAATAATTATACAGAAAAAGAGCGATCATACGCAATATATTTAGTTATGCAATAATTCACTATTCCTTTCAAAATGTTTGCATTTCTGCAGTTTTCAATTTTATTTGGTCAAAGCCTAAAGTACATAGTTTCACTCAAAGTAATTCGGTAACCAAAGTCAATTTAAACAGAAATTCAATAACGTCATATAATTTTAAAATATTTTTCTTTGGAATGATTGACTCGAATGACCTACTAATTTTTATTGAATAAAAAAGTGCACGGTCAATAGATCTGTATTCATGTAATAATTTGTGTTCCGGTGAAGAGTCCTTTGCTTTTCAAATTTAAATGTTTTAACCCTTTCACAGTTATCGCATGTTATATACGTCAATCACAAAATAGTTCACCCGTAAATTTGATATCAAGCATTTGAGCACTCAAAAAAGATCCTGACAAGAGTAAAATGTATTTGTTTTCCATTTTTTTTATTCGTAGTATGTATATCTTAATTAAAGGTAGATTTACTGATGGCCAATAACATTACCATATCGTATAGTTTGGTGTTCCAATGAGAATTCATACAGTCATGTCAGCCTTTTTGGATCTCGGGTCATCAGGACTTCGCGGGCATTGAAAATGCGGACTTTTTGACCACACAGGTTTCTTGCACTGTTTTCATCGATCTGCAATACACCTACCAATAGAGGTCCACACCTGGTCTGGTAAGCTCTAAGCGATTAATTCTCGTCACGTTGCCAAGGAATTACTAGGACGCCGCAGAAAGGATGTCAAGAGACTGATTGACTTGTTCATCGGACCCCCCTGAGTTACCACTTATAGGGGATCGGAAGGCGGCAAAGTTCATCTGCCGGCTGTACGTCTAGGAGAGCAGCTCTGTCCTTTATGAATCCTTCCTGGATCAAGCCTGCTGTCTTCTGAACTTTCGGTCTACTGCCTCTTTTATCTTAAATAATAAAATGTGGGACAAGCCATAGCGACAAAGCGAAATTATGGTGCTTTTAAATATCAAAGATTCTTTATTAGGGTTACTTTTGGTAACATATCTATTATATTTGGAAATACTTTAGGGTCTTACGGATTCTGGACGCTATAAAAACTATGTTGGATGGGGCCCAGATTGCGTCATTTTCATTTCTGCTGGAAGACCAGTCAAAGTAATTAAGGGTGTTTCTCACCAAAGTGGTAAAATCGCTCTCTTTGTTAAATATTACGTAAATATATATAGCTAACTATTTATATATCTATAAATTTGAATTTATAACTATCTAAACTATAGTATACAATATAGAAAATATCTCATTTAAAAACCTATATGGTTTCGATAAAGTATTTTTTAGGTCTAAAAACAGTCCACTGGCCGGTCACCAAACCAAAATATTTTCTATTGAGTTCATTAATTGTACTAATATTCTCAAAACAATTAACTTATATAACACAATTTCATCAATATGAAATGATATGTTATTAGATTCTAATATTAATTTATTTAAACAATTTTTTGATTAGTTTAATTTAACCTAAAGTTGGTCCCCGAATTTCATGAACAGTCCCTCTGTTAAAGTTTCAAGTTACGCACCAGGCGATCTACCACTAAAAACAGACTTGTTAATGGGCGTAACGAAACGTGAACGACATGAAGTTAGCTCTGTTACCCCTAAAAGTAGCTATACCTCATTTTGTTTAATGTTACACGAGTTAGAGGGGCCCATGCGCGCATCGGTACGCAACATACGACAGTCCCCTGGTAAGTGTTATTTTTCTTTTTTTAAAGTGTTCCAGTTTTCTATATTGTGCATCGTTTTAAATAAGATGGCTTATATTGTTTCTATATCACAAAATAAAGTAATAACACATAAAAGGATTTTATGGTACCGTAACAATTACACAAATTAAACAGTCCCCTGTCGACAGTCCCCTGTCAACAGTCCCCTGCTGCATACAGAAACAGAGGACTGTTTCATTTAAAGGGACTGTCCTTATTGTACGTTTGCCTTTGTTTTAGGTCTATAACCATCTTTTAATCATGGCGCGAGAAAGAAGAAGGTGTCTAAGGAGGAAACAAAAGCTCTCAACTTTATTTGGAACTACACAGAGAACTTGGAACTACCAAAGAAGACTGTTTTATTTTTATATATATGCTTTATAAATATTGTTTTTAAAGTATATATACTACTAATAAATGCTTATTTCACTTATACGAGTATATACAGTCTTCTGACATATGCAACAGTTCACTGTGTCGGATTTTTTAAATTTGCTCAATAATTCCTGAAATAAAACAAATATATTTGGGTCCCTTACTGTTTATTATGCACCAGATAGATATCTATTTAATTGTATAGTTTTTTTTCATATTCAGGTAAAAAAGTTGCTGGGACAGATTTCGTGCAAAAATTTACCAGTTTACAGAGAAACACCCTTAAATCAGGTAGCCGAACAGTTGAAAAGGAGTTACGTCAGTTAACTGTTTTAACTGATCGGGTCGATCGGCTAACTGCTGCAACAAGTCGGTTAATTGGTGGAACTGCTTTCGACAGGTCTCGCACATGGAGAACAGATGTGTGCGATATAATACGCGTTACCTTTCAGATCGTGAATTCACACAGTGACATAATTTTCAGCATAGGCTTGGGCTATAAATGTAAAAGGTATGGTCTGTCCTCCTCTTCGCATAGTTTCCATAAGGCTTCAAAAAAAAACTCTCTTTAATATAGCTGGTAAGATCAGAGTTTGCAGGTATTCTATTCAAATGACTTGTTGTTTCGAAGCGGTAGAGTTTGAACATCCCTTTCCTAGCCTCATTTCTAAGTACCATTCTGCTATGTGTTCTATTGAATCCATAGTTTTCCATCTAGATGATTTTTTCAATTCCGGAATAAGTCATAATCTGATGGCGCAATGTCCGGTAAATAAGGTGTATGTGACATCGTCTCCTTGCCGTATGTGGCCCAGCATTTCTTGCTGAAAAAATGCCTTTCCTGTTCAAACCAAAGATGGTCGTGAAGTGAAGTCGCTCGCAGTATCTTACTATTAGGTTACGGTCTGGTTAGGGTTTAGAAGCTGATATATTAGGTATCACCAGAGATAACATAATACTCCGTATAAAGATGCGACAGCTAGAACAAAAAAGCCGAACGCTTTTTGCCTCGGCAGGCCTCTGAGATTGCCTCCCCCTTAGCAACATGCAACATATTTCAATTTCCAGCTACACAGGAGGCGAACGTGGTCATGGTCCGCAGCACAAGACATGCGGTGAGTTTGTGGATAAGGAAGCTAGAATTTTAGGGGGGCAAGGAAAGCAACTGAAAACAGAATGTTTCTCGCAACATCTTTCAAACGTTTGCCTCTAGCGCTACATTGAAGGATTTCCCTGATGCTTTGTATTTTAACGATTTCTTAGAACATTCCGTGTATTTTTTTAACGACTGTCTGAGATTCACTATCAATTTCACTTGATTTGAAATTCTTGGTGAGAGGATTTGCGATATTTTTAAAATAGGTACTTGATTTCGGTTTTGGCTACGACTTTTTTTTCTGGTATTTCCGTATTAATTAACTCGATTGATTTTAGAAACGAATTTAGGTAATTATTCTTTATTTTATTTAAGCTGAATTTTCGCTATTGACTTAAAATGTTGGGTTTTGGCTTTTGTTGTAGGTGTATTGTGGGTGTAGATTTTTGGACACATTTTTTATCAATTTTCAGAGAATACGTATGACAGAAGGAATTCAGTCTCGGACTTGCAATTACAGGATTTATCCGTTTTGGAGTCCCCTTATCAACAGTTAAATATTGAACCGGTAAATATATACTGCAAACAATGTTTGGAAGATGAAAAAAAGTATATTACAACCCATTCCATATCAAACCAATCAATGGTTTGGACCTCACCATCTCCGATTGTTATAATTTTTTTATATTTGCTCTTCTGGTGGAAACTAAAAAAAAACAAGCTTTCAAATTTTTGGCCTTCTATTTTTTTAGTTATAAATTTCCAAAAAGTTGAAAATCTTAAAATTTTAACAAATTTTGAAATCTTTAAATTGATCTACATACTTCGAAAACTATTCGACATAGAAAGCTGAAAGTAGCACCAGTTTCTTCTGCTCTAATAAGGCTTTAATTTGATATACAACATAGTATTATTAGTAAGAATAAAACTTTTTCCGGCATTTTGAAAATTTTGTTTTTGGAATATCTCAAAATAATGTTTTTTCAAATTTTTAAAAAAAATATATTTTGTACATACAATCTTAACGTATATATAATGCCAAAATTTAGGATCGGACGACATTGGGATCATATAGAAATAAATTTTTTTAGGTGCTTGAAAAATTGAACGTTCAATGAACGCAATATAAGAAAACATTTAGCTGCGGAAGTGCTGATACCAACCACTTATAATATCGCCATTTACTAATTTCTTCTTCATCTTCTTTAATCTCCTTTAATCCCTCATGGGACATAGGGCGGAAACAGTTGCCCTCCAGCGGACTCTGTTCTGCGCGACAGCTCTTAGCTCCGACCAGGATCTC
Organism: Thereva unica; assembly: GCA_949987705.1. Classification (NCBI taxonomy): domain Eukaryota; kingdom Metazoa; phylum Arthropoda; class Insecta; order Diptera; family Therevidae; genus Thereva; species Thereva unica. The sequence continues at coordinate 135,760,209 of OX465282.1, forward strand.
CCAGTTGTTGCGGCTTCTTCTAGTAGAGTTCTCCTCCACGTTGTTCTCTAGGTCACTCGACGGGAACCTTGCTAGATTTTTGCTTGATTTTGGTTTTCGCGTCGCAAGGTGTGGCCAACCAATTCCATTTCCTTCGCCTGATTTGGTCGTCTATCCTTTCTTGGCCGGCACGGCGCCATAGTTCTTCGTTTGAAATTCTATCTTGCCAGCGGATATTTAGGATACGACGAAGGCATCTGTTGATGAAAACTTGTAGGCGCCCTGTGATGTAGTGGGTGATTTTCCATGTTTCGCAACCGTACAAAAGAACTGCCTTAACGTTGGAGTTGAACAGCCGCAATTTGGTGTTAGTGGAGATCACCATTGATCTCCATATGCGGGACAGACATGCATACTAATTTGGGTATGGCGAATTCAATAGAAATAAAGTCAACCCTCTAACTTGATCGAAAACTACCCCAGGACATCCTTTATTACTTAATTGGAGTGGTTCATACTTGCTTATGAAAACACCCCGCCAATTTTTTGTGTAGAAATGGTCCTTAGGATAAGCTCTATTTGGAGCCCAAAATCAACCCTGTGAGACCCGCGGATCCCACCCCTATAGCCACTCCTGAAGTTAAATTATTTTTTTATGTCCAAAATAAAGGTGTATAAGACAACAACATCGATGAAATTATCAACATACAAACATTTTTGTATGCGACAAAATCAACGGCATAAAATCATCCGATCTGCAACCCGCCAGTCCAGGCTCAGCAAAATTACAATAGACATTGTAAAACAATAGGTCGTGCCATTTTTGCAGCAGTAAATGCAACTCAAATATTTGATTTCTGATTCCGATCAGAATTTTAGAGACTGTCGAAATCGGTCGGTCGCAACAATCGGTAGCATCCCTTTGAAATTAAACTCGAATTAAATACATAATAGCTATGTGAATTGTTAATCATTAATTTTATAGTCTAGAAGTGAATTAATGTTTAGAATACGAAATTCGAATTATTAAAGTGTTTTTATTAATGCAAAAGTTTTGACTTTTTATTTAACCGCAGTTCACTGCAAACAAAAGGTTTTACCGCCAATTTTTAATGAACAAGAACATATATTTCATATAAGACATGGTTTCTAAAATATGCCTATCCCGCAGGCAGAAACCACCCCACCTCTAGAGGGTGAAAACTAAATCATTTAACTTTATGCCTAAACTTCAATTAAATAATTTAGCTCTCACCGCTAATGGTGGGGGTGATTTCCGATGCTCGAAAGCAGAGGTATCGTTTCCAAAATTTATCTTTTATTTAATGTGAATGTTAGGATTTGTCGGTTTTGACGTGACAACGTCTATTAAATCGGTTTAAGATAGAACGCGCGTGTGAAAATGTCCCGGACAATGTCCCGCACACAAACAAAAAATCATATCTCCGCCCCATACATGTTAGGGGGGTGGTTAATGGCTCAAAATTTTTGTTAATTTATCCTCTACACGGGAAAAATACATTCATTCACCTTATTGACGTGACAACGTCTATTAAATCGGTTTAAGATAGGACGCGCGTATGAAAATGTCCCGCACACAAAAAAAAATTTGTTTCGAAATATATAATTTATTAATTGAGAAAATAATACAAAACGTAATAACAGACGTTGTCACGTTCAAATTAATAGACGTTGTCACGTTAAAATACGGACGTGATACTTCACATCCAAGACCATTAATTTTTAAAAAGCGATTTTCAACCCGGTTTCTACAAGAAAATTTTGCAATTCGAAATTCGGGGTTTTCCAGTAAAAACAAAACGGGTTTTAATTTATGCATTGCGCTTCTTCTAACAGCTACAACAAATGACATTATTGAGTTATCCGAACAGATATTATCAAACTTATATAATCGATATAAGATGACTGAGATGTTAGAAAAAGTAACGAAGAAGAAAATTAAGACATATGTGTGTATCTATTACAATACTCAATAAGTTCATCATTATGTAGATGGCTCTACTACTGGCATATCCATAGAATTTTTAGGTGAAACCAACCGTCGAATTGGCCATCAACCAGGAAAGCCGTTCAAAGCGACAAAAAAAAGCAAAATTCAGCTGGGACGGCTAAAGCGTCTGTATTTTGGGAAGTGCTTCGACTATTTTGAAAAGGAAAGGGGATCCCTAGAGAATATTACATAACTAAGGACGAAATCGCGAGGCAAACAAAAAAAGTGACCCTTCACCAAGTTAATGCACCGTGCCACGAAAGGTGATCGAAACAAAGGCAAAATCGCCCAAGTTGTACTTCGAATGGCTTCTGCATACACCGACTTATGCAGATTTAGCCTAAAGCGACTATTACCTGTTCTGAAATTAAAAAAGAAAGATGGTCGCCGGCAAGAAATATGGCTCCAATGAGGAAGTCAAATCGTTCTATAAGAACGACATAGAAATGATAGAGAAGCGTTGGAATGAATGCATCACTCTTGTGGGAGACTATAATAATGAATAAAGTTGTAAATGTACCTAGATATGTAAGTCTGTTTTTGTATAAGCCCTAGTGTATGTACTTCAAAGTTGGCGTTGGCGAAGTTGGCAAATTGAAGTCTGTAGCTGAATTCCGCAGTGATGCGGTCGTGATGTATATGTAGGTACATATATACGTTAAGATTGTATGTACAAAATATAATTTTTTTCAAAAATTTGAAAAAACATTATTTTGAGATATTTCAAAAACAAAATTTTCAAAATGCCGGAAAAAGTTTTATTATTCCTAATAATACTATTTTGTATATTATTGAAAATAAAAACTCGTGAGCGTAGGTGCAATTAACGACAGATAATTTATTTTAAATAATTAACAAAATATTAGCAATTCAAGCTAAGGTAAATAGATCATAAGCTGGGAAACAGACAACTCAATTATTATATGTACAGTAACAGGGGATGAGTGTGTCCAAAGCTAATTTCGTAACAACATATATCAAATCAAAGCCTTATTAAAGCAGAAGACTGGTGCTACTTTCAGCTTTCTATGTCAAATAGTTTTTGAACTAGATCAATTTAAAGATTTCAAAATTTGTTAAAACTTTAAGGTTTTCGACATTTTGAAAATTTATAACTAAAACAATAGAAAGCCAAAAATCGTTTTTTTAGTTTCCACCAGAAGAATAAATATATAAAAATTAAAACAATGAACAACGGAGGTGGTGAGGTCCAAACCATTGGTTGGTTTGATATGGAATGGGTTGTAATATACTTTTTTTCATCTTCCAAACATTGTTTGCAGTATATATTTACCGGTTCAATATTTAACTGTTGATAAGGGGACTCCAAAACGGATAAATCCTGTAATTGCAAGTCCGAGACTGAATTCCTTCTGTCATACGTATTCTCTGAAAATTGATAAAAAATGTGTCCAAAAATCTACACCCACAATACACCTACAACAAAAGCCAAAACCCAACATTTTAAGTCAATAGCGAAAATTCAGCTTAAATAAAATAAAGAATAATTACCTAAATTCGTTTCTAAAATCAATCGAGTTAATTAATACCGAAATACCAGAAAAAAAAGTCGTAGCCAAAACCTCAACCAATTTACCTATTTTAAAAATATCGCAAATCCTCTCACCAAGAATTTCAAATCAAGTGAAATTGATAGTGAATCTCAGACAGTCGTTAAAAAATACACGGAATGTTCTAAGAAATCGTTAAAATACAAAGCATCAGGGAAATCCTTCAATGTAGCGCTAGAGGCAAACGTTTGAAAGATGTTGCGAGAAACATTCTGTTTTCAGTTGCTTTCCTTGCCCCCCTAAAATTCTAGCTTCCTTATCCACAAACTCACCGCATGTCTTGTGCTGCGGACCATGACCACGTTCGCCTCCTGTGTAGCTGGAAATTGAAATATGTTGCATGTTGCTAAGGGGGAGGCAATCTCAGAGGCCTGCCGAGGCAAAAAGCGTTCGGCTTTTTTGTTCTAGCTGTCGCATCTTTATACGGAGTATTATGTTATCTCTGGTATCACCTTACTTTGATGACGAACTACATTAGTCGGGGGCTCCGGCGTGTTTTCTTTGTTTACCCTACAGCGTTAAAACGACCGCCTCGTTAGTCTCTAAATAGGTTATAAGGTTACAGAAATACAGGGTGATATGTAAAACTCTAACAAAAAAAATTCAAACGCCCTAGGGTTAAACCGTTACGACCTGCCCAACTGTATATGTTGTACTACCAAACATAACCTTCTCTCAGGGTATCGCTCTAATAAAAACAATTATTATACAAACGAACCATTCCTTACAATAATTTATTATTTCATTCAAATAATGACTGCAACTGCGATTAAAATGGTCCATTGTGAAGTTCCAATTTCCAGTAAAACGTTCAAGCATTTCGTGTGGTATTTAACCAATGAATCCATTTTCGTCGGCAGCCTGATTCATATTTTAAAATATTTTTATACAGTGGAATTTTAAAGTTTGCACCATGGTTTTTGATTAAAATTTCAGCATTTCCAGCCTAGCCAAGGCTGCATTTGCAGCCTACGAAAAAGCCAGTGTCCTATGAAAAGCATACTACCTAGAACTTTTTTGTGAATCGAGCTATTTGGTATAATGCATCAACAACGTATGAAAAAATACTGTTTCCAATGCAAAATAAAAAATACAGAATTATTGGAATTTCAGATGTAAAATGTCAAGTTGAGCCTACGTATCTTCATAATAGGACCAGTGAACTTTCTGTTCATATACCTGATCCGATCCTATCGTATGTTGTGCTGCAATAATCAGTAGTATCACCTGGAAAATAAAATAGGTACATCATCAAATGAGAATCTGAATTGAAACCGCGACATCTGGGTTAAAGTAATTTCATTATTTTGGAACTTTTTCTATTTGATAGATTAAAGGCTACATTTACCGAGACGTCAGATGATTGGATACCGGGTGTAAGATCGTCAGTCAGGCAGTTATTTAAAATATTCGACACTGAAATTGTAGGTCGCGCTTAACAATCAAAATAAGCTAGCTGATTGTATTTAGACCATTGGAAGCGCAGCTGTATACCCTGTAAACGTTTGGTGACGGGTGAAATGACTTTATTTATTTATTTATATATTTATTTCTATTTACACTATACAATTAAGACATATGGGTCTTTTAATATGTATAGGCTATACACAAAAAGGTAGCAAAAATAACATTAAAAAAAAAGAAAAAAACAAAATCAATAAAGGAAATAAAAATGAATACATAGTAAACGAAAATTGATACAAATTTAATGTGAAGCAAAATACTTATATAAAATCGCTTTAAATTTTTTACTGCTGCTGCTTCGTCGTACATCTAATGGTAAGGAGTTCCACAACCTAATAGCACGAACAAAGAACTGTTTTTCGGAAATGCTGTACTTAATGACAGGCACAATTAGAGTTAACGCTCTTGTGGAGTTCGCGAAATTAATTCTATCATAAAGGTACTTTGGTTGCTTTAATAAAATAATTTTATTTAGGAACCAGACAGTACGAAAATCAAAATATGAAGATAGCGTACATCCAAGCACAGATCTGACGTATACTGAGACATGGTCGAAACGCCTAATATTGTACACATAACGAACGCAGGAATTAAACGCAACATTAAGCTTATTAAAGATAACAGACCCAGCCTTACAAAACAATTCACATCCATATGTCAGCATTGGAACAATAAGTGTTTTCACCAGCAAGAGTTTAGTATTCCGAGGAGTAAAGTAAGCAGAGACAGATAGTTTTCGCAGAACAGCATATACCTTGCTAACAAGAGAACTGATGTGATTACCCCAAGATAGGGTATTATCAAAAATTATACCCAGGTTTTTTACAAAATTTTTATAGGGCAAGACAGCGCCGTTAAGGATTACCCTAGGAAATTCGCTGCTGTCAACACCTGACCTGGATATAACAATTACATTAGACTTGTTTGCGTTGAGCCTGAGCTTGTTATATCTCGTCCATTCATATATAGAATGTAGATCTTCGTTGATTCTGGCTACCGCATCCTCGATTAAACCAATTGGTCTAGATATATATAATTGCGTATCGTCAGCATATAAATGAAATTTGCAGCTCTTAATAATAGCCGGAAGGTCATTAATAAACATTGCGAAGAAAAGAGGCCCCAGGATTGACCCTTGAGGTACGCCACAAATACACTTAGATGGGGTTGAAAAACAATTATTACAGAAAACGTATTGTTCCCTATCCTGCAAATATGACTGCACAAGTCTAAGAGTGCTGCGAGCAAAATGAAATTTGAGGCCAAGTTTTTCTAACAATAGCTTATGGTTTACCGTGTCAAATGCTTTTGAAAAATCCAAAAGTACCAGTACAGTAACCATGTCACTCACCATGGCTTTACGGATGTCATCTGAGATATTCAGTAATGCCGTCATACAGCTATGTTGAGGGCGGAAACCAGATTGAAAATCAGACAAAAGTTTACGGTCATTAATATATTTAAATATTTGATGATGAAATAGTTTTTCAAACACTTTGCTGAGGAAAGGAAGGATAGATATTGGACGGTATTCAGCACAATTAGAGGGACCACTTTTCGGGATAGGAATAACTTTTGCTCTTTTCCAGCTAGATGGGTATACAGAAGTTAAAATAATTGTATTCAAAATGTGTGTAACAGGAGAAAGGATAAGCGGAAGAATTAATTTAATAAATTTCGGATGTAAGTTGTCCAAACCTACAGCATTTGATTTAATAGACAAGATAGCACTACCAACATCTTCTATACTAAAAGAAGATATAGTAAACCCAGTTGAGGAAAAACTACCAAGAAAATCATTACTCAGTTTTTCATGGTTATCGGAGAGGAATACTTCAGAGAACTTATCATTAATCACGTTAGGATCTTCTGCAACAATATGCGATTTGGTTTTTCCGAAGCCACAGGTATTCAGATTTCTCCACAAAGCTTTTGTCGGCAGAGAAGAATTAAATTTAGAGCTATAAAATCTTCTTTTGGAGCCCCGAATAAGAAAAGAAGTTCGATTACGTAAGTGGCGATATTCCTCCCACAGCTCTGGTGTTCTAAAGCGTTTCCACCTACGGTAGGCAATAGATGAGATGGCTGGAAGCGGGCTGCTCGTTGGCGCCTTGGGTGTGATGGATGGCGAAAGCGATTGTGCACCGAGCGACGACTGCGTGGTTTGCTGCCGCTTTACTTTATTCCTGGTGTTTAGCATTTTTTTTTTAAACAAATGGTTTTGAAAGAAGAAAGAAAGAATTTTCTTATTTCACTTAGCAATCACTTCACAACTCGCAACCGTTTTGCAATATTTATTGAAACTAAAAACAAACGAAAACGATTTGCAGACGGTTTGCAAACTGCCTTAACTGCTCGAGTACATGACGACAACTATGAACTCCACTTTTTATATCCGGTTTAAAGGGGCAGCTGACGTATAAAATTTACTTTCCAATAAAAACCGTGAGGAGTGAAATGAATCTTTGCAACGCTGCCTCCCGGGCTATTATTAAACCCCTCTTGTGTACACGCGACCAATATACTAACATAAACTATGCTTACTTAGAAAATTTCATAATTTTCAGTTAAGCGAGCATTGATTCACAAACCGGTAGAGATTCAATTAAAATAACAAAGCTCATAATCAGCTAAAATAACATCAATCCGTGTCTGTTTTGCATATTCACAATTGGCCGTTGTTTTGATTAAAATTGCCGAAAGTACACCATGTTCAATAATGTATAATGATATTCTCGATCAAATCAAATTTCCCACAACGTACACACACACACACGAGAGAGCCAATTTCAAAATTTATTCAACATTTTCATAATATCGAAAATTTCCGTCCTTAAATAAATACAATAAAAATAATGGAGTCACCTTTACGTTTCGCTCATAAAGGAAGATGACAGGCAAGGATAAAATAATTTGTCAACAAATCATATATAATTTACTAAAATGTAATAATTTCATACAATAAAATAAGGAAATCGACTGTATATAGTCAGGAGGAAATGAGGATATTGCTGGGACGTAAAACCTTTGTTTATATGGCATGCCATTGCGTTTCTGACAACAAAATTCATGTCACTTATGGCAGACAATAAAAGCAAACAAAAATGTTCACTTAATGTGAACGTTAAGGCCAATGTCAATAGACACGGATCACGACACCTATTACCAAAAACTCTAATACTAGGCCAATTATATCCATATTTTTCCGGCCATTTATCTAATTCTCGGAAACATTAAACAATTTACGTTGACACATGAAGGCACAATAGAACCATTCGTCAGGCACACGAATACCCATTCCTTTTTTTGTTATTCTTTTTGGTATTCCAAAAGGACGAGAGATTCCTCCAGGGACGATATAAAATCCTCGCGACTAGCACTACGCATAACTAAGCCTAAGGGTTTTTTTCGGGAAGGATATCACAAGGGTGAAGGCAAAAAAAAAAAGAAGCCGAACCACAAAATGGGAATATTCTGTGACAAAATTTGATTTATTCCCATCGCACAGACAATTTATCGCAGGACATGACAAAATTTATGAATAGATAAATATGACGGGATCGAACCGAATCCTTGATGATTGCTCCTAAGCCCTTTCCTGCCTTATATAATTGCCAGTGTGTTTGCATTCTGAAACGAGCATAAATACTACCCCATAATCCTGGTTGAGCTCTTTTTATTGATTTTTATATTATTTTTCGACTCGTCTCCAGCACAGCAGCCCCAGCTTCCTCCAGCTTCCTCTCTCGTTCGCCATTTATTATTACCCCCTTACCACCCGCAACTTATCGACGTTTGTTTCATGTGCTGATAAATTTTTGCCGAAAAAAAAACGAAGCCCAAGTTATATGCCAAAAGGCATTGACTTTTTGTGGAACTTTACGAAAACTAATTTGCATATTGTAAATACGCTTGATTAAGGTTTCAACTTTCCGGGCAACAGTATCAAAGTAATTTCCAATATTTTATAGTCGAATTAATATTTAAATTTTCAACTTTGAGATGGGAAGTTTCCTTCAGTTTGTGAAAGACTGCTGGGAAATTACAATCATGTGAAAACTCATATAAAAGTTTGTGCAATTTTACTTGGAAGTTACTTAAAGAATGTTGTGTTGAGTGAATGTATTGGAATCACTAAATAAACGTGGACTAAGCGAAAACTTTTCAGTTAATGCCAAAGCCTTCAAGCAATTAAGTTAAAGTAAACTGAGAGCATCAATCATTTTGTGGTTTTGTTTGATAAATTCTATGGTTAAAACTTCTTTAAGAATTTCCAAACTTTCTTCAAGGTAGTTGCTTAGTATTTAAATGAAATGCGAAAAGATCTTAGTTATTTTTCAATAAATTTCTTTTACAGTAGTAATTGTTACATGAATTTATTCCCCACTATTAAAAAAAAAACTAAAAAGTGCTGTCAGCTATTGATTTGTTAAAATAAATTACATAAATTTTATTTTATACTTTTTAGTCTATTATATGTTTTCCGCCATTTTGTGTTGGCTACCATTTCAAATTTCGAATGACATTACACTGTTAATTGTATTCTACCTGTCATTTGATACCAATATCGAGGGTCGGGGAACGCAAATGCACAAATGAGCCGCCATCTTTATTTTTTTTACAAAATGTTCAGCTTGCACCGCCATGCAAACTATGCATATGTGCAAAATTTAAAGTTGGTCGGCCTCATAACGAGGGATATGTGAAGAAACAGGTAATCGGCCCCTATTTTGGAAACGCCAGGTTGATTTTGTGACGGTCGCATTACATTGACAGGCGAACTATGCATACAGTGGTGGCCATTAAAATAGAGCCACAACCATAAATATGCTTTGTGCATCAACTTTAGCACAAATTTATACATATGCTATGATGCAATCTATGATATTAACCAAGCAATAAGTTTAGTACAAGATACTATGACTATATCCGCTAGAGTGCATTTCCGTTACTGAACGAAAGCTCATTTTCTCCAGAAGCGTCAAATTCTCCTGGTCAAAAAAAATAGAGCCATTGTATAAATTTACAGCATTTTGATTTGAGGAAAGTTCTTTGTCAGCGTTATTTGAATTGTATCTAGCATCAGGTAATAGCGATTTTATTAAAAAATAATCAAATTTAGGGTATATCATAGATTGCATCATAGCATATGTATAAATTTGTGCTAAAGTTGATGCACAAAGCATATTTATGGTTGTGGCTCTATTTTAATGGCCACCACTGTATGTGCGAAATTTGAAGTTGAACGGTTAATTTTTCTACTTTTTACTCTATTACATGTCTTACGCCATTTTGTGTTGGCCGCCATTTTCAATTTCGAATGACGCTACACCGCTAATACTATTTTACCTGTCATGCCTTTCATTTGATACCCTTGCTCGGGGGTCGGGGAACACAAAACAAACATCGGTCGCCATCTTGGATCCACGATCTATATTATTTTACAAAATGGTCAAATTGCTTTGTCAAGCAAACTACGCTTTTATGCAAAATTTGAAGTTGATAAGTTATATTTTCTACTTTTTAGTCTTCCGCCATTTTGTGTTGGCCGCCATTTTGAATTTGGAAAGACACTACTTAAATTTTACCTGTCATGCCCTCTCATTTGATACCAATGTCGGGGATCCGGGAACACAAATACAAAAATCGGCCGCCATCTTTGAACCGCCCTCTTGATCTTTTTACAGAATGGCCAAATTGGATTTAGAAGCGAGCTATAGGTACATATATGTGTAAAATTTAAAGTTGTATGGAAGTGGGTCAAACGGTTGAATGGACGTGGATCAAAATTAAGTTAAGATTCTTGTTTTTGTTCACGGTTTTTTTTTCCTGGTATTTCTTGATTTTTACTCCTATATATGAAACGATTCTTAAGGAGTAAACTCCAAAAAAAAACTATAATCACCATACAGAAAAAAAATTGCATACAATTCTGACCTGACAATCAAGTCATGTACTTTCAAAAGTTAACATGATGATATGAGAACAATAATTGCTGATAGGTGCCCAATTCGAAATACGATTTGCGAAAAAAATCCCTACGCCTCCAGCTAACGTCACTTACTATTCGATCTATGTGCACAATCATTGGCAGCAGTCAAGCAGATGATGCGATTAGGCATCTTCCTTGACATAACCTAAATTGGCTTGTCATTTGATTGTTGTTACTTTAAGCGAAATTTCAAGGAATCTTGAATACTGCAATCATTGATTTTGAAGTACAACAATAATTTGGCCTCGGGGAATAGGTGACAATTTGCGGTATCCTTTAGGTTGTTTACCCCTGCCAATGAATAAAATGAGTTGAAAGAATAATGTAAAAATTATAGACATGAAGTAGGAAGTGGCCCCGCAGATGCCCAATTAGACGAATAATAGTAGGTAAATTAAGTTACAGCACTTACAATACGAATAATTTTCTCAGAAGATATAAAAAAACTGGGACGAGAAAACAAACAAGAGGAGTAGAAGCCTGTTATCACTTTCCAGCAGGAAAATGAGGCCTCCACGAGTAATGTGGGATGCCTCCTACGAGAGGTATTAATATTTCCAAAATGTATCTTTGCCATGATTTTAGCATGTCATTGGAGGACAGGGTTCCTTCTGGCCTCCAAAAAAGTCTAAAGAGAGTACTCCCTTAAAACTCGTTGTAGACTGAAATTGGAGATCTCGTCTTGAGTTTCAAGGTGATATGAAATGGAGGCCTCCTTTTTAGCGTTGAAATATTTCTGGGAATTGCTTGAAAGAAATGTATTTATGTATTACAAAAATTTTTAATTTAAAATTATTTTTAATTTAAGAATTTGAATGCATTTGAATGAATTTTCCTTTTTCGAACTTTTTCGTCTCGGCTGCTTTCATTGCTTTTGCTCGGCTAAAATCAAATTCATTGCTCGGCTAAAATAAAATTCATTTTACTTCTTCTTCTTCTTCTTTACGTTCACGGCTCGCCTGAACTCCGTCTAACCCAAAAGTTTTGGCACTTCTGCTTTTGCGGCAAAGCTTCAATTAAACTTTCAAGAAGTCAAAAAAACTAAAAAGAAAAAAAAAATTGTCGAGCTATTTTTGATTGCGAGGTTTTTTTTTTCGAAAAAAAAGAAAACGTAAGTTTTTGCGATTTATCGATCCCCTCCCCCCTCTGGTGAGATGTCGTGAGATTTGGCTCGACTCCCTCTTCCATCTAATCACAAGTGAGGTTTTTCAAATTTTAAAAAATCTCTAGTATTTGCATAACCACAGCAAATCGAGCCGGTCGTGTTCAAGATTTTTTTTGAGATTACTCATAATTTAGACTTCTTCGTCGTCTTCTTCTTCTTTCTTTAACGGCTCTACAACCGAGATCCGCTCCTGGCCTCTCGCAACTGTTCTCTCCACCGGTCCTGATTCTGGGCCGATGTCAACCAGTTTGGCATCCCTAAGCTCTGATCGTCATGGTCTACGCCATCCTTCCATCGTACAGTATTCGCGGAGTCGCGCGTTTGGCTGGCCGTTGGCGGCTTAGCAATCACAGGGCTACTTACTATGCTACTTTCTGGAGTTTGTGTAGGATTTAGTCGTATCTTAAGGCTCCCATTTACACATAAGTCGCTGGCAGGCCATGGCCTGAAAGTTTTCGCCTTGAGGCCAAATATTACCACACGAGCACCGGCCGCCAACTGTATGGGGCTTTCAGTCTAAGAAAACTGACAAAAATCTTTATGTGTTTCCTATCCTTGGGTTTTGCGTTTTCCCTTCTTTTTACACTTCATGGCCGTCTAAAGCGATCGAGTCGTCTTCTTGTTTACTCGCCATCACTCGAACGAGTTAAAATCTTCCAGTTTACCGTAGCGTGCTCTAGCCTTAAATTCTTATTGAAATATTTTCTGAATCAGACCAAATGTATTCTATGCTTGATGTACGCCCTTCTCAAAAGACAAAGATTGATTTGTCGTACTCGTGAAGACCCTGCAAACAGAACAAAATAGCCCCACTGTTCCATATTATAATTTACCAAATCGTTACGCAGCTGAAGATTTATTAAACTTGGCCCAAACACATAAATTTGTAGAGCCCCCACAAAGCTCATATGTCAACATAAGTTCAAAATGTCCTAGTTTAAAAGTCATCCCGCTTTCTCTATTCTGACAGACTGAAGCGTGGGTGTAGTCTTCAGGAACAAGTAGCGTTTTCCACTCGAGCGAAGTGGCGGAAGTGCATTATCCAAAATTTACACAGCCATAACACAACATAATTTACAATTAAGGTACTGCCAGGAAACGCCCGCACCCCGGCTCCTGTACATTCGAAAACCCGAAATCCAAACATCAGTTCCACTCGGCAATCATCAAACGATACAGTGCCAGCCCAGCTTGTAGCGCCATATCACGTCAGAGTCAAGGACTGTGTACATATTTCGACATGTCGTGTTACAGGATGCTTATCATTTGATATCAACTTGCTCCGTGTTTGCTTGGCGACACGTCTCAGGAGACAAAATCTTATTTTATCGAATTTGTCAGGTTTTGATACGTTTATTACACAGAGCACATACCTTGGATTCACCTAAATCTCCTGCGTATCGTTCATGCATTCCCCGGAGGGCTTGATAAAGTCATGAAATTTCTTTGCGCTCCTGTTCCGCCCCCAAAAAGGAATAAGCAGAACACTGCGTATCCTGAATTTATAGGCACGGTGTACAGGGATGATTCCGTCACCCGTATAAACACTAAACTTTAAATTTATTTGAATTCCCTTCAGACAGCTTAAAGGGAGGAAATCCTTGGGGCTGCTGCTGCTGCTGCCAGCGCTTCTGGCTGGCTCCCCGTGCTCGCATTAAGGAGGCTCAGCCCATGAAAGGGAGCTGGCTTGCAAGGATTCCTATCTTAAATGTTTTCGTTTATTGTTTTGCATAGTCCTTAGAATTTCGTGCGATTTCCTTCAGACATAGTTTCCGCCTTTATTAGGCGGCTAATTAGGCCATTTCTACTCAGGAAATTGCGGGAAATTTGTTGGATTCAAGGTGTGAGACATAATAGGGCCGGATCAGGTCAGGAGCTCCAATAGAGACAACAAAACTCCATTAACAGATGGAATTTTGTTAATTAAGTATCCGTATTGGAGCTGCCTGATTATTAGGTGTGTTTTTTGTTTATTGTTTTCTGTATTTTTTCCCCGTGCATATTATGAAAGAAGCAAAATTAATTAAGACGTTAAAATGGAATTTGCCCCGAATTGGTTTGAGTTTGGTAATTGATAAAATTTTATCAAAATTTAATTAAGGTATTGCGGGTAAGAAACGCACCTAATCTAAACTTAAATTCACAGTAGCATTGGTTTTTTTATTGCAGGTGTTAGTTGAGATCATTAGAGCGAGCTTAATTGCGAAGTTTAATTGTAGTTGCTTTACAATGTCTAATTTGTATCCAAGAGGCTCCATCTAATTCAAGTTTTTTTCTTAAGCATGTATATCCTTTAATAATAATATACTCAAGTCCAGTCAACTACTATTACTATGCTGCTTTCTGGCCCCATTTATACATAGGTCGCCGGCAGGCTATGGCCTGAATATTTTCGTTTTCACCTTGCGGCCAAGTATCACCACATACTCACCAGCCACCAACTGTATGTGGTCTGCAGTCCAAAAAAAACTGGCAAAAATCTTAATGTATTTGGGATTTATCGTCAGTGCGTGCCTGACGTATCTACTCGGAATGGAAAACCAATGCGTGAGCTACATAGGCGCGAAAACCATCCCCACTAGCCTTCGCGGGTGTTAACGGCGTGAGTATGGAGCCCGGCTTGAAGTTTTCGTTGAGGCCAAGATCATTTTTGCACTGGAATTAACAACTTACTATGCTAAGCTGTCGTCTTTGCCCGTTTATCTGTAGGGAATCATGACTTCCCCTGAGTAATCTGTGACCTAGCGGCCTGTAAGTGAATAGGAGTCTTTCGTGGAGAAACCTATTTTAATTAATTGAACACAGTTTTCGCTCAATTTTACACTGCCTCTTAAAAAAAAATTATTTGATGCTTATTTGGTACTTTTCGACAAAGCTCAGGTGGGTGTTAACTACAAAAGTCAACGAAAAGCTCACCACTGTTATTGGTAACTTGACTTAGGCCTTGATTTCCAAGGTCGGTGTTGTCGTGGCCGATCTGTGCGTTCGCGAAAGATCGAAAAACCTCATTCAGTCGCATATAGAACTCGTCTTTGATGTTATCTTCTGCGTCTACAGTTGGGGCGTAGCATTTAACTAGCGTAGTCAGTGTTGCCACTTTGGATACGTTCGTATCATTTTGGATACTATTTAGTGGAAACAATGATGAGGATACGATGATACGTTTTCGTGAAAAAGGCCAAGTTCGCGCTTATCGTAATTTTGTACTCCTATTCATTTTTCAAAATCTAAATCTAATACTTAAAGTTTCTTGTCTAATCACTAGAATTCATTTCTAATATTTGCTACATTTTTTCTCAAAGTTATGACCTACTATTCATTATGAGTTGTGTTTAACGAGCTACTCTAGGTTGAGATATCTCAGCAATACGTGTTTCAACTGGAGCAACTTAAAGTAGGTTTTCTGCTCTAACTTTTTTGGTTGAGCATCTTCGGGCAAGATTTCTTGCTCTCCTTTTTTTTACAGTTACTCTTCTCTGAGCTGGCTTGAGCTATCTGCTTTTTCAGTTTCATTAAACACGGCTATACTTTTTTTATCTTGTCATGTTCATGTGGGTTTTTAAAAGTGAAAAACGGTTACGTTACGTGTGTTTGCGTATTGTATCGTATTGTGGTGCTGTGGAATTAGTTTGATCCATCGCTAATTTCTTAATATGTAATTACGAGATACGGCATCTTTAAGTAATTTCCTGTTTTAATATTTAGATTTGTTACTGGAAAAAACCTTTTTAATTTCTATTTGAACCAATATGCAATCATTTGCTCATTTAGTATCATATGGATGCGTACAGAAAGGTTATGGATACGATTGGATACTTTTTCTGTGCTGTAATGAATACGACAAAGCGCTCAGCGAGTGGCAGTACTGAGCGTAGTACTTCTCAGTCTGGTACGCAGGCGCACGGTAATAATCCTCTCAGAAACTGGTGACCAGCTAATGAGGCTGGACCTGGCTTCTTTGGTGAGTATTCCGCCAACGCCACTCCTACGGCTTTCAGTTTCGTTACTCCCAGAATATAAGAAGGACTCATCGTTTGGGCAGATATGTTCCTTCCCGTTGGACCATCTGGTCTAGCTAAGTCCCATGATCTTGATTTTATATCGATTCATCTCGTTCAGGATTTCATCTAGTCGTTCATCAGCAAGCATTGTTCTCACATTCCATGATCCCGTGTTCTTGTTCGAAAAGCAAAGATCGTCGTGTTGTCTATCCGGTCCCGAGGCATTGTTTGCCGGTTCGTAGCAATGGTGATTTTAATGGATGCGGGTTGCTAACTCTCATCCCAATCAGCTTAAAACGCTATTTTGTGGCGCAGAGAGCTCGCCTTTCGCTCGTCACCCATTTGCTCTTTCCGAAGAACCACCACCTCAGACAGTAATCTGAGTAACTTGCGAATTTCTTTCTAGAATGCCACTGACCAAGGAAGGGTTAAGGAGTCATCGACTGCCTCAATTTACGAGTTTCCCACATATCTTCCCCGAGTGCCACGTAGTTGGCTTTATCGTTCCAATTATATTCCCACATCCGGTTACCCAGAAAAGAGTCACGTTTTGCCTTCCACCGAGCCTATATAGCTCAGATCTGCATCGCTCCACTAGCTTGGAGGGCATCAACACGGATCTTGGAGCTCTTACAGAGGCTTGGCTGTTTGTAAATATTTTAACGCTACTTCTTCCTTTTTTAGGTTTAAAGTTATTGTCTGGCAGGCCTACAGAAGCTCCTCTTGAAAGATATAAGATGTTGTTGGTCTCTACATAGACCCCACCCCGATGCTTTCTAATATTTTGGAGCCATTGGTGAATATCTGTAGTTTAAAGCGCTACAGAACCCCTGCCTTTCTCCATTCTATTCTTGAGGCTACTGCGACGGTGAAGCCTTTCCTGAAGGTCAATCTAACAATCACATTAGGAAAGCAGGTTAAGGCTGATAGACTGAAGCTTCTTAGCATAAGAAGCTGGTGGTAAGTTGCAAGGCACAGGGACTTTTGGAGAAGAAGAATTGACGGAGGTCTAACCTCACATTTAACTGTAGGGTCATCGAAGCAGAATGCCTTCATATTTCAATAACCCATCTGGATACTGTTATCTATAACAGTTTCCAAGTTTCTCTTTCTTAAAAAATCCTGGCGCTGGTCCCTTCTATCATTGACTAAATCCTTCTGACAAAACATTATGCAGTGCTACAAATAGCCGAAAATTTAACTTTATAATGCCCAATAAAATCCCCTCCACCACTCAAAAAATGCAAATCGTCACAAATTTGCGAGAATCCCACCGTTCTCGAGCGCGTATTATCCCATGACAAAAGTAAATATGACTTCATATTTCAAGGAATTTATATGCAAGTGTCACTCAAAACCGGCTCACAACTATTCAGATTGAAGTCGGTCCTTAAAGCGGTTCCTGCTCCTCCGCCGGTGTGTATTCTCCTCCGCCATGTGCAAATTGTGCAATAGTTCGTAAAATTTAATCAAAAAGTTTTGCATAATTCTAGACAAATCATGATAATTGTGTTACGAAATTTTGGTATTTCGCATGGCATTTGGCTCGTACGATAAAAACGTCAGGACTAAGGACCCCTCGTCGGTCGGGGGGCTACGTACACCTTATTTCCAACCGGATCGGTGACGCCTGGGGAGGAAATCATAAGGGAAAGAAAAGTGCCACTGTCCCGAATGGTTTTCACACACTTAGATAACACAGGGAAATTTCCCATGCACATCCGAAAATTTTCGTTGGGCTGGAGCCAAATAAAACAGGAAAGAAGACAATTTCTCCGGCTTGAGTGGTGCACGCTCATGTTTCCGTAATGGGGGTGACATTTGAAAAGGCGACCGAGGTGTAAAACGTAAATAAAATGTGTTAAACTGAATTATGGCTGGAATATGATAATGACGACAGCAGGGGAGCTCCTGACGTTGTCTAGATTATAATTTTAAGTAAACAAAGTGGGAAAGCTGCGATAAATGGTTTCAGGGGACTCATAGCTTCACATATATGAATAAGATAGGTATGCGGGATGAGATAAAAAATAGTATGCAGATTTTACTAATCTACGATATCATAGAGGTCTTTGTTTAAAATTTCTGTTTAAAATTGTAGTTAATGCCAAAAGGGAAAAATGCATTATGTTACCTTTATAATTAATGAGGTTTCAACCATAGTTTGATTATAATATTCATTTTTACATTATGATCATAATAAAGCCACGAGAGGATCGTATTGCAGATTATAATACTTGGCTCTCGATGGAAAATTTACCTGCTCATGTATTCTGACAAACTTTTTAATTTGCATTATTTTTATGGATACAATACAAACATACAATACAATACATACATTTTCCACCGATATTATAAATTTGTTCCACCCTTGTTTTAACTACAAGATCGTGGACCTCTTTCTGGAAGGCCCAAGCGGAAGTCGGTATCCACAATAGAATCAGTTAAGGGTTCCTCCGCATGGTGAGAATTAGAATCGTCCACAGTAGTACCACACAATAGAGGCAGTTGCCTATGCTGGCAACATGGCGATATAGTATCCGGAAAAGTACTCCAGTACTCCAAGTACTCCACATTCAGTGAGATTATGGAGATGGCGCTAGGGAAGGTCAACGCATGGTCCCACCGCTGCAGGCTTTCAATGAACTCTAAGAAGACAGTACTCATTCTTTTCACCAATAAGACCCATTTTTAGTCCATTTTCAAGTAATGGTCGAATACTGAGCTAACCTAGGTAGTTAAGTAGTTGGGTCTTCTTCTGAACTCAAAATTGAATTGGAGGATCGAGGAAAAGGCAATGAAGGCCAGAATAGATTATTATGCCTATAAACAGACTTTCGGCAACAAATGTGGTTTGAATCCACACATGGTGCACTGGCTATATACGGTGGTCTTGCTAAATTTGCAAGACCAAGACAAGATTGCAAGACCAAAACCATTTTGACGTGACAACGTCTATTAAATCGGTTTAAGATAGGACGCGCGTGTGAAAATGTCCCGCATTCAAAAAAAAATTTGCTTCGAAATATATAATTTATTAATTGAGAAAATAATACAAAACGTAATAACAGACGTTGTCACGTTCAAATTAATAGACGTTGTCACGTTAAAATACGGACGTGATACTTCACATCCAAGATCATTAATTTTTTTGCTTATCATTGTACGACACAACAGTAGACTGCACTGCCTACTTTTTCCATGTTTACTTTCCATGTTTCGCAAACGAACAAAAGAACTGCTTTAACGTTGGAGTTGAACAGCCGCAGTTTGGTGTTAGTTGAGATCTACGTTGATCTCTATATATGGAACAGGCAATCATATCGTCCCCTTCAAATCATATAGACGTATCTCAGTTTTGGCAACTTTTCAGGAGAGCCAAATAACGTAAAGTTTGCGTGAACTTAATAAGTTAAATTAATGAGATACGCCGGGAAAAAAATGTTACATAACTCCTAAAACGTTACGAATAGAGATACGCCAATTAGAGAGGACGTAAAGGGAGGTAAGACGAGTTCATCGCTGACGTATCTCAAAAATCAATTTTTGAGATACGTCTTTATGACTTGAAGGGGACGATATGCGCAACGATTTTGGTTTTAATACTACCGAGGTAGCAGAATTTTTCTACCAGATCTAAGTCACATTTCATTGGTTTTATTCGGACTTAGCCTTAAGCCTGCTGGACTACTTTCTGTTGCCAAATTTTTTAACATATTTTTGAGGTCCTGGTGTCTGTGGGCCAACAAACAGATATCATCCGCGTAGTCCAGATCCTTCAGGCAGTCTAGCAAACCCCATTGCACACCGCCAAATCTACTATCTAAATCGCCGACAAGGATGTCGTTTAATACTACATATAAGAAATAGTAATGGCGAAAGTGGGCATCCTTGTCACACTCTTGAACTAACCTCCAACCTATTGGATAATTTTCCATTATGGGTAGTCGAACAAACACAGCCCCCAACCGATACTTTTATTTGGTATTTTACCTAAAAAGGAAAACTTCAATGTGAATCGGAAGATACTTTAGAACAACATGCGGAGTTCCGCATCGATTCTTTCTGTGCCCTCCCCTGTGGATCACAATGTATGTATAATGGAAGATGGAATTATGGGGAACCAAGTGATCTGGGACATTAAATCGTGGCCTGAAACAGCTGATCTGACGCCTAGTGAGGACAAAACTGAAGCTGTGCAAACGGAGAAAACTGCTATCCGTAAGGATCAAGCTATGGGAACAAATCATTCAGTCACAGCTCGACCTAAGCTACCTGGGAGCAATGATCGGCCGCAGGCTATATTGTAAAGTACACTTGGATGGCTTGGTCGCTGAAGTGTCCGCTATTTATTTACTTTTTACTCCATTTATTTATTTATATATTACCAAGCAGGGCACTTGCTATTTGTGCAGCACTCCCAAGATTACTGCTCTAGGTGGGCGCTCTAGACCCAGTGGTCCTCTCCTGATGCCGAGGGTGGTTGACTCAATCCCAGCATTGTGATCAAAAGCGTCGAGCAGGTTGGCTAACAGCAAAAAAGGAGGGCTGCGCCCTTCATACGTTTGACGTATACAGGACCATGTGCAATAATGTAAGTTGCGTGGTGGCAGGATCCTTCCAGTACACATTATGGCGATAAAAAGCATGCGTTTCTGTGATACAGATCCCTCTCTTAGAGGGGAGCCAAATACAGTGCGGTGGCAGATATACAGTAAAAAGCCAGAAGAAGTGCTTAAGTGCAAATTTGGTGATTTCGAGTTTATTGCATTTTCGTATTCAGTATTTTCTTCTTAATCATTGTTATAACTATTGTATTTAACTGAGCTGTGGTTGCTGAGTTATAGAACTGACAAAAGTGCTTTTGTGCACAATTCTGTATCTAAAAAAATCTTTGAATGTGATTTTCTGGAAACACATATTTTGCACTTAGACACTTCTGGCTCTGGCACGCAACCTAAACCCACACCTTACCTGCTGGTGCTCCGCAGGGTTCAATTCTACTATCCGCATTTTTCCTACTTGTTACAAATGATCTGCTCACCACTGAATCCACTTCACAGCTTTGATAATGATGGGAGTCTGCGTTATTTTTACGCCTTCGATAAAATTAGACAAGCATAATATTACGTCAGACCTTGCCTTCATGAACCAACGCCAGATTCAATCAACATTACATTAACATTAAAACTCATCCTTGATTGGAACCGCAAGAAAACGTGTCGAATTTGATGACATCCTAGGTATAAATTTAACTTAGGATGCCAATTGCGATGGGATGACCACATACTGACCAAACAAGCCTCTCCATGTCTGAGGTTTCGTAAAAGATGCAAGTTCCTTCTCAAGGAGAATCATGGGTTACCATAGTCCTAAGGCTCGCCGTTAACAAATTTGTACAGCACTGCGGCATCAAACTCATCGCCGATAGTATAGATTTTTTCAAACTCCGTGACACAAAAAATTTGAACAGTTCTGCGCACCTCATTGCCAAATTTTATAAATATTGTTCTATCATTTCCCCGCTTTTTAGTTAAAACGGCAACAAACGCAGAAAAAACTCAACAAAATAATTTGGGAAGGGATGCGCGCATGCCGAATGAATAAAGTTAATTAATCTTTATATGTGTTGAGCAGAGCTTTTAAATACATGTAAAACTCCTCCTCCAACCAAGTCAGTTTATCCATCGTAATAAACATAATTTTACTATAATTATGCTAAATATTTCTCATCCCTAAATTTAAAATAAATTAAAAGAATTGCTGGAAATTTTTTTTTTAAATATATGAGCATTTTCATTCATAAATTGAGAGTTCTCCGCAGCCGCAAGCAACACAACCTCCCCAAGCAGAAGCGCGTATGTGACTGGCGGAAAATGTCAACAATAAAGTAATTAAAGTGATAAAAATACAAATTTCGTATTTTTTAGTAGAAATTGCTACAAATTATTTCTTAGCATATGTGTAAAATACAAAAACCTTAAAATAAAAAAAATATATAAAAACGGGTGTTTTTCAGTCATAATTTGTAAATTTTTTAAATAATCATTGAAGTCCCAGAAAAATACACCTCCCTTCAGCAATACGCAGTCGCGACTGATTACATGGCAGCAAGTGATTTGATATACTACGATTACATGCCGGACTGAGGACTTGACTTGAACTTGAACTGACAGTTAAATAAATGCTCTTGATTTGAAGTCGATCTGAGGTTACATGATTTTCAAGTCTACTTGAAGCCGACTTCAAGTATGCATGTAATCATAGTAATAGAGGTTCCGCCAAAAGAGTTGATGCCGGAGCGCGCAGCTGGGGAAATTAAAGCTGCACACAAATAAAAATTGCGCACATATTGATAAGAAATGAGGCGAATTACACGGCATAACACTTTCTGCTTTAACAAACCGGTTTGTGCGTGTTATACGAATTACACGATAAACTGACTGCTCTGCATTTTTTCGTGTAACAATTCTATTGTCTATGTAGCTGTGTACAAACTTTAAGTCATTTTCGTAGACCCCGAGAATGAAATTATGATTGTGTTAGTGTGTTGCTCTGTGCAGTCGAGAATTTTTTGGGATGCACAAGTAACAAACTTCCCCGCGACCCCTTGCCTATAAAACCGGTTTATTGGAATTATTGGAAGTGTTGATGGAAGATATGTTATGCCGTGTAATTTGCCTCATAGCGCTTATGTATTTTCAAATTTCCCCTTCGAAATTTGTTGCGACTAGGCTAAGGGACGGGAACGGCATGCGGGGATTCTACTGCGCATGGAAAACGCGACTTTCTCGGCATCAACTCTTTTGGCGGAACCTCTAGGAGGAGTTAAATGAAGCTTTTGTCTGAGCTTTTAAGCATTTTTAAGAGCTTAGCTGGGGAACATGCGCGGAATGTCACGACGTTTGAAAACAAACTATACCTTTTGAACCTCAATACACTCCTTACACCACAATAGGAAAGTAGAAGCTTTGACAAAATTGTATCACTATTAGTGCGCTATTATGACTTTAGTGAGTGTTCCACTGAAATTGCCTGTATGTCAAGAGCCGTGCTTGGCCATTACTATTGTAATTTCATTTCGACTCGAGTCGAGATCCAAACAAAGGTAAGTTGGTTAAGAAGACCACAATAATGAAAAGCAGTCCTAATCACGTATTGACCCTACGTGACCTTAGCGCCTTGATTGCTCTTTAGCTGTCAGCTAACATAAAAGCCTGCTTAATAGCATTGGCCACTCATATTGCACATTTGCCTCAGATCATTGGGCGTTGTACAACGACAGCAAATACATTTTTTAAATTAACCAATATAGGATTTGTCTATGGAATTGCTTTTTACAATATGTTTTGTTGCGTCGACTTTAGACGACCTATGTTTCTATAATTAAAAAAAAGTGTAAATACTTTAAATTCTATCAATGAAAAAATATAAATAAAAGCATTGTTAATTGGATAATAAATTAAAGACAAATATTAATCTAGTAGTGTTGAATAATATATCGCCCAATTCCACGTGAAACTTCAAAGGTGTACAACAATAGCGCTCTCGGCGTCTCGGTTTAAAATAAGCATTGAAAGCGGGTTACGGTTGGATAGGTAGTAGACGCAATTGAAGCAAGAATAATATGAGCAGGTGTTTCGCGCGAAGTTACACAGAAGTGCAGACAGGAATGTATTTTCATAAACTTGGCTAATTTGCATTTGAGGTAAACACAACCACGCTGCAGAAAATGTGAAAGATCGAATATGATGCACCTAACTTTGATAGCTGGAATAAATAGAGGAATGTGTAAACATTACAAAATAATTGCAAATTTCAAAGGCAGTCCTGGTGAAATTTTGTTTGTATTTTTAAAGAAAAAAAAAATTGTTAGATGAACGTAATTGCATGAAATTTGCTGATGTTAAGTTCCCCTTTATTCGTGGTGTAGGTACCATTTACCCTTTTTGGGAACTTATGACACTATAAGTTTTTATACCGTCTGCCGTGGAATAATTTTCAGACCAATCGCAGATATATTGAACAAGAGTAGACCTTGATAACTCTCCTGGGGAACACCAGTAGTTACGCCACCTGAGATATTGTATCTGTCCTGTTTACTTTTATAAGTCTCACTGGTTTTGCAGGTATTCTAAGGAATATAAGGTTGTCATCATTTACTTTGCTTTGCTTTACAGCTATTTTCAAACTTTTTTCTGTAGGCTGTAAATGGTTTTTTGTTTCATATTGCTGCGAATGCTGTTGCTTACAAATGTGGAGGCATGCTGTTCCGGCTGCGAATGCTTCACATACAAAAAAACATTCTAAACAAAGTACCATTTTACTATATAAAGTTGGACCATGAAAAAGAGCTGAAGGAAGCAAAGTATTTCACAGCCTTTAGAGAGTAAAGGCCGTGACACAATGGTGGCTTCGGCTTCGGCTTCGATTTCGAAGCCGATGCCTGTCAAAATCAAATGTAAGCGTGGCAGTACTTATTAACACAATGGCAGCTTCGGCTTCGGATTCGATTCCGAAGCCGAAGCCTCAATCAAATGATATTTGATATTCGAAGCGGCGTCGGTTGAAATTTATTTGGAAAATCGAAGTGGGCTGTCCGGTAATTTAAATTTAACACGTGTTCAACATGGATTTTGAGGAAAAATTAATCGAGTTAGTAAAGGAAAATCCATGTATATATACAAAAGGGTGCAAAGATTTCATGATCACTAGATTTTATTTGTTGATAGGTAGTTTCATAGAACCCATGTTCCTTCCTTTGCAGAAAAATTTCTCTTGACCAGAATCGCCTATTTTTTTGTTATTGTTTTTTTTTTTTAATTTTAAATAAACATTGCTACTCCCATTAATTTAATAACTTCCTCCCGTTTATTTTCCATTATAATTTAACAAAGTTTATTTAATGTAACAAATTTTCCGCGATTTGCAAGACGAAGACGAATGCCGTTATTGTGTTATACTTGGCTTCGGCTTCGGCGTCGATTCTTAATTCAGCGCTTCAGCGCTTCAACGTCGCTTTCGAAGCCGAAGCCGAAGTCGGCATTGTGTCACGGCCTTAAAGCTCTGAAAAACTGTATGCAAACAGAAACTATTTCACACCAAAGTATTTTACAGCCGAAGCATTTGCAGCCGGACCAGTATGCTTCTGAAAGCTTTTAAGTAATTTGAAAGCAACAGCATTCGCAGCAGTTTGAAACAAACAGCTTTCACAGTCTTCAGCAAAGTAAGTTTAAAAATATGTGTTTTACTTTAAGTTTACTCTCCTTTCAAACCCTGTTGTTTCGTGCTAAATTGGCTCTCTAGTCCCATGTGCGGCGCTTCGATAACCACCTTGGCATGGCTAGATAAGGTGAAAAAAGGCCCTTAAACTAATTGATGACGACACCCTTTGCTCCATTATCGACCCCTGAACCACCGTAGCAATGTAGCAGCACTGACAAAATTTTATCGCTACTATCATAGCCCCCAAAACAGCCACAAACTATATCCTCAAAAACGAGGGAGAAGTGTTTTTTTTTTCTACAGATAAACCATGTAAAGCGCGTTTAATCCATCTAAGAAGTTAATTTTGGCCGTTTTGGGGGTTGCGCAACCCTAAATAGAAATTCTAACCCCGCCATCAGCATCCCCGAAAACCGGGGGAGGTACTTTGGTCCCGGCTCAAAATCTTTACCATTTTCGGGGTTTTTCCGAGTGACTCACGCTACTAACCGTATGAAAGCATATGATGGAAATGCGAAAATAACCTCCTAGCGGTGGCCACTGGTAATTATCCTCTGAGAGAGAATAGGTTACTTTGGTCAATCTAGTCCCGTCCAAGAAAATTTTTTTACGAAACGAACAACATTTGTTTCGTCCAATGTAGGAATAGCGTGGATCCGTACTTTAGAGTATTGGAGGTTGGTTTGCTTTGGAGTCGCACTTTGTCATATCTTTCGCTGTGGTGGTGGAGCAGCTCCAGAGTTGCTTTGGCTTTGTAGCGGGCGATGTGGCCGAATGTGACTCCAAAGCGGGTCAGCCGCTAGTGGAGCTGCACCGCTTTTTCAGCGAACGACAAATGCTGCGAGAGGCCAGGACCGGTTCCCGGTTGTAGATCCGTTAAATAAGAGGATAAGCACATATTAAAATCTTTTCCTAACGTCTTTTCGTCATCACCCTAAAATTTAGTGCAACGGGCAGATTGGGCGGTTCTAGAACATTTTTTCTGCAAATATCTATATCCCGGAATCATCCAGGGAGTTGTTTGTTTCTTGCCTCGCGATAGTGGGAACTAGGGCCTCGTTGGTTAGTGCGACCTATATGGATCAGTCGATCTGAGAAAAGATATGCAAGGGGTCGTCCATAAATTACGTGATGCGATTTTTGGGATTTTTCGCGTACGCATAAAAATATTTCGTGTAGAATTTAGTGATATCTTAAGGCCGCCTTTCACACACAGGTCGACGGCAGGCCGTGTCCTGAAAGTTTTCGCCTTGAAGCCAAGTATCGCCACCCACCGCTTAGGTCGTCCATTGGAGGGGGTCTGCATTCCAAGAAAAGTGACAAAAATATTTATGTGTATAGGTATTTATCGTCAGTTTGTGCCTGAAGATCTGCACTTCTATTCAGTCTCAAGCCGTAAATTTAGAGAAAGATCTCACGGCGTATCCAGCCGGACCTCGCATTCGCGCTTGTTCGCGGGTGTTCACGGAGTGAATCAGGAACCGCCTTAAGGCACACATATTTATATTGAGCCTTTAAAGTTTTCGTTGAGGCCATGAACATTTTTGCACTTGAATTAACAACCTGCTATAACCTGAACTGTCGCCTTCGCGTGTGCGTCTGTAGGGAATGAATGCGTAACCTGCATGCCACGGCCTGTCAAGCGGACTGAGTATTGTGGGGCCTTCATCGGGCCATGCCTGCCGACCTGGCTTGCCTGTAAGTAAATGGTCTTTAGTGGAGACACATGTTTTACTTAATTTCATCCAGCTTTCTACCAATTTTACATTGTTTCTTGCGGAAAAAAATTGCTTGATATTTGCCGAGATCCTCCTCCTTCGGCTCAACCCCCTCCCCCTAATCGCCTCACGTGATTAATGGACGAACCCCTAGGCGAAATGCTGAACTTGAGGTAGGACAAGTGATGGACCTAATCATTTATTATTATTTCCAGAAATCAACTTTTAAAACTCACGGTAATACTATAAAACGAATCAACTCTATAGAAGTATATTAATGGAAAATCTCCGTCCCCAGCATATTCACAAAACTCGTTTACGATAGGTTAGTCCACCCTCAAGAAGTAACCAAAAGTAAAATTAAAATTATATGCAGACACTATATTATAAAAAAGCTGGCTCAAAGTAAACTTTCCATTGACCAGAATAATACGTTCTTGTTTTTTTCTGGCTCATACCACAAAACGTCAAGAAAATGAAAAATCCAGGGGATCTAATGACTTTTCTTTCTACCTGTTAAAAATTTACCAGCCTCAAGCGATGGAAAAAATACTCACAAAAAAAAAGGTTTTTTTTTGGTGAATTTCCATTCAAAATTTTAATTCCTTCTAAAGGAAGAAGAGTCCCGGCTAAGCATACAGAACCCTCCGGCAAAATCATTCATCTGTTTCTCCCACTCAGTTAATTCGACAAAGACAGAGGAAAAGCAAATAAAACCCCTTTTTGTAAAAAAATAAAAAAAAAAAATAAAAAAATAAAAAAAAATGAATCCTCCCTATCGTTTCAGTAATTAAGTTAATTGTATTCTTATGCTCGTGTATTCTTACTGTCAATGGCTTTAAAGGCCTCCACTTGCCTTTAATCCTTGCCCAGCATAAAAACAAGGGCTGCTCTGGCCTACTTTTAAATGTGTATGCTCAAAAGAAAAAAGCAAGGAATGAAGGGTCCTGTCATGTCCTGAAATTTACTTTACTTAAGAGACTTGATGTTAAATTTAGTTTTGAAAATTTCCGCCTGCTAAGAGTAGCGCTGATGTCGCTTAATTCTATGCTAAGAGAAAGCTAGTGCGCATGGTTGCTCTTGATTGAAAGAGTCCTTAATGTCGTTATTCTCAGGACAAAAACACTAGGTCCCTTCTGATTTCAAGTGTAACCATTAGTTGACCGCAGGAATCCGGTGAATGAGGACACGCTTGGTCATTACCGACAGGAATTTTGCTCTAGCCTCCGAGTGGCCTGGTGTCAATCCCCACAGGAGCATTACTTTACGAAGTCCTTAAATAACTATAAAAGTGTGATGATATACTCGTGTTATCGCGCACTGCTTTCGTCCAAAAAATATATGTTGGCGAGTGCAAAATCCTTGCTGGCGAATATACATCAAAAAATTTCCGTTATATTTTTTTGTTGCTCCTTTTTTTATGATCCTTGCTAACACATCTTGTTTGGTAGTCAAGTTTTTAAGCTTTCATCCTTCCTCTCCATACTGTGTGTGTATTTCCCCGTTTTTTTATTATTATATGCAGTTTAGCCCGAGCAAAATCAACATACAGCATGTGAAATCCTATTAGAAGAGCATATAAGAAGGATGCAAGCTGGATCCTGGTCTGTTTATCTAACTATCCAAAAAAACGCAAGGATGAAAGACAAACGGTAAAATGTTAACGAGGAAGAACAGGGTACTAACAGAAAAATGGAAGGTTTCTTTCTCCTTATGTAGATTACTATCAACAATGTCATGCAATTTTCTCAACTTGAAGGAGCAGGAAGAAAGTTAAAGGATTTCGCCCGGGATTCCCTTTCGCTTTATAATAGTGTTGGAATAGAAATTTTTGTTGAGAAGAAAATACATTTCCGGTGCTGTTTTCTTTTTTTGTGCGAGAGAGATGTTGATGGCTGATGTTAACTGGTGACATGCCCCAAAGGGAGAAAAGTGGACTGGCGAACAAATGCTCTACATAAATAGCATTCAGTATAGTAGAATAAAAGATTGTAGAATGTAGATACTGGAGGCACTCGAGTCGTTTACATACTATTTTCCTAAGGCTGAACCAAGCAATGGACAAAGAATTTATTGATCGTAAAAATCCCAGTAAAAGGTTTCCCTTCGAATTAAGGATATAAAAGTGAACATAACTTATTTTTTTTTTTTTTGTATCAAGATAAGAATTTCACTCGCTTGTGATTGTGGAAGGTAGAGAGCAGCTCTCAAGATGGGGCGGAAGCACAATGGAAGCTAGTTTGTAATGGAAATTTGAGGTTTCCGGTGTCTATTGAGAGGATTCAAAGGACGATTCCGGGATGTTAGCTTTTTTTGAGAGGGGGAAGGTTAAGATAATTTTAATATTTTTTTTTTATTTTTTTGTAAAATTTAAATAGAAAAGTTTAGTAACACTTGGAGGATTTGGTTATTTGGGGTGTTTTAAGATCGCACTTTTAACTAGATCTTGTTATATGGAAAATTCATAAATTCTGTAGTAATTCAAAGAATTTACGATTTTGGAAATTATTAAATATTTTGAAGTATACCCGTATTTAGTTCAAAGGAAAAATAGGCTTTAGGTTATAAGGATTGAGGAGAGGGTAATAATCAAGACCAAGATTAATTTGCTGAATTATTCAAATGGAGCCATATTTTCTGGCAAGGACGCCGTGCTCTTTGCAACCACTAATAGCCATTAAAATTATTGATAACCCTAAGAAACTCCCTCAAGTTAATAATCTAAGAGAGCACAGAGCTCATCTCTTCGATCTGTTTTTTACTTTTCATTCAACGCGAAACTCAAAAATATTAGCAGCAGTTAAACTATAAAAACATGACCGGTTTCAAGCCTAAGCTTTACCTGAACTTCTTTTTCTGTTTCTCAGTAGTCGTATTCACCAAAACTTGGTTGAATATGAGACTTTCCTAAATGAGGAGCAGCTAGACTGCAGCTGAACTATCTACAGAAGCGACAGAGATTGCAATCCCACTGGTCTCACAGGAGGAGGAGGAGTACTAATAGCCGTTAGAGACCCTTTAAATAGTGAACTCATAACAACCAACGATTTTTGAACATATTTTTATACGTGTCAAGAAACATATTCATCAGTTGATATTATATCCCCATAAAGATGACGAACCTATATATGACAAAAGTGGTAGCAAGAACGAAATATCGAATTATAGACCAATTGCCAAGCTGTCTGTCATACCAAAACTTTTTGAGTCAATCATTTATTCTGCAATCGTGCCCATCTGCAAAAAACTTATTTCTACAAACCAACATGGTTTTCTTCCAGCTCGTTCCACTACCACCAATCTCCTTGAATTCACTTCCCATGCTGTTGAAGGCTTCGTTTCCGGTTGCCAAACTGATTGTGTTTACACTGATTTCAGTAAGGCATTTGACAAGCTTTCCCACTCCATTATACTTTTCAAACTAAAAAAGTTAGGTTTCCCTGTAGCCCTTCTATTATGGTTCCAGTCCTACTTAGCTGACAGGACCTACCAAGTCCTTTTCCATGGATCCAAATCCGCGACCATTGAGGCGTCATCCGGTGTCCCTCAAGGCAGTCATCTTGGCCCTATCCTCTTTATTCTTTCTATTGATGATATTGTTACCTTGCTAAGACACTGCAGAATCCTGATTTATGCTGATGACATCAAATTGTACCGTCACGTAAAGAGTATGGAGGACTGCAAACTTTTGCAGGTCGACCTCGACACCTTTTTCTCTTGGTGCGCCAACAACAACCTGGTTCTTAATATTAGTAAATGCGAAGTCATGATTTTTTGTAGGCGACGTGATCCTATAATTTATAACTACTCATTCTCTGGCGAGGGTGTCCCCCGTGTTAATTTAGTCAAAGATCTCGGGATTAGATTTGACACCAAGCTAGACTTCTCTACTCATATCAACTATATTTCTTCCAAGAGCAGCTTAGTCTTGGGTTTTATAAAAAGGTGGTCCAAAGAATTTAACAGCACCCTGATCACTAAACATCTCTACATTTCCCTTGTCAGACCTTTACTTGAATATGCGTCCCAGGTTTGGTCTCCTCACTATTCTTCGCATGTTGGAAAAATTGAGTCGGTTCAACGTAGGTTCGTTCGATTCGCATTGAATCACCTTCCTTGGGAAGACCCTTTAATTCTTCCACCATATGAATACCGACTTAAGTTACTCAACTTAAACACTCTCCACAAGCGTCGTAAGGTGGCCGATGTTGTTTTCGTTCACCAGCTTCTTAATGGACGTGTCGACTCAGGTTTTCTAAGGCGCCGTGCGTCGTTTAGAGAGAGCCGATACAATCTGAGAGGACCACCGCTCTTACACATCAACTCCTCTAACACCAATTATGGCCGATTTGAGCCTGTTAATCGCATGTTCATTAATGTAAATAAAAATATTAATGTTTTTAGCGTGAGCACTAACAAAGGCCTGCTTAAAAGGAGTCTATTTGTTGTCTCATGACTGTTTATGTGTTTCGCATGCAATTTTTATTGGTACTTAATCTTTTATGTTTGCATGTCTCAGCTGAGCCACGGCAGTGGTAAATATTTCTCATCCCTGCTGGGAAGTGCGCCTTCTGTGTTAGAACGGAAACTCTATATATGTATATATATATATACATATATATTTATATATATATGTATGTATGTGTGTGTATGTATATATAGATTTTCATGCTTAGCTGAAAAGTGCGCCTTCTGTGCTAGAAGGGTTAACTCTTGATTAAAAATATGACGATTTACTGCATACTTTAGAAGAAGTCAATACGACTTTTTGCTGCAACAACGACTTATTCGTCTTAGGAGATTTCAACCGTTCTAACATTTATTTTATCCGTGACCAGGAGGATAACCTTCTTCCTATCAATGTTATAAATCCTGTCGATATAAAGGTTATCGACACCTTTTACTCCAATGATTTACATCAAATTATCAGACAACCAAATTCTTATGGTAATTGGTTAGATCTCATCATCATCATTGCGCTCCTTTAATCCCTCATGGGACATAGGGCGGATTGGTTAGATCTAACCTTCACTAATTGTTATGAGGAGGTGAACATTCTACCTGGTTCCGAAGAAGAGAACGTTTTCAGTAATTCTATTCACAACTCTGATTCTGTCCTGGAACTCAATTCTTCACTCCCTAAACACCACCCATCATACAACCATACTATAGTTTCTGACTTTAAAACGTAGACTTTGAAAGTATTGGCCCTAAATTATCTCTAGTTGACTTAGTCCAGGCGCCGTAGTAAAATTTTTACTAAAACCTGACACTAAAACCGATAGAAATAATTTTTGGCAAACGAGCAGTTTTTGAAGAGTACTATAAGAAAAAAAAAATTCTGCACACAAACAGCTAAGCAAAGTGGTTAAAACTCGGAAAATTGATATTTCCTCAATAACGTGGAAGTGGTTGAAAATTTCGATATACTGTATAGGAACTTGTAGATTGTGAAAATCTACACAAAAAAGTCTTTATATATTTACTCGAAATTTACTTCGTGCGTATAACTCGGGATATCATAAAATTTACATTGACGCTCGACTAAAATCTTTATAACTCCCTTGTTTTTGGTCGAAAATTCATAAACTAAACGGTCAAAGATTCAGTAGGTAACATGTGTACAAATCAGACATAACATTCATTCCCAATTTATCTTGGGCCTAATAGAATCGAGTTTTTCTGTAATGAGCGAACTAAAAAGCAACAGGTAGAGAATAACTTGATTCAATTAGGCTCAAGATAAATTCATCTTTATGTTTAAGTTTTTAAAGTTGTGGAAAAATCCTACTTCACACATTTCCATAAGGCAACTGATAAGCGTTCACGGGATAACTACAGAGGTATTGCCATTTTATCATCAATACCTAAACTATTTGAAAAATTCGTCCTCGATAAATGAACAACAATACGGCTTCAGAAAAGGCCGTTTGACCACTTCAAACCTTATGGTCGTAATCTCCGAACTGCTCTGTAGTATGAAGAAGGGCCATCATGCTATTTATACTGCCTTCAGCAAGGCCTTTGATATGGTAGACCATCTTATTTTACTTACTAAACTCTCAAAATTTGGAATAAAAGGTTCTGCCCTGA
Source organism: Thereva unica (assembly GCA_949987705.1). Lineage (NCBI taxonomy): Eukaryota > Metazoa > Arthropoda > Insecta > Diptera > Therevidae > Thereva > Thereva unica. The sequence continues at coordinate 135,793,428 of OX465282.1, forward strand.
AATGGTTAAGATCATCTCAACGGAAGAAGACAGTTTTTTTTTATGTGGAAGACTAGGGGCTCAGGAAAAGCTCTTTATACTGTCGACAATCTATTTTCTTCGTATAGACTGCAATGTCGGACAGCATCTCTAGTCGGGAAGCAGGGAACTGCCACAACCTAGCCGCGCTAATTTTATTCCACTTACTAAGGTCTTTGTAAGCCAAACGCCCCCCAATTTGACATTTTTGTTTTAAAAAACCCAAAACTTCGACTTTAACCCGTATTTTTGGCGCGAATAGACACGTCGATAAAAAAACCTGTCTACACCTGCATATCAATGCAACAAATGAACTGATTGTGTTCGTTAAGATTCGTGGGTTTGGTTTTGGGTGGGTGATGGTGCGGGAATACACACTCATACCTAGAGTAGTAGGGAATTTTTGATGTGGAACATTTAAAACTAGTCGGGCTGTGGGATTGACCCTTTCGGTCCACACGATCAACTTCCCAGTATGATACGCAGACGGAACAAACTGACGTCTTAGAAATTTGTAAAACGTTTAGCACTAGTATGAAATTGACTAGTACCAGAACTGGTGCCAAAGTAATCCTGGGAGAAGCTAGTTCAAATAAAGATAATAGTGATAGTATAGATTAGCGTTAAAAATTACGATTTATATTTTCGTACGAATACAATAACATCCTTATAAACTGGGATTTTAAAAATTGAGACCTTAGTACAATCTACCATCGTGTAAGGGACAAATGTACTGCCTCACATAAGTCCTGCTCTAGTCTAACCGTAGGGAATATGTTAATCAAATAGCTCACAGAGTAGATTCTAAAATGAGTTTTCTATAAAGCTGCGATTTTCAAAATTCAAAAATTTCATTGTACCTACCTATTTTGATTTATAAATTGGGTAGCATTTTTCCAGGCATTTTTTTTTTTTTTGTAATGACAGTAATTTTTAAGTTTACACATAAAAGTAAATTTTCTAACTCAAGCAATTGAGATATTTTTTTCAGAGCTGAAGTAATCCATAAATCCAACTTGATGATCCAAAAAGTGCTCTTGGTGGGGGCAGGGAGGATCCGCGACTGCTTTGGGATAGGAATGATTTATTTTGTACCGCGACCATTATCACTCTGTCGTGGCTGCTTAGCAGACAATTGCTCTGTATTGGGCAGGTTATGTGTCTTTCAGTTTGAAAAATCGTACTTTCTCCAGAAAAATATACCATGATCATCCTGCCTGATCATCGGCAGGGACATCGCCGATTTGTCTATTGGTTATTCACCACTGATATAGCCCAGCGTTTCACAGTGGATAAACAATCCTCACCAATACGGCACGATTTAAGTACTATAGTACGTTTCTTTTACAAATCCGTAATTTTGAGTGTATTTTGCTTCGTTTACTCCGCAATTCTGTCCTACCTACAAATTACTTTTACACATCCGTCCATTTAGGTTATGCAGCTTAAATTTTATATTCTTTAAGTATTTTTTTTTTTTTTTATGTGAAAGACTAGAGTCTCAGGAAAGGCCCTTTATACTGTTGACAATCTACAGGGTCCGCCATGTAACGTTTTTTTTTTTTCAACTAGTGCTTATTTCGTGTATGGCAACACTTAGCTCAAGTCTGATTTGACAGATAATTAGTTTTATCCTTCCGCTGAACGAATATGGTTGTGTTTACGCTTGAACAACGCTGGGAAATATTGCGACATTACTTTGAAAATCATGCGTGCGAAAATTGCGAACGGATTTTGGAAGAAGAGAAGCACCGTCAGCTCCGTATGTTCGTTACCTTGTGAAAAAAGTGAAAGAAACTGGCATCCTCATCGATAAACCAACGCGTGAAAAGCCAAAAACAGTGCGTACACCCGAGAATATTGCTGCTGTGGCCGAAAGTGTGCGTGAATCGCCATCAACATCAGTTCACCGTCGTTCTCAACAATTGGACATTTCGCAGACATCAAAGCCGCAGACAAAATTGGACCGATCGTGTAGGCTACTGCATGGCCAGCCGAAGCAGCCATTTGAATGAAATTATTTTCCATCATTAACCGGAGGGATTGTACTTTCAAATAAAAAAAGAAATTTGAAAAAATATTCAGTAGTTTTTTTTATAGCATTTTCAAAAAAAAAAGTAATTTGGCGGACCCTATATTTTCTTCGTATAGAGTGCAATGTCGAACAGCAGCTCTAGTCGGGGAGGAAGGAACCGCCACAACCTTCCCGCGATATTTTCAGTCCACCTACTCCATTACTATCGCGACTCTGACTTCGGGGCATCGAGAAACAACTCGTTGGAGTGTTATGCCTCCTGAAACGAGTTGAGTCTCATCAACCAACCGATGACATGCGCTTTTTGGTGGAGTGGGGAAAGGCTAAGGAAGGCTATGACACGAGGAATCAGGAATGTAAAGAGGGAAGAAGAAGAAAGAAGGAAAGTTATGTAGGTGGGAAAGTGGAAAAGGCGAAGGACCGTGGGGCTGACCGGGATTCGAACCCGGGACCTCTGGGATAGCAGTCAGGCGCCTTACCCCTAGACTACCGAGGCCCCCAATCTGCAAGAGCTTAGAAAAGTTTATCTGCAAGAGCTTAGAAAAGTTTTAAACAGACCACAGGCGCGTTTAATTGGCACTGGTTTAGTTAACTCTAGAGATAATATAGTTTTAATTTTAATATCAGCAGTTTTTAATTGAAAATTTCTTCCATAATTTTCTGAATTTCGATTCGTTATTTTAAAATAAAATTCTTTTGAAAAGAAATTATAAATAAAAAAAATTAAAAGGTTTTCGCCTTTTATAAATATTTTAAGTTCGTTAGAAATTCCACTGAATTCATTTTCATGAAAGAGCTTAAGCCAATCAAAATCAACATTGCCATGTTTAGCACATATAACACAATCCTTAACATGAATTGATTTAAACGCTTTCAACTGAATACGTATTGATTTTAAAGTTACTTCCCAATCATTGCATTAAACTCAACATGGCATAAAGTTCATGCCGTCAAAACTTATCAATTCTTCATATCGTAAAGGACTGCCATCAAGTGCAGAACTCCTACAGGATCAAATTGTTTGTGCACGTTATTCGGAAAAGCTTTCGGGTGGTTTTTTTTCCCGGCTATTGAATATTCTCAAAAATCAATTGAAACCCTCCACGCAGCTCTTCAATGCACCATGGAAACATTCAGAGTTAATAAAGCTGCTAAAGCCAACAAGTTTCCATTTAAGCAGCGCTCTTACCTGGGATGAATAATATTTTTCTCCCAGGTACAGAGATGCAATCGGAAAATTGTAAACGGCGCCTTCTATGACCGTAACAAGTCAAGCCCCAGGAAATTGAATTCGTTTTAGATCACTTGAAAGGTTATTAGGTTAAAAGTTTTGCCAATAAATGAGGATTTATCAAGATTTTCTTCTGAAAATTGTGAGGTGTTTCAAGTGGATCAAGTGGGTCGGTCGGTTGGAGCCGTATCGAATGGACGAAGGACAGCATTCCGAAAGAATGGCCACTTTTCATGTGTCGTATATATCCTGGCGAAAGAGAATTTTATCTAGATATTTCTTGCCTCGAATGTATCCCTGTGGATGATGGAATACTTAAAACGGAAATAAGTTTTCGAGTGTAAAATTCAACTTGAATTTCCTTAACACCTCACCTATACCAGTGTAAGTACTAAAGGGGGTGCTGGGCGATTTATATTTTATTGAGGAATTTTCCTGTGTTATTTCAACTTTTATCGCCCTTCATTCCTCATAAGCTTCGGTGTTCATCCCTTTTAAGCAAACGCCGAATTGGTCCTGAAATGTTAAATTTAGCACGGGGCCCCTTCTGCGATTTTTATTGATGGCCAAAACCTTCAGTCTTGATCAATTAAATCGGCTCCGGAAAAATTAAATTTAAAGCACCGGGAAACTTCACCTTGGACTCTTTTCATTTTCATTACTTGGAGAAAGAAAAGAATAAAAAAGATGCTTATACTCGGAATGGGCACTTTCAGGGTTTTTTATGGGTGGGTTTTGGCGATGGCAAGGTTATTGAATATCGGGAAGCCTCCTCTTGCGGGTTCAGTCTAACAAATCATCAATAGATTGGTTTATTTTTACCTTCGGGGGCCAACGTCTGGGACACAATCGTTCTTCTGCTGCGAATTCAATTAATCAAAGGTAATATCACAAAATTTCCATTTTCAAAGAACTCGACCAAAAAATTGCCACTCGTCAAATGCCCGCAAAGAACGATAATAAGTCGCCTAGAACAAGCTTCCCGCAAAACTGCGAAACAGCAAAATTTCAATTAAAAAGGTAAACAGAAGCCGGGTACCTTCGTGAGTTGGCCCATCCCTACAGGATCTAGCCAAAAAGGACATGAAATATCCCTTCCTCCTCGTACGCCGGACGCGAAAAGCAAGGAGATAAACAAATTCTGTCACGTAATTAAAGCCCGTCCCCCCGCCCTGAAGATGGGAAGCTCAATACAGGTCTTGACAGACAGGACGCTAAACTCTCTCACTTCAGCTGGGGGCACCCCTAGGTGGTATCCTTTTATTTTCGAGGGCGTTTGCCTGGTATCTAGGACATCCCCAGCCCGTACTGAATTTCATTAATTCCACTTTAAATCGATATTAAGTTATTTCCAAGCGATTAACTTTTACTTTTCCACATGAACAGCGGTCCCTCTATACCTCGTGCCTTTCGCTCTGCTGGATATCGTGTCGGAAATGGATCGACGGCGAATTGGTACATTTCGGGGATTAGAACAGATTTTAGTACGGAATACGTGAAGGAGTGGATTGGAATCGGATTGAAACCCAAGAAGGATGAAATGAAAGTGTTCAAATTAGAATCAAGAGTGGGATGAGGAGCTGGATGGCAGCCCAGGGTGACGATTCCAGTGGCACGTCTTCAGCGTTGCTAGGATGCCTGTTTTATTTTGATCCTTGGATTTTGAACTTTTGATTGAAATTGGGGAATGTTGATTTGGATCGACGTAAAATGAAAGGGATTTCAGCGACAATTTTATAACCCTTTAAAGGTAGCATTTTTCGTTTTCCAAAGGGGATTTATGGCATTATATAAATTCAGAGGGGGTGATTTAAAGGACGTTAATTGCTTGGTTTTATTTGTACATTTAAATTAAACCTAAAAAATCATAATTCGAATTACCTCTAATAAAGTTTGAATTAAAGGAATTCCTCTCAACGCATCACTGCCAAGCAAACTTACAGAGTTTTGCCAACAGAGCCAAGATTTTTACCTGATATTACTGAATAAGATCCCTGTGTTGCCTCACAACAGGGGCATAGCGAAAATGTTAGTTTTTGAGAGGGCACGGGTTGGAGATCTATGGACGCCTGCCTTCCTGCATTCACAATTGCGTAGCGCAGCAGGGCACTAGTTTATGCCACTCCCACTGGTTTGGGTCTCTTTGCTGTTCATCGAGTGCGGTTTGCTGCACTTGAAAGTAAACTCTCAGTGAATGTTGTCGTGTTAGTTAGTTAGGCAATGTTGGTTTTACTTTGGTACAAGGTTTTGCCTGTATCTCAAATCGTACCTGTTAGGCTTATATCTTTTCTCATACAGAGCCAAGAGAAACAGAATGCATGAGATCCTTGCAAGGATCAATTTAAAATATTTGTTAACGTAGGAAGGGTCTGCTCCTCAAACAATTTTATTTCGCTTGTTCTTCTTTAAAGAAATCACACAACCAGGACGGGAGGTTTTTCCTTCCATTTTATTGTAGGCACTCTCTAACGGCGCTACGTCTTCACTGGTATCGACTAAACGCAACGCAACGTTTTGCTTGTGCCAACTAGCTTGCACAAGTGAATCGTTGCGTGTAAAGGTAACTTTTTGGCTTGCGCAAGCAAGTTTGCCTTGTGCAAAATATGTGTTCATAGGAAATCGGCTTGAGGTTGGTGTTTTGGTATGAGCGTCTGTTCAAACCTCAGCTATAACCCTCAAAATGTCCTTGGCTGAATGGTGACGTTCGACCACCTGCTCCTCCAACCTTATCATAATCAATATAATATAATAATCGTGTCGAATTAGCTAAAGACTACCCACTTTTTTAAAGAGAACCAAATGACCTAAAATTTTTGGGGAAGGGTTCAGAAACCCAGTTATTCAGTTTATTTTCACCAATTGACTTGCATCAGTTACTTTACATAAATAAATCATTGCGTGTGAACCGATTCATTTTCACTCAGTTTATTTGTACCAATTCACTTGTTCTAGCCAGCTGCACAAGCAAATCGTTGACTGTAAACCTAAGTTAACGCTATTTACAAACCAATTTTTATAAAGCGTTTGCGACATGCAGGCTATTGCTCCACACTGCTGGTACACGCTGCAATATCGAAATTTCAGATTTTATAAAACAATTGCATTTTTTTGCCGACATATGATACATAACTGCTGCAACTTTTCGCATACATATGTCTGGCCGTGAGATTAAGTTTGACAGCTTGAAAATCACCGCCATTAATGCGCTGTATACCTTTTATGTCCATCACCCTGGACTAGTGGCAGTCGATATTTCACATACGACATCTGTACTTATTGGCATTAAGGTCAGTGGTCTCTGTGAAATGAGGATGCTTGTGGAACCAATTCAGCAACTTATGTGGTCAGCGTTGTCTCGCTTTTTTTTTGTGGCAAGATGAAGCTTAGGAGTCACCCTTTGTACTACTAGTCCGTCATGTCTTACAAGTCATGGTGCAATGTATAGGTAGTAGTAAGCTTGATCTGAAGGAAAGATGAAATAGGATAGGTTAGGGGTCTGGAGGGTGCATGAGTAGATGTCGATGAACCTTGCGTTTGAACTCTGAGATGTTATATTAGCTCGGAAACACCGACTGCGGAAGAGAGTTCCACAATCGAGTTGTTCTATTTATAAACGAACTGCTAAAACGTAATGTGTGTGAAGGGGAGGGCTGAAGGGTGAAGGGGTGAGCCGGCGAGCTTGGCTAGTCTTGTGTTGCGGGAAAAAAATTGCCGTGTAGGCAGGAGGTTTTTGATTTCAGTGGAGCAGTCGCTATGAAAATAGCGGTAAAACTTGCTGAGCGCTGCTACATTCCTACGGTGGCTTAAAGGATCAATGCAAAGGGTGCTATCGCCAATGAGTTTGATAGCGCGGTTTTGCACATTGTCTAGCCAAGCCAAGGTGGTTTTAGGGGCGCCCGCCCAGATATACGAGTTGTATTCAAGGCGTGGCCGAATGTAGGACTTGTAGATTATAGCCAAGGCAGCTGGATGAAGGAGAAACTTGCATCTCTTAAGGAAGCCAAAGCATTGATACGCTTGTTTGGTGACTTGGAGTATGTGATTATTCCATCGCAAATCGTTGGATAGAGTCACGCCGAGGATGTTAAGATATGGATCAGCTGTTATATTATCCTCCCCCAATGAAATGGAGGGAAGGTTGGTGCAGGTTTTAGTGGAGAATAGACAGTACTTAGTTTTGGTTTCATTGAACTCAACACGATTCTTGCGGCCCCAATCAAGAATGAGTTGAATATCCGCGTTAAGAGAGTTGGACATGAGTTCGCGTTCAGAGAGACAAGGTCTGGCACTTGCTTGTCCTGTATTGTCGGAGGGGTATGAGTAACGCAAAGTACCGTCATCGGCAAAACTATGAAGTGCATGTTTCGAGTTCGTGCGAGCTCAGAAACGCAGGGCTGCAGTCAGTTTGCAGTACTCAGCAATAATTGGAAGTCTATAGCTGAACACTACAGAATGTCTGCAGTCCCGCGTTTCCGGACTTACACTCGTAAACTGCTCAATTATGAAGTGTTGTTATTCCTTGTGTCCATCTTGTCTCAACACGTGCAGTTTCTACACGGCCATGCGTGATACTACCACTTGCCTGTGTGTTCAATCGCCATATCACTTTAAAGTCACTGATTTTTATAGAATGAACTGCTCATCTAAAGATTATATGGTGCCAATTCGTTTCTTAGGTGGCAAATACTTTTTCACTATGTGCGAATCGAGAATGCGCCCATACACATTGATCATACACTCTCAAGCTTACACTCTTGCAGGCACGAGACGTGACTGCAGCCTAATGGAATACTAAAATTGGGCATGCAAGCAATAATAAGGTGAACCCAATCAGTTGGCGTACAAACACAATATAAAATTCTAGTAGCATTGTAAGAATTGTGCTAAAAACGTTACTTTACGCTTTACTTTATAAGGATATTCAAATCATACTCACATACGCTTCTACATATTATGTCAAAGAAAAAGTTTTGATTTTTTTAGTAAACAATATAAAGCCAGTCGAAGAAGATCTGACGTGCGCTTTAAAATGTGATCAAAAGGACAATCTTAAAGATTTGACTAAAAAAAAAGTAACTGAAACAAGGGGAATCTGAATGGGTTAAAACAGGGCCGTCAGTCAATCAGTTATTTTTCACTTACATGGAACGTCTTCCCCATAACACCGAAAAATGCTTCTAAACTATGTCAGCTGTAAACAAAGCAAAAGGAGTTTGTCCCACTAAGACCCACTCTGCATCGACTCTTGCTTCAAAGCTTATTTTATCATAATTAATAATTTTATCCGAATCAAGCAAGTTATTATTTGTGTTTATTTGTTTCTTTTGTAAATTATTGTTGTATAAAATAATTCCTAATTGATTAAATACAACAAAAGTAAACTTTTAGCGCAAAGCACGAGATATTTCGTAGTTGGCAGATTTGGTAAAATCAAGTTATCTCTAAGTTGGCCGTGTATGGGTTGAAAAAATTCCCCAAATTTATAACAAAACTACTCCAAAACATTTTTTTTTTTTTTAAATAAATGAACAATCATAAAAATAAAACAAACAACATATTTATGCATAATTCACCTAAATTTTATTTAATCCACACAAAGCTATTTCTTAATCAACTAATTCGTATTTTGTATTTTTAAACAAGAAGCGAAACTAAGATCCAAAGTTAATTTTACACTGTTAGCGAAATAAATACAAAAAAAGTAGCAAATTAGACTTAAAATTACAAGTTAAGTTTACAAAAACAAAAAGAACAGAAAAGTAATTATTTCGACAAAATCAAAAATTATTTAGGATATTTTTTTTATTGAAGGATGCTGCAGAAGCTGATATCAGGTGCGGGACAGCATCCCGTTTATCATTATGTTGGCCAAGGCATTTCGCCTTTTTCGCCAGGCTCCCATTCCTTGAGCGTGATACTGCAGCTGCGTATACCATTGTTTGGTGCGAACACCGTCTTCAGCCTGTAATTATGGATTTTATGGATTAATTGAATGAAAACAAATTTAGTTTTATTAAGTAAAGCATATGTATATGTGAGTAAGCATAAAATGTTGATGGTGTACAACATTTAGTAGCAAAGGACAAATTTGGGACAGTGAACGTTCAATGTAAATCAATAAGAGGTTGGACTAGCTAGGCCTAAAGTCTAAATGCATCAAAAGGAGCTTAAAAAGACACAGGCAGGCCAATTTTTGTTTAATTCCCAATGAATTCACTTCACTCTTATGTCGAAGTATTAAAATAGTTTAGGTTGAACTATGAATAGTCTGTAGGAATCTCAAGGTTGAGGCGATGACTTTCACGTTCGAGCTTTTGGATTTCGAAAGAATTCGGAAATACTGGCTTTGAAGGTTGTTCCACCGTTGAACTATTTTATTTCCAATATACATATAACGAACGTTTAGATCAAAGTGTTCTCCATCGAGCAGTCTACATTGATCATTGTGTTAATACCCAGTGGGAAATGGAGTGCTCTAAGGACAATGGAGGAGCACTCCCATGGAAGCATGGAGTGCTCCATTTCCGCTCCCTCTCCATATATTTTTTTAACATTAGATGTCCGCCTAGGCTAGCACTCCATTTGAGCTCCCATAGGAGCACTTCTGCAACGATGTAGTTGGAGACAAAAAGGAGCATTATAGAGCTTTTTTAAATATCTACAGTAGAGGTCAACATTAAAATACCATAAGAATTTTTCAGTATTTTACGTTTTCAGTATAATAGTGAGTCATCGCATCAATACAATTTTAAGTTTTGAGCTTGGCCTATTCAATTTCTTAAATAACTCCAATAATGCTGCCTTGGGAGTCCATTGAGAGCCCTCCAGCTTCCCTCCCTTTGGGACTGCTCTCAATTTTTCCCGCTGGGTATCGATAGAATTTTGCCAGTACTGCTTGGTTTTTGTGATGGCTCCATGTTGTTTATGGATATGGATATGGATATAGCGGCACAGTCTTACGCCTTGTTAGCCACGCACAGGTGGTATTTGCAGATTGAAATCGATGAGTGGTTTCATGTTAAGCTTGTAGAAATGAGTGCAGGGGAAATGTATACTTCTTAAAAATTCTGAGGTACGGAAATACTTATTTTCAGATTTGAAATAAAACTCACTCAAAAAATTCGCAGGATTTCGATCTCTTATGCAAGAAGTATATAAAGAAAAACCCTTGATGATGCTTTATGACGAGCCATAGCTAATTGATAATGTATGGAGGAGCGATGAAGCATATTTCCATTTTCATGGGTATGTTCATTAGAACGATTTGCTATTAGGACACTGCCAACCCATTACAATTGTACGAGCAGCCTTTTCCATTAGCAGAAGTTACAAAATGTGTGTGCAGTCTTTGAATGGAACAATTGGCCCAGGTACTTCTTTTAAGAATGAGAATGGGCATTGAATTTTCAGTAAAATAACAGCGCGTTAGCAAAAATTGCATGAAGCCTTCTTCATTTCACAATTTGAAGGATTTCTTGTGAATGGCCCCCTTCTTCTTTTTGAAACACCAAATGGCTTCAGCGGTTGAATGGTCATGCCAGCAATCTTTGCTAGGAGACCTTCAAAATTTTCTTCTGTTGTCTGGGGCAATGTTGCAGATTGTGACGCTGAAACCGCAACTATTTACATCTTAACTTGGTAGACTTTTACGGGTATGGTTTCTGTGTTTCATTTAGCCTCATTTTACGCGATGAAACACGTGTTCCCTCAAGCCCTCTCCTCTCATCTCTTCCCTTCAAAACCGAGAAAGCTTGCAGGAAAATTTTTGTGTCGTGTTTCATCGTGCAAAATGGGTCTGTCTTTCGGATGAGCTTCTCTATAGCCAAACTTCATTTGGAGTTAACAGCTTTGTCGTGTGAAGGTGCAGGTGATCGGGAATGAGAGGTGCAGTAGTATCCGAGAATCAATGTTTCCTCTAATATTTTCGATTACTGCGCGAAGCAAAATATAGGGGAGCGACAATATTCAAAACGCATGTGTAAGTGTGTAGGAGGGAGGGTGGAAGGGTGGGCGTAGCTTTTTTGCTTGTTTTTAAGTCAATTTTTTTTAATAAATATTCTTGATTGATATTCACATTATAGTTCACATCTTTGTTTATATGAGTGCGCCATCTAGATCTTCGGTATTTCAATATTGAATAACTCTGACATTTTTTAGCCGTTTTCGACAAATTCTGGAACGTCATTGAGTACCATTTTAGCAAAGAGTCAGTACACACCGAAAGCTTATTTTATACTCTCTGGCGGAGTCAATAAATAAAACTGTCGACTTTAAAGAACAGAGACCCACACGTCATTCACGAAACACCACTGCACGACGAGAAAATCAGTGTTTGGGCCGGAGTGTACTCAAAAACTATCATCGAACCATTTTTCTTCCAAGTTGGAATAACACTCGATGGCGCGGGGTATCGACTTTATGTATACGAAAATGCGTGACAGTGATGTGACGAACTGTTATATTCAAAAGCACCTTGCCACACCACAGCCGCTACGATGAAGTTCTTGCAGAGACACATTTACCGAGTTTCCATGGGAGTCGAGTTGAGTTGAAGTTGAGTTGAAATTACACTTCAACTCAACGACTCAACTCTATGCGTTTCCATGGCTGACTTTTCTGCCTGTGTACAGACGGCTGAATGTGTACTTGTATTAAGCAAGCAGTTGTTTTTAAATTTGACGTAATATTTCTGTTATTATAAAATAGTGATCATGGACCATAAAATTAATTTATTGTGTTCGTTGTATAACAGCCAGGCGCGACATTTTGACTTTTTTAACATTTGACAATCCCGTTTGTAGTTGTGTGCGTGAACTCTGTTCAATCTACCTATTTTCGTTGAGTTGAGCAGAGTTGAAAATCTTTAACGAAAACTCTTGACTGCGACTGTTTCCATGGAGTTCAACTCGGGTTCAACTCTGGTTGAACTCTCATGGAAACTCAGTAATTGTGTCGAAAAATAGTGATTTGGAGTATGGCCTTCTCATTATCCGGATATAACGACGCCAGACTTTTTTCTGTGTGGTTATTTTAAATAGTAAAATTTTTAGCTGCTATAATGCCCGAAATGCTCGCCAATGTTATGCAGGATGCCTGAAAAAGAGCTGCTTTTGCGTATCGAATGGGGGTGGTCATTTAATCGACATTATATTCAAAAACTGATTTGAAATAAGTGGTACAGAATGTCCCTAATAAATCTTGCTCATTTGTCAAAATCGGCTTAAAAATGTCAGAGTCAAAGCGCAATCATCTGGTAATTGGGAATGCAAAAGATTTCGCGAGTGCTTTGCTCTCAGTGTATGGCGAGCTTTTGTTTATTTGGAGTAAAAGATCAACATACGTCTGTAAAATTTAGTATATTTGTCGTTTTAAACGTCAACCATCGTCTAATTAGATCCAAAAAAAAATAATCTATTTTGTAGGTAGACCTAATAATCATCCCGCTATCTTAACCATTTTATAATAGAGTACCAAAGCTCCGCTTACGTCGGCTCTTCACCTAGCAGACCGGGCACTTCTTTGTTCACCTGGTAGTTTAGTACTGCCTGCGTCAGACCCTTTGTCAGCTGGTTAGCGGGATTCTCTCTTTTCAGGCGGCATAACACTCCGACGAGGCTTTCTCCTGCACCTTGAATAATGAATGGTACAAACAAAAATTGGAAAGCACACTTTTATAAGAAAAAGCACATCAAGTATGTATTCTCTATCCATTTAATTTGAAGAATAACAGTGTCAAGGCCATGCTTGAGTATATGGCCGCCTGCTTGCCAGGATATAGAGCCGTCTCCTAGGTAACACCATATAAAAAAATTAAGAATTGAGGCTCCACACCAAAATCGTTCGATATTTTCTTTCACGTATTGAGAGTGATTTTTGAGTGCTAACAAATTGAGTGTTTATCAATTTTAGTGTAGCCGGCGACGGCGGGCGGAGAAGGATAAATCACGCAAAATATCTTAAAACATTTTGTGGAACGATTTTGACCTGGAGTCCCAATTCGCCAGCCCCCTCCCCTCGGCGATCATTGTGATAATGAAAAATTTGTCTGCCCGACCTTGATATTACTACTGGAGCACTCAAAAATCACTTTGCATATCTGAAATTTTTTTGGAGCGATTTTGGTCTGGAGTCCCAATCCCAATTATTTGCCATGCATGGGTATGGAACATGATTGAATGCATAAAGCCTTGGAATACGTGGCGGGCTTAGGGCTTGGTCCTGCAGGCGAATAGGTTGTCTTAGTATTGCTCAGCCTGAATGTCGTCCACTTATTCTATGTTTCGTTCCAACAATTTTATTAGATTTTAGAAAATCTAATCAATTTAAGGTGCTTTTAGCTTTTAGTTAATTTAAACAAAAAATGGGCTCGACCGAATGTTATAAAATTTGTTTCAGAGCAGGTTTTTGTTAATATGCTTCGATCGGCTCTCAAAGAAGTTGATATCAATTTTAGTTTAAGCAATATCGTGCTGGTACTATAATCATGACCGTCGTTGAAACAAAAAAACGGCTCGACCGAATTTTATAAAAATCTTTTCAGATCATGCTTTGATTAAACACTGCAACGGCATCTTAACAATGTTGATATCTATTTTGGTTCGGGCGATATCGTGCAGGAAAAAATGACTACATACGTACGCACACACATACAATAATATCTCTTCTCAAATTTACGCTTGAAATGATATTAGGACTTTGAAAAATGGAAATAAGTTGAAAATTTTGATTTCGATTTTCGGACCGATTACAATAATTTCCCTATAAACTGCGAAGCTAAAATTGTGCAAAAAAACGGGTCTCTTTATCTTAATACGATATTTTCATCAATTCTCCACTCTCGCTACAAAGCTAAGCTTTCATATGCCATAATTTTTATCATTAGATAATACTTCCAAAAGAGACATAATTTACAAAACATTAATCTGGCACGCCCTCCCATTTATTATCACTGGTTTAAAAGTTATTTTGCCAATAAATTTCGAGAAAAACCAATGCAATTTGTTGGGTGCAAATCTTTTAGAAATAATTTCCATCAATTGCGGGTATTTAACCCAATTTCGCAGAACTACCAGCATACACACAATCCAACTACAGTCGCTGCACAAATAGTAATGAAAAATGATACGGGCACCCAAAGCACTGTGAATATCATAAAATTGAATTCATAATTAAATTGTTTCATGAAAGCGATCCCCCTTGAAATCCATAAATGGAGCACACAGAATGTAACCCTAAACGTATCGATAAATTTAATATGGGACTCATCCAGTCCAGGCTATTAGCATAAGCTTGAAAGTTTGTGATTGAGCGAAATTCACATCACTGGCCGATATTAATAAAATCCCTAAAATCCCTCCTTCCACACCAGCAGCAGTCCACAAATTAATGCTCTGCCAATACACTAAAGCATAACTCAATTATTATACCGGAGCCGGAGTGTCCTTTCTTTGCTTTTCGGAATCGACTTAATATCACGGCAGGATAAACTGGGAAGCTGTGAGGGTAAGGGTTTATCAGGACATTGGCCAAAGCTGGAAAGTAAATTTGCCCAGCCTCTCTAGGTACAGTTACTGGTTTGCGGAGAGGACGATAATGGCCAGTCATGCATTCATTAAGGTAAAATTTGATCGAAAGGTAGTTATATGCATCGCATCCAATAGGGCAAGTCAATCCTAGGTGGAGTGGGTCTCGCACCCATTGCTGGGCAAAATCATGTTCATCCATCGGTCTTATCTAAAGGAAGCAAACAAAAATGACTGACTGATTGTCGTCCAGATAGGACAAGGGCAATTAGACAGCTGTGACCTATCAGAAAAATCTGTCAAATCACCTGCCGAGATAAAGCTCGACAGACTGACATGGGTACAATCCACTTACCTTAAATATAAAGGTGTCCTTCGACGATATTTCATGCACCTCAAAATAGTCATCCCAATCGGCCTCTGTGCACACCACACATCTATCCAAATATAGAGGCTCTCTAATTAAGGTGTACCGTCCGCACTTCTCTTTGACCAGGAGCAGGGATGCTTCCCGGATGCCAGTGTGCTTCGGGAAATTGAGTTGATCAGATGCGGCTTTTTCTGCCTTGTAGTTTGCGCTTGGCTGCAAGAAAATTCATAAAAAGAAAAAGCGAAAAAGGAAAAAAGGATATTCTGTAACGACTGCAATACCATAAAATCGAAAAAGATAACTCACCTTGCCGTTCGTTACCAGAAGGGCATTTACAGGTGTCAGCTTAATCGTTCGTCCTTTCTTCCAGTTACTATCCGTTGGCTGGGTGAATAATAGTTTACCTTCCATTGCGAATCGTACCTCATCGTGATTCCACTCAAGGACATCAATGGCCATTTTACGGAGCTTGATATTGATCATGTCGATTTCACAGGATGCTCTTCTGTTTGGACTCGATGACGAGATTCTTCTCCATAATTTTGTTGGCACATCTTTTGCCTCCTGATTCATGTGATTCAAATGAAGCTCGATATTTTCTTGTGCTTGCTTCAGGAGCTCTCTGCCCTCTAAGTGGGGTGGTGTCACTTTGTATAAGCGGGCAAGTAAAAGGGGATATTTTGTAACTCTTTGTACAGGTACCTAAAAAAATCATGATGAAAAGTTCTAATTGTTTGGTTGACATTTATTAAAAGATTTATTTATTATTTTTCTTTTAAATAATTTATTAAAAAGAAAACTAACTTTTATTAGTTTAAATGGAATTAAGTGAATTTGAGATTGAAATTCCTTTGATTTGACCAAAGTACCTTTCAGCAAACGACAACACCGAGGTCATCCAGGTAGCCCTGGCGGTATTCGGGATCCAGAAAATGGTTTTATTCAGTGGATCCACCATGATGAAAGCTAATTCGCAACAGCTTAGGCAGCAATTTTGGGAGTATCCGTAAAGCTTTTCTTCACGATCATCGAGAATATAGAGATGAGATGGGGATTTGAACGACTGAGAACTGATTGAATTTCTGTGCGGTATTCGTTAACCTAGAAAAGACTTACCAATAGAAGCAAAAGCCACAATCTAACTACAGTTAATGGTAGAGTAGTAAGTCTATCACAATCAGCTAAGTGTTTGAGGTAAACTTTGGACTTAAAGTTTAACATAGCACAGAGGGCAAAGAAGGTCAGCATAACTTTCGATGCACCTGTAAGTAGACCTGTACTATATAAGTCTGAGACGATATTTATCCCATTCTGTGACAGGAGGGCTCTTCCCTACTCAGATGGGCATATTCCATGTGTGTGGAGAAATGACAATATAACATTTCGCCACTAGTCTAGCCTAGGTTAAGTATTTCAAGCCAATAGGTCTCTCATCTTTTGCTTTGAACGCAACGTATAAGCAATGGATAAGCTCCCACCAACTCTCAAACTATAGCAAAGGACGTCCACAGCGAGGAGTTTTATCTCAACTTCTGAGGTGCCTTGTTGTAGATGAACTCCTAGAGGTACTCGATGGAAGTAACTTTATAGTCCCGGGTTATGCAGATGATTTTGTCATCGTGGTAACATGTGAAACAGAAGGTATTATGTCAAGCCACTTGTAGCAGGCACTTGATGTGGTCTCCAGCTAGTCCGCTAGCGTGGTACCATATGTCAGTCCCGACAAAACGATTCTGTTTCCATTCAAGGAAAACGAACACTGCTGGGACTTTCAGGAGCTACACTCGCAGGCTGAACTTGGCTTTTCGCATTATGCCAAGTAATTAGAAGTGATACTAGAGACCAAGCTCAAGTGGAACCATCATATGGGTACTCTTATTAGCAGGACATGCAGATTTCTTTGGTTTTGCTGAAGTGCTTATAGATCCACATGGAGTCTACAGCCGAAAGCTATGTACTGGACATACACCACCATCATTTAGCCAATGGTAACTTATGTTTCACAACTAATTTAATCAAAATTTAAAAAATGGCCTGCCTTTCCATCAACGATGCCATCCACCCTTGCCCGATAGCAGAGCTGGAAAATGTGTTCAAAATTTGAGCCACTTTTCGTTCGCATACAAGACTACCCTGGACTTTTCGTAAAGTACCACAGGCTGGCCAGAATGACGGCAATCATCTACCCGTGGGTATCCCGTTCAACGTCTGTTGTCGTAGCGGCGGATAGACGAACGAGAGAGAAGCACTTGTTCACTTTTGTTCTGTTAAGCTTCCTAAATCTCACAGGATGGCTTTAGGCATCCGTCACACCCGACCAAACAACCACTTCACAATCAAGGTGCACAAGTTGTGGCGACAAAACGGCGCGCCAAGCTCTAATTGAGCCTCCGGTCGCACTGGAGACAGCCCTTCACCTACCTACCACAGAGTTTACTAGTATGGTATACGGTTGACTTCAAAGCAAAAACAAGTATAGGCCCCGGAGTCTAGAGTGAAGGCCCCAGATTTAATAGAACGATAACCCAAGGCATCCTAGAACCACCTTTCAAGCATTGTAAGCTGTACTGGCATACCTACCCTCGTGAGAACTTAAGAAGGGCCTACCAAAACAAAAGGAACTTTTTATTCTCTGACAGTCAAGCGGCAAACAGAACGTTAAAGTCGTGTAGAACCAAGCCATAATTGGTTTGGGGCTTCCAAGGTGGGTTTAGTGAAATGGGCGTTGTTAATCAAGGTAGCTTCACCGTAGGTTCAAAGGCAATGAAAACGCGCATGCCCTGGATAAGCAGGGCTTTGATATTGTTCGAAATTGGCTTTTGGGGTACCCACCAGCTCCCACCGCCCTTGTCGATCGGACTTTCATGAAACCTACCAAACGCTGCAGGTCCGCCCATGGACTGTCGAACTCCAAGCAGTTCTTCCTGTGCAGTCTCTTACCGCCGCCGGTGAGGAAAGTGTACTAATTCTCCTCTGTCACTGCCCAGCTCTTAGCAGAAGGAGATTTACCACTTTTGGCACGCTTGCGGAGATCTCGAATATTGGGATCCCGCAACGTTAAACGCCCAAAAATACTACCATATGACTTGAGTTGTGTAATGTTCTGTTTTCTCAGCTTTCGGTATAAAGACCACCTTCAATTTCCTCCGCACCTTTGTAATGTGGCCATAAAAAGGCTGCTTTTAAATAGCTTCACTATCTAATCTTAAGGAAGATACCATCAGGTCGGCTGATTTATGGGGTGAGAAGTTGTCCATTGTCCAAGCAATTTTCTCTCCTGCTACCAGCGAGGTGAGCCCCTCTTCCGAGTGCAGTCCGCTAATCCGGTCATCTATATCCGTGTCCTCTTCAGTGTCTTTCATACATCCAAAAGTACGTATTTACCATTTACCACGTATTTGCAAAACAACGCCAGCTGGAGGGCAACTGTTTCCGCCCTATGTCTCATGAGGGATTAAAGGAGTGTAGGTAAGTAAAGGTCTACGTCTCTTCCGCATTCTTGAGGCACGTCGAGTTAGAGGGCTCCTTAGTTAAATCTTGCTTAGTCTAGCTTCCTCCAGAGCCCTGACGGTTACTGGAATGGTGGGTCAACTTGCTCCTTAGTACTGATCGGAAATTTGAACCAGTCTGCGTTTGTAGGGTTGCTATAGGGTTTGCGGCTGGCGGTAACAAGGTAAACATTTAAGAGTACCAACTGTGATCCGATAACGATTTTCCCCGGATACTTTCCAATTTTCCACTATTGGGGGGGGGGGGGGTATATCATTGTTAATCAGAGCAATATCAAACACATTTCCCTAGCCGTCGAATCTTTCGGAGCTCGGAAAAGTAAAAGTGGGTGTTCTGTCGCTATTGCAGACTTGCAGAACGTTAGGTTGGTATCTAGTATGAAATCACCTCTATCTACCCACTGGCTAATTTCGCTGGCAATTTTTTAAATCTTGCCTCGCAATACATGTGAACCCAACGCCAGAAGCCAGGAAACTAGGCTCCAACGTTCAATCTGGACAAAATCTGGCAAAAGGAGCTTTCTTCTTTGGGTAGGGTCACTTTGCCTCAATCTTCAGTGAATACCGAGTCACAGGAATATCGAAGGCAAGTAGAAAGCCGATCAATGCGAAAATAAGTTTACGGATTTCCCAAAAGTTCTGAACTAGCCCAATTTGCACCTCGAAACGAAACTCAATTTAATCTAACAGAAACAACCTAATCCTAAATTGCTCTGAAAATAAAAGGCCTAATAAAGTATATCCAATAACTTACCATCAAAAATGAGTTAAGATTCATTCGTCTTAAAACAGTATTTTCCATCTGTGAAACTCTTAGGAAAATCCTCAGCAACTCCTTCTCCTTTTCTAAATTCGCGAGTAGAAGACTAGCGGCTGCCTGTCGAACGCAATAGCTCTCGAAGGCATGCAGCATCGGTGTGGCTTCTAAAAATATTTTCCCTATATTAACTGTCAGAAGATCGTCATCGCCCTGTTCGAGGGCAATATCCAAGGCGTCTCGCATCCTTTCGGCAAGAGTCTGATTATTCTCGAGCAATTCTTCGGTATTCAAGAAGATTGCAGAGAGCTGCTCTTGTGTTAAAAGCCCTGCCACCAACATCGGATGGCAGAACTCCTCCAAGATGATTTGCAAATCTCGTCCATACTTTTCCTCCGTTTCAACAATTTCCGTGATGATTTCCTTACGCTCAGCTCGTTTCTTGCCACACTTCCGACAAACTAGAGGAGCATACATAACACCTGAATCGGTTACCTGGGTTTCTACAGGACCATCACAGTCTTCGCACAGGTGAATGGGACTATTCTTGTGCAGTACACAGCCTGGAGGATTTTGGTATTTGCTTCTTGAGGATTTGCTCGTTTCTGATCCTACACCAGAGTCGTTACGTTCGATGTCTGAAGTGGGCTTTCGCTGTAGTATGGGAAGTTTCTCGTTTACCGAATTTGTTAGGGACGTGTCCTCGCTGGAGTCACTCGTTATGGACAGGTGACTTATCCGACTACTGATGTCTGTGATTTGTTTCTTATTTAAGTCGCTCAGTGTGTCGACCTCCTCCTCTACTATTATATCACTAGTGTTGCTAAAATTGTACTCGTAGGCCTCCTCCTTGACTATTCCCCGCTCCTTGGCATCGACTAGGTAAGACAGGATGTCGTACTTCGAGGCACCTTCGAACATTGACCTAATATTCTTCTTGTCGATTTCCGCATCTACCAATGGCGGTGGCGACAGCGGCAGCGGAGGTGGAACATCACTAATCTCCTCATAAATAGGATCTCCATTAAGTCGGATTGACTCGTAATGGTGGTCGTCATCGGTGTTGGTGGAGATTTCAATTTCGGATAAAGTTGCGTCCACCAGCATTTGGTAAAACTTGCTGCGCGTTGAGGTGGCATCGTCGTCACCGGTTATCTCGCTGGAGCAACTGTGATAGCAGTCTGACTCGTTGTTATCAAAATCGAATAACTCATAGTTTGCCGAACTGAAGCTATTTCCCGAGCTTATGCTGCCCCGATTGCTTTGGTTTTCCTGGTCCTCGGCAGCCTGGTCCTGCTGCTTCTTATTCAGCTCCATTTTCAGGCGTTCCTCCTTTATTTTCTGCAGGGACATGTCAATAAGTTTGGCCATGTCGTCATTGTCTTTGGTTCCGCTCGTATCTATACTGTTCCGGCTGTCTTTGAGTCGCTTTAAAGAGTTCTCTATCAACTTAACTACCACTTCGCTGTCGAGGCCTTCTGCCAAGTGGCTTAAAGTTGGATCCTCGAGAAGTTTACCTATAAACGAGTTCTTTTCTTGTTTGAGAGTTGCCAAGAAATCGATTGGATTGTGTCCTTTGGAACTTTTCTCTTGACTGCTGCCACTGCTGCTGTGTTTGCCGCAAACATGGGGAACTAAATTGCGACGAACAGCTTCAACTGGATTGCGAAGAATTTTAACCAGCTCCTCCTCATGCGGCAGGACATCGTCTAATTTGGTTTCTTCAGCTTTATCGTAATCCAATGTAATCAAGGTCCTTCCACGTTTCGAGCTGCCATTCTGCTGGGCCGCAAATCCTGGCTCACTGCTGTTCTTGCTCTTATCTAGGCCAACGATGGGGATGACCGTGTTTGTTTTGTTCATACTAAGAAGCGAATTGATTTTATTGTTTTTGTATATGATCTCCTCCTCAGGAGTGCGGGAATTGCTAACGTTTATAGTGACTGTATTGGACGAGACCTTGAGAGCATCGCCAGGTAAGATTTTAGTGCCATCCGTTACAACAACGGAGGACTGATAGATGGGGGTGTCATTGTTTACGTTTACCGTGGAGTAGCAGTCATCGCCATTTATTAGGATTGAGGTTTTCTTCTGACTGGCGCTGTTTGTGTTGCCTTCGTCCTTGTGGTTTATTTTCAGTCGATGAACCTCCGATGATGCTTTGTTAAAGGGCGCTACACGCACAACGGTTTTCTGTGAAGGGGACTTATTCTGATTGCCAAACAATCTGGCACCGTTGTAAATCTCCTTTTGTGCCTGCAATATTTTCTCCTTCTCCTTTTTCTGCAGCTGCTGGTGCTGCTGGATCCTTGGGGCTGTTTTACAGTTCAATGATATCACACTAGCATTTGACACGACTCTTGATTCCTCCTGAATACTTTCGCTCCCCGAATTCTCCTTGTCGAGGTCGTCCTGCTCTAAAGGATTATTTGGATCATTTTTTATCATTACGACGCCGTTCTCCTGCCAGGAGATCTTCTTGTTTACTTGACGTGGAGGTCTTGACGGCTGCGGTTTCTGCTCCAAATGCTGCTTCTCCTTAAGATCCCCTGATCCTTTTTCTTCGGTCTTGTCATTAGTTACGCTGACTTGTGCTACCAGTGCACCCCTAGACAAGCTACCGGGGTCTGATGTGCTGCTAGAGAATGATGGTGGTGACGGGAGAGTGTCGGGAGGTTTTGCGTCTGTAGATTGCTGCTGGTGATGCTGATGCTGTTGCGAACTTTCAGCAAATAAATCTCGACAGTCTGCACGTGTGTTCTTCACCCTCAAGGCCATTGTATCATTAAAGTTCAAGATTATGGTTGTTGTATTTGAACGGCGGTCGCTGTGAGTGCGCCGCAGTGGGTGAGCTCTTCGAGGGGATGTTGTCACTGTCACTGAAACATCTGAAATGAAAAATATTTGCGCTTTAGTTCGAAATTCATTTGTATTTTGGGTGTGAAATACGATTTTGTGGGTAGAGTGCTAAAACGAGGTTCATTTTTTATTATTTGCTTGAAAGCAACTGCAGAATCTGAGTGGTGCTACGAAGGGCGGCTTCCTGGGTCTCACATTTCTGTGTATAAGTGAAATTCGGGGAGAATTATTAGCGCTTCCTACAGGAACAAATTATTTTTGGTTTGGTTTCCTGTTAAGTAATAAAAAGAGGCTTTGGGAAAATCAGGAAGGAAATGGAAGGAAAGCCTCGACTCGAAACCAATTTTGATAAAGTGAAAAGAAGAGACCACAACAAGTTAAACAGGTAAAGCTGGAACGAGGACAATCAAAATTATTTTTAGTAAAGTAGGTACAATCTTAATTGAAGGAAGCGGAAACTGATTGATTTAAAAGATTATAAATTAAGGAATTTCGATTTCAGTACACATAATGACGGACCAGTAGTACAAAGGGATACTCCTAAGCTTCATCGTATCACGTATCACATCACCCGTCTAGCATTTAAAAAAGGGATTGTCTCAGAGGCATGTCTAAAGAGGGATTTCTCCATTTGTTCCTCACGAGAACCGACCCCAAGGGACAAATCAGGGATATGCCGAAGAGGGAATTAGGGCAATCGCAACATCTCTCTTACGTATTCGGAAATATTTTTAAAAAGACCGGTTCTGGTTCGATTACAGAGGTCAAGCAGCATTAGATGTGGTTAGTACTCAGTTGGGGGACCCGCTGGTAAAACGAAACTCGAAATTAAAAATATGAAGCTTTCGACGTTGGCGCAGTTATTACTCATGATATCCATCATCCTTTTTTATCCACTCGGGATCGGGTAGCCATGAGTTTTCCTCAAACGGAACAAATATGACTTTCCTTATGACGAGGCGGGAACAAGACAAAGCGTTAGATGTCCTGTGTGAGCCTTATAGGGCAATACCTACAGGATTCACATGAGGCAGTGGGACTAGCTTCGTAGGGGCCCTATCTGCACTCCTTCAAAAATGTTAGTCAAGCATAACCTAGTAACCAAAAAACTTAAAACCATATAACTCAGTCTCAGTTTCTCGATACCGAACCGACAATTCGCGAGGTGAAGGCGGCAATAAAATCGCTGAAAACGGAAAAGCGCCAGGAATAGAACAAATAACCGCCGGAGGTGATGTCTTATACCAACAACTCCATGTCCTCATAACACATATATGGCATTCGAATCGTGTCCGGTCGGCGTGGAAGAAAGCGATCTTTGTGCCAATTTTGAAGAAGGGCAACAGTCGGGAGTACAAGATTTATCGCGGTGTTTGCCTCCTTTTGATTGTCGGCAAAGTATTTACGATACCTATTTAGTATTTACATTCAATCGAGGCTACAGAAACAACGAGAACAAACGAGCTGGAAAGAACAAGCTGGATTTAGACTACATCGAGGATGCATTGATTTAATATTCGCTCTCCGTCAGCTACTGCAAGAAAGAATTCGTTGCGGCAAACGAACTCTTCGTCTTCGTTCATCGACTTCAAATCCGCTTTCATTGCATCGATTGGAACAGCTTGTGGATAGTCTTGGAAACAGAACACGTACCATTGAAAATCATCCAACTTCTCCAAGCGTCGTATTGTTCAACCAGCACCGTTCGTATTCGAAGCGGCTTATCCGACAAGTTCCCGATTCAAACGTTTGTCCGACAGGGAGACGTCGCTTCGCCACTTCTTTTCAACCTTGTGATCGACGTGATCATGCGTGAATCATTCGATGAACGAGTTGAATACGACGACAACAACTTTGTAACCGACTAGAGTTCGAGACCCAGCGGCACCGGCAGCAGCGTATCCGTTGCGCGGACGTCCCGCTCGGTCCGCCAGGTAACGGATCAAAGATGAAGAGAAGAAGAAGAAGAACCGACTAGATGTTCGCCGATGATAGCGCCATCTTCGTCGACACGAATGCCGAAACAACGGATATCTTACGGTCTATTCGCGGTTGAAGGCTGTCCAATGGGACATTGAACATAAACTTCTGAGCTGAAAAATTTAGCGGTACTGCCGGCACCACAGACTTTGTTGGCTGGTTAGCTTCATTTAATTGTTTCAGTAGTCATAACACTCCGACAAGGCTGTATCCTGCTAACCCCGCTACGCTGCTTATATGGCTCAATAGGCTGCTATGGAGGATATCGACTTTGTGAAATCGAAACCCCGTTATAAAAATGTATTGTATTCAGTCGGCTTCGTGGGCTTCTTCTCTTTTGGTGTGAATTCTTACAAGATTCAACATCGTCTCCTTTTTTTACATCCTCCATACTCTTATTAATTCACCCTGTCCTGTATTTCTTCCTTCAAACCAAGATTACTAATTGAAATTACACATGGAGAGTACGACATTACGAAATACTAGTACAAAGAGTTACTCCTAAGCTTGGACATAAATCGCTAGGTCCACTCTGAATTTTAGTAGTATTTTCAGTTTTCTAGGTTTATGCAATGGGTTTTTACTATATAGATAAAAGTCGCTGGCCTTGGTACGTTTTCTGGATCGTCTTCATGAATTTATCCAGCCAATGGCTGTGCCGTAGGTTCCATAGTAAAAAAGTAACATGTTGAGAAGATTAAGCATTTCACACTTTCTACATTTGTCGACCGTTGACTATGCACTGGGTACCACGAGTAGGTTATAGATAAATTTTGCTAGACCTTAATTTTTATACTTTACTAAAAATCAATTCCAAACTCATCCTTTTCAAACTTGTTTACCACCACTTAATATTTTCAAGTACTTTAGTTTTAAACTAAAAAAAGCGGTTGAGTGTTATTTTTAACTTCCTGGTTTCAAAAGTAGTTCAAACATTCATAAAAGTTACAAATTTTTAATGCTTGTTATTCGCTGTATTTTTTTCGCTTTAGTCCGCAAAAAGGACGACATCTGAATAGGTTAAACCAGTGCTAAATACTTTATACCAAATTAATTTAACTTTCGAGATCACATTAATAAATCTATAAGAGCGAACTTCCCCTTGTTAGTATTCTCCCTCGGCATGGCAATTCAATAAGCACACTCTCCTCCCACTACTCCCGGAATGTGTTTGGTAATCCATTTCGTTAACCATTTACACTTCGCTTATAGGATGGTAATCAAAAAACATGGAGAAAATATTTTTCTGTGGAAGAATAAGAAAGGGAAAACTCTGATCTGATTTGCCGCACGTATATGGCAGCCAGACGAAACTCACCAAGCCATGGAGAGATTGATGCTGCAAGAAGAATCCTCACTTGAACTACCAATTAGATAATAATTGAGAGACGGCATAATTAGCTTATCTGATTCTAGACAGACCGCACTGGCTGGCGGTGATAGAGCCAATAACTCGAGTCAGACATCAGGAACCGAACCCAGTAGCCGTGCAGTAGTATTGGCCGAAGTTGCCCATGTGCCTTTTTCCCTCATCTTTGATACAAAAGAATATGGAAGATAATGCCGAAAGGTTGGAGCTTTTTCAGGTGGCTGGAGACCTCGGATCGGGCTGGAGGAGCTCTCTCCTCTCCATAGCCCACAAGTAGCACGTTTTGCCAGCAGAAATTTCTTTTATTGCAGTCCGTTAACTGGATTTCCTCGAGGAGCTGAAACTCTCGTAAATCGGTTTATGGCAACAGGATTTCCATCCAGCTCGTATATTCTGAGTAGGGTTCACCGTGATTTGCTGTAGTTTGAAGCCGGAGGAAAACAGATGAACAGATTTCCATAGTAGTTACATCGTTCATCATTTCCGGTTGTGCGATTGCAGATATATGTGTCATAAGCCGAACAGCGGATTTCTGTGGATTACTCTACCAATGGGAGGGGGTGAGTTTCGCCAACCACCAAGGATCAAAGTTTATAAAAGAAATTGACTCGTGATTAAAATCGCAAATTGTAAATCTTTGGAATGTTCCATAAAACTAATCGGTGACATTATGTCATGTCGCGTTAGGATTAAGTGTTCTGTCTCTTAATGAAGTGATATTTTGTCATCTTCAGATCACTATCGGATAATTTATTGCAGTGAAATTTGTTCGGCGTCGGTCGTTTCAGATGTGACTTAGATGGCTTGGCTTCGTATGATGTTAGCATGTTTATTATGGCGGAAATGGACATGTCTAACTGGTTACAAGAAGTGAGCGAAAAGTTGAATTTGATAAAGAGACAAAAACGAATTTTAGATATTATTAAGGTAACATGTTAACATTTAAGAAAACTTCAGGTAACGTAATTGTTTTTTGCTGTACTGGATTGGAGCCATTGCGGCGGTTTGTGAAGCTTTTTTTGGCATAGGTTAAGATAAGTTGGTTTAAGATTGATGGACGAATTAAAATGATATAGTTTGTTATTGTTTCTATATCCACTATATTCTTGATTATATAAAGGCTGAGATAGTCTTTTTGAAATAATCATCATAGCTTGATTTGAACGATTGAAAGAAATAGGATATGTTGGGTTAGGGATTTGAGGTCGCCGAACAGATATCGACCAACGGGCAAGTTTTATTTTGACTCGGGAATTAAAATCGTCCTCTCGTAGCATGCACGCTTCTGCCAAGGCTTGCGCTCTCCCGCCACAGACGTGCACGCTCCCGCCATAGGCATGCGCTTTTTCTAGACTAAAGGGAGCAGAATTGGGGCTTTAGAAATTATCTTGGTAACCATAAAAGCTACCAATAGCATACTCAGTAGAGCGATTCTCGTTCGATTTCGTAAGTCAAGCAGCATTGGACATGGTTATTGCTTAGCTGGGGGACCAATGCCTGGTAAAACAACACTTGCGTTTATAAAAGTTCATACCTGTAGCGGTTATTGTTAGATTTTCGAGCCTGTGGCAGAAGGGTGTATGCCTGTGGTGGCAGAGAGGCAGGGGCGGCGCTTTCATATGTGCGAATGGTGCACTTGCACCGGGCGCAATTTGACGGGGGCGCAATTTCAGAAATTAAGATTTTAAAAAAAGTTTTAAACCCAATTCCAATTACCCAATTTACCCAATTCCTGTCCCTATATTTTCTCATGGAAAAAAAACCAGGGAAATTTTACTTGTCCCCGGGCAGGAAGTTTCCAGAGATTTTGGCTTCGAGATTTTCATAAACTCAAGAAATGTACACTTGAGATTTTACTCAAAAAGTGAAGGAACAGACCTTTGTCTTGGAGAATCAGAAGCAGTTTCGCAAATGAGAGAAAAATCTCGGCCGTTTGGAACACGCTGCAATGGTCGAGTAGACGAAGAGAGGTATCTAGCCTTGGAAAAGATACCATAACCTGTTCCCAATTTTTGAGCCATCTGTGTAGATCCAGATCTGTCCAATAATATCTGACCGCTTTGGTGCTTTTACTGTCTAACAAATTAATATGGCAGTTCCATACGGGCCAACCAACAAATATTGGCGATCGTTTATTCTCGATTCGATGTAGAATCGTATGGGGTTTCACAAGAGCCAATTTTTCCAACGAACATTATGCTAGAATGCTTCAGCTTGTTGTTGTTGTTTTTTACCCTAATTCTCCCTTCTCTCATTTCTTTTCTTTTCGTTTCCTGACAAATGGGAGACAAGAATCAGCAACAACCGTTCACGTGTCAAACAGTTGATTCAAAAATTCAGTGAAAGAATTCAGAAGTTCAAAAATTCAAACGAAGTTTTTAGCAGATATTTGTTGGTTGGATGTTGACCCCTATGAGACTCCCAAAGTAATATTATTATTAGAGTGCAATCTTACATTTTGCGCAAACTATGACAATTATTTCTCCCATCCAGCGAGTGCCCACTGCGTTCAAAAATGAACAGCTTATGGGTCGCAATATCGTATAGTGAACCGGGCGCAAAAACCTCGAGCACCGGTCCTGCAGAGAGGATGCCGATAGGTGTAGTATGCATACTTTTATGGCATGCCCTGTTGCAAAGATTTCATGGCCACTCACTTGGTTTATTGTGCTGCACCCTAGGCTGTCGGCTACTAGTAGGCTGTCGCTTAGACTTGAATATTCGAGTCTTGAATAGTGCCAGCTGTCACTTACCCATTGCTCTTGTACAAGAGCCACGTTGACAGCTTGTGTGGCCGGAACCTTGCCAAGGACTGGTGTGGTAGCCCTACTGTGTTTGGGGTTGCACTGGATCAGCGGTATTCTTGGGTCCTTCTTGCTGTTGTGAGCCAAAATGAGTCTACTTTTACATGCCAATCTCCTTGATCTTAATTCGTCCGAAACCGTAAAATAGGGAGATGTCCTTTTCTTTCAGCTACCATCGTTGATCGTCATCCTGCAGAGGACCCGCTCTGGTTCTCTAACATTGTTCAGGTCTCAGAAGCTGATCCTTTTTAATTTGGGAAGGTCCCTTTTCTCAGCACATATCATTTACATTAGTTTGCAGCCCTCCCAACCCCGTAGGCTGACGACAGCATTCGCCCACCATAGCTGGTGGATTTGTTAGCACAGGCAGGGCGGTGCCGGGCCAGCCAAAATAAAAGACCGCTAAACGTCGAATAAAATAAAAAATAAAGATCGATCCTCACATATCCGTAACGGCACGGCACCGATGCCTTTCTTGTCAGTTGCTTCCGTGAGGAATTTTTCACTGCCATTCATACAGCATTATTTTTTCTTCAAAAATGCCATCTAAACTAAACTATACAAGGTAGTGATTGTACAGGCTCATTTTCCACATCGAATTTACCAGAACGAGTGAACCATTTCCGCACAGGAGATATTAATATACTACCTACAGTACAATTTTGTTCCAAGTCTTCGCAATGATCTTCCCTTTGCAAACGCAAACTACTTTGCAATCATTGCACCAATTGTATGTATGACGTTTATACACACTGGAACTGGCAGCATTCAAACTGGCGTTTAGTGGTACCGCGGTGAAGAGGGGCTCGTGACATATTTGCAATTGACGCCATCTATTGAGAAAATGACACGAACTTTTTCCCACACCTAATAATTTTGGTTCCAAGCACCGACAGATTTTGTTCATCACTTTTGAAGTTACATATTGTAATGGCACTAATTTTATGCGCCCAGTTCCCATTACCAAATCGAGTCTGATGTCAGATGTCACCCAGCTCTTGTTCCCGGTTTAATGTCAACTTCCTTACGAAACACTCCACTCGATTCGTGTGACAATTATTGCTCGATGGAAAACCAGAAATTACCACAGTCACTAAGAAACAGAAAAATCCTCCCGGAATAGTGTGAAGGCTGCAGTTGTATTTCTTTTGCGTGACTTCATACCGAACACTGGAGCTCTCCAATCAGCCGCTGGGGAAGAGCGTAATTACTCTATAATCTCAGTGCAGTTAATTGCACTCACGACTAAAAGTAGTAGGATTACAAGGAAACCTGCGGCTGCTCGGGCCGCCTACATATTTCGATGCACTTACCGCTTGCTAAATGCTACCTTTCGTTAATTATATTCAGTCGTGATGTAATCGTCGATGAAAGTCTCGAATCCGATTTAGTATCCACCAGGATTGTCCGCAAGATGCTGTTATCAGATCCTCTTACTCCACTTTCTTCATTCAATTCCGACATTGCAGTATCGGTAATTAGCAGCTCGTTCGGAAATGTCATTCCGGCTGAAGCTGGTGTGCCAGGCAATCTACTACCTGCAAGTCAGTGTTCAATGGGGCAATTATATAGCCCTGTACTGTATATAGTGTAAATACCTGTGAGTACCAAGTAACCTAGGTATATGCCTTGGCCCTTACCAGGGAAGACCAGGGCACAGACACTGCCCCAATGCGGAGTCAAGAGGAAAATTAAATCTCAGCCTAGGGTTGGCTCGTTCGGTGGTTCTCTAGAAACGAGATTCAAGTCACGATTTCTGCTCCTCCGAACTAAATCAAGCTAAAAGCTGTCGGGCAGAATGGCGGAAGAAACTGACGATCAAGTTTCACCTCCAAACTTAAACTTGGTCCTTTCTGGTGGGATGCATTTTGGCTAATTTCTTATTTATTTGTTGGTCGTTACCTCATGAATGTGTCCTCCGTCCTCCGGAATATTAATGGACCGCTGCCGGTTTTATTATTAACAGAGAACTTTATAAAAAGTGTCGTCCTCCTTTGTTTTCCGCTCTTTTTTTTATTAAATTTAAGCCCAATCTGATGGGACTTTCCCGGCACGCCCTGCATTATAAATAGGCAAATTCTAGGCTTCTAGCAGAGAATGCGACTTTTAATTTCTGAAGGTTACAATCTGCGGAGGCGGACTTAAATTTATTAGAAAAGAATGAGAATTTGTCAGGGGGAAAGGAATTTATTTTAAAATTTTTCTGCGAGAGAGAGAAATTTAAAAAAAATCAATTTAAGTAGAAAATTAAAATGGTATAAATTTTTTTTATTGAATGCGCGTGGAAACGTGATTAAAAATTTAATAAGGTATTATTATTTAAAGAATATTTCCAGGTTTTTGAACCACTTGGTTGTTAGTAATTAATATGATTTGAATTTATTACTTTCTTCAACAGTTCACACCGGGAGAGGTGATAATAGAAATAAAAATTTATTTTTGTTCAGCTAGAATGCTTCTCTATCTAATACTATTATGCCAGCCTCGCTCTCGCATGGATGAAGTTTTCTTTAGAAATTGCCAAGTTTGTAAAGAGTTTGACTTCAATAATATAAGCCCTATTTGAAACGTTTTGAGTTAAGGTCGGTTTACACGCAACGAATTATTTGCGCAAAGTTGCTGGCGCAAGAGCAGGTGGTCGAAAGTCACTATTGATCCAACGGCAAGCTGAGGGTTGTAGCCGAGGCTTGAACATCGTTTAGACACTCATGCCAACACACCAACCTCAAGCGGATTTTCTGTGAATACATATTTTGCGTCCACACGCAACGATATACTTGTATAAATTGACTTGCGTAAGCCAGTTGGTACAAGGGAGTCGTTGCATGTAAACCGACATGGAGGGTATTGACTTAACCTTAGCGTGTAATCATCAATACCTTTACTGCCTGTTATTGACCTTCGCTTCCTGCAACATCCTGCTCCAGAGTTTTCGGTCCCTAGCTCGAAGTCTGCAACTTATATCTACGGCTCGTATATCTTCTTTTAAGCCAATTGTACAACTTTTGTGGGCGTTCCGTCTACAGAGACACGTCCGCCTGGTCGTTTGTTGATAATAATTTTTGCTGTGGTCCCATCACTGCTACGTTGAACATGTCCTACCTATCGAGGCTCTGTGAAGATGGACCTACCCTTTTCTGTCCTACTCGTGGGATTCTTATGGAGCATCTAATACCTAAAAAACCGACGAGGAAGCAGTAAAAGGAATCAGAGGAAGAAAAGATCAGTGGTATTTCGTCTAATACAGGAAAGTATCAGAGGTACCTCGCCTAGTACAGAAATTTCGGCTTCGCAATCAAAAAAGAGCCCAGGCAACTAGCTGTCGAACTAATCCCTTTAACCCCACTATTTCCCGAATAGATGAAGAACTACCTGCCAAGACCTAGCAGAAAAAAATTATCCTGTGCAGATAGGAGGACGATGTCCAAGACAAGGATGGTCAAGGAGGTACAGTAGAATGCCGGATCCAAGTGGTGGTTATAGGATTCTCCAGGGGACCAGGAATCCCAGAAGAAGAAAAGTGGGAACCGCAAGGACCCGAATACCGGAATAAGTTGGCCGAACACAGAAAACATTGCAATGTAAGCGGAGCCTTGGTCTGGCAGACGAGCATGTGGCCAAGAATGCGAGAGTAAGACCATTTTTGATCATCACTAAATGGAAGCTTGAATGTTATTCACATGAGGTCGATCCATACATATCCGTGACGTGACAGGGTCTTCAGTGCAGTACCGAGGGCATCATTGAAAAAAAAATTATCGGTACGATATAATTCTATGCAAGCAAATTGAGAAAGCCACAGATGCAGGGTCACGGTTTTTATGTGCGTAGCCACAGGGAGTCGCGCCTTTGCTTAGATGAGGAGGAATTCGGCGATGTAAGAGTCACAAAGACACTCTTCTGCTCACTAGTTCGTCCAATCCTGGAATACGCATGCCCGATCTGGGATCCTATATTCCAAGTAAGCAGCAGCAGGATTGAATCTATTCAGAAGCGATTTCTTCTCTTCGCCCTGAGAAATCAGTACGACTCCCAAGATTATCTCAGTCTACCACCCTACACAGAGAGACTCAAAGTGTTGGACCTCATGCCCCTGTCCTGTCGGCGTAAATTGCTTATATCGTGCTTTACCTTGGATGTCCTGAACGGAAACCTCAATGTAGAATTTCTTTCTAATAGGATCAAATTTAATGACCAAATTCGACATACCAGGCATACCAAACTACTTATGGAATACAGACATCGTACCGACTATGCAAGGAATGAACCTGTCAACAGATGCTGTCGGGTCTTTAACAGTTATGGATCTTGCTATACCCCTGCCATAAATAAATTATCCTACAAAAAAAGACTCAAATCCATACTAACTACGTAAACTTAATAACTAGTGCGTATAATATACGTCAAAATGTTCCTTATGTTTTAATTTGTAATTTTAGACTAAGTGTGCCTTGCTTGGCGAAATAAATAAATAAATAAATAAATAAATAAATAAATAGAATATAAAACTTTAATCCGTGTACGTAGCCGTAGTGATATCTGGGTCAGTCGACTGTCAAATTGGGTTAGTTGACTGTCAAATTATATCTACTTTGTTTACTTCGGAATAACGGCGTGTAAAAAGTTCATTTGGGAGGGGAGCGATTGCAAGATTTTATTTGAGATAACTGATAATTTGAACCTTTTGCCACTCTTCTATTCCATTCGCTTTTTGCGCTTGTAGTGGACACACAACTACCTAAACGTGAGCACTCACTCAACAAAAATTTCACTACGCTAAAATTCGGCGGTGGACCTTCTGCGGATCAGTCCAGTCGCACGTTTGGTTGGTCGAAGGCGGCTAAACAATCGAGGGGCTACTATGCTACTTTCTCACGTTCGCAAAACCGCGTACAGTTTTTTTGATTTAGCCATATCTTAAGGCACCATTCACACACACACAGGTCGTCGGCAGGCCGTGGCCTGAAAGTTTTCACCTTGAGGCCGCGTACACACACAGGCCGCCAAAGTGGATGGAGCCTGCTATCCAAGAAAACTGACAAAAATCATTATGTGTGTGGGCTTTCATCGTCAGTTCGTGCCTGAAGATCTGAACTTCCATCCAGTCTCAAGCCGTGAAATTATGTTAGGAATTCTCGCTGTATCAAGTCGGAACGGGAAGCAAGGCGTGAAAACCATCCACCCTCGAGTTCGCTCTTGTTCGCAGGTGTTCACGTCATGAGTCTTAAGCCGCCGTGAACTTTCGTTTAGGCCAAGAACATTTTTGCACTTGAATGAACAACCTGCTATGTAAACTGTCGTCTTCGGTCTGTAGGGAAACATAACGTCACCTGCATGCCACGGCCTGTCACACAGTGGGGGAAAAGCCCGAAATCCTGGCCAAAAGTCGAATTATGAACTTTTGATTTGAAGCGTTTCTACACAAAACCGTTAGGCTGAGCCCCCTGCTACTTGTGGTTGTCGAAATATTTCAGTCTCAAGTTGACCTCCGACGACAGATTTTCGACGACGCGCGCGTGAACGGATCGCAGTGAAAAGTTTACATTTGTATAACTTGAAAGTTTTCATCAAAAAAGAAAGTCGAAAAAATGGATGCGGTTCCTGGAGGTATGTAGAATATTACGAATATTTTACTTTTCCAAAAAAAAAACGTTGCTCTGTTTGTTTATTACATATAATTATACATCGAAAAAGTGACTACTCGTTTGAAATAAAGCTGATGATATGTATACCAAAAGTACCAAATCCCGCTGAATCCCGCGTTCATTCTGCGATGAGCTTGAAGTATAAACTATTATGAACAATTTGTGCAAAAATCAGCTCCTAATTTTGCCTAGCCTTGATGTGAGGTATTTTTTTCACATAGCGCGTTTTCTTGTTTTTTAGCCTTTTGGGGAGCTCCCTGGCCCCCTTAGAGGCGAGGTGGGATTTTTCTGGTATTTTTTTCCTAATAGTAGGGACTGTTACGCAAATTTTAAGGGGTCATAGAGCCCCCTACGATTTTTTTTTTGAGGCCGTGGGAAGCAAAAATAAGGTAAATTTTAGTGCATTTTTAGTGCATTTTATGATGCACCTATAAATCGATGTGAATTATGTGATGCGCCATTTTTTTACAATAATTTGGATTTCGGATTCGTAATCAGCGACCTTGAAAATCCGCACATACCAATTTTTGTCAAGGTCTGACACCTTTTTAACATCCATGTCCGCCATATTGGATCGGCCATTTTGTTTACAATAATTTGACTTTCGGATTCGTAATCAGCGACCTTCAAAACCCCTGTATGCCAATTTGTATTCCCATCAGAGGTCATTTGAGATTTTGGCCACGATTTCGGTGTTTTCCCCCACTGTGTGTCAGCCGGATACCTAAAGTCCTCATCGCTCAGTAAGACTGAGTAAGGTGTGGCCTTCATCGGGCCGTGCCTGCCTACCTGGCCTGCCGGCGGCCTGTAAGTGAATGGGGTTCTATGGAGGGGAAACATGTTTTACTTAATTCAACCCAGCTTTCTCGCAATTTTACACTGCTTCTTGAGGAAAAAAATAACGTTATATTTGCCGGGACCCCCCTACCACACATGAGATTGAGTGAGATTTGGGCTAACCCTCTCCCCCCCGAAACCCCTCATGTAATTAATGTCACGGTCGTCAAATTTTGGAGCATATCAAAAAAAATGTATCTTCCTTATTTTTAAGCAGAAAAAAACAATGCAAATTCCACGTGATCCTCAAAAGAACTATAAAATTCTCCTAATGATTGCAATAGTACTCTTCACTGCACTCAACTGAGTTAAGAACAAAAAAAGGAGGTCATGCTCATACTCACATACTCGAGTGTATGCAGTTTCGTAACAAACAAAATTGGGTTGCCTTTCTCGAAACCTTTATCACAAGGTCAAAAGCGAAATCCAAAACATTATGCACAGCAGAACAATAATTACTTCCACGACATCTTACATGATATTGAATAAACACTGCAGGAGCGAAACAAAGGAAAATACTATATACTTAGAAAAAGGAGCAAAGTTACTTAACCTAAAAAATTTCAACAACTTTCCCAGGAGCTAAAAGGAAAACAAGTAAATATTGAATGGCTTGTAGCAATTTGAGCAGGAACAAGAAAAAAGAACGCCTCGAGAGGCAACGAATCCGTTCGCTGGCCGGATTGGATCCTTGCGGAGCCACCAGTTCAATAACCATCGACGATTGTATCCGTAATGCAGAAAGTGGATACCACCTGGCCACAACAATACTTGAGTCAGCAAAAGGAATCCAGATAGGAGCCGGTAGCCGGGGACATGCCATCTGGTTATGGAGGGAGGCAAGCTCCAAACGGGCAATGAAATATATCTCTGCTCATTCTGAGATAAAAGTGGATAATATAAAAAACAGCATTCATTCATAATCCTGGCGTGGTACAGAGCAATCGGACTATTTGGAGCCGCATTAAGTCCTCGCGTAGCATCCTTGATGGAAAATGAAAAATGTTTTGTGATTGAAAAAATTCAAGGTGGTCAGCCATCTCGGTTCCAAATCAAGGAAGATAAACTCCTTTGAGGATCCATCACCAGTGCAGCGGAACAGCATGCACTCCAGCAGCCACAGGAAGCATCCTTTTTGCATGATATCGTTGATTGTTGAAATTCACGTAGCGATACTAAAAATGTTTTATGTAGGGTTCGGGTGGGGAGGACTCCTGCTTTTAGGATACATCCGTACTTATACCTCGATTGTGTAAGGAATCATGGTGCTTTTAGTAAGAAACCAGAATAGACGGAAACTGGAGCATTTTTCTTCATCTTCTTCTTCGCTTTTCCCAGTAGAAAGTGATTTAGGTTCGCCGAGCGACAGGGGAAATATAGGGAAACCTTTCATGGTACACCAACTATGAGATGGATGATGTCGGTACAGTATACAATATCCTGGCAAGGCTCGCTTTTTACCCGTTTCATCGGATCAAAAATGCAAGTAAGGTACTCACTTCGAGGTGGTGTACTTCATTCAACAACCGTGGCTCGACTGCAGTTTCTCATGTCTAATGCCAAACGTTCATCAAAGTCAGTGTGTAAGCCCTAATAGTGCGCTCGATTGATGTGGCTTCTGTGAACTTTTTAACTCCTTCAGTTCATTTTGTATCTCTAGTTTTCAATGTGAGTTGCAGGTGGAAAAAAATCTGAGTTGAATTTGTTACGTTTTTTATAATCATTCATATTCCATGTAATAATTTCAACAATGGGAATTTGTAATTGTTAATACCTTACTACTTTCATTTTTATTTTCCGGAATTCTTTTAAACCATGGTTCGTTTCATCATAAAGTTATAAATAAAATTTACAGAATTATGTCACAGACACGTGAAAGTAATACTTTCATAGGTTTAGAACCGCATTGTATGTAAATTGATTGGAATTATCGCTGCAAAAGACCTTGTAAAGAAATTTATTCTGTGTTTGGAATTAATTTTATTTGACTTATCGAAAGTGAATATGTAATTGCTGAGCACCGAAATAGATCGAGGTAATTGGCAAGTAACCCGAATGATTCTTGCAGTGAGTTGGCTTACATTACGTGATAAGTGATTAGCCACAAGAATTATTGTTTCTTACAAATTAATAAGTTGAATTGAAAATTAGCTGCAACAAGCCCAGCCGCAAATTGGATAATTAATAGTTTACTTTTAGTGAGTTATGGTAAAAAAAATATTTCGTTTTTTTTGTTAACGTGAATTGAAGCATATCCTCCATTTTAGCAATCGATGCTAAATTCTTATCTTTCCACCCGGAAATCATCTTCATAACAATTACGCAAACGGCATCAGTGCTTCGGAATCTGACAAAAACTTTAAGCTCTAGGAAGATATTAATAATTTAAATGGAATTGTAGGTTACCCTATGAAGCTCCCTGCGTTACAGGCCAAGCCACTTAGGTTAGAGAAACTAGGAAACGAGATTGGGTTACAAATAAGATGGCTTCTACAAGCAAGAAGTGCGCCACCTCCACGAGCTTCCCAGTCAGTTTGATGGTCCCTCCGAAAGGCCATTCATACACGAGGGACCAAGGCTCCGGAGCAAAAGCTTTTTTTGGGCAAGGGAGGCGTGCGGAGAGGAAATAAGTGGAGAGTTTCGTGCTTCGGTGGAGACTTTTGTGCACCTGCTTTTGGCCTGCGAACACGGAAAGCACGCACTCACACAAATAAGAATTAATACGTTGCCATGGAGTTAAAAATAATAAACTTTCAAACAGTCAAAAATTAAAATTGAAAAAACATGCTGCCGCTGCAGCTGCAGGTGAAATCACCAACGCACTATTTTCATCCCTTATTATATCTAATTAATTAATTATTAGTTATAAATAATGAACTAATTTAAATAAACACCCGACCAGAGTCAAAAAATTTAACATCTCACTAATACAAACAATCATTGCGTAGCAACACAAAAGCTGCTTCCTTTGCTATTGCTCCGTGTATTTTCAGGAAACTTGCAGCAAAGCTTTAGCTTGCAGAACCATGATCCCTCGTGTATGAATGGCCAAAGACTTGGTAGGAATCAAATAGTTCAGCGTTGAGATCGACCCCTTGAGCCACCGTAGGAATGTAGCAGTACTGACTAAGTTTTATCGCTACTATCACAGAGACTGCCTCCATCGAAATAAAAGCCCTCCTGCCTCCACGCAATCTTATACCCACAACACCAGATTAGCCCATTCGTCCCATTGACGCATCTCCCCCTTTCACGCACCCAACAAGATAGGAATTCGTTTGTAAGTAGAACAACCCGACTGTGGAATAATTTCTCGCAGTCAATATTTCCGAGCTCATACAACATCCAAAAGTTAGAATAAAATGCAGGGTTCATCACCACCTTCTGCAACACCCCTTCGAACCCTCATAACTCTTAATCTGTTCCTCCCGTACTGAGCTTGGTGCTAGACATTGCACCATGAGGTGACAAACGATATGACGGACAGGTAGTACAAAGGGTGATTCCTGAGCTTAGTCCTGCCACATATAAACAAAATAGAAATTGAGCTTTGCCAAAAAAAAAGCTAAAATTTTCGAAAATAATGTAAAAATTCATGATTTTCGATTAGATTTTTTTCACAATATTTGAAACCAGCGGTCAAGAAAAATTTCCCAATATCAAGTAATGTAAAAAAACGCTTAAGTAATCGGTCAAGAAACACTCGAGAAATTTTTGGTCAAGGCATTTCTGCATAGTATGCTGTTCGGTCAAGAAAAGTTTAAGTACTATTATGAGACATAGATGGAGCCTGATGCGGTAAAGAAAAAATTGGGAAGACCATTTTTTCTTGACCAAAATTAATTTTTTTTATAGTTTTCATACATTTTTACATAGTATCATACATTTTTTATAGTTTTTATAGAGTTTAATATAATTAAAGAACAATCTTAGTAATTACTTATTATTTTGGTGTTGTTTTTAAATAAAATTGAAGTCGTAACAAATTCGGTTTATGACAGATTCCATTCCTTCATTGTGCGGTGAGAATATTGGAATTTGATCCAACACCATTTTGCTATAGTACGTGAAAAAATTGTAAGGGCTATGAAACACTCCCCGCAGCCAAATATATTTTCCTCCACAAATGATATCAAATGTCAATTTTAGTCAAGAAAAAAAGTCTTCGCGCAATCATTTGTCAAAATCTTTTGTACCGGGTCGAGAAATAATAAGCACATTTTTCTTGATCGCCGTACTTAAGAACAGCATACTGTTCACATTATAAAGTATAACTTCTGAAAAATCCATAAAATATCACTGAAAAAATCCGAAGTTATAACCAAAAAACTAAAACTTTGCAGTTTTTCAAGTTTTTTTTTTAGGTTTGATGCTTGTCTGAATCCCATATTTTGAATATTAGGAGAAGTTTTTGAAATAAAAAAGTACAATTGAACTTACGAATTCGCAACACACCAAACAATCCCAAAAACAGTAAAAATCCTAAGTTAAAAAAAAATTAATATTTACTACACGAACTTTTCAACTCCACACCTGCCTATTTTAGTAATTCAAAGATATTTTAATAAACTAACACTCGTCTTCATATATGCACCAACCAAAAGCATTGACGACGATGTAAGAAATAAGTTCCTTGTCACCTCTATGAGGATATTATTAACCGGATTAGCCGTTTCGACAAAACAATGCTACTGAGCGACTTCACTGCGAAGAATCCATGTCGCAGGAATATTTCGATGCACGAAGAGATTAAGGAAAATGGAAAGATACTGTATCAGATGCTAGAGGAAATGTCTATGTGCACAGTTGTTACCAGCTTCCCAAAGGTAAGGGTGCGTGGTAGATAAATACCAGGTGCACAAAATACTAAGGAGATATGCAGATGTTCTGATAAACAAGCGATGAATGCCTTAAATATTTAACTTATGAGTGTAAACCGGAGCAAACAGTGAAAATATGAATTTGGTACAAGAATTTAACGAAATGAAAATGAACAATGAGGATTAAATGAAATATTCAGGAGCTTAACTGCGAGCATATTGAAATGGAGTAGAAAGAAAGAAATTAGAGCATCAAGAGAAGAAGTCTATTGAAAAATGGAGGTCTATTCAAAATTTGATCCCAAATGTGTGGAAAAATCTATTGGTCGAATACAACTATAGCTATAGCTATGGAAAAATCTATTGGTCGAATACAACATCTGATGTGGCGCAGTATAACATTGTGCACGGGCGTCAAAAAACCAAGCGCCGGCCCTGGTAAGATCATTGCATAGTTGAAAGAAAACTCTGAATCCAGTTATTTGAAAACAGACTCGATACCCATAGATTGAAGTTCAGTCTGCGATTTTATACTCTATCAAGAGTCTGAAGTATTTGTAGATTGATTTTTCTTAATAGACCTTGCAATAATGTCAAAAAAGGTGTTGTGGAAGACTCCCCTCCTTTATTTGGAATTTTTTGATGTAGTTTAAGGGTCATACTTAAATGGCCTCAATAAAAAATAAAAAAATGTCTCCAAGACGAGAGGATTATTAGTCTGCAAGTTTTCTGCTCTATAGGCAGAAGGCAACGCTGTCGATTCGAACCCGAAGAGGCTGGATTGTCTATCTAGCTGCTATCTCCCTTTGCATATGTTTGGCTTCATAATTGGGTTTCGTATTGCTCCTTCATTCGTCAATTCTGTACATTTGATGTGACTCCACTAGCAATGCAGTGTCCTACCTACAAGGAAGACTATCACAATTCGCACTAGATTCTTCAACGTTCCCATTTTCATTAACGCCTGCACGATTTTGCTTCCCTTCGCTGTGTGGAAAGCATTTTTCAAGTCCACGGTTATCGTTGCGCAACTCTTATTCACATCCATTGCATTGTCACCGTATTGACAGCATCCGTTGTCGATCTAGCTTTCCTGAAGTCGAATTGCCTTTCCGACAAGCAGCTTTCCTTCTCTCGGCGCTTTTTTATGTGGAAAACCCAAGGTCAGGTCATGGAGCAATATCGCTTGGCAGTAATCTGTTATATTACATGTTCAAAAAGCTTGCCCATAGTGATTTTATTTTTTTATGTGGCAGTGCTAAGCTCAGGAATCACCCTTTGTACTACTAGTCCGTCATGTCATTTGTCGCGTCATGGTGCAATGTCTAGCAGTAAGCTTAGTACGGGGAGGGGGTTGGAGGGGTTATAAAGGAACGGGAGGGAATTGAAGAAGGTGGTGATGAACCCTGCGTTTGAACTCTTGGATGTTGTAGGAGCTCGGAAATACTGACTGCGAGAGATTATTCCACAGCCGAGTTGTTCTATTAACAAACGAATTCATATCTTGTTGAGTGCGTGAAAGGGGGAGTTGCAGGTGGAGGGAATGAGACGAGTGGGCTAATCTGGTGTTGCGGGTATAAGAATGCCGTGGAGGCAGGAGAGCGTTTAGCTCGGAGGAACAGTCACTATGATAGTAGCGATAAAATTTTGTCAGTGCTGCTACATTCCTACGGTGGCTGAGGGGGTCGATGGTGGAGCAAGCGGTATCGTCATCAATTAATTTAAGGGCCTTTTTTTGGACCTTATCTAACCATGCCAAGGTGGTTATTGGAGCGCCGCCCCAAACGAGGGAGTTATATTCGAGAAGGGCCGATGGCTGGAGGAGGAACTTACACCTCTTAAGAAATCCCAAGCACTGAGATCCTTGTTTGGCGATTTGGAATATGTGGTCATTCCATCGCAAGTCTTTGGCTAATGTCTCGCCTAAGATGTGTAAGGATGGTTCGGCCATTAGTTGAACTTCATTCACTTTCAAGAGTGGAGGGGTGTTGAACTTCTTTTTGGAGATAAGACAGTACTTGGTTTTGGAGGGGTTGAATTCGACACGATTCTTTTTTCCCCACTCTATAATAAGTTCAATGTCGTTATTAATAGAGTTGGACATACGTTCGCGATCATCAAGACAGGATCTGGCATGAGTCTGCCTTGTATCGAAGCTGTACGAGTACCGTAAAGTACCGTCGTCAGCGAAGCTGAGAAGTGGGTTGGAGGGGATTGAAAGAAGGTCATTTATAAAGATAAGGAATAGGGCCGGTGATAAGATTGACCCCTGGGGGACCCCCGCCGAGATCGGGTGGGATGCGGATTTGACGCCATCCAATACTACTTTGATTGAACGGCCGAAAAGGAAATTCTTGATCCACTTCTGTAGAAGTGAGTCGACTCCAATAGCTTTGAGTTTGGCAAACAGGGCTGAGTGCCAAACTCTATCGAAAGCCTTGGAGATATCTAGAGCAACCAGACTAGACTCGCCGGATCCATGCAGACTACGACTGAGGTGTTCTGTAAGACAGACTAAAAGATCGCCAGTGGATCTTTTCTGGCGGAAGCCATATTGTCTGTCGTTTATGAGTAGGTTGGATTCTAGATATCCCATAAGCTTTTTGTTGATTATCGTCTCCATGGTTTTGGAGAGAATAGAA
Source organism: Thereva unica (assembly GCA_949987705.1). Taxonomy (NCBI): domain Eukaryota; kingdom Metazoa; phylum Arthropoda; class Insecta; order Diptera; family Therevidae; genus Thereva; species Thereva unica. The sequence goes on from OX465282.1 coordinate 135,835,826, forward strand.
GTAATTGCTATTGGGCGGTAGTTTAAGGGGTCTCTGGCTTCACCTTTTTTCGGAATTGGCTGAACATGGGCAAGTTTCCAAGAGTCTGGGTAAACTCCGGAGGAGTATGATAGGGCAAAAAGTTTGCGCAGAGGTTTAGCCAAAGGTGACGCGCATTGTTTTAAGACGATAGGGGGTATATTATCGGGTCCAGTGGATTTGTTGACATCGAGCTCCTTGAGGCACCTGTAAACTACGCGAGTCCTGAAGAAAACCCTGTCCATTAAGTGAGCATTGTGCTCGAAAACTGGGGGTAGCGCATCAGTTTCGGGTAGGGAAGAATTTGAAGCAAACAGAGATGCTAATAAATCGGCCTTGGCTTTTCTGTCTGTTATCACCTTCTTATCGTGAATGAATGAAGGAGTTGTAGATGCAGTGAAGTTCTTCTTTATGGAACTTACCAAGGACCAGAAGTTTTTGCTACCAGAGGTTGCATTAAAGAGTTTACTTCTCAACTTACTGTCAAATGAATTTTTGACGTTCCTGATGGTGACTTTACAGGAATTTCTTAGTTTTATATATAGAGGCATTTATATTTGGAGGCATATCGACCTCCAGGTCGACGAGACTGACTGGTCTTGCAGATTTAGCAAGATCAAGACAAGACGGGACAAGATTACGATAGCCAGGCTTTTTGCTCATCACTAAGTGGCAAGAGTCTTGCAGTAATGAGCAAAAAGTCTTGTCTTGCACATTTAGCAGGACCAAGACAAGACTGCAAGACTTTTTGCAAGACTTTTTGCTCATCACTGCAAAACTTTTGGCAGTTAGTGATAAGCAACAAATCTTGCTATCTTGATCTTGCAGTCTTGTTTTATCCTGTCTTACTTTGGTCTTGATAAATGTGCAAGACAAGACTGCAAGACCAGTATTGCTTATCACTAGTGCTTACTGGGTGTCAGGATGAGCACAAGGCTTTGACATTCAATTTCTCAGGACACATTAACTCCCCAGGCAAGCTGTGAATACTTGGGCGAATCGACCTAGGACCTGGCTGCCCGTTTCACCACCCTGTTCGGTGTACCGTCCAACCCAGTCCTTTTCGCGGCTTCCACAATTTCTTCCTCCCTTACCTCTAGAAAGTCTGCGTCATCCACCTTTACTGCAGATAGCTTTAGCATGTTTCCGTTCTGAGTGAACAGGATCTGTGCTATGCCTTGTAGCATTACAATGCAGGAAATTGTTTGGGGACCGCTTACCCTTAATCGACGACAGCACTACCCTGTACCCACCCCCCATGGATTACTATCCGTTCGGTTGCAAAGGCTCGTAAATACTCCGTTTTACACTTCGTGAAGGATTTCTCTGCGTTCAATCAAAACGCCCTAACTTGACTATGAATGCAATATTGACGTTCCTCCACACATATGGGATTTATAACCAGAAACGGTCCTATTTCAGATTATCACAAACTGCAAGAAACTTATCCAGCACCATATTCTTCCAGCATAAACATGCCCAATCATCCATGCGAATTCCCTCTCGAAGTCAGTTAACAGCTGTATTAGTAGGTTAATGCAACTTTCTCAGCTCGATTAATATCCTCCAGGGCGATAAACTTGCAGCAGTTGCCGGAAGTTTTACTTAAGTTTGTGCAAATTTTTTATTGCCACTTACAGAATAGAAGTTTCTGCATTTATCGCCGGGAATTTATTCATCCAACATTTGACGGATCACTCGGATTACGACGCAATATTTTCGTACACGGAAATTTCGCAAACTAAAAGCATACCAAGGGCTTGCAGCTCTCTCACAAAAAATATCGATCTGTTACAAAGAAGTAAAAATAAAGACAAATCATAAAAAACGGGCGTTATAACTTCTTCAACACGGTCATGCATATGCTGATACGATATTTTGTGTATTCCGGCGCCGGTATATAAGCCAATGACGAATAATACATCAAGAAAAATGCATTAAACCTAATGCAATATGCAACAAAAAATTTTACCTTTTCGCCGAGTTTATCCGGATCTGCATGAATAAAATTCAGCCCGAGATAAGTTTTGCATTTGATACCATTTTTGTATACAAATGAGTTCGATGCATTTTTGTGCATAAAACAAGCACAGTAGGTTGCAAGTTACTTCCATCGGCGCGGCGACGGGATGAGTGCGCATACCTTTGTACCTTTGTAGTTTTGCGGCCACAATTCGCTTCGCTCGTGCGAAGTGCATCTAAAGATAGAAACTTATACTATGATATTTATAAAAAAAAATGTAAACTTTAAAAAAAACACCTTTTGAATAATGCATTTCTGTGTGGAATTGTATTCGGTATCGGATGCTGACTGCAACTATCATCATTATGATGAGCGTCTAGGCACCAGACAGACAGCGGAACGCATTCATAAGGAGAAGTGCAACAAGATTTATGCATTCCTCGGGGTCTAGGAAGAATGAGAAACTGTGCAGAGGAATGAATGAGTATCATTATGTATACGGGATGCGAGGGTTTGAGGCCGGAGGAGACTGGTGGACCACACCAATTTCCCCCTGGCAGTCCATTTGAGATCATGTAATAACTTCTATACGTCAGGAAGATACCCAGAATCCTTGGGCTCATTATTTCTGCTCTTTTCTTATTGAGTTACGGCATGCAAAATTCAGTCACGATTGCCAGTCCGTGGTCCAGATTCTTTAGGCAATCAGACAGACTTGAAGTAGTTACGAGGCAAGTACCACAGGAATTCTGCTGTGCACTGCAATTTCAAACAAAATGAATTAGGTCAAACCATAATTGGGCAGGTCCAAACAGATGGACGAAATTGCTTCAGTTCCCTGGCGATTCATGAGAAGGAAAGTGGGTGTTGGTATAAGCTGCAGGGGATGCCTTTTGTTCGGGGTTCGTTATGTTCTTGATGTTTTCTAAGAAAATCACCAACAATTGTGTTTGCCAGCGGAGCTCTCTACTTACGCCATCCAATCGTCTTCTAAGCAGTCCTCTAGTTCGGGGCTCTGTATAGCATAATACTTTCCATTACCTCGGCATGTTATAAATTTAGTGGTAAATGTATGCCACACTGGCACGTTATTTACGACAACTTCATTCAATTTGTCACCAGCAAAGCTCCAGCTTTCTCACACGTATTAAGAGCTTCGAAGGTTGCTAATAACTAGTAATCCACATTTGGATAGAGAGCAAGCAGTGTGGTCGTTCATTCAGGTGTCCCGGCTGAATGCTGGTGATTAATGGTGTTGACTTTGAGCCAAATATTTTTATTTTTTATTTTATTTTTTTTATTCATTTTCAACTGCAATCTCGCAATGGAAAGTGAAATGGAATTTTACTGCGTGGGACACCCCCGTTTATTTTTTTTATATTTTTTTTTTTGTGATTTTTCATTGGTGACCCAATTGTTGGGCAAGTTGAAAAATTTTAATTTCCTTTCAATGTCTGACCAACCAACTGCTATTGATTTTATTCGTTGGAAAGTCCTTCCATTAATAATTATTGGCTTCCTTTTTTGGAGGGAGGGGGTTAAATGAGCATTGACGTGGCGGCACGTCCAATTTGTTCGTATATATATTATATGTCGGAAATTCATTGAACCGTCAAAATGTAATTGATGGAGAATTCAGATGACGTTTTAATGCTGTTGATTAAGGTATAATGTGAATAATTAACGGTTTGATTAAATTTGTTTTTATTTTTTTGTCAAATTTCAATTTACTTGTGGAGGCTTCATTACGTATAGAATTATAATTATAGAAAGAATTTTAGATAGTGTTAATAAGAGAATGAAATCAATGCTTGCTTAAGCCCCCGCAGTACTTGCTGCCCTTTTTTATTAGAAAAATAATAATTGTAATGCTGGTAGTCTGTTTTCTATAGGTATCGTAGAGTTCTTATTTTTTTTTCTAATGATGGTTGCTTATTACAATTTATTGCTTGTTAAAAAATTAAAGCGTTCTTTCCTCACACACACCAATCTTGTTGAACCAGTTGTCTCCAGTTGTAAAACAAAACTAATTTCAGCAGACTCGACAGAAAATGAATATTTGCTATCTAGTTTAGCAGAAAGGCGAGTCTTCGATAATATAAGACTATTCCTTGCTTACATGCACTACAAACCTGACTCCACCTGTGTACAAGCAAAACCAAGGCCAGCTTCATAATATCGATCCAATAGGAAGGTCTACCTACCGATCGTAATACTCTGTTCATACCTAATGTATACTAAGTATCATGGGCTGGGCAAATAACCTCCCAACAAGTAACCCAAATTAGTCACACCAAAAATGGAAATTCAATTCGCCGCGTGGAATGTACGAACAGGACATCACGTCGATTAAACGGAAATCATAGCAATGAAATTATTGAAATACAAAATATCAGTTGCTATTGCGCTATCGAGGACATTGACGATCGTCCCCCAACAATCGACGAAACGACAACGCTTTCTCGATCTTCGGGCTGTCAGCAGCGTTATCGCATTCCAACCGATATCCAAGTGTTTGGCGGTTATATAACCATCGACGGAACGATAAAGACCCACAACTTGCCCGTTTATGCGCCAACCGAAACCAGGACGAATTCTACGATCAGCTTCAACAGATCCTGGATACCATATCTCGTACCGAATTAATTATAGTCGTGGGGGACTTTAATACACATTCAGAAGCAGATCAAACCGACTGGAAGGAACGATGGAAAAATTCGGATAGAACTAATTAACGACAACGGCTTACGCCTGTTTTCATTCGCAGCGTCAAACAATTTGAAAGTTGGCAACAGCATCTTCTGCCATCCACTCCAACACCCATAAACCGGGCGAAATTCATCCGGCAACGACTCAGCGTTGTTAGCCTGCGTTTTGATCAACCCAAAATTCCGATCGACGCGACGCTCAAAGATGTACGTGCAATGCGTGGGCCCGATTAAGGATCGGAACATTATCTTGCTCGAGCGAAATTGCAGATACGATTACAAAGAGCGAAGAAAACGGCACCACCACCAGCTAACAGGAATTGGGCGTGCCTACGGGACCCGTCCATCGAGCGAGTGTTTTAAATGGTACTATCCACAAATTCGTGGCGCTCGCAATACCGGACGATAGCGATGTAGAAGAAAGGCAATTGTCGGAGTTAATTGTGGGGTGTGCAATGGAGTTGTGTCCACCTATCTGTAAACGGACACAGCCATGGATCTCGGGTAGCTGTCTGGACGTCGTCGATAAGCGGAAACGAATGAAACATGTCGATTTCGAGCAATACCGATGATTGAACGAAAAAATCCGACAGAAAAATCGGAACGGGAACCGTTCTGGAATAACGTTGCGGCCGACATGGAAGAAGTTGCGTCGAGGCACGAGTACCGGACGCTGCACTAGATGATCTGGCGGTTCGGGGGCAATACAACATCATAAAATCAGATGGAACTTTCGTGACCTCTCCCGAAGGGCGCCAGCAGCGGTAGAGATAATTCTTCCTGAAGAATGGAAAAGCGCCGGGAATAGACCAAGTAACTGCTGTTCGGTATTGCACTCTATATGAAAAAAATAGATCTGTCGACAGTACAGCTTGATGTTCGCCGACAAGAGCGCCACCTTTGCCGATGCGGATGCCGAAGCAACGATACTTTCCTCATCGTCCAGTCATACGGGTCAAAAATCAATGCCGAAGAGACCAAAGGGCTCCCAACGAACGGATCGAGGGGCTGTGTTCACTTCGATGGAGCCCACATCGAACAGGTTTCGATGTTCAAATATTTGCGATCTATGTCCCATGAGGGATTAAAGGAGCATAAAGAAAGAGAAAAGTAGATTGGTTGAGGAAAAGAAAGGGGCCAACGTTTAGAGCCGCATCGGCCAGGCAACAGCAACATTCACCTCGCTCAAGTAGTGCATATGGAAACGAACAAATATTACCATCAAAACGAAAGTACACCTTTACCAAACTTTAATCCTTCCAATTTTGTTTGTATCGGAAACGTGGACACTGTTCAAGCTAGACGTCAACGGCTGAGCTAGTTGGTGAACTAGCCCACTAGACGATCGGACGCTGATGAAACACGCTGAATATTGGACTCAGTCTTTCAACACGATTAGGTTCAGACTTTAGATAACTTGCCTTATATTACAACTTATGGAAGATCGGAGAAGCGGAGGACTCCATCAGGCTGTGTCTCGAGGAGGACTATCGTGCTTTCTCTCACTGCCAAAAACGGCTGGGGATACATCTTTAGGAAGACTTGCAGATTTTAATTGGTGGGGATGGTAAGAGTTCAAAAGCGTTGGCGGTGTTCTGCTTACTCGAAACCTTCTAAGAAAAAGCAATAAAGAAGGATCGTATTTAGAACAATCATGGGTGATTCGTCAGATTCTGAAATATCTTACAATTTAGCGCTATCACCACACAAAGTTTAACAAAACTCATTTTTAGTCAACTAAGATAAAAAGTTTAAAAGTGATTTTGACTCATACTTACAAAAGTTATTAGTTTTCAAAAATTAAACGATCGAATATTTCAAGATAGTAAGAGCACCATTTCACATTTATTCTCTCAATTTATAGACCTTCAAAGTCATGTTTCCTCCTCTCAAGCCCATGAAAATTATTTAATACCTTTTGTCTATCATAAATCCTTGCACTAATTTTACGTTCCCTTGGCTAACCGATCGTCAGTACACGATCACTAAAGCCAGAATTGCGTTACAAATTACCGCCAAAGGTGAAGAAAAGATCATCTGACCCATAAAATCAAAAAGCTAATTACAAGACAAGAGTTATTTACGCCCTGGAGGTGTTATTACATTATCTTTCGCTGCATTAGGTATTTCTCAAGAGTTGCTTTAAGTGAATATGTACACATGGACTGGATGATCAGTTGCTATCAAAAACTTGACTCCTCGGCTAATCGCAGAAAAAAACTTGCAATTAAACTTGAGCAAAATGAAAACTTGCATAAGAACTCGACTAATACCAGGAAATGCATTTTCAGTTGTTAAGACCATCGGAAGCGCAATCAGAAACCATTTTGTAGCCATAGAAGCATTTGTGTAACTACAATTTGATATAATAAAAATTTTATTTGCTATAAAATGGTTTAGAGTCGATAACGGTGTTTGCCGATCGAGGATGCTCTTATAGTGAAACAGAGTACACAAACAAGAAACTGCAGATACCTAAGCTCACAGCACTGGACCTACCTGGTTTGTTCTCCTCCTCAGGCGACTGGGGCTCCTTTGAGAGACTAGGCTCACTGTCCCGCGGATAACCTGCACCAGGGCTACTGCTGTTGTCAGTTAATTGCAGCTCCACATGTGGGGCTTCTGGAGTAGATTCCCCGCCAACCACGATCTTGGACGAACATTTCATTACTTCGTCCCGCAATTCAGTTTCAGGCGTTTTACTGTCACACGATCCTTGCTGCAATAATTCAAGGATTTCTTGTTGCTTCTGGTGCTGCTCCCGAACGGAGCCGTAATTGGGCTTCAATCCTTCATCTCGGGCTCCCGTTGATTCCCTGGGAGCGTCATTGTCTTCATTTTCGTCGTCGTGGATAATTTTGTCTTCAACCATAAACTGAACTTTTTTACGAGTTTGTGGGAGTGGCAGATAGAACTGGGTACCAGCTTTATCGCAACCCCTTGTCTCCATTTTGACAGGAGGACCCGCAGTGGAAACTTTATCGCTGGTAGCGACTGTGTCGTTCTTGGTGTCGCTAGAATATTTGGCATCGGTATCACTGCAGGATGACACGGAGGAGGTCACGGATGAAGGCCTCTTAAGGATGGATTTAATTCCGTGCTTCTGACTAGCCACGAGATCTGACGAGATATGCGACAAAGTAGCTGCCGTTAGGGAGCAATCATTTCCAGCTTTTGTACTAGCTTCAGGCACATCATTACTCTCGTCCGCAGAGCTGGCGTCGTGCTTACGACGTGGGGGACGTTTCGGCTGAGATAATTCTGCGGAGGATTGCTTCCCCCCATTTTTTCGCCCCTGCTGGAAGTCCCTCTGTTGGTGATGGCTTTGCTTTTTGCCGTTATTGTCTTTTTTACTGCTGGCGGAATTGACATTATCATACGTAAAATCATCACCGTCTTGGGTAATTAGCGCTGATGAAGACGTTCCCCCCAAGCTTATCCGTTGGCCAGCGATTTCCTGAATATTCTTGTAGTTGCCTTTCTTGCTGCTCCTGCGGAGGGTGTCCTGAAGCGTTTTGGAATCAAAAATGTCATCGTGATCAGGGGCGAACTCATTGTTGTGTGCTGGAGGTGTTCTTGAGATCAAATCATAAGGGTTAACGTCACAATGTAAAATTGAGCGACGTCCCCCGGGATCAGGCTCGAGACTGTCTAGCCAACGTTGTTGCTTACTTCGGCTGGCACTTCTGCTGCGACTATTGCTGGAGACTGTCTCCTCAGGTGTAGGAGGACAAGCTACGATTCTATTGCGACTCCTGCCCCGGTTGGGGCTTGTACTTTTGGCTCTATTACGAAGACTTTTATCACTAGACTTTACAGGTTTGGGCTCTGGGGACAGCAGACGTGATCTCCTCATCAAGTCATACGGGTCATTCTGTGGATCGAGAATTGATGGTCGTGACTTAACGTTCGATGTTGATGGTAGCCGCATTGTGCCGGCGCTCCCACGTGTTTTATGCACAATAGGTGCAGTCGTCGGTCGTATCCGTACTGTCCCGCCAATTGGCGCCCAAGGCAGGCGTGAACCCTTGCATTTCTTACAAATGCTTGCTTTCTTGACGTCCCGTTTTGTTCCACTTAAATATTCCGGACAAGAGCATACAACAACTGCCACCTCAGCTGGCATCGGGGCAAATATGGCGTGGCCATGGACCGGTCGGGCTGGTATGCCGCGAACCGTTCCATATAGCCATGGCTCTGCATACTTCATTGAGCGCGATAGCCCGCTTACGGGGAAATCTGGAAATTCGGTAATTGGTGGAGGCGGAGGTTTATCAGATTTTGAAATTTTGAGACGTTGACTCCAAGTTTTCTTCGATTTGTCGTACATCGGCGATATCTGGAAGAAATAGAAAAAGATACTTATTAGATAAAATTTTAATAGTAATTTTTTTAACAAAGCTATAGAATAAAATGTTTTGTCTATATAATTGATTATCTTCTAAGTTAAAATGAATGGAGTTACTTATTTAAAGAAATCTGATTTGAAACTGGATCCACTCAACTCAACTCAGTTCTCCTAACTGGGTGAGTTGATATTTCGCCTCATATACGCAGGTTGAGCTGTTTAGGGTTGAAGTGACATTTGTTTTGTTTGTTTATCATCCGAGAAGTTAGCCTTCATCGTTAGTTTTGTGTTCGGTGTTTTTGCTTGCACAGGAATAAAAAAATTATTTCGTTCTGAACTTTTACGTATCTATAAATTTCACACAAAAATTTAAGGTTATGTTGAGATTTCAGTTCAACTCTATTCCAGCCCAAAGTAAACTCAACTCGACATCATTTACGGTGGTCGAAATTTCAATTCAACCTCGACTCAACTTGGGGTAACTGACATACTTGAAAAGCGGTAAAAATAATTAAGGGGCTTCTTTAAGAAAAACATAACCCTAATACCGGAGAATTAGCCAACGTACAGATGACCCAGGAAAGTATGGGACAAAAGCGACATTACGGCATAGCAAGACTCAACAATCATAAAGCTTTGCCATGCCCTAAATGCTCTTCATTCTTTTTTTCTTTTGAGGATGCTTCTTTGCCGGCGGGGTTAAGCCTTTCGGTATAGTTTAAATTAGATTTTGGATACATATCTCAAATTCGCAATGGAGGAGACTCAATCTCCTCCTGGTAGAGGCCTCACAATGGCACAGTAGTTTTCCACTATTTTGGAAGCTGCTTAGGACAGCAGACCCCTACACACAACAACCAACCTACTCACTTCTCTCGAAACAATAAGATAGTGCGTTTCCACTACAGCTTGAGTGCTGGGAAGATTGAAAATCTGAAGAACTCGAGCTCTGCGTAGTTGAAGCGATATATTGGCTCCTTAGCAATTTCGAGCATTCAAGCTTTTTTAATTGACTCCAGACGAGCTGCTTGCGTTTGCATTATTGTAATTCGCTCTTCAAATATAAATGTAAACGCAAGCAAGCTTCAAGATGTCATGGAAATGCATTAACAGTCTCACTTTTATATTTAGTATTATAAAGATACTAGCTCGATGTTTTTGGCGAAATATACGCTGACGTGCATCTACTAACCTAAATGCAACGAATTTTCGCGTGCTAGCAAATGTTTCATACGTGCCACGAGTTCCGTAGGTTTGCCACCCCTGACCTAGGCTATCGTTGCCTTGGAAATATTTTAGGATAATATTGCCGAAAATGGTGCGCCGTCTTCACGGTCATAATAGGCAATAATTGCGATTTCAATGGCTGGAAAAGCTATTCGTGGGAAACCGGGCTCATGTTTCAACGACGTTACGCGTCTTTTTGCTTCAGGCTATTCAAATTACCTCTAACAATTTCAACAAACAATCAGAATTCAATTAAAAAAAGCTAAGAGAAATTACATATTTCAATTATCGTATAATTGTTTCAAATATTTCGGAGCATTACCTCAACAATTTGAAGCCCCAAAAAACCCCCAATCAATATTCTTCCCCCTAAATTGGGGGTGGAGCCCTCAAGGTGGACATCCCTTGTAAGGAGTGATCCAGCTTGTTGGATTTTCCATGGCATGTCGATCAATGGTTGAATGACCAAATTCAAGCTTCTTCGCTAGTTCGTCAATGGTTACAATGGTGTTTTGTTCACCCAGAGCTCACAGGGCTTCCTCGTCAAACTAAACATTTCTTCCAGGACGAGGCCCATCTTGTAAGCTCTAATTTTCGGTTCGGAAGTTCTAGAGCCACCTTTGGCAGGCACTGGCTCCCTCTTTTTTCCGTTTCCATACACTGCATGAACATTAAAACATATTTACTGAGTGTAAAGTTTGAGGTTGGGGTTGAGTAAAGTTTCGTTAAATCCAAAAAAACTTGACGAAATCAGTCCTGTTAAGCTTGGTTTTGCATATGTGTGTATCTTTCACTGCACATATACCCACGGTGACAATGTAAAATGAATTATTTGTCACTTTAACCCAGAACCGTCATGGAATCGAGTTAGCTTGAGGGAAAAGGCTTTCTGTTTACTCAACGAAAACTTTACCCAGGCTCATCGAGACACAATAATTGAGACACTTCTCCTTATTTTCCTTGCGTTATTTACCGTGGCAAGTTTTCATTTAATAATCTACAATGTACCGGTCTTCCCAATAATCAGTCATGTTCCTCTTCCCTACTTTCATCCATTTACTGCCATTCCAGCAAAACCATTTGGCAAGATGTGCCCGTCACAATAACCAATTTCCCCGAACATTTGATTTAATCACCGAAAATCCCTTGTCACGAAATTTGTCACCAATCTGCACGTCTATTAAAAACGTGAATTCGAATGAGGTTTCCTGAGAAATTACACAGCCGAAGACAAATCGCCATAATTATCAGATAATAATTCTCCATCACTGACACCGACACTATTTTCCCGGACAGACCTGCCGGAGAGAGAGCAGAAGCCAGACGAAAAACAATAGGTCGACAATACATCATTACTCTCGCCTGATAGGCCGAAATGAGTAATTGTGGGCCGTTATAGTGGCATGGCGGTCCGGTCACCCCGAGCGGCTTTCAATATGATAAAAAATTCTCCCTCTAGAAATTTTCGATTTAATAAAAATTAATTTGCCATTGTCAAGCAGAGCTCAAGCCTCCTTGGCGCACCGGGAAATAAAGGAGCCCCGTGGCATCGTGGAGGAGCGCTCGGATAGAGTCTCCCGTCTGCATTAGCAGGACTCAAGGACGAGCGCTGTCGTCCTTGCTGCCACCAGCCTCCTTGCTGTTGCTCCTGTTATTTTGCTGCCTTTTCGCTGTTGTTGTTGGCGGCGCTTTCCTGGTAATTCATGCCCGGTAGGTATCCTTGCAGGAAGAGTATTTTAATTATTCTTTAATTTATAGCCGCTTTTAAGTCACAGTCAATAAATTACAAGGAAAATGCGGGCCTCGGCGAGCCGATACGGAAGGGGAATCCCCATGTAAGCTTATTAATTTCTGTGTGTCATGTTTTGCTTGTACTTAATCTGTAAGTCTGTAAAGCGCCCGTTGTTCTTTTGCTGGTTTATAATGCATTTTGTTCCAGTCTCTGGGTTTCATTTTCTTTTAAAGTCTACGCTTGTGATAACATGCCACGGCAAAGCCCTAAAATAAATTCAGTTAATGTGGAAGAAACTCAACGATTTGTACGCCATCTATGTACGTATATGCCGGTATATTGCGTTTCGTACAGTGACTTTGAATGGAAGTTTCTCGAACTGAAATTTATGGAAGAGATTATAAAGTGGTTTTATCCAATAACAGTTCCAATCATTAAGCATATGATGGGTTCAATGTTTATGCCCGTTGTTATTTTTAATGTTAAGTTGTTGATCCAAGCTCTTATCATGAATTGTTATAGCCCATGTATGTTTGTAAAACGACATAATTTTTAGTTATTGTATAATGGATATTTGAGCAGGGAATACATTTTTTGTGGCCTGGAAGAAATTTATTTTACAATCTTTATAAAAGGAAAAGAGGGTAGCAATTTGTTTAGAGACTTAGGTTTTATTAGGTCTTTCATTTAAACTGACTGAAATCTGTCTGTTCGACGTAACAATAGCTGCGTTCCTTTTCTGCTAATTTTTACTATTTTTTACACTTGCGTACTAGCAACTACACTTGCTCTTATAAACGAGCAGATAGCACTTGCAATTACACAATTGAAATCCGCTAGGGGGAAAACGGCCATTTCGAGTCTATTGTGAAATATTTTCACTTACGCCATTACCCGCTAGATGGCTTTTATTTGTGTCGAGCTGATTTACTCATATAAAAACGTCCATAAATAAAACTTCAGTCATATAATTATCAAAAATTATTATCTTTCGTTTTACTTTAGAAATTATCGCATTAATTTCTCCATTGTGTCACAAATTCTTCTTTTAAGAATTTTTTATTTGTAAAGTTTAAAGTAACGTCAAAAATTTCAAGTGGATTTTACTCAAATCAGAAAATTTTGCGTTCCTTTTCTGCTCTGCTCACAAGTACTAAATAGTAGAAAAGGAACGCAGCTAATGTTAGCTTAACTGTGTCTATCCCTGTCTATTAAGCCAAAATCAAATGATGGATTCATTGGCATTATATGAACGTAATTACAACTCGGTGTAGGTTAAAAATTCGCAAAGAGGTATGTTGAAGCAGAACAATTTTTGGTAAGAGGACTTATGGAGTTGAAAAATTTAGAGAGTTTCGCGCTTTAGTAGAATCCTATATGATTCTGCTTTTAACTTTAGAGACCAGTAAACCTGTACTCCCATAAATAAGCAATTATATAAAAACACGCAAAACCGTACCGTCACTTCCTCGCTGGTGCCTCCTGAATAACCAACCGTCGACGGACATACCCAGTGCTCGGGAGTAGAGTTGGGCTACCCTATCCGATGGGGTATAATTCTCAGATCCTGTCCTCCTGGTATTGGGGCTGGGCGATGGACTAACTACCGGACGCTGTAAAAGCATATCAGTTAAGAAACCCAAAGCAAAGTCTCGGGACGGACGGGCAAAATGGCAACGAATACGCCAACAGCACCTGGAAATGATTTTCGGAACATGGAACCCGCGAAGTATGTACAGAACTGTAGCAGTTAATTCACTATTAGAGGAATTATCGATTTTGCAATGAGAAAAATATGATCGTCAGCTCAACATATTTCCCAAGAAAAGACATTCCCAAATACACATGGAAATCTCCCAGCGAAAGATACTGCAATGAAATAGACCATATACTCATAGACAGAAGGACAGCTTCAAGTATCCTCCAAGTAAGATCCAGAGGCAGCAGGTAAAGAAAAGATGGAAGAAATTTTTTTAGAGAGCTGCTGAATGCAAATGAGAGCTTTAGACATGTACCAGAACTCCGTCTACAACATAATGTTGATTCCAGAGAAACAAATGTACCCACCCTCGAAGAATAACAAAGTGCCATGCAATTCTTAAATATCAACCAAAGGTCCAGGAATTGATAACATCGATTTCAGCAGCTATACATGATTTGCTATACTGCATATGGAGGAACGAAAAAATGCCTGAAGATTGGGAGCAAAACATTATCTGCCCAATACACAACAAAGGAAATAAATTCAACTCTAGAAACTATAGAGGCATATCTCTTTTAAGCACAGTACATAAAATATTGTTAAATATAATTCAGGCCAGACTTGAACCATATGCAGAAGCCGCAATAAGTGAATACCAAGCTGGATTCAGAAGAAATAGGTCAACAATGGATCAACTTTTTGCAATAAGGCAAATCCTACGAAAATGCTGGGAATACAACATCAACTTTTCATAGATTTTAAACAAGCATACGACGGGATCGGCAGGGAACCAATGTATGCGACAATTCTGAACCTAAACATCCCCTAAAGATACTAAAGTTAACAAAAATGACAATGGAAAATACAGTCAGAATACCAGGAGAATTGACGGAGTCCTTCCCAGTCAAGCAAGACTTAAAGCCGGGCGAAGGGCTGGCTCCCATGCTATTTAATCTGTTCCTAGAAGGAGTAATTCGCAAAGTAAATATTGATGGGAACGCAACCCTGCTTATCAAAAGAATTGGCAGGATATGCCGACGATATAAGCTGCCTTGCCAGATCATGGTCATGCCTTAGAGAAATATTCATGGAATTATAAGATGGAGCCAAAGATATAGGGCTGCAAATAAATGAAAAAAAAGTCAGATTCTAATTCAGTCCAGGTTGGAAGGAAGAAAAAGAAACCACAACACCCCCGGGGGGAACATAATTTCGAACTGGTAAACCAATTTAACTACTTGGGGTCCACAGTCAGCGAAGACAACGATGAAACGATAGACGTACAAAGAAGAATAAACGGCGCAAAAAGAACATACTTGTCACTACTGATAGTAATGAAATCCAGAAACATCCGCAGAAAAACCAAAATAAGAGTCCACAAAACCATCATACGTACAGTAGCTACGTATGGATGTGAAGCATGGAGTATCTCCCAGAAATCCGCCGACAAGTTGGATATATTTGAGAGGAAGGTGCTCCGAAGGATATACGGTCCAATCAATGAAGACAATGCATGGAGAATACGCTACAATCACGAATTGTACGACTTTTACAAAAAGTGTAAACTTTCGACCCATGCCAAGCTACTGCGTTTACGTTAGGCCGGTCATTTCCAAAGAATGGATGACTCAAGGATAGCAAAAAAAGCCCTGTATCTACTAGCAACTGGCAAAAGACCAGTTAGCAAACCACGGTCAAGGTGGGAAGACAATGTTAGGGCCGATACAACAAAAGGGCTCAACAGACCAGATCAGACCAGATTTATTATTTACATCTAAGAAAATTCAGTTATACGAGAATTTTCAACTATCGGTACCTAGAGTCAACAGTTGTGTTCTATTTATTGACCGGTTTCACACATATCCGATACTTGGCGTTGAACTTTTGATGCGACAATGTTTTTACCCGGAGCTATGATAATAAACACGAAAATTGCACCTAGGTTTTCAAATAAAAGGTAAATCAAAATGTTTCCTGATAAACTACCTATATAATTACCGTACCGGTGGAAGGAAATGTGAACATAGTATCCGACTTCAAACGGTTAAGCAAACGGCTTGCCAATAGCACCAGATTATAAAGCCTGGCTTGTCAATGGCACCATGTTGGTGTCACTGGTAAATAACCACCGGCATGGAGTAATGGAAACGTAAAAGTGTTAATAAAAATGCTACGATCACCTGAAGTCAAAAGCGGAGTCTAGCTCAAACATAGCTGAGTTGCCGCTACATTAGCACCCCAGCATGATTCCATCTTCTTGGATAAGGAATTGAAGGAGGAAGCATAAAGCTTCGACGAGCATTCCCTGACTTTCCTTAAACTATACTACCCTTTTTCTATCTTTCAAACTAGAAATTACACCGTACCCTAAATGACAAGACCGACTGGTAATACAAAGGGTGAGAGATTAGACTTCCAAATAAACAAGCATTTGATGACAATTCAAAATTCCATTTTTTATATTTCCTATTCTTTGTCAACATTCAATTAGAATACTAGGTCAGTAAAGTGTACTCCCATGCAGAGAAATGTCGCCACTCTTTGATACTAATAAATTTCTCAAATTTTTTATTGATCCGCGATGAAGCCAAAAATTACCATAGCAAAAAGGCAACTCCATTCTCATAACCATAATCCGTTCACCATCTTTCGTTTAGCCAGAAACAAAACTTTTCCCGATGTTATAACAAAGCGAACATGTTCATTAATAAACACCAACACACAACTTCCCGGTGGATTTGTGCAATGCAATCTGACCTACGACAGAGAGATATGTACGAAACAACAAAAAAAAATTAATCGAAAACCGGAAAAGGTACACAGAGCCACCAAAGACATGCCCATCGTGCGAAGACAATGCCCTATTATCAGTGTTGAATCCACACAAATCTAATCATATCCTGTTCCACAATCCACACACACCTCTAATCACAGAGCGGAAACGAGAAATGTTCGAGGCACCCACAGCAAAGGTGTATATAAAGAGCGAATACGAAAAAAACGACAAGAAAAACACCCCCGCGACCAGGTTTTATTGAAGCAACGTCGAAGCCAACAAATGCCAGTTCAGTTGCTTACAACTTACGTGACCAGGTAAATTGTTTCACCGATGGAGCTGGCGGATTGTTCTTGATAAACAGTGGCGAATGGGTTCACACGCGGCCGAGATAAACAGCGATATCCGTATACAGGTTGGCTTTCGGGGCTTAGAATGGATATCAGCCGAGGCCTGTTTATCATGTCTCAGTATCTCTCTCCCCCAGGACAGGTACGAATCCGACTGGAGTCTATCCGTTGGCAAGTTAATGGTGGAAATTCCCACAGTGGCAGCCGCAGCGACTGATGAAAAGTGAAAATAGCCGCTCATTAACGTTAGCTGAAGCTCGCCGAAGTATCGGGATTGGGCACAAACGCACAGAGATACCGAGCTCCATGAATAGTTGGATTAGGTGTCTCTTGATCTGCATTTCAGCTTCAGGTTATTGAATCCTCTTGGCTCCTGGCACTTGCAGATAAATTTGCAAAACAATGAAACTTCATGCCTAGTATCCATCGCAGCTATGCACCATGCGGTCTACAAATTATCGAACTTCGATCATTATGAGAACCTTGTGGATTCCCGTTCAGATGCCGTTGCCGCTACATGCATTGAGCTTAGAGCATCAATGGGCATGCCGTGGATTGTAAAGTTGGCGGCGGGTGGTGGGTATCTATTGGCCCTTTCGCAACTTGAATGAGGAAATATTGAATTTGCAAGGATATGAATACAAATAGGCCCTGAGGGCATGCTCCAGATTTCAGTATTGAACTTCTAATGGAAAGGATGTTTGCCTCCTCCGGAAATTTGAGGACATGTTTTCTTCTTAAATTCTTCAAATTATTGCTGAATCTCGAAAACACTCGGGAGGGATTATGGAGAGAATTCGGGATTATTAGAATGTTTTTATGAACTCCAATGTTACTTGGTAGAATGCCGCAACGAGTGAATGTTGTGAATGATTGCGCGGAATAGGACTAGAATATTATTTGTAACAGACGGTATCGATCGAAAATTGATAGTCTTCAAGGAAAACATTGTCTGGATTTAAAATTTGCGTAATCGGTTTTGCATAACAGTTTTTTGAAAGTGCATGACTCGTCAAGGGTATTCTAAAAAAAAGGGCCCTTCGACATGTTTGCGCGAATCTTTCCACTTAAACTACGTGGTCTGTGTCGTCTAAACCCATTAGCACACAGTTCTTCAGCATAAAAGTCGGATGTCTGCAGGAAGTATATCTGATTGTGGAGTTTGGATTCTCTTTTGTCGAAACTTCCAATCTTCTATGGCTAAATTTTAGTGATTCAAGGCCAAAGTCCAAAGAGAGCACCGCACCGGGTGCTGGCACTCAAAAAGGTGCTTGTCAAATCAAAACCTTAGCAAATAATATGGAACAATGTTCAATGAGAGCATCGTATCGATTCTCGAACGATAGTGCGGTTTCGAAAAATTGATGCCGGTACTTATAGCAAAAAAGTATTGATATTTTGCGCGGCATATTTTTGAGGAAAAATGGCATAGACTTTTTCCTATTATGTTTTTTGGGTCGCTGATTATGAAAATTGAGGTCCCGCAGTCCTAAAATATGGACGTCACACTTAAAAATGCAAAAACATAATTGTAAAATGTGTTTTCTGCTTTTTGCTTAAAATTTCATTGAATAGGTATTATCAGCCAAAAATAAATTATTATCAGCCCGATTAAAGTTTAATTTGAGAAAACATTGATTTTTTTTTTTTGCATTTATATTTTATTTTTGATGAAATATATATTATTGAAAAAATTAGGAAAATCACATTAAAAAATCCCTATCCCAATTTTAAGATAATAATTTTTTTGGCTGATAATACCTATTCAAATTCCAAGCAAAAAGCAGAAAAAAATTACGTATGCTTTCAATTTTATTTCCCGGTTCATGCAGTGCTGCCATTGGGCGTGAACGGAGTCCGGCTGCCAGCACCAACGGCACTTCCTAGCATGACATTTAGATGCCGTGCGATTCTTGGTACGAGATACTCTAGTCTAAAGACGTTAAACTGCACCATCTAGACTGCCAATTGACGCCCAAACGGGAGATTACGTGACATGTCTTCGCGGTACATACTAGGTATCTATTTTAGAAACAAGAAATTGTAGAAGTTCTTTGTGTATTTATATGCTTGTTTATTGAACATCATCATTAAATTTGATCCTATCCGACTTATACTGAGGTTGCCGTATAGAACGTTAGGGTTGAGGCATGAAGTGAGCAGCTTTCTTCTACATGACAAAGCCATGAGTTCTAACACGTTTAACCCCTCCATGTAGGGTGAAAGGCTATAATAATCATGCGGGTCATGATCCGATTCGTGTCCTGGTTCGAAAAGCAAAGGTCGTCGTCGTGTTGTCCATCCGGTTCCGACACATTGTTTGCCGATTCGTAGCAATGGTGTTTTTTTATAGGAGCGGGCTGCTAACCCTCAGCCAACCGACTTGAAATTTTGTTTTGTGACGCAAAGAGCCATTCGCCCGTCACCCGTTAGCTCCTTCGAAGAAGTACCCCAAGGAGCACCGCGGTGTTCGTCTGCAGTAACTCTTCTCGGGTTTTGACATAAGTGACAAATTGGGTGCCACCGCCTTCTGAGGTCTTTGTTAGCCATTCGCCCTCACTCACTCGAGACCATAACGCTATTAAATAGTTTTTTTTAACTTATCTCCTTTACATGCAGAGATCATTGTTCCACCGTGTAAACCTTAGCGCTCTGTTGCGGAAGTCTTGGATTGGAACCGGTGAAATAAAAGAGCGTGTTTGCACATACGCACTCTTTTCTTGAAACCTTCCATGACCTTTTTGCATAAATTTCGTTTAGGAAGCGCTCAAACTTGTCTTTCAGGGCATTCGTGATCGTGGACTTTTTGGTACAAACTTTAGAGAAACCGTAAGGAAAAATGTCGAACCGTGTATTGTTTGATCTGAATGGCCGATGAACAAAACGGGAAATTACACGTCCAGGAAATTCATTTTTTTGGCTGCATGACATGTACTATAAAGGCATGTTGAAATAACATGTCCTCCACATCCAAATCTTACATTTTAGCATAAAAAACTGGATTATCATGTCACGATAGGTAGGTATGTATGTATGTAGTCTATCACTATCACTCTCACGACGATACTGGGTGTTGTGCCACTTATTGAAGGACGGCCGGAGTGTTTAAGAAATGATTTATTCTGTTCCCCCGTTGAAGGCACTGGGTACAATTAAGTGATCCCACCGCTGCCACCAATATTTTGTGGCTGTTTCAAGAGTGTACACGAAAATTCCGGTTAATAGGGAAATAGTCCGATTTTTATGGCATAATTATTTTTTAAATACAATGCTCTACATTGAAAACGTGTTGTTCTTTGGTTAAATTGCTCCATATTTAATATCCCTGCAATGTGGACTATTTTTTTTTTCGTTTGCAAACCTTACCGGGCAGATGGCGCAAAATTCAAATCTTTCGATATTTTAATAATCCGGAATATATGTGAGGAATAAAAAAATCTGTCATTGAAGAAACTACTTTGAGTGAAGTAAGTAAAAAAAATATATCTGCTGAGTAGAAGAGGATGAAATCCCCTTAAAATATTTAGTATCATTTCTTCAAAAATCACAGAACCTATGAAAACATCAAAAATAAATTTCTTTTTAAATGTTGCTACGGTCTCTGTAGGACTCAGGCATCTTAAAGTCTCTTTTACAATCGTCCTTGCTTGTTGATAGTCCTTTCTAGTTTGCTATATGAAGTTTACGAAAACTAGCCCAAAATTAAATATGCCGAAGTGAATCGATCGATTGAGGTAAAGGTTCCAGCAAGCCATCGTTGAAATTATTACAACAGAAAGTATTGCAACTACCTGATTCCTTAAATTCACGGTGGGACCTTTACTTCATAAAATTTTACTTGGAACTTGGAACGATGCATAAAACAAAAAAATAATACTTTAAATTAATCTCCACTCATGTAAAGAGCTCATTTATTATTTTCGCTGAAAAAAATAATGAATTTTTTTGTTGTTGTCAAAATGATTAAATTTCCGTTGAAGGACTTTAATAAAATAGACGAAGAGCATAATCATCGGGGATATTTAAGCTGGTGCACTATTCTTCATCACGAATATCCACTGTAATCCTTGCAGAACTGAGAAAAATTAAACTTACCAACAAAGTAATTAACAGTATTGCAACGCGCAGAGCTTTCAATTAAAAAAAAACTGTCTTCACCTCGGTAGATTTTTAATTAAGATTATTTTTATCTCCTTACACTTGGTAGTCGCACCTTGACAACGGGGCATCGTCATAGCCCTTTTTTATATCTAAGTGCTTTCGAATAAATGAGGTCGTCGCAGTTGTTGGACGGTGCAGTGAAAGCAGTGAAAGGACTCCTTTCATCTCGCTCATGACAGGGCGAAGGCAGGAGATTTCCATCAGGGCGTTAAAAGGAAGTGTTTTGTTTATTACTTGGCTCTGATTACACTGCAGAAAAAAGGGAGAAATTATCACAGCAAAGCCAGCCACTAGCCACAATGGAGGCTACAGCATAAAAGTATATCGTATTTGGCCCGGAGGGCAGACTTTTTTGCTTTTTTTCGTTTTTTGGATGGTGGGGCTGGTTGGTTGGTACATAAGCCATTAAAATATTTACGGGAAATGTCAGCCATGTCAGCCAACGAAGTGGGTAAATTCGAACGCAATTAATAAAGATCAATGAACTGAGAAATCTATAAATATTATCACGGCAGTAAATTGAACTTTATCCATCAATGGCGATGGAACCTGGAGCCATTATTCTGGCTGTTCGGACCGCCCGGGAGCTACCATATCTGACATTAATTAAGTGCTCCAGTACTTAGCAGGCAGTTTTCCTTTCTGTTCTCCTCAATCATGCCTCGTAGAGAAGTCCGGGGTCCTTTAGGCTCACCTTCTGTCCGAAAGGCTGCCATCCATTTAATAAAAAGGTTGTAGCCATAATTCTTAACTTTTGACAAAACGCTCCCTTCAACAGTCCGTACAAATTGCAAAGTCTTACGATAAATCTCAAGCAATCGCCAATGTAAATAGAGGCCGGGGCGGGACCAGGACCCTATGCCTTGAGCCTTGAGCCTAGGATGCCAGCTATAACAAAGCATCTTCCATCGACCCCTCCATATTACTTTCTACCGGAATCAGGGGTGTTGAATACGACATGGCCATGGGAATGCTCTCGCTCTCTCTAGAACGTGGAATTATTCCAAATGAAAGTTCATATATCACCCGAATGGTGTGTTTCTTCCAGATTAAGCAATTTCGCCGTCCCGGGAGCTTGTGCCACCCACAACACCCCATCTCCGGGTGCCGGTGCTCACCTTAAGATAAACATACTGGTCCCCAATTTATTTTGATCGGTTGATGTAGGTTTTTGGATTGCTCCTTTTAACGCGATTAAGATGTTAAAATAAGACGTATCGACTCAGATATAACCAGCTACTACGCTCCAAATTAACCCCAATAGATCATTGGTGATTGAAAAGCTCATAAATTACCGAAAAATTCACTTCTGGGAACGTAGAGGAGCGTCCTGGTGTGAAACAGGATAAATTTTCACAAGGTCTTCCCCTTTCTGAAAACGTTCTTTTTTTTATGCGTAAAAATATTTTTAAAGATGTATGGCTTAAGGTGTTGATAAATAACCTGTGAAGGCGAGGGATGCTAATTGAAGCGTAGGGGATATCGTTCTGTTGGGGGAGGGTTTCAATGTGGGTTTTAGCCCTAATTAAAATAAATTCTAATATTAGATACTCCGAGCCAAGATGTTCAATTCGCAAATTATTTTGAAAGTATAATTCTATTAATCGCTAAAGAGTGGAGGCGAGTGCAAAATGAACTCCCTTTTTTCATTTCAGTGTAGGTAAAAATTGGCCCAAAAATAATTATAGGATATATCTCCACCTTAAAAATCCTTATTTCTTAGTCAATTCCTTTTTCACATTTTGTCAATGTTTTCAACAAAACCTACCTCTAAGATGGCACAACAATCGAAACAGTGGACTGTAAATAATTGAACTGCTTCCAAAGAGGAGAAGATGGTTGCATCGACCGAGAAGGTCATGGCGAGTGCTGCTTGGCGGAGTAAACAAATTGTGGGGTATACTAGGCATGCAAAAAAGATCTACTGGTGATCTTTTAGTTTGCCTTACAGATCACATCAACCGAAGTTTGAATGGATCTGGCGAATCTAGTCTAGTTGCTTTGGATATCTTAAGCTTTTTTATAGAGTATGGCACCCAGCCTTGTTGGTTAAACTCAAAGCAATTGGAATCGACCTACTTCTGCATACGTGGATTGAGAGTTTCCTTTCCGGCTGTTCAATTAAATTAGTATTGCATGGCGTCAAGTCTGAATCTCACCCTATCTCTGCGGGGTTACCCAGGGGTAAATTTTCTCACCGTCCCTATTTCTTATCTTTATAAATGACCTACTTTTAATTCCCTCGATCCCACTTCTTAGCTTCGCTGACGGCGGTACTCTTACAGCTACGATACAAGACAGCCACCGGGGGATCCTGTCTTGATGTCTGTGAAATAATGTCCAACTCTATTAAAAACAAGATTAAACTCATTCTAGAGTGGGGAAGCAAGAATCGTGTCGAGTTCAACCCTACCAAAACCAAGTACGGTCTTATTACGAAAAACAAAGTTGAACATCCCTTCATCTCCATGACAGAGGGTGAAGTTGAACTAATGGCCGACCCATCCCGACAAAACTTAGGCGTGACATTAGCCAAAGACTTACGATGGAATGACCACATATTTCAAATCGCCAAACAAGTATCCCAGTGCTTGAGATTTCTTAAGAGGTGCAAGTTCCTCCTCCAGCGTTCGAACCCTCATAACCCTTGTCCTATTCCGCCCATACTATGCTTGCTGCTAGAAATTGCACCAGGAAGTGACAAACGACAACAAACTGGTTGTACAAAGGGCAATTCCTGAGCTTAACACGGTTACATAAAAAAATGTTCTCGTCAGAGTACACCACAAAAGCGAGCAAAAGGGTCTCGTTATTCGACGAGTTCCTGAACCACAGTTAAGTGTAAGTTTCACTGACAAGCCACTAGGAGGCACAGCAACACTCACTAAAACAAGAACCTCTGCAAGCGGTCTCGCCTACTAATATGAGGGTTGCACAACTATTGGCCGAGGAAGTGGCCGCGTTATTTTTGGACCCAGCATCTTACGAGAAGAAAGAAGGAGTTTCAGTGCGGTGTTTCTTTTTATGTGATAATTTCAAGTTTATGAATCACACTTTGTACTACTAGTCCATTAAGTCGTTCAAGTCATGGTACAATATCTAGTAGTAAGCTCGATTTGAAGGATAGAAGTTAGGGGTCTGGTGGGTGCGTGAGTAGATGTCAATGAACCCTGCCTTGGAACTCTAATATGTTATATGAGTTAGAAACATCGATTGCAGAAAGCAGTTCCACAATCGAGTTGTTATATTTAAGGTCGAACCTCTAAACCGAAATGTGTGTGAAGAGGAGGGCGGTAGCTTGTGGGGTACTAGGTAACGTTTCGGAAAAAAGGTCTCATGTAGGCAGGAGATTCTTAATTTCAGTGGAGCGGTCGCTATTGTAAAAGCCATAAAATTTAGTGAGGGCTACTAGACTTGGCTTTGTTACTATGTCAGAGATTATATTACTACGCGTATTTCTGGTTCAGAGCTATTTTTGGCCGCTTCGACAGTGTACAGAACAACGTGCGAAGTTCTACAGGGATCCGCCCTTGGCCCTCTTCTGTGGATCACCATGTATAATGATGTTATGGCTACGCCTCTTAAAAGGAGCAGATGCGATCGGGATCACATTGGTTAGCACTCGTAGGACGACGTCTCCCTGAGATGGAATTATGGGCTAACCAAGTGATTTGAAAGCATTGGTCTGATCCTTACTGGGCGTGAAGTGAAGCTGAATAAACGGAGAAAACTAGCGTCTGCAAGGATCAAGGTATGGGAACAGATCATTCAGAAGTCTATGAAGAAGTGTTGAATTGAGTTTTGAAACATAGAAATTTTTTCATAGCCAAGATCTGGTCAGTTGTTGATTAGCTTGGACTGAAGTCACACTGGAAATGTCCTATGATTTTTCTGGCGTATGGGGCCATCCTGTTTTGTAGGCTAGGGGAGAATATCTTATAAGCCGTACTCTACAATGTCATACCGGATAATTAGTGCTCGTTGTGAAATCTCCTTTTTTATGTACCGGGCAGAGAATGCCTTTTCTCCAGACTTTTGGCATTGCCTCTTGCTCCTATACTTGCACAATAAATTCATGAATCCGCTTGATGTAATGACGAGGATACTAGTACAAAAGAAAACATTTCTCTTATCTCACACTCACCGCGGCAAGCACTATAAATAAAAACCACGACGTCCTTGCTAAAAACTAGTTTTGTTATTATATGTGGGATAATAAGTTTGGAATTTTAGATAAAAAAAAAACATTTAACATATGTCTCGAAATCTATTAAAATATCCGTCTACCAATTACATAACGAAACCTTATAAAATGACGATTATAGAACAGAATGCATTTTTGCAAAAATATAATATCTTATAGAGAGCAAACCTGCATAACTAGTTAGACACTCGTAAATTCTATAAAAATATTATCATAAATGCCAAATTTTTAGATAATTTTGAAAATACAGTTTTTTTACGATTATTCATAAAAGCTAGAACTGACTGTGTATGTTTTGTATTTGTTTATTTTTTGAAAGAGTATTTCAACGTCTATTGAAAAGTCCAACTGTATCATAGCTGGGTCGATCTATATATCATCAAGAATATTTTTAGGATTTGACGTCAATATGAAAATATATATAAAGAAGAAAAATTTGACGAGTAACAGGTTCATCTTTTCTATTGGCATCACAGTCGATGATAAATCTGATTTCGTAGTCATTCAAAAGTGGAATTAATTTTCATAGTAGGAGTTATGTCAGTTAACAAATACACAAGTCAAGATATATTCAGGGCAATAAACTTTGGCACATTTTGCGTATTTTTACATAATTTGCATATTTTCTAAAAATCCATATGATTCTCATAAATAACCATAGTCATAGGCGTAAAAACCTGATATATATCAAAGTCAGGTGATATATAGAAGCCCTTACCTGTTGGATGTTACACTCATAATATTGATTTGATCCTAGCGGCATCGCATATTGGCTAGCTGATGCTGAATATCGTC
Source organism: Thereva unica (assembly GCA_949987705.1). NCBI lineage: Eukaryota > Metazoa > Arthropoda > Insecta > Diptera > Therevidae > Thereva > Thereva unica. Next base: position 135,861,810 of record OX465282.1, read on the forward strand.
GTAGTCATTCTGAAATGAAAAAATGGAAAAGAATAAAAAAACTTGTTTTGAAAACAAACTTTTGATATAAAAGTAAAAGTGAATAATAATTATGATTTTTTTCTCTTGGCAAATAAAATGTTGAAAAAATTATTCATAAAAAATGTCGCTGGTGATTAATAGGACAAGATCTGATGATAATTTATGCATGCCCCGTGGTCGGTTCAGACCAGTCGAACAAGAACACAAAAATCTTTTCTGGGCAAGCAAAGTTCAAGCACAATTTAAGAAAACCGAAGCACACAAACACACACTAAAAACTTGCTATTCACCTGGACAGGTAAAACCTTGATTATATCTCTCTTTCTGCCATTTGATTAAACTTTTGCAGCAGAGGCAGAAAAAAGTGCCTCTGATAGACAAAAAAATATGGGTCTCGACAACTTTCAACCACATCCTGTCGCCTGTGACAAGCGTTTGCCTTGGATAGTGCAAGTTTTTCTGCTTTTTTGGTATCCATTGAAGATAAAAAAAACCCCCAATTCCTCGTCTCTTTCTCGAAGAAAACGTGACAACTTTTATCTTTTTTTTCCTTTTTTTTGGGTGCACGAAAGAAACTTTTTCAACTCTGATTCCAACAAATTTTGTGACATCTTCGTTGGATTTGAAGTCAGGCAAAAGGACTCTTTGTAGACTAGGGAAAAGGTTAGCTAAACGGTCAATTGAAATTCTGTATGCGCACCGTTGGCCCTAGTTAAGGAGTCCTCCTTTCTTCCCTCTATGCACATCTACCCGGAATTGAACAGATTTTCCGGAAGTATCACTTTAAGGAATCTGGTCCTACTACTAAAAGTCAGGACTTAGCATATTCTATCAGCATGATTTAAATTTATGGTGGGTATTAAATCTGGGTGAAGTTTTTTTTCTGTTCGTTGTCCTCGTTTTATATCCTTGTGACGCCTTACACAAGGGAGACTTTCAATTTTTCTTCCTTTATCTACGATGTGTCTCGCTCACTCCCATTTCTGTGTTTTTTTTATGACTAGAGGTATCATGAAAGTGGTAGATACTTTCAGGTGGACTTTAAACTTTTTATATTTATTCAGATTGAGTTACTGGACTTTTTGCAAGTCGCGCTTCTACTTTACGTTATCGCGGGCGTAAAAGTTCAGATGGTAAATTCGCGTTCCTTAACATGTTTCACTGTGGTGCGGGTATTAAGCTATTTGGAAGGAAACTTCGGAAATTTATTTAATATTGCCAAACAAATTTTAAATGTTGCTAATGCCATAGTCTCCTCGGTCTGTTTCTCTGTGATTAAACTTTTCAAGAAAATGTTTTTTTTTTCTTTTATTTTGTTTGTGACAACAAGCTGAATTATTTGTAAAGCTTAACCGTTTGCAAGTTGCTTAATTTATTGCAACATTGCATGGTAGTACTTCGTAATTTACTTGCCATTACATACATATCCATGTGGTATATTGTAAATAATTCACGTGATTTAAGTTACTTCATTTCAAACTTTTTCAGTTTAAAGAATATCATTTCTGCTAGTCTAATGTAAAGATTTTGTCCAATAAATTTCCTATGCTTTAGAAATAAAAAAAGGAGCCTACACGTATGCAAAGTTAAATGTTGGTCCTAAAAGTATGCAAAAAATAACCGGTACACAGAGACGATACGGCGTTAACAGATTAGTTCACAAATACTATTGTTAATTAGAAAATTAGAGACTGCGGCAGATACGTAAAATACAATTCATCCGTCGCCCTCATATGAAAATTTGGTATAGCGTCAAAATACTTTGTGGTTTAGATGGTTCATCCAAAGTAATACCTTTTTTATAGATAATTAATTCTTTTTGAGCGGCTCTACAATCAGGATGAGGTTTTGGCCTCTTAGTAAAGTAAAGTAGTAGAAGTAGCGGAAATGATTGGGTAGAGGCTCAAAACTTGCAAAAAGCTTTCTTTAAGGATTCTTAATATGGGGTTATAAAGTCTACAGATTTTATACCCCAGGAAGCTCATTTTTAGGGGATTTTAGGGTCAAAATATCAAATTTTTGCAAATACATCCTAAACCGTAAGTCTTATCATAAAATAATGTTCACAAAGTTGGTAGATCATGCGATTATCTACAAAAAAAGTAGATGGTAGATTTTCTCGTACGAATTTCTATTCATGAGATATTTTATGATAAGACTTACGGCTTAGGATGTATTTACAAAAATCAGATATTTTGACCCTAAAACCCCCTAAAAAATGAGCTTCCCGGGGCAGAAAATCGATAGAATTTATAAACCCTGATATGATAAAACCATATTTATAAAATTTGTCTACGAGGTGCGTAGAACTGTTCAAATATTTTGTGTCCCGGATTTTGAAAATATCTATACCTACTTATTTCAAAGTTTTTTGTTTTCTACTTATTGTTGAGGGGCGCCTTGCCGGGCACTGCAACCTATTTTGCTTGGTCTATTGTGCCATCCCCGTCTTTTAAAACCATTATGGTTAACTAAGGTTTCTAAAATAGTCTAAAACTGATCTAAGGCTCCTGTCCCAAATCTCCCTGGGAGTAGGTAAGTCGCGATGGAGGAGGCTCAATCTCTTCCTCGTTGTAGCCTCACGTTTCGGGAGCTGCCCCGCAGAACCGACAGCTACATTGGGCTAGCAGTCCTATTTTGTTTAGATAGTATTTAAGCGAACAGTGGCCCGCCAGGAGAGCTCTGTTAATATTTTTAGCTCCTACCTCCTAAGATTTAAAAGTTTGCACGCTTTAGCTTTACCGATTTTGATGAATCTTTTAGCTTGACGAACACCCTGGGTCCTTACCCAGTTACGAAGAAACAGCTGGTCGACCCAATTTTTGAGGGCCGTTCTTGCCCCTACTCTAGCCAGGCTGTCGGCAATTTCATTACCAATGTAACCTTCGTGTCCCGGAATCCACATCAGCGTGACATTGTTGTTCCTGCTGAGAAATTTCAATGATTGGAGACAATCTAGGACAGTCTTTGATGACACCCTGTGAAATTTAATTGTCAGCAATGCAACTTGACTGTCCGAGAAAATAACAATGGTAGAGTTATTTGGAGCTCTTTTAATACAAGTCTGAGTATACACCTAGATGACGAGTATCTCAGCCTGAAAAACAGTGGGGTAGTGCTCAGATATTTTGCACCTTAGGCAATATATGTACGCCCAGCCCTACTCCTTTATCGGTTTTGGAACCGTCCGAATACCAAAAGGCCGTGCTTGTTTCCACTCTGAACTACTTTGAATTATCGCCGTAAACGGTTTGTCAAAGTCAAGAGTGGTACGAATGATATCGGACAATAATATCATTGGCTCCAGGTTTGGCTACTTGAGGATCGATAAATGATCCAGAAGGCCTTCTGGCTTAAATAAAGTAGCTCTCGTAGACGCAGCGCCCCCGCCAGAGCTTCCCTTTACACTACTAGGTGTAGCGGAGGTAGGTTCAGTAAGGCCTCCATAGTCGCAGTCAGACAGGACAGTCTCTGTGATACCAACACCAGCCGTCTGCACCCTGGCCAGCTTGAGCGTAAAACCCTTTTGTTTGATCTTGACCCACCATGCAATGGATGCATACGTTACCATGGGCCTTACGACCGTCGTACAAAATTATTTATTTTCTCTATAAATTATTATAAATTGTTTTTGGAGGCAGACAAAGCAAACTACAAAAAATTGAAATTACATTAATTATTTTTTTGTTTAGAATGACTTTTCTAAAAAATAGTTAAAATCCCATAAAATTGCTCCTTTAAATGAAATCCTCTATCCACGCGGACCTTTAAATGAAATCCTCTATCCTGAGCGGACGTGAAGTCACTGCTCCATACATGGACCTGGAGAGCCCGAGATTGAGAGAAGAAGAATAAAGGATTGAAAGGCTTGAGCTGATTTGTAGTGCCACTGGTAGGATGAACTACATCAGGTATAGATCACCCGTTCTCTTGTTTGTGCCGCGTAGGGACATTTCCAAAATCCTGTCATTTATAGCAAGACACTGGTCATATCAACTGTCAAGGGAAGGAACAAGCCCAATAAACGTTCGAAAATTTTTTTGCAGCTGACTGCTCTGGCTAGTATAGATACTGCGAATTGTAAAGTCATTTATCAAAGGACTTGAGAGAGGTTTTGAAGCTTAAAATAGGAGATATAATACCATGCCTGAATAAAGCAGTCACTCTAACAATACCTACATACGTAAAAGCTGTTCCTTATAATCGTAAAGGGGCCTCGGTGGTCTAGAGGTAAGGCGCCTGACTGCTATCCCCGGGGTCGCGGGTTCGAATCCCGGCCAGCCCCACGGTCCTTCGCCTTTTCCACTTTCCCACCCACATTACTTCCCTTCTTTCTTCTCCTCTCTTTACATTCCTGATTCCTCCTGTCATAGCATTCGCTAGTCCTTCCCCGCTCCACCAAGCGCATGTCATCGGTTGGCTGATGAGATTCAACTCGTTTCGGGAGGCATAACACTCCAGCGAGTTGTTTCTTCTCAATGCCCCGATGCCAGAGTCGCGAAATGGTTGGAAGTAGGTGGAATAAAAATATCGCGGCTAGGTTGTGGCAGCTCCTTCCTACTTTTCTGTCTCTTTCTACTCTCTATCTTCCGGCTAAAGCTGCTGTTCGACATTCTATACGAAAAAAATAGATTGTCGAACAGTACAAAGGGGCTTTCCCTAAGCCTCTGGTCTATCACATAAAAAAAAGTATTGCCATTAGGTGGAAAGTAAGGGGTTAGGCGCCAAGCAAATGCCCTCTATGCAGCACTGTAGTAATATATAAATATTAAATATATAAATGGTTTTCAATGAAATATATTATATATAAATGCACTTCAATGACAAAACTATCAAATTAAAATGTAAATAGGGAAAAATTAAATGCACGCCAATGTAATATTCCATAATCTATTGAGCCTCACTTCCTAAAAATCAAGTTCTATTAAAACGCAGCTGAATTATTTTATCATTGCTTATATTCAATATAAATAAATTTCTCCGCAATATGCTAAAAACCTCTCCAAAAGCACCTTACATAACCTGTTTAAAATAAACCGCAACAATTCTCAATACACATAATCATAAATTCAAGATCCGTTCTTCATAATGAATAAAATTTGCAAAGAAATAACATAAAACGATCAGGGGCCATTAAAAGAAGTTTTGGGATGATTTTGGCGCATGTTAATGCTAGAAGAAGATTCCAGTTTTTCGAGAAAATGTCAGATCAACATTTACAGTTATCTATGGGAATATACACATAGTGTATTATAGAAGAACTTTTCTGAGAGAAGAAAACACCCACATAATAACTATTAACATATCCACAACTTGTGCAAACCAGCAGCTCCACATATGAAGTTTTGGGACAACTTGGTGTGGCAGAACGGCAGGAAAGAGCCTCTACAACAGTCTACGGAGTGATGTAGAGGTTGTGGGGCGCTCGCCATAATGGGAACTGGAATAATTTAATTGGGCCACATACGGGTTTTGGACTTTGTTGTTATTTTTGGCTTGATGTTCACTAAACACTGCATGAATGCGATAAGCTCTGCATAGTCGCAGACAAAATGCGGCTAATTCGCTTTCAAGGATACGAATTACGACAGCACAGTTTCTTTATACAACAAGGACAAATTAAACTGATTCCAATCATCCCTGGATCCATCCTCGTACAACAGGATTAAAAAGTAAAAGAATTTGAAAAATGATTCAAAGTCTTTTGGAAAGTTGCAATTTTACCAAAAAAAAAAAAAACAAATCCTAGTTTCGAAATCTTTCGCAATTATTCGGAAATTTCCCCAATCCCCAATGCTTACCACCACCAAAAAAAGGAAGGAATTCATAAATCCTCGCAAGTTTTTTCCGTGATACCTTGTGATGCCTTTTCCATTTTATTCGTTCTAAAACTTTTATTCCAGCTCGAATGCACTCTGGCAGACAAGATGGCTCCACTAATCGTGTATTAATGGAGTCCCTTTGTAGTTGCACTCATCGTCGAATTCCCACGTGCAGGGGAGCACCCCGAACAGAAGGATAAGGCAGACATGCAATTCTCGTAGTTAGCAAATTGGCCAAAGGAATGGCTCTGCTCGAGGAGGAAGATTACTAATGGCTATTAAAACCAGATTTACTTCTATTTGTTCGACGGCGGAGCTCCTTCGTTTAATTTCATTTTCATATCTCGTTCCATGCTCGACATGGAAACGTTCATGTTCATTGCGGCCATTCATCGTGCCAGTTAAATGCTCTGTTAATAGAAAATGGGGTTTACGACAAATTTCTGCATTATTGATGTCAACTTGGCAGTTTAATGAAATCCTTTATTTTTTGTAAACTGTAGAGAAATTTTTGAGGGGATGTGGAACGATTGTTCAAGGGATTAGCAATTTTCTATTTCTACATTTGTTGAAGTTGTCGCCATATGTTTTCCTTGAATAAAGGATTAAGGAAAGATTTTTGGGTTTTAACATTTAACACACGCTATTGTGGCAGAAGTATTATGAGTCTTGATCTATCTCCAGTTATTTCCGAAGAACTTTGTCAATTTTTCTAATATACTAATGTATATTCGAAATAGTTTTTCTGTGAAAAAAATGATATTTTGACTCATAACTCTGGAAGTTGGTGGTGTAGAACCTTCGCTTTTACAGTTTAGATAGGTGGGAGTATTCTGCGTATACGTTACCTAATTCATGGAAGTAGGTCATCGGGTTACCAAAATACAGGGTGATATGTAAACCTCTATCAAAAAAATTTCAAAACGCCCTAGTGACCAAACCGTTACGATTTATGCCCCACTCCCATATGATTTTTTGTTCGTCTATCCAAAGGCCTATCTACAGCCCGCCACTTTGTAACTTGAGGTGGGATACCCTGCATAAAGAAAACAATATAAAAACAAAATAATTTTTCATATTTTTTTTCTTTAGCCTCCATTTTCCGACTAAACCTGAGGTTTTCCGGGAAAAGCTTATATAACTTTTTTTGCTGAGAATTTTCATAGCTTTAATTTTGTCTTCTTAACATTTTTCCAATTTCAACGTTTTTCCGAGCTACGGTCGGGAAAGCGTCGGAAAATTCTTTCAATCGGATTTTCTCGTGATTTTCACGAAGTACGGCCCGGAACTCAACGGTTACCTTTTCTCCAATTCCTAAACTCCCACCATTCCAAATTTCATTAAACTACAATTTTTTTTGCAGAAGAAATCTCTAGGAGCTGTACCTACTATTAAAGTTTACAGTGATTTTTAAAACTAGAAATGAATTCTCTTCTGATTTCTTCATAAATCTGTTAAAGGTGATATTGTTCTTCCTTGATTAATATATTATTTTAATTTTGGAGAAAATTGTTTACTCTTACTAAAGTTTTCCTATAAACAAAGTCACCTTTAATTTCTCCAATCTCTTAATTTCCAACAACCCAATCCAAAAATTTCTCGGAGTTATTATTTATAAATTAAAAAAAAAAAAAAAATGTTTAAACTCCCTTGATACAGAAAATAACAAAAGGATTTTATAAATATCGTTTAATAATTTCAAATTTTGAAGGATTCCGTTGCTGCTTACCGGGAAGCTATAATTCATTTATGCTTTAGCAACCTTTTTGTGTTAAAATGAGGCGATTTCCCAATGGGCCGAGGCATGAAATTCTGCAGAAACGAATTTAAATTCACGTCCATGGGAAACGCGGAAATCCACGTAAACACATATTCAAGTACTTTTTGCATATTTATGTATGTTTTTCCATACAAGAATTTTTCCATTATTTTTGAATGAAAGTAGCGGCGACCAGAATTATGCAGTTTTAATATTTTTTTTTTGTGCAATCCTTTCACTGGAGGGGTTTCAGAAAATTAAAGCATTGTTAAGCCTCATGCCAGATAAATTAAATTGGGATTCCCTTTGAAGCTACACTATTCATTTTCGTATTGAGATACTACGTTAATCGGTGGCAGTCGTATTAAAAATGCAACTCATCAATGTAATCTGGTATTGATCAAATCTTGCACTTTTCTTACCTTTTGCAATTTAGCAGTTAAAATTGATGGACCGGAAATGCGGATATTTTTACGCAAAAGCTGAAAACTCTGAGTGGAAACCGTGAATTTTAATTAGTAATTAACTCGCCACCTAATTGCAATCCACATGACTTCCTCTCGGTCTTTTGTAACTCTATAGTACCCAGAAAAAACGCAACTTTTGGCTGTTACATCACACCTGAAAATTTCACGCCTTCAGGTTAATTCGCCCGTCGATTTTGGCCATATTACGGCTGCTGTCGAAAATCGTAGAAAAATTTTAAATGGCATATAAAAATCGAGCGTGGCTGGAGTTTGCCAATTGGACAAACGGAATTCGCCGGGGCGCTTTCAAAGGCTCTTAACGACATCCGTTCACACTTTTTCTCAAAATTTAATTCAATTCTGGTTAATCGTGCAGAAAACCCCTAACAAGGCCCTCCCGTATCTAGGGAAATTTTTATGTGAATAGGTTTTTTAAGTACTTTGGGAAAAGTGCTTATTCGGCGCCAAACTCGACTCGTGCAAGTTTTTACCTCTTGGCTGCCGGAAAGATTGGAGAAAGAAAATAAAAGTGAAAATTTTTTTGGTACCTTTTATCAGTAAAAGCTTGAAAGCCAAAAAGAAAATATCACATTCGACAGTTTCCTGTGCAGTTTTTGTTGTTTTTTCGGTTGTTTTGAGAAGAAAAGTTTTCACTTACAGGAAATGCTGCAGAATACTTTTGTTTATTTTATTTTAGTGTTAATTAAGTGGGCGGAAATGCTAACAACTACGAAGCACATTGTTGCCCACCCATTGAACCTAAATAACCCTTTGCTCTACCAGACCGTCATGTCGTTCAGGCTGTGGTACAATATCTAGTAGTATGGTTAGTTTAAAGAATAGAAGGGGATAGGGTTGGTTAAAGATCTATTGGATGCTCTAGCAGAATCCAAAGAACCTTACTTTAAAGCTGTAGGATGTTGGACGAATACTCGCTGTAGAAGGTGTTTTTGGAGGTGCAAGTCCAGATTGAAGAATACAGGCCGGGATTCTGGCTGAAAGAACATCTTGCTTACCTTATAAAGCACAGGTATTATCATACCTGTTTAGGTCTGACAAAAAGTTCGAGTTTCTTAGACAAACTTAATTGGTTTTCTTATAGTATGATTTTTTTAAAAGCAAATATGCTTCATTATTATTGGCAGTTTTTCACCATATTTCTTTTGAAGCGAGCTTAATTCCGCTGAAGAAGTTCTGTAGCGATCGGCCAAGTGGTGGTCAGAGGGTACTACGGCTGGACTATGTAGTAGATGGATGGATCAAAACTTCCCAACTTGCCTGTCCCAATTTCTTTAGTTTTCCATAACAGATTTGAGAATCAATAGTATGGCCGATTGCAAGTACCTTATAGTCAACGCTTCTCTGCTCGTCCTACCATACAAAGAGGGTACCTACTTTGTATTCGGATCAGAAAGTTCTATTGTTCCGAAACAGGATTTAAAGTGCTGCAGCAATTTTAATAATCTTGCTGATGACTTTGCTATGCTGCCAAAAAAACACAGCAATTACTTTGCTTTGCTTTCCAGCAATCGTATTTTCAAACTTACAAATGCTGGGGCATGCTGTTCCGGCTACGAATGCTTCACATAAACATACAAAAAAAGCTCCCAACCCTCTAAGCAAAGTACCATTTTACTAAAAAAAAAAGTTGGACCATGAAAAAAAAGCTGAAGGAAGCAAAGTATTTCACAGTCCTTGGAGAGAAAAACTTTGAAAAACTGTAAGCAAACAGAAAGCATTTCACAGCAAAGGATTTTCAAGCCGAAGCATTTGCAGCCAGACCAGTATGCTTCTGAAAGCTTTTAAGTAATTTGAAAGCAACAGCATTCACAGCAATTCGAAACAAAAGCTTTGACAGCAAAGTAAGTTTAAAAATATGTGCTTTGCTTTAACTTTACTTTGCTTTCAAACATTGTTCCATAACTCACTTCGGAGTGGAAAGCTAATTGGTACCATGTAACATTTTCGGATCGGAACAACGTGTAACCATTGATATTTGCATTTGAGATTTGAATTTGATTGTCAAATCTGTTAGTTCAAATTTTTAAAGTGTGAGGTATTGGAATTTTAATAATTAAAAAGTTTGTTTTAATTAATTTTAAAATGGTTATATTGAATTATCTACAGGTTGTTTCATATTTAAATGCTATTAAATTAAAAGCTGATTCTATTTTGCTTGTATTAACCTCCAAATTTTGCATCTGGACATATTATTAGTATTTAATGATACTAATTGATGAATTACTTCTTGCAGATTCCAATATCCTTTCTTCTATATCAATGGTTCAAGGTCGACTAGCTGCTTCGTAACCGACCCTGTTTTCCGAATTCTTTGCAATGCTCCTGTGAATACTCTGGCGTCAAATATACGTCTATCAGGAAATTGACGGATGTATACCAAACGTAAGCACACAAAAGTGAACATACAGTCAACGGAATTGATATAAAGACACTCTTGTAGTGTACTTTGGCAATATGCTGCCCTGGAATTTGTTGCTGTAGTCTGAAGTGGCGTACCATGTTTTTAAGCTGACGGCGTCTACTTTATATTTGTTATTCATTAAATTTTGGAAAGTTTGTATGGCAATGCTATCCCAAGCAACCTTCGACCCTTCTTATAGTTGCTGGAGGGTTGTAATTTGTCTGTCGTTGGCGAAAACTCTTCGGACTAGAACTCCCCAAAGATTTTCAATAAGATTCCGATCAGGGTTTAGAGCCATTTATGCCCAAAGAGATGCACTCAAGATTTGTGCACAGGAAAACGAAACTTTCACTCTGCAAAACAGTAATATGGCCAGAACTGCGCTATGGCAGCGAGACTTGGACTATGACCCAGGACTAGAGGAACGAGTGAGAGGAATGTTCTCAGATGCATAATAGGCCCAACCAGAGCGGATGGAATATGGCGAAAAAGATATAACAACGAGTTGTATGAAATTTTTGACGACTCACAACTCTCAACTTTAATAAAAATTAATACACTGAGACTAGCGGGCCACGTAATCCGGATGGAGGAGAATCGTATCCCAAAACGACTCCTCAGAAATTTCGGGAAGTAGGACAGTAGGTAGACCCAGGAGGAGAGAGATAGACTCTGTGACGGCTGACGCAGAGGCAATGCTCAACATCCGGAACTGGAGAGATATGCTGCAAGGGATCGTCAAACTTGGAGAAATACCGTAGAGGAGGCCAAGGCTCGATTTGGGCTCTAGCGCCATTGGATGGATGGATGGAAAAAATGTAAAAAATGTCCCACACTCAAATACCAGTAGGACATTATGGGTGCGGTCAAAAAGTCAACTAAATGCGCATTCCGTGCATCTGGTTGTTCAATGAGCATAAACCATTGCATAAAACTTGCATGTGGCTAGTTTAATTCGACAGTAACTGCCATTCATACGTGCATTTTCGGCATTCAACATCAAGTGGCCGCAGTTTGAGTCTTCGAGTAGTGAAAAACTTGAGAAAAACTTTTTTCGCATAACGTATAGCAACAGTTTCATGCAAAAAATGCGCACTTAGCTGATTTTTTGACTGCACCAATTTATGAACCGGGGTATTTAAAAAAATTGAGGCGTAATGACCGTACAATTTACCGTGGTGTAAGGGACAATGTACTGCCTCGTGTAAGTCCGGCTCAACTTTATAGTAAAGCCACCCTAGAGGAACAAACCCAAAAACGTGCTATGGCCAAGATGATAGGTGTGGCTATTAAATAACGAGACTGACGCTGCTACAGAAGAAGTGCGCATGCGCCAAACGCCAGCAACCAACAGCTGTTATCGTGAAGCCTTCTCTTTCGAATGTAGTGCCTCTCGCTTCTGTAAACAAATCAGTACAGCCGTAGCCTTCGTTCGCATTAGAGTTGTTTTTTTGTTTCGCCGGAAAAATTTTAAGTGTAACAGTAGAGCAACGCATTGTCGCAACACATTCCGCATTGTCTGTTAAGAGGTTTCTAGCCAAATTCAGCATCCCAGTGTTAGACCATCGGCCTTATTCGCCGGATCTTGCGCCGTGCGACTTCTATCTGTTGAAATCTGCATTAAAATTAGATTTGAGTCTGTTCAAGCTGTGAAAGAGAAAGCGGCACGCGTCCTGGAGGAGCTGACAGAAAAAGACTTCTAGCACTGTTTCGAACAATGGAAGATTCGCATGGAGCGTTGTAGGAATAGAGGAGGGGTGTATATTGAAGGTGATAACAAGTAAAAATGTATGAAATAAAAATAAAATGTTTTACAGCGTCAGTCTCGTTATTTAATAGCCACACCTCGTATTACTTCGAATTTTTAAAAATTGAGCATCCTAGTATGAATTTTACGCTCTAGTCTTTTTAATATACTTAATTTTTGTTTAGTTCGAGTTCAATTTAATATTACAAAATCCTTGTCATGGTGCTTGAAGAATATTCGATAAATCAATTGAAAATCATTTTTCCTACTAGGATTTCAGTGCTTTTTTCATCCTAGGCTATTTATAATCTTAAGTTTGAAACATCTCCAAATTTCAATACACTTTAATCCTACACTTTGCTAAAAATGTCAGGTTTATATTGCAAAATTTTACTTTGATGCAAATGTTTTATTTTGAGATAAAACTGGTTGCAAAAGAAATTGGTTGTGATCATGGAACAATGGCAGCATTGATTCAAACAGAGATGCACCAAGGTTGACAAACTTCCTTCCGAAATTAACGATTTGTGTGGATATCTCCAGAAAATCAAACTTTTACAATTGGATACCGCGCAGTGAGATTGGAGTTACCTCACCATAATCAAAGCAGCAACATAATGCTATTCATCAAAACGACATCTTACCCATGACCAACCGCGAAGCATAGAAAAAGTGGCTAAAATCGCGAAACAGTAAAACAATCGAAATCGGCGAACAAAAGCCGAAGTGTTCGGGAATGGATTACCTTTAATTAAAGAATTATTCATGTTCTCACACTAACGAGCCGTGGAGCATAATTAACGAAGTTGAGGCACGACTGGCCATGACATTAGCAAAGGCAACATTGACATTGTACGCCATCGAAGGTAAATCCGAAGAGTTGCAGCCAAATCCGTGCGTTTCCTCATGCAAATTTCATAGATTTGCTTCGCGAAAAGCACATGAACGTGAAATCGGTCGCCATATTTCATTTTTGTATATTGAGCCTTGAGTGTTTGTGGTGTTGTTGTCGTTGGCGAGGGTGGTGGATTTCATTAAGTTTCCAAGTCTTTTTACAAGCGCAAAGGTATTCATCACCAGACCAGAGAATAGCCATTCGACCTTGGCGACTGGAGTGCTGTCATGTTTTCTTTATTTTGAAACTCCTTTTTTATTGGTGAAAAATCCCTTAATTAATCTTCTGTGTAAACGTAACATCGTGTAAGAATCCGGAAACCGCAAATGAAAGTGAGCTTAAGACGGTTCCGGACAAAAAAGGTGAAAAGCGACGCTAAATTGCAGAGCAACGTCTTCAAGTCATGTTCAATTTCTCGAGTTGAGCCCCTGTAAGTGTCCACCTTGGTCTAGCAAGAAGAATGACAACGATGAAGTCATTGTAGGTGAGTTAAGGCTCCATAAAAAAATAAAAGAAATAAAAAGAAACAAACGGAAAGCTGCCCCGAGGACAAACGCTCTGGGGCCGGCCGCCATTCTAGCTGGCAGCGCGGAGCTTGTTGGAAACTTTTTATTTCTGTGGAAATTTGCATCTTTTATAAATGATAGATAAAAGCGACTGAGGCTGAGGTGTAGACTGTGGATTTAGCATAAAACCAGAAAAACTGGACGCGGACTTGGTTCTAGACCTTCTAGGAGCTGTAAATTTTTATTCTGAACGCTTTTTTCTTTTCATTTATTTTGCTCGATTTAATAGCGTTTACCGTTTGATTTATGCTTAAACAGGGTGGTTCTGCGGATACAAGCTCTTAGACTAAGTGGTGGTGAGTGCGCGGTGATTAGACGGCAACCGGATTTAATGGGGGCCTCTTTAGAGATTGTTTTTATTATGGTGCGGGAGTCATTTAATACAGCATTTCACACATATACGCTCGTTAAGTGGCAGTTCGAAAGATTGATTTCTGGTCAATTTGGGGTTTATGTTGTTTTCCAGGATCCAATAAGGTGAATGAAAGTGTGCATTCGAAGGAAAAGTGATAATATACGGGCAATTTGCACGATTCCGATAAAATATCTCATCCTGAATTCCTAGTTTTTCCTTAGTAAAATAATACCACATTAATTCTAGGCTGTGAAGCAAGGTCTAAGCCTTTTGAACCATCTGGGTTATAAACAGTGTTAGAACAAATGCAGTCTCGAGTAAAAGAAAATGGGCGTTCAGCAGGCGACCTACGCCCGCTTGTCCTTTTAAGGGAATATGATAGCCATCGAATTTTTAAGCATTTTTAATGGGAGCACATACGGCCTTACGACGGCCAAACTTGGCCAAAAGATTGAAATGGCCAAAAACTAAGCTCTACGTACACGCGGGTATTTCACGGCAAATTTGATCCACAAAAGAGATAATCTGCACCAAATGTGTTGTTGAATTGTCTTATGGGAAATTGAAAATTTTCGTTTTGTACAATGAATGGTCCTTTCAATATATCCTACAAGATTATCGCTGCACAAAAGGAACGAGGTCCTATCGTGAGTGGACGACAAAATTATACTCGAGCCAATGGATTCTGGGCATTTGGATCGCTCGTGTATGAAAGAAACTTAAAAAGAAACGTCTTGGACTAGTCTCGTAAAATTTTAAATGTTATTTTTTAACAATACTATGCTGTCTGACATGCCCTTCCAAGTTATCAAAAACACATAAACCTTGACGGCTCTACAGTCTCGGCCTTCATCAAATCCCTCCTCCAGATTTCTCTCTGCTCCGCAACATGCAGTTTTTTATGTGGAGCAATTTTGCTGCAGCTGCCTTAACATTGTTTTCCCAACTGCACCAGGGTTTGTCAAACGGTCTGTGGTAGTAAATCAGGGCTTTTTTCGGCTCCCTGGAGTCGTCTATTATTACAACATAATCGGTCCAAGGTAAAAGCAGTAGCTTGGCTGCATAAGTGGTACTCTTGCATAAGTGAATAAGTAGCGGTTTTCAAACCGAGAGGCAAGGACCCCAAGGGAGGGCGCTTATAGCTTGAGGGGGAGGGGCGGAGAATTTTATCCTTTGGACTTTTTTGACTCATGTTTTTTAATTTGTACTGATATTTTATTGTGTCTTTTGTATTATACAACTCATCGCTATTTAGACCAACAACATTGAATATATCTGACATTTTTTTAGCCGATTTAGACAAATGAACTTGATTCTGAAAAGTCATTCAGTACTATTGTAGCCATTAGTCTATTCACATCGAAAAAGCACCCTGAAATTATAGAGCTTAATACCCCGGCTTCACCGGCCGAACTGCGCAAGTTTAAGCAAATTGCCCAACTGAACTTTAAAATAACATCAGTTCGAATACAATTTCATACAACAATACAACAACAATACAACAACAGATCTCAGTTCGCCCAACTGGACTCGAACTGAAGTTAAACGTGAAAGCTCGCCCAAAATTAAGTAAGCAGCTATGGAATAAAGGTGAGTCAGTTTCCAGTTAGCTTTTGCATTTCTAACGAAAAAGCAACAGCAATTTCAAGCACGAACTGAATATGAATTATACTTTAGCCGGTAAAGCGGCTTTTGTGGATTGAACTGAACATTATTGAACTGAGAGCGCTGAAGCTGGGGATGAAGTTGAAAACAAACGTTCAACTGTGAAAACTATGCGTGCTTATGGCAAAAAATATGGGAGAAATTCGGCGCCTTCAGAAAACACAATTCGTACTAATTGTGAAGAATTTCTTTAAGTACGGTTTTGTAGCTACTCAAAGATTGTTGCCAATGCACCAGCCGGGTCATTTGCAATAGGGAAATGCCATCGCAAGGATGATTGATGCCGAGCCGAAATTTCGATGACAGACAAAGCTTATTTTACACTCTCTGGCGGAGTCAATAAACAAAACTGTCTAATTTGGGAAACCCACAGGGCATTAACGAAACACTAATGCACGACGAGAAAGTCGCTGTTTGGGCCGGAGTATGCACCAAAACCAACATCGGACCATTTTTCTTCAAAGTACGAGGAGCCCTCCACGGCATACACTATCGTTTAATGTTGGTGCTTTTAGTCCATGAAAATGGTACTTTAACTTTGTGCACAATCGGAGAGGACCAGGTTTTCTGGGGTTGTGTAGGAGTATGCAGCTGCCAACCACTATCTGGAAAGGTTAAAAGATCGCTGTGAAAAGTGGGTTGACTATAACAGAAGATCATGTTGAAAAATAAAACTACCAAACTTATCAAATTACCATCGTTGTAAATATACTTTTTTTTATTATTATCATGTTTGATATTATATTCTTAACCTCTTCCGCTTTTATGTGTAGGATTCATTTGTATCTGAAGAATCAAAATGTATCTTCCTTCCAAAATGAGTATATTCGTCAGTTTTAAATATAGAATGTTTTGAATTTCATTTGTATAATTAAAATACATATAATGAACGAAAGAATCAATTAATATTTAAGTTTTCGCAATTTTTTACTTTATGATTTAATCAACTTATTATGATGTTCCTGTCGGGTAGATGATTCATACTATGTTTTTAAGAGTATCAAATTTCAAAATTTCATGATAAATTTTGCGATGACTCAACCCGGATTAATATTTGTTTATTAAAGTACTTTTTATACACACACCATATTTTATTACCAACTTGTCAAAATAAGGTTGAACCTGTTTTTTGATTCGCAATTTGGTTGGTTTTTTTGTTTGATAATCCATTTATGAGAAATTAAAAGGTAAAAAGTGTTGATTTTTGTTTGCATGCCGATTTTTATAACTAATATATTTTTGATTTTATAACGATATTTTTCAATTTTTTTTTTTCAATGTGTTCATTTCGACAAACTAAGAGCACAAAAAATGATGTTTGTCAAAGTAATTTATTGCTGGGTTTTTTTGAACATAGCAAATAGTCCTTGGGTCATAAATTATATTTTTTTTTTCCTAATAATGCCTTACAAAACGAATTTTTTCACTTTATACTATTGTAACACTTGACTAAAATATTTAAAATAGAGTTTTATTACTTAAAAAAATTCCAACCTTTGAATTGTCACCTTTATGGGATATTGTAATAAATATGTGATATATTCGACTTTTTTATAGTATCATTATGTAATGCTATTTGGTTCTATGAAGTCAAAGTCATAGATACAACCTCTCAATAAAATTGTTAACCAGTTTTGTTTGCACTTTCAAACAGATTCTAGAAAAATGCAGTGAGTGAAAACAATAATACTTACAGCAGTTTCTACAATTTCCAGCTAACACTCCCAAGTTGCATTGGCTTCCAACTACGTTAGATTTTGAGAATTCTTAGTGAGTGCTATTAGCCAAAATTTATTGTAGACTATATTGTACAGCTGCATATCATTTCTCTTATGTTAAATTAAAGCAGCATTACCAAATTTGTTGGATTTTTCAATTATTATCACAGCCATACCTGTAAATAATTAAAAAAAAAACAAGTATTAAAATTAAATCAAATCCAATTTGTTTGCTTAACAAAATAATAATTCTTTAAAGGAAATAGCGTAAAATAAAAGCTTTTGTCATTATTTAGGAAATAAATGTATACCACTACTATAATTTTCGCTGAGCTGAGTAGCCCACGTATAAAATGCATGTACTAATTCATATAATTGTAATACACTGCGCGACAAAAGTTTGGCCTCAGGTGGAAAAATTAGTAGCAACTAAGGTGATGGAATGAATTCCATGATGATTTTCCGAGATATTGATGATTTGGTTACCAACTCTTACTAATTTTTCTAAGAAGTAAGGTACAATTTGTAAAAAAAATGGGATAAAAGTTTGACCTCACCAGATTTAAAACACCTCTCTTAAGACTAAAAGCGACTAATAACTTGCTTAATCCATCGAAAATTACGCTAGAAAGCTGATACCAGGGCAGAAACGCTGCCAGACACTTGGAGGCCCTGTGCAAAAATGCAGCGAGCCCCACGCAATGTACACTGATTTGTGTGGCCTATTCAATGAAGTAAAAATGCAAATAATGAATTCAAATGATTTGAAATGCCAAAAAATGTCGGTTCGCTTCGTTCGCGAAGCCCCAAACTCCCTGTACTAAGGAGACCAAGAGCCACAACAGAGAGAGAGAGAGAGAGAGAACGGAGTAGGATCCTACGAACAGCGTCAAATTCATCCATGACTCGCAGGGAAATTGGAACTGCTGTCAGAGTTTATGCGTGGTTACGCATGATTCCGAGGATTTCAAAGGGCTCAACAGTTCCACAACGTCGCTGATTCAAGAAAAGCGGCTATTATTACCTAGACACAAGGAAAAACCGCTGAAATTCGCTTGAGCTCACATGGCCTGCAAAGAATAGTAGAATCAAGGAGCCCGTTCTACCTTATTAGAACGGACGGATACCTATATTATTTCCATAATTTATACATGGAAGGAAAACTCTTTTCTGACTCGAAATAATGGAAGGTCAACCATGGATAGATTTTCCAACAAGTCCATGCAGCAGCTCATACCGCTAGGATGGTTCAGGAATGGCTGATCCAGTCCAACGATTCAATACCGACATACACTGTTTATTTATATCTATCGTGCCGTATCAAACGACAAAAAGTAGTTAGACGACTTCTCAATGGAAGGTATCCAATAAAAAATGTCTGTACGGTTCCGATGATCTATTCCTACTTCCGGCAGACATCCACAGACGCGTACAGACATGAACCGTGCAGACAAAATATTCTTTCCGAGAATACTGGTCGGATACGGCCCGTGTCTGTCCACGTCTGCGCGGTCGTGTCACGGTAGATGTGAATACGTTCATGCACACTGTATAAAAGAATATTATTTTGTCTGGCACGGCGCGTGTATGGTGCGCAGGATGTCTGTAAATATGAGCGAACCTTAATACTGATTTAGTCCAACGATTCAATACCGCAAGGCAGTCCCGCGAAAATAGTGAAACAGAAGAAAATACTGATAGTGAAAGTTTCTTTTAGATTTGTTAATAAATAATTTTTTACTTGTAGCTTTGGCAAAATTGTGATAACCGCATTGCAGAGCCTGCCACCATCCTACAGGGGCTTGAAGAATTGGATGGGGCAAAACATGTGTAGGTATTGTAACTTCTCAAAAATTAGTCCTAAAGTGCAATGTAAATTAGGCTATCATCACTCAAAGTCTTAAGTTCCATATTACCTTCTAATGGGGTAAAATTTGAGCTGTTTTAATTTGAACAAATTGTAATGTGATGTGAATACGAAAAAATCAAATTGTAAAGTTAAATAATACACAGAAATAACGAACATATATTGTTTTGTGGATATTGCCAACGAAGTTGATTTACTTTACAAATTGAAATTCCATTGCCGTTTCTTCACTACAGGGTATGACATTCTAGGGCTTGGAACTGACCCAGAATTTAACAGTATCTATTATTCTTTTTTGTAAAAATATTTAAAGTATTTAAGGTGGTTTTGTAAATATTTATAAAACTCTCAGAACCACACAAAATATTCCGTTCGAATTCAGTAATTTGCAGCACAATATTTCGCCCCCGCAAATTTCGTTCTTATTCAATCCAAAGTTATTTCTGGCAGATCAGATAATGGATCTAATACCCCCAATTGAGCACATGCATTGTCAGATTGCTACAGCTGCTATAAAGTCATCGATGCGTCAAGCCGAAATTTATGCAGAATTAAAAGCATATGCTAGATTAATTCTTTACACACTAAGTCATCGAACGCATAATCTTATGTATAATCGTGATCTCCACCTGTACTCATTTCAACGTTTTCCGTTACTGCAACTGATTTGCATACAAGAAAAAGTCCGAGACTATTTTAAAGCGCTAATCTCGGCGCTAATTAAATTCTTATTAACCAATCATGAAACGCAAATAAAACTTATGTTATACTGTTGCGAGTTGCGATCAGCTGACAGGCTCCAACAAAGCACCTCAGCAGATCGCTGCATAATAGCTGCATTACGACACCTCCATCCGCAGGTACCGCCGCTTGCGTTCGGCAGAGCTCCTGAAAAAATTACCGCGCAAGTCCGAGATATTGATCTAAGCGCGATTTTGCCAATTTCGACAGAAACCGAGTGCGCCGTCCGACGCATGACTGATCACGGCGCTAATTGAACCCAAAGAAGAAATGCTTCACCCCAACGACGCCGACGGTCAATTAAGCAACAATAGGTGAGGCAAGGTGTGCAAAAAGCATCCAGCATCCGTGCCCAGTTGCAAGCTTATCTCTATCCATCACTGCTGCTGCTGCCGGCTGCTGTTCGTGGCCGTTCATTGTTCCGCAAGTCCGGTATATCTAGCTTCTATCACCTGACAATTTCCGATACACGCCACCGCTTCTTACTACATTGTTTGTACTGTAGTGCAGTTGTTCGGCGGAAGAGGGCTAAGGTGGTGATGCTGATGCTGACCAATTCAAGATCACGTGTGCAAATTGTCAGCTTTCGCCAATTGGTTGACCATCTGGATTGGGATTGTGGAAGTCAGGGAAATAATTCGCATTTCGTGAATTTCATGGTTGATTACCGGCATTCAAGATCTAGGATTTGGCAATTTTAAGTAGATTGAAAATTTTAGCAAGCATTTCGCAAAATTACTGAAAGAATGTTATTTGTGATTTGGGTTTTAAGTGGTGAAATACATTGCAATAATTTGGTCCAAGGTTTTGGGAATCGAAAGCAATTTTAATCAGTCATTTAATATAAACAGCAGGATCTAGCACGGTCAATTGAATTACCAACTGTCTGTTGAGTTATATATGGTTTTCAATCCTTTGGTTATGGGTTAAGGCGCGACTAGCATTTTGAGAGCTCCTCCAGATAGGGCCCCTATGAGTCGAGAACGACTGCTGCATGTGGAATACCCAATTTGGCCCCCCTGGAGGAAAATCTTTGCCCCTCGATTCCGATTGGTAAAGGGATTCCAAAAAATTGGATATGTAAATAATAACTGCGCCGGTGTCGAAAACTTTATATTTTTAAATCGAATGTCACTTCACCACTACGGTCTTCCAACTGAGTACTAATTACGTCCAATACTGCTTAACCACTGTGATAGAATCAAAACCAGTCTATTTAGTATGTCACCAATATAATTTCCTGAAATATGAAGCAATGCAACAACAAAAACTGGCTTCACCGACCTCAGAACAATATTCACTTCAATCCACATAAGTGGCTAAAGTCCAGTTGTGCTTGAAATTGTTGTTGCTTTTTCGCCGGAAGTCAGAAATGCACAAGCCTATTGGAATGGCATTTCACTATCCCAGTTGCTTACTCTCTTTTGAGCGAGCTTTTACGTTCAACTTCAGTTCGAGACTAGTTGGTCGTCCTAAGGTTATTTTAAAGCTCAGTTCGCCAATTTCCTTGACAGTTCGGCCGGTCAAGGCGGGGTATTTCTTTAAAGCTTTTTAAAAAGCTTTCCGAAGACGTTAGGCAGATATTGCCCCATTTCATTTGAAATAAAGTTTTCCTACTATCCTACTATCATTTGTGAAAGCTGTTATCTGAATTTATCTTGTTCCAATCAAATGATATTCGAATAAATTCGAAGCGTTGCCAACCTAAAAGTTCTCATATTTTGAGAATTGTACTGACTCAAAAGAGAAAAGAGGCGCCTATTACAAACTCATTTTAAAATCGTGTTCTACCCAACACAAGACAAGACCGTCTAGAAAACTATGAACATCTAAAAAATCTGGAATAAGAGAGTTAGGTTAGGTGTTTAAAAATGCACGAAATATTATGTATGATAAATTTAAATAAAATACTGCAACCATAAACTTACATATTGTGAAAGAACGCTATTAACGCTATTATTTATTTTTAAAAATTTATACGTATTTAACATATTCTCAAAATAGTTGCGTCTGTAAAGCGAAAGATACAAAATGTTTGGTGAAAGCCATCAGTCAGCCTTAGTTATACCTTTAGTATGTGTCAGCGGTGAATGCAAATTTTATTACGAAAAGTGGAGCGCTCGTATTGTCAAGTTGATGAAGCGTGCCTTAAAAATGGATCTACAAAACACCAAAGAGTAGAAACCGCATATCCAAGAATTAGCGAAAATCCGTTGGAGCCACTTTAAACATTCACGAATTTATAGAAAAGACATAAACTTAAGTGAAATTGCTGATTAAGTAAAACCATAAAAGATCCCATAAAGCGTGCAAAAATCTATTCTCAACTTATTACCGTTAATTCATAAAATTTCTGGAAAAAAAAAATAATATAAATTTTTTATCTGCGGTTTGATAAAGCCATTAAGCAGCAGCGCCATAAAATTTTCCTTATCTATCAAAACAGCAACGATTCGATGCCTGCCAGAGTCTCGTAATAAGTTAAAAAAATCTGAATATTTCACGTCATTAACAGGAAATAGCCTGCAGGTTCCATTAAAGCGGTTGAGGCTTCCTGAACGGCGGTTGCACTACTTTACGACGTCCCATAACCCGGCAAAAGACAGTAGCCTTTGGGACATCGGCTATTGGGATAGTGTCTTAATTTGGCCGGTAGCTAACAGGAAGTTGGTAGGTGAGTCAAAGAGGAAATTTGCATTGCATCGATCCCGGGGAAGAGTGTCTCTATCGCTGTAGTAGCCTCGTAAAAGATGGCAGAAACATAAAAAGGCCATTAGCTGGATCCCGGGGCTGGTCTGTGCTCCCTTATGTCATCTATAATTTAATAGAAGCCCAAGAAAAAGTGCTTGCAGTAGCAGAACGTTTTATAGTTCATAATTGCACAAGTTGCGCACCCACTTCGTACCGCTAGGCAGGAAGGAGGTGTGAGGCCCAAGTTTTCGGGGGCAGCCAGACATCCGATGTTACTACAAAAGGCAAGGACACAACTCCCAGTCCACCGTCTTCCACATCGAAAGCCTCCTTCGGAAGCTGATTCTGCAACATCGGAACTTATCGAAGGGCAGGACTGAAGTTTTCTTGACGCAGACACTTCGAGGGCTGAAGGAAACTTCCGGGACAGCCAAGAGACTGAAGGGATGCTATCCCCGATGGAGCTACGTGAAAGGCCAAAATATACTATGCGCACTTGCTCGTGTGTCCCTTATCCCTTGCAGCCTTATGCCTTACACTCGACGGAGGCTCAGCCTATAAAAATGCAAATTTAATCGGTCCTCGGTTAGGCCTTCACTGAACAAATTTCTTTTGTGAATTGGTAAGGAGCATCTTTGCGGAAATGTTTTCGAATTTGAATTTTTGTCCCCCCGCCTGCACCCGCTGTGCGCCCCAAGGGCCGGGGGTTGCGAATTCTGATCATAGCAGCATTCTAGCGTTCCGTCTTCTATCTTCTTGTATTTTAAAATGACATTTTTTAGGGAAATATTTCAACAGGTAGCAGAATGGAGCATAGAGGGGGTAGAGATAGGTTGCAGTCGAGCTGAGAGATGAAAGTCTGAATATTTTTCGTATGCAAACCTGAGGTACAAGGCTTTGCCATCTTTTGAATAGGATAAAAAATGAATAGAATACGAAATTATTTTTTTGGATGTATGAATAAATGAATTCCAGATGACATGATTCTGCTTTTTGGAAGAAATTTTCATGTATATATACACATACATATATAATACGAACATATAGCATATAGATGA
Organism: Thereva unica; assembly: GCA_949987705.1. Classification (NCBI taxonomy): domain Eukaryota; kingdom Metazoa; phylum Arthropoda; class Insecta; order Diptera; family Therevidae; genus Thereva; species Thereva unica. The sequence goes on from OX465282.1 coordinate 135,885,604, forward strand.
AAAGAGAAAGGAGCTGCCTAGACTCCATTTAAGTGCAGATTTTTCTGCTACGTGAAGAATTTTCGTATTTGTAATTTATGCTATAAGGACATTTATAGGTTAACTAAGTAACTAAACACGTATTATTCATTTTACTAAAAGCTATTTGACTTGAAAAGAAGATTTTTACCCGATAGCATCCTCTTCACATTTTGATGAAAAATATATATTTTTTTTTTATTAAATATACTTTAACCATAAAATTATAACGCTTTAGCTGTTTACTTATACTGTCCCCATTTTGAAAGATGACCAGAAAAACTGAACCAATATTTATTTATGAGATTTCGAATTCCTCAAAGAGACTGCAATATACTCAAGAATACTCTAGTGATATTCATGGTCTGGTCTGATGCAAGGGAAAATTTAGTTTGCAAAGGATGCGGTTCTTTTACATGTGAGGAAGTGGCTTTTTAAAGTGGTATTACAAAGTTGTAGAGAGAGTGAAGGGAAACAGGGTCAGAGGAAACTAAATTATTATTGCATGATTTCTAGAATTTAGTTTCATTTACAAATATCATGAATGTCATTTTGATGAAACCGTGATGTCCCAATAATTTCTTGGTTAACTGAAATTTAGGTTGTCACATGAAAATAACAGATGAAATTTGTCTGTTACAAAAATCTGATTACACCTTTTACTGACTTCTGAAAAATTGAAACGAACCGTGATTCATTACTAATAATACCTCTCCCAACAAATCTGCAATGCGGGTATAATTTAAGAGATTTTTCAATAGAACAAAACATGCTGGGGAAAGGAAAGAATCCTGGTTCACCGTAACAGGTTACAACAAAAAATTAAGACGTTCAAAAAGGACTACCTGGAGGAAGCTTTGAGAGAGCCAGCAGCCACAGGCAGCTACATACATTAAAAAAGCCCCTCTCCAAAAAATTCGTCAACGAAATGGGCCTTCTAAAAAAAGAAGGTGGTGCATACACCTTGAGTTACTTCTTCCCCTCTCTGAACCTTGAGGTGTCTACCTAGCGAGCACTTTTCAGGGTCAATCCTTCAGGCCGTTTATCCTGGGATGCTAGTACAGTCAACAGACATAGAACCGTCTCAGACCGTTATTCCTGTAGCCTTTCTGTGAACGCCTTCAACTGGGACAAGGTTAGATAAGCAGAGGAGGAGATGACATTTTCCCGCACTCCTTCAGAAGTTCCTCGATCTGATTCTTGACATTCTTATCTGTGTCTTTAGAGCCAGCTTTAATTGGGGATACATTCCAACCTAACCATTGGTGGGATATCTGACCGGCCATGTATGGCTATGGTATCAGCTCCGCAACCTAGGACTGTCTCAAAAGAGGTAGAGTGCTGATTCTGCATGGAATGCGAAAAGACTTCCATACATGTTCTCTGTGATTGACCTGCTCTGATCTGGCTTAGAAGAAGAACGTTTATCAGGGAGCATATAAGCCCCACTCAAGTCCGGTCACTAAAGACCTTCTTGCCTGTCTTTGGAAGACAGACGGTCTTCTCCGTTCCTGGAGTATGTGGACAATATGCCTAACTTGGCCGCGGTTTTAACCACATGGGTTGCCCCGATACTCAGATAATAATATTAAAGGGGCCTCAATCATATTTTAGCCCCAGGTCCCGCAACATGATGTGGTGGGCCTGCTGCTTGTCACAGTAGTCCGAACATTTTCAGCTATTCAGCAAAAAAAAAAATAGAAACAAATTTCCATTATGGATTTAATTTATGCTGGAAACTACTCTTTATGCTAATTCCGGATTACATCTTAAATTTTGGGATCATTTAAACCGTATCATCTCGCCTGCATGCGATAATAACTGATATTAAGACCAGTCTTCCTCTTTTACTTCAGTCCCATCTCTTTATTTAGTTTATTTATTCATTAATGCCTCAGGAATGTAATAACTATGTAATAACCGACGTTTTTAGCATTATTTCCACAAATTATATGCTTCTCTGCGGATATATGATTATCGTCTAAAGTACAAGCACATTAGTGGTATCAAAAACGCTTCCTTGTATGATTTGCACTTAATGATCCTGAAAAAAACAACTATTACATGTTTTACCCAAACACTTTTATCTACAAGCATATAGCTGTGCACAATTTCCTCATTTATATTAAAGCAAGTGCTTGTAGCTCACTTACCTCTAATTAATCTAATTCCAGGTAAAAACACTTTTGTTAAGCTATTGAAGCAAACTAGGTAAGCAACAAAAAAAAAGAATACAGATATCAAAAAGGAAAGAAAACCTGTTTACATTCACTATCAAACCCATGACCTAAAGCTTCTTCTGGCTCTCCTTGAAGAAAAATAGCGAAATGCCAGAAATAAGCTGCTCTTTGCATAGAATCCGAGTGAAACTAGAAGCATTTTGCATTCTTCTACACCTGAGACCGAGTTGACCACAATTAAACAAGGTACACAACTAGTTGCTGGCACGATTATGTGTGGATTTTTTTCCTTCTGCTAATCTACCTACGGAGTATAATGTTTTCGTGATACCATAATTAAAATTGAGTGAAATCGACAACATTACGGTATTTCCTTCAAGACCTGTCGCACACTTTATTCCATGCGATCTGATACTTTACGCGCGCGGTGGTGGTGACGACTCGCGCTAATCGCGACTCTTAATTTGTATAACGCGCGCCACATTGGAATAATTATCGCGCGCGAGAGACCTGCCCGCAGGAATAAGAGCAGCCTGCTTACCGCCATCGCCGCCACCGCGCCACCGGTAGCCCCGAGGCGTGGGTGTGGGTCGAGGATGTATTGGCACCTTTCAAATCATTAACAACAATACGTGGGAGGACTTGGAATGGCATGTTTATTGCTGGGATTTAGGGATCCAGCAAACAGCCCCCCAAGCATATTTCTCTCCTCTCTTTTTGCCGGATATTTATGCAAATCGCATTTTTCCTCTCTCAATGCCAGATTGTAAATTCAAATTTTTATAGGAAGTTATTTCGGCGCTTATAGTTTAGCCAAACAAAAATTTACAATCCCCCCGGGGCGTATTGAGATCGTCCCACTTTCTTCACGCAGATACAAACATCCAAAAAAAAACCATAAAGGTGCTCGTTATAAAGGTGGGCCGCCCTAACCCTTACCTGCCGCATAAAAGCATATGTCGTCATGAATGACATGCAACAGTGTTCTGCGACAAAGCTTAATTCGCGCCGTTAATTTCACATTTCGGTGGGCGCCGAGCACCCTGTAATCACAGAAAAGCTCTTGTAATTAATTAATGTTGCCGTAATCCACAATTGCAGCAGGCAAACAAACTTTCCACCTGGGATTTTCACTCGTAATAATATTTGACCCTGTAATTAAATTTTGCCACACACAAACAAAAAAAAACAACAACAACAACATCCAGACTTGTTTATGTTTCGTTACAGCGCGCTCCCCACAGCTTCAAGAGACGGTGAAGATTGCCAATTGCACCTGGATGGGGAAATATGCGTTTATGGCCCCAACACTCCTCTCGAGGAGCGCAACGTTTTTTCGTAGCAGGAATTTTGCGAAATTTGTAGAGAGATTTTTCATAAGATGCATTTTTTTTTTGGTTAATTTTAGTAATTTAATTTTTTTTGTAGAAATGAAAATGGAACAAAGGTAATGCATAAAGGTAATTTCGTTTGTTGACTTTATTTAAAAATTCATTAAAAAATTCATAACCTTTAGTAAAAAGCTCATATTTCAGAGATGTTTTCTTTGATAAAAAACATTGCAGAGTGCACTAAACCACGGAGCCTTGCAAAATTGTTTTAAGTGGGTATTTCAAATTAATAATATATTTTGTTTCGTTGTCTTTTGCATGACATTTGCTACAATTAAGCCAAGTTTTAATTTAGCTTGCAAAGGGCCAGACACCAATGCTTACAAAACGGAGAAGAAAGATCGCATAAACCCAGATCTGAAGCCAATAGTAGCATAATCCAACAAGATTAATTCGGGCTCCGAGAATAACATTCTACTATTGGGCAAACACATAGAGCAGGTAGTAAATAAAATGAGGAACACCTTGGAAGGCAAAGAATACTTTTCTTGATATACAACAAACATTGCTTCTAAGCTGCATAATCATATCTATACCAAAGAACCTTTTACGTCAAATTTGGATCAGAATACTGAACCTTATATGAAATTAAGTACCACAGGGACCTGTAATAGGGTCAGCCTTACTCGAATTACGCATAAGATTTGCCAATAACTTACAACGGGCGCACACTGACCGTGTTTCAAACATAGTCCTCATAGGCAGATTCTTTTTTTGCTTAAATATCCCGTCGTATGCCCGTTTGTATAGTTCAGTTCTTGGCCATTTAAACCTTGCCTCATGAAGCCGTATATGCTCTCATTAAAAATACTCTACGGCCATTATATGCCCCTTAAAAGGCCAAGCGGCCAGTGTTCGCCCGTTCCCATTTTTTATTTTTACTCAGGACGGCAACATATACGGCTTATTTGGTCAGTAGCAAAATTCAAAAGTAAAAGCCGTAGTATAATAATTTTGCAGACATTATTCATAGAAAACACTCCAAGCTTTCTTATTTAAAAAAACATAATGGTTAACTATGTATTTTTTGGAGAAAAAGGTGAAGGTGACGACATTTTGACTTTGACGACTAATAACTGCGGAAGTTGGTAGGATGGAACACTCGAATTTACAATTTTAGATAGGTGGGAGTATTTTGCATCCTTCTAATGCCTTATTCATGAAAATATGTCATAGTGTTACAAAAATACAGGGTGATATTAGGTATTTCGCCTGAATGAAAAGAAATAGCAATATTAACGCCTTAGCCACAGTTACGGAGTATAGCAACTATGCAGAATTTCAATGCTCATTTTTGTTTTTTTTTTTTTTATGTGAAAGACTAGAGTCTCAGGAAAAGCCCTTTATACTGTTGACAATCTATTTTCTTCGTATAGAGTGCAATGTCGAACAGCAGCTCTAGTCGGGGAGGAAGGAACCGCCATAACCTTCCCGCGATATTTTCAGTCCACCTACTCCCAACCATTACTATCGCGACTCTGATATCGGGGCATCGAGAAACAACTCGCTGGAGTGTTATGCCTCCTGAAACGAGTTGAATCTCTTCAACCAACCGATGACATGCGCTTCTGGTGGAGCGGGGAAGGGCTAAGGAAGGCTATGTCAGAAGGAATCAGGAATGCAAAGAGGGAAGAAGAAAGAAGGAAAGTTATGTAGGCGGGAAATTGGGAAAGGCTAGGACCATGGCACCGCCGGGAATCGAACCCGGGACCTCTGGGGATAGTAGTCAGGCGCCTTACCCCTAGACTACCGAGGCCGATAACCGATAATCTGAGATACTTTTCTTCTGCGCCGGACCTGGGGCATAGGCTGTGGCCGAAATGCATTCCAAGCATGACAATATTGGCACAATTTATCCATTGGACCATTGTGGTGCATCCTATATTCGTGATCTTTATTATAAATGAATGTTTCCATCTTAAAATCGATTCTCATTTTTAAAATTAAAAATTTGGTTTGCTTTTCTTGTAAGGGTGCATCGCGCTATTCAGGTGTTCAGCATCTCTTGAAGTAGAAGTAACTTGCAATCGTACGCAATACGATATACCTCTTTCTCCAAAAAAAGTAGATTAAATTGACATTTCTGTTAGAAAAACCCCAAACTTCGAGTTTGACGACTCATAAATCCAAAAGTTGCTAAAATAGAACCATCATAGACAGGTGGAGAGAATTCTGCGTTCATTGGTACCTATTCATGGTAACAGGTTATACGGTTACAAAAATACAGGGTGAAATGTAAAACTCTTTGCTAAGAACGGACAAAGATTTCGAACTGGACGCCATAGTAACTTATTATTCAGCTCAAAAAGACCTATCCAACTACGTATTACACATAGCTATTGGAGGTGATACCAAAGTCCATATATTTTCTGGCATCCTCCTTTTAGAAATGCAAACAATAAAAATTATTTTGTATGTACTTTTATACAGCAAATTATTGGAACAGGAACGCGACGGGAAAATATTTATGCCGCAATCATTACAACGCGTCTTCGGCAGTATTGTTATGCCGACTCAATTATTCTGCCAAGCCAAAACAAACAAATATTTTTTTATAGATTTATTACACATAAAAGGGAGCCAACTTGTATGTCCCAACTACAGAGGAATAACCTTGCTGAATTTAGCATTTAAAATATTATTGTGTATATCCTGGATACTCGCTAATTGCACCAGTATGAAAGAGTAACTGGAAATTACCAGTGCGGGTTCAGGAAACAAAAGTACACCACTCATCACATATTCGTTTTACGACAGGAAATTGAAAAGACGGAAGACACCTCTTTTTCATTTTCTTTAAGACAGCATATGATCTTGCGCTTCGACCAAAAATTTTCGAAGCGATGATGGAACTGAACTTTCTAGACTAATTAATTCAACTCAGTAAGCCTTCATTGAGTCAAGTGATGAACAGATTGAGAATACAGCGCAATAAATTGGTCCCCTTTGAAACAAACAAAGGCCTCAGTCAAGGAGACTACCTGTCCTGGTTACTATTTAGCATCTTATTCGATTGATCCGGGAGGCAAGCATTGAAACCAGAGGGACAATTCTAAACAAGTCTATCGGCTAATGGCATATGCAAATGATATAGTCATCATAGGGAGGACAATGACTGCAGAAGGGAAGCCTATGTAGCGTTAGAATAAGCAGCATGAAAATCTCGCCCCGCTTTTATGCGGTTTCTTGCGTAGCTTCTTCGCTTTCCCGATTCTGGTCAATTCGGTAAGTAGACCACCCTCCTCCTTTCACATCCTGGACTTGGGACTAGACGACGACGCGACGGCGGGGTTCACCTACTTAGGAACTCCAATAAACAAAGGCAGCAACATTACGATAGAAATAAAAGAAGAATATTGCTGGTGAACAAAACATATTACTGTAGGCTGAAATATGAACATACATATAGTATTACATCAAAAAGAATAAGCAAGACCATCAAATGTTTTACAAAACAGTAATAAAACCAGTGCTGATGTACGGACCCGAAGCATGGGCAGTTACTAGGCATGACGAGCAGGTCCTCGGAAGTTGCGAAAGAAAAATTCTCCGCAGGATCACCGGCGCAGTAAATGAAGAGGGTGTCTGGAGAAGAAGATACAATTACGAATTGTACCAAATATACCAAGAACATTTGGCAACAGAAAGTAGCCCCGTAGGCTTAAGGCTAAATCCGACTAAACCAAAAGAAATGCGGATAAATGCAAACACCATTGAACGGACAGCGCTGAATAGCCGTGACGTGGAACTGGTAGATAAATTCTGCTACCTCGGTAGTATTACCGAAAATGCTGGTGCAGAAGAAGATGTAAATTCCAGAATAAATAAAGCACGAGTCGCATAATGCATGCCTGTTCCGCATATGGAGATCAACACAGATCTCAACTAACCCCAAACTGCGACTGTTCAACTCCAACGTTAAGGCAGTACTTTTGTACGGTTGCGAAACATGGAAAGTAACCCAATTCATCACAGGGCGCAAGTGATGATACAAGTCTTCATCAACAGATGCCTGTGGCGTATACTAATGCCTAATCTCCAATGGCAAAACCAACCACGAACCAACCAACCAAAGTGCTGCTTCCTATTCCCTCTCATTGTAAATTGAATTATCTGTCTCGCTCGTGTTTTGGTCGACATGGGTTAACTTTTCGTATGTGTTAGTTAAACCATTTGAGTTGCCAGAGGAAATTCAGCAACAATTTAGTACAAAAAATTTCAAAAATCAAGTCAAAAATGACGTTAAACTGTAATTACAAATAAATATGACAAATAAAATCGTGAAAATGTCAATTAATTGGAACTGACATTTCACATAAATGACGTTAATTGTATTTGCAATATCCCGCCAAAAAATTTGTCAACAGAAAAGTCTAATCTAGTAATAGTAATAACAAAACAGGCATTTCTGACAATTCACATCTACAGTGATAGAAATGTGTGTGAACACATTTTGTAAGCTAATTCAGCCAACTGGTACGTGGTTGGTTCGTGGTTGGTTTTCTCATTGGAGATTAGGCATAAGAATCCGCTGGCAAAATAGAATTCCTAATGAAGAACTATGGCGCCATGGCGGCCAAGAAAGGATAGACGACCAAATCAGGCGAAGGAAATGGAATTGGCTTGGCCACACCTTGCGACGCGAAAACGAGAACCTAGCCAAGCAGGTCCTTGGTTGGAATTCGCAAGGTTCCCGTCGAGTCGAAAGACCTAGAACACCGAGGAGGAGGATCCTACTAGCAGAGGCCGCAACAACTAGGAGATCCTGGTCGGAGCTGAGAGCTGTCGCGCAAAACAGAGTCCGCTGGAGGGCAACTGTTTCCACCCTATGCCCCATGAGGAATAAGAAGAAGATATATTTTTCCCAGCCTTACTATAAAAGTTAAACTTTTTATTTTACTTTTTTCAGCAGCATTACATTCATTTTTGTTTATGTACAAAAATCCAGACTAATGTTTGTTTACAGTGATTTACAAAATAGAAAATGAATGCTATCCATCAGTTAATAGTCACCATTAGTTCTAATATAACCATAATATACCAAAAAATAAAATCGAATAATGTCAAAAATTAAAACATTATCCTTCGAGCCGGATTTGAACCAGCGACCTATGGATTTCTATTACTCAACAATTCTACAGTCCACCGCTCTACCAACTGAGCTATCGAAGGAATTAAAAGTGGATTTAAGTAAAATTGTTTTAATACAAATAATTATCATTTACCAAAGTCACATGACGTATGTATTAATAAAAATAAATATTTGCGAATTTATTATCAAAATCATCTTTAATGCATTTAAATTCAATTTTCGCACGTCTTTTTATCAGTTAATTTTTTTTTTTTGAATAAATTAATTATGCGATTTTTAATTATTTTCATTTATCATCCTCGTGACATAATCAAAATACATTTTTTTTACGTTTAAAGATAATAAAATGTATGAATTAATTTTGTGATAATGAAAGAGAATGTCACTCGGTCTGCACTTGTTGCTTTATTTTTATCAATTTTTTCAATGCAACTTATTTGATTTAATTCACTTTTAATTCCTTCGATAGCTCAGTTGGTAGAGCGGTGGACTGTAGAGTTGTTGAGTAATAGAAATCCATAGGTCGCTGGTTCAAATCCGGCTCGAAGGACAGTAGTAATTATTTTTTAAAGCCCATATAATTATTTATATTGAGCTGATTTTCGAACTACATATATACATATTATATCACAATAACGTTGCTCTATATTTTTATTTATTTTATAGCAGGCAAATGCCTGAAACATCTAAAAACTTTGGACTAATCGATTGCTGGAGTGACCTGAATAAAACAATTTATTTATTGCATTGTGCATTCCTATTGTGCAATTGGGTATTGTGGTCGTTTTCAAATAGAGTTTAAATAAATCTTTTCAATTTTGCTAATGGAGACATAATTAACAGACAATACTGAAACCATTATTTATTGGCGTGCCACTGAGTAAAAGAACTCCTTAGAATTTGCAGCAATGCTTTACGGCGCTCTAATAGTGTAACTTATTCATAGTTAGCATCTTTTGGAAGAAATTTTATATGCGATCTTGCGTTTGAAGCGAATTCTTTGCGATTTTTTGGGTTTCGACTGGTTTCCAAGACGTCATCCCTAACAGTGTTATCATGGTTGCATGTCGTACTACTAAACCCATGTCTGGGTGCTAGTTATGATGAATTTCATGAAGGTATTTCTATTTTTCCATTTCTTTTTCTGAGGGGCGCCTTTGCGGGCACTGCGACCTATTTCATTTGGTCTATTGTGCCATCCCCGTCATTAAAAACAATCAAGGTTAAGGCTTCTAAGATAGCCTAAAACTAATTTAGGGTTTCTGTCCCAAATTTCCCTGGGAGTAAGGAAGTAACGATGGAGGAGGCTCAATCTATTCCACGCTGTAGCCTCATAGTCGCACAGCAAGCGCTGCGGAGTTTCGGGAGTTGCCCCGCAGAACCGACAGCCAGAATCGGCCACCAGACCTATTTTGTTTACATGGTAGTTAAGCGAAAAGGAGCTCTGTTATCCGACCTCTTGAGATTTAAAAGTTTGCCCGCTTTAGCTTTATCGATTTGTATGAATCTTTTAGCTTGACGAGCACCCTGGAACCTTATCCAGTTATGAAGAAACAGCGGGTCCACCCAATTTTTTATGGCCGATTTTACGTGACAGCCTGCTAAGCTACAGTTAGGTAAACGAAACGCACGCAACGTAAAAGTGGTTTACTTCTAACTTTTTCTCATTAGCGCATTCACCATAGTCTCAAATATCCAAACACAAGCTACATAACAGACACATGCATGACGGAACCCAAGCACGCAACTGCCTGTCAACGAAAATTCGCAATATACACCGCAAGACCTGTGCGCACGCACCTATTTGTTTCTAGCGTTACTGCTGCCCTTACTGGCCAACAGGAGGCGACGGATTGGTTTGGGCCCCACGTTGGGCAGCATTCTCGGAAATGCTGCACAAGTTACGGAAGCTTTGTGTACCATCTCCGCCAATTGTGTTTTAAAATTAAGGCTGTGGTCGATCATCAGTCCAGGATACCTTAAGGCGAGCTGTGAGTGAATGATATGTTCGCATACCTTGATTCTTACGTATACTTGTTTTGCCAGATTGCTGATCAGCGCTATTACAGCTTTGTCACCAGTAAACAGCAGACCAGCGCTTTCAAGCCACGGTTTAACACCTCAGATAGCTACATTCGCGCACAACTCGATCTCATCGAGGCGTAGCCTTAACACATCATGACTCATTGTGATCCACCGAAGAGGTCCTAGGAGACCACAAGTTGTTCTGTACACCGTCGTCGGCCCATCTACCAATTCACAATGAAGTGAACTACCTTTCTTTCCTTTCTACGACAGGTTGTTACCAAATAACAGTTTCGGAGGAGTTGGTGTGCTTGTCTGACTACTTACCAGAACCCAATACGTTCCGCCGGCACTGGGTGGACTTATTTCTCAGACAAAGACAACCGTCCTCGCGAGAATCTCTTTTGGTTTGACATTTTACCATCCATGCCACTGAGTCCTCCTATAAAAGAAGCAATTACAACAACTCTGGTAAATCTATCAACCGATTTTAACCCACTTAAACTTTATCATTATGAATTAACCTTTGACATATCAATTCAAAGTTCAAATTAAAATGTTCAATATTTAAATATCACAGAAGCATGAGTCTGCAGTTCTATTGATAAATTTATGGATAATTAAAACTAATTCTATTTAGACAGCGCTCCAAATTAGCCACGTAAAATAAACCAATTAACCTCAATTTAGTTTCGTATTAAAAAATTGAAAAATTAATTAATCGGCAGCAACTGTCAACAGAATGATATTGATCCCGTTTTGTGTACGTCGTCGATTGATACCCATTCTATCTATGACTGTAAAAGTGTAGTAACCTCTCTATACCACATAGTGAAATACTGCACTTAATATGCACTTTGCACACAATGTAATGGATTTGATGAATGATGCAGTTTATTCACGCCTTTATTCAGTTAAGCTTGAATAGGTTGGAAATGTTTGCCTTACTTACCTTTACGCACGTTATAATTACCTTCTTGGTGACGTTGATTTTTAAAGTTATATGAAGAGAAATTTGAAACCTTTCCGAATTGTCATTTTGATGTATTAACATCTGTTTAGGTTCGAATAGTATAGAATAATATAGTAAATTATGACGGAATTGTAATCTTTTTTTATAAGATAACGCTGTGTCTACCTACTCGGAATGTGAACTCCATGTGTCATTCTGTATGGTAACAACAGTTGCTTATGGCTTTGTTAGATATTTTACCAATTTTGAAAAAGGCGACAGTCGGGAATGCAAGAATTATTGCGTCCTTTCGATCGTCGGCAAAGTATTTATGAAAATCATACAATCGATGCTACAGAAACATCGACGGCAAACGAGTTGGAAAGAACAAGCTTGAGTTAGACCACATCGAGGATGCATCAATCAAATATTCGCTCTCCATCAGCTAATGGGAGAACTGTGGTCGTTTTCATCGATTTTAAATCCGCTTTCGATTGCATCAATTGGAACAGCTTGTGGAGAGGCCTGGAAACCGAACACGTGCCACTGAAAATCATCCAACTCCTCCAAGCGTCGTACCATGGCTCAACTAGCAGCATTCCTATTCGAAGCGACTCATATGTATGGCCGTAGCGCGAAGCCGCTCGAATACGCTTCCAGTGGACGACCAGCCTTATCCGAGGAATCCTCGATTCAAACGGATGTCCGACAGAGGTATTCGATAGCGCCGAAGTCGCCAAAAATCGTCGAGAATGGAAACGAATCGTGAATAGAGTTTGAGCGGCACTGACAGCAGCTTATCCGTTGCGAGGACGCGCCGCTCGGACCACCAGCTAACCGTTTCATGAATCGCATTCGAGAATTTTATATACACTTGCGTCCAGCAGGTTACTAAAATAGGATCGTTTAGCTGAACAAATTCACGATGCTGTCCACAAATTCACGGCTGTGGCTTGGATTTTTGCGCCCGGTGCAGTATGCCCTATTACGTCCCCATCATCTGTTCCAGTTTAAATTTATTTTTAAGTCTTGATTTCTGAAATTGCGACCGGTGGAAGTGGACCATTTGAAAGCGCTGGCATTGCCTGTGCCCAAGGAGGTTTTACTTCGCGATCTTACTTTTGTGCCGGCAGTACTTGCATTTTAGCTTTACAAAATTCCCCCGCTAAGGCTGTTTATTTAATCTTCGTACCGCTTAAGCTTCTGGTAGATGGTCTTCAGCCACAATTTTTCATACATCTACTAACGGGTGTTGTTCAAATCCATCAATTATTGCAATCACCCTAACTTTTCAACATCACACATGTCCATATTCCATAATTTTTTTTTCGCATTCGAACAATTGTCCTAACTAGGGTTAATTTCCATCATGGATTTCTGATTACTGATTGTGGTGGAACTTGAAACACGCCCTAATCTCATCATCTGCTCCAGTATGTTTTACGTTGTACTTCACTACCTGTTTCCAGCACATTATTGGGCTCCGCAAATCTATAGACCTATATTACACTGGAATCTATTATCTACCTATAATAGAACTGCATGTATTAATTTCAACTGTATAATCCTGTATAGAATAAAACCAGCCCACATAAAACATAGAAGGTACTTGCAAGAACTTCAGAACAGAGGCGATCCATGTGTCTCTAGACGAATTTGGGATTTATAATAGTACGACTAGTACGAATTACAAATCAACAACTATGGAAACGATAGACGACGAGATCAGACAAACGAAATGGAATTGGATTGGCTACACCTTGCGAAAGACAAAAGACACAAACACTTTTTGCAGATCCTTTTATACATGAAAATGGAGGAACTTAAATTTTGAAATTGCCCCCGGTGCAAGTGGACCATTTGCACCTATGAAAACGCCGCTCCTGCTAATAGCGTGCTCTTTTGTACAACTTGCGCATTTCCGCATTATCTGTCTTTTTATATCGATGATACAGGAAGTTCCTTTCAGTTATTGAGATATGTACTTCACGTGTTAGCCAACGACCATAGTCGTAAAATGCTTGGGGTTTTTCATTTATATTATTGGTTGAGTAGACAGGGTCCTAATATAACTCTCGACGCGCAGTCTCAAGTTGCTGCAAATGGATGCTTTTGAAGTCACGGAATGATACTATCTGTAACTGAGGAACAGGCCGGCAGTGCATTTTGTAGGACAAGAAAAGCAAATCATGATAAACAATGAGCTAATTTTGCTTTGAAACAAGATTTTCTAAATGTCATCGATCAGAAAATAATCCAGCTAAGATGGAACCGTTGCATTAAAGTAGGTAGGTATGCAATTAAGGATTCCCAAATTATGCAGGTGACAAAGATAACTAGAATTGTTTAGAGAGGTTCTGGTTTTTAAAGAATTAGTATTAAATTCATCGTAAGTAATAACACGGCGGTGCTTTTTGGTAAGCATGTAAAAGGCAATATTGAGCTCATTAACGTTATCAAGGCTAAAACTACTAGGCGGACGGTAAATACCAATTACAATTGCCTTTTCTACACCATTATTTAATTCGATATCCAAGTATTGGGCATTCTGACAACATGTCACGCCACCACCAGCTCAAATTCGCTCGAGAAAGGACTCAGTTTCTATTGAGCACAGCTTTCAATAAAATATTGTTAAACATAATTTCTAAAACAAATTAGAAAAATTACCGAATTTTGTTTGAATTTTTTTCTTGTTACTAGCTGGGATTCTCTAATCAAATAAAAAAAAACAAGCTAAATTGGTGCAATAGAAACTGACTCCTTTTTCGAGCGAATTTGAAACGCGCCTAGCATTCCTGGCGTCGTCGCCGAGTTAGCAATTTTTCTGGAAAAAACGCCTTAGTTGCAGTTTTTTGCCAAAAATCTTTAAAAAATTAAAAACCATAAAAAAAATATAAAAACCCGAATTTTAATGATTGGATATTGTAAAGAGAGTCTTAGAGCATACGTGAAAAAATCAAGACCAACATGGGAGATTTTCTTTTGGGGCAGTAACAAATTTAACTTTTAAAATTCACTTAATTGCAAAATCCATTATGCAAGAACTATTTGACCGACAGTGATCGGGGTTTGGATATAAGTTAAGCATGCTTTTAACTATCTAATTCCAAAATTAAATTGTAAAATAATCTCTTCTTTCCTTGTGATAACTTTAAAGTGAGGTACTTTTTTTCGCAGTGCAAAATTCAAATTTCAAAAATCCACCTTAGCAAATCCAATAACGAACAAAAAATGTTCAACAAATTTTTCGCCTAGAAACCTTCGTTAAGAGATATTTAACAAGAAAGGTCAAAAAACAGGGAAATTTTAGTGAATTCTTCAGTTTTTGGGCTACCACAAATTTTCCTGGGAGTTTCATGCTTGCGCATCCCCTAGATATTGTTGGGGGTTTCATTTCCGATTCCACCAAAAAAGTCCGTTACATCATGCCAAAACCACTGGAAATGCTCCAGCGCCCGGACTATACTCCTAGAACGCTTTTGAACAAAAACGTATTTACCCTTGCAATAACATGGTACGTGGAACTGGTGTAGGAACGGGAGCGCTGTAAGCTTTTTAAGGAGCGCTCAAACATGGCTGTTGGAGCACTCCATTTCCCCGGGATGCAATATATCACTCTTGTTTCTAAAGCGTCTTGCATTCATTCATACGACATTCAGACCATCTTCACGCGATGTGAAAATTGTTCTTATTTTTTCCAGTGGGGAAACGCTAGCCACCATCTTAAACGAAGAACAAGTATCCACATCGAAGATCCAGCAAGATCAATAATTCCGTGAAAGCTAATGAGAAATAAAAAGAGAAAAAATAGCTTGGAGAATTTAAGCGAAAGAAAAGAATAGAGAACATAAGCAAGAAAAAATAAGTAATTCTAAACTTAAAATTAAAAGCTATTATATGACTTTAAAATAACAATACTCATTCGATACAGTACAGCAACTTAAATCAAAAATGTTTGATACAGATTTCGGCCACGCATTAATAAATTGTTCTCCTAAAGAAATTGCAATCTTTCTCGAATTGTTTTATCTGATACTAAATCTGTTTATTCAGATAAAAATCAAAAACCCAAAAAACCAATTTAAAAAAAAAAGGTTTATTCGTTCTTTGAACCATATGATCACCACCCACATATCTCACAATTCTTTTAATCTTCAAATTTCTTCCATCTTCGCGAAAATATATCACCCACTCTCACAAGCACGTGCTATCAATATTAATTCTTTCACACCAACTGGGGCGCAGTCAATCGATAATTGACAGTAAATGGAATTGGTTTTCCCCAATTTCGAAAACTACGAATTAATCAGGCGTTCGATGACTTTCGAGGTTTTCGTTCGTAACCCTATTGCGCATAGTCAGTGTTGTTCGGGGCGCTGTTGTCACAACAGTTTGGGCCTTTTAAAATATTATTAGAATATAGATTAATGCAGCGTGTGATTTTTTTCTGTGTGTATACGTTGACAAATATTTACAAATCAACCTTGATCTCAAAAGTAATAATTCAGAAATAATATAAATACATTGTGTTGCAAGAATTGCCCGAATAAATAATATCTAAATACTTCGTCGCCATGTCGTCGTCTTACATAAATCCGACAAGTAAAAACAATCAACGACAAAATAAATCAATTCTGAGCGGTTTTTTTTGTGAATAAAATGCCGCGATTACAAAACGTCTTAATAACGAGCTTCGGACAATAAAAAAACATTAAATTGCCCTGGAAAATCTTTGGTTTACTTTCACTTTGGGCATGGCGCCACACCTCTAAAACCGAGCTTTTGCACAAATATTTTATCACAAGCAAAATTCACTTTTCATCCTGACTTTTTCCCCCGAAACATATTTTCTGGCTGGCTGCGTCGATTTCATGCTAGAAGACGCCAGGTGTAAGCCGTGAGATTTCTGGCTCCGGTGGAGTATCTACAGGAAATGGAGATATGCAGACGACAATTGCGGATAAACTGGCTGCGGCTGGTTATTATTGGATATCATCTTGGGGTAAATCTTTGAAACAAGCCCGCCGACCGCTCACCATTTTTAATTTACCATTCCTATTATCGATCCAAGCCGCTGCCGCCACTACACCAGCACCGGGTCAGGTAAATTTACCTGCCATTAGCCCAATCATAGCCTTGCGCAATTCGCCATGATGTACCCAATTCGCCGCGCGGCGGTATCAATTTAATGCAGAAAACTGGGCTGCTTGCAGCATAAATTTTTTCTGTTTCTCGTTTCGTTTTTTTCCAACAAACAGCCGCGAAAAGTGAATTCGGTTTCGGTTGGAATTAAGTTAGACCTTGAGACCTCTGGCTTCAAAGACTACACGATTTAACATAGCTCTCAGGTTTTCTAACGCAATCATCGAGTTAGCGCTGACCTTACCTGATCAGGTATATTACAGAAATAATCGCCTCTGGTGAGAGAGATGATATCAAAATGATCTCAAAGATTTGTCCATCTGCTGTCGGACGATACGAACCTGAAAATATAAGAAGAAGAAACTCAGGTCATTTTTGGGTAAACTTGATCGTGGGGAGTCAGTTGGTTGGGATTGTGGTTTATGGTTTGAGTTGGATGATGGGAAACTTTAGAAAAATTGATTATTTTTGGGTACGGATATGAATAGGAATTTAAATAAAGGCCTTGGTGATTATTTTCTTATCGGATGACATTTAGGTTTATTTTTAGGTCATTCAAATCTGGCGAAGTCACGTGCTCCTTTAGAAATGATATCATACAAATCACGTGTTCAATGGTAATAGCATAGACTTAACTATTTGTAGTATAGTTAAGTCTGGGGTAATAGTATTCTCAATAGCAGTAATCAAATGGCGTGATTATAGATTACTTTGAACGAAATGCACTATGATTGTTAAATTGCAATATTAGCTAGTTGACCTTAGTCGTTCAATGAGCTGGGGTTAACGATATCATGTAAGAGCTAAGGCTGGAAAAATACCGATTTTTAATAACTGTAAAAGCGATAGATTTAATTATGCACAGTTTGTTTTACAGGATCAATTTAACTATTAGAAAAACTAGATATTCTTCTCAGGGCGCATCTCATCAATGCATTGACACGTGATCAAGAATTATATAAGTGAAAAGAACTGTGAATGAAGGTCTTTTGAGCTACAGTTTTTTTTTTTTTGTTCAATAATAAAAAACAAAACTACTACAAATAAATAATTTTCTTCAATTTTTAGAATGTCAATAACAACATTATCTCAAATAAAATTTAATAAGTAATCCCAGGTCCAGTGGCGACCATTTCTTGTGATTTCAATAATATTTCAACCGAAGTAGACACCTATTTGGTAAGTCTGCTTTGGTTCCTTTAGACTCCCTGGACATCTTCAAACCTTTTAATAGAGTATACCACCCTGCCTTGTAGTTTATAGTTACTACAAGCTTTGATATTGACTCAGCTCTACTGAACTGCAGAAATTTTACTACCCGCTCTTTCCATTTACATATGTATATGGTCTGACTCAAGGACATAAAACGCATACCTTGATTTGGGTCGAAAAAATCATGTCGAAGGCCCCTAAAACGAAGAACTGCATTTTTTTCAATAAAATCTGCAATACCTTCCTATCTGTATCAGTGGCTGACCTATCTGTTAATATCCTAGGCATGACATTAACATTCGCCAAATAAGCATCTCAGTGCTGAGGATTGCTTTAGAGATGCAAATTCCTCCTTTAATTCTTCAGCCCAGGCTGTAACGTACAAATTTTACTTTCGGTTTTGTTGAAATACAACTCCCTATATAGGGCTGGGGCTTTGAAAACCACTCTAGGGTTAAATGTAGAAAAAAATAAGGCCTTGAAGTCGATGAGGACATCATTCTCTACACCATCGACCCCTTAAGCCACGGTACAAACAGAGCTGGCCTACCGGCTGGCTACGCTTGCTGTGAATATTGCCAAACCAGCACCAGCACCCGCATGATTTTGGTTTACCCTACTACGGCGTCAACTCCGTAATCGCCCGCAAACCTCTGAAAGTTGCCCCCAACACCACGGCTAGGATGGATCTTGGGGAATTACCTAGCATCACTACCCTAGTTGCTCTCAACATCGAGGCTGGTTTCATATTGACATGGACTATAGAAAAGACCTACTCCTCCAGAATAAAATAGCGAAAAACTTACTGCTTTAACACAAACCACTATACCACAGCCTAACGTACTGCTAGAACAGGCGACATGAAAAAGCTAACACCGTCACAGCTACGCGGATTTATAGGAATGCCGGAGGAAGCAATGAATATACCGACCAAGCACCCCTAATAGCAAAAACACAACCTCCTCCCTGACTGGTGGACCCAAAACACACAGATCTCACCCTGAACTAATACCATAAGGCCCATTTTATACAATGTAACACGAAATGGTCCACTAATATGGTTTGTAGTGGACGGTGGACCTACCTGGCCGAAAGCCACATTGATAACTATCTACATATTATGGCTGGCTTCTGCCATGGGTACATATTTTTGTACAAAATAGTAGACAGTGGGGCTAATCGCGAGAGTCGATTGTGGTAGAATAGACTCGACTTTCTTCTAGTCTACTGTGGAAAGAAATGGTATCGCGTAAAGCAGTAGACTTTGGAAAATAGGGTTGTCATTTGAAACAACAATTTTCTATTGTGAAATCTATTTTCAATATTTTTCAGTTGTTAGTTTTAGTGATTTTTAGGAGTTATTTTATAATTAAGAATTAATAAATAAATAAATGAGTTTTATTTGGTTTGACGTTTTTGAGGACGAAATGGATGAAATTCGTCGAAATAATATAGTTTCAACACTTCGTAGAAGAAGAAGTTTGAGAATGGCATCAGATCCTCTAGCTATGGATGGTAGATTGTGCCCACCTTACGTCGGCCTCACTTTTTCTACACATTCCCTTGGCTATTAAGGGATTATCTTCCATTAGGGCAACTGTTGCTTGTTACTGAAATTCTTTGTCCTAAGAATTAAAAGATTAATTTTATAGATTAATTTCTTAAAATTATACTACATTCTCCAAAAGCTTTGAAATTAGATCTTCTTAAAATCTTTTATATTACTTATCTTATGTCTTTATTTTCCATTTTTAAGGTCTTAAAAAAACACCGAGCAAAGCAAAAATTGATAGAACTTGCAAGTCATGTAAATATTTGTAATAGATTTGATGGTTCGATATTGTAGAAAAATTTCTATTGCAGTAGACTTTTGTGTTACGAACTATAGACTTTGAGTCTAATCGACTTTGAGTCTAATCGACTGGAAAATAGACTCTCGCGATAAACCTCAGTATTTTATATGCTGAGTTGAGGAGGGTTATACCCTTATAGTTCCAACATACGAGTTAATATCCTTTTTTACGCAGGGGGCATATCACACCTTCCGTCCATTCAAGTGCGAAATTTCTCTAACGCCAGATCGATTTTTAAGCTTATAAAATGCATTCCTTAATCCTTGGCCCCCAAGGCTTTATTGTTTTTGAGGTTCGTCATAGCTTATTGAACGTCGTCCGTTGTAACAACATCACTTTCATTAGCAGCACCAGTATCACTCTCATTATCGGTTGGTGCGTTTCTATTGGGTTGATTAAGATCTCTTTCACTTTCATTTTCGTCATCTCTATTCAGTAGCTCATTAAAATACTCTCCTTGTACACTGACGCATGAAAATCAGACGCTGAAACGTGGCATCGCACGCACAGGGACCCCCATCGAAGTAGGTAGGTTACCTGACGGTACCAGCGCCTACTTTGGCAGGCTCTACGCAAATTGGGAAGCGTTAGACTGGGCCAATAGATCACGTGTTTACCTTGCCATCTACTCAGATTCCTTGGCCGCTTTAAAGCACATATTTTCCTCAACCTAATCTCGGGCTCTAAGATGTCAGATAATATCCAAAGTTAATATATGTTTTAGAATAAATACATTGCTACGTTTATGTTGGTCTATATATTGCAAAGCTCTTCTTAGACATATTATGATTTCTGACGAATTCTAGCTTCACTCGATATCTTTGCATTGTTTAGAAATCAATTAAATTATTCACAAATACTTAATTAATTGTTAGCATGTAAGCAAAATTCACACAACATTCTATGTTAACTTCATGCTACAACCATACTTTTCCGAATATTGTTACCACGTAGACGTATTTTCATTAGCGTCCTTGATATCAATTATTAAATATTTTGAACTAATTCTAATGTATATCAATTCTGCTTTACTTCTGCTTGACACCACGCAAGTTTCAAATCTTGTCAACTAATTCTTGGAACTATGAATTATATGGCAGCTAGGAATGTCATCTACCGAGGGATTTCCTCCTATAAACTCTTCAAGTATTTTAGTAATCTCTGGAATTAGAAACTTAACGTTATTGAATTTTGATCAAACGTTGATTTCCAGTATTCTATCCCGCTGCCACTTTCTAATTGCTTTCTATTTTTCTTCCAAGGCAAAAAATTTAATGGTTTATGCGATCTCTTCTTTCAAATTCTATTATTTTTCATGTTTCAACTAAAGATTTTGCAGCTACAAATCAAATACCATTCGATTCTGTCCATATTATTTGGTGTACTAAGCAAAAGTAATTTTCATCTCGCTAGCATTAGTTCCCTATGGGTTAATGCAAGGACCAATTTTAAATTTTGATACTTCATCACTAAGTTACTAAAATTACAAAAGAAAACCTTTGGCATTTTATTGATTTTCATAATCTTATATACCAGGAAATGCATTTAAAGACTGCATTTATAGAAATGTATGGACTTTGCTACCACCTCCAATAGCAATGTGTAATACGTCGTTGGATAGGCCTTTTTTGACCTAAATACATACATACATATAAGTTACTATGGCGCCTAGTTCGAAATCTTTGACGGTTCTGAGTAATACGGTCCGGTACAGGAATTACAAACTAAATGACCCAGAGTTTATTTGCCGATTCGTCCCTCTCAAGTGCCAAATAAGACGCAGTATTTGCAAAAGGCGCCGCCTTCTTTCCCCCGAGTATGCCAGCACGGTTTTTCTTTGCAGCCAAGATCGTGTTGAACCGGGTGGGTAATCAAACAAACACAGACCCCGTCCCAAAGGTTATTAAGTATTTTAGCTGAAAGGAAAAAGGGAGGCCTTTTCATTCCGAATAGGACCGACCGACGGACAGAATTTCGTGTGGAGTTCCGCAAGGCTGCGTTCTGGGCCCTCTCCTGGGGATCACAATGTGTAATGTTGTATTGGGGCTACGCCTCCCAAAAGGAGTAGCTGCGATCGGAATCGCGGATGATAGAAGTAGTATTCGTAGTAGGACGACGTTTCCATGAGATAGAGGTATGGGCGAACCAAGAGATCTGTCAGATTAAAGCGTGTGGGCTGGAAGCGGTTTGACGCTTGCTGAGCAAAAAAACTGAAGCTGTGGAAACGGAGGAGACCAGTGTTCTCAGAGATCAAGATATGGCACCAGATCATTGAGTCATAACCCGTCCAAAGGTGTTTTGCAGTGGTGATCGACCGCAGGCTAAACTTTAAAGCACACTTGGAGGGCATGGCGAGTAAAGCGTCCGATATTTGTGAAGCATTTCCAAGATTGCTGCCCAAAGCTCGGGGTCTCTCCTGATGGCGAGGATAGTTAGCTCAGTCCTCCTATACGCAGGGCTAATGTGACCAGCAGCGTTGAACAAGAGGGCTAAAGGCAGAAAATGGAGGGCCGCATACAGCCAGATGCGTTCGGAAATACAGGACCAAGTGCAACGATGTGGCGCGCGTGATTGTGGGGAAGGCCCGAATAGACATACTGACGAGAGAAGGCATGCGTCTTTATGATCCAGAATATGTTAGAAGGGAGCCAAATTCAATGCGGCGGGAGATGACACACGGCGAGTTTGTACCGAAACGTGAAGGGAAGTTTGACGAGTTGTTAAGGGAGTTGAGGCGACGAGTTACGAAGGAGCGAGGGGAAGTGTATTATTACCTCACGCAGCTCTTGAATGGATATGAAAGGATAATGAAAAACCTCGATCTTTTCGAGCACGATGACTCACCGCTGTGCTCAGCATGCTCACGTATCGAGGATAATGCAAAGCACGTCTTCGTTAATTGAGGTTCGACGAATATACGGCGTCAAACTCGGCGAACATTATCCCCGCATTCTATAAGTAGTCACAAGTCACAACGCAATCACAAGTGTGTGGTGAGTTTCAAATTAAAGGCCTATAATGAATGCAAAGTAACGTAGAAGCGAATTAGAAGTGAATTAGACGTAACTTCTGTCAACAATGACATAGAAAGAAAAATAAGAGATTCATAAGAAATAATCGTTACAGCTGGTGACTTATGACTGGTACAATTTTAAAAATAAAAAGATCATGTTACACATTTTGTTACTCTCAAGTTCCGGGTGGGTATTTTCCCACCCGAAATTTCCCGGATGGGTACTGCTACCCACCATACCCACATTATCCGCTGGCTATGTGCTGCATATAATATCTAATATTGGGCATTCAATATTAATTCAAATTAAGGCAACGAGAGATGAGGTTACATTATAAAAATGCGTAACATTATAAAAATCTCTCGAGCTCTAGAAGCATAATTTTATATGAGTGCATGCTGTTCAAAATTATACCATTAACACAAGCAATGGACTGCTAACAATAAGTTTGCTCAATTTCAACTCCCAATTATCACTTCCATTCCACGGTAACGCCAAAACCAGATCTAAAGCACCGCTGCTTGGGGTGAACTTTATAAATACCTTTATAATTACACCTTTATCTGAGATTATAACAGATTTTTAGGTCAGCAAACTATCCATAAATCTTGTTCTTTAACGCAAACTGAAAAAATTTGGACTAACATTAAAAAAAATATTTTCTGTTTCTTGGAATTTTTTTCACCACAGGTAAATTACGATCATTCTTTTGTTACCTGGATCTGATTTGGTGCTCTAACACCAACAATTCTAACGGATTTAAATGCGTAAAGAAAACAATTCGCATTAAGATGATATTAGAGGAATTAAAAAAGAGCCGAGCAAATTGTGGAAACAATGCCCTAAGACCCTTACTGTTACAGGTAAAGGTCAATGTCTCCAGCATACCACTGTTTTCTCTCCCTTTCGAACAATGAAAATCATTTCAGGTGCAATTATCACGATGAAATTATTATTTTACGCGAGCAGTTTCGTTGTGGCGTTATTAACAATAATTCAATGTCGGAGGCCAAAAATATGCAGATTTGTTTATGGGCTTTGTAGCATGCAGCCTTGACGTTGTGCATGGCACATATAGTGCCAGATTATGCGGTGTGTTGTCCAACTTTAGTTTTCTCACAGCTCGGACATTTGAATGCCGCCGACGTGACAGATTCGTGTTTGTTTTCTCAGATTTTGGTTTGTTTACCTGCTTCTGGGGCTGAAACGATTTGGGCTAATTTACTATTGAAACAGTATTTTGCTCGAGTTCTGCTCCATATGACATTTGAAACGATTTATATGAGATAACAGAAAAAGTCATGTTCGAAGCTGGAAAAAGAGTAAATGTTTTCATTGTTCTAAACTTTTACAGATAATGGTGCAGCAGAAGCGGTGTTTTATTACATTTGTGCTTAGATAAAATATTTTTGTGGTCTTTAGTTTACCAAAGCGCCGAATTTCTAGCGTCCATGTGCAATAAATTCTGAGATAAAAATCACACACACAAAAGTTCATCATAATTTGTCGTCTTTCTAGTTTTTTTATAATTGTTGGTTGTAGGTGAAAGCGGCAACCTCAGGAACACAATAACCGTTAAAAGGTGCCATTTCATAGTCACATTTGTCAAAAATTGTTTATATAAGTTTAAGGCAGTATACGAGGACTAGGAGGAGGAGTTTAGAACCACTCTATCAGATCCAAATAAAGGATTTTCATGTGGGGCAGCTGAGCTTCGAAACCTCTCTAGTCTTGTAAGAAAAGGTTCCCAAAAGCATAGTGATGCTAACTAGAACTGGGTAACTGCAAAAAAAATGTTCGGCTGTCCTCAGGCTTGTCCCTTCACAGAGCTACGTCGTCGTGTTGTATGATAAATCTGGCTGCATGTTCCCCAGTTGGCCACTATCCTGTTATGATCGACCTTGCCGGCACCATCTATGATTTCTGATTTCCGGCCGGTCTAGTCTTGATGAATGATATTAAACACTTCCACCTCGAACTTGGTATTGCAAGTAAGTGTCCCATGTGATGATTTGTGTGCATACAAAATTGCTTCCTATTCATAGAATGATCTTTGCCAGTATCTCTCCTTGGACGGTATTGGCAGAATTAGGCCAAAGAGTTAGTAGTTTGGAGTTTTAACGCAGGGGTGACATTTTCCACGACTATGATCTATGAACACCCTACACCACCCGACTTTTTGGAACCATCTGTATACAAGTATAGTTCAAGTCTGGGAAGATTTGTCTGAGACATACGTACATATTTGAATTTATGATTCCTTACCATTATGTCGGAAGGCCCTTCTAGCATTCCATATGGTAAAGACCGTAGTGCATTTCTGAGCTTATAAATCTTCTCTAGCTAGCACCCCACTTCACATAACTTGAGGGCCATGCAGGTTTTTCGCTGCATGTTGTGTAGATCAGGTGGCAGTAGAGCGAGAATTTCGTTCATTGCTTGTGTAAAGGCTCTAAACAGACCCCTCTTAACTCTGTGATACCATTCCTTATACTTGGCGTTGCCAGCAAAATGAGGATGTGTAGAGCCAACGCATGATACATGAAAAGTAGAATTTTTACTCAGACGTACCGTGCCTGTTTCAGGTGAAACACAGATGTTTTGACGTTATGCGTGCCTGTTTCAAGCTAAAAACGGGTGAGTCTTATTTTTACTCGCGAAGCTGAACACGAGAAAGATAATTCAGTTCCTCCAGGCTCAAAACCTGGCGGTTCCAATAGTTGACTGGGCGACAAGAAGAAAGAGAAGCACGGAGTAAGATTCTATGCGTTACATAATATTTGGTTATCAGGATGTCTAACGTTAAGGCTATCAAGACCAATGAATGCTGGTCGATCTCTCTGTTCTTAAGATTTACCATATACACTACAGTATCTCATATAAAATATTAAACTGAATATTAAACCGATTTATGAAGCCAACAAGAGTGCAAACATGTCCCATATTATAGGCCCTACATGATATTGAAATTTTTATGAAACTTGCATGTTAGTTACATTATTTAACAAAATTAATAAACAAAAGATAGTAGTTAAATGAAGATAGTATGTATTTATATAATTTAGTAGCACATGCTTTAAAACGCCTTAAGTAACAGCAATTATTCAATACTACTTGAATAGTCAATTTTTTGTATTCTACAAGACTACGTCTACTTAAAATTCCCCAAATCGAGTTAACAGAGCCACTAACATCTTTCACATGACATGAGGAATTATACGAAATTCGAGGTTTTTAAAAAAATTAACACTGTATGAGTATCTACCTCTGGTCAGATATTGTCTAGTATTAGCCATATGACGATAGTGTGACCTAGATCGAGTAAAAAATTAAATCAGTGGTTAAAATGTAACAAGGAATCACTGTTTACAAAAATTTGTTATTCTAATGAATATTTCATCAATGGTATTTTATTTTCTAATGGTGGAAAAGAACATACAACGTCTATGATCACTTCACATGTTTGCAATATATACCACCGTACTACAGGGAAAAAATCCATTCTTATTCGTTTGCACTTTTTTGAGCTCCGATTTTTTCTGATTTTAATGGTTTTTTCGTTTTTTCGTGGCACCCTCAGTTTTTTTGTTATTAACAAAAAATGGTTTTTACTTTTATTTGATATAATCGAATATTTTTCGAATATTCGATTATATCAAATAAAAGTAAAAACCATTTTTTGTTAATAACAAAAAAAAACTGAGGGTGCCACGAAAAAACGAAAAAAACCATTAAAATCAGAAAAAATCGGAGCTCAAAAAAGTGCAAACGAATAAGAATGGATTTTTTTAAAGTCAAGATTTGTAGAACGGTGTACATAAGGCCGCGTTCTCATGGGCGGCTAAAGCTTGATATCGGCTTATCTTCGGGTAGTATTCGAAAATTTTCGTGACAGGCTGCAAAAAGCTTGCCGCTTAGAAGCATCCCCTCGTTCATATGAGAGCATCTGCTGGTTGTCAAAAATCAGTCTTTTGTGATTTTGAAAATGTGAATTGGATTACTTTAATAATAAAAAAATTATGTTAACGATTAATGTTGATGTCAAAATGTGAAATATTGTTGTTTAAATCACTTTAAACATCGCTCGAATCGAAACATCACTAGTTCCGTGATTTTGCAGCACGTTCACATGGGCTGCATGCCGCACGGCAAAAGTTCGAACTTGACAGTTCCGTGATTTTGCCGCATGAATAAAGGATTTTCCCTTGTTCGATTTTTGCAGCAAGGCAAGACCCTCTCAACTACAGGCCTTGCTGGAAATTTTTGCATATGTGTGACGTAGTCTAAAAGTTCGCTGAAGAACTGTCAAATTTATATGAAAAGTGCGGGAATCGGAGCAGTTTGTATCATTAGTAAAAGAAACTAATAGGTTTTTTCGGTTAAATATAATAATTTAAAGGTGACACAATAAAGATAAAT
This sequence comes from Thereva unica, assembly GCA_949987705.1. NCBI lineage: Eukaryota > Metazoa > Arthropoda > Insecta > Diptera > Therevidae > Thereva > Thereva unica. Next base: position 135,912,905 of record OX465282.1, read on the forward strand.
AGTGGTTAATTGTGAAACTAAAGTTAAATAGTGAAAGTGTTAGGAAAATTCCTGATTTATGTGAAAATTTGAAAATATTGTGCAGTGAAAATGATTTTTAAAATAATATTTATTTCTAATAAGAATATTTTTATTTTAAAATTATATAGGGAAGTGATTAAAGTGTTTAAATTGTGCGTTTACGGCAAAACGTCTTTACCATAAGTCAGAATTACTTATTACAGAATGTAATCAAAAATTTTGAGATTATGATGAAGGCGCCAAATGGAATTTCGTCGGGTTCGGAATTTAATAAAAATGTAATAATTTATTGCATCGTGAATAATTGACTTCAATATGGAAAGTGGAAATAATTAATCAACTTTTATTTGATATTATAAAATCATTTAAAGAACAATATAAATAAGTTTATACTATTTTAATAGAAAACAATTGGAATTTGTAATATGAAAAGAGGTTTTTAATTATACTTATATTTGCATGTTCATTTTTTTATTTATGTAGACACGTAAAAGGAATTATTTATTTCTTGTTTGTTGTTCATTTAATTTTATTGCTTTTTTTATATATATATATGGATATGTATATATTGCATGTTGTATATATTTATTAGAATTTTATTTTGTTAGTTTTTATTGTTATTATTTCACAACATTTTTTAAATAAGTCTTGTAAATGCTAACAATAATGTAGCTCCTAAAAATGTCATATAACATTTTTCATCACTCATCATTCAAATTACAAAATACATTTACACCTTTTTTGATGAATTTTTTGCTATTTATTATGCATTTCTAAATTATTTAATAAATTAATCGATTACTGATTTTTTTAATAAATAAATTCAGTATTACTTATTCATCTAAAAAGGAGAAATCTTAAAAAAAAGTTATTGTTATGGATGTGATTCCATATACATAATGTCAAAAATCCCACCACTTGCCTACTTCGCTCAACAAAAATTTAGACTACCTTTGCGCTTAGTTGTGTTAGTGCCAAGATTTACAGCAAGGCCTGTAGTTGAGAGGGTCTTGAGCAAGGCTGTGCGAGAGAGAAAACATGTATGCATACAGATATATTTTCCTGGCCAATCAGAAAACATTGAAAGCTTTTGTCGTGCGGCATGCAGCCCATGAGAACGCGGCCTAAATGGCTGTAAATTAGATTTGAGTGGTTTTGGGATGATGCAAATTAACTCGTGGAAGCTTATTTTTATTAATAAAGCTCTGTTTTCTTTAAATGTAATGCATGGGGTCAACATAGTCTAAGAGGAGGAGCTTAAAAATTTGTTTACTTAACAGTATTTTGACTTGGATTTTTAAGGGTAGTAAATTTAATAACTTTTAGAAAGACAACCTTGCACCTTCTTTTTGACATTTGACTAAGTCTTCGTTAGATTCTCCGGGTCCACACACACCTACAGCCAGGGGCGGCAGAGAGGGGTGAAAGAAAAAGTGCACACACACACACATTCGCTTTGGGCGGGGAAATCCACAAATAAAATATTTCATGTACACCTAATAATCCGGAACGTTAGAAGGCTGTATCGGTCGCTGGCGACGAAGAAACGTGGCGGAAGGGCCGCATACAAGCTGTATTAGAGCTATTAATTATGTATAACTTTATAACTTAAGCTTTTTAAGCCCCACCCGACTAGCATTTAAAAAACGAGATTGCCCCATACATGACGAAAGCGGCTTTTTCACGTAGGTTCCTCATAAGGACCCCATGTGACAAATGAGGATCATCCGGAAAGAGGGGTTTTCTCTTTTGTTGTTGCATTGCTTCATATTTGAATATGAAGGGTGTCATTTAGCACAGTTAATTCACCGGTTTTGGTTCAATTACAAAGGTCAAGCAGCAATGGATGTGATTATTACTCAGTTGGGGGACCACATTGGTTAATGACACTAGCGTTTAAAAAACAAGGCACCGGCGCAGTTATTACTCACATATCCACGCTGAAATTCTCCAGTTTTTCAGCCTCATCCTCAAGATCGCAATTTTCCTCAAGCCAAATGATGCTTTTTTAATGACGAGACGCGAATGAGATTCCCGTTGTGGACCTTTTAGCGCGCTATCTTCAAATCCACTTCGGAATGCTCGTCGGCCATAACTCCACAACCAAATAATTGAAAGCCATATAACTCAACAGATAAATAGATTGACCCATTAAGGGGTCTTTCTGGTTACGATTTTGGTGATTTTGATTGCCAATTATTCCTTATTGCTACCGCATGAACTATAATCGTTGCGATTGATAAAAAATTGTCCGATTTTCACCTGATTTTCCACACACGATTTTTTTTTTTTCGAAAAATGGCCGCTATTTTATTATTCTTTGATAAAAAAAATTCTAGTTCATGCGATAGCCACTTCAACACACTGTATTCTACTCTGCCAGTATTAAGTTTTTTTCTCATGAAGGATTGTGAACGGATCACTATTCCCAGCGCCAAAATCAATTCCTAGAAAACTTTGACTAGGAAAGCAAGATCTGAAGTACGTACTAACTTACCCAGATAATCGAGGGTTCTCTTATGAAAGCAAATAAAACGATTAAAGTTTTGACTAACAGTTTTGTTTTTGCATTCAGGAAAAGTCCAGACCTGGTATCGTTATTTTACTTCATATTTGTCGAATAAATATATTCCGTGCAATAGAACTCATTACAAAAACCATAAAAAAAGTCAAATTACGAGCTTCTATCTAAGTTGAGTCATTTAATATTGCACGTCTTCATTCCCAATTACCATTTAATGCATATTTATATTAGAAATATGTAATTGATGTGGCGTATTAAATTTTCAACGAACAACTTTGAAAGCTTGTTACGCAAAACCTTATTCCAACATTTCAACGTTTAATTATGCAATATTTACCCCTGGTATTCGTATAAAAATGAACAATTCTCATCTACGTATTTTATTCCCTGAACATAAAATATGCCGAAGACAAGTCCTACTCACGGCCAATCTTCATTGCTTTATAATATTAAAATTTAAGGGAAATGCGTAAACCTAATTCTGTATCCTTAGGTCAGCATCTCAAAACAAAACAGAAAAACGTTCAAGTCGTTAAAATCATAATAAAATTGATGATGACATTAAAAAAAAGCGATTAATTTCGCAATTAATAAAATTCAAATTTTTACGTCTTAATTTGTATCAAAATGTCACAATAACAAATGTGCAAAAGAGCTTCTTCCCTCTTGCAAAGTGCAAAGTTCGTAATAAAAAATACGACGGGGGAGGAAGGAAGCGCAAGAAGGGATAAGTTCTTCCCATCCGTCATCAAGTCATCTTTAACGATTTTAATGACAGACAAGACACTCGAATTATGCCGCCATCGAATGTCTTATTGCTCGTTACTTTGTAAAAATCCATAAACGAATCATTAAACGAAGATTAAGCGAAGTCGTCTTCGCCATTTTCTAAATGGCATTCAACCCTTTTTAACAGCATTGCTTTCGCCTTTTCCCCATATTTTCGAGATCCTTACAATGACTACAATGACGAAATTTGCACGGAATCTCTTTTAGCAATATTTCTGCCATTACTCAACCGATCCCCGTCATATATCCCTTTAACAACTCCATGGCAGCAACATAGAGCTTAGAGTTAGAGAGTTTTACAAATAATTTATAGTCCCACCGAACGTCGTCCTATACATCCTTGGAAGCTAAGGGACGCTGCTTTGCGATTGCATTGCTGGCAACAATAAAATAACTTTTCCGTCATCGCGTTATTTGCATTCCCATGACGGTCTGTTCGGCTGTCTCCGATGCCGGGTTGGGAGGGGCAATCAAAACAAAAATTTCTGCTATCACTGCCATAAAATTACTTTTAATTGACATTAAAAGTAAAATGATGCTTTTTCATATTCATTTTACTGTCGCCGGAGTCGTAAACATTACTTTGATTACGTAGTTAAGCAATTTGCGAACAAAGTTGAAGGTTGAGGCTTGTGGCTGGATCCCACTCATGCAATTTTTATCTGCTTTTCCAGTGTCAAGATCCAAGACTCAATATTCCACTCGGTGGTGGAAATTTCATTTATTTGCAGTCTAGTCACGCGAATTCGCTTAATGTTGTACGATGATCTTGAGGAATCACCACAAGCGATGCATTGTCCAACACAGCAAGTAGCAAGGTAGCTGCTGTACACTCGTCAGTTATGGGCTTTTGTGGTTACAGACTGTAGTTTTTCACAAAAGACGAGCTTATCGTTTTCGATATGTTTAACATTATTATGCAAATGTCCATGACTAATTTTCTTGTCTTATAATGGAATATGGAATTTTTTTTTGTATTTGGTAATTCGTAAAAATGCATTGTTTTTGACTCGGTAATTTAATTCTGTATTTGAAGCATGCTTTGGATCACCGGTTATGTTCAAAAGAGTTTTTTTTTGTATCTTCATAATACCAGAACTATTACGAAGCTTCGTTACCAAAAAAAAAATACTGTTATAATCTTTGGTAAACAATCGAGCTTTATACGGAAACGCAAAAATTCTATGTTCACTTTATGCTACAACCATACTTGTAGTTTGGTTGCTCTAGTGTGTTGCTGAGATAAAATTGGAAACTTTTACGCAATCGATGATTTGTCTTGTTTCTGAAAATTGTTGTTTTTAGTTTCTATTAACATTATACCACATCACAAAGAATGGCTTGTTTAGTATTACTAGAAGAACACGGTTGCACAATAGTACTTAGTGGACTTTAATTAATTTAATTTTTGGAAATTTTTATTTTTAGCCTGAAGAAAGAAAATTACAAAGCTCGGCAACTCTACTGGTAGAATGTTAGATAATGATTTAGCAAATTTCAAATTAACTCAATTCGTGCAATTGTAGGCATATTAATTCAGACTAGTTTTGTACCTTTTTAATTTTAGGCATTGTTTACTTCTCAGAATAACAAAAACATGCTCAAATCTCAAAAGGTCACGAAAGAAGTTTATTTGTGTTTTAAACTAAATTACTAAACTAAGAAGTTTTCATATTTTAGCTGAAGTTCGTGAAAGAAAACCTTTTATTTGCCATTTTATACCTTCAGATATTTCTGTTGAGCTTCTAGCAGTTTATGGTTCCTTCAAGTCATCTTTTACAGCAACACAATTACGAAACTAAGGGCCATAAACAATCGATAGGTTCTAATAGTACAAGACCAGACCATAAAACTTCCGCCAAAACGTCATATACGTATCCCTACAGAAGTGAATGTCATTACCATTAATCAATTCTCTATGAATTTAAAAAAGATTTTAACATGTTGGGTAGAATTTATTGGTAAGTTGTGTTGCAACAGTTGACCACAGATACAATTATTTTTGATGACTTGGAAAAATCGTAAACCTCATAAACCTGCATATCGATGGAATAATACAAGAGCGTTACTATAATAGTAAATGAAAAAAATGTCACCGATCTAATAGATTAATACTTTTTAAAGAAAGCTGCACTAATATAAATTTATAAAAATGTTTTCGATTACCCTCAAAAATGTACGATTTTTTGCTAAAATCTAAGCTTATGAATCATCCTTTTTCATAGCAGATTGTTGGGCTCATAGTTCAATGTCCAGATTAATTACAGGTCAATGCAGGGTTAGTTTCAAGAATAGAAGAATATTGGATAGATGAGGAAGGATTGAGGTGTGCGCGAGTAGATTTCCATGAACCTCTTATGTCTAAACACAAGGATGTTGTATGCGTTCGGAAATACTGACTTTGGTAGTTCGGTCTATAGTCGAATTATTTTGTTTATAAACAAGCTTCTAGATCGAAGTGTGCTCAAAAAGTAATATTATATAGTTAATAGTAAAAAAGTTGCAAATGAAATAGGGTTGCTGCATTCTATTCGAAGTTCAATCAGTGTATGGAGGAGGAGGAGGAGCAAAAGGTTACATCACTTGAATTTAATGGCGTGGTTTTTCACATTGCCCAGCCACGATAAGGCGATTTTGATTATCCCATGCATAAGAATTGAATTCGGCCGCCTAATGAATGAGTATATCGCCAAACCGACCAGGACTAGAATGGAAACCTCTAAAGCAAAACGACGATATACAGATCGAATGTTAAGTAAAAGAAGAGGGAGCATATGACAGGCGTATAAGGATATAAGGTCGATTACTGACAAATTTAAACCCAGAACTAGTATGTGCAAAGCAGGCTTCCATGTTAAACCAGGACTGAAACAGAGAGATGGTCAAGAATCGATTAGCATTAGACAGGAATAGAACATTAATTAACAAGTCATGCAAATATTGGGTTACGCTGATGATCTGAACATAGTAAGTAGATCACTATGGACTTAGAAATTAATCAAGACAAAAATAAAGCTATGATGAAGATTTTATCAGAAAGGATATGCCTAACGCTCGCCGCACATGCCTAAACTCGCATTGGTTGACACGAGCCCCTTGCGACTATGGCCCAGTACTACGCATTTGCTCTCTCATGTCGACACAGACGCATGTATGAGCATGTAGCGCGTGCCGGTTAGGTGGCCGAGACACTAATTTCGAGCGGGAGTGGCGCGAATGTTTGCAATGATGGAAGAACTAATTGACGCTTTTCCAAGCATTCTTCTTGATCGTGATGGATCGCAGTAGAGTTTTGTACCAACAAATGATGCTTTACCATTCTTAAACGTACACCACTCCAGTAATTCTTTAACTTATTTTACTCATGGCGAACTTCCCAATTCAAAAATAGTCGTATTCGATACAAAGGCTACTTTCTATCTCAATTGGCATCCATCAACCAACTTTTCGACTTAAGCTTTATAAACTTCGTAAATCAAGGAATGTTTGAAGATATTCACGCTCGAAGTTTGGTGATATGGAGAACGATAGAGTTGAGGTTACTACTGCAGGAACACAAAGCCACTTAGTAATTTCTTTCTTTAAGCTGTACAGATCTTAAGTGACGTATTGATCGGCCACAACTCAGTTCTGGTCAAATAAATATTGGAACCGCATCATCAAGAGATTACAACTGCACCAAATTCAAGAAACAAAAACGCTATCTTTTTCAGATTTTTTTTTTTTTTTTCATATTTTTTGTTTCCTGTTGGTTCTGTTTCCCGGTTTCCGATTGAGTTGAAATTTTGCAGGCACGTTTAGTTTGGATGACAATGCGATCTGACCATTTTGTAAAAAAACCAGATAGCGGTTCCAAAATGGTGTCCAATTTTTGCAATTGTGCACCGCGGCCACTTGACCAGGGGTATCAAATGAAAGGATATGACAGGTAGAATACAATAAGCTATGAGGCGTTATTCCAAATTCAAAATGGTGGCCAACAAAAAATTTCGGGAGACTTATAATAAATTAAAAAGTAAAAAATATAACCGATCAACTTCAAAATTTGCACCCATTCGTAGTTCGCGTGGGGCACTAACGAAAACTTCCAGTATTGATAAAATAATAACAAAGGTAAAGAGCGCTACAAAAGAAAGCTAAGAAATTCCGACCGTTTGAGACAGTCATGTTTTCAGAGTCTAATTGTGCTACATTTCCATAGTGTAATATACAAAAACCATAACAAATCCTCATTATTACTTTAAACAGCAATCAAATTTCTATAATAGAATACACATAACAACCAGTCAAAACATGTAATTGCTGAGTTTTTTTTTTATATAAATCTTACTCAATCGATGTCATAACTGCACATAATACCAAACAAAATCATAATTAAACAAAATCAAACACCAATGAACCTCGCCAACCAAAACGCTTATGAGAAAGGCAGGCAGCAAGAAAGCATCCATTATTCACATTTCAATTGAGCCGCGCCGCCGCCATAGAGAACCGTGCGCAAGCTACAAACTGACAAGAAGTTTTTTACATAAGCACAATTTCAGCACAATTTGATTGCCCAACAACAATGACATCAACAATGGCAACAACAACACAAAAACGGCCTAAATTACCAGCTTAATAAATCCCTCACCTGTTTCGGATATTAGCAAAGGAAGACGTGAATTAAAACCAATTCGAGTTTCGTTCGACCGCAAATAATCGGCATAAGACAGTTACGGGCAGGTGTATAGGTAGAGGTAGCTCTAAAATCGATATGGAAGCAATCCAGAAACCGTCATTCAAACAAATCGAGATTTAGAGAAGAAGGGGAGCAGAATGGTTGTATGTGTTTGCCTAAAGATAATTTGTTCCGGTTTTTTTTAAGGTAGAATTACGTTGGTATTTCCGATTTAGGAGAAGACGCTGAACTGAGTCACACTTTCATAGCCTCACCGACTACATTGCTTCTTCAGCTTTGTACGAGGAGTGATCTGCCGTAAGCCCTCCAGGAAGTGATTCTTTGACCTTAAGCAGCCAGGAATGCCGAAATTAAGTTCTTATTAATATTTAACCGAGTTTCCACTTAAAAGATCAGTTTCAAGCAAAAGTTTTGAGCGAACTTTACCTTCTGCACGAACTAAGTTCGTTCCTGCTTAAAATACACATCACTTGATAGCACAAATTACTATTTCCATTCCGAACTTCAAGTCCGTAATTTTTTTTAGAAATAATTAATGCTTTTCTTTTGAAAACATCTCTGCCATTAGGGAACGGTGTGAAATCTAAGATCAATATCTTTTATTAATTTTGGCCAACGACTTCATTGGACTCCCCCCCGGGTTACCTAGCCGCATCATGGAGCACCCTCAACAATAGGAGATTGTTGGCCCTGTTGTCCAGGCCCCTTTGTCCACTCAATGGGCATTGGATGAAAAACGATACGGCACATGACCTTTACCTTTCGTCAGAATCAGTTAATTGCCGCAACCTTGCAGCTCTCAATCGTTATTCAAGTGGCTTTTTTCAGGTGCGCTTTATGTGTTACCTGACATTCGATTAATTCGCATCAATCATTTATGAATTTCTGATCTCTCTAAAATCTCTGGACGTTCAAACTTTTTTTTTACGTGGACATCCAGCGGCGCAATCTGTTTGCAGTCAAATTTCGATTACAATTGGAATGTGTTCGATAAGAAGTTTTCTAAAAATAAATTTTTTTTTGGTAATTGCAAATTGGTTTGGTCCGTGAAATCGAGACGGAAGTGAATAACTTGTTAAAATGACTTGAGAAAAAAATATCGTTACCAAAATTCACTAATCACGCGTCAACGTAAATATTTTGGATTAGCAAAAAAAAATCCTTAATTCACTGATGACGTTCATATCTTGTCACAACACAAAGTAATTGATTTTTTGTTTCTCGTTGACGGAATCATACTTGTAACTTTCCGCACACTTGATTTGTATTTAATCGTTGCAGTCGTTATCGTTAGTAGCAAACAAAAATTCAAGTGAATGTTGCGATTTGGTACTCTCGGTGTTTTTCATGCATTAATTAAATATTTTATTAAATCAGTTTGCAAGTCAATTAAGTTAACTGTCCACTTCCACTGCAGGTGACGGGGATACCTGTTGTTGGATATTCTTTTATGGCTGTATCAAGGAAGTTGTAATTATAACTTGTGTTAGCGATTAAGAATAGCGGATAACTATTTAATATGAACAAGAATGTAGGTTTCGCCTTATCGATCGAAATTTGTAACCGATTAAAGCGGTTAACGGTTCATTAAAGGATGAAGAATTTAATTTGTTAATCTGTGTGTAGGCATGCAACATAGCCTCGATTTTATCGTACAAAAATTCGTTACCCTGAGGACTAAAGTGATTAAAATTTATGTAAATTCTATTTACTTTCAATTATATCTGAACCAATTCAGTTGTTCGAATATGTTAAATAATGTTCGCAATGTCGTCATTCTATGCACTTGATGGCTTAGGAAAGAAAAAATCATGCAAGTTTGGCGTATACCCTTTTTACCTTTTATGATTTCTAATCTTTATTCATATTTTTTCAGTATTCTATTATTCATCAATATGACATTGAAAAACGAATGAGTATTCCCCATGTAATTAAAATTTCTTCCTCTAAGACTGCTTGATTACAATATGTTCTACTAAAGAAATTAAAAATTTTCTCTTGATTGAACCAGGTATTCAGCAGAAAGGTAGACTATTTTAACATGGACCGTCATCACTGGAGTAGGGGTTTATCATGTAATATATAAAAACATACACTTGCCGTAACTGAATCGATTATTTCAAAAACAACATTAGTCACATTTTTTGGGAAATTAGTTTTATATTTAAATTGGCATCTATGGCTGTCTACCCACAAGTACATGCTAAACAAACATGTTTCCGGGTAATTTCTATAAAGATACGTGGAGATACGTGGATTCCTGAAGAACACTTGGACTTCTACAAAACTATTTTTCGTTGGCCAACTACAGCAACTGAAGATGTAGAAGAGCTGTAGGCATTTTTTTACTTTTACATGTATTTTTTATAATAAAACTTTGTTAAGAATTCAATTTTCTTACTTTTATTATGACCAATTTTTGCAGATTGACTGTAAAAACAACATATGTCCACTTTTATTGCAAAAACAACATTTGTCCACAGTTTAAAATTTTAAATATCTTATTAAATAAATTTGTCAAATAAAAAATATAATTATTTTTTTATGTGAAATAAAGCTGCTTAGCTGGGTAAATGAGAAAAATATATTTTTTTTGTTAGATTAGCATGAAAAATGTTTTTTGTACTTCTTGTAAAGTTAGTTTTGTGTGACTAATGTTGTTTTTGAAATAATCGATTCAACTTTTCTGGACTGATGGGTTGGTGAGACTGCAACTGTCCTAAAAAAGAAGATAGACTAATATAATTATTAATTAGGGTAGTCCCTGCCAAGTAAGGTTTTGGCATGAGGCTTAGTGACTAATCAAGCTGGCTGCCCACTCAAGTAAAAAGAAGTAACAAACCAAAAAAAATACGTTTATCGTCTCCTGAGCAGAGTAAATTGGAGAGATACAAAGGATATCAGACAACTTTGGATAGGATAAAGGATAGGTCCAAACATAAATAATGCAGATACAGTACAGGAAAAATGGATAGACGGTACTGACAGATGTTACGAGCCTACTCAGAGCCAGCAAATAAACGCAGACGAGGAATACAAAGCAGATATAGGGGACAAAAATAAAACTGCAAAAATATTCATAGAGACTAACATACGAGGAGCAAGAGACTGAAATATAAGAAGAGAAGCAAGCTAAGCTACGATATTTTGAGGGCATGAGAAAACTTTTCACAAAACAAAACAAGGCAAGTAGACTTCTTCAAAAAACTCAGTACACAAAAAAGCATGGACATTTTTTTTAACGAGCTACTCAACGCAAATTTGATAGAGTTCACCTTCAGTGAGGGAAAAGTAAGTCCTGGAGACGAGACAGCGACGAGTTGAACATGCCTTTAAAAAACTGTAACCTCGTAGAGATGGGAATAACAGGTTAGATGATGAGAGTTAACCCTGCGTTAGTCACGTGGTATATTTGAGCGTGTTTAGGCATGTGGTCTACATATAGTACAGCTCCCAGAGATCTCTTCTGAAAAAAAAAATTGTAAGTTGATGAAATTTGGAATGGGGCGAGTTAAGCAATAGGTGTTTTGTGAAAATCAAGGGAAAATTCGATTGATCGGATTTTCCGGCCGTTATTCGGAACAAACGTCGAAATTTGAATAATGTCAAAAGAACAAAAATAATGCTATGAAAATTCTCGACACAAAAGGTCGTTTCAAAAGCGTTTCACGTTTGATCGGAAAATGAAGGCTGGAGAAAAACATTATGAAAAATTATTTCGAAAATATACATAATGCTTTCTTTATGCAGGTTGTCCAACCTAAAGTTACAAATCGTTTTGATATTTTTTTGGTAGAGGTTTACATATCACCCTGTATTTTTATAACCTTATGACCTCTACTTTCATGAGTAAGGTAGCAGTATACCCGGAATATTCCCACCTACATAAACTGTAAAATCTAAGGTTCCACACTAATAACTTTCAGAGTTATGAGTCATCAAAGTCAAATTCCAGCTATACAACTATAGTACAGCCCCCAGAGATTTCAAAGAGTTTCTCGGAAAATACCTATATGATAGGATTAACGGGCCCGGGGGCGGGTGGCGATTAACCTTACGTTTGAACTCTTGCGTGTTGTACGAGTTCGGGAAAAATGACCGGGGGAGATTATTCTACAGTCTAATTGTTCTATTCATATACGGACTTCTAGAACGCATTGAGTGCGAAAGGGGAGGCTATGGGGATGAGCCGAGAGGGCTAGTCTTGTGTTGCGGAAAAATATTGTGTAAGTTAGGAGGCTCTCAGTTTCAGTGGAACAGTCGCTATGGTAATAGCGGTACAGTATAAAGGTGGTTTGATGGCACGTTTTTGCACTTTGTCGAGGCAAACCAAGATGGTTTATGGGGCGCCTGCCCAGACATATGAGTTGTATTCAAGGCAGGTCGAATGTAGGATTTCTCTTGAGAAAACTAAGGCATTGGAAGACTTGTTTGGCGATTTGGAAAAGCCGATATTTTTATCGCAGATTCTCCTTTAAAGTTACCCCTGCGATGTCAAGTGTTGAGTCAGCCGTTAGATTCTCTTTACCCACTGATATAGGAATAAGGCCCGTGCTATTTTTTGCTATTTGGCGGTAGTGGGTTGCTGGCTTCACCTTTTTTTGGGGTGGGCTGAACATGAGCTAGTTTCCAAGAGACTAAAATAGGCTAAAAGTAGTACTAGCGGTCCTGTTTAGAAGGCAATAGAATCTGGTTTGGATTCTTGGAAATTGTATGAGTTAGGAAATTCTGATTGTTGAGGGTTATTTTATCCCCGCATAATTTCGCTCATGAACGAATCCTTTGGATGTTGTGTTCAAAAAATTAAGATATCTAGGCGAGTTTATGTTTTGGGACAATTCTGTATTTTTAAGGGCGCAAGAAAATATCAATTTCAGTGGAACAGTCACCGTGATAATATGGGCAAAGTCTTACCAAAGCTTATATTGTATACTTCTATCTCAAATCACAATTAGTTAACGCCTAGGACGTTTACAGATGGGATATATTACTTAATCCAGATGATACCTTGCCATGGGGTACTCATCACACATTATGGCTTTGGCTTATATGGCAACACCTTCAAAATGAATAAGACTTAGGTTGTAAATGTTTAACATTTTCCAGGAAGCCTGTCTCAGAATTTCTTCTACAGTTTAAGGAGATCTCCAACTATACCGAAAGCCAACATTATGGTAAGTAGCTTACGCATTTCATTAGGAGAGTAAGAGATGGAGGATTCTTTCACAATTCGATACTAGTGTACATCGTCTTTCAGCAAGCTAACGTAAGGAACTAACCTGCCAAATTTCAAGTTTGTAGGCTTTATAGTTCGAAGGTTTCGTGATGAGTGAATGGTATTTCGCTTCTATAATGTATAATAAGACTAACCATCTATTCGAACGGTGATTAATAGCCTATCGTTATATAGATGACTGATTAAATGCTTTCTCGCTCCTATAATTCAGATGACACACAAATAACGTCAAAATTGGTGTTTTTACTACAGAAACACAAATCCCGGCCAGTGGTTTCGAAAAGGCGAATATTTGCTGTTCCCAAAATGCCAGACAGTTCTTTTGGGGACTGGTTTAGTCAAAAGATTTACGTTTATAATCTATATAAATATAATTGGAGTGTCTGTCTGTAATTTCAAAATAATTATGTTTTTTTAAGTTTTTTTGGTTATTTACATGTAATTAAAACAAAATCCACTATTTTTAAAATTTTTGTCTGTCTGTATGTCTGTATGTCTGTATGTCTGTGTGTCTGTATGTCTGTCTGTTTGGCCGCGGTAATCTCGGAAACGGCTGGGCCGATCGGGATGGGACTTTCACTGGAAGATTCAGTATTTTTGCGAGCATGTTTTAGGCTATTTATATACACCGTATATTAGCTCTATCTGTATGTATGTATGGATGTATGTATGTAGACAAAACTTAAAACTTGATTTTGACCCACTTCCATATAACCGTTCAACTTCAAATTTTGCACATATATTTAGTTCGGGTGACAATGTAATCTGACCACTTTGTAAAAAAATCAAGATGGCGGTTCCAAGATGGCGGGTGAATTTCGCAATTGGGCTCGCCGATCCCCGACATGGGTATCAAATGAAAGGGGATGATAATTAGAGTACAATTACCTATTTTTTGTCATTATAAATTCAAAATGGCGACCAACTATGCCGGACTCACCTTTTCTTTACAACCCACTCGATATGGGTACCAAACAAAAGGATATGACAAGTAGAATACTATTACCTGAGCGGCGTCATTCAAATCTATCTATCTATATAAATGTAAATGGCGTGTCTGTCTGTGATTTAAAAATATAGTTCTGTTTCATATGGTTATCGATCTTCTATCTATCTATCTATCTATCTATATAATTATAATTGGAGTGTCTGTCTGTGATTTCAGAACCCATTTTTAAAATTGTTGGCTGTATGTATTGCAATGGGAATTTCACAAAAAGATTTAATACTTTTGCGGCCATATTTTAGGCGAATACGACTATCAGATACGATTATCGGTACCGACTATCGTGTCCGACTACCGGGTTACTTTTTAGTCTAACCTATAGGAGAAGGAAAGCAAGTGATCATTCGAATTGTATACTTGACAGACCTGTATCTAAATATCTAGATATATTCCAAAAAATATCCTGATCGTTTTATAGGAAACATTCACGGAACAATCGATATTTAAATAGGCTCTTTCAGGTCTACAATTTCAGTGATAAAAAGTTTGTACTCTATCAGGGATATATTTTTCCCGATTATCGCCTTCGGTTTTTCAGTCTGATCCGACAGTAGAATAAGGTTTCGAAAGGCAGCCATCGATATTTATTATCGGCCTTGAAAATACTACTCCTTCTGAAACTTCGACTCTTTTAAAAATGACTTCCACTTTTTGACTTTCCTCGCTATGAAGGATTTTTATTGATTGTAATAATAGGTACGCATTCTTTCTGATTCTGGCTTCTTTTTCACTCGAAAAAAAAAATTATTTTGTTGATATACATACATATACTAGCGAGCCGTAATTGGGATTCCATTTTATAGAAATAAAGAAGTATGCATAGCAAAGGGAACTTCCAAAACCTCAATTTCAGTAGACAATTTACAATATTAAAAAAGGAAACCGCAAACAATGTAAATACAAAAGTCGCATGCCATATTATCCTACAAGAGAAATTAGGTAAACAGGTGAATGTTCGTTCAGGTATTGTTTTGGGTCGAAAATTCGGCCTTCCAGGAATGGCAATAAAAAAACGAGTACCTGTTTTTTATGATATGTTAAAAAGAAGTCTATGAATAGGATATTTAAAACAAGGTTCTGCCAATTATTGTAACGGTACACTTTAAAGGAAGCTAGAGTATTTCATTCAACACTTTAGTCTTGAAGAAGGCTTTGAATGATCGAGTTTTGTTTCGTAACGAAGTGATTTTGTGACGAAGCAGTTTAACCTTGGTTATAGAAAAAAAATTGTTTTAATTGATTTGGTGATTTAGCGTGAATTTATTGAGATAATTTTGAATTTTATTTTTTTCCCAATCTGTGATTTTTTAAATTAAAGTGGAAATTAATAAGTGTAAATAAGAGATATCTGTGAAAATTCGAGTAGGCGTTGCAAGGCACGCGGGTTTTTGCTAGTGGAAAATAAAAATGAAAGTGGTTCATGATTGTGATAGATAAGATGAATATGATGTAATTACGAAGAAATACTTTAATCCAGACTTCATTGAAATCAGACGGTGAAATAATTGACAATTTCTGGAAAGCTACGTCGTTCCTGATATGAATACCTATGCAACCCAACGTAACGCTATCATAGAATCAGGTAACTGGGTATTCCCAAAGACAAAATGTGGTTTTATTTATAGTTTTTTCGTTTCGGTTGGGAATTTCATAGTTTTATGGCTTTAGGATACTTGTAGTATCCTATCCTTACTAATATTATAAATGCGAAAGTAACTCTGTCTGTCTGTCTGTCTGTCTGTCTGTCTGTCTGTCTGTCTGTCTGTCTGTCTGTCTGTTACGCTTTCACGCCTAAACCACTAAACCGATTTTGATGAAATTTGCTACAGACATAGTTTAGACCTTGGAGACGGACATAGGCTACTTTTTATGGAGAAAAAAGGGTTTAAGGGGGTGAAATGGGGTTCAATAAGTTGTAAGGGGATTTTTTATCTTTACTTTTCTTTTCTATTGTATAAAAAGTAACTGACTGACAGACAACGCACAACCTAAACCGCTGGAGCTAAAGGGCTGAAATTTTGACAGTGCATCCCTATAATGGCGTGGACATCCACTAAAAAGCGATTTTTCGAAATTCATACCCTAAGGGGGTGAAATGGGGTTTATCCAAACCGCTGGAGCTATAGGGCTGAAATTTGGACAGTGCATCCCTATAATGGAGTGGACATCCACTATAAAGCGATTTTTCGAAATTCATCCCCTAAGGGGGTGAAATGGGGTTTATCCAAACCGTTGGAGCTATAGGGCTGAAATTTTGGCAGTGCATCCCTATAATGGCGTGGACATCCGCTAAGAAGCGATTTTTCGAAATTCATCCCCTAAGGGGGTGAAATGGGGTTTACGCAAACCGCTGGAGCTATAGGGCTGAAATTTTGACAGTGCATCCCTATAATGGCGTGGACATCCACTAAAGAGCGATTTTTCGAAATTCATCCCCTAAGGGGGTGAAATGGGGTTTATCCAAACCGTTGGAGCTATAGGGCTGAAATTTTGGCAGTGCATCCCTATAATGGCTTGGACATCCGCTAAGAAGCGATTTTTCGAAATTCCTCCCCTAAGGGGGTGAAATGGGGTTTACCCAAACCGCTGGAGCTATAGGGCTGAAATTTTGACAGTGCATCCCTATAATGGCGTGGACATCCACTAAAGAGCGATTTTTCGAAATTCATCCCCTAAGGGGGTGAAATGGGGTTTATCCAAACCGTTGGAGCTATAGGGCTGAAATTTTGGCAGTGCATCCCTATAATGGCGTGGACATCCGCTAAGAAGCGATTTTTCGAAATTCATCCCCTAAGGGGGTGAAATGGGGTTTACCCAAACCGCTGGAGCTATAGGGTTGAAATTTTAACAGTGGATCCCTATAATGACGTGGACATCCACTAAAGAGCGATTTTCCGAAATTCATCCCCTAAGGGTGTGAAATGGGGTTTTTACAAACCGCTAAAGCTATAGGGCTGAAATTTTGACAGTGCATCCCTATAATGGCGTGGACATCCACTATAAAGCGATTTTTCGAAATTCATCCCTTAAGGGGGTGAAATGGGGTTTATCCAAACCGCTGGAGCTATAGGGTTGAAATTTTAACAGTGGATCCCTATAATGACGTGGACATCCACTAAAGAGCGATTTTTCGAAATTCATCCCCTAAGGGTGTGAAATGGGGTTTTTACAAACCGCTAAAGCTATAGGGCTGAAATTTTGACAGTGCATCCCTATAATGACGTTTACATCCAGTAATCCACTAAAGAGCGATTTTTCAAAATTCATCCCCTAAGGGTGTGAAATAGGGTTTTTACAAACCGCTAAAGCTATAGGGCTGAAATTTGGACAGTGCATCCCTATAATGGAGTGGACATCCACTATAAAGCGATTTTTCGAAATTCATCCCTTAAGCGGGTGAAATAGGGTTTATCCAAACCGCTGGAGCTATAGGGTTGAAATTTTAACAGTGCATCCCTATAATGACGTGGATATCCACTATAAAGCGATTTTTCGAAATTCATCCCTTAAGCGGGTGAAATAGGGTTTATCCAAACCGCTGGAGCTATAGGGCTGAAATTTTGACAGTGCATCCCTATAATGGCGTGAACATTCACTAAGAAGCAATTTTTCAAAATTCATCCCCTAAGGGTGTGAAATGGGGTTTTTACAAACCGCTAAAGCTATAGGGCTGAAATTTGGACAGTGCATCCCCATAATGACGTTTACATCCACTAAAGAGCGATTTTTCGAAATTCATCCCCTAAGGGTGTGAAATAGGGTTTTTACAAACCGCTAAAGCTATAGGGCTGAAGTTTGGACAGTGCGTCCCTATAATGGAGTGGACATCCACTATAAAGCGATTTTTCGAAATTCATCCCAAGCGGGTGAAATAGGGTTTATCCAAACCGCTGGAGCTATAGGGTTGAAATTTTAACAGTGCATCCCTATAATGACGTGGACATCCACTAAGAGGCGATTACTCGAAATGCACCCCCAAAGGGGATGAAATGGGGTTAACCCAAACCTCTGAAGCTGAAGGGCTGAAATTTTGACAGTGCATCCCTATAATCACGTAGAAATGAATGACTCGAAATTCACTTTATTTAATAGGTATTCATTTGTGATTGCTTCATAATTTCTTACATCCACGTAAATAGGCAAACAAACTTAACGAACGTTCGTCAAACCCTAAAATGTCACTTTTCTTGATGACATACACATGCCAATCTCTGCTTCAAAACTTGCAGATTTGTTGAGCAGAGGTGATATTCGCAGCAATTTGTTTACCATATTTATTAAAAAAATGCACTATAATAAACCCTTTTTAGGGATAATAACAGCTGACTTTTTTGTTGGTTTTTTTTTAAGGAAAACATTGCACATAATAAACAGTTTTTAAAGGCGTTGCAAGGCACGCGGGTTTTATGCTAGTGTGGTTATATATGTAAAAATTTGTCTGAAAAACCTATTCATGTGTATATTTCTGTGGTTTCAAATATTAGATTTTTGTATGAAACTCAGTAAAAATGTTAACATCTTGGGGGCATTGCTCCAAGAAATTAATTGCTAGTAATTTGTAACCTCTATAATAGAATAATTGAGCTTATACTAAATCACTTTTAAAAAAATCTATAAAAAAATAACTAATTAAAAGCAGAGAACAAAACAAAACAAAACAAATACGAAATGACTGGCATTTTTAACATACTGGTTTTTCTGTGAACTACCCGCAAATACTTGAATAAATTTACAAAGGCTTGTGGTAATTTTTTTTATTAATCCAAGAAAATGAAATTTAATATTATACATTCAGCAATTAGTTGAATTATTTCTTTTTGACTAAAGCCTTTGATATTCCATGATATTGTAATCGCCCACAGCGGTTGAACAATTTTAATTAAAAGCCGAAATAGGCTTGTCACTTTCTGATATAAAAGGTTTAAATTTAATATTCGACGAATCAAAAACAAAAATAAATTGAGTTAAAAACAATTTTATATATGTATATTTTATTATTCTGTTTGGTTTGTTTGATACTCCTACCATACGAATAAGTGTGAAAATTAACCATCGGATACAACAATAGCGCCTTTAGGGACGGTTTATTTGCATAAAATTGCTCTCGAAATAATTACATTAAGTAACAACTTCTTTGGCATAATTAAATTTATCCTCTTTGGATCGACTTTAAAACGTTATTATTTTGCTTTTAATTTCCAATTTAGCGAAAGTTATCTCTCGCTTACATAATTATTATACTAGGCTAACTTAAAACTCCGCCGCCAAATTATTACACTCGCCATCTCTCAGTGTAGCATCAGCACCCCGCCCTCAATGAAGAGTCTACCGCAAATTTTCGGTAGTATATATTCGCTTTCGTCTTACTTCATACTAATTAACTCGCTAAAATGAATTATGATGGGCCACCAAATTCAGGCTAAAATATGAAATTCCTAGGCAATAAATTTGTTTTATGGATGTAATCACTCAGTGTTCGTATGGCAGGAATAAATTTAAAAATTAAAGCGTTTTCCCTTCAGCATCAAGGTCAAGGAACTGGGGGCTGGGGCGCGCACTGGGTGGCAAGGGAGAGAAAATATGAAATGAATTTTCCTTAAGACGTATTAAGGGAACACCGCAATTTTTTGCTCAATTTATTAAGACCCTCGAGTGAGCAATTCTGGGGGCTCTCCGGGAATACAAAACAGGCAAAAAACATCTTTAAATTAGATGGTGTGTAAAGCAATCTAAATTCTCGGATCATTAACTTTAATAGCTCTTACACCCACTGCCGGGCGCCAATTCGCCCCGAAATCGCCCCCCCAAAAAATTCGCCTTCAATTCCCAAAGTTTTGTGTGGCCATCGGTTGTTCGGGTGGTCACCACCAGGGCAGAAGGCCCACCTCTCTACCATATCCATCCCCCCGTCTTCAGGTGTTATTTTTATCGAAATATAGACTAGACGAAGTGGTCTGCTGACATCTTCTGACATTATAAATAACTCCCGATCCTCACGACACATGACACTTTATCTCACATGACACTTAAGATTGACATCGAAGAAGAGGATTGCACAACTACTCGGAGAGCTGCTTGGGCCGGTTTTTTGGGATGTTGTTGGCGAGAAGAACCCAAAGTGATAAATGCACCCAGGTAAGCTGATCTTCACAGATTTATGCAACTTGCGTCATGTAACATAAGCGGGACACGTCAGAGTGCGTGGGCGAGAACATATCGCAGATGACCATGTGTCACTGGATAAAAGTTTTTCTGTCGAATCAAAAGTTCCGAAGGCAGCAATTAATGTGAAAGTCATGCCATAAATGAAGACTTGGATTCTTTCTGGCTCCGCTGGACTCCATGCGGTGTGGGGCAACAATGACGTGATGACAACTTGTTTGCTGCTTTGACAACAAACGGATTCGGCAACTTTTCATGTGGACCGGAGAAGTGTCAGGAAAGGTGAGAAGCTTAAACCTGATGGCTTTGACTGTTATTATATTATAATGATTATTTGGGATTGTCAGAAAAATATATTGTTGGCAAACAAAATAAGCCACACACACAATGGGTAAATCGGGGAACAATATTCTCGGCCAGTCAATGTAAGGAATTGACGTCGAAAAAAAACGTTGCGAAACATTTTTGCAATCAGCGGTTCTGTTAATGACTGATTGTGTTAGTGGTAGTCCATATGGATAGGGCTGATTGCTGCCTGAAACATGTTTTATTCACATTAATTCGTGTCTTTTAAACCAATAAAAAAAAATTTATAAGAAAATCAATCAGAGATTTTTTTTCTTGTTGTTAATCACATAAACGCATAATTATGAGTGTCTCCTCGTGACTTGATGCTAGAGACTTGTATGGCGATGTTTCTTCACGAGAAAGACTTACAATGTTGTAGTAGAGAGCGCAAATATTTCATAATCATTTGTGTTTTTTTTTTTCAGGTTTTTGAGAAATGTTTAAGATTTTTATTTAAAAAAGACATTTGATGTACAAACAATCCCAAATCGAGGTAATTATTTATCTAGCAATATTAACGAGTTCCTAATTGTTTCTACTGAGACTTACAATTGTTTGTTTTCTAGCTTGTGGAACTACAAATTCTAAAATGTACGGTCTGGGAAAAATTTCGTGACGTGATTCAACTGGTTTTCTTGTAAGAAAATGAACTTATTGAACCCACTTACACTGTTTCGCCTTTTTTGGATAGGGTCATGATGCCATCGGTGAAGAATTTCTGTGGTTTCTGATTGAAAACTGAATCAAGTAGTTTTCACAAGTTCCATTTGAACGCAGCCTAATTCCATTGAGGGAGTTCGCTACAGACTGGAACAAGGTCAGTCAGAGGGTACAAAATTTGAACTAATCTGTGGATAGGTCACAACTCCCCATTTCTCCCAATTTTTTAAACGATCATCAAAGAATTGTATGGTCGGGCGTTGTCGTTATGGAAGGCAACAACTTTCTTATTATAAAACTCAGACAGTTATCGTTCAATTCCCAATTTCTGTAGTTGTCCAGAGCAAAGTTGAGAATCAATTGGTAGATCAATTGAAAGGATTTCATAGTAGACCAATACGTTCCAATCGTATCGCATAAAGAACATGATGTTTTTCGATGTCAATTCTGGCTTCGCGAATGCTTATGTTGCGACTCCACGTGCCTTGTCCACAATCTTTGATGCTTCCGATTGTCGTAAGCAGGGCCGTATTTAAGTTGATCGTGGGGGCACGTTACCAAACCTTAAAAAGTCAAGTGAAGAAAACAGAAAATGGAGTACTTATTATTTCATAAATATAACATTATTTATTTTATCTCACGTAATTCAATTGAAAAAACAATGCATTTCGTAACATTATTTCACAGGCCGAGTGTTTTGATCTAATTTGGTTGAGAATTTATTGATTCCGTTAAACTGCTTACAACTACTTTATAATATTAAGTTTAGTGCATCACAATAAGTCGTATTCTCGTTGGCGAGTGACGTGACTACGAGGGACGCGATAGTATGAAACTGTCGATACCTACACAAGTATCTAGAAAAATATCACTTCACACGCCATTTTGTGACAATTAAATACAATTTTGTCGATTCGCACGCCAGAAATCTGTTAGAGTGACAGTGAGAATACCAATTTATGGTCGAAGTGACACATCTGTCACGTCATGATAATAAGGCTGAGTCATCGCGAAAGTGTAAAAACCGTCCTGATATCTTTTGTTACGTGTATGATGCGTGGTAATTTAACATTAGCAAAGCACGAACAAAACATTAGAACCAGAAATCATACCACGCTTAATTCGGTATGAAGCTAGATGATTAGGACAAACTTTAAGCTCTACAAAGAGTGGTCTTTCAGTGTTTCAAGTTACTGCGAAAATATACAAAAGGTATAGTTCACGGTATTCAGAAACAAGGCCCCCTTTTAGACGGGCGGACACCGAACAGACAAAACGAACGAGCGAACTGGGTGTATAGGGAAGAGGGTGAGAGAGGACGATGGGGAGGGCAGACAATTTTCATGGACACTTTCAGCGAACTGTGAACGGACATTTTGACAGTTCCTGCATTGTTGTTGTTGCTAGGATGAGAAGACAATAGAAAATTTCAAAAAGCAAGAACAGCAAGCCATGAAGTTTTTATAAAAGCAACAAAAAAACAATGATTTTTGACATTTTTCGTTCGTTTGTCCGTTCGTTGGTGTCCGCCCGTATAAAAGCCCAGCCGACACTCCACCGGGCTTCAAAAGAGAATTAACGATTACAGTTAAGTTTTGTCTGCTCGGTGTCCGCTCGTCTAAAAAAGGCCAAGGTAATGTAAAAGACTGTATACCGTATACGGTATTTTAGTGCTGATGTCACGTGGGGGACACTTCCCATATAAAATCGAAGCTGTTGTTGTTGTTTCAGCATTACGGCTGACGTCACCAGGCGCCCATTTTTTACGGTATTCGAAGCTGCCGTCGCTTTTACATTACCTTCGTTTTCTGTATACCGTGGTATGTTGTTTTCAAAACTCGTGACATCCCGCGCATGTTCCCCAGCTAAGCTCATAAAAATGTTTAAAAGCTCAGACAAAAGCTTCAGTTAACTCCTCCTATCAAATCACTTGCTGCCATGTAATCAGTCGCGACTGCGTATTGCTACCGGGAGGTGTATTTTTCTGGGACTTCAATGATTATTTAAAAAATTTACAAATTATGACTGACACCCATTTTTACATATTTTTTTTATTTTAAGGTTATTATATTTTACACATATGCTACAGAAATAATTTGTAGTAATTTCTACTAAAAAATACGAAATTTGTGTTTTTATCACTTTGATTACAAGATTGTTGACATTTCCTGCCAGTCGCATACGCGCTTCTGCCCGGGGAGGTTGTGCTGCTTGCGACTGCGGGGAACTGTCGGTTTATGAATGAAAACGCTCATTTATTCAAAGGAATAAGCATTTCAGCATTTTTTTTAAATTATTTTAAATTTAGAAATGAGAAATATTTCGCATAATTAAAGTAAAATTATGCTTATTATGTTGAATAAACTGCCTTTGTTGAGCAGGGGCTTTACATGTATTTAAAAGCTCTGCTCAACACATAGAAAGATAAATTAACTTTATTCATTCGGCATGCGCACATCCCTTCCCAAATTATTTTGTTGAATTTTTTCAGTGTTTGTTGCCGTTTTAACTAAAAAGAGGGGAAATGATAGAACATTATTTATAAAATTTGGCAACGAGGTGCGCAGAACTGCTCAAATTTTTTGTGTCACGGAGTTTGAAAAATTCTATACACGTAGCTCTTTGCCTTTTGGCATTCCTATGGTGTGGACGGAACAACGAAATCATGGAGATGACTGCTACTTTTGCCTCTGCGATATCAAGGGTTTCAACTCGGAAAATAAACGTACTCTAGAGAATCCTTATTATCCGTCTTCAAAAAGAACTGTTTCTTATAGACCTCGTATTCCCGTTCTTGCGCATTTTGTTCAAACAATCCTAGGAACATGAGATTGAAGTTAAAATGAAAAACCGACGAAGACGAACAATTTGATTTTGACATAGAGCAGTTTTTCCAAGCCGAATTAAATGACTTGGTGAGAGACCTGGGCCAATGGAAGGATGTTGCACATATCGTCTGGCAAAAGAAAATTTCTTTTATACATAAGACGATTTTATCATATGAACAGCCACTTTACCACCGTCGTATGCCCTTTTGGGAACGGCAAAAACGGCCGTAGAGTCCGACAAACGGCATATGTCCGAGGACTTTTTTTTTAAACACGGCCGGTGTTCTCCCGTTGTAAGGCCATCTTTTATTTTTACTCGGGGAATTATTTTATTCTTAAGGGGTAAATTTGTTTACTATAATTCTTAACTGAACACCTAATGCTATTTCAGATAACATCATCTCCAGATTTTGAGTAAAATTTAGTCCCCCTCAGTTGGGGATATGAAACGGTAAAAGTCGGGCCAGGGATCGAGAATCATGGAGGCAAACGCTGGAGCAAGTCAAGGCCGACAATAGGCTGTGGAGCTACTGATGGTGATATAAGTCACAAGGTTTTGAGACTCGTGCATATCAGTGGGAGTTTGTGACCATCAGCAGTTTTGATATTCTAACTACTCACCTACTCCTACCTACTCACTTATAAATAATCTTAAATAATTCACCTCAAGTGGTGAGTTTTTATTTGTGTAGTGAGATAAAGCAAATTCTCGCCAAAAACGTCACAAGACAGAGTCTTTGTGAACAAATTATTCGTAACAGAGGGCGTTTCTTCACCCTTTAGCCTCAACTTTACTTTTTTTCATATTTTTATACTATGATTAAATATGACAATTTGACAATATGAGTGTTCGCTTACTCCAAATTGGATCTCGCGGGATCCCAAGATTTTTGGCAATAAAATTGAATAGTGGGGATAAAAATATGAAAGTAAGCGAACACTTTCTGGGATGATTTTTGCAAATCTAACCTAGAAATCACTTGGGTCTTCAAATTAATGACATAAAGCTATTGAAACTAATAATTTATGCATGAAATTATTTAAAATCTTGTTACTAGGCACCAAATAAAGAACTTATTTTCATCACGTCGTAATCGTTTTGGTTTAACATGATAATTGACAGTTCCTTTTGACAATTCAAATACACTACAAACAGCAATCCACAATCGCCAGGACTCAAAACCTCGGGCACAAATTTGCAAGAGGGGAAGCGAAAATTTCCCTTCTTTTTCGAGCCCGAGAAAGTAAGCGAACACGAAATTGGCGCAAATGGGATCCCGAGGGAGCCCATTTGGAGTAAGCGAACACTCTTAATGTGTGAGAATGTGACGCGAGTAGCAGCAATTCACTCCTAAATAAATATTTTGGTCCAAGGCGCACGTAAAAAGTTTTACTTCAAAGAATCTTTTTATCTGAAGACAACACACATACATATATTTCCTAGTATTATTAGTTAGATAATAGTCTCTTTACATTTCCTATACCTAATCGTTAAACCCAAAAACTTTTCTTCAATTCTCCTTAATCCACAAACGCAAACACAAGGTATCCGCAATAACAGAAACATATCGACCTCAATTTCTTCGAACTTCAATCAAAGACGTTTCACATTCTTCCACTGAAGTTGTCAACTGTTTGCCGAAGTAATGTGACAGACGTAAACAAAAGTACTAGAAATCTCGGATGCAGACTTGGATGATGGAAATTGTGATCTTTATGGGAAAGTGTAATTAGTTATAGTCCTAAAAAATATGTACTTCACTAAAAATACAGAAAAATGTTATCTGCAGCAACAAGTATCAAGTGGGTGTCTCCTTTAGTTCGGCAAAAGTTCGTAGGCTTTTAAAAGATATGAGTTTCAGACCAATTGATAGTTGACTTGTATTTCAGGAGAAAAGACAGTAGGTTGGGTATGTTCTTGTAAAGTTGTATGATGATTTTTAAAATAGAAATTTGTTCTCGCACATTGAATCAAATTGAAGCTTCTAAAGATGGTGCAATTAGATAAGATACAATAATCAGATCCATAAGAAACAGAAATTTCAAAGATGAACAACGCATCAATTTCTAGCTAAAAAACAAGTTCAATCAAAAACCAATTTGTGCAGGTAACATCAAAGTAAATTATTATCGATTTTGAGAATTGAGATCGTTAGCAACGATTGATTGATGCAATCACAGAGACTTAAGCGCGCGTAATCATAGAAACAGCTTCAATCAAAGCAAAACCTCTTCCTATAATTTAATTTGAAAGCACACTTGACCTAGTTATGTAAAAGATTAAACACATACCGGAAGATTGGAAAGCGGCATCGCCGAAGTAATGTAAACACTGATCCACTGAATTTACACCTGTTCCAAAACCGAAATTTCTCATTAGTCGCAATGAACCAAATTTTCTTTCAATAATAGCCCAAATCTAGTCGAATTTTCACTTCGAATTTGGAGTGAATTACATGTTTCTGAGGAGACCTTAATCATGCAATCCGTGCCGTACATGAACTGAGACAATTCATCCATTCTCAGATATCTGATTATCAAGGTCTTATCGAGGCAGTCCGTTAGCTTAATCCAATTAGAAAATAATTCTGTAAACGCAGCCATCCAAAAAGACTGCCCTCGTTGTTGCTGGCTACTACAAGATTGTTGTGCAACGAAATTGCTTCGTTCTGAAAGTCTGATTAGGTAATGATGGGTTCGGTACTCTCTGTATGGTGCAAAGACCGAAGGAAGCAAGAAGGTAACCGGACCTGCTAGGTGTTAATAACTGACGATTCAAACACCTCTAAGGCACTTCCGAGTACGATTTCGTTTCTGATGATAATAAACGATACCCTCATAAAAATTTACGACCAATACTGTCTTGCCCGGGAACGTTCTGCTCGGTCAGTGCGTTTACAGCATTTCATAAAGGCCCTAAGGTATCCAGTCCAGATCTAAGTATATCAGGTGTATCTTTTCCGTTCTCGCGCGTTTTCTGTCATCGTCGTCGTCGTCACCTCGACGTCCTTAGGTATTCATGACTCGTTCAGATTTTTACCTCGTCTCGCTAGATTGGCTCTGGTTGCAGCATTTCGCTTTTTTATTTATGCTATGCCACGGCACCACCGCCGCCGTACACCTTTCCCGCACCTTATCGAGTCTTGTTTATTGTTGACAGAGTCTAGCGGATTTTCTTTCCATCATTCCCATTTCTTCCATTGGATAAGTGGGTCATTGAACATGCCGCCTTCAGACATTTTTATGTTTCGCCTCATTTTCTTCTTTTGAGCTGAGAATTTTCTTTTCCTAGAATTTCGACGATTACCTTGACAGCCTCACCTCAAAGGTGTTTTCTTTACGCGTGCTGGCGATGGGCGCGGGGTGGAACAACCGACCGACGATTGAAAGCATCTGGAATTGTTTTATTGATTGTAGTTGGAATTGGAGTAATACTAAGAGAAAAGTCAAGACTTTCTTCCTTTTTTTTACTCCTCTTATTCCTACCTATACTTCTTTTCTCCCCTCTCCTTTTTTCAAAAATGATTTTGATTTTATTATCAGAAAATTTTTTTACGGCGCATTAAAATTTTCGCGTTTTATTAGGGCATAAAATATTATTGGATAACACACAATAATTTGAATATTTCAAGTTCGGGGATAAAGTTTGTCTGAAAAATGGAACTTTGTTTTGGGTTCAGCTCTCTCTCTCTCTGTAGATGAGAAGAAAAGTCATCTATTTGCAAATTTATTCCGCTTTAACCTTCTTATTTTTTCGGGATGCTTCTAAATGGGAGGAGGGATCAGTTGAAATAATTTTATGTTACCAGCGATTTTGGAGTTTTTAAGATGTTTTTTAGTGCGAGGAAAATATGAAAGAAATAAACAATGAATTATTCTTGAATGGCTTGGTTTTTATTTCAGGTAATACTGCAATTTATTGCAGTGTTATATATTGCTTATGTCAATTTTCGGTAAGCAAAAAAAATGAAACATAGTGAATTGTACAGAAAAATAATTTATATTAAGTTATGTAGAAGATTATCAAGGTGGTCAACATTAGTGAACTACCCCACACCTATCCTAGACGGGTGAAAGTCCAACCATAACCTCCAAGCGGTGGCCAAAGAATGTCTAAAACGACTAGGATAATAAGTTTCAAGTAGGGTTAGTTAAATGCTCATACCCTCATTTGTAAGACCCTTATAGCCATACGAAATGAATTTGCCCTACTCAACGAGACGCTCCGAAATACCTACGGTCATGTATCAAAACTGGCCCTAAGTAAAAACACAGTAAGTCCTAGAGATAGATGGCTACACATTAAAAATTTTGTCAGTACCTACTGCTGCCTCGATCTTAGGCATAAATTGTAAATATCGTAAGGATTGGTTCCATAATTAAGCTGGCTTCTGAACATATGAATACTGCGTCCATATGAACATATGAATACTGCAATTGAGCAGTCTCATATATAACGAGCGAAACTGTATATAGACATTAGAAGATCAAAACAGAGGGTTAAAATGCATATTTCTTACCGTGCCTTGCAAAAGTTCGATCATACCTGAAATAGAAAGTAAAATTAGTTGCAGCATTTCATATAAAATACATGAATGTAAAAATGTAAGGTCTTGGCGACTGTTTATTAATGAAAAAGAAATATTATACAGTGAAATTTTTTGCCAATAAATATATTTACTAATCACTCATATCTTTCATCTTTGTCATATTTTTTGTATGTAGGAGTAGACTATTTATACTACAAAATATTTTAGACCGTTTTAAATTAAATTATGCATCATGTAGCATTTGGACACCTTTATAATGATGCATTTATTCTTTATCTAAATAAAATCTATATAATATATATATATACATATATATATCTGCCATAATATCTTTCTCTGATTGTTCTTTTAGCAACGCCGTTCATGGGATTCGACAACGAGATAGACCAAACCCGGTTTTTCTTGTAAGCCAGATCTTTTCGCCTTCCATACACAGTTGGCACGCTGTCTCTTAAGAAACAGTCCTAGCGATACATGGCCGGTTAAATATCTCACCAACAGCCTAAAATTGGAATGAGTCCCCAATTGAAGCTGGCTATAAAGAGACAGGCAAGATTGTGGAGAATTTTTTTTTTTTTATGTGAAAGACTAGAGTCTCAGGGAAGACCCTTTATACTGTCGACAATCTATTTTCTTCATATAGAGTGCAATGTCGAACAGCAGCTCTAGTCGGGGAAGGAAGGAACTGCCACAACCTACCCGCGATATTTTTCAGTCCACCTACTCCAACCATTACTATTGCGACTTTGGCATCGGGGCATCGAGGCTCATTTAACCTTGTCCTGGGCGAAGGTGTTCCCAGAAAGTCTCCGAGAATAACGGGTTGGAATGGTTCTAGGACTGTACATAGCATCCCGGGAATAAGCGGTCTGGAGGTTTGACCCTAAAATATGCTCGCTGAGCAGGCACCTCAAGATTCAGAAAGATGGAGATATTAGAGGTGTATGAATATCCCTGCTTTTTGAAAGGCCTCACACCGGTGAAGGAGTCTTTGGAGAGGAGCTTTTGGAGTCTAGTCGTCTGTGGTAGAGTCTGCAGGCTCTCACAATGCTTCCTCCAGGCAGTCCTTTTGGAACGTATTAACTCCTTATTGTAACCTGAAATAGTGAACATTTATTCTTCTCTTTGCCCAACAAGTTGTGTCCTATTGAACAATCTCCTAACTATCTTCCGCGGTTTCGAGGCATTGATACGGTTGTTTGGCGATTTGGAATATGTGATGATTGCATCTTATATCGTTAGATAAAGTCACGCCCAGGATAATAAGAGATGGGTCAGCTGTTACATTATGTTTGCCCACTGATATAATAGGAAGGTCTGTGCAGGTTTTGGTGGAGATAAGACAATACTTTTTTTCTTTGGGTTGAATTCGACACGATTCGTGCGGCCCCAGTCAAGAATGTTTTCAGTGTCCATGTTAAGAAAGTTATACATGAGTTCACGGTCTAAGAGAAAAGTTCTGGCTCTTGCTTGTCTTATGCTGTCGAAGTCCGTCATCGAGTACCGTCATCGGCGAACATATCAAGTGGGTTGGTGGGTATTGAGAGCAAATAATTATTAATGAATATAAGAAAAAGCGCAGCTGAGAGAATCGATCCTTGGAGAACACCGGCCGAGATGGAATGAGGATTGGATTCAAAGCCACCCAATAGTACCTTGATTGAGTGGCCAGAAAGAAAGCTCTCAATCCAGTTTCTTAGAGCTAAGTCGATACTAATAGCTTGGAGTTTAGACAGCAGATCGGGATGTCACTCTGTCGAAATCCTTGGAAATATCTAGGGCAACCAGACCAGACTCACCCAAGCGATCGATGTTTTTTGTAGGATCTCGGTCCGACACACAAGAAGGTCGCTAGAAGACCTTTTTAGTCTAAAGCCGTACTGACTGTTGTGTATGATTTTGTTGGAATCTAGATATTATATTTCCTCAGCCTTCTATATATTATTTTCTCCATGGTTTTGGAGAGAACAGAAGTAATTGCTATTGGACGGTAGTTTGAAGGGTCGTTGGCTTCATATTTTTTTTCGGAATGGGCTGAACATGAGCTAGTTTCTAGAGTTTTGGGAAAACTCCCGAAAAGTATGATAGGGCGAATAGTTTGCGCAGAAGGCTAGCCAAATGTGAGGCTCATTTCTTGAGTATCATAGAGGTAATTAAATAAAATAAAATACCTAGTATAAACTGTTAAATTGACAACTCGAGCCCACCAACTTCCAAAGTTATAAGTACACCAACTACATCAACTAACGGAGAATTAAGTGTACATTTAATGATACCCAAAAACAAGGTAGCAGCTCTTAAACAAATAACACTATCTCATTTGGAATTATGCTCTGCCACGTATCGGCCAAGCTTCTATATAACACTAGATACTTAATTCAGATCTAGGTGGCGTTCCTTTTGATCTTTCTTGTCGTGGGAGTTCGTTTGTTCCGGTGATGATTACTTGTAAAGTTCTTTGTTGCAAACAGTTCATATTATACCCTATGCTTTTGCAAAATAGACTACCAGCTGGCACGACTGATTAGTGTAGAAACTGTCCAGTGGTTAATTGTTTAGTTTTTCCCCCCATCATGGCAAAAATATACTTTCTTCATGTAATTGTTTAAATAAACTAAAATAGCTCGTAGTTTCTACTATTTTTCTAAACGAACAACCCCGTCCGTCTTAAAAAGTTTATATTTCTTTAAGTTCATACAATGTTAAGGCCATTTTTAAAACCAGCTTTCGTAACTCATGTAAACAACCATTTATTAACCAATCAACTTGTTTAACTCAAATACCTTCATGTTCCCAATTTTTAAATCCGTGTTATTATTTTCGCATTTCGTTCTAAACAAAACTTGTCCTAGAGCGTCCATCAGCAACGCTCTTGACCCTTAAAACTCTACAAAGGCAACAAAACCTGTAGAAACTCAGCCCAGTGCCCGATAAACACAAAAGATCTCCATCAAAAAATTTCTCTTAGATCTCCCAGCAGATCGATTCAATCAAGATCGGCTTCAATTAAGGCGAGCAAGATGAAAGTCACCTAAGTAAGTAAGCAAGTAAGTAAGCAAGTAAGTGACTGGTTGCCGGCTATTATTACTAAAAAAGTTTCGCTTTAGACTTAATTGTTGCCTCGATACACGTCAGCCCAACGTCCGGAGACCGGTGGCAAATCTGCGAAAGGAAAAGTTACCTGCGATCGGGGCACGATCGTCCACACATTCGAATAACGCACAATTTAGCGGATACACAAAATACCCAGAAGGCGAATTTTCGATTTCGAATTCTGCGTTTCGATTTTTCTCACACATGTGTATGTTTTTATATTTTTTGTAAATACGTTTTTCTGCAAGAAGGCCTCGTTCTGACTAGTCTGTCCCGGGGATTGGAAGTCTCACATGACCACCATATGGAGATTATTGCTATTGAAAATGGAGAGTTTTTGAAGTTGTTCCAAGACTGGACCAACGTGGTTAAACTGTGGGACTGGGTGAACAAGTTGCTGCCATACTTTTTGGTCATCAGTCAGTGAAACCAGCCCAAGGTCCGACCATCTGGAGGATTTCGATTGAAAACTCTGAAGAGAAGAGAAAAAGTAACCATCGAAAGTCGTCATGGCGTTATTTTTATATTTTTTTGCTGCTGCAGCTTTATGCTGGTGAATGATGATGGCCCATAGAAATACCTTTCGTTGGCTCACAAGATTCGATAAAACCTGAAACTCGAAAGCTACAGCTTTGCTGGCTACCTTTGGATCGAGCATTTCAATCAAATCGATTTAATAAATTTATTGCCCTCGTTACTGTCCATGACAGAATAGGAATTTGACTTATTGACCACAGTGGTAATTCCTTTCGATTTCGCTAATGCTGCGTGCAGTTGTATCTTGATGGTATGTTTAGATTTTCTTTTCTACCATGCAATTGTTGAATTTTATGAAGGAAATTTTTGGAGCTGATAACAATTGAAAGAAGAAGTTTTGTTATAAGATACAGATGACCTAGATATTTTGAAAGTCATTAGATTGAAGATGTTTTGGTGTTTTGTAGTGTAGCAGAACTAATTTCTTTGTTAATAAACAAGATCCGAAGTTAACAGTTAAATTGTAGAGTATTATCAATAATAAGTTTCGGAAAATATGATTACAACCGGGATTGATTACTATAGAGAGTAAGTAATTGATGGGTATATAACTAGTATGCAGTGTTCGTACCTTGATTCCTGTTAGAATCACCAAACTAATTGATTGGAAATTTTCACACGTTGTAGTTTTTGTTTTATATGAAACAGTAGAGTGAAGAGGTAGGGCCCTTTGTACTGTCGGATGTTCTATCAAATCATTTGTTGAGCAGCAATTGGCTTCCTCGCGTATTCGGCGATGGTAGACGGAGGGGCATACAATTATTGTAGAGAGTGAAGACGAGAAAAGGAAAACATTATCTTATTAGGAAAGGTGAAAAGACAAAAAACCATGGCATGGAATCGAACCACAATCTTCTGGATTGTTTGTCGAAGCTGTAACTTCTAGGCTAAGGAAATCCCATCCATTTATTGATTTATATATATTAATTAAAATAAAATGCACCGCAGAAACGGTTCCTGCGGGAAAATATCATGATCTCTTATAAAGTTAGTCCAAGACGATGTAAAATCCTGACTAATAAAAACAGAGCTTGCGCCATATGCTGACAGATACTTAAAAAGAACTTGTGGAATAGGTCGTTCTCACTAACAAACTAACTCTTCTGGATCCTCTCCAGACCACCATATGAAAATCGAGAAGCTTTTTTTGCCGAGTCGATCCATCGACTAGAGAGACCAAATACGGCCTTCGCCTCAGCAGTGCTCGAAAAAAGGTTTATCTTGAACAACCGGGACAACCAAAGAGCGCCGAAAGACAATCTCGCTCTACCCTGAACAATTGCTAGGGCCGGCGCTGCTTTCAAGAATGCTTCTCTCTGCCCCATAATACGCTTAAAGCTCACCGACAGCACTGGGATATGATCAGAATCTGAGATTTTCCAATTCAATTTCCATCGCTTCGAATTTCTCAACCGTCATCTTTCGGATAGTCAGCCTTTTCAATTAACATATTCTCAACAAACATGCCACAAGGATGTCTACCTTCCTATGGCATTGGAGGTCTCCTAGTACGTTTTATAAAACAAAATTTCATACTAAGTAATCCGAATGATCACGCACATATGTAGTTCCTTCGTCGTCAATTTTAAGCCACGTTTCGTAACGTTAATAAAAAAGACAAGCTGAAACTATCGTTCACATTCTGTTTATAGCTATGCTGTGTTGATAGAGGAGTATGTGGGGATCGTATCCAACTTAATGTCAAAGCTGTAAAACTCATGCATCCATCCACCCGCATCCATAGACACGCTGCCGTTACGGATAAAAAATTGAAAAATATCCCATCGTATTCGTAATCGACAATTTCAAACGCGAGTCTTCTTTAACCAAGCGGTCCCCCAACTAAGTACTGACCTCGTCCAATGCTGCTTGATCTACACAATCGCAAAAGAAGTGGTCTTCATCCCCAAATCTGCCCTAAAAGAAGTAAGAAAGAAGAAACCAATGACTCTACACTATCTACTTACAACCAAGCCTCGCCTCATTTATCTCGATACACCCTCATTTATCAGTAAGACATTAATTTTGAACCGGGACGTTTAAAAAATTGAGACCTCAGTACAATTTATCATGGTGTAAGGGGCAAATGTACTGCCTAATGAAAGTCTGACTCAACTGTACTTTAAACCAATATTATGTTAAAATGGAATGTTAAATGAAAGATTAGAATTATCAAAGTATACCAGAACAGAAGAACATTTTATGCATAATAACCCATAAACAAGGCGTTTGGAACAATTCTACGCCACCACAAACTTTAATTGAAAAATCAAAGTACACACTTTGAATGCATTCTAAATATAACTATTACTACAAAATGAACTAATAAAACTTCAATGTAACCTTAATAAAAGAATGCAACTATAAGTGAACAAACTAGACAAGCAGAAACACTTATGCTAAAAGCATCAAAGTAAATAGGCTAATGACATTCCATTTGGCAAAGATTAATCAAACACGCATATCTGATCTACATACTGCAAAAATTTATTCTACAATTTGCATATTGTTCAATTTCTAATCTTTTGATTCCAACCGACCAAACAGCGAATTCCAGCCGCTTACACTGTTTTTAAAGTCACCAAATGTCAATTACAAGTAAGCGCTTTAGCATGCATACCAGCTAAGAAGTAAAGACCCCTTCTTTTACAGAACATACACACACTCCATTTAAGTCCCCCCTTCAATACCTCTCGCAGGCTCCATCAACCACATGACATAGTTTTCGCCCGACCACAGGAGAACTAGAGTCCGACAACCGACCAACCACCTTTTTTGTTCTGAAAATATATAATACTGTAGCGCTGCCGCCGCCGGTCAAATATGCGAGCGACAGAAGCGACAGAACGAGTTTTCCGGGGAAGATTTAAAAGTGATGAACACAAAGGCTCTTGTCCTGGCACGGTGGTCCTTTTTGGCCAATGCTTATCTAGCCCCATAAAAGCCTTATAAATACCGAGGCTGACCTGGAAATCCTGGCTCTAGGAAGGAACTTGAACGTAACTCAGATAAACTCATCAGCTGGTCAGTTCCAGTAGATATCATTCTGGTGGGACTCCATTGAGATTATATGGGCAACGTTGGAGCCAGGACACCACACGATATAAATTTCACGCTGAGGCTCACAGGTGGAATGGAAATTTGCCTCAGCTGCAGCTCGACAGCATCGGACCTTGGGTAAAAAAAATAACTTTTCTCTCTCGCCAGCATAAAGCGCGTTGTCTACAAGGGCAGGAAACCTTCACTTTTATAGTCTTTCGTACTTTTATCTCCGGTTTCGTTTCCGGATCATGTTTTTAAAAAAAATAAAAAAAAATGAAAACAATGTTCCAGCAGAGAAAACCCAACTCCAAAGTGATGAATCTGTGTCGAGATTCAAGGCTCTGTGGGTTATTGAAGAGCATCAAAACGTGGTTGACAGGTACGAATCAAAAATCATCACTTTCTTTGTACTAATCTCGAAGCGGTAATGGCAGACATCAAAGACAACACAAGAACTCAGGTTAATCATTTCCACGGTCATGTATGGGACGTGAGTTCAGTGAAATGATCATAGCTTGTTTATTTGACCTTTCCTAGAAGCGGACGCATCGAAATGAAAAGAAAAAAAAAAAAGAGTTAGAACCTCATCTTGTGCTGGTACCACCCCCATCAAATTTTACCTTTTATATATGGATAGTCCATCCCCTAGGGGAATATATCCATATGCTTTCGGAATGATAAATGGCGTCTATTGAAAGGATCCTATACGTTTTCTGTGAGGTTTTTGCCGTATGTGTGTATAGGAGAGAGGCGGGGGTGGGGTTTTTTGCCAATATTAGGGTTATCTAGTAACACTAGGCTCCAATATATATCCAGTAGGGTAATATCACATTTTGCCTTTCAGCCCTTTGACTTCTTGGTCAATATTTGTATTTGACGAATATTTGCTATAGAAACTGGTCCCTATGACACTTTTGATGAAAGGTTCCATCATGGCCGAAAGCTCTATAAGAACTTTATCCCTTAGCCTCCTCGTACAATTTTTTTTTGCTCTCTCTTCTTATTTCTATCTATTTTTAGTGTTACTAAATATTGTGGATATGTTTGCTTTAGGCAAGAAATTTTTTTCAATTTCTTTCCTTTTATTGAATTTTAAATGCTTCTATTCAATGAAATTGACAACAGAATACTGTCCTTGGGCACAGTATTGTACGGAAAAATTATTTGTATTCGGCACCTAAGTGGTATGTGGTGCGGTACCAGGGGTGCTTTTCACCTTTTTCGTATTTATTAAAGAAAACTTTTTGGATCGGATTTTTTTTTGTGTTGGAGAAAAGAATAAAATTTAAAAAATTTCATGAATTACGTCTGAAATTTAAGTTTACCTATAAAATTTCATCCACTTGAATCCGCATTTCACACTCTCTAGAATTTCTATATAAACCTACATTTACGTTAAATGATATCAAGTATAGAAATTAACCTCTGAGAATGCCTCCGTTCCGGTGACTAAGCGTGTCAGACAAAAAGTAAAATGAACTCTTGTACATGCCAGTCTCAATTTCACGCTGAGAATGTAATTGGTATGGATTCAAGTGTGCACGAGTATATCGATGACTGGGCTTGAAAAGAAAAAAATACTTATTGTATAAAATTAGCACAGGTGACTAACTTTACCAAAACCAGTTTTTTTGCATGTAAACCCCTAGTTGCGCTACTTCAAAACGAAGGTAATATAAAACTCTGGGATATTTGCGTGCGCATGTGCGATATACTTAGGATAAGAAGGGAGAATTGAAAGTATTCTGAAAGAAATAAGATGGATAAAAAGTAAAATAAAATAAAAAACATTGCAACAATGTAAAAGCTGAAATATATAGTTTCTTCTGGAAATAATGATAAATCCTGGAATATTTTTATTTACTGAAGTGTTGGGCTGACTACAATAGAAACTTTAGGTACAAAACTTTCTAGTTCCAAGTCCAACATTTTTTAGGGACGTCAATTGCCAGACCACCATTGATCATAAATATTGTTTATGAATAGAAATACAATAAATATCGACAAAAATATAATTCAGTAAAAAATAAAAATAGTAGGAAGTTGGCAGTAAAGAAAGTATGTAGTTGTAACATACAATTTTTGAATAAAAGTCAAGGTTCAGGATGATTCTTAAAATTTCCCGTTGCACTTTGTGAGACGAGTGTTTTGAAATGTTTAAATGCAGATAAAGTGAGAGTGCAAACATCAGCTGGTGCGGAGATTAGTGGAAGGTAAAAGAGAAGGTCACATTCACTAAGCCCATAAAAAAACTAATAGACAATTTAGCAGTAGTTAACTTTCTTTCTGCATCTCTTTAGAGTTATAAAGTCACAGCCTTCACATCACAGGTGGTTGGCGGGACTCCCACCCGTTTCAAAAGGCATAAAAATACATACGACCCTCCCTTTCCGATTTTCCCCGTTGATTGTGACATCGGCAAAGGTAATTGATAGGTTTAATGGTAATTAATATGTGTTTCTCAGTAATAATGGCACTAAGTAAAAACCAAATCAATCCAGATGACGTAGATTGACATCAGGTGTCTGGGCGTACCTTTAAGTAGAATACATTTGATGAGCAAAATTGTTTCTTGGGTATTCTTCGATACAACCCAATACAAAAACATTTTCTCTAGTGTTTTAGCAAAATCTTCAGTCGTTTAAAAGATATTTAAAAAATAAAAAAATCCTTCATTGGAACAATTTTGCACCCGACTTTTTAGACATTGACATTTAAATTTCAATATTTAGTTAGTCTACCTATAGTTTTGTAATTTTGGATTTTCTACTCTCTTCTCCATACTGGTGTATCAATTCTCTACATTTTCGCGAGGAATATTCTCCCATTCGTCTTGCATCTCCTCCCACAGTTCGCCCATTCATTTCGGCGGCTCCGCATAGTTTGCGAGCCTTTTTTTTTTAATTAAGCCCACAAGTTTTCTGTGGGGTTCATGTCTAAACTCTGGGGGGCTGTCGGATCCAAGTATTTCACCAACGACTTCTCAGCGGATCTATTCAGTATCCTCAGGCTCAAACGAATCATGGTCAACTCCATCGGAAAGATCGTCTCCACCAAAACGTCAACCAAGGTCTTCCCCAATAGTGTCAGTGTCTAATGATACTGCGACTGATAGCTTAAATAATGTAGCCACGCCGCCAACATCCAGAGAACTTCCTAGACGTACAACTAGACCGCGCAAGGCAGTCGAACGTTATGTGCCGCAGTAATTAAGGAGAGAGGAAGTTGTAGAATTGTTACTCTGGCAACACTCATAAAGCAACACTCATAAACGGCATCGAATAAATCTTTATAGAGTTCTAAATAACGTTCCTTCTTCTTGCCCAAGCCGTCGACTGGATCAGACGCAATCTTATTATAAGTAGTACTCTATTTTCATTGGTTCACATTATATTATTTTATATACATACATTAATTATTTACATTAAATGTTACTTGAATTTTAGTAGTGATATTCTCATTTAAGAAAAAAACACAGGGGCACTCCAACAAGTCGAATCTTTGACCCCGAAGCCACTGTTGAGCAATCTGCAGTGTGCTTGGGGTCATGTGTAGTCGCAATATTGCATTCCTTTCTTTTATTTTCGAAAAAAGCATGGTTTTCGGCAAATTGGTTTTCAAAATGTCTAAATATTTCATGGATATCGGCTTCTATTTTGACAATTGGTCCAAAACAATTTGGTGTAATATACCCACACACCATTATGGAACCACCGAATTTGTACGTTTCTTTCATCCCTTCAGGGTGATGAGTACCAGGAATTTTACTCTAGTACGTCACTATTATATCTTTAGATTTTGGTCTCATCTGACCATATATAGTAATATTCATAAGACATAACCAAAAAAACAAATAATTTTTGTACTTTTTTCCAGTATTCTCTGGTCCAATCTATAAATCTATTTATAAATTCTTTCCTTTTCTTAATATATTTTTTTTTCGAAAGTGCTGGTTTATTCTTTTTTACTACGGCTTTTATCCTATTTTTTTCAGCGCCCTTCTTGCGTTACACGGGCTGACATCTTTTCCTAATATGGCAAGGGCGTCACGTGAATATTTTGAATTTTCTGAAGCAAGCCATTGTACTATTTTACGGGCATATCGGTCCGTTAACTTTTTAAGTCTTCTACCTAGTGGAGAACTGCACTCTACTGAGAATTGGAGTCTCCACTTTCTTTTGCAATTCCCGAAACCATTGCTATGCCAACATTCTTCAGCAATCAACGATCAACAAACGAACCATTCCTAACATTTATTTTTTAAAGATTATTTCCTTCATATGTTGGCCGCTACTGCGTCTAACATAGCCCATTCTGAGACTCCAATTTTCGATGAGCATTTCGAATGGTCTTGGACAAACGAGTTTTCAGTTGAAGTGGGCTTAGTAGACTATGGCCTTTATGTAGAGCCAAAGGAAAAAGTTTAGAAATGGGCTGTCAGGTGATCTAGGTAGAGAATTCACCGGTCGAATTGTTCTCGCAATAAAGCCATTTCATGGGCTCTGTGTCAACAAAGACATTGTGTTGAAACTTAAATTTGAGGCGGCAAATTGTCCAATATCATGGTACGATAACAGCCCATTCATAGTTCCGGTTGGGCTAATTTAGATATTAAATTTTTGTCTGAATGCAATAGCAATTCTTGAACTTCTTCGTGTTGACCTTCAGCCCAAATACGACAATTTTGCTTATTAAAATGACCTTTAAGCCAAAAACAGTGGATCTTCTTCGAGCTTTTCAAGAGCTCAAATACTGAAACCGTGATGATTCGGTAGGTCAACCAGCTTCAATTCCTGCACGAGGTGAGTTTGATCTTTTGAGACAAGATCCTGCGGTTAAAAACTCAAAGTAGTTCTATTCAAGAATCCAAGCTCTTGGGGATGAAGCCGAATCGATTCTTCACTACGTGGTGGTTGTGGTTTACTTCGACCCTTATTATCCAATAAAGAAGGGTTTCCAATTTTTCCATTATATAGCTTTTTTACCGATACTATACTGTCAGCCTTTCTTACCAATAAACCGTTTTTTTAATGTGATAGAATCTAAGCTCAAGTGAATCAAATTATATATAACGCTTTGGTGAGTTTGATCTGGTTGTTCTAGAAAGTTTTGGCAGAGTATGTCATCCTTATCTAATGAATTGATTTGGTTCTAAAAAAAAAACTTTATTGAAACGTTCCTTTCAGGCCATCCAATTGAAAAGTCAAAGCTAGACATTACTCCACCTTTTTCTGTGTCAACTAGCCCCTCACACCTCTGAAAATATAAAATAAAGACGAACCAGGCCAGTAGCTTGTCTTTTAAGATCTCCATACACGAGCAATCCATCATTTCAAATGGCAACGCGCCACATCAAAAACGTCACGGTGTGGAGAAACTTGGATTAAGTCGTGAGTTAGAGCTATAGGATTTACATGCAATGAATAACGTGGAAAACTGCAAAATATGGCCCGCGCCAAAACTATTGGGAATTTTACGCGCAGGCAGGGAAGTGACTATTCCACACACATTAACATTTCGTGTATCGATTAACTACAAGCGCATCCCAATTTCTCCTTCGAAATTCGTTTACAGGCAGCCACAGTCCTCATAGCTTCTCACCACGGCAAAGTCGCAGCGACACTTACTGAGAATATAAATGAGTGGGTAATTTGGGGTTTTAAACGAACAGAGTGACGTTGTGCGCTTTTCTTTTCGAATCCTTGAAATCTTCTTAAAAGTGACTCAACAAAGTGCAGACTACGACCTTAAAATCATCGGGGATAGCATGGCTTCCTCGTTAAATTAATTTAGGAATGAAACAGTCCTGACAAAATTTAATCGTTATTAATTAGGCAGTAATATTAAGTAATATTAGCCTCCATGACAATATTATAACAGTAACGTGAAATTAGCCAACTCTGGTGTGTCTCGGACTCCCCCAATCTACAAATGTACACACTTTAGTCTGGGTATTTGTACGAACGTAAGTATAACAAGTCGATTATGGAATGTTCTGCCACAGTCGGTATTTTCGCATATTGCATTTTGTGCTGAGCTTACTACCAGACATTTCACCGTGACAGACTTACAGTACATAGGGCCACCTCTAAGGGAAAAAGTTCCGTGACCAAACAAGTTAGTATAAAAAGCTTCAGGTTCAACATAACAAACCAGAAGCTATTGAATTTCCTGTACCAGAGCTAACGTCTATCACCTACCATTACAATGTTTCTTTTCTTATGCCTTAATTAGCAACCGATAGAGGTTATCTTCAACTAAAATTACTTCCATTCCAATTAATTTTATTGGTACATCATTTACCCACAGAACTGCAAATCATTATCGCACTTCCGTATACGGGAAAGAAAGAAAGAATTAAGATATTCACTTATTCCGCCCGTTAGCAATGAAAGTTATCCATTTACAACAACAACAACAACAACAAATTACAACAACAACAACAGCAACAACAAAAAAGTTGCAATTTGCTCAACAAAAGCCGAAGCGTTCCTAATTAACCTGCGAGCTTGCGCAGGATTTGCTCGCTACATATCCATTGAAAGATACCATAGATATATATTTTTTTCCTCTTATCTTTTGTCATGTTTACCTTAAGAGGAGAACCCCGGCACACAGCACCATAAGAACATTATCCATATTCAATTTCCGCATTCACCACTATACATTACACACACGCGAAGAGAGGAGATTGTTGCCGTATGAAGGCTCCCCAATGGTGAATAACCGGGGAGCTCCCTTTTATCTCCAAGTCATATTTCCATTAGAAAAGGTGATCCAAGGAAATCAGCCAACAACAGGTGTTTCAATATTTTCTTTCTGCCTTTTTTTTCGTAGAATTCACCTGGCGAAAATAAAGAAAACACGTATCATGTTGAATGTGTTTACGCAGCTATCAGTTGAGTGCCTTTTCACGTAATAAAGGTAGTTTTCTTGCTACACACGAGAAGCAGGAAAAAACACCTGAACAAGTAAATGGAAATTTCTGGCCCACATCATGAATATGAAGCAACAAGAATAGGGTGCGCAAAGATGATTCTTTAATTCAAAACTTTGCGGTAGTTTTAAGGTGTTTGGATGTATGTATGTATTGTAGTGAACTTTTGCCTAGTATAAAATTTCCAGAGAATGAAATTGGAGAACAGGTGTTTACCGGATTATGTTGCCGGACGGAAGTGCTCAAGGGTCTCTCTTTCTCGTCAAGATCCCCAAGTCATATCCGTTCCATATTAGCCCTAATCTGACTCCCCAACATCCGCTGCAATCAATAACAATCTTGAGTTCATTTATGCCGAAAATAAAGACGTTTCCCGTGATTTGATGAAGACGAACACCTCAGATGGAAGAAGTTACCTAAAGGCTCCTGTCGCTGTGTAATTTTCCAGTATATAGCTCCCTTCGGCGGAACAAATCCTGCGATACAGTAATCACATTTTACAACTCATTCGCCAATATTCACATGGGAAATTGAATAAAAAACGCCTCACAGATGCCACGGCCTTAATAGAGGCCTGGGGATACCTTCCAGGTGTACTCGTCTACTTCAGTTATAGGTATGCCAGAGGTAAACGGCATCCCCCCTTTTTTGCCTCCATTCCATGACGTGAAGCGGAAGGAGATGTAATCGGAACAACTTAGGGAGCAACCCACTTTGTAATACCAGATTTTCTTATTTATGTATAGGACCCTACCTATACACACACAGCCGCAGTTAAATATTATCATTATACTTAATGGGGGCCAAATCTGCTCCTAAATTATGAAAAGGTGATTTCAAATCATTTTCGAGAGGTTTCTTTAAAAATATTTATTTTTAACAGAATCTTTTCCCTTAAAAAAACGACCGTGAAGAGGGTGACTTTTGTGTAAATTTAAGAATATTTCCTGGCTTTGATATTTCTCGACTGATTTACACGAGGCTGTTGTTGAAATATGGAATACAAGTACTTTCTTTATCTTTTGTGAAATAGATGTTTTTATTTTCAATCTTTTTTTTTCTGGGGCTGTTTATGTCACTCCTACAGAAGCTATTACAGCAGCAAATTGTTTAGCTTTTCAGTGGAATTGTCATATATTACATGGAGCCTGTTTATATTCTTATTAAAATTCCAAACGTGAAAGATACCAAATAGAAGTGCCTACGTGACTATATATTCGATACGAATCATCCTTTTTCCTCAATTCGCTGAACCAAAATCATGTTTATGAAAACAATTTCAGCATTCATATTAGGTTTGACTATCATCCAGTTAAAAATTTGTGCTCATTCGTGCATATTTAAACTTAAATAACATATAGTTTAGTTTCCCTTATTTGGCAGACTGTAGGAAAATAATAATGAAAATTCTCCTGTTTAGATAATAATTCTACCATAATAATATAACTCTGCTTATTATGGTAGAATTATATCTAAACAGGAGAATTTTCATTATTATTTTCATACAGATCTATTTTCATTTTATAAAGAAATAATCCGCATTTAAAAAGCACCAATTCTGAGATCCCAG
The DNA here is from genome assembly GCA_949987705.1 of Thereva unica. NCBI lineage: Eukaryota > Metazoa > Arthropoda > Insecta > Diptera > Therevidae > Thereva > Thereva unica. The sequence goes on from OX465282.1 coordinate 135,956,889, forward strand.
ACATAGCCAATCCTCAAATTTAAATCAATCAATTCGGACTCCAACCTACCGGATACCGCGATGGCAGGTGTGCCAAAAGAAAGGCCACAAAGCGAAATTTGTTACCGAAATAGAGCCTTTCTAAGTTTTAACAACGCCCCCACAAAAGATGATGCGGCGGCTATTTTGCACATACTGCAACAGTGCAAACCATACAATGCAAATGGTGCACTTGCACCGGGCGCAATTGGACTAGGCACTTCGAAACATAATTGAAAAAGTGTTCCCGTGCCTTGATTTTCAAATATTAAAGGAACTGCACAGAGTGTTTGTGTCTTTTTCCATTTGCAAGGTGTTGCCCACCAATTCCATTTCGTTCGGCTGTTTTCGTCGTCTATTCTATGTTGGCACGGTTCCAAAGTTCTTGATTTGCAGTTTGTACTAGTCGTACTATGTATTATAGATCAATAATTCGGCGAGAGACACCTGGATCGCCTCTGTTCTGAAGCTGCTGAAAGGGCCGAAGTTGTTGAAAATGCATTCTGTATCCAGAAAGGCTGCCAAGATGGACTGCTTTTATTTTATGCAAGATTCTACAATAGAAACTAATACATGAAGTTCAGTGCCCACCCATTATCCCGTGAAATATGAAGGCTTGGAGAACGACATAGGGATCTTTATTATGTTCTATAGATTTGCGGAGCTAAGGATTGTGCTTGAAACAACTATGGAAGTGCACCGACAAATATCCTGGATGAGGTTGGTAGGTGCGTACAGAATGGTGGCAGTAGTGCCGAAGGCCATCTACCAGAAGCTTAAGTAGTACGAAGCTTAAAGAGACAGCATTAGTGGCAGAGTTTTGTGAAGTCAAAGCGCAAGCAAACCCAGTACAAAAGCAAGATCGCGAAGCAAAACCTGATTGGACACAGGCTTCGTAGGTGCAAATAGAGCACTTGCACCGGGCGCAATTTCAGAAATTGAGATTTAAAAAAAATTTAAAACTTGAAAGAATGTTCCCGTGCCTTAATTTTCATATATTAAAAGAACTTCACATAGTGTTTGTGGCTTTTTCCATTACCCTTCACTCCTGTAATAAAATGGGTGTACACTGCACTGCACTCCTGTAATGCTGTACCGGACGCAAAAAAATCAAACGCCGGCCCTGAGTGCAAGGTAACGATGCGTGCTAGTCCGTCTTTACCAGGATGGGTTTGTATGACACGTCCGAATTTTCATTTGAGATGGAGTAATTGTATATTTTTAATAAGAACCACATCATCGATTTTCCCGTTTTTGGGAACTGACTTTTAATTTGGTGTCCGTTGAAGCTGCATGAGATGTTTCGTGTTCCACTTGTGCCAGAAAATGACTCCATGTTAGTTGAAAAAAACATTTTTAACTATGTGGAAACGTCTTTTGAAAATTTGAACTCGCTTTTCCCAAAACGGTGTTTTCAAAGTCAGTGAGCATGATTTCTAAAAAACGGTTCAACCAATCGGCCCAAAACTTAGACACAACCTTTAACGAAAAATTCGTAAATCGGAATTTTAGCTTTTTGAAGCTGCCATTTTGTCAAAAATCAATTGTTCGCGAGTGTTTGTGGTGTACGGTCTTACAGTCTGGCAAATAACCTTCTGAGGCCCAGCACATGTTCGAGGACTATGTTTCAATCAGGGTCGGTGTTCGCCCGGGGTGTAAGGCAATCTTTTATTTTTACTCCATAAGATGAGTACGAGTACTGTCGCCATATTTGTGTTAACACTGTAACGGTCGGTTGTAAAATTTATTTTGGTTGGGAAATTTATTTTGAAATCACCTTGTAGGTAATGGGAAATTTTGTAGAAAATCACTTTGTAGGAAAAGGGAAAATTTTAAACGAGTAGGCGTGGAAACAATAATAATTGAAGGGGGTCGGATTTTGGAAAGAGAAAAGAGACTTTTTTGGAAGAGGAAGTTTGTTTTTGTGAAGTTCTGTTGAGGGTTGAAATTCGGGCACCAGTTACCAATCGGCAAAAAAATGCAATTCGTTTGTTGGATTTCTTGAAATCATTAAAAAGTGCTGCGATCTAATAGTGGTGAGCACATATAGCCAGAAGTTCAAATGGAACAATTTGTAGATAAATGTTGAGTGAAGTCACCTCTATAAAGCAATACAACTTCAAAAAAGAATATTTTCTTCAAGGAGAATCCACTAACCATCAAGACGACGAGTGAATGTAATGACTTTGCATTTGCTGACTTTCGAAGGAATTGACTGGTGACGTGATAAAAACACACGTTTTCAATTACAAAAAAAAACGTATAAAAAAAGTGCTTAAAATTTAACATCATTCATTTATATGTACATTTTGTGGTTATAAATAAAAAACTGAAGGAAATATTAGATTGAATGGAAAAAGTTATCAACTTGTGTGGCGGTGCAGTTCAATGGTATTGGTTTTAACCGATGCAGGTATATTCAGCCGGGGAAAAAATTAACAAATTTTGTCTGTTCATTCCTGGGCAAATACAGAAAAGAAGTGCAAACCATTTTTGTTGAAGTCCGAAAAAAGGTTAGATGAGGAATACAATAAAGGTGCTCGGAGAGGTAAGCTGTGCTTGTTAGAACTTATATAGGGTGACATTGATCTCCTGCGAAGTGCACATACCAAGTGCATGGTCGCCCCCTGGTCAGCACCTATGCGCACTAGGCGTGTGTGTTCGAGTGTTTGGCGGCATCTGGAGGTGGTGCTGGTTGAACGTTGTGGCAAAATATAAAGAAAGTTTTTGAAGAAAGCTTTGATTCCAAAGGTTTTTGTTGTTCGTTGAAGTGTCATACAATCTCGCAAAAATCCTGCAGCAGGGCATTGAAGAAATCCTTTTGACGTACTGCTGCGAAGTGGTAGACAAAGCGAAAAAAAAATTAAGTCGCAGTTCCGCTGCAAGAAAAAAGAAAAAAAAAACACACAAAATACACAAAAATAAAATAAACAATTAATCTTCATGCTTTAATTCATTACATTTATTACTAAAATAATCATTTTAATCGTAGTTAGTATTAATTTTAAAATCTTATTTATAATTATTTATGAATTTATTTTGCTCCTTGTTGGAACTATTGTATGCTTTCTTGTGTTGTTTCCAGGGAATTTGTTCTTCTTTTAAGTGACTCTGTTGTTGGTTATATCGTTTGTACAAAACGAGGAGTACTGGTACCATTACTGCGCGTTTTTTTATCTTTCGTCTTCATACCGATATACATATGATAATTTAATTGCATATTAAGTTTTTTTAATTTGAGCGTTGAAATTCGATATCTGACAAGGATCCGCGATTATTGCCTTGGAAGATTGGCGTTGTCAGTTATTCATTGTATTGTTTGTTATGATGATTGTTCCTGTAATAGACAGTATTATTAAATGATTATAAATAGAATGTCCGTGTGTTAGATTTTTTTTGTGGAAAGGTTGGGGCGGAGGTCATTTCTTTTCAGGGTTCTTAAATAGTGCATTTTCCTGAAGCTGATAGTCTTCTATACTATGAGCTGTCAGGGGAACGGATGGCAATGACACGGTTCAGGCGAGGCCCGAAGGATGATGGTGATGAAGATGAATTTTCCTAGGCACAGGTAAGTGGTGAACCAGGATAGGTATAGGCCCGGCCACACACCCCACGACCCCCCCGGCGAGCTAGTGAACTCCGTGTGGCCGGCAGCACATCCCCCTGACATTAGTATCGGCGGTTGGGGAGGATAGGAGTTCCGGAATTTTTTTTTCTTATGTATGGTATTGACTCCTTGGTCATTCTTTTCCGGGCTTCTGGCTAGGGGGGCAATACCTCGCATAAGTGGCGCCCAATATATAGTCGCGCCATTATGCTGTTACAACACATGGTATACGATAATGGTAAGATCAGGCGGCATTAAGCGCTAGTTCTTAAAGGCAAGTGAAAGCAGGGTTTCCCATCAATAGCATAACTTCTCTACAGTATTATGAACAAATTGTATTCCACATCACACAGTAGTATATTTCTGGGAAAACGAAAGACTTTTGTCCAAAAATAAAAAAATTGACCCACGTGCATGCTTGTAATGTACATACATATATACATCTGCAAATTGCAATCAGTCCGGTCATCAAAATGGTACAAGGAGCCCTTCTACTTGGGAGATTGAGATTTATAGCCCTAAAAAAGTACCTAGCACATTACTGGATCGCCCGAGTTTGATCCCACTCGCCCTCCTCGACTTTTAATTACTGCAAAATTTATAAGTCTACCTATTGTTTTTTTCTTCATTTTCCATCCGATTTAAATGATTTTGCACAGGTTGCCACAAGCTCTGAGGAGCTCCAGAATAGGATATTGCAATTCAATAAAATTTCCTCAAGAATCAGGTCTAGAATAATGCATCAGCTTTGACTACCATAGTATGGAAATTGTAGACAACTTTAAATATTTAGGGAGAAAATTAGATAAATGACGACATACGCAGACGCAACGTGGCAGAATGTATGACGAAATAAATATAGTTAACACTGTTAGGTTTCCGGATGACATGCCCGAGTAAAAATAAAGAATTAGCTTATGGCGGGCGAATCACGGCCGCTTGGCTTTTTAAGGGGGATGTGACGAGACACCAGATTTCTTGAGGCATCTACCAGCTGGTCCTGGACTTTGATTTTGTATATACGGGCACTTTGTTTCGGAACGAATTAAGAAACGCATTGTTGTAATCGTTAGCCTGTTGGTTGGTGGGGTATACGCTTAAAGCCTAGCGAACTCACCAACTGCATCTTGAAGAACTCTTCCCATAAGTACACTAAAATGCTCATATGTCAGTTCGCCAATTTGCAGTGCATTTAGCACATCAATAAAGGCATTGTCTCCTTGTTGACGCATGTTCTCAGTAAGCTCACATAGCGTGAATAAATGGAAGAGATGCGTGGCTGGCTGAAGGTGCTCCGGCTGCTTAAATATAGGTGTCCCAGAGCTTTTAATTGGAGGCCGTTGAAAGAGATCATATACTTTAAATCTATTATTAGTGCCGCAAATACAATTCATAAGATAACTAAATGGAATAACTTCAACACCATAAGGGCAGTTGTAGTCTATGATTTAATATTCTTGTAAAATTATCAGCTCCTTTAATAAATTTAATTATTGCAAATATAAGTATAGTACAAAATCTGACATAATATCAATATATCCCAAAATATCTCAAAATATACATGGCTGCAATAAGAGATACATATATTCTAACTTTAATTAGTGAAGGTTCAACGACGCCGCATACATATTCCAAACATTATGAGCAAATTATCTCAAATTCTCGACAGAAATTTACCAGTTGCAGATGACGTCAAAGCGCTGCACAAATTTCCAGATGAGAAAAATGCATACAACTGCGGGACATGCCATAAAAGCCGAATAATATGCGGGTCGAGTCGACAAGTTATTATGAAGGAAAGTCCCTCAGCTGGGCTGGCTCTGTCCCATATGGGCATTAACCCATGTACTCCATATGCAACGACCTTCCTGTTCGTCCTTAATTTACCACACGGGTTGAATGTTTACCTCAAAGCTGAATAATGTGTTCGTATGTTTGAAAAACGATGTAGTGCTATATTTACAAACGAGGTATGGTAGGCAAATCACGGCTGTTTCGCACAAAATAAAACAGTACTATTATTAAAAGAACAAAACAAGAACAAACCCGGGAGTTCGCATTTTGTATGCATATCCTGACAAAGTCAACCATCTTAATTATATTCCAGATATGCCTTAGAACAATGGCGACATGACACGAAAATGATCAAGTTAGGTGATAAATGTTTGCAAAAAATAAATAAATATTTGATTTCCTTTATTCTTTTTGTTTTTATGATATATTTTTGGCGAAAAATTTTAATTCGCCCTCGTAAAATATAAATTTAACTTCGTGGGAAGAGATTCCCTTCCCTGATATCATGTCAAATGCTCCTAAAAGCGCCGAACAAAAACCAAATAAACCCGAAAATCAATATTTTCTGTCTATTTTCACATTTCATGAAAAAAGCAGAGTTTTTTTAACAATGGAATAAAATGAATTGAATTGTGGAACGTGGAAATAAAATAAAGTATTTAGTTGCAGACCTAATTTTTGGTGGTATGTAAATTTCATGCAAGAGTTAACCCTTCTAGCACAGAAGGCGCACTTTACAGCTAAGCATGAAAATCTATATATATATACACACACATACATATATAAATATATATATGTATATATATACATATATAGAGTTTCCCTTCTAATACAGAAGGTGCACTTCCCAGCAGGGCTGAGAAATATTTACCACTGCTGTGGCTCAGCTGAGGCATGCAAACATAAAAGATTAAGTACCAATAAAAATTGCATGCGAAACACATAAACAGTCATGAGACAACGAATAGACTCCTTTTAAGCAGCTCTTTGTTAGTGCTTACGCTAAAAACATTAATATTTTTATTTACATTAATGAACATGCGATTTACAGGCTCAAATCGGCCATAATTGGTGTTAGAGGAGTTGATGTGTAAGAGCGGTGGTCCTCTCAGATTGTATCGGCTCTCTCTAAACGACGCACGGCGCCTTAGAAAACCTGAGTCGACACGTCCATTAAGAAGCTGGTGGACGAAAACAACATCGGCCACCTCACGACGCTTGTGGAGAGAGTTTAAGTTGAGTAACTTAAGTCGGTATTCATATGGTGGAAGAATTAAAGGGTCTTCCCAAGGAAGGTGATTCAATGCGAATCGAACGAACCTACGTTGAACCGACTCAATTTTTCCAACATGCGAAGAATAGTGAGGAGACCAAACCTGGGACGCATATTCAAGTAAAGGTCTGACAAGGGAAATGTAGAGGTGTTTAGTGATCAGGGTGCTGTTAAATTCTTTGGACCACCTTTTTATAAAACCCAAGACTAAGCTGCTCTTGGAAGAAATATAGTTGATATGAGTAGAGAAGTCTAGCTTGGTGTCAAATCTAATCCCGAGATCTTTGACAAAATTAACACGGGGGACACCCTCACCAGAAAATGAGTAGTTATAAATTATAGGATCACGTCGCCTACAAAACGTCATGACTTCGCATTTACTAATATTAAGAACCAGGTTGTTGTTAGCGCACCAGGAGAAAAAGGTGTCGAGGTCGACCTGCAAAAGTTTGCAGTCCTCCATACTCTTTACGTGACGGTACAATTTGATGTCATCAGCATAAATCAGAATTCTGCAGTGTCTTAGCAAGGTAACTATATCATCAATAGAAAGAATAAAGAGGATAGGGCCAAGATGGCTGCCTTGAGGGACACCGGATGACGCCTCAATGGTCGCGGATTTGGATCCACGGAAAAGGACTTGGTAGGTCCTGTTAGCTAAGTAGGACTGGAACCATAATAGAAGGGCTACAGGGAAACCTAACTTTTTTAGTTTGAAAAGTATGATGGAGTGAGAAAGCTTGTCAAATGCCTTACTGAAATCAGTGAAAACACAATCAGTTTGGCAACCGGAAATGAAGCCTTCAACAGCATGGGAAGTGAATTCAAGGAGATTCGTGGTAGTGGAACGGGCTGGAAGAAAACCATGTTGGTTCGTAGAAATAAGTTTTTTGCAGATGGGCACGATTGCAGAATAAATGATTGACTCAAAAAGCTTTGGTATGACAGACAGCTTAGCAATTGGTCTGTAATTCGATATTTCGTTCTTGCTACCACTTTTGTGAATAGGTATTATGAACGAATTCTTCCAAAGAGTAGGGAAATACCCTTTATCTAAGGATTTTTGAAAAAGGGTTTTCAGTGGGGACTGGAGAACCTCCACACAGGATTTAAGGACAGCAGGAGGGATAACGTCAGGGCCTGAAGTGAAGTCGAAAGGGAGTTCATCAATATGTTTCACGATATCGTCAGTGGAAATTGAAAGAGATAATCTAGCAGCCTCTCGGTGTGGAGTTATGTGACGAAAATTATTGTCATTAGGCTGAAAGATGGAAGGAGTGAAAGATTGATGAAAGAATGAAGCAAACATGTTGGATATCGAGGAAGACTCACTACTAGACCAGTTAGTGTGCTGCATAGTATTTGGGTAGTTGTCGACTTTTTTCTTAGAGTTGACAAATTTAAAGAAGTTTCTAGGATCAGTATACACCTGGTCCCTCATGCTGCTGAGATATTCACTATACAGAGCAGAAGAGAGAAAACGAAATCTGTTATAGCAATCGGTAAATGTAGTAAGACTCGGAGGGTCCTTTCTCTTTAAATAGGTCTTCCAGAGTCTATTTTTCAGATTTCTTAAATGCTTCAGTTCATTGTTGTACCAAGGTGGAGAAGAACTGCGCAATTTTAGGGGCTCAAAAGGTACACATGAAACGATAGCTTCGTATAGTACGGTATAAAACCGTGCCACATCGACATCCAACTCATTTGCGGAAAGTAGGCTGTTGAAATCGATCAAGGCAAGCTTAGATGAGAGTTCATTAAAGTTAGCCTTCATAAAGTTGAAGGGGTGAGTTACCGCCTCCGGACAAGGATTGTTCTTTGAATTGAAGCAGTAATTTAGCAGGAGAGGAGGGTGGTAATTGTCAACGGACGTCATGACTATTGGACTGGGTTCAACAATCATGTTTCCTGAGTCAGTAAAGAATACAAGATCCAACTGCCTCCCTAACATATTAGTCACACCACTCATTTGATTCAGGCCGAGTGAGAATAAGGAATTGAGAAAACAGGATTCCTTAGAATTAATATTGCCTTCAGGGAGGTAGTTATCGTCAACTTCGTCAAATACCCACTGAATATTGGGTAAATTGAAGTCCCCAAGTAGAAGAAGTTCATCCCCAGTGTTCATCATACTCAGGCAATAATCAACACAAGAGATGAGAATATCATAGAGGCTTTTACCTCCATCGTCAAGTGTGCTAATCATACCTGGTTGGATATAGCAGCACAGCAGGAATAGATTAGATTTAGAGAAGGAAATCTTGAGAGCGACAAGCTCAATGTCCAAGTGGTTAGAGAAACTAGGAAGCGTAATTGGGTTACAATTAAGGTGACTGCGGCAAGCAAGAAGTACGCCGCCCCCGCGAGCTTCCGAGTCAGTGTGACGATCCCTCCGAAAGACTTGGTAGGAGGAATCGAAGAGTTCAGCATTAAGAATGCCTTCATGGAGCCAGGTTTCAGTGAATGCAATGACATCGAACCCGCTAGCCGTCGATGCATGAAGGATGTCGTTAGTTTTTGACCTTATTCCCCTTACGTTCTGGTAGTAGAGGGAAAGCGTCTCGAGTTTTTTGACATCAGTGGAGCGCTCGGAGTAGAAACATTAGCATGAAGGGCTCGGGTACGGGAACGCGGGACAAAGAGCTTGGAAAGAGCACCAGCAGGCCAGAAGCCAGGATCTAAGAGAGTCTCGGCAATAACAGGCGGGGCAGACAAAACAAAAGAAGCAACAGGCTTTGAAGCCTTGCTGACTTTTCTACAAGAAACGGTTCCTGGGTCTATAGATTTTGTCCTTAAGTAATCACAGATAGTTTCTGTCCCAGTTTCAGGAGAAAATCTCGAGATGAAGATATTTAAGGGTCTCGGTATCGTAACCAAAGGGGTGCGATGCTCTAGGGGAGCAGTAACTTCAGTGACCGGAGGATTGACCACTATGAGCGGCGGAGTGGTTGATACCGAGACCGACCCAGAGGTCGACTCCGACCCTGGAGCACGGGGCAAGGAGTTCAAAGAGTTAGCGTCACCAATGGTGGCTTGGCGATTTCGATTACTCCTGCGACTTTTACGACGCGCCTTCATACTACTACTAGGCACGATGGGATTGTTGACTACCTGTTGCAAGACATCATTCTCCGAAAGAGAAGCAGCCGTGGAGCAGGCTGAAGACAGAAGGTTCTCTCCAGCAGGCAGAGCGCAAACAGATGCAGCTGCCGCAGAGGAGGAGTTCTTCTTATCATAGACGCTCTCCAATCTTAAAGACAGAGAGGTCAGGGCATTGTGATTTTTCACCACTGCAGATGACAGCGACTCAACATCAGCCCGAACAAGCTTGGTATTCCTTTTGATATCATCCAATAACGGATGAATTGAAGCTGCGGGGTTAAAAGTGCAGGAGGAAGAAGTGGCGACCGGATTAAGTATCGCCGAATGTATGTCGTCTAACGACTCTAACGTAGTTGCAACTCGGGAAGAAAGTTCCTGGAATTTTTCAACCAGGGAACCCGAATTAGTCACAACAGTGTCAAACTAGAGTGTCAGACAACGTATCAAGCCGGACATTGATGGATTGGATATCGTCAGCTAACATCTGGAAATTCGAGATGCTGCCTGAGAAGGAGCTAAGACGATCCATGACTTTCTCATGACCAACGAGAAAAACGTCAGAGATGTCTTTCATCAGCCTTAAAACATGGCAGGGTTTGATGTCAGAGCACTCCCCACAAGTAGACCCTCTACGGGCCGAAGATTTGCTACTGACTTTAGCATTGAGGCAGGAAGCATGAAAAATGCCTCCACAAACCCCATCGCAGGAAATCCCATCACCGGCGATTTCCAAAGAACACATCTTGCAAAGCTGATGATTCGCCATGAAGAAGGAACGAAATTTCTAATTATGATTTTTTTTTCCTTTTTATTAAATTTTTATTTTTCTAAAAGTTAGTTTTTTGCATAAACTTAGGCAAAAAAAAAAAAAATATTAAAAGGAATGCAGGCTGATTGTGGACTGAAGCAGTATCTCTTATTACAAGTTTGACAAGAAGAAGAAAAAATGACATTTAAAAAGAATTGAAAAAAACCCTCTAAAAATCAAAAATAAACATAAATAAATCCACAGGCACTAATAAGAAGAGGAACAACAACAAAAGTCACTTATTAATAATAATTAGACACAATTTCACTCAATATTGTTAACAAAAACAGCAAAAAATACTAGGAACCACGCACAACATGTCCACCATCACCAGAGAAACCGAACTAGAAAATTTCACATGAGGAAGCATTTTATTTTCGTGATATGTAGCAATACGCTAGCACATAAGCAAAGTAGATAGAGTCTCATTGTACTTGGAGGTATAGGAACAATCAATATTTTCATTCAGCAATATTTTTATCATTTTCAGTAATTTTGTTTTCTAATTTATAACGGGATTTGTGCATACAACTTAACAAATAAATTGACCATATTAAAGACGACAAATCTTGTCCTAAGGCGCCGAAACAAAGTGAAATGTGACTATAGTTCTAGTGGCGACACTTAGGCTAAGAACATAGTGAAGCAGAGAGCAAAGCAGGGTTGAGAGCGGAGAGCAAACCGGCGAAATCAAACAAGTGAATTCCTGTTAACAAGCGCATAGTGGAGCAAAGCGGCGCGTTCAAACAATTTTGATTTCTCTGCTATCATCCTTTCAACCGCTTTGCTCTCCGCTTTCATCGCTGCTTTGCTCTCTGCTTCACTATGTTCTTAGCCTTAGCCACCCTCAGCGGACGGGCGGAGATCGAATATAGTATGTAAGTCAATATTATAATGTGGCTGAAGTCACCTGGACCGCAAGACCCAGATAACCAGTCAGATAGGTCTCCTATGGTGGAGTTTGAAATGAGAAGGCTAAGATAATTTCAGTTTTTAATACGCTTCCATTAGCTTCACTTCAAAATCTTGGAAGTTAAATTTGACTCACCTCCCGGTTTCTGATTGAACTGAAATTCTGCAAACCCGTTTAGTTTGGATGACAATGCAATCTGACCATTTTGTAAAAAAATCAAGATGGCGGTTCCAAAACAGCGGCCGATTTTTGCAGTTGTGCTCTGCGGCCTTGTGACATGGGTATCAACTGAAAGGACAAGTAGAATTTAATTAACTGTGTGGCGTCATTTCAAATTCAAAATGACGCCAACACAAAATGGCGGAAGACTTGTAATAGACTAAAAAGTAAAAAATATAACCGATCAACTTCAAATTTGGCGCAAATTCGTTGTTCGAGTGATAATTAGTATGTAACATGATGAGTTGAATAGTTAAGTTGAGATTGTGTTAAAAATAGAAAAGCACTAAACGATACAAAAAATCACAAACAAAACACAGAGCTGTCAACTAAATTCAACGAACTCACTTATGTATGCATAATTTCAACTCAACCCAGGTAGCAGAGCTGAGTCGAGATCAGTCGACCCTAACTGAACTCGACTTTCGTTTACATGTAGCTGAACTCGGGTTCCACCTGAACTCAACTCATCATGTATACGTACTAAATGCAAACTGAAAATTATATAAAAAATTAAGAAGGCAGTTCCAAGATGGCGGCCGTTTTTGTAATTGTGTTCTACAGAGCCCACGACATGGGCATCAAATGAAAGAGTACGACTGGTAGAATACAGTAAGCTGTGTAACGTCATTTTAAATCTTATATGGCCACTATCACAAAATGGCGGAGGACAAATAATAGACTAAAACGAAAAAAATAAAAGTAAATAGTTTAAACAAAACTAAAAAATACGCTTTTATTAAAAAATGAAGTAAAAATTTATTTGGAATGTAAAGTTTTCATCGCTGCAGCCACTTATTTAAATGTTTGTTTAACGAAAAGTTCCAGTATTAATAAAATAAGACTATTTTGCACTTAGGGGTCGTCCATAAATTATGTGAGGCGATTTTTGCGTGTTTCGACCCCCCCTCCCCCTTGGTGAGATTCCGTGAGATTATAAAATCGCGTATAAAATCCATGCATGTAGGCGTAGTGAAATCTCGGTCAGTCGATTGTCAACTAACCCGGACTGTCAAATTATATTTACTTGATTTACATTAAGCGGCCCAATGCGATATAAAACGTCATCGACTGATTAGAGTTCGAAGTTCATTTGAGGAGATTATATTTTAGATAACTGATAGTTTGAACTACTTGTCTTGTCCCTCCTCCACTCGATTTTTCCGATGGACACACAACTACCAAAACGTGAACAAGAAGTTCATTACGCTAAATTTCGACGAGGGCCCTTCCTGTAGTTCTTTATTGTAAGGGCCTGTTCGCGTGTCAGTGTTACTTGGCCGATATGCCGCAGCATTGGGGGCCTCGGTAGCCTAGACAGTAAGGCGTCTGGCTATTATACCAAAGGTCCAGGGTTCGAATCCCGGCATAATTCACATAACTTCCCTTCTTTCTTCTTTCCTCTTTACATTCCTGAGCCCTTCCCCGCTCCACCAAAGCGCATGTCATCGGTTGGTTGATAAGATTCAACTTGTTTCAGGAGACATAGCACTCCAGCGAGTTGTTTCTCTATGCCCCGATGTCAAAGTCGCGATAGTAATGGCGGGGAGTAGGTGGACTAAATGTGGTAATTCCTTCCTTCCCGACTAGCTGCTGTTCGGCATTGCACTCTATAAGAAGAAAATAGATTGTCAACAGTATAAAAGGTCTTTCCTGAGACTCTAGTCTTTCACATAAAAAAAGCATTCGCCGAGTCGCGACTCTGGCTGGTCGGTGGCGGCTAAACAATCGAGGGATTACTATGCAACTTTCTAGAGTTCGCATAATCACGTAAAAATCTTTCTGTGGGATTAGTAGTATATCTTAGGGCCCACACACACTCACACACAGGCCGCCGGCAGGCCTGAAAGTTTTGGCCTTGAAGCCAAGTATCACCACACACTCAGGCAGACTGAGGAATGTGTGGCCGCTATAGGACCGTACCTGTCGACCTGGCCTGAAAGGCCATGGCCTACCTGTAAGTGAAGTGGAGTGAAATTTGTTTTACTTTAGTGGAGAAACATGTTTTACTTAATTTAAGCTAGATTTCTCGTAATTTTACACTGTTTCTTGAGAGAAATAAAAATAAGTGTTATTTGTCGAGACAGCCCTCTCCCCAACGTGAGATTGGGAAAGATTCGACTCGACCCCCTCCACCACCCCTAAACGCCTCACGTAATTAATGGAGGACCCCTTATGCACTTCTGGCTGTGTGCTGTAGAGCTGGGCCAAGTGAGGTCTCTTTTATCCTCAGTTGAATATGGGCAAATTGTATACTGAAGTTATATTAAAAATTCAGTTCGCCAATTAGCTTGGATTTGGGCAATTCAGCTGGTGCAGCCGGGGTAAAATAAGGTGGGGTAAAACAATGTTAAGGCTTACTGAGAATAACGATATTTTTCAACAAACTAATGAAAACATCGAAGCACTCGTTTTATATTGTAGGTTTTTAAAATAAAAAACAAATTTCTTAAAAAAGTAAAACATAATTACCAAAATCACAAAAAAAAACATCCGAGTTAAAGTTACATATTATTTCTAAAGCCTGAAGCAAATATGACTCCCTATACCGTAGCCGTACGTACCCTAGCGAGCATGCAAGCTCGTTAAGTTAATTTAGGTCGGTGCCATATGAACCCTCATGTTCGTACGTTAGAATACGTACGCTTACGCTACGGCACGTCATATTTGGTTCAGGCTGAAGTCTTTTATGTCGTTCGCCACATGGCGTTATAACTAGTAGTAAGTTTAGCTCGACGAATAAAAAAATAGGATAGGTTAAGCAACGGGTATCTCTAAAATCTGCCTACGTGGGAAACTATTTCGATAACATTCGCAACTAGACCGAACTTTGTAAACAGCCAAATACTTCTGCAGAATTTATGTACATGCAAATCTTCAATCCAAGTTACAAAACTCTTCAAATTCCATTTTGAAACCTTGTAACAAAATACGGAAGGTAATCCGTAACCGTAAGGCCTGAGGGTGTATCAACTCGCCTCAGAGAAATTTTCTGCATGGCAAATATTTTGATTATTCATTTAGATGAACATTTTCCAAATGTCTCCAATATGTTCTTGGCTAAATTATACGTAATGACTAGGGAGAATGACATAATTGCGCAGAGATGTCAAAGCATCACGTCAGTCATTTTGAGCAATTAACTTAGAAATTAACTCAGCTGAATGAGACGGCAAATGCTATGATAATCAGTCACTGTCAAATTGCTTGCTTATTGCTTGCCGATACATTGTCGATTTTTTTTTCGTCATATCTTTTGCCAGTACGAAACCCTAAAGATTCATTTGCTTAAAGCGGAGAGATAATTACACGCCTTAAAGGTGCAGTGATGCAATATCATTGAGGCTTAAATGCTGGTGATGCTGTTACTGCTGCTGCGATGTGTGCGATGTGAATAGGGATTTCGGATATTGAACTAGTAACAAGCAGCACTGTAATGTCGGTTGCCCTTTTTGTGGAAGACTGATTATTATTATTAAATCCGTTTCTGGCTCATTTCGAAAACCAAATTAAAACCCGCCAAATTAATCCCAACCCAAATGGCGAGGAGAGTTGTAGAATCGGCTTTATGAAAAAGGAAGCATTTTCAGTCCGGTTATTTTGTTGCTGGGCCGTAATCCTATTTAAAATCATTTGAAAATTGGTGCTTTGTTGCTTTATAATTTTGCTAATTAGTTTCGCCCTAATAATTAAATGGCCTCATTACTGGCGCTCAGGTATCTCTCTCGCATCTGTGCTTGATGTCTGCATCAGACCGTCTGTCTGCCTGTGGGCACATTACTTGGTCCGTAATACATATGCCTTTTGTAGCACCAAAAATACAAACTTTTCAACAGCTATTAACGAGAGATTAAAACAAAAACTAAATATTTTAGTGGCGTAATAGTTTAACACATTTTCGCCGGATTATCCCAGATCAGTGCTACCCTTAAGAGAAAGGGAATTTAGGTAACAAAGGGGTAAACTTTAGGTGTTTAGCGGTGCTGTAGATAATAGAGCAGGCTGCAGCGAAAATATAGTTGCAGAACTGTTTCTGTGCAGCATACTATAAATTTCATTGAAGTTAAACATTTTTTGTTGTGGAATTTAAATAGTGTTTATTGGTGTTATAATGTGAAAAGTTTATGTCGGATTCCATGCTGCTTTTTTATTTTTGTTTACACAGCAATACGTGCAATATGGAAGTAGATACTGCTGTCAACTTTTTACTATCAATAACGCAGAAATCTAATCTGCAACACTATAAAAGAAAAGAGAGGTAAGATACGATTTATGAACTGAAAGAGGAATGTTAAGCTTGGATATTGTGGATTTTTTACGAGGGGTACTGCGGTCATTTGTTTGGTCTATTGTACTACACCCTATACCAGCGGTCGCCAACTCAAATACATTGGCATGTCACAAAACAGATAATTAAAACTACTGCACGATAAGCATGCCCCCAAAAATTAATTAAACAATAATGACTGCGTTGGGGATTAACTTTGGAAGCTAAAGACTCCCATTCGCATACAGGCCGCGGCAGGGCGTGGCCTTTCAGAACAGGTCGGCAGCTAAGCCTCGAAGAAGGCAGCACCTTAAGGCCCCCATTCACTTACATGGCGCCGGCAGGCTCTGACCTTAAGGCTAGATCGGCGAGCACCGCCCGATTAAGTCCATACTCAGTCTGACTAACGGATGAGGATTTGAGGAATCCGCCTGACAGGCCGTCAATTGCAAGTGACCTCATGCACAAGCGAAAACGACAGCAGTTTTTAATTCAAGTGCAAAAATGTTTATAGCCTCAACGCAATTTTTAGACTGAATAGAAGTTCAGATCTTCAGGCCGGACTGACGATAAATACCTGCAGACTCCATATAGTTGGCAACCCCTGAGGGTGTGGTTATACTTGGCCTCAAGGCGAGCGACTTTCAGACCAACGAGACCCTGCTTCTCGCTATCTCGGGAAACTCACACAGAACGTGGAGCGCAGCCTCATCCTCCTCAAGGCAAAGCCTACAGACGGGGTCCTCGGTCCTTCCTATCTTCCAGAAGTGATAATTTTTTTTATGTGGGAAAACCAAGCTTAGGAATCACCCTTTGTACTACCAATCTGTCATGTCGTTCAGGTTATGGTTCAGTGTCTAGTAGCAAGCTTGGTTTGAAAGATAGAAAAGAAAATGATGGGATTAGGGGGGTCTGGGGGGTGTTGGAGCAGGTGGCGATGAACCTTACGTTTGAACTCTTGGGTGTTGTACGAGTTCGGGAAAACTGACTGTGGAAGATTATTCCACAGTCGAGTTGTTCTATTCATAAACGAGCTTCTAGAACATGTTGTGCGCGAAAGGGGGGGCTGTAGGGTATGGAGGTGAGCCGAGCGGGCTAGTCTTGTGTTGCGAGAAAAATATTGCCGTGCAGGCAGAAGGTCCTGAATTTCTGTGGAATAGTCGCTGTGGTAATAGCGATAAAGCATGGAGAGCGCTGCTACAGGGCGTAGTGTCCGGTAGTCAAGCCAGAAAGTGTCTTGTAATCATTTTCACTGCGCCCCAACGATTCATTGCCCCGTTAAGAAATGACACAGCAAAGAACCGCTTATAACTGGCCAGTCCAGGCGCGTACCTCCAGCGTTCAGCACGTTTCATCAAAGTTCGATTGTCCAGGGCTCTTTGCAGCCAGGATGTGGGTCGCCTAGTAGCAGACTCTTCTTGAGCATTCCTGCAAGTTTGATGGTCCCTTGCAGCATGTCTTCTATCCTCCTGGATATACCTACTGGTATATTTGCCAAAATTTCTGATACCATAAGCCGTTTTAGGATGCAATCGGTCTTCACCCTTTATCCGAATAGGGGACAAAGCAATAAGAAGTATAAAGCTGCAAATGTCTATAAGGGTACGCCTTAGTTGCAATTTAGCTCAGCCTTCGTCTTCGAAACGATAGCTCTTTACATCTTAGCTTGGTAAGCTTCGAAGTGTACACTCTCTATCACTTACTGCATTCATTCTGCTTCTTTCTGCCCAGCATCCATACAGAGTGAACAGCGTTACCGCTTGAAGGTCGTACAATGAGCTTGGGAGTGACGGATGGAAGGCATCATAACCAAGGATCCACCACCAGGCTGCACATCACTCACCATAACACGCCAAGATCACATCGCACATCACAAATTAATTCACAAGCTTGTGCAGTATTCTTCCCTTTTTTATAATTATGTATGCCCCACTTTCCAATCACTGCACCACCTTCAAAGTAACAATCGAACTGAAACTTTTCAAACGATTATTTAGTCATGTCACTACGATCAGTGATTAGTGATAAATGTGCAATTGACGCCATCTATCAGGAAAATTCCACGATATTTTTCCCAGAGTTACAAGCATAAATCTGGAGAGGCATCGATGGCTCGGACCTGTTGTACGACCACTGGAGAAAGACTTTCAATGACCAATGCGAAAAGAAGGGTAGGATGTCCAAGAAATAGATGAATACGGTACGGATGAGGATGGTGCTGATTTGAGATAACTAGTAAGATCTAGACTACGACTAGAAGAACAGACTCCAAACCCCCAACTCTTGCAAGACTCTACTTCTAACTTCTACTTCTATTCATCTTGATCTAAACTTCTCTTCACTTTTGAACCATCACGAAATCCATTTTAGCACTCGAACAGAAATCGTGTTTCAAAAATACAATGAAAGCCGATTGCAGCTCTAAAAAAGAGATTATTTACCATATCAGATAGAAATCAGGCATTTTTCAAGGTTCTTAGGTTTTTTGTTTGGCTTTGAAACAACAAGATCAGAAACCCCGTTTGTCAATGACTGCAAATCGGATGACAGCCGGATTTCAATTAGCACGCAGCTCTGATTAATAACAATCCAAGATCAACATAACTTTTTTAAGCCTCAAGATGCACATTAGATACCTGCTTCGATTCTTTTGTTTATCTGACCCGTAATTTATTGCTCCAGCAAAAAACTGGATATCAGATAAATATTTTTAAATAATTCTCAGCTTCCGCGTTTTGGATTTGACTTAATGAACGGCGAACAGTTTGGTGTCGGTATGAGGTAAAAAGGCAACACACGATTCTACAGCTCCACTCGAAGCGAGTCATGTGGCTATATAGACATCTACAGAATGCCACTTTTGCCTTCAAAGACGTTGGAGTTGATCTAGTTAAGACCCTGGACGATAAATGGCGACATAAATCACGACGCTGTCGTGGGTGTGTCCAATATCCCACAAGTGCTATGTGCAACGTACTCGAGTCTCGAAAGTACGTAAAAGTTCAATTTGGACTCTGGATGCCGGGATTTACCTTTTTTGTCCCGGTATACCCAGTTGCCAGCGTTGCGGTGTTGTGCTAGATGCAGTTCTGCGGCGCTACCACGAACGTCTAAGATGCCAAAGAGACGGGGGCGCGGAGGTATCTAGAAATCCTCGCGGGGATTAGTCGTGATGGAGGTTGTGCAACAAATGATTTTCGTGATTTTACTTTCGAGTGCGCTTAAAGTGCTGTGTTCTGCTATCTAGGAGGGAGCTGGGGCTGCTAGCAGCACACGGAACCTGAAATGTCAGGAGTTCAGTGGCTCCGGGAGGCTACAAGAAGTTCATGATGTAAAAATACCTTCTGCTTTGGCGTCAATACTCACCTCGACTGCAAAACGCCATATTGGGAATGCGAATTATAAATCCGGGATTAAATTATATAAAATTAAATAAATTATTGTACAGTGACCAATGGGCAAAAAGATTGGGAGAAGAATGAATTCGATGAGGTCCACTTCTGGAGGTTGTTATTATTACTTCTTTTTTATTTCGCTGGATTCAAGGGTGTGTGAGTGATTCTCTTGAACTGAAAATAATTGTTTTGACTGGCATTGCCTCATAATGTATAAAGCCCAGAGGCGTTTGGCGTTATTAAACCTTTGAGATCTTATTTTGAATTTTTTATATTTGATCACAGATAATTTCGTGGGATCTCAAGGATAAGAAGTTATGCCCGAACGCTGCACGAAATTTTTGTTAGATGTAATTCTAGATAATTTAAAAGTTGTTAGCGTAGTTTCAGTTCTATCAAACTGTAGATAACATGCATGAATTATCTTTCATATTAACATGAAACAAAAAAAATCGAGCTCTTTCAAATTTTCTTACTATTTCTTAATCTATGAGCAAAATTCAATCCGGTTGTAATCGACCCATGGCATTTGCACGTTACGCCTTTAAAAGCCGTGCGAGGTGATTGGATTATCCTACACTAATTCTTAGATTTTCTTTGATATTCACAAGTAATTCCGGTCATGCTAGTTGAGGAGCATTTTGTATGTTATATTTCACAGTGCACTTGAAAAACACGAATTTATCGAAGAAAAACTCAAGGATTATTTCGGAATCAAAGCTAAATCCAGTGCCAGAAAAATTACAGCGAAAGGGAAGAGTTAAGCCTGCAGAAATTTCGAACATGCACAATTTCCTGGATCAATTGTTAAATGAGCCAAGCTGCTGTGCACTTTTAAGCTTACTAGCTTGTTAAAGGATTTCTTTGCAGTTTTATTCACAATGAATATTCTCTTCGTGTGGTGTGTAAAGGGTAAATCAATAATTTATAAGATCACCACCAGGATTAGATTAATGGTGTTTATGTGAATATGACACTTATAAAAAATAGAACAGATAATTCCGTTCTTGTAATGGAGGAATTGAAGTTCAGTCGTTCCCTAATAATCATTGTAAATTTTATGTTTTTGATAAAAAGAATTTCAATTAGCAGCCGAACAGGGCAAATATATTAAATTAAAATTTTTTATATCACGTACCTCGAAAAATTCTTCGTGTGGCTGTTCTTACTTCAGATAGCACCCTGTACTACTAGTCCGTCAAGTCGTTGGTCACGTCATGATACAAAGTCTAGTAATAAGCTTAGTACGCGGGATTGAATAGCTTTAGGAGGATATTGTAGGAGGTAGCGATTCACGTTACATTTGAGCTCTTGAATGTTGTAGGAGTTCGGAAATATAGACTGCGAAAGGTTATTAAACAGTCGAATTTTTCTTTTTGAGAAACGCATTCCAGGTTTGAACAGTGCGTGAAAAGGGGGCTGTAGGCAGAGTATGTGGGCCGAGTAGGCTAATCTGATGTTGCTAAAATAAGATTGCCAGGGATGCAAGAGAGCGTTTAATTCAGTAGAACAGTCACTATGGGACTAGCGGTAGCGAATGTTGGAGCAGCCCCCTCTCTAGAACAACTTTTTACTTTAACTTTTCTGGGCCGACATCGAGGCCAGAATATCAGAGATGGTCATGCAGTTCGTGATGGTTCAAATTGCTCGAGTATCTTCGGCGCCACAACAAGACATCCCTCTGGATAACTGAAAGGCGTTTAAGGCCGAGCGCAGCGAAATAGTGGAACCCTGGTACTGCTAATCAACGACGAGTGCCTAGAGGGGCTCGAAAGAGTTGACTCTTAATTCCATTTTGGACTTCTGTCTGCTTAATTTCGCCAGCGTTTTCCAGGCAGAACTTCTGGCCTAGCAATGCAGTCAAATCCCCGAGAACCGGGGAAAATTCGGACGAAGTCCGACTTCAGTGCATGAGCCATCCCCATATGGTAGCTTAGCGGGCCAAAGAGCCACATGAGGCTCGCGAGCTACAGTTTTCCGACCTAGTTATTTTGTGGCTGTAGCTGGAGGCTATGGATGTGAACAATATATGGTTCCAACAGGATGGTGCCAATTGTCACACAGCCATCTAAACAATGGCTTTTTTTGTGGCAAAAGTTAGATGGTCTCCCGAAATGGTGATCTTTATTTGCCACCCAGATCATGTGATTTGACACCGTTGGACTTCTTTGTTTCGGAAAATTTAAAAGAGAAGCAATAAGCCAATAAGCCAACAATAATTTAACAGCTGAAGGACGAGATAATTCGACACATTAATGAAATTGCAATAGACAAGCGCATGGAAGTCTGCCACTAGAATCTTGGTGGACATTTGGATGACATTACTGATTGAAAGATAAAGTTCTCAAACTATTTTAAAACTGTTGTTTCACACTGCACCCCTTTACATCGTAAAATCCTTTTACCCTTAGTTCTTCTTCTTCATCATACTTGCAAACAGAGTGCCCCGCCTTTCGATTCCACCAAGTAAGGTATGGACGCAGAAAAACCGCTTTGAGTTGACTTAATAAGCTCAGGACTTGGTATGTCGCTTTGGTTCGACCATAAAAGGCATTGTTAGCACATTGATTAGAGTCGTCAACGTTGTAGTCAACGAAGGGCAAACAGACCCAGGTGCTGCGAAGGCAGACATTGATACCTGATTTTTTTATGTGAAAGACTACAGCTCAGAGGTAACGCCCATTGTTCTGTCGACAGTTCTATCATTTAGTGCAAGCTTCAGTCGGAAAGATAGTAGAGAGAAGGAGAGTGTAAGAACTAATAACGCCAGCACACATCCCATCAGCTCCGTCCAATACTAACCGTAACAGAATACTAGTGATTAAACAGGAGATGATTTCCTCACTTATTATGCTTAGAGGCTATGGCAGGAGAAAGATCACGAATTTTATTTCGTTAAGACGAAAAGAAGAAAAGCTATCTAGGTCGGTAAAATGGAAAGGGGGGGGGGAGGACTGTGTGGAGCAGTGCATTTGAACCACGAACCTCTGGGACGGTAGTCGGGCTCTTAATTTAGTTACGAAACTCTTAAGCACAGCTTTACGACATCATACTAAGGCTTGTTATGATAGCAGTGTATATCTAATATATGGATTTTGGTTGCAGTCTCCATATTGTCGACCCACAAAAATATGAGTGTCGGAAAAAAGCTCCGTTTTCTAATCTCACTCTTAGGTGATTGGCTTTTTATGAGTATTTCATTACATTAGATACATATACAGATAGTTAAAGTATACTTCAAATTAGTGAATAGTAGTAATTTTATTTGTTCCGGTTGTTCCAATCAGCATTTATAGCACTCTTCTATAATTTTAAACGATTTCATAACATTCGATTTTGCAAAGAACAAGAAAAAATCTACTAAAACTAAAATTTAGAAAATATTCATCATAATAGCAACAATTGTATTCAGATAGATCTCATACAAACAAAAAAGGAAAACCGAGAAAATGGATCAAGGGAAACTACAATACATGAATGAGCTCATACTATAGACCAAGAACGAAGGTAACAATTTTTAACCTGACGAAAACAAGAAAATCTATGTCCATTTAAAAATGTCTCAATTCTAATTTAATTACAAAAAAATTGTTTCTCTTATCAAAAAATTAATCTAGTCCAAGTACATCCCGTAATTAAAAATCGAAATAAAGCACACGAGATTGAACTATAATCCCAAAATTGGTAAATTAGAAAGCTAAAAACAAGAGATTAAATTCCCACCGGTAGTTTCCATAATGACTAGACAAGAACTAGACACCAACGTAGCTTCTCAGCCATAGCTGAAGTCAGAGGCACATCGATAAATCATTGTCGACTTACATGGCATTGCAACTCTAGAATTATTTAGCACCTGAACAATGTCACCAGCAGCATAAAAATGATGTAGGCTTCAACCCGGATAAAACAGACCCCTATACAACAACGCACGCACCGGAATGCCTCGATAAGCCAGTGAGTTGAAAAGTGTGCTCCTGATAGAAAGTCTGCGTGATCTAGAAGATAGTTTCAGTGCAACACGATTCTGCATGATACGAACTCTGTTTTTTGTCCCCGTAGCTTATAAATCATGACCAACCTTCGCTGGGGTAGAGTATACCTTTGTATAGAGTTTCTTAATGCTGGGTTCATTCTGAGGCAAGCCAGAAAGCACCAAAAAACCATAAAATCCGTTCCAATCAATTCACTTCAGCAACGTGGTCACCCGGTGAAACGTAATTGCATCCAGCTCATCAGATGCAGTTGATTAAAAATTTTCAATGGCATCTTCCTCCTCGAGTCAATAATGTCAAGCACGCAGAACTGTAAAATCTCATTAAAGCCGGGACAGTCGAGTGGGCACGGCGAGGAAAAAAGGTTGCCTTTCCCCTCCTCGGGTTCTTTATTTGATGCCGCAGCAACAACCTTAACGTCTTAGATCAAATTCTCTTCGGTAGGTCGTCCGTCGTTCCGACCGTCCATCCGGCCCGTTCACGGCATAAGTGTTGCATACAAATCAGCGAGGGTTACCTACATTTCACCTACGGTCATACCCAAGTGATTCCATCTCCTCTTAATAACCACTCCGGGAACCTAGGCTTCGCCTTCGAAAACGCTTTTCGCCCAAGACAATCTTCGGCTGATAATCATGACCTGGGGAACAATGAAGACCCCATTAGACTACAATGGCCGATAGAGGAGTTTGGAAAAATGAGTTATCCAGTTTCCAGATGGAAGATTGATAACAGGGCAGTCCCTGCGAGGCGACGCGATCCTTATGCCGGGGCCGTCTTGGGCCCAATGGGCGAGACTCGACTTTCTAACTCGGGTTATGTTTTCCGTTTATGCTCTATTGTTGGCTGGCATGAATGAAAATATTTTTGTTTATGGTTATTAAACGTTGAATATTTTGCAGTTTATCTCCCAGTGGTTGGCTTTATGCGGAATGTGCGTGGCAAGATGCTTGTGGCTGGATGGAAGTGATGGATGGGTAAGGTCTTGTCAGTAATGCAACGAAGATACGACCTTATCTTGATAACTTAATAACGGAGCAAAAAGAAAGTTTTAAGGGTTTAGTTAGAAATTTTTAGGTTTTCGATATTTTGCGATAAATTTCCGTTTACTACCAAACTTCTTTGTACTTACAGTTTTAATGAATACTCTTGTACATACCTGAAAAGTAAAGAAAACAATTATTGATAATTGTTTTAAGTTAACATAAATTTTATTAGCTTAAAAGATCTTAACCGAACAAAGTGGGTCTAAGCCCATGTTTAAGTTTTTTCGTGTAGTATTAAAAGAATATAATTTATTTTTATTTTGTAGCTGAATTTGAAATGTAAAAGCAGTTGGGAGTAAATACTTTTGCGTCAAATTATGAATTTGGAATGGTAAAAATTGAGTGAAATAAATGGGGTTCGTTTGTTCAAAATCTTTAATTTCCGAAAGTTCTTCACTGATTGCTTTTCAGTATTTTTACACTAAGTTGGATTCAAATGCGCGCGGTTTTTTATATACTAGCTGTAACCGGATAAAACAGCGCCATCTCTTAGATGTTGCAGGAACACAGGGTGCTACTAAATATTTTACGGCAATTAGTGCCTCATCTATGAAAGGTAACAGCAACAAACACAATAGTACAGTTTTTTCAGATTAAATTCACCCATTTGCAAATCAAATTCATTCTTTTGCAAATCCAATTCATCCTGTGGCATATGAAATTCACCCGTTTAAAAATTAAGTACATCTATGTACATTATACATATGTACATATATTACTAGTTGGAATCTAGTGTAACTGGCGGCACTCATAAGCCAATAGTATGGCGTGCGCCAAAACTATTGGGAATCTGAAAATCGGTTTTTAATTGGCAGTGAGAGTCCCAAATCCCACAACGAAAAAACATTCGAAAAGAAAAGTGTCACTACGTTTGTTTAAAACCCTAAATCAACCGGTCTCACGGCCAATCTTGTCTTGGTCAAATGGAGGGAGTTTATTTTATTTGATTGATTTCACATTCCAGGTGGAAGGATAGAAATTCGGACATCATAGCCCCGAAAGCTAGAGAGGAGGCGAGGCGTCATTACTAATATTAGGGCTAAAGTATAGAAAACAAAAAAAATGACGTGCTTATGAAGTATAATCTTTAGACCGAGATGGTTAAAGTCGGAAGATGTACGATTGTATACTTTCTGAAAAGCTACGTCTTTCCAGATATTCGAACTTTTCGGGGTACCTAATTTAACTCAAATTACTATATCATTGGTGTAGGGTTCCACGGTGTTCCATGCTCCATGACAATGCTAAATATTTTTGTAGCCATCGGTTATGTTTGAATCAACACAACAGCCGGACGCAAGGGTAGAATTTGAACAAATTGACAAAGATTAAGACCTGAAGTTGACACTCCTGGCGTCCACAATTTTTAAAGCCATTTTAAAATAGTGTCGTTTGTGCTGACTATGTCATTGAGAGAAGTTTTAGAGATCAAAACGACTGGTTCGAATAATACATATTGACAGACTTCAAAGATATGTTTCTCCTCAGCCATCGCTCAGGTGACGAATTTCAGTCACTTGTGGAAGTCGAAGGTCTATCAGAGCAAGGCAAACCAATTACGACTTCTCCCCCCTATTTTAATGCTTTATAGTATACGCCTGTGCTTTTTCCATGCCTAACTTAGCGTTGAGCTTCAGCAACAGCAATTTTGCACACGAAATGTCGTTAGATAGAGTCCTGCAGTTGGGAGTTGGGCAGTATGAGACAAGGCTGATGTCCAGCACTTCTTCTCTGGTTTTGGTAACCAAGGTGGGATTATTACCTTTGTTACAAATAGAGAGCATGGTCTGCCTCATTGTGTATTGTGTGCATTAACATCACCTCCTATAACCAAGGCCATGGTAGCATCGGTGTGTCCTACCAGGTCCTAAGTGGCCGCACTAGGTAGAAGGCCCCCATCATCATGGGCTTGGTAGAAAGACGCCATCCTGAGTTTCTTCAGTTTAGTGGTCTAGGTCTTAGGTCTAGGTTGACCACGGTAAGGTGTCCGTCACTGAATTAAGGGAGAAAAAAGGTGCTTATGTCACTTCTAACCACAATACTTGTTCTGGAGTTTCCCTTACCTTTGGTATAGAAGAGATTATACTAAGGCGTCTTTAAGACAGAGATCCTGTCACCAGCGATCCAGCGCAGCGAACGCTGCATCACAATGGTGCAGGTTTATCTGAATCCCGTGCACTATTTTCCGTAGGGTTTACTTCGACGACAGTCACCTTCGCTTCTTCGTCACAGGAGATGACTTTGCCGATATCTCAGCGGAGGAGTTGGCGCTCCGTGAACAGGGTACCGACGGCTCTGTTCAGCATTTTCTGTCAATGTGTTAACTTCGCCATCGGTTTCCATGTTTTCTAATTCATCGCCAGAGGGCTTGACGCAGCCCACTTTGTTTTGTAGACCTTTAGTTCGATCTGTTGGAAGCCGTAGTTCACAGCGTATTTTTTTTTTGCCAGCTGGTTCAGGCATTTTTCATTTAGGAGCAGAGTAGCTTGCATTGCGGCCCTTGTTACTCTGCTCCGTTTTGATATCCTTACAGTTATCGGTGATGGCGTGAGGGTTGAAGGCTTTAAGTATAGTGAGCATTTACTCAGACTCCGATGGAGGCACTGGAAGCCATGCTCTGGCCCTCGAACGCGATGGTATATCACCGGCATCAACTGTTTTAGAGTCGGGCGCGTGGGTAAACTTCCCCGACTCTAGCTACCGCAGGTTCGTATATCTTGTATTGTAGTAGGCCGTTAATTTTTTATGCTACCTTGATACCAAGCGGCATCAAGCCATGAGTGTGGAAGGTCCCGGGTTGTCCATAGCCAATTTAGCGAGAGCGGTTTGCACCCACGGACATTGGTGCTTGGGGATCTTCCCATTTTCGTCGTTCTTGTCCAAGATACCGATTATTTTGCGATCCTTCCAGTTCCGTGCGTCTTGGACTCTTTTGTAACTGGGTAGTGGGTGTTGGTTTCCTCCACCCATCATTGGCATTTAAAGGCTTGTGCACCTCTAAACCGCTCTACCGTGAAGTTTAGGATGACTTGCTTTACCCAAACAATGTCATCCTGGACTTTGTTGTAATCCTCCATCGACTCTTGGTCTTGCCCGATCGGTTTGGTAGCCAAGCGGCGAAGGATTTTGCTGGTTAGACTGACTTCTTGATGGCCTGCCTTTGCCGGGTCAGTTCTTATTAGGGTTTTTACCCTTCCGCAGACCATTCGCTCCCCTATTACTGTGTAAAAAATAACAAATAGGTAATCTAGCTCGAAATCTCTAGAATGTTTTTCGTATTTTTAAATCACAAATTTTGAATAAACGCTGACTCAAGCGTCGGCTAGTTCTATTACAAGTGCAATCGTGAACCGGGTAATATTTCAGCTTTGGATATTTTTAACAAATTAACTGAGAAACGAACGCTGAAAGGTTTAGCTTACTAAAAGCTTAAACTAATTAACAAATTTACTAATTAAAAAATCCCTCAGAATTTCATCATAAGAGAAAATATATTTTTAAGAGCATCAAAGCATCAATAAATTAAGCGATTAAGATTATTTCGCGGTTATTAAATATTTTCCATCACTTAATCCACCACAAAGCTCATAAATTGGCGTCAAAACACGTCAACGGTCAGCTGTATCGGCACTGGTCCTCGGATGCTGAACGGCCAGAAAAACATTCCACTATCGTGCCGATAAAAGAAACAGTTTCCAGAGCCCAAAAGAAGGCCTTTCTTAAGTCGTGACTCATAATACGTGAGAACAGGTTTTCTGCTTGTGGTACGGTGATTGTTTAATCCCAGTCAATAGGATATCAGCAACAACACCGCAAAACCCACCCCACGGCGACCGATGTAAAATGCACTTCACCTGGTGAAATTTCGATCGAAATTTCTTGTCGACGGATACGATACCTTCGCCTATATATGTTTGTATATCCTCTCGATATACGAGTGTAACATGTACCTTCTCGCCACTTGGATAAAACTTTCATGGTTTTTTGCTGCTGTCTGGGGAAATTGGTGTATCCAGTCACCTGTGCATATTCGGGCTAGAAATAAATTGTTTCTAAATTTGTCCAAACAGCAAATGAAGGCACCATCCGAGAATTGATATCTGCCAAAAGATCCATTGCAGACGAAGAAAAATTTTATCCATTCGTGTGCTCAAGGTATCCATTCCGATATATCTAGATATATTTTCCAACAAAGGCAAATTGTAATACTTTAAGTGGAATTACATACTAGATCTACCTGTATAACTGCCAAGATGGCTTCGGCATAAAAGATAAATAACTAAGGTTATTCTTTGTTGCTGTCTTGTTTTCTGCTGAAAATGACGGACGTTATTGATATCGCCACGGCGAACACACACAGCAATCTAACCATAACTGCAATTCGATATTTCATGCAATAACACTGCAACTAGAGATGCCGGCTGCATGGTCTGCATACGATCTGCTGCATTGCTCGCGGCTAGCCGAGGCGATCCCATGCAAATCTCTGGATGGAGTCGGGGACGCAATTATCCGCAAGGAGTTGGATTACTTGAACTTTTCTTAAAGATAGTTTTAAAGTGAAATATTAAATGGCATCAGCGGAATCAAATAACTCGTTGGCCTTCGACCCATTCTAAATTCTATCTTATTTCTAGTCTAGTGGAGTTGGCTTTGCCCACCGTTGTTGGTGATGCACTTGGGGACAATAAATCTAATTTATTAACATTAATAAAGCATGCAGGAGTTCGCGGCTTGATAGTCGTTTACTATCCTATAAATAATGCACAAACAAAAAAAAATCGAATAGAATCGAAATTACTAGATAAATGTTTATGGGCCTATAAAGAGGGTGTTTTACTTTTTAGATATGTACTAGATATTTTATGGCCTGACTAAAGCGGGACTTCTGACATTTACCACGTAACACACTGAGTAGTAATTCACTTCTAGAGTCGGAGATTTATGCTTACTTTATTGTAATTAGAAATATTTGTTTTTTCTAATAAAATGAAGAATTTTATAATTATGTAAGTGTTAAATAAGGTATTTTATTTCTTTGTAACAAATGTTTAAAAAAATCGAGTGGTTAAAAAAAAAACTAGTTGGGATGTGGGTTTGACCCCTTCGGTCCACACGATTAACTTCCCAGTATGATGAACGAAGATGGTATAAACTGACTTCTTACAAAATAGTTATACGTTTAGCACTGGTGGAAAATTGGCTAGTATCAGAACTGATGACAAAGCAATCCCGAGAGAAGCTAGTTCAAATAACTACTATATAATAGTGGAAAATCCACAAGATTTTTCTAGAGAATTTGTTTTTCCTGAACGTTAGCAAACAAACATTTCCTCCGTATTTCGTTCGCTGCACTAAAACGGGTGTTCAAATTCGTATTGAGCGTGCTGAAGCGCCGTTGACAAACTGAGAAGCGAATGACTTCATTTGGAAATTCCAAAGCTTTCCGGAGATATCAGCAAAACTGTAACTGTTAAGTACTTGTCAGACTTGACCAAAAAGAACAAATTTGGCGGTAACTACCGGGATGAACCGCAATTTCCTGAAACTGTATCACGCGTAGAAAACAATTCCCCGTCAAAAAGTGCTAATCCAAGGTTTGAAAAATTCGCGCTGTTTGTAAAGGGTAACGAAATTTTTGCATGATTTTGAAAGGTTGTCGGATTTTGACAAGTGATGTTTTGTATCGCTGTGCAGAACCCAAAAAATATCACTTCGTTTAGAACGGGTCTCATTCCATTGAGTTTATTAGATATTAGCAAAACTTGTCAATTTAAGGTCTTTCTGACAATTAGCCGAAGTTTTTCTATTTAAACAAAAAAGGCCCGACCGAATATTATGACATTTTTTCTGAGCATTTCTTCGTTAATATTCTTTTTTCGGCACCTCAATGAAGTCGATATAGTTTTTAGTTCGCGCGGTATCGTGCAGGTACAAAAATCACTTATTTCATTTAAACCAAAAAACCGCTCGACCGAATATTATAAAAATCTTTTCAGATTATATTGTCGCTAATACGCTTCGAACGGCATCTCAAGTAAGTCAATATCTTTCGTGGTTCGGGCGATATCGTGCAGATACAAAAATCACTTACGCCGCTTAAACAAAAAAACGGCTCGACCGAATTTTATGAAAATCTTTTCAGATCATATTTCGGTTAATACGCTTCAAACGACACCTCGACGAAGTCGATATCTTTTTTGGTTCGCGCGATATCGTGCAGGAAAAAATGACCACACGTACGCACACACACACACACATACATACTTCCTCCCAATTTTTTGCTTAAAATGCTCCTGGAACCTTGAAAGATGAAAATACGTCGAAAATTTCGATTTCGATTTTTGGACCGATTACAATAACTTCCTATACTGGGAAGTTAATAAAGAGATACACAAGAATGCTCTACGTTGTATGTATACTTTTTCAGGTAGTACGTTTTAACGGGAACACGTAATAAATGTTTTTTAGTAGTCCCTATTCAATAAAAAAAATTAATATTAATATTGATTTTTTTTATTTCTGATATTACTAAATTTACCTAGAATTAAGTTAATTAAAAGATTGTTTACGTAATGGGCGACTCACTACCTGGAAAAATATATGACTACACCATCAAAACGAAACTATTTTAGTTAATGGTATGGTGCTCCACAAAAGAAAGAAAAAAGATAAGACTGTTAATAATGCATTTTTCTGAGAAAAAAAAATTCGATTCGGCCGGGGAGGCCATACCAAATATTAATAAATGGAATTTAAAGTTAAAATTATTCTTTCTTTTATTTTTCTTATCTTCCCTTGCTTAATTTTCAAAATAGTTCCCAAAATTGAAGGTGAGGTCAAACTTTTGTCGCGGCGTTTTTATCCCATTTCTTACAAAATTTTCATTATTTCTTAGTACAATTAATAAAAGTAGGTCAGCAAATCATGAGTATCTCATAAAATCAACCCGGAATTCTATAAAAATAATTACATTGCGGTCAGTACACCCCACCTTACCTGCTTCCTATTTTTCTACCTGAGGTCAAACTTTTGTCGCGGAGTGTACGTGCGTAGACAACCATAAATTCGACTAAATCTGGGAAAACCGCATGGTACGAACGCGATCGTCTAAGAAAAATAGAAAAAAGGGTATTGCAGATGAAATATTTGACACAAAAAAAGAGGCTAAACGAAAAGCTTTCATGTAACCCATATAGGTATAGCTCGCGTGGCAATGCAATATGGCATTTTTGGTGAGAAGATGGCGGCCGAACTTTACAAACCCGTCATGAGTATCAAATGAAAGGATATGGTAAATAGAAAACAATTAGCTGTGTCGCGTTGTGTGTGGCAAGTAGAATACTATTAGCAGTGTAGCGTCATTTAAAATTAAAAATAGCGGCTGTGGGCTGTGTGGCACAACACCAAATGGCGGCCAACACAAACGGGGGATTACCCTTTTCTTTACAATCCACTCGGTATGGGTCTAAAATGAAAGTGTATGACGAGTATAGTACAGTAAGATGTATGACGTCATTTTAAATAAAATATGGCGTTCACCACAAAATGGCGGAAGACATACATATAATAGACTAAAAGTAGAAAATAAAAATATTGTTTAAAACGAACTAAAAAAATACTGTTTTATTTTAAAATAAATAAATTATTTTGAAATTAAAAAAATAATTTTGAATGTAAAGATTTTATAGCTCCAGCCAGTATATGGGAGCAAACTACCTTTGGAAATGTAAAAAAGTGTGGAACGATAACGAAAAGTTCCGGTGTTAATAAAATAAGACAGGCAAAGAACAAGTATTAATTACATTTTTTAATTGGCACCAAATTGTGCATTTTTGGGCAGCACGGTAGTTGCCAAATTAGCAAAATTGATTACTTTTTGGCGTTTTTTGGGTTAAGCAAAATCTTTGCGAATGATTCTGAATATGTTTGGCTAGGTGCCTGTTGTGCACATAGTACACAATTTTTCATCATCGAATCTTAAAAAAGTTGTAACATACTGTGTAACATAAGTGTTTCTGAACACTTATTGATCAAGTGTAGGATGGTCTGATGGTATGCAAATGGTGTTATTCATTATTTATTTAACAAGCTGTTTATTTGCGCTAATTAACTTGCGAAAGCCACTTTGCAGAAATAAATCGTTGCGTGTAAACCGATTCATTTTCACTCAGTTTATTTTCACCAATTGACTTGCCCCAGCCAACTTGCACAAGCAAGTCGTTGCGTGTAAATCGACCTTAACAGCTCTAAGCAGAAGAATTTACACAAACTTCTCCCAAATCTTCTATGTTATGTAAATTTGGAAATTTGATAAAATTTCAGTTATTAGCGCCGCCTTTCTCATTAGAAATTAGCCACAAAAGGTAAGCGTTTACATAATGCAGATTCCCATAGGCTGGTTGTAAGAATGGAGGAGCGAATCGGACCAAAACACGTTTCCGAGTAGGTTCCACGTAAAACTGTGTGAGCATTTTCAGTTTTTTTTTTTCAGCAATGTTCAAATTTTATGCCCCGCAATTACGGTGAGAAATGGACTCTAAAAAATTTTACCATAAAACAAATCTTACTTCTTACTAATATTATAAACGTGAATGTTTGTATGTATGTTTGTTACTCTTTCACGCAAAAACTACTGAATGGATTTTAATGAAACTTTACAATAACATAGCTCATATATCAGAATAACATATAGGCTATAATTTATAAAAAAATTCAAAATGGCCGTGCCAATATGGCCGACGAATTTGCCAATTGTGTTCCGATTCCAATGAAAATCGAAATCTGGGGGATTTTAAGGTTGCAAATAACGAATTTATGATCAAAACTTATAAATTCAAAATGGCTGTGCCAATATGGCCGACGAATTTGCCAATTGTGTTCCGATTCCAATGAAAATCGAAATCTGGGGGATTTTAAGGTTGCAAATAACGAATTTATGATCAAAATTATAAATTCAAAATGGCCGTGCCAATATGGCCGACGAATTTGCCAATTGTGTTCCGATTCCAATGAAAATCGAAATCTGGGGGATTTTAAGGTTGCAAATAACGAATTTATGATCAAAACTTATAAATTCAAAATGGCGGACGAATTGTTCCAATTGTATTCCGATTCCAATGAAAGTGAATATCTAGGGGTTTTTAAGGTTGCAAATAACGAATTTATGATCAAAACTTATAAATTCAAAATGGCGGACGAATTTTTCCAATTGTATTCCGATTCCAATGAAAGTGAATATCTAGGGGTTTTTAAGGTTGCAAATAACGAATTTATGATCAAAACTTATAAATTCAAAATGGCCGCGCCAATATGGCCGACGAATTTTTCCAATTGTATTCCGATTGCAATGAAAATCGGTATCTGGGGGCTTTTAGGGCAAACAACGAATTTATGATCAAAGCTTATAAATTCAAAATTGCGGGTCCAATATGACGCACGAATTTTCCCAAGCCACATTCTGAAATGTAGTAAATTTCTAAAATTCCCTCTAACCAGTATAGAAACAGTAAAAACGGTAGAAAGAGTCGAAGTTTGCAAATTTGTGCGCCCCTACATTGTCATCACGAGGTTAAACGATGTCATCTATCGCTTCCAAAAAGTTCGATCGGAAAAAACGGGACCTGGAGGAAGCTGTGTTCGGGACGAATACTGAGTAAGAAGGGAGCAGTGTAACGGCTAACCGAAAAGAGAAAGTTAAAATTCCAATTCACCGAGAAGTTATATGTTTAGATGCATCTACTTGAATACATAACGCTGTTCTAATTGAATCACCGATAAGATTGGGAAGAGGCAATTTTTTCCAGATTTATTGTTTTTTCATTATACCTTTTTTCCTACCGCGTACAACGCACACATAATTTTTTTTCCGATAGGTGGTGCTCAACCTCGAATTTTAATAAATTTGAAGCATATTTTTTATAGGTAACTCTAAATTCTTTTATGTACCCATAACCATGCTTCATTATAACCATTTCCTATCCCGGAGTATGCCCACATAATTTTTTTTTATTAAAAGGCGTTGCAACGCACGCGGGTTTTTGCTAGTTTGTAATAATTTCAAAATCATTAAAATCGCATTCCCAGCAAATGGACAATAATCGAGTAATTAGTGCTCATCGTGGCAAATCCGGAATGGCCAAATTAAGCCGGGCTCAAAGTAAAATTTTATCTTTCTAATCTAATCAAGTTTTGTCTTGTATAATCTTGTCTACTAAAATCCAAACAAAGGCATTTTATCGTCTTCGTGTGTCTTTCTGGGGGGACTTTTCAGATGCAAATTTCCCACTCCTCAATGGAAGTCGTGCCAACAAACAACCGACGTCTTTAGACGACAACGACCACACCATCATGTGACTTTCGGTGGCATTTCTTAATTTCGTATTATTAGTCGATATCAGTTTCATTTGTGGCCAAAGTTATAATTGTCAACCGGTTGTTGTGTGACTTCGTGAAATGGAAACCACCTCGACAGGCAAAAGGTTACAATTAAAGGCGACCCACTTTACGCCGCGCGCAAAATTTCACTTTCTCCTGGATATCCCACAAAGTTGCGACACAGGTCTTGAGAACACGCGAAAGTTGTTGTATGGTGTATTGGTGGTGTATATATTCGCGCAAGGTGGAGGAGAGGTGTTATTGTGGCAAAGGTGCACGAGCATCTCCCAAAAGCGTCTGATGAAGTGTGCCAATGGACCAATCCGGCAAGACGCCAGATTGGCAGTGAAACGATTGGGCAGAGCAGCCCGAGATGAAAAAAACTTGGGTTTCAAAGCCCGTGTTTACACCAAATGCCAGAGAGACATTTCTCGCGAGGGGCACTTTGTGGTCTCCAGGTATAATGAGTCTATTAGGGACACCATTCAAGAAAGACACAAGCAACTTGAGGAGCACAAAAACAAGTTACCTGAAGAAATAACTTTCCGCAAAAAACGAGACTTAATTGACGTCCATAATTAATTGGAATTTGCGAATTCTGCTGCTCGTGTCTCTCTAGAAACTAAACCGGCGGTTTTTATTGATTCCATTACTTTTTCACCTCAAGTGCACTGTTAAAACTTTAGTAAATAATTTTTTGTGTTTCCCGTGTGCCAATACGACTTTCAACAGGGTTTAACCTCAGCGATCAGTGATTAAGGAATGACTTAACAATCAAGAGGTCATCGCATGAGATCATGCCGCGGTTGTTTACGGATTAAGAGCTGTCGCACAACTTTTAAGGCTCATGACCTCATCGATTTTATCATTGTAAACCACCATTTTTAATTTTTTATTTTATTTTTTTATTTTTTAACAGTAAGTTTCTCGACTTTATTTCGATTAAACTTTTGCTCTTATTACCGCGGATTGAACTTTGCTTTTGATAACAATCTTTAGAAATTGTTTGATAAAAAGTTGTAGCCGGATGCTGTGTGTTTATATTTTTCCATTTTTATAGCGGATTTCATCTAAAAATATTATCTAAAAAAAACATTATATCCTTAACAAAATATCCAATTAAGTTGTCTCGAAAAAAATATAAAAATTAATGAGGCAGGTTTGTTCATAATAGTATAATTTATATATCTATTAACAAATTAGTTTTTATTATGTAAGAATTGTTTTTTGCACATTTTTACATCTTAAATTAATAAATAATCATTGACAGATTCGTTTAATTTTAAAAATTCATGACATTTATCTTGTAACATGTAATTGAGACGATTTTATTGGAGAACCAGTTTAGAACTTGTACCTACTTTTGGAGAAGAATCTCTTCGAAAAGGTTTTTTACCGAAATCCAATAAATTTTATAAAAACACTATCCCCAAAAATTCTTGTTATAAACAAAAAATTAAAAAATTAATTAAAATTGTCAAATAATATTATGGACAAAGTGGAAGTGTCAAAAGATTCTGGGGGTTTTCCTCAATAAAATATCGGGTTCGGGAACACAGGGCGCCGCCCGTTCCTTGAACTTTCGAATTACTTCTGGTTCTGCTATATGCACTTTTATACGATTTTTAATTCTTTATTTATTGAAAGGTTTACAAAAATTTATCTTGTAGGTATAAGTTTTTGCTTGCAAGTTGTTATCGTTTTTGTTATTGGTGAATCACAGCCATACAGAGTGATACAAAAATTCCTTTGTTCTATGGGGATTTTATAACCTTCTGGTTTCAGCATATTTATTCGATTCTTACTTAATTAGTTATCATAACAAAGCTAAGGAAATTTCAATTTCGAAAAATATAAGATCAAATGAAAAAATTTGCATCGCAATTCTTTATTTGAAAAATGAAATAGGCACCCTGTGATCACTTCGATAAATTATAAGCTTAAAGAATTAATCCGGGGAAATTAGCAGAAAAAACGCTAGAAAAAAGATAAAATTCCAAAATGGCTGACTTTTTAAGAAAACAATTTCGGAGTCCAAAAAAAACATGGCCGCCGGAGATATCGCCTTTTCCCGAGTTTTCCATGTATCTCGGTTTCTATAGGTCCCCCAAAGGCCCGAAATCTTGACAATTAAATTCCCTACAACTTTAGTTCTTACAAAAAAGTTGACCCGATTAACCTTTTGCAAGTTATTCAAGGTGAAAGTTTTCGAAAATCACTTTTTGCCCAAAATTTCGAATTTTTTTATTTTAGAATATTTTTTTATCAGTTATTGCCTGCAAAAAGTCGTCTTATCATTTTTTCGAAAACTAAACTCTTTCGAAGTTATTCAAGGTCAAAGTTTGCAAAAATCACATTTTAGACAAAAAATCTCACAACTTTTTTTTCGAAAATGATATTTTGCAGGCAAAACATTTTTTCATCGAAGCATTATTGCCTACAAAATACTATTTTCGAAAAAAAATGTTAAGTGATTTTTTGGCTAAAATGTGATTTTTCCAAACTTTGACCTTGAATAACTTCGAAATTTTGGTAGCAAGTAAATTCATTATCTGCGATGAATGCAGAATGGCGCCCGAACGCGCATTGGAAGCACTCTTTCGAACTATGAAGCACTCTTTCGAACGCAATGACTAAAGATGTTTTCGAGGCGCTATGATTTTTCTGCCTCACGATTACCGCCAAACACAACGAGTCATTCCAAAATCGACCACTGCTAATGAAATAAACGCTTGCCTCAGATCATTTCCTCTGTGGCGCTTTATGAAGAAACGTCAGCTGAAGACAAACATGCAAGTTGCCTTGCTAAACGATCCCTCTACGGAAAATTTCTTCGAAAATTGCTGACTTAATGGTCCTGTTCCTGTCGACGAATCGAACGGGTTGATATCGTTTCCGCCGGACGAGCTTATCAACAAAGTGTTCCTGAACATAATTGCTAACCACAAAAATCACAATTGGTTAAGGGAACGAGCAATTTTTGCAGCAAAGAAAAAAGATGTGTGAATCACTTAAACTTCACAGCTCAAAATCAAATCGTGGGTGCACTGCATTACTTAAAATCTATCGACTGCTTAACGAACGGATATGTAGCAACCAATTTCCCAACTGAATTTTTAAACTCACTTTATCAGCCTGGGTTGCAACCACACAATTTACAACTAAAGGTTGGTTGGGTAGTTATAATCCTTCGAAATCTAATCCAACCAAAACTATCTAACGGAACCCATTTCGTGGTGAGAAAAATCTTAGGCAATGTGATTCACGCGACGGTACTCAAAGGAAAGTTGAATGAGGAAGTTCTGATGTTGAAAATTGCGATGATCCAAACCTATATACCACTCAAGTTTAAACAAATTCAATATCCAATTCGTCTTGCATTCACCGTGACGATCAACAAATCATAAGGTCAATCCTGGAGTGTTTATGGGCTGAATCTAGAATGAATTGAGGAGCTTTTTTTGCAAAAGTGAACAAATCTAGTTTGAATAATTTTACACAAAGTGCATTTTTCTTTGCGGATTTCTTATTTTTAGGTTGAAAATACAATTTTAGAAGCCTTTTAATATATGATTGAATTCGATTTTCAATCAAAAAGTTCTGCCATGTCCTAATAATCACCTTACTAGCAATATGCTTATCTCATTTCGAGGCATAACTGGATTTGTTCACTATTGCGTGAAATCTCCTCATATAGTACAGCTCCTCTAGATTTCGTCTGAAAAAAATGGAATGAGGGGAGTAATAGGAGAAGAGGTAAGCGTTGAGTTCCGGGCCGTACTTTGTGAAAAACAAGAAAAAATTCGATTGAACAGATTTTCCGACGCTTTTCCAGCCATAGCTGAGCAAAAGTCAAAATTGGAAAAGTCAAGTGTATAAAAATAAAGCTATGAAAATTCTTGACAAAAATAGTCCTACAAACTTTTCCCGGAAAACTTCACGTTTGATCGAGATTAAGGAAAAAAATTATGAAAAATTATTTCGAATATATATTGTTTTTTTATGCAGAGTGTCCCACCTAAATTTACTAAGCGGGCGGCCGGTAGACGAATAAAAAATCGTATGATGAGAGGGGGAAGAAATCGTAACGGTTTAACCCTGTATTTTTGTAACCCAATAATCGACTTTCATCAGTAAGGTAGCAGTATATGCAGAATAATCCCACATACCTAAAACTGTAAAGGCTTTACACTACGAACTTCCCGAGTTCGTCATCGTATACAATTTTTTAAAATCACAATTTTGCTCCCTAAGTCAAAAAAATTCAGACTTTTGCCTTTACTTGTGATTTTGAAGGTTGTCCTGACTTTTTTGTTACCTTAGATCTTGACGACGTCGATGATTGTGCTAACTAAATGATGCTCAATATGTATATTCTTTTTCTGATAAAGATTCATATTCTGGTCTGCGTCTAAGAAGATTCTCATGAAAAGCATCTCCATGCACTCCGAATTCGTCTTCAACTTTAATGTAATCGGATTCAACTATCAAAGTCTGGCAGGCGTAGACATATATATTTTAAAAGCAATCTGCAATCGAAGGAACAGGAGCCCTGACGCACTAAGGGAGCTTTAGTTGAGGTATTCCTAAGAGGTTGGCAAGATATTACCCCAAAACAAACTGTACGCTATGCACTAATATATGTACCCAGTTAAAATTAATAAAAAAAAAAACGTTCATAAAATTTTGCATTAAATTTCACTCAAACTAACCAAAAATTGCATTTATTATGCAAAATGTTTGTTGGAATTAATTGGAAATTTTAAATTTAATCGAAAAAGCAACAACAAAATACACAAAGCACATTCCAAAATTTTTGAATTAATTAAAACCTAATTTAAGTTTTATGTTGAATAACCACAATTCAAAATGGGTTTTCATACCTCACCAAAGAAAAAGCTCAATCGGTGTGCCTGCCTGCCATAGTTAAAATACAATATGTGTATGGTGTCCTCGAAAACAACATATAATCCGAAAAATAAAACGAAACAAAAAAAAAATTACTTTCAACCCAAACAATTGGGACTAAATTGAAAAACGTCTAAAATTGCAAAAATTCCAGTGATTGTTTAATTTCGCAAATAGCTTCCAACACTTTATTTGTGAATTGGGCAATCAAACAAAGCGATTCGCGCTGATTCGAATGCAATTCACCGAATCCTGGCGACTGATTGTTTCGAAATCAGGATATCAGGATGTTTATGCCTGCATAGGCTTAAAGGAGCACACGTCACGTCAACAGCAGAATAATTTCGTGAATTTTCTGTTTTGACAATTTATGTGAGTATTAACACAAAAAAAAAGGATTCGATGGAAAAACGGAAACAAAAATATTGCAGTCCAATTTATGCTTTGGTCATACATGAAGTATTTGAACAGGACTAAAAAAACGCGCCCCGGATGAATTTATCAGAGGTGAAAATTCTAAAATTCATATTTTTCCTGGAATTCCAGTCAGATTGGATCAAAACAATTTTATTTATTTTTTTTCTAGCAAAACAAAAAGACTAAAACAATATTTTTCCTGTCACACAACGGAAGGAGGAAATGTGGGCGAATTGAATTATTTCCATTTTTTTAAAAATACTGTGACAGAAAGTTGCAGCTTCAGTGTTTTGCTGTTGACAGAGTATTTATTAATCTATTGTCGGATAAATTTTTTAATTAAAAACTACTAATTTATAACATTACTCAACCGTAAACGAAGAGATTGCTGAAAAATTGAAGGTTTCACCTTCGATTATTTTATTGTTGGATTGGGAGATTTCCGTCACTCAGTATTTTCTTGAATCTTTATTTTTGAGTGTTTTGTTCTTTAATTTTCGGATAAAATTTTCAAAAATCAGAGATTTCTATAAAATGATGTCTGAACTAAAAGAAATATTTATAGCGTTGTACACCTTGTTAAGTTAAGCGAGCATGCGTCAATGAAATAATCAGAATGAAACATCTGTTTCCAACATTTAATCCTTAGCTTGGTGATTACCCTTTGTACTACCATTTCGGCATGTTGGTTTGGCAATGGTGCAATGTGTGCTAGTAAACTAAAAAGATTACAAGGAAACTCGTCAAAGGGGATACGATAGGTTTAAAAAGGTCTCGACCAAATAAGAATGTTGTAAGTGTTCGAAAATACTGACTGCGGTAGATTGTCCCACAGTCTTACGTGAATCGATCCACCCACACTAGCAAAAATCTCTTGTCCTTGGTAGAATCCACCACGAAGAGTTTTACATCGTCCACTAGCGCTTCCTTTTTCTACGGGAGAGGTTTTAGCAGACAGCAGATCCAAGGTCTGTTGTTAGAACAAAAACAGCGCGATGAGACCTCTACGGTGCGACAGCGAGGGAGACCCAACCTTCGCTGGACACCTCCACTAAAGCATGCGCCGATTTGGTGAGTCAGGTGTGGTCACTCTAAATCTCTCCAAAGCTTTGGATAGAGTTTTGCAACCTGCTCTACTAATTAAAATGCAAGCTATTGGTATTCACTCAGTTTTGACAAGCAGGATCAGACATCGCCATAGAGTAATTCCCCCCCCCCCCTCACGCCGTCACCCATTCTTTTCCAATCTTCCTAAATACACTACTCCCCCTCCCTTAAAGGCCACAGTTTCACTGGTAACGATAGTCTACGTTACTCATACGTCTTCGATAATGGCTGATATTTGTTCACCATCGCGATCCTTTGTTTTACTCAAAAAAACATTGAACTCATTCTCGATTACGACTTATAAATTCACACCAGATTGGTCCCTCGGCTCATTTCCTTTGCCCTTTTTTGGCATGCTTTACAAACTAGAAATTCTTCACAAATAGATCAACAAGACTGTGGAACAATCTGGCACAGCTTGTATTTTCGAACTCGTTCCAGCCCAGAATTCGTCGTCACTTTGTTCAACAGCCTGGTGACCTCTCATAACCTAAGACATATTATACCCTTCAAACTAAGCTTACTACTAGACATTGCACCATGACGTGACTAACGACGTCATGGATCGGTGGAAAGGGTGATTTCGCTATGTTTACAAATCATTGTATTCATCACGAGTCTTGCAGTCCCCCGTTTATAAGTGTTTACGATAGATTATTGGATAATTTATAAATAGGATATTGGATAATTCACGATCCTGAGGACAAGATCTGGCGCATGAGTGAATCCATCATCATAATAATGTGAGCCCTTAGACTCCTCAGAAATTTTCATCTCTACCTTTCCTCTAAATTACCCTAGGCTGAAATACTGGCTGCTATCTAAGGTTATAACACTTGTGGGAAGCTACGTTTCGAACTGGATGAACCACAAATCCACTTATCTTCTAGAAAGATGGTACCCGTACCCCTATTTGACCCACTACTAAACTAACGATTCACCTCCGTCTCTCTGCGCCATGATCACAATCTTTGCGGTACTTACTTCCGGATTTTTCGAATAATGTACTTGTTGGAATGATGCAAACGACAAAGGGTTAGAATAAGTGCGAATGTAGTGAATCCATTTTCAAGAAATCCTGAAAACTATGCGAAATATCCAAAAGACACAAAATGTTCAAGTCCCCATAAAACAAATTCAACAATACATTTGGTGCAGATTCCTTTTTGGCTCAAATTGGCCGTGGAATGCCCGCGGGTGCAGCTTAGTTCTTGACCATTTAAATTTTTTGGTCAAGTGTGGCCGTCGTGAGACCGTATGTGCTCGCATTAAAAATGGTTAAAAATTCTACGGTAACCATATCCCCCTTAAAAAGCCAAGCGGCCGGGGTTCGCCGTTGTAAGCCCATTTTTATTTTTACTCGGGTGACTCAATCGGAGAACGCAAATGCGAGTGCTAGTAGTGTCTAGTGGTGAAACCAGGTTTCTTTCATGTGTCTCTTAGTCCCCGAGTATTACGGTCGTTCCGAGATTTAAGTATCCCCGTGTGTGCAGTGCCTTACTATCTCGTTTCGAAAGCGATCGCGGAGTGAGACACGAAGAATCTGCCTCAAGCATCGCATTTGGAAGATGTCAAGCTTGTTGACGTCCGTCTTGAGCAGTGTCCACGTTTCCGATCCTTAAGGAGGAATGGGAAGGATCAACGTTCGATAAAGACCAAGTTTCGTTTTGATGATAATATTTGTTCGTTTCCATATGCACCACTTGAGGGAGGCGAATACTGCTCTTGCCTGGCCGATGTGGCAGTAAACGTCAGCCGTCGATGCCACTTTCTTTTCCTCAATCCATGATCCAATATTTTTGCACATCGGAACCAGATTTAAGTTCCATCGAGGTGAACGCTGGCCCTCGATCCATCAGTTGTGAGCACTTTGGTCTTATCCGTATTGATTTTTAACCTGTATGACAGGACGATGCAGGAAATGTCGTACAAGATGTCTGTTGCTTCGGCATCCGTGCCGGTGAAGTTGTTCCGTTGTTTCCGTTGTCTAGCATCGTCGAGTCGTTGCCGGATGGATTTCTCCAGGTGAATTGATGTGTAAGGGGATGGCGGAAGATAATGTTGCCAAAGATCAAATTGTTTGACGCTGCAAATGAAAGGACGCTGAAGCCGTTATCGTTAATTACTCCGTGTCCGAATTTGCTCATTGTTCCTTCCCAGCCGGTCAGATCTGCTCCTGCATGCGCATTGAAGTCACCTGCGAGTATGATTAACTCGGTTCGAGGTTTCGTATCAACCGTCTGTTGAAGCTGATCGTAAAATTCGGGCTGGTCTCGGTCGATAAATGGACACGATATGGGTCTTGATCGTTCCACCGATGGTTATAATCGCCAAACGCTCGAATATTGGTTGGATTTCGTCGATCGACCAAAACCCCAACGCCGGGCTCTCGTTTCTCACCACCGGGTCATCGATTCGTTTCGTCTATTGCCCAGATGCTGTAGATAGTTAGTTCGTATATCCATGCGGTCTTGCCTATCTTCTTCGGTTTCGTGAGTCTGGTCATTTCGGCAAATCGATCACCCTCCTCCTTTCACACCTTTGACTTGGAACCAGACAACGGCGAATTCTTTCAATGAGCAGAAATGCCAAAAAATTACAAAAATACTACAAGAATATCTACCACAACCTTTCTCCATTCACCTCTATTAAAATTTTAAAAATAACCTCCGTCGAGTCATAATTCAATCCCCCCACATACAATGAAAAGATGA
Organism: Thereva unica; assembly: GCA_949987705.1. Taxonomy (NCBI): domain Eukaryota; kingdom Metazoa; phylum Arthropoda; class Insecta; order Diptera; family Therevidae; genus Thereva; species Thereva unica. Next base: position 136,000,846 of record OX465282.1, read on the forward strand.
CGAAAACTATATGGTATGTCAAAAAGAAATCCAATACAACCTAACATAAATAAAACCAGCTGACAACTTTTGGAGCTTGATTCAAAAGAATTTATTGAATCCTTGACGAGAATTACAATATTGTTCAAGCAGCTGATTATGGTAATCATAATATATTTTATTAGGACCACATTTTTCGGGATCATAAACAGACAATGGATGACAATTGTGGTTAATTTAATGAAAACTATCAACTATTTATAAAATGACCAATGTTTGTTATGCAAGTAGTTTTTGTTTAATTTATATATTCTGGAAATGGTTACGCAATCTTAAAAGGATGAAGCATCGTAATTACTGTTTGCATAAATCGTTTGATAGGTTTATTGCTATTTTTTTTTCTAGTTATGACTTTATGGAGAGTCTTAAATATAAAATATAGTTTTATATGTACATATAAAATTAAAATTTTTGTGTGACAAAGGCTTGTATTAATAATAAAAACAAACTCAACAAAAACCATGCTAATATCTGCAACTAGTGAACGAATAACAAACAAAAACCACACAAACACAGAAACTCATAAAGCCTTAAATTAAAAACCAGATATTCAGCATTTTCTGAAAGAAAAAATTATTAGCATAAAGTTAAGTCACGTTATTCCCACATTTCACACCGTTTTCAATTTTTTTTTTTTTTTCGTGAAACAAACCGATCATAAAGTCAGAATGAATGTTTTTCACCTTTTTTCCAGTAAACACAACAACTACCGTGTCACCGCCACCGCCCCCACAACAGCGGCTTACACAGGCATTGTTTTGGAAAAATTTTCATAAATAAAAGCAAAAACAATTCTTTTTTCCCTAGACCGATGCGTATCTCTCCGGAGGCTCCCTCTCGAAATTAGATCTTCCACTTTCCAAATTAAGTGAAAAAAAAGTGAAGAAATGTACAAAAGAAAATTCACTTTCCTCCAGTGGAAAAAAGAGAGAAGAAAAAAATTAAAAACTTTTACTCACATTTCATTATGGCATGCATTATGCAGACCCGAGGACTGAGACCTTTTAAATGGGAGAGCTGATGATGGTGAATTTTCTTTCAAAAGTTTCGGAGTCCTCCGCCCCCCGGGCACCAATGCACGTCCTTTCAGCACACCAACGTCTCTAAATCATGTGCTCAAGCTAGCCCCGGGCATTGTCTTTCTAGAATTCATTTTCCTTCTCGTTAAATATTCTTTAAAGTCTCAAACAACCGAGGATGGACCATTTCTTTTCTTGTGCTGAGCCTCTTGATGGTAGTTGAATTGGAACTTAGAATGGCAGCAGCTGCCGGAACAGGAAACACTTAGAATTGTGAATTTGCAATCTAATGGCTGTGGTCAATGTCTTTTAGAATTTATAAAACGTAAAGGTGTTGCATTTAGTAGACGAGGTCATACATATATGTCTTGAGGCACTTGCTTCTTTACCTTCTTGAAAATGTGGAACGTAAAGAAGCAGGGGGGGGGGGGGGATAAATCGCACCATCACCTCCTCGTGGATAACAAACTAACGATGGTAGTAGGGAGCAGACCCTTAACCCTAGATAGCTAACCTTCTGGCGTACACCATTTAAGCTAACCATCCGTCGAAACGACGTGTATTTCAAAAAGTATTTTTTTATATAAAATATAAACTGCACGCACCTGGTACCTTACATTACTGGTTATTAAAAGGTTTTTCAATAAAGATGGGTATTTTTAGTTGCACTTTATTTAATTATTCAAAAATTACAGTAACATTTTTAAGACCTCTGAAAAACAAACAATTTTTTTTTCATACACTTAAAGAACAAAATTCGACGACGAACGACGGACGACGACGGACAAAGCTTAAATATCTCAAAAACTATAACATTTACTTGCTCAATGTGTTTGCCGCTGCAGCGACCTCAACGACGACTGAGTTGGCTAGCTGAGCTGAAACAATTAAATCCACCGTTTAAAAGAGACAACGATTTTACTTAGCGATGCCCGTCGATTCGACGGAGGTTAGCTATCTAGGGTTAAAAGCCTACCAATGAAGAATCGTGTCGAATTCAACCTCACCAAAACCAAGTATTTTCTTATTTCAAAAAACAGTTCAACACCTCTTCATCCGTGACCGTGCGCGACGTTGAACTAATGACCGACCCATCCCTAAACATCTTAGCCGTGACATTATTAGCCAAAAACTTGCGATGGAATGATCACATATTCCAAATCGCCAAACAATCATCCAAGTGCTTGGGATTTCTTAAGAGGTCCAAGTCCCTCCTCTAGGCATCGGCCCGTGCTGTTATATATAAATCCTATATTCGGTCTCTTCTCGAATTTAATACCCTCGTTTGGGGTCGCGCTTATCTAACAAGCATGGTTAGATAAGGTCCAAAAAGATTTAAAATGTAATAATTTAATACGCGAAAAGTGTGTAAATTTAAAACACTTAATGAGTGTATGCTAAACACACGAAATATGTATTTTAAACTATGGTGGGTGTGAGTGAGCCTTTCTGTTACGGACTGACTGTAAAAAGGATTGTGCGGCTCATTGAGCGTGGTTCCTGATATATATAATATAGCCTTATCCTGATATGGAGGCTCTGTTAGGATAGACCTTCCCTTTCCTGCCATACTCGTGGGACTTTCATGGACCAAAATTCTAAAAAATCAGACGAAGAAAGAGGTTGTGGGTCTGATGCAATAAGCATCAGCTCAGAGCTGGAGAGGGATCTCGGCTTCTTCATCAACAATGGTGCCCCAGGCAGCTGGCGGCAACGTTTTTGAAGAAACAACTGCCAAGGTTGTCGGTGTGACCGGTCAACCTAGCAAAAAAAAACCTGTTGCTGTCAAGAGGAAGAGGGCTAAGGCGAAGGCCGCAGCAGAATTGGGGAGCTCCACGGAGAACACCCGAGTCCCACATGTGGAACTTCCTTCCCAAGAAACCACAGGCAGTACAGTGGACATGCGGGGGCTTCAAGGAGCGGACCCGGACAGCCGCTGTACTGCCTGGACCCACCAGAAAATTGGTAGCACCAACTTCTACATCTTCTAGGGGGTTATGCGCATGCCGGACCCAAATGACGCATTGCCAAAACGGCAGAGGTGAGAGGACTCTCCGGCTGGGCAGGGATCCGAGAAGAAAAAAACGGAGGAGTCGCAAGAACCCTCATACTGGAACAAGTTGGCTGGGATCACCATGGCAGTGGTTGTGGACAACTATCCCCAAGGCTAATTCACGGAGGAGCAGGCTGGAAATTCAGAAGCAGCCTATTGAGGTGACCTCATGGCAAGTGATGGGTAGGAAGGAGGACCGGAACGCTCTTAGCATTGACGAGAAGTCAATTCTACAGCTTCGGCTGAATCAGAGTCAAGGAGATTGGCTCAAAACTGGAGACTCCTGATAGCTCATAGCAGCTGGAACAACCCCAGGATGCGGGTAGTACAGTGCAACCTGCAACACAGTTGAGCTGCCTCGGCAGTCCTTTGCAGGGGTGGCCAGCCCAAGGTATTGACGTGGCTCTTGTACAGGAGCCATGGGTTAATAACGGTGCTATACAAGGCTTACGGGCAGCCAGCTAAAGCATTGCATTCAGTGATGTGGACGGCCACCCTCGGATCTGTGTAGTTTACAATAAAAACACCATCTGCTTTCATCTCACAGATAAATCGTCGAGGAGAGGTCTGGAAGAGGTGAAGATATAAATTAACGGGGGGAGGGGCAGCAAGAGCATGATTATCTTATACTCGACATACTTCCCCTACGACCCCAGGGACCCACCACCATCCAAAGAACTAAAGGATATAGTAAAAGGAGCGGTCTGCAGATCATCGTAGGATGTGATGCGAACGTCCATCAAGATGCCTGAGGCAGTAGTGGAGTGTACAAGAGCGCGAGGAGCAAGATTTCTTTGTTCGAGGGGTCCCTGCTAGAACACTCAAGTCTAAGCGACAAGCCACTAGGCAGACTGCTGAATTTGTTCAAGCGGTATGCCCAACTTATATGAGGTATAGCGGTTGAAGTACAATAGGCCAAATGAATGGACCCAAATGGCACACCAAAAAATGTAATCAGTCATGTATAATCACGTGCTACGTGTGGTCCTACCAAAGTTATGACTGCAATAAAGTAACACCAACACATTAATTTGGAAAGTAGGTAATCCTTTGAAGCAACCTACAATTGGGTCGAAAATTTCATAATATTGCGCAATACCAGAAACAGAGTTAGTTCATATTGCACAACATCCCAAATCGACGTTTAATTCTGAAACTACAAGGATTCAACTTCCAGAAACCCTCTTTACCCTTTTGAAACTGTTGAACGTATAGCACCACGTAAAAATGCATGTACGAGTATTATCATCGCCCATGTATCATCACGTACTGCATTTGGTGATATATCAAATTATGGCTGCAATATAGGCAACAACCAACTACACAGTAATTCGAAAAAAAATAATAATCTTCTAAACCAAAGTAAAATTGGAACGAACATTTCATAATATTGCGCAATGCCACGAACTTAGTTACTTCATATTACGCAATATTCCAAAACGACGTTTAGTTCTGGAAACTACGAGGATTCAGCTCCCAACAATGCGATTAACTTCCAGATCAGTCTTGCAAAAAAAAACAATATATTGATTGCGACAGCACTTTCGCACGTACCCAGTATGCATTTTCTATAGGCCACGCGAAGAAGGCAATACGCTCTAGAGTATAACTCATTTAATGTGGTTGACTTCGCCCGTCTACCAAGTTACGCTACACGAAGCTACGATGACGTACGGAGGCTACTTTCATCATATCGCAGCTTGCAGCCTCGCAGCAGGAAAATTGCTTTTCCCGGTCTCCATGGCTGATGCTGTCCCATTGTTGTTGTAGTTTGCGGTTGTTAGTGGCTTTTGTTGTCGGTGAAATGGAAATTAATTCCAGACCCCGGCTATTTTTACTCGGTTACCTTTCACCCTTAATCAGATTCCCGTGTTCGGTGTCTGTGTTAACTGCAGAGAATTTTTGATTGAGTGAGTTTTGGTTCTGCTTTTACCTGTCCACCAGTGACTGGTAGGCACTTAACAAACTACATAGAGTTATCAACAAACAGTCGAGTCGAGTCGAGTGTGATATCAACTGAAAGCAATAATAACTTAATTGAGACGGTGTCGGCTGCCATGGCTTACCTTAAAATCGTGTTGAATGCTATTATTACGTTGATGTGATTGAGCTAGATAATCCCTGAAAAGAAAGGAAGGGGATTTGATTAACTTTGGTTTTAAAATATTAAGAAAAGTTTTATTTTGCGATAAAGAAAGTAGGTATACTTCAATGAACGGAAAAGTCCGTGGTCGTTTTGTTGAGATTTTCGATTAAGGTAAGAAAAGTAAAATAAAACAAGAAAGCAAAGGAAAATATCGTTTAAGACTGCGTAAGGCAATACGTAACTTGTAAAGACTGCTTTTGAACGGGTGAAAATTTTAATTCTATAGTACGATTATTGGATGATTTATTAAAGCGCAGTTATATTAATTTTCGTTATCAAAGACAAATCCTTAAAAAATCTTTGTAGCTTTGTTGAATGAAATGTGACGGAAAAATTAGAATCATCCCAAGTTCCTTACGGATTATAAACAGAAGAGAAAATACGACTAGAACTTTAACTTCAAGAGAAACAGAAAAACATATTTAGTACCATAGTTTATTTGCTGAACTAATACCCAAATCAATTTCAAAACGTGATGCTAATATGACATTCTATAATTGAGAATTAAACTTTGCGAATGTATTCAAGTTTCGTTACATTTATTTTGAGGTTATACGACTCACTTTGATATTTAAAAATTCGAGGAATAAAAAAGACGTCGATACTGCTAACATTTTACGTTTTAAATATATTATGTACACTTATAGCAAAATAAGTCCATCAAGTTCACGTAAAGTTTCCGCATAATAGCCGTTAATTAGTGTCAGAATTTTGGTTGTTATGTTCGACTGCTCTACTGAACCTGGAAGTACCAGCACATTATCTTTCAAGCTCGTTAATACTATTGTGATATGGTAATTTAGACATGAAAATCGTCTCTGCGGACTGGTTCCAAAAGTACTGTATTTTAATTTGCGAAGTTGTGTGTCATACCGAAACTTTTGAATCTAACATTTATTCTGCAATCGTGCCTATCTGCAATCCAAGTTCTTTTCATGGATCCAAATCTGCAACCATAGAAGCGCCATCTGGTGTCCCTCAAGGCAGTCATCTTGGTCCTCTCCTCTTTATTTTATCAATTGGTGACATTGTTCCTTTGAATCTTGATTTATGCTGATGACATCAAATTTTACCATCACATAAAGACACCTTGTATTCTTAGTGTGCTTACTAGGGATTCCAATCCCGATCAAAATGTCAATCCCGCAATATCGCAGGATCGAGATAAACAATCCCGTGAATTCGCGGGATTTGCGGACTGCAAAAATTCGTAGATTTTGTTCTAAATAGTTATGTTCATGAATTCATAAAGTATTATATGAATTAAAAGCATAACAAACTACAGTCAAACAAGGTATTCAGGCAAATTCTGAACTACGCTGGAATTGATTCCGCTATAATTTTCTTACATAGTAGTATAAATTTTAATTTCGCGGAATCAATCCCTTACGCTCATATGTACTGAGTTTCCATGCAAAGTTTAGTCTGGGTTTTCTCAGAGTAGGCGCCCATGGAAACAGGGGTTGGGTAAAGTTTCGTTAAATCCAAGTTAACTCAACGAAACCAGTCCGGCTACGCCGAGTTTTGAATATGTGTGTGATTAGGTATCCTTTACTGCACACATATCAACGGCGACGCAATGTAAAATTATTTCTATTCTTTCTATTTACTCAACGAAAACTCTACCTCTGTTCATGGAAATACAGTAATGCACGTGGGGAGTCGCCTATCGTAGGTGTAGGGTAATGTCTAATCTCCAATGGCAAAACCAACCACGAACCAACCAACCAAAGTGCTGGGGTGTCTTCGAAAATGCATCCCTGCGGTATCACTGCAATATTCAGCCACAGAGTTCTAATTGCTGAATATTGCAGTAATACCGCAGTGATGCATTTTCGAAGACACCCCTGCTTCCTATTCCTTCTCATTGTAAATTGAATTATCCGTCTCGCTCGTGTTTTGGTCGACATGGGTAACTTTCCGTATGTGTTAGTTAAACCATTTGAGTTGCCACATGAAATTCAGCGGGCATTTTAGTACAAAAAATGTCAAAAATCAAGGCATAAATGACGTTAATTGGTTTTTGCAATATCCCGCCAAAAAATTTGTCAACAGAAAAGTCTAATCTAGTAATAATAATAACAAAACAGACATTTCTGACAATTCACATCTACAGTGATAGAAATGTGTGTGAACACATTTTGTCAGCTAATTCAGCCTACTGGTACGTGGTTGGTTCGTGGTTGGTTTTCTCATTGGAGATTAGGCATAACTTGACATTTACACTTGCACTTAAACAAACACATATGCAAAACCCGGCTTAATCCGACATGTTTCGTGGAGTTTTCTTGGATTTAACGAAACTTTACAACACAACAACCTCGTTCTTAATATTAGTAAATGCGAACTCATGACTTTTTGTAGGAGACATGGTCCTATACTTTAAAACTACTCCTTTCTCAATGAGGGTATCCCTCGTGTTAATTAAAAGTTCTCGTGATTAGACAGTAAGCTGAATGTTTCCACTCACGGGTGATGGTGCAGGTTTACATGCTCATACCAAGAGTAGGAGGACATTATTATTGAAGAGGGATATTTAAAAAAACGAGGACTCAATACGATATTCAGTGGTGGGACAAATGTACTGCCTCGAATAAATCCTACTGAACTCTAACAGTAGGGAATGTGTTAATCAACAAGGAGCTTCTAATAGTAGATTGTTCTACAAGTAAAGAAAAGTGATAGTTTTCCAGTGAGTGTAAATATTTACACGAGCCGGAAAACTCACTTTTCTTAGCGCGTTGAACATGCTATTTTTTCGGTAATCGTATAGAAATGACGTACATTTAATATTGAAAATCAAAAATTGCAAAGAAAATATTAATACTTACATTGAAAATCAAAAATTGTAAAGAAATAATAATTGGTCAAAGTATGCCATTTTCTGTTGACAATTAATCGCACTGTAATTAAAGTTATATCTAAAATCGTGAAGAAAAGTGTTGCTAACTAGAAAAGCATCACTTTTCTTTACGATTTTTGATTAAACAATGTACGTCATTTCTATACGATTCCCGAAAAAATAAGTTTTCTGAAGGGGCGTTTTTCCAAAATTAGAAAATTTCACATACAGACCTATTTTGATTAGATATTAAATATTTCAAACTAAGTACACAGCTACAATTTAAAAAACATTTTCAAGATTATTTTTTCGTTTAAAAATACAGGCAGTAGTTTTTATGATTATACATATGTATGCACATATATGCTAAAGAGGTAAATTTCCTAGTTCAATTGCTCTCAGTTGACATTTTTTTCATAAATCATAGAGCTCTCGGGGGAGGGTAAATGTCCCTCATTTCACCTCCTTGTATCCACCACTTTTTTATTTTGTAATGGTGATATTAATATTTCACCAAATTTTTAGCTGTAGGAGGTTTACTTAGCGAAGATAAAAGTATTTTAGGTACTGAATGATAGATCGAACCTCTTAGATAAAAATTGTAAAAATCCTATACCGGTTAAAAATTAGTGAAAATCTTAGTAAAATATATAAAACGTCTTCATCAATTTGGTTTTTGCTTAAACTTTCATTAAATGTCAAAGAAGAAAAAACCAGGTTTTTCAAATGCATTTGCAAAGTGTCGAAATTGAAATTGCGATATCCATAAAAAATCGTTAGCATCTTTTTTATAGGAAATTTCATGATCTACAATTTTTATTATATCAATTTTTGCGATAAAACTTTCCATTTAAGTGATATTTGCTAAAACCTGTTCTTTTTTTCTAGTTTTAACCTTCACTGAACATTTTTAGGAAAACCATGATCGATGAGACTTTTGACATTTAGTTTTTGTAAAGATGTTTTTAAGGTTTGTACCAATGTCCATTTGTCTGTTTACGACATACGACAAAATTCCTTCTATCCCAAAAAGTGCCTGTAAGAGGTGTTTTCACGACTGGATTATTTGTTGGTATGTAAGTGTACATATCACATCAATTGAAACTTATTTCTAAGGCGACGAAATAAATTTGGATGTTTATCCCATTTATCTAACGGACTAAAAAATGCTTTAAAAAATGCAGTTCTCATTTTTGTTATTTATTGTTCTACATAGTTGGATGGAGATAAACTTATGTGAGATTTAACTTTTGCGATTATTACTACTAAACTAATTTTTATTAGCTCTGACTCATTTGCACCTGCCTTATCCGCATAAATTGATTTCATACGACCCTGAACTTCCGACAAGTCCACAAATTCATATAGAATAGCAACAAGCCAAAAAAATATATTGGTACAGGTTTGACTATATCAATCCAACAGCTAAATCCATTAACTAAACTGTTTCTTTAAGGTAGAAACATCGCATTGTCTCACAAACGGATATAGACGAGAATATATTGCTCAACATTTCTGAAAACATCACGATATTCAAAGAATTTTATGGGACTCTTCCATATCTGCGGGAAACTCTAGAATTCAATCAATCTTACCTCTAGTCAACACGAAATCTTTTATATTATTATGGCAGCATATTTCCCATAGAGCATCTTTACAATAATATCACCCACGCATATGCAGAAACAGTATTCACCATCATGCGACAGCGCTTTTATGTTTTCTTTTTGCTTTAGATACACATAAATTTCTAGAAGATGGATAACCTTATCGTTGCTCCAAAATGTTGTTTTATTAAAACTTTCCGAAACCTGAGAAAAGACAGTAGCACCACGCTTCAGGTATACAGGTGGAACAACAGACGCCGCCATCAACACTTTATTTTTTTATAGCCACTGCAAGTGTGGTGTGGATTCATGTTTCCAGTTTTCTATTTTGGCTTGGGAGATAGAATATGCGACAAGAGAGAAAGCCTTTGCATTTTTTTTGTGACATAAAACACGAAGGAATATCTAGAGATATGAATAAACATAGAGTAGATAAATCAAGTTGGAAACGATATTAATAATTGTTTAATGCCGCCACTGCCCAATGTATCGAATACAACAAATAAAAAACACTCTGAAACTAGTGAAAAGGGGGTTTTTATTGCACCGGTTTACCTAATAAGGCGGGTAGTCGGAAGCCTAAAAGGGTAAAATGCACTATTTCATTCGTAATTTTACTGTTCTTGCTATAGTACATTAGATCGATTTTTACCACTGTGAATAGTATATATTAGTGATGAATTTGGAAGCTAAAGGTGAGTACCTTTAATTTTTTATAACATTTAGTACAAGACATTATTAATTTAGAGCAAAAATCCGAAAACTTAAATTTTCCCATTTTTGTTATAATTTTTTTGCATTCATTGGCAAGCTTGACTCCGGGATAAATTTTGGATATACAGTAATCCCTCCAACTGCGCGGTAGATACGTTCTACAAAAACAGCGCGCAAACCGAAACCGCGCAGTCTGAATCCCGCTTTGTAGGAAATATGCGGTTAGGTTCCAGATGTTAGACAAAATGCAAAAACCGATAAAAAATACTCTTTTGTTTTAACTTTTCTACCAACAAATAATGGTCAAACCTTGCCGGGATGCTTTCGAAAGAAAGCTCTTTAGTTTTACAAAAAAAAAAAACTTGCACTACGCATTATCGTTTTCTTCCTGCATGCTGCAAATTCCCTATTAAACATAATGCATACATAATAGTCCGGGAGGCAGCGTTGCATTTTGGATGATCATTTCTGATCACTTTCTATTTTTGTGATTGATAGTTTAGATAAGGCTGATAATAGAAACAAGAGTCAGACACCACGATCATGGTGGGGGTGGCGGGGAGAAAATGCAGCTCCACTCGCAGCTCCGTTTAGATCATCAACATACTACCCGAAAGGAATAATTTCCCAAAGGAATCAATTGGCATGAAATGACCAGGTCACTTGCAACGCTAACTCCGGGACTACTTTTGTATTCTTTCTAATATCTAGTCATGCGTCATCTCGTTTACATGCCCTTGAGCTATTTCATGTTATTTTCATGACATTTAAAAACTGGGTCTGCATACATTTTATCGACTTGCTCTTCGATTTAAAGACGCCACTACGAATGGTCATCAGATCCTCAAAGCGATTTGCTTAAGCATTCCGTTTTTGTCTTTTACAAATCGATTTCGTTTCGATATCGATCTGGTCTTTAAGATTTCGCGACTCGCTTTCGATTACATCTCGTTTCGTAATTTTTGCAGAGCCTCAACTATACTTTATTTGCTACCCATACACTTTTAGTCACTTGGGTCTTAAAACCTACTAACTATGCATTATAACGAAATTTAACGAAATAGGGTAAGTCCCCGGTTATCTCAATTTTTTTTGGGAGTTGCACAAAAAAATACAAAAAAAACCCAGCTACGAATGTTTTTTCGCGCAGCACGAAAATTTGGTATTAAAAAATTGACCGCGCAATTGCGAAATCGCGCAAACAAAACCGCGCAGACGTAGGGATTACTGTATCAACTATTTTTTTAATTTTTGTTTTTTAGATAACTCCTACTCCTGTTTCGCTAGAAAGCACGACAAAAGTGAGCAAAATAGAAAGCTATATGAGTTTGTAACTTCTACCAGAGATACCAAAGATACCAAAAATATCATATCCAGGGTTTTTTCTTCAGAGGCACTGGAAAAGTGGACAAAATGTGCCAAAAGTAAGGACCGATTTCTGTTCAATGGATTAAGGGAGCTCTAGTTTTTCAAATCTTCTTTCAACAAGTTCAACGTTCGGCATGTGAAAGTTTAGCACCATGACGACCTCACAAGGATTTCAAGAAATGGAGCGAGAAAACAAAAAAAGAGGAGTTGTAGATATGTAGACAAGGGCGGCCCATTTATAGGTGCGAATGGTGCACTTGAATCGGGCGCAACTGAACGAAGGCGCAATTTCAGAAACCTTTTTTAAAAATTTTAAAAATAGGATTCCCGTGACTTTATTTTCATCTATTAAAGGAATTGTGTATTTCTTCATTGTCCTTTACTGCGGTCCAAAAATTAAGAGCTGATGGGGCGCAATATAGCATACTGCACCGGGCGCAAAAAACTCATGCGCTGGCCCTATCTGTAGATCACTTCAAGGACTACATCAGAATTATTGGCTGCTGTGGAAGTTTCAGCGCAAATATCTGGAAACAGGGTCTGGCGAGAGTTATTAAGGAAAGTCAGCATGAGTCCTGAAAAAATGAAATGCAGTGTTAGTTTTAGCGGCATATCTGAACAGAGTTGTTTAATCAAAGAAGAGGCATTGGCTTATTACGTCGACTCCAAATCTACCAGCAACTCCTACAAACAGACTCGAAAGTAGAGCATGAAAGCAGGACACCAGGTATTTCCATCATTTTATAATATTAGGCGAGCTAAGTGGGAATGTTTTCCTTATGAGGATCAAATAATTGTGAACGAAACGCGTTCAGAAATCAGAAACTTCAGGCGATTTTAGATAGAACCGTTGAACTTTTAGTTACTGCTCAATGTAACATTTGTCTTCTGGTTCATCATTCACTCTTATCAATAAGTGGGGTTGTGATGGAAGTTCTGACCACAGCAAATACAAACAGAAATTCAGTAGTAGAGACGAAATTTAATTATAGGTAGTGTAATTATCGTAGAATCCTGTGTCAGGGCTTCTGATGGTGCCTACCTACAACAAAACTTTCATGAAAAAATAATAGTAACTTTTCGAGTGACGTTTCACGAAAAAATGTTGAACAAGGCCCACAGTGGTCCTAGAATTTTTCGATAAGTCCAATTTATTCGCAAAGATTTGCTCAACAACTAGGGCTGCCATCACCTAAGTGGCCGACACCGGGCAAAAACGTCTAAAACCCCGGACATTTGGGTGAAATTATTTTTTTTCCCGGCCACCCCTGAATTTTTTACATTTTTTACCGGCTGCGCAGAATTCCTTAAGAGCTTCTGTTCGAACGTAATAAATTGGGAAGAAAAATATTTCCAGTATTATCGTCTCTACGTCAATAGGAAAATCACGTATTCCAAATCTCCTCCTGGGCGATTCCATTATCGCGGGTGCAACAGTTAGACGCATGTAAATCTTCTTAATAATAAAATAAAAAACATTTTTAATGAAATTATCCTTGGAAGAGCTCCAAGGATAATTTCATTAAAAATGTTTTTTATTTTATTATTAAGAAGATTTACATGCGTCTAACTGTTGCACTCGCGATAATGGAATCGCCCTCCTCCTGTTAGATGGCCGGCTACCATCTCCTACATTTCGCCTTGAAATGAATACAACTCGTACATCTGGGCAAGCGCTCTTAAACGACAAAACCCTCTTGGCCTGACTGGACAAGGTGAAAAATCGCGCCATCACGAGGTGATTTTGCGCCTTCGTAGACTCCTTACGCCAACTTCAAATAATTCCTCCTTACAAACTTCAAATAATTCTACACTCCAAAGCTAAAGAGTCTTCATCTGTTGTGGAGTATTAGCTTATAGCGGTAGTTAAGGGAACTCAAGAAATTTGAACACCCTGGAGCGTAAGAGCCAAGGGGACTCAGGAAAATCAAGCACCCCAAAGGTATAATGCTTCTGCCACGTCGTTGATCCTAGGTAATTCTAAGAGCAGAATAGGAATTATTATATGCTTGTTTCGTTAAAAACAAGATTCTAGCATTTTCTTAATGTCTTCTACTTTTTTCTATAGATATTTTTACAATGATTTACCTATTTTTCACAAATTACTATAGCTACAGCGAATAAAATTTAAAGACGATTGAAGAATATGAAAGAACCACTGTTATGGTAATAATTAGACTGCGGAAGTTTATGCAAATGCATATACAAAAAACATCATAATTTTCTTCTAAACCTTGAAAAATATTAATAATTTTCGTATGCGGTTTCAAAAACATATGATTCATAATGCATATTCTGCATATTTTTGCATAAGTGCATATGTTTTCATATAAAAGCATATGTAAATGCATAAGTGCATATATAACTGCATATATGTAAAAATTCTAAATACTTCATAACATTAATTTAAAAATGTGAAAAACTAACTTAAATTAATAAAAATCGAACATTAATTAAATTCTTTTATTTAACTTACACTGTTTGTCGTCAAATCTTGGAAGTTAAATTTGACCCACTTCCCGGTTTCGGATAGAGCTGAAATTTTGCATACACGTTTAGTTTGGATGACAATGCAATCTGGCCGTTTTGTAAAAATATCAAGATGGCGGTTCCAAAATGGCGCCCGATTTTTGAAATTGTGCTCCGCGGCCCTCTGACATGGGTATCAAATGAAAGGATATGACAGGTAGAACACAATAAGCTATGTGGCGTCATTCCAAATTCAAAATGGCGGCCAACACTTACACTGTTTGTCGTCAAATCTTGGAAGTTAAATTTGACCCACTTCCCGGTTTCGGATAGAGCTGAAATTTTGCATACACGTTTAGTTTGGATGACAATGCAATCTGGCTATTTTGTAAAAATATCAAGATGGCGGTTCCAAAATGGCGCCCGATTTTTGAAATTGTGCTCCGCGGCCCTCTGACATGGGTATCAAATGAAAGGATATGACAGGTAGAACACAATAAGCTATGTGGCGTCATTCCAAATTCAAAATGGCGGCCAACACTAAATTGCGGAAAGCTTATAGTAGACTAAAAAGTAGAAAATATAACCGATCAACTTCCAATTTTGCACACACTCGTAGTTCGGGTGGTTAATGTGTATGAATGATGAGATGAATAGTTGAGTTAAGGGTGAGTCGATAATAAAGAAGCAATTCACGTTACAAAAAATCACAAACAAACACAGAGATGCTGCTGTCAACTAAATTCAACTACTCAAATACTGAACTCATGTCCGTATGCATAATTTCAACTAAACCCAGGAAGCAGAGCTGAGTCGAGTTCAGTCAACCTTAACCCAACTCGACTCCCGTTTACATTTCGTTAGACTTGGGTTCAACTTGAGTTCAACTCATCATGTATAAGTACTAAATGCAATCTGACCTTTTTGTAAATAAAAGAAATGGTTAAAAAAAATTTTTTTAAAAAAATTCTTTTCATTAACTAAAAAATGTACTGAAAAGTAAAAAATAAAAAATATTTTAAAGAAAGCGTGAAATTTCAATTTTAATGAAAAAGTTAATTAAAAGAATGGCGCATTTTTTCCCTTCATGAAATAGAGGACTTTGACTCGTCGGACGGGGAAATCGGCAAACAAATTTTGTCGGACACATATACATACCATGTAATTCCACATATTTTTCTTAAGCGATCCTGAAAAAATCAGATGGTTATTAATAAATTTTTGGAAGCCCATAACTTAGCAGGTTTGGGGTGGTAGACATCCTTAACAGTCCAACATTTTTGTCGGACGAGTTTTGTTTCGCGCGTATCATCGCCATCTCATGCGACTATGATTGTTAAAAAAACAGTACCTATAAATTTTTTGGGCACCATAAAAAGGCTGACTTTCGAGCAGCCTGGAGGAAAAAAGCCGCGGTTTCAGGAATTTTCGCAGAGCAAAAGGTAGTAGACTAGGTGTCCTTAATCTATACAAAAAGTTTCAAGTGGTTATGTATGAATATTTTTTTTTGTTCGCGGGCACTTAGTCTACAAGTGTTTAGAATATCGAAAAATTTCAATTAACTTTCCGATGAACTTCACATAAACTATTACCAATAAAATGATAAAAAAAATCCTTTAATATTCTAGTAATAACCATTAAATACACTTAGAATTAAAGATATGCTTCAAATACATTAAACATTTAATTTTTAAATGTTTCAATCTTTAAAACGTCAGTTGAACACCACTTTTACGGTACAAACAGGGCATGTCAATTCAGTAGAATATGACTTTGCGCAAGGCAAATGACCTGACTTATGTAAATATGAATTATGCAACTCATGCAAATTTCATATGCATTTGCATAAGTTGCATATGCATTTGCATATGTTGCATATGCATTTGCATATGCGACATATGCTTTTGCATATGCGACATATGCTTTTGCATATGTAATGCATATAAAATGCATATTGCGATATGCATGCATAAATAAACATAGAATTTATCAATTCATGTAAATATACCACATTACCTCCTCTCTGACCTTAAACAAATAAGTGCATAAACTTCCGCAGTCTAGTAATAATCGTTTAATTTAAATAAAAAGTCTACGATATTGGATCCACCATCTAGCATTTCGTATATCAACGTAATCAACGACGTCGAGCACTTCCCTATACCAAATTTGGTACAAATCGGTTGAATTTCGAAAATTTTGTCCGCCATCTTGGATCCACCATGTTCGGTTTGGCAAATCCGACCCTGAATTCATGATCAGCTGCCCAAAAAACCTCCATAAAATTTAGTTTGGTGCAAATCGGACGATTTTCAAGAATTTTGTCACCATATTGGATGTTTGGCCGCCATATTGGGTCCGCCATGTTAGAATTTTGCAACATGCTACATAAGATCTTTCGAGACGTCAAGCAACTATAGTTTGAATCAAGAATCGAACCAAATACAGTTAAGAATTTTTATTTTTACAACCTTTTTTGCTGGATACTCGATTTTCCCCAGTTTCCGGCCGCCATTTTGGATCCGCCATTTTGGTTTTCAAAAATTACCACACGGCATTCGAGAGTTCATGATTTTACGAAACTTTTAACACCTCAAAGATCTGGATCCGTTGCTCTAAATTTTGGAAAGACAGGTGATCCGGTTGACGCGTTTTGGGCCCAATGGCCATAGACACGATCATTGGAGTTAGAAAATTCAAGTAAATAATTTTGTCCATTCTTGTTCTATTTGAAACAGTGTACACTGTTTGAAATTTAAGTTTCGAATAACATGCACAAAAATAGCCACACATGGTTCAAAAGGAGCACAAACTTTTAATATCATCACCTTAATTAAAAGAATTCTTTTATTTCACTTTAAAAAACAAAAAAATAAAAGATGATTTCGCGGTAAAAATAAACTCCTACCTCCGCCATTTCAAAGTTAATATCAAGCCATAAATCTCTGGTCGTTTTTCATTTTGCAAAAAGAGCCTGGACCAGTCTGAAAGAATGTTACCAACTCAGCAGTTAATCATGATCCATTAATTAACTTTTATTAACGGCGACCGTCTTTGGTGCTTCCCCAGCAAACATATACATACGTGGCCTTGATGTTACGGCATTTTAATTTTAACGGTGCATAGACGACGACGGAGAAGTAGAAGAAAGCATCCGGCAAGTGCTCCTCTAAAATTTATCCACAGATGTTAGACACGGTTAAGATCCCATTAAAGCAGTGTCATCTGCATTAATCTTGGCTAAAAGTGAAGTGATAAAAGGTGGAATTCGTCACCCGCACACCTCTCAGCGTCAGATTTCGAGTATGTGTAGAATGCATCTCCAGCGTCTAAGCACGAGATCAAATCACAACTCACATTAAGAAAATTAAATTAGAAATTAAATTTCATAAACTTTTTGGATATAGAGAGAGAGGGAGAAACTTTATCAAGTTGAAGCTCACAAGACCCCTGCACCTACACCTACCAACCAACACCCATGTCAAATTGTCAACCTGTCAATTTAAGATGATGAAAAGTTTCTTGTACCCATGCCGTCTGATGCCGAGTTTTGAGGTTACTTTTCCGCAGCAAGTTACTTCCTCAAAATGGGGAAAACTCCCGAAAGTATCTTTCCAAATGATTATTATTATTTGCGATGCTTTCTAAAAAAAACACCGACAAGGGATCGTTTTATGCTTGACAGAAGATAAATTCTCGTCGTTATTTTTCTTACCTACAAACAGTTTGCAGGTAATAAGGTAAAAATTTCTAGATGTACATATACATATACACATTCCACGTTCTCGTCTTTGTCAACCCAATTCCTGTCGGTGAAACTCATTAAGAAGTTACCTTCAAGCCGAAAGCGAGAAATTTTCCCCGGCGTCATCGTGAATGTGGTGATGCAACCAGAAACAGAAACACCGTGCGCCGCCACTGGTGTTGCTCCACTAACGGGTGTTTGGCGGTCTAACCAAAGCAATCCAACAGGAAAACAGAACAAAATCGACCTAGAAGCAATCCAAAAAAAATCACACAAATTGAATTACCTGAAATTTGGAAAATATACGAAGAACAACAACAACAAGCCATGAAACGTACTGTACTTAAGTCAATGACGACTTAAATTTGTTTGCAGCTAATCGCTTCCGTCCGAAGGCGGTAGTAGTAGAATGCCCCCCAGGGGAGCGGCTAATATCGAGCAGGTATGGCTGATTATAGATTGCCGATTGATCGATAGAATCAGCCGCGAGAATGTGAAAGGCGAAAACTTGTGCCACTGGAATATTTCCGATATTATATTAGATTAGAAAATATTTGGGACAATCTGCATATGGAGCATGTCAGCGCCGCTTTAGAACACCGTTATAACACAGGTAGCCTTGATAAAATCGCTGCTGAAAGCAATTACCGCAAACAGTGGTTGTGCTTCCGTAAATACAGCCGTGGGCAGCGCATTTTAGAAATAGTTAAAGGTGACAGATGCAGGTTTTTGTAGTAGCCATTGCCATGTTGAAAGTCGTCTTATGTGCAGGATAAAGTATTCGTCTTAAATGTATTTAACAGAATTATGCACCTTCACCATCAGTGCAGTCGATGATGCTCTTGTCTCTAAACAGCAAACTTTGTAAAGTATCGGAAAGTATGAAAGACTATTTTTCATGGCTAGGGTTTCATAAACCAACATGTTTTCAGTTCAATCAAAGGGAATATAACCATAGGTACTCTATTAAGGAACACTGCACATGGACAACAGCTTTATGGGGCAGGAGTTTTTTGACAAGCACTTGAACATTGAAATCACTACATGGATAGTGGTTATTGTGTGTCTAATGCACTGTTCTGTCGAAAAAATAAGGCAATTTTTAAATTAAAAGAAATTTAGCGTGGGTTTTCCGCAAGTTAGTACCTATATACTCAATGGTAACGCCAAACATGTGCGTTTGCAATTGCTCCATACCGACCTTCTAACACCTGGCATCGCACATTACCCTTAGATGGATATTAGACTGTTTGTTCCTACCTACGTTCCTCACGAGCTTTTTGGATGAACGGGGAAGTGGAGATGATGAGGAGCTTCCCCGTTCATCTAGTAGCTCATGAGGAACGTACGTGTAGGAACGAACAGTCTAATCACCATCTTAGACTAAGGGAATCAGGGTCCAGAGTTCAAAATTCTACGGTCATAACATCTTCCACTTACTATCCGAAGGTTATTGTTGCCACAACCACAGACTACCTTCACCCTACATTGACTCTCAGGAAGGACCGCTATACCCTCAAGAAAAGAATGGAGAAGTGAATAAGAGCGGGACATCCTCTCATCGGATACGCTGCTGTCGATGCCGCTGGGTTTCGAACTCTATTCGCTGTTCGTTTCCATTTTCGACGATTTTTTGCGATGTTTCGAGCGCCCTCGATATTCTTTAGCCAGGTTTGCTTCGGTGCCGATCGCTAAATTCTCCAATCTACCGGTCGATCTAGCCAGAGAAGCGGTAAGCGGTAATCATCCATTCGGCAAACATGTCCAAACCACCGTAGTTGACGCTTTTACATCTCTGCTTCGATCAGTGTCCGCTGATCGCATCTTTGTCTAACTGTCTCGTTTCGGACGGGATCACACCGAGAATCTGCCTCTAGCATCTCGAATGTCGCCTTTTTCAAAATGGGGACAACGATCGCTTGCTTCCACGCCGACAGGACATGATCTAAATGCCATATGTGTGTTATGAGAACATGGAGTCGTTGTGATAAGATATCACCTCCGGCTTTGATCATGTCGGCGGTTACTGGATCTATTCCCGACGCTTTTCCATTTTTCAGCGATTTTATTCCTTTATTTTTTTATTTTATTGCTGGATAATTGTCTATTCGGTATCGAGAAATTGATTCGTCGGCTGTTCGAAAATCGGTGGTTGGGGTGCTGGACCTTGTGGCGGATCGTGGTTGTACAGCTGGTGCAAAAATCCTCCCACCGCTGCAGGCGCTCATAGGGAGAATTCACGAAAGTTTCATCCGATTTTTTGATGTTGTTGTTTGTTGGTGTTGTTTTGCCGCCTAGGGGCCTCGGTAGCCTAGGGAGGAAGGCGTCGGGCTACCATCCAAGAGGTCCCGGGTTCGAATCCCGGCCAGCCCCACGGTCCTTCGCTTTTTCCACTTTCCTACCTACATAACTTCCCTTCTTTCTTCTTCCCTCCTTACAATCCCTATTCCTCCTGTCATAGCCTTCCTTAGCCCTTCCCATCCACTACGCAGTCGGTTAATTAACCACCAAACCTTAGGCTAACAAATTTGTGCCATCTAAACGCGGCGCCAAAGCAGCAGTTCTACAACTAACCTTATCTATATATGTCTCAACTATTTTGTAGCTGTAGTAACTTGTTGAATCAATGCATTTCAGTAGTGCATCAACTAAAAGCGCTGTTTCAAAGACTGAGACGGAGATAAATAATATTTCTATTTGTCTTCTTCTTTTAGATGTAAGAGGTTCTTATATTATTGGTTGACTGTTAATACTACATTAGCGATATTTGTCATTTGTCCATGGGTTGGAATCCGGAGATCTGGGTGGTCACATGATGTCATCCAATCAACTTATAAGTTTTCTGGGGAACTGTTCATGCAGAAAGATCATGATGAGTGGTGCCATTTTGCTGTAGCGATGCGTGCTTAGTGTACCATTGATACAAACAAAATGTTCGCTTTCCCCGGCAATTTTGGGTAGAGCAACCCAAACTATCATTTTTAGACTTTTAAGGGCTCTCTGGTGCTTTAGTAGCGGGTTTTCTCTTTCTGATGTCCAATTTCGGCAGTATGGCATGCTCCAAGTGGTAATGATATCACCTGAACTTTGTTCCATCTATTACCCTCTTTTATTTCTTTACCAACAAGAGCTTCGCATTGCAAACTGGACTTCAAGTATACGTTATTTTGTAAAAGTGATGGTCGATGTAATTTTGTTCATCTGACCAAACGCGGTAATAATCAATTGCAAAGCAGAAAATTTCAAAAAAATAAATTCTGGAAACATGATAGGTTGTTTAGGTCCCCTACTATTTTCGTTTGTGTGAAAATAAGCCTCATTAAGATGATGGAGATTTTGGATGTTGATCCTCTGAGCATTTTTTCTGCTATTTCTCAACAGTAGAGTTTTAATTCGAAACGTTTTTTTGAAAAAGTCGTAGTCGAACGAACTGGATGAACTTGTTTTGATTAAAGTTGCAATTTTTGAACAAAAGAAAGTAGTTCTTGCTTATCGAAACTTCTCTCAAACTGCTTTTGCAATTTTTTACCTTAAACCAAAGCAGAAACAAAGCAAATGACGAAAGCAATATTTTTGGCTGCCGCGAAGCTGAAGTTGAGATCACTTAAAGTAAGGTTCTATATAAAGCTAACGAAGTGCCTTGCTACCTATCCTTTTCAATACATCACATACTTTGCAGTAAAATTACTAAATACGATTTAAATAGACAAATGGTTTTTAGCTGATAGTATTTTACACAAATACCAAACAGGAAATAGTCCGTGCATCCAATAATCTTAATGGATGGATTAGGAGCATAAGAAGATAAGGAGCATCGTATGAAATATGTTGAATCAATTCTTAACAAGTTTGGATACCACATCCACTCCACTAAAAATAAAAACGTAAAGTAAAAAATAAGTAGTTTAAATTTAATAAATTTAAATCTCCAATTGAGGTCGTCTAGAAATTGTAGACGACGGACATTTTGATTATGACAACTAGTCTGACATGCCTTATGAAGCAATAAAGTGCAGAATTTAATGACTCCATTTACTCCTCTTTCCACTTCTGCAATAATCTCTTTTACTTTTATTTTTAAAATTATGTATTTAATGTCAAAAATTTAAGAGTGAATAAAAAGTTTTTTAATCGATTTTAAAAATATTTTTCTCACGTGAATTTTCGCTTAAAGAAACTTGAAGTGCACTTCTCCAGCCATTATGCATATAATTCGTGACTTTTGCGTGAATGAGCTGTGGGTTATGCAACGACACTGAACTCTCAACTTTGAGTTTTCCCTTACAATAATCGATGCAATCACAGAGGTCGTGGCGTTTGTATCATATCTAAGCAGAATTTGTGAATTGCGACTCTGCGAATGCAATTAAAGTTGAAAAAGTTAAATTCGAGAGAAGAATTACTTCCGCAGACAGAATAAAGCGCTCCAAAACGGAGTGCTCGTGGTGGTCGCTGTATACAAAAATGATTAAATTGATAATTTTCATACTGAATTGCATAAAGTCAGACGAACTTTTGGTCATTCGTTGCAGTCATTTTTCGATTTCCACTTTGGTGGAGAACGTAAAACTTTCCTATTAAACTTTTCACACACACCCAGCGAGTAATTTAATCCCCTTTTAGTAGATAAATCCCCCCCCCCCCCATCTGTGCTGGCGCTAAAAACATAATTCCAAAAATAAATTGTGTTGATATTATTACATCACAGCCGTAAGTGAAGTGCTTATCAGCATAATAAAAAAGCCGTCATTAATTGGATCAATTGGGAGAGTTTTTAGCGGACATGACTGCAAAAGCAAACCGCTAATTAAAACAGGTGTTGGCCGCTCGATTTTATTGCCATAACTCCTCAATAATGCAGCGAATTGGCTGCGGGTTCAGGTAAGTTCGCCTAAGGAGTGAAAACTCTATTGCTATGTTCACCTGTACTGGCATCGGTATATCAATGGTATCCACCTCTCGACGAGCTCGATTTGCCGCTGTTATATAATCGATCTTTGTGAGAAAATTGTTATTATGACGACGACGCGATGGCGGTGCAGCAAAAAAAATCTCCAATTTTGATCATGTGAAAATATTTTGTTAATGTTTGATTGATTTTTAATTAAACTATGAGGAAATGGGTCAAACATGTTTTGTGGCTCCGGTAAGCGATACTAGCTCGCACACGTAACATACGAGCTGGATGTTTGTTGGTTAACTAACATTGACAGCCAGCCAAATTATAGATAATTAAAATCCAATACAAATATAAATGTTTTATCGAATCGTTTGTGTATTTTTGCTAAGCTCCATTAAGTAATCTGATAAATCCCAATTTTTTTTTTTTTGTTTCAATCCCAACGGATCCGCTACCCACGTGCAAACGCACATAAACCTTGGCATTTATCAAGCATACATATACTTAACGAGCATTTAATTTAATGATAATCAATTTATTGAACTATTATAATTATCTGGATTTACCTTTCACCTTAATAAGCGCTTACTTCGTCGTCCTATCAGATTTATGTTGAGGTTTCTGTACATAGTTCAAGGTCAAGTGTTGTATTTTGTGTGAAAGGGGATTCCCCTAATTGCCCTTGTCAGTACATATGCATGCATCAGCAGAAACCGCAGTAGACAACTCGTGGTGGTTTTGATAATTTCAACACAATTTCGGAATTATTTGTTAAAGGCTTCAATTCAGAGATGTTTTTGTGGTCATTTAAATATATCCAAATCGATTAATGATCATGTACAAACGACTGAAAACGGTGACTTACACAAACATATAATTCTGAACCTTTTTAAATACAATTGGCGTAGGCAGTGGATTCAGAGAATAGTTCAATCTCATGCTGGTGTATGAGGAAATCAACAAAATTGGTTGTGACTAGTTTCGTCAAAGAAGATGTAATATCCCATTGGCAGAAAACAAATAATGGTTTGCCTAGCCGGCCGTACTACAAATAAAGTATGTACTATATACAAGGGGGGAGCACATCCTCCGCTGGAAGGATGGAGTAGACCATGACGGGAGTTTTGGGAAGCCAAACTGCATACTAGATTAAGAGCTAGCACGATAGTCCAATGCTACGGCTTAACTGAAGACACAGACGATGACATCAAGGACGAGTTTCGTATGCGATCGGAAATCAATTGGAAATCAAAGCACAAGCCATGCTACTAACCGCAATAGTGAGCTTTTTTCAATTTCTTTATTAGTCTAATAGCAAGTACACACCGACTTGGTTACTACTATTGAGATGGTTTCAAGCTTTAACCACAATAATTTTGATGGTTTGTGCGTGGTTTGCCGTACATATTCAAACCAAGCAAAAATCACAAACCAAGCAAAATTTCAATGGTTAACTCGTTAACCATGATAATTAACTGGCATGAGTGCCATCTATCAATGAAAGTTTTAAACAATCTACCAAAATTTTTTGTCAACAGTCATGATATTTATTTTGGATATTATTTGTTGACATGATATTTTTAAATTTTTCGCTGAAATTAAAATCAGCCTTGCAGAACCGCAAAAGAAAAAAACACATTCCTGTTTTGAAACGTTCGAGATTCGAAAAACACTTAAATATTCATTTTACAAAACATTTAAAACTCCTTCATTTTGTAATAACATAGAGATGACATTTATATTTAATATTACAAATGACAGAAATAACCAATCGAGTTAGTGTGTACAGTTGTTAGTTCTGAAATAGTCTGAAACCACATAAAGCGATAACCAAGTGGGTGTGTACATGCTATAAAGGTACTTAAAACTAACAAAGTGGGTTTAGCCCATGGAGCTTAATCCTAGCGGGCTGTATATTGCCGTATTTGAATATTATATACCTAAGTAGCTAGAACCCGGGGCACCTTACTGCACCCATAAGCCAGTAGTATGGCGTGCGCCAAAACAATTGGGATTCTCAAAATCGCTTTTTCTCTGGGCAGTACATTCGAAGTCACTCCAGTCGTTTAAAAACCCAAACACCCGCTATTTTATATTCCCAAACACAATTCAACGGTCTCACTGCCACTCTTGCCGGGGTTAGATGCTATGAAGGACTATTGTTGCCTGACTTGATTTGTTTGTACGACTGGATTAAGTCCTCTTTTCGCTTCGGATCAGTGTACTTTGATCATTGAATTGTCAGTGGAACTTTGAAATAAATCGACAGCATATTTGCCACGCCGAACTTTTTTTGGATGCGGTTTACGAATCAATTTAAAATTTTTAACTAAGATTTGTTTTGATTTAATGGTTATTATACAATTAACGGGGTCACCATTGACACAAAAATTGTCGGGTTTTACCCGGGCGCTTTTTAAACCCCTCCCGGACGGCCCCAAACACCCTCCAAACTAGGACAAATCCGGCGAAACCCGGAAGAATGGCAGCCCTACGCTAGCGATGAGCAAGACTGGTCTTGCGTTTTGCCTTTTCTTGAACATTTAACAAGACCAAAGAAAGACCAAGACTAGACAGGACGAAACAAAACTGCAAGATCAAGATAGCAAGACTTTTTGCTCATCACTAAGTGTCAAAAGTCTTGCAGTGATGAGCAAAAAGTCTTGCAAAAAGTCTTGCTAAAAGCCATGCAAATGGTCTTGCAAAAAGTGTTGCAGTCCTGTCTTGGTCCTGCTAAATGTGCAAGACAAGACTTTTTCATCATTGCGGCAAGACTTTTGCGCGATGAGCAAAAAGCTTCGCTATCTTGATTTTACAGTCTTGGCTTGCCCTTGTCCTGCCTTGTCTTGGTCTTGCTTTGGTCTTTCTTCGGTCTTGCTTAATATACAAGAAAACGCAAAACTGAAGGATCAGTATTGCTCATCATCTAATAAAAGGTAATGATACATCAAACGAAATCAGAAGACGAATAGCACTGGCTAATAAATGTTACTTTGGTCTACACAGCACTAATAAAGCCTGTCCTATTATATGGTTCAGAAATGTGGACATTGAAAAACGCAAACGAAGCATTGAAAGGAAAATCCTTCGTTAGATGTACAAAGGAATGCAGGTTGATGGCATTTGGGAGAGAAGATACAACTCAGAGTTGTATAAAATCAGTAAGATTCCAATCATTGTCAAAGTGATCAAAATATAGAGGCTACGATGGATTGATCATGTTCATCGAGGTGCAGAACGGAACCCGACAAAGAAAGTGCTAGAGAAAGTACCTCCAGGAAGATGGAGACCAGTACGGCCTAAGAAAAGATATATAGATGATTGATGATGAGTTGAGACAGTTGGGAATAAGAAATTCGAAAGGTCGGTCCAGGGATCAAAAGTCATGGAGGCCAACGCTGGAGAAAGTCAAGGTCAACAATAGTCTGTGCTGTGGAGCTACTGATGATGGCACTTCCCCGTTCTATCAAGGTTCCTGGATCGTCTAGAGACCCCTTTATTAACCATGTAAGTGCCAAGATAATAACTGTTTCATTGCTTTTGAAGCTCTGATTAAGAAACTCCAGCACGTCAAATGCTTCCATACTGATTGGAGCTTAGTTCTTCGGGACTTTGTCGTTGTGATTGTCGCCTGTCTATCGTCAGTACAAAAAAACTTGTTTGAAAAAACGGCAATAAGAGTACCGTGTTAGTTCTAGTTGCACTAAAAAGTAAAGCCAGTTTGTACTGCCGACCGTTTTATTTATTGACTGTAATGTCGGACAGCAAGCTCTAGCCAGAAATACAGGGTGTACTACACAAAGTAACGAAGCGGCCGGCTGTGGATAGGTTTTGGATAGACGTACAACAAATCGTGTGGGTGCGGGACTTGTAACGTTTTAGCCGCTAGGTTGGGAAATTTTTTTTGTGTAGGTTTACACATCACCCTGTATTTTTGTAGCCCTATGCGATTATTTTATGAATAAGGTACCAATCTACACAGAACACTCCCACCTATATAAAACTGTACAAAACAAGGTTCCAACCCACCAGTTATGACTTTATTCCACTAACATGGTATGCAGAAATAAGAACTTTCAGGGCCATGTGCAAAACCATCTCCTTACATTTTAATCACGGCATTGTTGTTGTAATTTAAAATGCTCTTAGATTACGTATTCCAAATATAAATCTTGGATTTTATATGGAGTGAACTAGGTTGATCGTGTACATTCTACTTAGTATGATTCATTACATGTGCAAATTAATGTTAATTTGTAGTATGCTCTCTCCTGCTTCAATTTTTGCATACCCAATGTAAACCCCATTCTTCCATTAGCTTTTCATTCTCACAACCCCTTAATTTCGACAATATTTTTAAAGTTCTGATTTTAATCTCCGCCGTTATTCATGATATTAAAATTCATTACTTAATGTGACATGTTAAAAACACATTACCAGCACCTCCCCCGCCGCTGGTCTATAGCGAACAAAAAATTCTAAATCGCGAAACCTTCAATTTTTCCCAATTTGAAATTGGCTTTATTTCATCTAAAATTCCCGCAGTCGCAAATCCAGCATTAAACCTCGTTAAGTCACGCTTACCAACAGCACGACAATTACCTAAAGCCGACTCTAATCCCCGCTCAATTGCCGTATTCCGCTGCTAGAGACCAATTTACACACAGTAATCATGCATAATCCCCTCGAATGCACTTTCCCATTTCTCCTTCCTATGGCGAATTTTATAATGCACAAACAACGAATGGCGAAAAAAAAAATATTAATTTAGGGATTTCCAGGCAATTACAAAAGCACACTCACAATCCCAGAGACACCCAGCCATACACAGGTGAAGAAGCTGAAGGTGCAAGGTAACAGCTTTTAACCTTTACCTATTTCAACCGGTGGTGCCTTATGGCTACTGAATGGAGTGTTTCTATGTCCGAGCAAATGTTGTTTGTGATGATGATTTCTCAGGTATGTTTGCTGTGCTGATAGGTTTCGCGAAAGTCAGTCATGACGCAGGTATATTAAAATCGAGTTTCGAAAACAGCAAAAACATTTTATTAGAGATATGAGGTGAGTAGACACCTTCAAGAGTGGACAGGCGTAGATCTCCACTAAAAATAGATTTCCGGATTTGACTGGCGATCGGTTCCTCAGATATATCTGCTGCCAGTGGTTTTTATGCAAATCACCCCACGGGAGAAATGTGTTAAGTTGTAAATTGTCTTCAAACTGGATTGAGCTAAATATTTACTGTTATTCCATATTAAAAACAAAATTACGAATCCGATTGGAATTTTCGTGTTTTTGATTTTCAGGGATTTTCAGACGTTGTCCAGGTAGGTATCACCTTTTTTGGTCGGCAATACTGCACGCGAATTTGGACATAGTAAAATTGCAGAGAGTGTGTGTGATGTGTCTTCATACAACTGTCGGTTTGACCTACAAAAATAATGTCCATATTGAAAATTACAAAAACACGGAACAATGATTATACGATGAAGAACATCCTGTGCAAACATTTATATAATATATGAATTCATTAAAGAACATTGTCCTACACCCCAAAAGGTATGGCAATGGTCAATATAAAAGTTGAACGAATTCGCAGTAGTTGTCATCACTGCATGAACTCATATGCACAGCGTTACAGCGCCATTTGATCATGATGCGCATAGCGTGACTCGACTACATTTCTGACACTGGCGAAGGCCAGCATCATCGCGTTGTACTCATCAAATTTAAAATTAAAGATGTTTAATATTTTACAGCAATTTTTCCAGCGTAATCAGCATTTTTCCAATTAACTTCAAGACTATCTGGTTAATAACTTGAGGTTTCTGTGTTCCTCTTTTGGACGTAGAACAACCTTAACCCAATTGTCTGTGGCTGCCGTGTTGCTTCAATTAAGAAAGATCAATGCTTGTGATATTCTGAGGTTTTCAGAAAAAACAAAATTTAAGCTTTCTTTGCCAGCAAAGCTTTTTAGTAGAGATTTGGTATTGAAATGAAGAATAATGAAAGTTCTTCGATATTAAAATCACGAGTTTTACTAATAGTTAATAATCTTTGAATTTTTCTTTTGGGTCATTAAGTATTTAGCTTTAGTTTGTTATACCCCAAGCAAAAATAAGTATATTTAACCAAAGAATACGCCTAAACTTCGCCTTTGCAATCAAAGCGGTTAATACTTAACCCCAATTTTGCTCCCTTTATAAAAGTCTAGAAAATTCACGGCCTGTGGCGGAAGCGTGCATAGTTTTTGGACTGATCAGACCAGTAGGCAGACCCAGGGGGATGGATGGACTCTGTGACAGCTGACGCAGAGACAATGCTTAAGATTCACAACTGGAGAATTGCAAGGAGCCGTCAAACTTGAGGAAATGGCCCGGAGGAGGCCAAGGCTCATTTTGGGCTGTAGCGCCATTGGATGGATGGATGGATGTTGCCGGTCCATTTTCAGGTCCAATTTTTGTTACCCCTTCTTCTTATGTTGGTACCTCTACGATGTCCGTAGCTCGCTGTGTGACGGTGGATTTTGTCAACTTCAAGTCATCTGTCATCTCGAAAACTAAGCGTTATATCGAAAAAATTTATTTTATACATATTTTCTTATCTTCTTATCTTTCTTATCATGTGGTGGTTTATCAAAATCTAGACCACGGAAATGGAAGGTGCCAGTAAAATGAGAGGAGTAAAAAAATTGGACCCCTAAAATGGACCGGACACATTCGTATTAATCTTCTTTGAGCTATTATCAACTGACATCTGTTGACAGGAGGCTGTCCTGACATTTTACATACTCGCTTCCCTCCAGCAAAATCAAGATCATTGGAAGGTCCGATGCGGGGGAGCATATCTGCCCAAACGGTGAGTCCTTCTTACATTCTGGGAGAAACGAAACAGAAAGCCGTATGAGTGGCGTTTGCGTTATACTCGCCAAAGAAGCCAGGTTCAATCCCATTAGCTGGTCCCCAGTTTCTGACCGTGGCGTACCAGACTAAGAAGTACTACGGTAGTTCAATGCTACGCTCCAACTAAAGAGGCAGAAGATGACATCAAAGAAGAGTTCTACATGCGACTGAATGAGGTTTTTCACTCTATTCCAAGGTAAGACATTATCGTTTTAATAGGTGTCCTAAACGCACAGATCGGCCCCAACAACACCGGCCTTGAGCACATAATCGGAAATCAAAGTAGGTACAGGCGAGCTTTTCGTTGACTTTTGTAGCTCCCACAAACTCATGGTAGATGGAACCTACTTTTGTCACAAGAAGATATACAAGGAGACCTGGGTATCGCCCGATGGTAGAACGAGAAACCAGATAGATAACTAGCTGCTTTGGAGGATTTCAGAAGCTTTAAAGGAGTAGACACTGGAAGTGACCACCATTTGGTAGTAATAACTATTTGTCTGAAAATCGCCGCAATCAAAAAAGTCCAGCGCGATGACATCAACAGTAAATGCCATACCCCGTAGGTTTAACGTAGACCTTTTGCGGGAGAGCATTACAAGGCGAGAGTTTTCTGGGAGCAACAAATATTAAACCAGCAAACCGTTTCTGACGACGCAAGTATTGAAGAACTGGGGAATTCAAAAAAGGGAGCTGTAATAATAGCAGCGGAAGCAAGTATCGGTTATCTCCAAAGAAACATGCTGGATCATCTATATCTCGAACACAACCTGGAAAAAAATAGAGCGTAGGAGGGCCCTAAAAAATAACATGAACTCTACAAGCGACCCGGAAGGACGTCACCAACTTGAACGAGAATACTCCCAATTACACCGGTAGGTAAAGAGAAGTGTCCGGCGTGATAAAAGGCAGCAAATGATTAAGCTCGAGGGAAACGAGGAAAATGAGGCAAACACAGACAACAGTGAAGTGCTGTATCAAATTACTAAACAGCTCTCGGAAAACATTCTACTAAAAGGCATGCCGTTAAGAGTGCGGACGGAAGGCTGCTGTGCAGCGACGAGGAGCAGCTTCAAAGATGGAGAGGTTATTTCTTTGCCGCCCTGAATGGTTCATTTGCACAGGAACCTCAGACAAACAACAATAATGCACAGGCAATAAGAATCACCACCCGTGCCCCATCCAAGACGGAAATAGTAGCCGCAATTCATGCAATGGCCAATTGTAAAGAATCTGGAAAAGATGGCATTTCGTAGACTATGAGAATTCATTCGTTTCTGTTAATAGGGGCTTTTAGGTGAGTTCAGGAGTACGACAAGGATGCCTACTTTCGCCATTACTATTTCTAATAGTAATAAACCACATCTTTGTCGGAGCTCTAGATAGAAGAACAGACGGCATAAAATGGGGTTTGTGCTAGACCGCCTTAAAGATCTCGACTACGCGGATGATATCTGTTTGCAGGCCCACAGACACCAGGGCCTCAAAAAAATGTAAAGCAAACTGTTCCACATGTGGAGATCAACGGAGATCTCAATTAACATCATCAACAGATGCCTACGTCGTATCATAAGAATCCGCTGGCAAAATAGAATTTGAAATGAAGAACCATGGCACAGTGCTGGGGCACAAAACAGAGTCCGCTGGAGGGCAACTGTTTCCGCCCTATGTATCATGAGGGATTAAAGGAGCATCAATACGTAAGCCCCCTCCTACTGCCGCCGGTCTGATAATCTTATCATGGATTTGAAATGGCGAAAGTGTTAAACGCAGAAATGCTGGCTACGAATGACGCCACAACGAAAAAAACATGGCGAAAAAGTTCCCCGTTATACCTTGTAGTATGGGTAAAATAATGGAAAACTTCAAAACAGTAGAAAATTCTTATTGAAGGTGGTGAAAATGATAGTGTAAAAATTAAAAAAAAAAAAAAAAAATATGGAAAGAGTCAAAATATCACTAACATCGCGTAGCAACACAAAAGCTGATTCGATCGCTGCTGCTCCGTGTAAGTTCAGCAAAACATGCAGCAAAGCTTTTTCCCACATGCATCGATCCTTTTGTGAGCAAGAGCTTTTGCTTCTAGGCTCATACGTCCCGTCTATAAGGCCATTCATACACGAGGGACCATGGTCATCCACGAGCACGAGCTTTTTTCGGGCAAGGAAGCGCGCAGTGTTAAAAAGCTCGTGCTCCCAGAACCATGGTGCCCCCTCGTGTAGGGATTGCCTAGTGGGCCTTCGATGAATTATTTTTCAAAATATTTATGCTAGATTATAAATATAGTAACGCTTTTCATTCATATCCACCTTTTAATTTTAAAATACATGAACAAACTCGAGTGAAGTTTTGCAAACAAATATTATTATTTTAGTTGATATTTTCTTAATGCGAGTACTGTAAGAGTCTAACACATTGTTTTAGTTTTCTACCATTTCTATGCCAATTTCAATTGCCTCAAAAAACACTCGTCTGCATTATATAAAGCTTCCACCAAAATGCCTTATCCAAAATTTTCCACAAGCCAGAACAAAGAATTTTCGTCGAGAACAGAGAAATTGAGACAAACTTTATATTTAACTATTTTTACACTAAACCTACAAGTATTTAAATATGCCTTTGTTAAAGTGTGTCTTTGATCCATTCCAGAACATCAAATTAAGTAGGTATCACAAAAAAGTTGTTTAATGATTTCTTTTTGACACTTAGTTAATACAAAAATAATGAATTATTACATTCTACATATTTATTTGTCTAATCAAGAAAACTTAATAATCATATCTAATTTCTATTCTTGAAAACGAGTTAGATGATTCTTTACAAAGTTGAAAAACATCTTGAATTAAAAAACGTCGTTTCTCAAAAGCATTTCAAATATAAATTCGCATAAATATAAAAATTAATAATTGATGAGTTTTTTAAATTATCTTAAATATTATGGCTGCTCAAAAGTATAAAATAAATTTTTATGTTTAATTACTGCTATGGACTAAAAGTGGGCGACTAAAATACAAAATTTTATAAGAGCAATCAATTATGGAATGCCGGAAATAGTGTATGTCTTAAAAAACAGTCAAAAAAAAAAGAATATAGCAAAAAGTAATTAAAAAAATATCGAGGAAACTTTCCGGCAAATAAAATTACTGCTTTTATCGTTGAAATGTAGCCACCCACTTTTGGTCTAAACGTTTTTAATAATTAAATTTGGTGGACGAAAAAAAAAAATTAATTTCCTAAAATGGTTATATCGGAAAGTCATTTTTTATTAATATTTTTATAGGTATGTAGGAATATAGGTAAGTGGCCTTAAACTAGGTCAAGTAAGGCGTGCAATTATTTCTCCTTAAATTCCGCAAAAATTTTAATCGATAATATTTTTTTTTTATTTATAAAAAAATTCAGTCTCCCATGAAAAAGGCCATTTCCAATTTTCGAAAATTACTTTAGCCACTTAAAGCCCACAACAGTGCCAAATGCAACGAGGTGTTAATCTCTTTTAAAATATGGTGACCTTTTAAAGTTTCAGAAAAATGTAAAAATTAAAGAAAAAAAAATTGCATCCGGCATTCCGAATCTGAAAAAAAAAACAACACAGAAACCCAATATAAAAATAAATTTTTTGTTTATATTTACAGCCGTCAGCCATTACCCAATTTCGAAAAATCCGACTGCCGTTGGCGATGTTATCAAGGTCCAGTTTTATGCTTTCGGACCAGAAAATCAAGTTTCCGATAACCGGAGAGAACCTCTTGGGCACCTATGCGCGCCTACCTCACGTTAATTCTATGGAGCTATACACCATTCGGCCTGGCTTGCAGAGGTGCAAGGTATTAATATGTTGCAATTGCAGATGGGCAATCAATTTCCCATCAACTATGCCGTGGCAGAAGCCGGTTATATAATGCAGGTGATGACTGCACACGCACGGGAACGTCCAGTTGACCAGTCGCGACTTGCTAGTGTGTCCCTCGACATTGGTTTCCGCGATTACTCAATTTGCATGCCCGTTGTCCCGGTGTTGTAGCATAGCATTAGCATATTCATTCGATACTCGTTCGATTTCTTTCGTGGGGCAATTAGAAGACCCCTGAGTCCTGAGTCAGCCGGGGTTTATGTGCTTATGCACAGTCAGAACAGGTATCTTCTGTCTCCGCGAGCAGCATAATCTTGGAAACGTGAATTTCAGTAAGCATCTAGCCACAACTCGTCCCCTGGCTCCAGCAGCATGTAAATATCGTTCCGTTACGGCGCAGAAGAGTCGTAACATCTATCGAGCATTACCTAGTCAGGTACTATAACCTGTCGGGTTAAGTTCAAGACTTGTGTTCACCTGTTGCTCGCGTCCCCCGTTCCGCAAAAGTATCACCCAGAATCTAGTGTGTCTGAACCGCCCTACACCCATTATGCGTGCGGCCTCAAATTAGAAATGGGGTTCACGTAGGGGCTCCAGATAATCAGACCTAACCCGCATTGTCTTCACGGTTGACTCCATAGGCCGGGCCTCTTCGTTGCTAATTCGTGCGTGAACGGGGCAAAGAGAGATAAATTTGTATGCACACCTGAATTACGGCAGTGATACGGATACGGTCATTGTTTTATTACTAATAATAGTGCGTTCGTATGACGGCGGGCCTTACGGAACGGACCTATATTTGAGTCGTCTTTGTTGCCCCCATTTTCTGCTGAGACTGCTGATAATTGCGGGGACGAGTCAAACCTGATTCAAATTAGATAATGAGGTCGAAAATAAGCCCAGGTTGCTGCCACTGCCACCAGGCTATCGGCTGCCTTCCAATTATTTAAACACGAAATTTTTTTTTCGTGTTGTTGCTGCTTTATGCATGCTCAGGTGTTTTCTAGTATATTTTTGTGTCTGGCGGCTGGGATAAAATCCGTAATTTAGGGTGATGAAACTCTGAATGCCACAGTTATATGGGAGTCAGTGTCTTAACGTGAACGAATTTCTAATTTCAGATGTGAAGTAACATTACTTTGTTTACAGCTATTTTCGTGAAAGAATTCCAGAAATATATAAAATCGTTTGATCGTATCTGCGATTAGCCGCCGCTTATTGCTAATAATAATAACATGCAATGTTGGAGAATAATCAATAATTCTAGAAGGAAGAAGACACGAAGCTTCACTGCATTCTTGCGTCTGTTTTGTAAACAAAATTCATTTTAACAAGAATGTTGTGCTATTCGAGCTGCAAACTACTCAGTAGACGCTTTGTTCGCTTTATTTTTTGATTAAATCCTTTGAACAATAAATATTAATTTCGTGGTCCACTTACTCCGCTTATTCCATAGAGGCTAGTCTTGGGGATTATTGCATTCTGTTCTGTCTTGAATAAGTTAGAAGCAAATTCTACTGAGAAATGATTGGATGACGAGCTGCAGACAATCGCAGCTTGGATATATTATTGAGGGCC
Source organism: Thereva unica (assembly GCA_949987705.1). NCBI lineage: Eukaryota > Metazoa > Arthropoda > Insecta > Diptera > Therevidae > Thereva > Thereva unica. The sequence goes on from OX465282.1 coordinate 136,036,081, forward strand.
AATCTCTAAATTAAGTGATCATGGATAATAGCAAATTCACACTCACACTACGACGATATAAATTGGATGCGTATTGAAATAAGACTTGTATGACTTTTTCAACAAAGTCTTTAAGCTGTTTACTTCATCGAAGTTAATCCTCAATCGGAATTTAATCATGAACATCAACCTAGTTTATTACGGGTAATATCCAAGATTTTGGATAATTTGTTAGGTTTCCTTGTGTAAAATCTCGAAATTTAATATTGGAGTGAGCTTTACGTTGATATTGTTATTAAATAGAAGTGATTTACGCAAATATTAGAAAAGTAATGTGAAACCTGAAAATTCTCTTATTTTACTCTGATATTTTCGAGCCTTACTGTTCAATGTTTAATATTTCGAATTTGTTTAAAAGAAAAGAAAAAAAAATGATTCTACTAAAACAATGAACTCGGCTTGGTTATTTTTGCGAAAATCCTTACTAATCAGAAAGTTCTAAAAAAAAGGAACTGAGTCTTCTGTGTGTGAAAAATGTGACCTAATGATGCCCAATTACAGCAATTTTAATACTTTTGCTGTTGACTTTGCTTTGCTGCCAAGAAGACCACAGCAATTTACATTGCTCTGCTCTACAGCAATCGCATTTTCAATGTTTTTGCTGTAGGCTGTGAAAGCTCGTTGTTTCATATTGCTTACAAATGCTGGGGTATGCTGGTCCGGCTGTGAATGCTTCACATACACATAAAAAAGCTTTCGCCCCTCTAAACAAAGTTCCGCATTAAGTTGGACCATGAAAAGGTCATGAAGGAAATTTCACAGCCTTTGGAGAGCAAAGCTTTGAAAAACTGTAAGCAACCCGAAGCATTTGCAGCCGGACCAGTAATCTCCTGAAAGCTTTTAAGTAATTGGAAGTCAACAGCATTCGAGGCAATACGAAACAACAAGCTTTCGCAGTCTACAGCAAAATAAGTTTAAAAATATGTACTTTGCTTGTAGTTTACTTTTCTTTCAAACCCTGCCAAATACTAAATCAAAAAAAGGTTGACGTAGGTAAGGCGTTTTATTTGAAGGTCATAATACTTCTTTTTAATATTATTTTCACATTCTATTTTTTTTAAATAGTTTAATCTTGACCATGCTTTAATTATGGGCGTTGTTTTAATAAACCGTGCTGTGTCTCCGGCTAATCAAGTCTAAACAACAAGCCACTAGGCAAACGCTGAACTTGTTCAAGTGGTCTGTCCTAAAAATTTGAGGTATAGGGTAGGTAAGATGTAATACAATAGGTGAATAGAAGTGGCCACGGTACTTTTGGCCCTAATACTTCCCGAAAGAAGAAAAACAAGGTCTATTCAAATAGTGTGTAGGGTAGGTATACCTCTATACCTTCGCCCAAATTTCAGCCGGTTTGAAATTTTTGAGCAGGGATAGAACTGGGGTAGTAGCACGTAAGTTGTTTCAATCGACCTCTTCATACAAAAAATTTTGTAACACTTGAATTTTTGTATGAAGAGGTCGATTGAAACAACTTACGTGCTACCACCCCTGTGTCGTCTTAATAGCCACTAGATCGCGAATAGCGTAAAAAATTGCGTGTTTTCTCCTTAAGTTGTACTGCTTACGGTTTTCGGCTTGGACCTAAGAGATTTGCTGTTTTGCTTGTGCCCTAATTTCCTTTCGAGAATCCTTAAATAACTTAAGCATTTCGTCCTTTGGAAGCTTTATCAACTGAGATTATATGTCTTTCTTCATCTTCCCTCCAATCAATTACCTCGAATGGACTTTTCCCAGCTGCTTGTGAGTTAGTTCAGTTAAGTGCGCTTGTAAGGGTAACACGAACTTAAACCATTTGAAGGGTTCTGCCACTGCTACTTTTGAAATAGAGATGGTCGTTCGATTCAGCTTTTTTACTTGTCCATTTCCACTGAGAACTCTTGTAGTTTGTGAGCAAGTGGCTTATACCCTTCTTCGCGCAATACTTTTGGAAATTGTTCGAGCTGAAAGCAACCGCTTTAGCCGATACAATGTCCAGTTTCACACCGCCGCCATCAAAACACTGTTCCGTACTAACGAGGCTTCTGTACTCCGAATTGAATGATTTTTAGGGATAATTTTGATTTTTGATTATTTTTGATGATTTTCGAAGTTTCAAATTTCTCTTCGGATAGGATGGGGTGAGCTTGCAAACGATTTCACCCTCCAAGTGGAGTAACCTTTGCTCGAAACTTTATTCACGAAAACCTACCCTTCAGGAAAGTTTCCGGACTTTTGTCGGGATCGAGCGGCATTAGGTAGATATGGCTTCAAAATTCAGGGGGCAAGTTCATTTAATTGTTTAAAGATGGTGTCGAGATAAAACATTTTGAAAGCACAGGCCGACAAGTTATGCCGTCAATCAGGTGACTGGTCTAGGGCTTCAATAGAGGTTTTCTGCGCAATGATAAGACTCGCGGTAAAAAAGTGCCATCTCGGCAAGGTGCAGCAAAAACTATAATCATTAGTGAAATTAGGAACCCGAACTATCTAACGCGCATTTACCATAGATTATCTCATGAACAGAATGTTGAACTGTGAACCAAATGAAGGCCCAAAGGTGTACAGGAAAATCTGAGCCTTTCCCAAAAGATCTGTGTTGTGCCTTCTTCTGCAGATCATTATATATTATGATATACCGATTAGCGATTGCTATCAGATTCACGAACTACGTCAAAGTTCGAAAGTCCTCCGAACCAATCTATTTGTGTCTTAAAACGGGGCACCTGTGATGCTACAGCGAGTAGGAGATCGATTCTCCTTCATAGCGTTTTTCTTGACCCCAGGGAGATTTTGAATCAATTTTAGTCCTTAACCTCGAACGTTTTTATGGCCAGAATTGAACAATGCACCTAATAGGTCGTAGTGGGTACAAAAACAACCCCCAGAGAACGAATAAGAACATTAGGCGATGACTATCGCTTGTTGAACGAAACTCTGAGGAAAAAATCGTCAAATCAAGAAATCAAGTCAAAAATTTTAAATGGCAAACCAACAAGAAAAGGAAGCGGAAGAAGACGAAAAATTAGGTGGATAAAGAAGGTGATAGGTTGAAAGATATATAAAATCTCTACCAGCAGGAAAAACTAGTAAGTTATAGAGATGACTGGAAGAAGATCCTAGTGGGTAATATTGGAAAAGCTGCTCAGGAGAGCTCATTGTGAGCGCTGTTAAATATGCTTCCGAGGGAGCATTACTGGAGCTGTCATAAATTTTATAAAACGAAGAAAACGGCGATTATATTGGTGATCATAAACGGTGTGGCATACTCGTTCGATACGGGGGACAAGCAGCTTTGGACGTGATTACAATTTAATTGGGGGACTATTTGGTAAAAACACATTCGCGCTTGGAAAACAAAAGGCAAGTGCAAAAGATGAACCAAGTAAAACTTTTTGATACCGGATCACATATCCACAGCGTTCATGATTTTTTCTTTTTTAAAGTTTTTTATTATGCTCCTAGAACGCTTTTGAAGAAGCATAAAAATAAAATGCAATGTTAAAAAGTATATAGTAAGTATAAGAACTGGTATGGAAACGGGAGCGCTGCAAACTTTTTAAAGAGTTCCCAAACATGGTTATTGATGCACTCCATTTCCCGTTGGGGACTTTGAGTCCTACAAAGACAGCAACTCCATTTAAAAAAAAGTTTGCACTCAAAACAATAGTTTTCTCGGAATTCCTCCACTAAAAGTAAAAATTTACAAGAACAGATCATCAGACCCACTACAGTAACAGAAACCTTATTCAATATATTCAAAGTGCTACTGATCCCGTTTATCTTTACAACCTTTTAACATTTTATCAACACACAAAACAGAATTAAATTTTTTTTGTGTGTAAAGAAAAACCCGTCTTTGGAGAGCTTCAAGACTTTCATATAAAAATTTTGTCTTTTTTTGTGCCCCTTATAATCGCCAAAAGAAATCGTCCCAATATCAAATTATCTCCTCAAAGAATTTGGGTCTATGGTTGTCAACGTTTGAAAGCTCCAAACGTCAGCAAATGTGTCTGGCCCCCATATTGAATACGTAAACAGTAAAAAAACGCGATCGAAAAACAAAAATCAAAAAAAAAAAAACCAAAAAATTTTCACGGCTTCATCAAGATTCAAAAAGTCGCTGTCACTTAGTAACTTTTGAGAGCTTTATGAATATTTATAAAAACGTGATACTAGAAACCTTAGACTAGCAGCAGCGGCAATCTAGCGAAGAATGTGCTCGCCCTGTTCCACTTAAGCTACTTGCGCACGTCTTTAGAGGTGCGCAGATCTGTAGGCCACATCACAGTTGTATGGTCGCATGCGCGTTGGCAAATTAGACACCATTACTCGGTAACGAATGACCATAAACATTAGAGAAAAGTGCATTTATGCATCAGTCGCCATATAGTGTAATGGGGATTTCCATGCAGCTTCCACACAAACTAGCCGCGAAAGTATATGGTGGTGAGTTTCGTTAAGTTATGGCCAATGCCAATCCCGGATTGAGCCTCTCTCATTAGGACTTCCAAATTGGCATCTATTAGTGATTCCGAAAAGTTATTATTATCCAGATTAAGTGGACGTTCGGAAAACTGGGTTACTACTGCTGCAGTGCATCGCGGCGGCGGCTCCCTCTAACGAGCCCACTTTACATTCGTTTGCGGCGGCGACTGCTTACATCCCAGCCAGTCGCCGATAAATTCCGCAACGGAGTGAAGCTCTCCATTTATCAAATGCCGATTATTAATTGAAATCGCCATTAAATTCCAAATCACTTTGCTCCTAAAATGGAGATGTTTAATGGACGTGTGTGAACGCTATGGAACTCGGATTCGTTTCTTCTTTCAATCAATTTTATGCTCAAAAATTATGCAATTGGATGCCCCGAGTAATGAGCCAAGCGTTGAGCGGTTCACTATGTTGGTTAAAAGTAGCTTAAACCACACACACGGATTACTCGGGATTAAGGACATGGGAAAAACTGGCGGGAAGCAATTTCAAAGTTAATAACGCCGTTTTTTAATTGTTTCTCATCATACACCATTACTGACGCGCGGTTTTTAAAATCAAGTTTAACGCTTAAGTGATTGTGCGTATATATCACCACCTATGGCTGGTACCTGGATTACCTCCAGCTCGGTGTTTTTGCATCTGTCGATTTTAAATTAATGTTTCCGCTTTCATTTTACATTCTTTCAAGCATGAAATGGAGTACAACATGCCATCTTTAAATTTTTTGTTTAATTTTTTTGCGTGAATAGATTTTTTCACAAATTCCTTTAGGAGAATGTTAGTAAGTTTTTTTTTTTTTAAACTACATACATTTTTTTGTTAGTCCTAGCATTTCGGAGGTATTTTTTTAGTTAAACGCTTTATACAACATTTAATGGTTGAAATGGTTTTACATAAAAAGCATCGTCGTAACAAGGTTTTTCTTTAACAAATTTTCTTTTATTTGTAATTTTAACTGTAAATGAAAAAGAAAGATTATTTAGAAAGGATCCACTAGAATAGACTAGAAAGATACCCATTAGACTAATGACTAATTAGGCGAAAAAACTTTTTACATTTCAACGTTGCATAGTATATTATTTGCATTTTTATGCCATTAAGTATCCCCATTTTTATATTAATCCACATTTTTAGCTACTGCTTATTTCTACCTTTCGATGGATGGAAAAAACGTAAAAGACAGCTGACAAGAGCATTTTATTATACGTTCTTTCAAGTGAGAGAAATGTAGGACCCTCTATTGTTCTCTCTGTTCTTCTTTTGGGTTCAAATAAAAAAGAGAATTATTGAGGTTTCTATACCTTGTTCACTCAGCCTCCCAAGTGGAAGAGCTCCATGTAACAAAATATAAATTTGCTGGTGCTCTGAAAAAGCTGGCCTTACAACGGGCGAACACTGGCCGCTTAGGAGCACATACGATCTCTCGGCGGCCAAAATTGACCAAAAGATTTAAATGGCCGAGCACTGAACTGTACACACGGGCATACAACGGCAAATTTGAACCAAAAAAAATTATGTTGACAAACGGGCGAACACGTTGTAAGGCCATCTTTTATTTTTACTCGGGTTATTGTATAATTTGTGAATTTTATCATAGGTAATCTACCTAAAAAAAATGTTTTTAAAAAGTTAAGAGGGCATACAAATTTCTCGCACGGGGCTCCAAAATACCTAAAGCCAGCCCTGACAAAGATCCGTTTGTTTTTGTAGGCCCTTCTTAGGTTCTCAGGAGTGCTTGCCAGTATAGTGTATACCTCTGCTTAAAAGACAGCTGACAGGTTGCACGGGACATATTCTTGGAAGGTCAAGCTCACATTGACTCCACAGTTCCAAATATGCCAGACGCTAGAAAGTAAACTTGGAAAAATCTCTACAGATAAGCCAATGACGTAAAAGGAATTTAGCTAAAGCAATATTCATGGCGACTCAGCACATTCTAGTTTGTCTGAAATGGATGAATAGACTACGAAATTTTCACTTTATCTGGTGCCTGTTATCACAAGAAATACTATTGGGAACTGACGTACTTTATTCTAAAGTCTTGCCGATTGAGACTGCATCTAATAGTCACCTATCAAAAATGTACAACAAGGCTGATAGGACATATTTTATAAAAAGAAGAAAATACTTTGAAATTTTATATTCATTTTAACACAAACTAACAAATTTCGCTTCCTCGTGAGGGAGTGCAATACCAATATTTCCAATATTTTAGTTTAGCCAGGGGGGCAATTCTGGTTCGGTGCAGTGAAAACGTGAAAACACTTTACATGTTTACACCTTTGTTTGCGATTCTTATACCGTGCAAACCACTGTCAAAAACTTTGCACGTATAAAATATTTTTACACCGTGAAATTTAGAGTGAAGTCGTGAAAAGTTTACACTTTAGATATGTACCTACTAGATTTGATAAACTGTCACTTGCTAGTATAAAAATTCAATTCAGCCTTTATTCAGCATTAAGTTTACACGAATGCAACGAGAATCGCTTTTTCAGGTTGAGTGCAGTGATAAAGTGAAAAAAGATGTGTAAAACGTCAAGTGTAAACTTTTTTTCACGTTTTCACTGCACCGAACCAGAATTGACTCCCAGTATACGTACAGGCCCTTAAACAGCCAAAACTGCGTCACTCCTAAGTATTTGGGTTGATGTGAAAAAACTATAATTCTGCCTGCGAGAGTGGGTACCCGAGTAAATGTAATTCAGTTCGTCAATTTTTTAAAAAGCATATATGCACCTGCAACTCATAGCGAACATATGCGCCTGTCAGACTGGTACGTAAGCTCCCGCTACAGACCTGAAAATCTAAAAACTCGCCCGTTAGAGGTATGCACGCTCCCCCTAGAGACATGAACATCACATAAATCATTCCAAATGTAAGTGTTGTTTTACCAAGTGGTCCCCAGCTAAGTACTAACCACGTCCAATGCTGCTTGACCTACGCAATCGAACGAGAACCTGTCTACTGAGTATGCAAGTGACACCCTCTATTGTCACCAACATAATTGCCCTTTTTTCGTCCTAGACCATTTTGTAAAGCTCCAATTTTGTTTCTTTTGGTCTAGAAAAAGTGAGAGCGTACCGTGCTTCGTTTGAACTATTCCCTTTTATTAGTACATGCCTGTAGCGGGCTGCATATGGAAAAGTAAAATTTTTGCTCAAGTTTACCGTGCCTATTCCATGCTAAGTGCGGGTGCGTCTCATTTCTAGTCAGACGTACCGTGCCCCTTGCGGGTTGCAGTGTTTGTCTTCTGGTTTGATATGTAGTCCTGGACTGGTGCACCCACTGGAGATCATATCATGAATCTCTTGCACGCGCCTGGAGCCTTCTAGTCCCTGTGCTGAAAGTCGACACGTCCCGACACGACAAGTCGTTTGAGTTGAAGAAAATGACGTTTCAGACGAATAACGACTTAGTACAGGGATCTAAACCCAGCTTAGCATTTAAACTATAGGCCCCTGTGCTGAAAGTCGTCTTAGTTTCATCTGTTACAACGATTACAACATCGTCTGCGTAATTTTTGGATGAACAAGTTTTGACCATTGAGTAGCTGTAGGACACTACAGAACGGGAGGTAAAGCTCTTTCCAGTGGACATTCTTTTGCTAAAATGAGATCCAGGGACCCCTTAAAATGAAAGATCACTGGTTTTCGAGTTCTCAGCATAGTTTGACCTTACACTCTAGAACAGACAACAATACAAACGGGCTTTCCTCCGAGCTCTATTAGTTCACCCAAACCCAATTTTTCTTCCGGCTATGGCATTTAAAACTGTAGTCTTTGGTCGATCTACTCTATATCTTATGTGATTATTTCCTTCTTTGTCTTCCATTACCGAATATAAAAAAGGCTTTCCAATATTATAGAATTTCTCTCATAATTTAATCAATCACTCGAGAAAATTTTACATGGAAAACATAAAAACAAAAATAACCACAAAATCTACCTAAACTCCAGACACAATAATAATGCTAACACTTATCAGCCCAGATTTTCTCTCTGAAAGTAACGACCAAACAAAAAACAAGTACAAACCACCATCGTAATAGCATACTACAAGTACTTAAACAACATGAACATAGATATTCATCGCAACTTTAAAAACAATCTCCAAGCCCAACATGACTGCCTTAAGCTTTATAACTCTTCTTTTATACTCCCTCCCATTCCCCATTCTGAATTTGACTTTCTTTTCATTCAGTGAACTTTTTCCACATCAGCGAATAACAAATCGTAAATATTGATTTCTTTTGACCCATCAATCAAGAAACCACAAAGACTTTTAATTACTTTCAGTGTCAAATCCACCATAAATAATCTCCAAATAATCCACCCACACTTAACTTTCACCATTAAATCCGAACAATACACAAAAAAACGCTACACGTTTTCAATATCTCCACCCCGCCGCCCCCTCCTACTCCAGTGGATTTTCACCATTAACCCTTAACAAAAAAAAAAAATTCCGATAACAGAAAAAAATGATTTTGCTCACCCTTGACCATGATTTTCTCCTCTCCGCCAGCCCAGGAAAAGTTTCGAATTTCTTCACGAAACTGGGAATGGCATGACTGCAGCAGCACAGCACAGCAAGCGGAATCTCATTATTTTTCCTTTAAGATATGAAAATTTAAATTCCCAAAGTAAAAGCATTTTTATCTTTGGGGAGATAAAACAAAAAGTTATCTTCGGTCCGCCATCGCGAGTGCTCCAGCTCTGCTTCATACGCGATTGTTCCAGACCATTGGAGCAGATTCAACCCAATTAATTTGACTCCCACAACCGACAATCGAACCGAAAGAAAAGTGCAAAAGATCCAAGAAATCGTTAGAGACGTCTTGTCGGGCTCCGGCTTTTCCCCGGGAACAGATCGCTCCCAGCCTCTTACACCAGGCATTTCTTAATAGGGTCTTCGGGATTCTTAAGCCTTTGGCTCTGACCATTGCTCGGCGGCCGGGGGCTCTTGTTGTTGCGACGTCGTCTATGGGTGATCTAAAATGCATAAAATACCATCATTGAACGTCGTCGATACAAAGTGCTCGACCAAGCGGAAACCAGATCTCTGCCGAGCGGATAACGGTACAGCAAAACTTCTTTTCCTCCATCCTATCTCGGGGTCCATAGTAACATTGGTCCACACAACTAGATACTGTCCGTCCGTCTAAGACACCGACAACAGAGACTCTAGTTAGCACCTATTCTCCTCCATCGGTCGTCCATCAGGGGGCACCCATGCGACCGACGACCACGATGGGAAATCATAGGAACATTTAAGGTCTAAGCAATTTTTCTGGGCACCTCAATGGAGACTGAAGTCTGCCGCTTCATCCGCAACTACCACGAGAAAAATTACTTCTTTGGCCATTTTTATAGGACAGTTTAATGTTAATCGAGGTTAAATGAATGAAAACCTACCTGGCCGAGGAGCGCACACCGATTGCTATTAGGTTAGTAATTACAGAAGCGCACCACGATCTTTTATTTATCTCTCATTGCAGCCAGGTGCGTAAGATTCATTAAGTGTTTTTTTTTTGCTACTTCGTCGCTGTGAAGTAAAAGTCAAGTTTGCGGGACTGACTAGTTCCGCATTGTTTTTAGCATAATTTCGGATGTAGGAATATAATTGCAAAATAGATAGGTACTTCTTTTTTATAACTAGAAACTTTCACCAGCAGCTGTCAATTCGGTTTTTGAACTTAAGAAAAAAAATTCAAATTCGGCCCTGAAGTGTCGGCGAAGTGAAGTGAAGTTTCTGTGACTCCACGCACGAGAGTTTGATTTGGAAAGTGCTTGAGTGCGAATTTTAGGTAGCACGATTTTGGTCGAAATGATACTTAAGAAGTTTTGTGATTTTCTTGCTTGATTCCAACACAAAACATTAATTGCAAAATACTTTACTCTAAAGCCTTCCAGTGCAGGCTTAAAAGATAGTCTTGAGTTGGAGGCAGTCAGTTCTAGGATTTTTACGTGAACGTAGTAAAACGATAATATGCAGCGGTGTAGTACGATCGGGATTGCGGTTGGAGAGATTTTGTTACAAGACCCGTTAACGGGTGAAGCCGGCGGAGAATGTAGCAATGAGCGGGCAATAGCCGGACCCGACCACCCTGGAGGAAGACCTGGAACCGAAGAGCAAAAAAACCCAACAGTCAGAAGCGATCGAAGTTAGCCCTAGGACGAAGGAAGCGGGAGACCCCGCAGCAGCCTGTTCAGTTTAACGGTCGCTGGGAGCCGGATATCAGAAGGACGGCAACCCGCAGCCTTAAGTAAGGGATTGGTCGAGAGGAGGTTTCGGTGATGTGGCCTGATACGTCCAACAAGGTAGGGTTAGATTAGTGAGTTATAGAAGTGCTTCATCGCTTGGGTCGGATGAAAGGAATAGACGACCCACAATGAGGCAGACGTAATAACAGCGTAAGAACAGGACAGTCAGGGAAACTCGTTTATGGAAGTCAGATGCAAGAGAGACGATCGCCCAAGAAGGACTACGGTATACCTACTGCGTGGCCCCTGAAAGGATTGGTGTTACTGTTGCTGGTAGCAGGTAGAGGGTCGTTCTAAACAATTGGCCCTAACCGCTGATAGAACGCTTTGCTTGATGTTGTTCTTTGGGGTTGAATAAAAATTGAATTTATGTTGCTATTGTACGAACCATTGCGTGTCTTTGGGCTAAAAGTTTTTGATATGTTGAAGTGGTAAGGCGTTCTGATGGCGAAGCAGCGGGCGATTCACTTCGCCCTGACTTTTAGGTTTCAGGCACCTTCCCTGCTCAACTAGGTTTTCCGCATCTACCCTGAGGGAGGAGCTTACAACCAGCTAAGTGGTGGCGCATATTAAACTAGGCGGTATCTCTGGAGCTCTGCCCCACACACCCTCCCCCAGATGAGCCAGTTTTTTTGTCCAGGACTATTCCCAGATATTTAGTGCTAAATATGATCCTAACATTGATAAGCGGGGGGAGGGTGTTAAAAGTATGGTTTTATACCTCCCTGTGAAGAGTACCAGTTCCGTTTTTACTGGGTTAACTCTAGGTCCGCAGGTGGCAGGTCCAGGTTGAGAGGGCCCCATGAGATCACAGAGGACTTGAGGAAATTTTTCGTTTATGATGATAAAAACGTCCTCAGCGTACGCCAGGACGTGATGCCCCTATGCCCCCATGCGTCGCAACATCTGATCCACAGTTACGACCCATAGGAGCGGGAAAAGTACTCCTCCTTGCGGGGCACCTCTGTTGACGGCCCTTCGGACAGAGAGCTCACCATCCTATGATCGAGCTCACCATCCCGCCAGGGATTTTTCAATGGTTAAAGCCATTGGTTAGGCTGAAGGGTTTATTGCAGTAGCCGTTTCAACCGTAGTATACTCAGGAAGTGGGTGTCCATAGGTAGTGTCATGGATTATCTGCTTGAGTCAGTCCAATCGCCGTTTTCTTTGCGTAAATAACTAAGCATTGTTGGAACTTTAGTTAATATTTTACATAGCCTTGAAGCTTCCGTCGTGGACTCTATATTGCTGCAAAACGTTGCCCAGGAAGGAGTAACATCTAACAATCTAGCAAAACTACAAATCGTACTTGCAGAGCAAATCAGCCAGAGTCTGCCAGTTTCTTCCTACTTTGTAACTGAACTTCTCTCGAACACTATCCAGTAGGACCTGTAAGCTTACAGAAGTACTGAAATGACTACTAACTAGTAAGGGATAGGGGTTCAGAGGTACTTATTTTTACACGCGATGTCATAGTAGGTAAGGTCTTACTCTTTTTCTCACCTTAGAGTAGTTACTTACCTTTGAATACTTACTGAACTGCTCATCTTAGAGCAGTTACAAATTGCGTATTATAAAAATACGAAAACGAACAAGTCTTCAGGCAAATTCTCACTTATTTGTGTCTAATTCTGGATTACACTTTACCAACTGCCTTCTTTTGTAATGCGTTATATAATGGCTCTTCTAAGACAAAAGACAAAGGACTCGTTATATTAGTGTTCCATAGGTAAGCGGACGTAATAATAGTAGAAAGGCTAAATCTTGAGCTTATATTTTCCCATAAATAAAAAGAGAAGCTTGGATTGTTTTAACAACACTTAGTGTTAGTTGACTTCGTTATTTAGAAGTGCAGTGTTCTGCTTCCTTTGTTTTAATAATTTTTCTTCCCCTACTTTATTATAGCCGCCCCCTAGAACTTCTGTCCACTTTTGTAAAAGGGTCTGTAACATCCAAAATATAAATTTATTTGACTGGCTAATTCTAAAATCCAAATGTACTCATAGAATGAAGCTAGATTATATTTACTAAATTTTTTTAAAGTTTGCAATAAAAAATCACATTTCTAATTAAATAAAAATTGTTTATTTTTACTCAAGGCAATAATTGTATTGAAAACCAATAACATGTGATTTGAAGTGAGATTTAATCATAATATGAAGATGATGATCATAAATTTTTTAGAGGTCATCAAAAGTCAATGTTAAATTGGTTTCTAAACACCCACATTAACATTAAATTTTACATCCTTGTGAATGATAAGCGCTTTTTTTAAATTTAAAGCCTCAAAGTTTTTATTTTTTCAGTAAAGATAAAATCAATTTACTGAATTATTTCGTTTCAGTATTATACAAGGAACAAAAAAAACGTAACCAATTCATCGGAATTCTTTAATAAATTTGTTTTTTATGAAAAGCACAAAATTCCTACTTTTTAACAAGTTTTGGCGAATTGCATTAAAAATTCCATTACAAAGGGTATGAAGCAACGAATGAAATTAAATATTGTGGGCTGCCAACGATGCAACTAATAATTAAGTAAAATATTGTAATTTACCACAAAATTGATTTTGATATTTAATGGAAAATTGCATGGTTTTTTTTCGAAGATGACGGTGGGTGGATACCAATCTGATGGAGAGAAGATTAACTTGGAACATGTGGTTTAGTAATTTCCGGGTGTCTCTATCGGACATCAGTTATTATATGCCATTACTATATCAAGAGTTTTTTTTTTTTTTTTTTTTTTTTTTTTTTTTTTTTTAATCAAAGTGAAGCTATCATGAGCTTCTATAGTAGTACATTTCCAGTTTCACCTTAACTATCCTATACTAAATTTTTGAACCATTTAGACTGTTTCCTCCATGAAAATAGGTTCCAAACGAAAATTGAAGCTCTTTTATAGCACAAAAGGTGGATTCCAGACAGGGCAAAATGTATACAAATTTCGGTGCGATAAAAGAACTCCAATTTGCGTTTGGGACGTATTTTTCTGACTCAATTAAGAGGAGTTTAGAGACGGACGGATTCAAAAAGCCATGCAGACCCGCAACAAATTCTACTTCTCTACAGGCATGAATGGAACAGTCCAAACGAAGCATGGTACACTTACAATTTTTTATACCAAAGGGAGCAAAATTGGGGCTTTCAAAAATAAAGGGTGCCATTAAGCATATTCAGTAAACCTCTTCCCGTTCGATTGCGTAGGTCAAGCAGCATTGGACGCGGTGAGTACTTAGTTGGGGGACCGTTTGGTAAAGCGACACTCGAGTTTGGAATGATCGATTAAGAACACATTCATATCTGTAAAAGAGACGTGCATTCCTCAGGCGGGTACATTTTTTAAATTTCTTGCCTATAGCAGAAGGATGCAAACTCCTGTGGCAGACGCATTTATTCACTAGGCGTACTTTTACCCGGGATGCAAACTACATAAGTATTTGTTATCTGTCGCAACCGAAAATCGAGTAATGCGTACGGTAGGGCATTTCACAGAAATTTCCAAAAAGTACTCATCGATTCTCATAAAATCGAGTACTTTAAAACAAGTAAAAGGTACTCATTGAGTTATGTTCTTTCGATTCTACTCCTGAGTATTTAATCGAGTATTCTCCACAGATTCCGTATTATTAGGTAAAGTGGACGAAATACTATGCGGGGCAGCCGACCGATGTGCGGTCTACCGGAACGCCAGCATACTCGAAATCCTCCAGTGCCTTAGATATGCAGACATGCTTTTGGACATTTTGTCGAGGATGGTTTGCCCTATGTTCTGCATATACGCAGACGAGTTAAATATTGAGTCTTCCATTGGATTTTTATTTGTCGGTTTGGAAATTGAATATGGGAATATGGCACATTCTGATCATAGACGAGTTCTGCTCAGCTTCATATCGAGACTTTCTTCTGTTTCTACACTTGGCTTTTTGGAAATTAAAGCAAGAACGCAACCACCCACTGCCCGTAGGATAGCACGTATATAGAATGCGTTAAATTATATTTATAAATTCTCAGAATGGCAATACCAGTCTCGAACCAGCTATCATGAGTTGCAGGCAAAGTTATCTCTAAGATGCACAAGTGTGCGGTCGCGCAACCCAGTTTCAACCCAGTCATAAACGGGGGTCGTATTGTAACTAGTCCACTTAACCTAACTCAGCTCTCCTACCTAGGTCGAGTTGATATTATTTCACGTCATATATGCTGGTTGAGTTGAAATTGGGTTCAAGTGACATTTGTTTTGTTTGTTTACCATCCGTGAAGTCTGCCTTCGGCATTAGTTTGTGTGTCGGTGTTTACGCTTGCACAGGCATAAAAAATGATTTTGTTCTGAATTTTCACATACATATGTATAAATGAGAATTTCACACAAAAATTTGAGGTTATGATTTGATTTCA
Organism: Thereva unica; assembly: GCA_949987705.1. Taxonomy (NCBI): domain Eukaryota; kingdom Metazoa; phylum Arthropoda; class Insecta; order Diptera; family Therevidae; genus Thereva; species Thereva unica. The sequence continues at coordinate 136,051,256 of OX465282.1, forward strand.
GTTCAAGTCTATTTCAATCCAAAGTGAACTCAACTCAACATTAAATACGGTAGTTGAAATTTCAACTCAACCTCGACTTAACTTTTCAACCTAGTCATAAACGGGGTATTTGATCACACTCCGGTTCAAACAGTGACTTTTGACTCGTAGTACAGTGGTGTTTCGTGAATGGCATGTGGGTTATCTGTTCCCCAAATTCGACAGTTTTGTTTTTTGACTTCGTCAGAGAAAGTAAAATGAGTTTTCGGTATGTATTGAGTCATTGCTAAAATGGTATTCAAAGATGTTTCAGAATCGTGTACATTTGACGAAATCGGATAAAAAATGTCAGAGTTACTCAATGTTGAGATGGCGCACCCGTATAAGCAAAGATGTGAACTATACTGTCAAAATCAACTACTAGCACAGGACCTTCCTCCCACCCCCTGCACACTTTTACATATGTTTTGAATATTTTTGCTCTCATATACTTTTTGCCGCGCAGTCAGCGAAAATTTCAGAGGGAGCATTGGTTTTTTTTATGTGATAGACTAGAGACTTAGGGAAAAACCCCTTTGTACGATGTCAACAGCCTATTTTTTTAGTATAAAGTGCAATGTCAAACAGCAGCTGTAGTCGGAAGACAGAGGGAAGAGAGAAAGAAGCTGAAGTAAGGAACTACCACAACCTAGCCGCAATATTACCTACTCCCAACTATTACTACCGCCACTCTGACATCGGGGCTTCGAGAACAACTCGCTAGAGTGTTATGTCTTCTGAAACAAGTTGAATCTCATCAACCAACCCCGATGACATGTGCTTTGGTGGAGCGAAGAAAAACTATGACAGGAGGCATCGGGAATGTAAAGAGGCAAGAAGAAAGTAGGAAAGTTATGTAGGTGGTAAAGTGGGAAAGGCGAAGGACCGTGGCGCTTCAGGGATTCGAACTCGGGACCCCTGGGACGTTAGTCAGGTGCCTTACCCCTACACTACCTAGGCCCCAGGTTGGAGGTGTAGGTATGGATAAACTAGTTTTGCTTAAGAACTGGAGGGTGCTCTTGGAACTTTTAAAACTCCTTACCACCTTTTTGAACCTGAGCTAATGTAGACTAGTCAAAGGTGATGGAGTCGACTTCGTCAGTCGCTAGTTAGCGGGACAAATAGTGTTCGTATTGCTCACCGAATTTATGACGGATGTCTGAGGTAAATTGAGATATCAGATCCAGATGTCCGAGGGCATTGTTTGGTCTTCGTTTGAAGTATTAGAGATTTGTGGTCCGTATGAATTGTAGCAGAAATGTTTAATTCTTGCATAGATTGCACGAAGTTCGCGATCGAATGCTGAGTATCTTTGCTCGGCAGATGACAGCAAAAATCCAGTCCCAATCCATGCAAAGAATAAAAAATCCAGTCCCAATCCATGCCAAGTGGCACATTTTGTTGGCCTACTCTACGCAATGTAAGTACAAAGGAATGCTTCCTAATTATTTTTAAGGAACCCTTTGGAAGAGACTTTAGAAATATCATTTTTTTGCTGTTAAAATTATTATTTTCTTTTAAAAAATTTGTTTTGCTGAGTTTCAGTCAAAAGGAAACCAGTTGCTTGACAAGGGTCAGATCAAATTTGAGCTCTGAATTGATCTCAAATTTCCAGACCACCTGTCGCATTTCAAGCATAACTTATTTGCATTTCTAAGTTATCAAGAAAAAATTAGTAAATCCACTCCTCAAAACCCCATCAATTGAGTTGTGCAAATCGAGCAAATATTCGCCATGCATATCGACGGATTGACGGCTTAATCTCGGTGATTGCATATTATGGGAAAAAGCAAAGAAATCTTATTAATTAGATACTAGAAATACCTGAATGGTATCAGGTTATTGCGGTGAAGCTGATACGTCTATGGTGCCGTCGTCGTCGCCTGCTGGCCTAGCCAATTCCAGGGCTCCGAGTGCCACACAACCGCAATAGCACAGATATTAGATAACATTTCGGTTAAGGAGGAATTTATCTCGTTATGCACCACAGGAGCGTGGAAAAACTTGAATGATCTCCATCATTACCGGTATTGAAATCAGGCAGCCACCAGCAGCAACATCTCAGCATCAGCCTCAAAAATCAGGGCTACCATCAGGAGAGCCTCCTTCGGCCACTCCGGCTACCAGCTCGACTGCTGCACTAGGTCGGCGCTATTGCTGCTGATACTTGATATGAATCCATTGGGACGTGCTTTGATTCCTTCCTACATAGTGGACTTTGTGAACCGGAAACCAATTAGTCTTTTAAGTCCATACTCCATGCTCCTCGAGACAGTTCCATACTTTACCCCAGGTCCAAGTTGTCATTTTATTGTGCGAGTAATTGAAGCGATAAATGGATAGTGCTTTTGTGATTCTATAAGGGACGGGGCCGGGGGCTGCCCCCGAGGGCGGGGCAAACTTTCTTCTGGTAAAGGCCAAAAGGTTTTCTACGTGTTCACAGGAGTGGAATTTTCTATTTTAGATGAGAGAAGTCACAGCTTAATGGTTTTGGGTCTGTTGGTTTTATTTAACTCAAAAGGCATAATACGCTTGACTTACCTCATAAATACATTATACGAAAATATCGTTTTGCATACTATGGATGCTCTGTGAGTGGTGTGGATTCTATTACTTTCTGGTATGTCTTTTAAGTTGTTGCTACTATACCCACTCTCTCTATACGGTGAAGCTTCGTTGCTGTTTCTGAAGTGGCCAGAGAGTTTAGGAAATATACTTTTTCTTTATTTTCATGTTGTTGCTTAAGTTTACGAAAATGAAACTTTTAATTACTATGAATTTACAAATTAACTTTCCTGTTAATAATGTACACACATGAAACTTATGAAAGGATTTAAGGAATTATTTTAGTTTTGAAAGTAGTGTAATGTTATATTTGAGAGCTGTACATCGTAGTGATGGATTACAACGTGCATACTGAGGAGGTAAAACTGTAGCTGTGTAGAATGGACTGAGATACGTTTTCCAGGAATAATTTAAATTAAGTTGAGTTTACACTGTAGATGTGATAACTCATGTGACAATTTTGTTTAATGTTTGTACATAGTGAAGTGCTATTAAAAATCCTAGCTTTTTACGAGATACTCGTTTTGTAGTGGTCCGACGCAATTCTGTCACAGAGATAAACCACTAAAAAACTATGGAAACTATAATCTATAAAAAAAACGCATAGAATACCTAGAAATTAACCATATGGCAAACAATTTAACTTCAAAAAACCAAAAACATCTTCGTGGTGTTATAGTATGCACACTGGGGTGACCGTAAGAAATCGATGTCGGAATTTTGTCAGCGGGAGCCCCACAAAATGATCAGCCTTTGCAGATTTTTAGATAGCCAAAGTTTTAGCATGATTGGAGAATGTTAAACCATGCCGCAAAATCCCAATTTTTTTGCTGGTCAGCGGAGTTTCAGAGTCATATCTCCAGAACAGCCCGTTGTTCACCCTCGGGCAATGTCTTAAATTAAAGGTAATACTTTTCTACATTATTTATATTTTATACATATTTACCGTAACTTATCGTCAAAAGGAGCTATAACAGCCTTTGTCACCAAAAACGTGACCTGATACACGTGTTACAATGCGATCTCGCCTCATTTTACAACAAAATCAAGATGGCAGAAGCCCACTCCCACTCCTTTCAAAGAAAATTATGCAATTCGAAAACTTGTTTTTCCAGTAACAAAAACACACAACCGTAAACACATACTGAACTCTACAATTTTAGTCTCAGTTCCCATTTTCACATATTAAACTCAGGAAAAATCAAGCCTGAGTTCGCCCAACAGAACATGAAATTGAGGTTAAACGTAAAAACGAACGTAAAAAGAAAGTAATTAACTTAGGCTGACCATTCGTCCCGGATTTTCCGGGGCAGTCCCGGATTAAAGCCCCCTGTCCCGCATTAATATATGTCCCGGAAAATGTCCCGCATTACATAATTACCACATCATGTGAATATTATAATATCCGATTTATTTGAACGTCTTTTCGTACATATCTATATTAACTTACTCACTCATCTACGTGTAAGTTTATGTTTACAGTCACCATTAATACGTACACATCATCAGTTTATGGCAGCAAAATTAAATCGATTTAACTCAACATTACTCCAAAATTTCGAATTAACATATAAACGGGCATTTAATATTCTTATAACAGCGGCTTAAGCCGAAAAAAATTCGGTTTAAACCATAATTCCAATTACCCGGTTTATACGACAAAAAATTTTGTATGATCCATAGTTAAGACGGTTTGTACGGAGCCGGATTCTGCCTTAAGGGGAGGTTCTCATCTAGCGACCCAAAAATTACATGATTTTCTCGATTTTTTTTTTCGTGGAAGGAAGCTGAGGAAGCACTCAAGTTTTTTTGTAGTTATCAAGTATATATTCAAGTATGTATACCAATTTTTATAGAGCAGAATATCGAATAGTTAATTATTTATTTACATGTAAAGCCGTTCGCCTAAAAAAAAGTACCTAATCGGGCGCCACTCTACCGCTTCCAAACATCACCCGAGATCAACAAATGAAACCTTTTTATAAAATACATGACATTTACAGGATCTTGAACTATCCAACTAAGGAAAAGTCGAAAATTACGAAAATGGTGGACTTTCGAAAAAAAAATTCCTCTTTTCGTCTATTTCTCTGCTCTTAAAAGTGCTATAAAAAACAAAATAATAACAATAGCCATCTGCGATTTAGTTCAGGATCCGCTAAATTTAATGAACTTTCAAATAAAAAAAAAACCAAAGCGATATATGCAGTAGTTTTTGAGATACGATGGCGCCCATCTTAAAAAATACGGTTTTCTAAAAATACGGTTTTTTTTACCTTCGTGTAAAAAGGTGACTCCGGTTTTTTTACTATACTTTAAAAAAGAAATGAATTTCGTCAAAACGGTTTTTGAGAGCGAATGCTATAGGAAATTTACTAACTTTTTAAACAAAAAAAAAATCGATTTTTTTGGGTGAGCTTGATGAGAACCTCCCCTTAAACCGAAATTCGACTTACCCATAAACAAGGTAAATTAGTCCAGTCAAAATAGACGAAAAAACGCCATAATTGGAAGATAATTCCGAAGTTGCTGAAAATTGGAACAGCCGTTAAAAACATTATTATACGTAAGCTGTAGAGACTGCCACGCGATTGGGCGGCTGCAAACTTTTTTATTCAAGGTCAAAGGGTCAAAATACCAGTTTTTTGCAAATATATGCTAAACCGTACGTCTTATCAGAAAATTGTGTTTACAAAGTTTGTAGATTAGGCGATTATCTACAAAAAAATATATTATACATTTTCTCGTAGGAATTGCCATTTCTGAGATATTGTCGTTTTAATAAGTTAAAATACTCATATTCTATCATTCCGGACTTGTAAAGGTCATCAGAAATTTAATAAATCCTTTGTTGGAGTACGCGGCTAATATTTTCAGGGGTGATTCCTGGATATATTTGGAGAAAAAAATTGTTCTACAGAGGGCGGCTATCTCCACTATCCACTAAGATACAGGGTGATTAGGGAAAAAATTTGGGGTTTTTTTTAAATTTACTGAAATTTGAATAACTCCTAAAGTAATTATCATAAAGTAGCCTAATTAGGCTCATCTTTTAGGTAAATGTGTATTCTTTAATTTGGTGTAAAACATAGCAGCCTGAGTGACTCCGTTCAAAAAATATGTAGGCTCAAACCAATGCTATTATGCCGCAGTTGAAAGACGAGTAACTTTTTATTTGTTCACGATAAAACACGATAAAACTACTACTACTACTACTACCTACAAAACTACCCAAAATAAACACTTATTGTATATGGAAATATTGTAGGTAATAGTTTGGTGCATCAGAAAAGCAAAAAAAAAATGTACTGTTAGTAACGCTTTTTCTGAGAAAAACGAAGAAATCGGCCAGGTCTAGATTCTAAGCATTGTTTGAGCCTACATATTTTTTGAACGGAGTCACTCAGGCTGCTATGTTTTACACCAAATTAAAGAATACACATTTACCTAAAAGATGAGCCTAATTAGGCTACTTTATGATAATTACTTTAGGAGTTATTCAAATTTCAGTAAATTTAAAAAAAACCCCAAATTTTTTCCCTAATCACCCTGTATCTTAGTGGATAGTGGAGATAGCCGCCCTCTGTAGAACAATTTTTTTCTCCAAATATATCCAGGAATCACCCCTGAAAATATTAGCCGCGTACTCCAACAAAGGATTTATTAAATTTCTGATGACCTTTACAAGTCCGGAATGATAGAATATGAGTATTTTAACTTATTAAAACGACAATATCTCAGAAATGGCAATTCCTACGAGAAAATGTATAATATATTTTTTTGTAGATAATCGCCTAATCTACAAACTTTGTAAACACAATTTTCTGATAAGACGTACGGTTTAGCATATATTTGCAAAAAACTGGTATTTTGACCCTTTGACCTTGAATAAAAAAGTTTGCAGCCGCCCAATCGCGTGGCAGTCTCTACAGCTTACGTATAATAATGTTTTTAACGGCTGTTCCAATTTTCAGCAACTTCGGAATTATCTTCAGTCAAATCTCTAATTTGACTGGACTAAAATGTAATAGTCTCCAAGGTAGATACCATCCATTAGTCATCCCAATCACCCTTGCGCATGCACGCACAGTTTAAGATAAAAATTTGTGCTAAAGCAGGTAATTGTCAGTTGTCGGTTGGTTTTTACACTGTGATGAGATGCAATTCAAATTAATTTTGATTTATTGGATACCGGTGATTTGTATTTATTCAAAACTATTTTAATTTCTTTTTTTAACTTCCCAGTATAGGAAGTTATTGTAATCGGTCCGAAAATCGAAATCGAAAATTTCAACGTATTTTCATCTTTCAAGGTCCCAGGAGCATTTTAAGCAAAAAATTGGGAGGAAGTATGTGCGTGTGTGTGTGTGTGTGTATGTGCGTACGGATGTGGTCATTTTTTCCTGCACGATATCGCGCGAACCAAAACTGATATCGACGTCGTTGAGGTGTTGTTCGAAGCGTATTAACCGAAATATGATCTGAAAAGAATTTCATGAAATTCGGTTCAGCCGTTTTTTTGTTTGAGCGACGTAAGTGATTTTTGTACCTGCACGATATCGCCCGAACCACGAAAGATATTGACTTACTTGAGGTGCCGTTCGAAGCGTATTTGCGACAATATTATCTGAAAAGATTTTTATAATATTCGGTCCAGCGGTTTTTTCGTTTAAATGACTTAAGTGATTTTTGTACCTGCACGATATCGCGCGAACTATAAAAGATATCGACTTAGTTGACGTGCCGTTCGAAGAGTATTAACCAAAATATGATCTGAAAAGATTTTCATAAAATTCGGTCCAGCCGTTTTTTTGTTTAAGCGGCGTAAGTGATTTTAGTTCCTGCACGATATGGCCCGAACAACAAAAGATATTGACTTACTTGAGGTGCCGTTCGAAGCGTATTAGCGACAATATAATCTGAAAATATTTTTATAATATTCGGTCCAGCGGGTTTTTGGTTTAAATGACTTAAGTGATTTTTGTACCTGCACGATACTGCGCAAACTAAAAACTACATCGACTTCATTGAGGTGCCGAAAAACATTAATACATCAATTTTATATACATTTTCGTCATCCTAATCTTGTAAGTGCGCACATTTAGTTTGACATTTTAGCGAAAATATTGATAAACAATTGTGACAAATTCTCGGTATTATGCATATACATATTCTATATTGCCTATTGTTCATTTATTATTAAAATATCCAATCATAATATTCAACATCCATTATACTGGGAAGTTGATCGTGTGGACCGAAAGGGTCGAACCCACATCCCAACTAGTTTTTTTTTTTTCAATTAACATTTTTATTTTAATATCTTTAAAAATACGTGAATAATGGCAAAAAAGCGAACATGTAAGTTTAATGAAGATCTAGAAAAGGAATTTAAATTTATAAAAAATACCAAAATTGATACTGAAGTTTATTGCACTCAGTGTAATTCGACATTTTCAATTTCACACGGGGGAAAAAATGATATTTCAAGATACATTCAATTTGAAAAACATAAAAAATCAAACGAGGCTGCAGCCTGTTCTAATAGTCTTAACAAATATTTTCGCAGTACCCAATTTGGCGAAGAAGAAAGAAAACTTGCTCTTGCTGAAGCAGTATTTTGTTTTCATACAGTCGTTCACAACCAATCATTTAGATCCATGGACTGTACATCAAAATTAATTAAAGTGTTCTTTGAAAAAAAATTTAGTTGTGCAAGAACAAAAACGAAACGGAGGCAGTCATTAAAAATGTGATTAAACCATATGCATTGTCCATCCTTAAAATGAAATTAGAAACTACGAGATTTATAACAATTTACTCGGATTCTTCAAATCATAAAGATTTAAAATTATTTCCAACCCTCATTAGATATTTCGATTGCACAGGTGGAATTAAAGTTAAGGTATTAGATTTAGTTTCTCTTCCCGGAGAAACATCTGAAACAATTATTAATACAATTATTGATATATTGAGAAAAAATAATCTCACAAATAAATTAGTAGCGTACTGCGCAGACAACACAAATTCAAATTTTGGAGGTGTACATCGACGAGGAAAGAATAATGTTTTTTCTCGTTTAAAAACTGAATTAAATCGACCAATTGTTGGAGTAGGATGTGCTGCTCATATAATCCATAATGAAGTTCAAACAGCGGCAGATTTACTCCCTATAGATATTGAAGGAATAATTGTTAAAATTTACCCAGCGGGAAAAATTGGGAGCACTCCCAAAGGGAGGGAAGTTGGAGAGCTCTCAATATACTCCCAAGGGAGCATTATTGGAGATTAAGAAATTGAATAGGCCAAGCTCAAAACTTAAAATTGTATTGATGCGATGACTCACCATTATACTGAATACGTAAAATTACGGAAAATTTCATCAGATCATAAATTGCGTTTGACGGAAATACACAAATTTTGATTAGAGAGTGAAAATTGTGAAAATTAACAAAATAAAAACTAATTTGTGAATCGTTTCTAAAAGCAAACGTAAGAACCTTTCTCTCAATATTTATAAATAGTTGTAGATTGAATAGGCCGACAAGCTCCTTAGATTTAAATACTAAATTTTTTTATGGTACCTACTTTAATGTTGACCTCTACTGTAGATAATTAAAAAAGCTCTATATGCTCCTTTTTTTCTCCAACTACATACATCGTTGCAGGAGTGCTCCTATGGGAGCTCAAATGGAGTGCTATCCTAGGCGGACATCTAATGTTAAAAAATATATGGAAAGGGAGCGGAAAGGGAGCACTCCATGCTTCCATGGGAGTGCTCCTTCGTTGTCTTCAGAGCACTCCTTTTCCCACTGGGTATAGCCACTTTTATATTTATACTGTACGAGTCGAGAGCCTGAAACAATTTTGTGTTGATGCTGAAGTAGAATACAAACGATTATAAGGTATATCGAGAACAAGATGGTTAGCTTTACTTCCTGCAGTGGAAAGAGTTTTATAATTATTCAAACCATTAAAAACGAAAAATGCCCAACAATAATAGAAATTTTTTTCTTAAATGAACAATCAGAGCTGTGGCTTTACTTTATTCACAACCAATCATCAGTGTTCTACAATTCTCTTAAAAAAATTGAAGGATAAAGGCCACGGTGATCGACATTTCTGAAGAAATAGATGATTTATTATTTAAATATAAAGAACGAATTTCCTCAACTTTTATTCCGCCGACATTGAACAGTATGCTAACTGTGTTAATTGAAAATGGGAGTATACAAAAAATTTGGTTCATAAAACAAATTACAAACTTTTATAGTAACATTGTTTCGTATCTAGAATTATGGGCTAAACAATTTGAGGAAGTTAAAAATTTTAAATGGGTTAATTTAAAAAAGCCAATTCAATGGGAAGATATTGAAGCGACAGTGACCATGATGAAAAAGTATGTAAATGACAATGAAATAGAAGTTGAAAACAACTTATTTGATGAAATTTCATATTTCAAACGTTATGTAACATTAGAAAAAATTCAAAAATGGAATTCTGAATCCATGTTAACAGATTTGAAATGGGTTGAGATTTTCAATCATTTTTCTGAAAATCTCGTTCCCTTCAAGAATTTAAAAATGATTGTGGAATTTGCCCTTTGTTTACCTGGAACAAACGCCGCTACAGAGCGTGTTTTTTATATTATTAAGAACTTTTGGACATCAGAAAAATCGCAACTGCATGTAGAGACAGTTAAAGCAATGTTAATAACAAAGTGCAATTTCGAGTACAATACATGTGAAGACTTTAAAAAAGAAGTAGAACATTGTGAAGACTTCCTAAAACAAATTCACTCTGTAACTAAATATTAGTTAATAGATATATTTTGTTCATTTTTCCTATATCTAGGTTGTTCTTATCACTTTCAATTGTATGTATTTGTTATTGTAATCCTGAAATCATATTTATTGTTTGTTATAATTCTGAATTGATATTTAATTTTTGGTTGACATCCTGAATTCGTATTTATTTTTTGTTATAATCCTGAAATTCAGGACCTGAATTGATATTTATTTGTTGTTGTAAACCTATTATGTAATATTTATCATGTTTCAACAATAATAAAATAATAATAAAAGCACGTTAAAGTTGTGTTTTTTGCTCTCTGTCCCGGTTTCTGTTACGACACAAATGGTCACCCTAAATTAACTGGAATAATGGAATATCATTCCAGTGAGCTTTTGCATTTCTAGCTTCTGGCGAAAAAACAACAATTTCAGGCACGAACTGAACATGCCAGCTAGTGAAGCCACTTAGGCGAATTTAACTGAACTTTATAGAACTGAAGCCGTGGTAACGATTGAATTATAAATAAATACAAAAGAACTATTCTTTACATTACACATCACCATTGACTCAACTGCGGCTCCATTCTGAAGTTTCAATTTTCGATGGCGCGTTCGAGCAGTTCGAGTGGTATTTAGCCAATGATGTGAGTAATGTTGGCTTCCAATTTTCAATCGTAGCTTGCTTATCCATTTAGACTTCGGATTTTACGTAGCCCGAGAGGAAAATGTCTAGAGGTGCGATATCACATAATCTAGTCTAGGTGATCAATCATCCGTCCGTAAGGTGAAATTAACAGCTCGCCGAATTATTACAGCAATGAAATCATGGTTTCACGAACTCTGTGGCACGTAGCACTATCTTGTTGAGTCGTCGAGAACACGGGCTTTACTTTCAGACATCAAATAATCCTTTATGATGACGCGATAACGGGCGTCACTCATATTACGTTCCGGCCGGCCTCATTTTTTAATAAATGTGGATCGATGAATAAACCACTCCCAACCCTGGTTTTGTCTGGATGAAATGGCAACTTTTGAACTTCTTTGGGTTTCTCTTTAGCCCAAATACGGCAACTTTCCAAATTGACGTAGCCATTAGCCCAGAAATTGACACAACTGGATTATTTTTTGATGCTGTGCAGGGCTAAGTCTTTCCGTGATGAAATGACAAACAATACTAAACAAAAATACCATGACAGTTTGGCACAACTCACGCGTGATCCGTCTTAAAATCCTTGCTGAAAAAAGTACCTCTAAAATGATCTTGTTATGTCTTGTTTTCCGTATTTAAAAACTCGAAACCGGTTAAAGCCGGTTTCTTGGAAAAGTTAAAACTCGAAAATCGTTTTTTTTAAGTTGGGTTTTGTATAAACTTACATTAAGCTGTGTGAAGTCGCTCAAAATTCCATTTCCGATTTCCGACGACCATAACAATTTCAAGCACCAACTGCACATGAACTGGGCTTAAGCCGGTGAAACCACTTATGTGGATTGAACTGAACGTTAATGAACTGAGGTCGGTGAAGTCGACAACCATTGGCAACCCCCGTTTTTTTCACGGTTTATGGTTCTCTGACGAGAAATATGAAACTTTTGTTTGAACGAATTTTGATCCAAAGCTCCCTGTGGCCCCAAATGAATGATTTTTGGGGATATTTTGGTTTTTGGAGATTTTGAGGGGTGCTCGGATAGAAAATATTTTCAGACAAAATTTTATATTTCTCTTCATGAAAAAATAGGGGTTGCTATTTGAAATTTTAGAGATGATGAATGGGTGGAGGTGAGTTTTGTGTGCAAAGGATTCCACCCTATAAGTGAAGCAGCTTTTGTTCGAAACTTTTTCACGAAAAGCAACCCCTCAGTTCCGGGTATTTTTCCGCACCCTGTATAATTATAGTAAGCCTTAAAATTCTCAATTTTAATACATACGAACGGAAGCAAATATCCTTGTAAGATGCTCTAGACATGGACTATAAAATAGTATCTAAGCTGTAAGTGTTTTGATGTAAGAGACAAAAATAGATAATTCGCATTATCGACTTTGTCACCACAAACACTAACAGGCTACTCTCCGATAGGATCAAAAACTAGCGTGTTCTGGACGAGGAGTCGCTCTCTTGAATAACTTTCAAAGGGTTAATCGGGTCAACATTTTTGTAGCATTAAAGTTGTAGAGAATTTAATTGTCAACGTTTGGGGCCCTCGCATGGAGTTGTATGACCTTTAGAAACCGAGATACAAGGAAAACACGATATATGCGGCGGACATATTGTTTTGTTTTGTGATTCCGAAATTGTTTTCTTAAAATGTGTCAAGGAAGCTGTAGACCAGTTTTCAGCCGTTTTTAAAGTTTTGTCTCCTTAAAATGCTAATTTTCCCGAACTATTATTACAAATTAAACACTTCTAGTAAATGAAAGTTTTCCAAAATCAAAAAGGATCTTGAGCATTATTGTTCCTTAAAATATTTCCGCTATTTATGATCATTATCAATCAAAGCCGTTATTTTACCAGTCAGCGAACTTACTCAACGGCATACGTTAGGAATAATATGCCCTCACAAGGCTCTTACTATCAGATAATGACATACTACTAACCCCATAGGTGATTGTATAATCAAAAACTTTCCATATGTACACCCATAACTCATGCAACTACACCAAATACCATTATAAAATCAATTAAGCCCACAATACGTAACTTTTGAATTCCCGAGTTAACAATTTTCAAATCAATAAAAATAAATTTATGGCTGTCATTTTCGTCACTTTGTTCACAGGTTCATGTTGCACTGTTACAAAACATTAATCTCCGCGCTTTATTATTATTAAAATTGCAACGTCACATTAGTGGTGCCACATATTTTGATTAAGCTATCAATTGCAGCTCCTTTATTATCTTAAGTGCTGATCCACTGATGGATATCTCCTTGATTCACTCAACCCATAAGGAAGTAATTCTGTCACTCCCCGATGCATTTCGGCGAGTACCATCCAGAACCGTGGCAAACGAACCACTTAAGTTGGCGAAGCTAATTTCGCGGGTATAACAATATGCCTCTACTTGTGTCTGGGGCTTGGAGGCATGTATATTAATCCAGCACCAGGTGAAAGAGTTATGAGCAAATGAGTTCAACCGCAGCCCGCCTCGCCTCCGCACAAAGGCAATCCACAACAGCAACATCCATCCAGCAACAAAGCGGAAACTCCGACCGGGATCGTTATGAAGGTAAATCCAGTAATTACAGGTCGGAGTGAATGCGCGGCGATATCTAGTATCTAATAAGATACCAGACCGTGGCCGGATGATTTTCTGCACTCGCCAGGACTTACGTAATGGCCAATTTCGAGGAGATCTAAAGCAGATTCGATTGACAAACTTCCCGCATGCTAAATTGGTCGCCCGTGAATCGACGCTGGAGAGGCGCTGGTGGAAATGACCAAATAGGTGACGAAACCTCCTTGAGAAAGCTCCAAATAGCCCCGGCGATTAACCTGATCTGCGTTTATGGGACTATAACGGAAATTTCATATGTGCGGTGGTAAAAAGCATGCTCCGCGGCTTGTTAGTGGTTTCTTTGTTGTCACCACGGGCCCCAGTCCCCGGAGCTCTATGGTAATTGACCAAAAGAAAAAAAGGAAAGTCGCTCTTTTGGGGCCCCGCGGGGCTGACTGGCCGCGCCTACGCCGAAATGCTTTATCGGCATTTCCATACGCTTTTGGTGTTGCTAAACAATTTTGCAAAAAAAATTAGTTGAATAATGAGGGTTATAAAATTTTTGTTTTTCGCAAAGTGGTTTTCTTATCAAGTTTCGCAACAAGGTCTTTTCGCAATTGCTTCTTCGCTGCTTCATACGTAAACAGTTTTATTATAGTCGCCATTTCTAGCGCAGGCCTTAGTGATGTTTGTGTTTTTGCGAATTGTGACTTTGTTTTCAAGTGCTGAGAACATTACCTTTAGCCGAGGGTTTTTGGGGAATTTGGAAGTAAGGCGACATTCATGAAAAATGTCTATCAAGTTACACGATTCTGGTAAAGGTGAATATTCTGTAAGCATATTGCAAATTTAAAGATCATATTCAACTCGTTTGTTCAACTACAACCTCATATAGCAGCAATAGCAGCACAGTTCCAGGGACGTTGGAACAGAAAGCAAATCCAAGGCCGAGTTATAAGAATTTCTGTTCGTCGCAGTAGATGCCAAGTTTTCTTCAGTAATCGCGAATACATAAAAGTAGTGAAATATAGCTTATGATGCCCATGCCGTAAAAAGGTTACTCCAACAAACCCTCACACAAAATTCCAATAGCAGCTTCGTCTATTCCTTCCAAAGTTACATAGTCAATAAAGGCCGCAACAACTGGGAGATCCTGGTCAGAGCTGAAAGCTGTCGCGCAAAACAGAGTCCGCTGGAGGGCAACTGTTTCCGCCCTATATCTCATGATCATGATCTCATTAAAGGAGTATAAAGAAGACGACTGACTCTCTTTTCGTGTGTCTAGTCAAACATCTCCACCAAAACATTCATTCTGCATACACCGGCTTTCTTTATAAATGATCAGATACTCTCAGATACGGATTTACTTGTTTCAGGAGGCATAACACTTCAACAAGACTGTCTCCCACGAGCCCTGACGGTTGTGACTCAAATGAGCCAAAATAAAAAAATTCCGGAGATCTGGAGTGTTATCTTGCAGAACAATTGATATCAAACCCTCCGAAAATTTAGCGACCACTAAGCCTTATTTACATGTTGTGTAAATCGTACCGCCACACACTGGGAGGAATTGACGAAAATATGGACAAAATACAATATGACAATAATGATGTGTAACAAAGAGAAAAATTTACAAAATTCATTTATACCACTATCAAGTAAGTATTTTTTATATATATTTATATATTGACTTCAAAATTAAAAAATGAAATCCAGCTACTAGCCGCAACTCTGTTAGTGAACCACAGATGGAGCCACGGCTGCTATAGGTATTTCAATTTTAATAAAATGTATGTAAAAGAAATTTTTCATATTGTTAAATCTGAACGAAAATTTATGATATTAGGCTATCGACGTCACTGATCACGAATTTCATATCAAAATTTGAACGAGCGATTGATCTTCATGACGATTTTCTCTGTTTTTCAGAATCAAAAGCTGGAGGTTTATTTGCAAGGTTAATTAGATCATACTTCGGAAACGAAACCAAATAGCAGAAATCTATTCGGAATTTCAGAATATGAAATTTATTTCCAAATGGCTCTTCGATGGTACTTCAGTCATAGTATTTATAAAATGTATGGCTGTACATCACCGACGGGTAAACGCTTGTATAAAATGCGTTTAAAAAAATTCTTTTTATGGTACAATCTATATAGAGACTAGCTGCTACCATAAGCCAATAGTAGCCACTAAAAACCATAAATTGACTGGGTATTTTTAACACAGATTAAGTGCCTCAAAGAACGGGTACCTAGATCTTGAAACGGGTGCCATGGATCTAACGGTATATTGAGTATACTATATTCCTTATTGTATTTCAGTTTACCTGGTTTTTATACGGGACACTATCACTTTTACTGTCGCTGTTACTTTCTCGTATAAATGTCTACAATCCCGACTTTTTACCTTCGGAACAGTACTGGCAAGATTGCTAATTCGACAGTATTGTCTAGGAAGTAATTTGACAACTTGTGAAATCAAAACTGCAAAAAGTGATTTTGAAGTGGTACGCACATGCAAGAGATCTGCTATCAGTTCGCTTTGAAGTTCTCATTAAATGTATTATTTTATTAATTCAATTTAATAAATAAAAATTTATTTTTAGACCAAAATTCCCCTCAATCTCAAAATCAATCTTCTTTGAAAGGAGATTTTCCTAATATTTTATTTGGAGAACCAGATTTTTTTCATTGCACCATAAAGACCTTACTGCAACACCCGCAACAATGAACTGTCTGTCAGTTGATTGAACGCTAATTAGCTGGCTGACAGTATTTGACAGTTGCAACAAAACTGTTCGTCAGTAAACTGCCCCGTGTAAAGACCGTGTAAATGGAATGATTCAATTTATTGACAACTTTACATTTACGAAGCTGCCAAACAATAGGTAGAACGTGAAGCTATTGAAACTAAACTGAAGTGAAAAATCCCAAAATTACCAGTTTTTTTAGAAATTTTAGATGTTCCTTTTGGTTGAGGGTCATCCTTATCACCTAGGGGTATGAAAAAGAGTCTATGATCTATTATCAGACCTACCAAATATACATTTCATAAAATTCGGTCAACCCGTTTCGGAGGAGCTCGATAACAAACACTGTGACACGAGTTTTTTTATATATTTCGATATTTTCACACGCCCTAATGCAATTGGGTTCCTTTATAATAAATCAGACGCTTACACAAACGGACAATCGCAATCTCTTCCGGGTTAGCACAAAGAAAAACTATAAGTTAAATTGGCACAATTTAACTACTCAACAAAGAAATCATTTTGGGGGATAAGTGTGATTTTCGGTCCTCAACTCAAAACTCATCCCGTATTTGTTGACAAATACAATATAAATCAACACGCATCACATACTTCACGTACAATAAACCGACGACTGGCGAGCTCGTTCCTCTTGTGCTTCTTGTAGGATAATTCGAAAGGAGCATTCATTGTACATGCCGAAAATGTTCAAGTTCCTATAAAACAAATTCAACAATACATTTGGTGCAAATTTTGTTTGGCTCAGATTTGCCGTGGAATGCCCACGCGTACAGCTTAGTTCTTGGCCATTAAAATCTTTTGGACAAGTTTGGTCGTCGTTACGCCGTATTTGCTCCCAAATTCTACGGCTATCATATCCTCTTAAAAATCCCACCGGCCGCCGTTCGCCCGCTGTAGGCCTAATTTTTATTTTTACTCGCTACGAGTAAAATTCTTAGTCTCAATATAAATTTCAATTGTATTTAGCGTAACCCTTCAATTCACCCTTTGACCGACCTAAAAGGCGAGGTAACATATGTATATTTTCCGTTGCAAGCAGACTACAGGACAGTCATTGCAAAAGAAAGTTCGACTGAAATCTTGGCTCCACACAAAGTATTTTTTTACACCTCTACACGATAAAATCATGCATACAGCATACCCTCCTTCTTGTCACAAAGGTTTCAAATATCCAGAATAGAATCTATAGTATTGAGTCCTTTTGTTATAAATAGTATTTATCCTCGGACCACTTTCTATAACACGACGAATTATTTTATATTATATGCTTGCAATATATACCCATTGGACAATCACACCAATTGCTCATTTCATACTAACCGAATTATAGATTACACACTTTATCAGTCACACGAATTTAGTTCATTGGCAGTACTAAGTTAAATAAGTAACGGTAGGTATACAAAACTAAATTTTGTTATCTTTAGTTGTAATCAGAACAACTTTGTTCAAAATGTATACATATGTACATCCTATTTTCAACTTTCTTTTTGCAAGAATGCCTTGAACTTAGAGGACAACTTTTACAAATCAACACACTAATGTATATTTTATTGTTGGACAGTAATCTGAGATCATACGATATAAAATAGGACATACTGACAATTGATTTCAATTCCAAAAGGATAAAACGACATGTTTGTTATCTTACAACTGTGAATGTAGAAAGGAAAATTAACAATTTTGAAATAAAAATGCTTTTCTGCATAAAATCCTAGTATTTTTTCTTATTTTTAAATTGCAAATTTTTTTTTTTTTTTTTTTGTTTTTTTCAAACACCTTCAATTGCAACACCGACAAACTCCTTAGAACAAAATCCTTAAAAAGACTTGAAGCATACCTTAACTACATTAAAACTACTAAGACTTGTCGCTATATCCTCTTACCTATATAGCTACTGGTGCAAGTAAATCAGCTTGTCCTTACGGATATCCTAGTTCCGCAATGAATTTGTCAGGATATATCCAATTTGTTCCTTGAATTGAATTTCTCTCAAAGTGTAAAGTTACATAAAACCCACAAAAAAAAAAACAAAACACGCAAACCGCTTTTCAGAACGTTTTCGTTTATTTTTATTCTTCCTTTTTCACACACATTCACACTCTGCCCCTATATCTCTCTATCTTTTATCAACTCTTTGTTTTATCTGAAAACAACACCGAAACCACTAAAGTGTAATGTATCACTTAAGAAGCTTCCTCTAATGAAAAATGCTTTTAGGGTAGAAAATCAGAATTTTCTTAACTCAACAACTCTATGGTAGCACACATTCACATACACCACAAGCGAAGGCATCAGGTATACACTGATGATGCTGTACGGTAAAAAATCTTGATTTCATCACTTTAAAGGTAGTTTAAGAACAAATGCACTTAGAGAGCTGTTTGTGGAGTCATCTAGATCCGGTCGTGTACCAGCCAAAATGCGACGCGGTCCAATCCCGGAAGGATGATGGGCAAACAGAACCACAATTAAAACACAAACATCGACAAGCACTTTTAATCACATGAGAAACATCCGTAAGTACACATAGATCTCGTTAAGAAACAACCGTTATATCGATGTCAACGTAAGAATTCTCATTGCATACAGCCAATACACAATATACACAGATCCACCGATTCTGGCGGTGACCCAGACTCTTTAAACTCTCGAGGAAATCTTCAAAGATGCACTCGAGTAAAACTGAGGAAATTCACTTCGCGGGGGGCACCGGTACGCCACTGTATTCCAAAGACACTAAACCGGATGACCGAAAACTGAAAGAAAGCTGACGCAGAGCGAAAAAAATATGGATTGACAATCAAATTGAAATTCACGAATATTTGGCGACTTCTTAAGAAAACCGCGGCTGCGCACCGTTTAATCCACCCAACGGATCACTAGCGAATGTCGAGCTCCCTGTTGGGCTATCTCAGTGGAGCCGCACCAGTCACCTCCGCGGCCAATCTTTCTCAGGTGGGACTCCAGCGAGTCGTGACGATGCAGAAACTCCTTTTCTTTCGTGGTTCCGAATACGGTCTGGCTGTGCATACAAGTAAACATCTCTCTCTCGGCAGGTAAGAGAGAGTAACGGAGTTTTGCGGAGAACCACCGATTGACTTGACGAAAGGTGAACGCACCGTGGATGATAATAAATTGACGTCATTGTATGTTTGTCTTGAATTTCAATTGAATTTCGGAGTACTTTTATCGAGCTTTTTTCGGAGTGATCGAGGAAAGCTCGAGAAGCTTTACTTTAAAATTTGCAGATTTTCAGGCGAAATTTATACCCAAAATTTTTTAAAGCACGATCAATGCTTTTATAGAAGCAAATTATCATCAAGGTTTTTGATTTTTAATTTTGATTAACGCCGATAGTTTTTAATTGTATACATATAATTACTATTCAACTTTTTTAAGAGCTTTGTTTTTCTAAAGAATTTAACTAGAAAATGGAACTTTTTACACGATCGCTTACAATGTAAAATATTAGTACCTATGTCGAACACGAAACAAATGGTAGCAAGGTCAGTAGTATAGATGGGCCAGAACTATTTTCTTCTAAAGTAGTCGTAGAGAAAGAACACTTATCTATAAAAAAAAGCTCAACAACAATCTAATCAGAGACTCTTTTATTTCTAGGATTGGGTTTACACTTAAAATATGTGTTCACCACAAAATGCCCAATAGAGGAAAAATATATGTTGAAACCAATTTTGGAACAGTTAAAGGTGAAGGCGTCCTTAACAAACATACTAAAAGTATTGATGCCTGGTGGTGGATCTAGGGGAAGGGGGGTTTCTAAAAGAATCTTTTTTCAGTTTTTCATACGCTTCTTTTAGCTTCACTTGTAATTATGTAATAAATCTGGGAAGTAAAATTTGACCAGCTTCCCGGTTTCCGATTGAGCTGAAACACACATTCAGCTTGGATGACAATACATGCGCATACACGTTTAGTTTGGATGACAATGCAATCTGGCCATTTTGTAAAAAAAATCTAAATGTCGGTTCCAAAATGGTGCCCGATTTTTGCAATTGTGTTCTACGGAGCCTACGACATGAGTATCAAATGAAAGAGTACTGCAGGTAGAATACAGTAGGCTGTGTATCTAATGGGGGATGACATAACAGACTAAAAAGTAGAAAATAAAAATAAATAGAAATAGAAAAAACTTTCATTTTAAAATGTACCAAAAAGTAAAAAATAATTTTGAATGTAAAGTTTTTATTGCTGCAGCCGGATTAGAAAAATCTAAACCAGAATAGTAAAATATATAGCCCAACACTTAACCCAACAATGGATAAGTCAAGCTTATTAAGAGTCGGTGGTCGTCTACGTAACGCAGAAATTCCTGCAGATCCGAAAATTCCCAATAGAATTACCGGAGGCACGCAATTAACTCTTAATCTTATACGCAAAAAGTATTGGAGTCTAGATGGTCGAATTTGAATCCGTCACCTATTACATGGTTGTGTCACGTGCCTCCGATACAAGGCAATATGTAAAGGTCGGCCAAAAATTAGCAAGGGTTACATAAGTTATTCATAATATGTTTATCCACCAAGGCCATGCATCTTGAACTGGTTAGCGAACACTTTTCTGGCCGCATTTCGACAATTTGTTAGTCGTAGGGAATTATATAGTGATATGTATAGTGATTGAGGGACGAATTTCATCGAAGCTAACCAACAACTTATACATGTTCGTCTTACCCGGGGGCTACACGATCAATTTTTCAATTGCAATATTGCATTGCAGTACTAAAGTTGATCGTGTAGCCCCTGCTGCAATATTGCATTGCATATTACAGCAGGGGCTACACGATCAATTTTACTACTGCAATGCAGTATTGCAATTGAAAAAATTGACCGTGTAGCCCCCGGGTTAAATGCGAATATGGGCTATCACCTAACATGATCACACACTATCTACCAAGGGTTTTAGGTGGAATTTCTTACCACCTGCCGCACCTCATTTTGGAGGATTGTCGGAGGCGGATGTGAAATCAATTAAATATCACTTATTTATTTATTTAAGTAAGTCTCCAACAGACAGATGCCCGTAAAATAATTTACTATGACTATGAATATAACAAAATTAACAAAGACAAAAAAAAAACCTTAGAAAACTAATTGTTGTATTAAACACTAGGCAAAAGATGATACAATATCAATAACCAAGATTATTACCAAGAATGGACTTGAATGCATTTCTATCTAGGGTTAAATCAATTGAATCGTAAATTTTATTAAAGAGGTCAGAGCAAAACGTTACTGGTTCATGTTGGCCATAAACAGTCCTATGCTGAGAGACACACAATAGAGGTCTAGATCTTTAAACGAATAATGGAAAATGCCCTACTCATCTACGAAAATATTAGCACAATATTTCTGTTATCGCAAATTGAGGCATGTTTGAACTCTTGCTTATTGGTCCACTTAGTAACGATCCTAATGATTTGTAAGCATTACCCCCAAGGCATCTTCTAATTGGGGATGCGCTACTGACACCGCCAGAAATTTTCTCAGTCCATCCATCCAATGGCGCTACAGCCCAAATGGAGCCTTGGGCTCCTCTAGGGCATTTCTCCAAGTTTGACGGTTCCTTGCAGCAGTTCTCCAGTTCCGAATGTTGAGCATTGTCTCTGCGTCAGCCGTCATAGAGTCCATCCATCTCCTCCTAGGTCTACCTACTGGTCTATTTCCTGGAATTTCTGCCACCATAAGCCGTTTTGGAATACGGTTGTCGTCCATCCTAATTACGTGGCCGGCTAGTCTTATTCTGTTTATTTTTATAAACGTTGAGTGTTGTGGGTCGTCAAAAATTTCATACAACTCGTTGTTGTAGCTTCTTCGCCATATTCCATCCTCTCTCGTTGGCTTATTATGCATCTGAGAACTTTCCTCTCAAACCTGTTGACTCGTTCTTCTATGTCCAGGGTCATAGTCCAAGTCTCGCTGCAATAGCACATTACTACTGTTTTGTAGAGTGAGAATTTCGTTTTCGTGTGCACAAATCTTGAAAGTAGTATTTGTTTTTGGGAATAAAAGGCTCTATTAACCCGTAGTATTGATCTAGTTATTTCTTAGTTTTCATCGTTCCTTTTTGTAATTGTAGATCCAAGGTAGACTGTTTTATCGACTGCTCCTAGATTAGTCAGTAGTTAGATGGAAATGTAATTCATTCTTGGAATCTTTCTTATTCTTGTACAGAAGCTATCAAGGTTGACTCTCAACGCAAAGCTACAGTGCCACATAAGAGGGTAGACCGCATAGGGTGGAATTTTGAAACCATTACACTCACTCCGGGGAAAAAAGTAATAAGACCATGTTTGTTGGAAATTGCGTAATCTACAATTTGAAGACCCACCATTTAAAACATACCATTTAAGAGATATTTGCCATAGGAGCCTTGCGGTAAAATATTGAATATGACATGGCGCTCGTTACTTTCCTTAAATATGAAACATGATTGTTAATTAAAACATAAAAATTTCAAATACATATGTAAGTACTTCCCCACCACCAATTTCCACACCAGATGGCAACAAACAACATCCATAAAACCGCGCTTGACGAGGCTCGTCGATATGGGCTAATCTAAAACTTAAAAAATAATTAACTACAGAAATCACTTGTCCACCGGATTGACTCCTCCGTAAAATGGCCATCAGCCTGATTTGATGTCACCATGGCTTTATGTCCTTTGTAAAATTCACGAATATCCTGTGGGTCGCAACCTCAAGCGCTGTGCCATAGACGGAGAGAGTTTCTGTGCAATTCTGGCACGGTCGTGTTTGCATGCCAACTAGTGCATTTCAGTGCACAAATTTAGGCCAAATCGACTGCTGACCGCTTTTTAATCAACACCGCATGCAAATTGAGATGCGCCATGTTATTGCATTTTCCTGGAGCAAATTAAATTAATTTTACCTGCCAGAAAATGTATGTGCGATGTGCTTTATGAATAACCCCTGCGTGGATATATTGTAATAAATGCGGGATTGATTAAAGTTAAAGTTTTAATTACTTTTCTCGTTGGATTAATTTCACTGGCAAATGGAAAAGGAGCCTCGGCTTTTGTCTGGAATAAATAAAAATATTGTCAGTTAATCCAATTATCCAGTAAACGATTGCCCCGGAGACATCCTGGAGTGCTCCTGACGTTCATAAAGGGGTTGGTAGTTCTGTTGAGCTTTCCCCCCTACTGACATCGAGTTTTTATTGTCAGATTTGAATATTGGAATTTTTCACCTGTTTTTATTGATTTGAATTTTTATATATTGATAATACATATAGATGCCCTAATTTAATTCCTATGGTTCATTGCACAAAATACAACATGGTTTTTTCTAAAAACGTATTTTTTTTTAGATTCACCCTGTATGAAAAAAAAGATTTCAGATATTGCATACGTTTCTGCGAAAAATAAACATGGCAGATAACTTTTCATTGGAAGTTACCCATGAAAAGATCTATGCAAAAAGTTACGAAAACAATATTTTGATTTCTCCATATTTTTTTTAGATGGCCCATCGATTAAAAATAGGAGTATATGTTAGGAGGATGGCAAACTATATAGTCCTGGGATCACCGACTTCCAGTAAGTATTACTAAAACTTGAAAACTTGTTGGAAATTCTGTGAAAGTCCCAAATCATGCCATATACGAGGTCCCTGATAAAACTAAAAGAAGATCTTGAATATGAAAAGAAATATTGAAAACTTTTTATTTTATGAGTTTTTTTTATCTTAGTTCACAAGAAACTCAGCGCTGCTGGGCAATTTTTTTTAAGGAGTGAGAGGGCAACCCACATGGTGAACGCTGTGGCCAAGTTAAGCCTATTGTGTACGAACCCCACTAGCGGAATAGACTATCAATTTCCCGGATGAAGGAAAGAAGATCTTTGATTGAAGAACACCGGACTTGAGCAGGACTCAACAACTTTCTGATAAGAGAAGTTGTTCTAAGCCAGATCAGAGCAAGACATTCACAAAGAAGTCTCTTGACACAGTCCTAGGTTGTGGAAGTAATACCGCAGTCCTACATGTCCAGTTAGATAACCCAAAAACAGCCTAAGGTCCGCTTTGTGTTGTGATAGTGCCCCTTAAGGCAAGAGGTCTTATAAGATCTTTAGCCTGTCTAAGACCTGGGACTGGCTCCCAATAGGCTAGATTTAGTCTCTTAATCCACTCCTCTACCAGGGAGTTGGAGGTGGACCAAGAGATATCACAGAAGGGTTCTGGGTCCTGGACCAACGTCTCAAACCCCTCCCTCACGAGGCTGTCTTCAGCCTCATTGCCCTCGATACCCCAGTGTCCGGGGACCCAGCAGAGCGAGACTTCATTTCTTCTGATCAGGCTCTGGAGTACGTCAAAATACCCTGCAACTATTTTAGAAGAAAACTTCCACGTAGAGAGTGCCTTGATGGCAGCTTGGCTGTCAGAAAAGATTTTCATGTTGGCTTCAGACCTTTCTCAAGGTTGAGCCTAGCGCAGGTCGCAATTTCATGTATTTCAGTCTGGAAAACAGAGGGCCACTTACCCATTGCAATTGAGACCTTGGAGCTGGGTCCTGCGACACCAGCCCCTGTGTCATGTTCCATCTTTGGCCCGTCGGTAAAACCAGTGGAGATGTTTTGGATCCCCAGGAAGAATAAGTTGATCCCACTCAGAACGCACCGGGATAATCGCTCTGAATTTCCTTTGGAGCCGCAATTCACTGACCATATGGTCGGATACCAGGCAAATGGAAATATTTGGGATATTGTTGAGGATATCCATGTGTCCTTTGACTGCATAGGGCCAGTTGGATGAGATCTAAAGTCTCAAGGCACTTATGTCGGCCGACTCGACAACAACGAGAAGTAACCGCAAAGACGGAGAGTTTACTTCTTCGCCGCGGTAGTCTCTAGGCAGACCCCTGCCTCGACGCCCTCTGGTTTGTTGAAGCCGTAGGTGAATATTCGTAGATAAAACTTCTTCTGAACGTCTCCTTTTCTCCACTCACTTCTTGGGGCTATTTCGACACTGAAATCCTTTCTGAAAGCCATCCTAAAGGAAGCTAGTCCATTGTTGTGTCTAGTAAAGGCATGTAACGAGATCAAGCGTTTGGCGTGAAGATTGGGAGGGAGCAGGTGCAAGATCACTTCAAGAACTTTTGTGGGGTATGATCTAATGGCCCTTGTTACCCATTTTGCTGCCTTCCACTGGTCGTTTTCTTACTTTATAACATTATAGGTCCTGTTCAATGTTAGTCACGACACGACACGCAGTTGGAGATAACACGGATGTGTTGATCCACAGGACCATTTTTAACTTGAGACCTCATCTCTTGCCGAAGGTTTTCGTTACAGACGTAATCTATGCACGATTTATTTACTGTTTCCTCGATGTTCGATTCGATTTCCAGTTGAATTCTATGTCCAAAATAAGATCCAGAAGTATCACTCTGGACGATAAAGTGAGTGTATGTTCGTCCAATCTGGGCAGGATGGTCGTTATCTAGTGAATAAGATTGCCTCAGAATGCCAACCGCAATCTGCTGCCCACTTGCTAACTCTGTTCTGACACACTATCATATTTTAATAGATTTTGTTATATCTACAGTTTTTTCACATTAAATTTACACATTTGCAAATCAAATTAATCCTTTTACAAATTAATTCACCTTTTTAGAAATAAGATTCACCTTGCTGCAAATCAAGTTCACCCGTTTGAAAATTAAGTACTTCTATAATAATGTTAATGAATCCAGGTTCTTAATACTATTACTATTGTACATTTTGTTGTTAAGGAAAGACACACTGTACTTATTCTACTACCACATTCTCCAATGCTGAAGACCATCAGGGAAGACTTTTCCAAAATCAAGTTCAGTGCAAGAAATAAGTATGTATGTTAGCTGATCCTTTAAATTGGAAATGACAATTCCACACCCATTAACATTTCGTGTATGCATAAAATACAAGCGCACGTGTATTGTAATTTCCCCTTCGAAATTCGTTTACGGGCAACAACACTCCCTCCATCTGACCATAACAAAAGTGGCAGTGCGATCGTTGAATTGTGATTGGGCTTTCTCACACGGTGTCATATTCATGGCAAGTAAAACCGGTTTTATTGATGAGAGAGGGACGGGAACAGAAGAAATTTACAAATAAAACCGATTTTACTCAATACACTTATGGAATCATGTGAGCTGGCTCATTGATAAAGAAGCGGGTGATTTGAGTTTTTAAACGTACGGGTCGACACTTTTCTTTTCGAATGTACTTTCGTTGTGGGATTTGGTACCCTCACTGCCAATGGAAAAGCGATTTGAGATTCCCAATTGTTTTGGCGCACGCCATACTATTGGCTTATCTGTGCAGCAAGGCATACCGGGTTCCAGCTAGTAATATATAATATAAAAGTACTAAATTTTCAAACGGGTGAATTTGATTTGCAAATGGTTGAATTTAATGTGAAAAAACGGTATGTTAAACTATGAAAATAATATTTTTGAGGTTTTATAATATTAATGGCAACATGTAAAATTTGCGACGGTAAGCGATAAAATAAATTAGCTTTTGAGTTATTTTACTAATTTTTTTGCATAACAAATCCAAATATTCAATTTAATGTAAATCAGCAATGCTTAAATTTGTTACTTTTATTTAATAATTGAGGCTTGTGAGACCAACCATGACCTGTGATGTTAATGTGTAATGCTATAATTTAGCTCATGAATGTAATCTATATACCCAATTTCCCGCTGCAATAAAGCAAGGCATTTCTTGAAATCATTAATTAGTCCCTAACTATACACCACTGTGCATCTCCAAGTCAACATCAACACAAAACTTGCATCTCAACCCTAATTTCCAGAATCAGGGCATCAAGCGTGAATCCCCAATTAGTTAATTTAAGCTTCAAAACAAACGATGTTAATTACTGCCAGGCTTTATGCAACTCGACTCCGGCAGCTCCAAGACGCTCCATCAGAAACTGCAGCCCCAGCCTCCCCCGCCCGGAATTGAACCATTTGACAAAGTCTGTGGTTGTTATTTTTGAAGTTCGTCAGAATCCCTTTTTACAGCAGTCAATAATAGTCAAAATCCGCGTAATTCGCCGCGGAGCTAATCCCCCGCGGCCATAAAGAGTTTATCTGATGACACACGTCATCACCCCTGCCGCGGGGCGCCCATCACAAGTTATGTGGGTGATAGCCGGCTGCAAAAGAGGGTCGTAAAAATCTCTGAAATAAAAACGTCATAATCTAGGCAAATGTTGCCTAATCACTTAACACCTCCGATAACGACTGAGCACTAAGTGGCCTGTCACGACTGATAACCCGCGAACCGCTTGGAAGGAGGCAATAATTTCCATCAGAGCGCGGGCGGAATGACGGGTTTAAAGTGCAGCCAAACTTATCTGGTTCCGTGGGCAGTGATAAGGTGCAAGATTGGAGATTGACAGGTGCAGGGATTACAAGTCTGACAAGTGAACTTGGAAAATTTTGGGAATATTTTATTTCCCCGCTTTTTATTGTTGCAACAAATAAATTGGCGAAGTATTTTAAGTACTGCCATTTTACGACATATTTCGTGGCATTTCGGCGAACTTCTTTGATGCTCTATGAAAGAAATGATAAAAATTCGTTCCATGATAAATACGAAAAAATCTTGTGTTGGATCTTTTGCACAGTCTTCACTCCCTCCTCTATATTTATGGATGCCATTCCAATTTTTGTGAACGTGATATCCTTAGACAAGACCTAAAAAAAAAACTTCATAAAAATCACTACATTTCTCCTCGTCACTTTGCATCTCACATTTTTCATTACTGGAAGCAATCGATGCCATTTTTATATCTTCCATTGAAGTCTGTTTTTACTGTCAATTTTCGTGGAATTTTTATATTTTTCTACAAAGATTCTCCATTATGAAGAATAAAGACGCCATTTTCTTCGTGTATTTTTGGGGCGTGCAAAGGATTTTTATGGTGATTTTTATAAGCGTATTTAAAAGTGGTAAATTTGAAATTACAACATAATAGGGATCGGCAACGAACGGGATAACAATAGGTAAAGGAATTATTTTTGTTTTGCTCGAAGGAATATAAGAGTATTTTTAGCTAAGCAAATATATTCTTATTGTGGCACAGAGGTTTTTAGAGAAAAGAAGGAAAAAGACATTGTGCCATTCAAATTTGTTTATATTAGGTTGTAAGGTGTCACTTGGCGTAAAAACTGGCTTCGCGACTGAAATTTTAGCCTTCTTTCATATGACCAGAAACGTTTGGAAAGGGTTTTGTTTTGCAATAACAAAAACATCACTTTCATTTCTATTGGAAAGTTGATATTGCTACTTTTGGGAGCTACATAGGTTCTAGGTGGTCTGATATCAACCTTTAATCAGAACAATTTTAACCTACATATGATTTCCCTGTTTAGTTTGATTCAATATCTCCTCATTCTTTGTGAAAAAGATTCGAGTACCTATCGAAAGACAGTGACTCTGTACGTATACGAAATAATGGATTCAGGATTTTGAAAATTCCAAGCCAATAATGCCTTACGCTATGAGAGAAATCCTATCTCACGCCAAATTTACATACAGTATGTATATGTATCTGGTGAAAGTATTCGGTGGACAACTGCAGAGCCTTATAGCGCAGTGGATAGCGGTGAAAATAGTGAATTACCTCCGAATTCTTTCGCACAGCTCCGATTGATGAAATTTGGGGATTAAGCTTATCTTACTCTCCTCTTCAAAAGATACATATTATGTATGCTCTTGATTTGTGATTTTTGTGTTTAGGGTGTGAAAATTACCCCCTTTTACAAAAAGGTTAAAAACAATATATTTAAGTAATATTTCGATTAAATCATGTTTAAATATGAAAAATAAACTTTCTTTCATATACTGGAATGTAATTTATGATTAAATGCAATGTTTCAACCCTTACAAAAAAATAGTTTTTAACGATTTAAAATTTGTCAATGATGCATTTTTGATAAATTAAAATCACATCTTGGTTTAAACTATTATTTCTAATTTATTGCAACGTCTGAATCTGTAGACACTACCCCATATTACGAAATTTCCAGTATATGTATGTTTAGAATTGGGGCCCCAGATTAATATCTATCCAAAATATTTTCAGACATTTAGAGTGATTTTTGAGTGGCCCCAAAAGTAGTTTCATAGCGGGAGAGGCATATTTTGTAATTGGCGGGGTGGGAATTAAGCCCTAATTAATTAGGTGAATTAGGACTCCAGGCTAAAATTGCTTTAAATTTTTTTTGAATTATTCAGAGCGATTTTTGAGTGCTCCAATATTAATTTTAAGGCTAGGGCACATATTTTTCGTATCGCAACTTGGGGCGGGGGAAATTGGGGCTCCAAATCAAGAGTAAGGGCAATCCAATTTTACTCTTCTTGCATTCGCCCACACATGCGAACTTACAACGAAGATATCTCATCTGCACTTTTCATCGTACAGAATCGAAACAAAAACCAGAATATTCCTCAAGAAAAGCCCTTCATTTTTGTGCCTTATCATTTTTTTCATATCTCACTTAGTTTTTTAGTTATTGCGGAAAAAAGGATTTACTTTTTTCCAAAAATTTCAAATTTTTTTGTTAACGTAAATCTAACTTTTTTTTAAATATAGGCAATCCATTTCGTTCATACTTTAAGAACATATTGTTAATACCTAAAGAAAGTTAATTGTTCATGGGTATCGTTTGCCTTCAATTCTTGCGTGAACCCATTCGTTTCATTGTTATTTTTTCCGAAAAATGGAAACAACCCTTTCGTTTCGATGCTAACGAATTTTACCAAAACTCATTTTAAAGGTCCTCAAGTACTTAATAATGTATAATAAGTTTTTCTCCGAAAGTTCGTCCTTTTGTCTTTATTTAACGTCGAATGATGATGAGTTCAACTTTTAGCAGACGTGCGCGTATTTGTGGTTCCATGCTATGGTCGGCTGCTACTATTGACCCAAGGTAGGTACCTAAATAATTTCACCACTTCAAATTCGTGTTCCTCTAGCTTGATTGTGGGACCAATGTTAGGAGTTCTTGTAGACGAGGCCGCCATGTTTTTTGTTTTGCTTTCGTTAATATGCAGTCCCAGATTTCCTGCCACCCGCGCAATCTGAGTGAAAGCTTCTTGTACAGCTATTGTTGTACTTCCAATGATGTCAATGTCATCTGCATAGGCCAGTAGTTTTGTGGACTTGTGGAGGATTGTGCCCCTGCATTGATGCTGCGCCTTCAAAATTCAGTCTGACAAATATATTAACAATAATTGCAAGCCAGACAAGTTTTACTAGACAGAAGAGATCTTAAACTTTATTTAAAACAAAAATCGAGGAGGTGTTATGAAATGCATTTTTTATAAAAAAACAGAATTTATAACATAAGGTCTGTCAGAAGCTAAATAACAAAAATTGTCAGACAGACAAATTTTTTCAAAAATGGTTCATTATTTACTACAAATTGTATTAATTTCAAACAGGTGTTTTTTAAAAAAAATCAGTTTTTAACAAAATTCAAAAATTCATAAAAATAGCAATTAACATATTTTTACTAGTCTGGCGGGCGTTACATGTTTTTTACATGTTTTTCAGCCAATCTCACTTTATTGTTTTGAGGTGTTCGATGGGGCACCTTTTTTGTCATGGGAGCTTAAACTATTTCTGCAACGGAAGGTTGAAAAGGAGGCAGGCCAGACCGTCCCTTGTCGGAGTCCATTATAGATGTTGATTGGTCCGGAGAGTGTTTCGGATACCTTTACTTGGCTTGTCACAATAGTCATGGTCAACCTATACATAGTCTTTTCAGCTTGTCGGGAATTTCGAATTTTCTCATGGTTTTGTAGAGTTCTACTCTGACTATGCTATCATAGGCGGCCTTAAAGGCTATGAAGAGGTGTTGAATTGAGCTTTGAAACTCTAGACATTTTTCCATAGCTCAAATTGAAAATGTGATCATTTGTTGATTTATCTGGGCTGAAGCCACACTGGTAATGGCCTATGGTGTTTCTGGTGTATGAAGCCATTCTGTTCTGTAGGATAGTGGAGGAGATCTCTCAGTACTCAACAACGTTATACCGCGATAATTAGTGCACGTTATCATATTTCCTCTTTTATATACCGGGCATAGGATGCCTTTTCTCCAATCTTCTGGCATCACTTTCTGCTCCCATACTTGCACAATTAATTCATGAATCGCTAGATGTAATGTAGGCCCTCCATATTCAACTAGCTCCGCTGGGATACCGTTTTTTAATTTCTTCTAAGCTTGGTGGCGGCAGCATAGCATTATCATCAGAAATTGGTGGAACCTCCGAATCCTCAGTTAGCTCGCCATTTAGCAATTCAAGTGCTCTTCTCATCGCTCCAAGATGCCTTTAGGATCAGTAATCAGATTCCCTTCTTTGTCCTTGCAGTAGGTGCAGCGTAGTGTGAATTGCGTCATACTGCGGACTATTCGGCAGAACTCCCGCGCCTGGTGCGGCCGTCGCTCTTAGCTCTTTGTACTGCTCTAGTTCCCAGACGAGATTTTTGCCCAAGCTTCATTTGTTCGTCTGTCAATTCTCATTTATTCTTTTCTGAGCTCTTTATAGTTCTCTTCGCGTGTCCGAGTTCTCTAAGACTGCTGCATTGCTCGGTACGCAGCATTCTTACGTTCAATTACCAGCTTGTATTCATTATCGAACCAGTCGTTCCGATCTTTACGACTTCTGCCTAAAAAGGAATCAGCAGCACCAATGACAACACTTTTAAGGCGTGATGCGATCTTATCAATTTCCGCAGATTTGTTATTGTTTATTGATCGTATGGTACTTTGTATTTTTACCAGGACGGGTGTTTGTTTTTCGTTCCATTATCATTTAATCGGGAACCTACTGTCTGGTACCTTCGTGTATGTTTAACAACTCTCTTTTCTTAGCAAATTTGCTATCTATAACAATATTCCTTAAGTTTGATCTGCATACATTTTAGTGCATGCCACTGTTCCCTAAAATTTCCACAGTATCGCGACAGTGCATTACAAATAATTGGTTCGCTGCAATAAATCTGCCGCATTACACGGTGTTTGTCTGTCTGAAAAGTATTCATTGTTATTTTGTGAAGCATTCACTCCTAAATTCCTGAAAAAGTGAAAAGTCTCACATTAATAACAATTAAATTGAATTGTACAAACTAAAGCTGCATTTAATCTGTAGCTTCTCGATTTCCATGTCGCATTTATTAAAAAAAATACAGATTATTTAGCTAGAATTTACCACCTACTTTATAGTTATAGTGCTTCCATAAACAAATATGCAAATACATTCCCGGCAAACAAAAGAAGCTTGCGCGGTATTCTTAATCAACTAGCGCCAGTTTCTAGTGGAATGATGCCGTTCTATCACGATCAATCTTAGGTGCTCATAACCAAATCTCGTCCAGCCAGCCGCGAATAGCCGAAAGCACCGGCTACAATTAGATAATTGCGTTTTGAGACTACACAACTGCGTCATCAATTGTTGATTCGCTGGAAGCACTGGAAGCAAATGGCAGTTATCATGAAGAAGCACGCTTCCAGCCGAAACTTTCTTGCATGTTATCAGTCGCTGCTTTCAGCTACAGCCAGACAGATCGTCGCGATCGCCTAGCAAGACGATAATTCCCAAGAATCTGACTAATCGAGCCTTAGTCAGTCCTTAGATGAGGCTTAATTGGAGATTAACAAACGGACCCTCGATATACATTATATACCCCAGCGGAACATACTAATAGTGGGTGGATCATGCATAAGTGTTAAGAAGAATCCAAAAAGTGTCTTTTGTGAGTGATCCTCAAAAATTCTTGAGTGAGTGCTGCAACAATTATTGCTACTGAAGATTCGAAAGATTCTGTTCTCGGTGCAGGTTTTTAGTTTCGCTTTCTCAGTTAGCGCTTCTCGGACAACGTCTAGGTGGTTCGAATCTGGATTGCGGCGGCGGCCAATGC
The DNA here is from genome assembly GCA_949987705.1 of Thereva unica. Taxonomy (NCBI): domain Eukaryota; kingdom Metazoa; phylum Arthropoda; class Insecta; order Diptera; family Therevidae; genus Thereva; species Thereva unica. The sequence continues at coordinate 136,084,595 of OX465282.1, forward strand.
GGAGCCTCTCGTTAAGAGTGCAGTCGGCAGAGGAAGTGTTAATTGGTGGCGATCTGTGAAACATTTGTTGGTTTACTTCGTCAATATTTCAGTGTTTGCCAGTTCAATCCGTGAAGTTTCTTAATTACATAAGAGTCTGTGGCAGTGATTTATTGTGAATTGGGAACGAGTTTAGTTTACTAGTGTTTACTACAAGTTTTTTTGCTCCTAAGGAACAAACGAGGCTTTTTTCACTTCCAGCCGGAGGAGAGGTATTTACGATTGTTATAGTGTTTTTTCCTTATTTACACATTATTTCATCAATTTTGTTTCTGGCAGAGAAACGTGTTTTCAATATTTTTTCTCAATGATTAGACTTATTGTTTTTTTTTTACAGTGTTATACCGCAGATATTTGTTATGACAATGAATTGTTCTTAATCGAAAAAAGTATCAAGCAGTTGTATCACCATCTCTACCTGTTGATTGTAGTTCTCCGCGTGTTTTGAGCTATTTTCATACCCAAAAATTTTATCAATTGAATAAAAGTCTTATTTCCCACGATTTTGACAGATAGATTAGATAAGAAATAAATATTAATTTAAATTGGCTTGTTACGACATGCCAAGTAGATTATTAGCTGTCTGAAGTGTAATCTGATTGTAAACGAATTTTTCTTATTTAATCCCCTGAAAGAAGGAACTGATTTTTTAAGTGATAGAATGTGAAACTGTGAGTTTTATGGGATTAGTAAACTTAACTAGTTTTTGATCTATGTGCATGAGTATTTGTCAATATTTTGGATGCATTTTAGACCGGAAACTATCATAAGCACTTATGTGTGCTCTTGTGGTTTGATTTGTAAAGCTATACAAATTTAAAATACTTACTCTAAAGAACAAAGCCGCAGTTTTCTGAATACATGAAAATAGTCAACAAAGTTTTTTTCTATGTTTAGTTTGAATAAGTAATTTAGCAGCGCTAATTCAATCTGAAGGCTTAAGGGGACTCTTCACTGAAATGGCTAAAATCTGAACCTCTAGACCGATATAGATGAAATTTTGTGTCCGAATAGTTGTTATCGAGTAAAAAACAGAAGCATAATCAATTGTTGGAAAAAAAAAATTTAAGCAACATTTTTGTTAATAAACATCCGAGAAAAGGGGTATTTTCCGCGACCTTTTTGCACGCGAATTTTGAATCGATTTAATTTTTTTTGTGCCAAAATGTTCAGTAATTAATAATAAACATTACTGTCAGACAGAATTTTGATATCTTTTTTTGTTTATTAACAATCCACAAATATGTCGGGCGATGTCGAAAAACAGCCGAAAATCTCGATTTTTTCGGTTTTTTATTACATTTTTGTTTATAACTTTATGAATTTTCAAAATTTCAAAATTCTGTCTGACAGATTTATTCAGTTATAAATTTCGAACATTTTCCACTTTATAAAATTAAAATCGGTTGAAAATTGTGGAACGAGGAGGTCGGAGAAGATAAAAAAAATGAAAAAAAACTTTATTGAGATAAACACGTTCAAAGTTTGACGCGCACATTTTCTCCGCCGCAGTGGCTAAAACCTCAATCGCTCCACTATGTTGTTAACATTGTTATAAACATTTTTTTTAAAATGTGAAAACGCTACATAATTCAGAAAAGTCTACTCTATCAGAATATGCAATAAAAAAAATTTCGTCAAAAAATCGATTTTCAACCAAATATCGGTGAAGAGTCCCCTTAAAAATAGAAAATGTCACACCTTTGTTGTAATTCTGAATTTTACAAATATAATATTCTGAATTTAGAAAGAGGCAATTTCATTTAAATCATCCAGCTAAAATTTGTAATTTAATTTTAAACAAGATTAAAAATTAAATTCACAAGGAATGCAAACAAATCTTAATGGAAATTTGTGTGAAAATGTAGTACTTATATGTAGATTATAAAATCCAACCAAATACAGAGCAAATGGATTATAATCAAGCGGAAGGCAAGCATTGCATTAGGCTTTTCCTGACTTACATGTAAGACCAGAACTAGTCTCATTATTTCTATTCAGAGGGGAGGGTCTACCTACAGAACGTAATACCTACTCTCCTTTAACTGTTTACAAAATTCTATGAACAAATCCAAATTTCCCCTCAGCAAGTTAGCAAGGACCTTTCTCCATACGCGTTTCATGTCAAAGCAAAGCACATCTCCCACTTTCAAGTAGTCGTAACGAATCAAATAGATATTACCGTCCTTAACTAGCTTCCACCCGAAATTCTAACCGTCTCCAAGCACGTTATTCTAAGCCAATATCTTCGGATAACTTAAGGCTCTTCTATCATAACTGCAGTGGGATGAGAAGCAAACTGAAGGATCTTTTTATCGACTCCAAATCGTATGACTTCAATGTACTAAAGTTAACAGAGACTTGGTTGAAGGACACCTTCCTTACCGAGAAGATCTTGGATGGCAACTTCTCAATTCGTAGATGCGATAGAGACTATATATCAGCCGGTTTCTCAAGAAGAGGTGGTGTCCTTAAAGCTGTTAAACTACGTCCAAAGGAAATTCAAATCGAAAGCCATCTCTCGGTTCAAATATTATAGCTTTTGGGCCAGTGTTATGCAGTATCAACTGATTTTGGTTTCAATTTTATTTGAAAAACCAATGGGTGGGCCACAACGTAACAGGGAAATCATTTTTTGACGTGACAACGTCTATTAAATCGGTTTAAGATAGGACGCGCGTGTAAAAATGTCCCGCACAATGTCCCGCACACAAAAAAAAATCATATCTCCGCCCCCATACATGTTAGGGGGGTGGGTTAATGGCTCAAAATTTTCGTTAATTTATCCTCTACACGGGAAAAATACATTCATTCACCTTATTGACGTGACAACGTCTATTAAATCGGTTTAAGATAGGACGCGCGTGTGAAAATGTCCCGGACAATGTCCCGCACACAAAAAAAAATCATATCTCCGCCCCCATACATGTTAGGGGGGTGGTTAATGGCTCAAAATTTTCGTTAATTTATCCTCTACACGGGAAAAATACATTCATTCACCTTATTGACGTGACAACGTCTATTAAATCGGTTTAAGATAGGACGCGCGTGTGAAAATGTCCCGCACACAAAAAAAAATTTGCTTCGAAATATATAATTTATTAATTGAGAAAATAATACAAAACGTAATAACAGACGTTGTCACGTTCAAATTAATAGACGTTGTCACGTTAAAATACGGACGTGATACTTCACATCCAAGACCATTAATTTTTTTTTATGTTCATGTTCACTGATATTCTTCACTACACAACCACTTGCTAGAAATGACAAAACACAATGACGAATTTTCGTCATAACCATGTTGTCGTGTGTCGTGGGTATAGGTAGAACTTTTGCCTTTCTATTTCCTTGAAACCTGCGTCATCAGCGGTCCCAAAAATGTGAACCGATTGAAAAAAAAACAAACATTATCAAAGGCTGGTTGGGGGTCGGCCATTAGTTCGACTTCACCCACAGTCACGGAGGGAGAGGTATTGTACTTTTTATTAGAAATAAGACAGTACTTGGTTTTCGTGGGGTTGAATTCGACACGATTCTTGCATCCTCACTTTAGAATGAGTATAATGTCGTTATTAATAGAGTTGGACATTAGTCACGGTCATTTAGACAGGATTTGGCATGTGTCTGTCTTGTATCGAAGCCGTAAGAGCAACGCGGGGTGTCGTCGTCAGCGAAGTTGAGAAGTGGGTTGGAGGGGATTGAAAGTCATTTATAAAAATAAGAAATAGAACAGGTGATAAAATTGCCCCTGGGGAACCCCCGCAGAGATCGGGTGTGATTCGGAGGTGACTCCATGCAATACTACCTTGTTTGAACGGTCGAACAGTAAACTCTCAAACCACTTCTGTAGGAGTGAATCGACTCCAACTGGCGGCCTGCCAAACTTTATCGAGAGCCTTGGAGATATCTAGAGCAACCAGAGTAGACTCACCAGATCCATGCAAACTTCTTTGGTCTCCAGCGGATCTTTTTTGTCGGAAGCCATATTGTCTGTCGTTTATGAGTAGGTTGGATGGTAGATGATTGGAAGGTTGGTGTCACCATTTCTCGGTATGGGGGGAATATGGCCAAGTTTCCAAGAGTCTAGGTAAATGCCGGAGAAGTATGATAGAGCAAAATGTTTGCGCAGATGTTTAGCCAATGGTGAGGCGCATTTTTAAAGACGATATGTGGTATATTATCGGGTCCAGTGGATTTGTTGGCATCGATCTCCTTGCGGCGTACTACACCTCTCGAGTTCTGAAGAATACCCTGACCATTAAATGGGAGTTATTGATGCGCAAACGCAAGAACAAGACAAGACTAATCTAGTCTTGTTCTGGGTCTTGTTCTTGCACAGTTAGTCTTGTTCTTGTTCTTGCAAGCATAAATAAGTCTTGTTCTTGTTCTTGGTCTTGCTAAATGTGCAAGAACAAGACAAGACTGCAAGAACAAGACCATTTTTGCTCATCACTAATGGGAGTGCTGCTCGAGATCCGGGGGTAGCATATCAATTTCGGGTAAAGAAGAATTTGAAGCGAACAGAGAAACTAATAAATCGTCCTTGAATTTGCTGTCTGTTATCACCTTCTCATTGTGAATAAAGGATGTGGTTGAAGTTGTAGGGAAATTCTTCTTGATAAGATCTTACCAAGGACCAAAAGTTTTTGCTACCAGAGGTTGTATTAAGGAGTTTACTGCTCAATTTGTTGTCAAATAAAGTTTTGACTTTCCTGATAGTGGCTTCACAGGAATTTCTTAGTTGAAACTCTACTCGAGAAACTCAGAAGGCGGCTTCTTTAGGTTTGATTGCTTTCATACACTCCCAATTAAACCATCTGGTCAGCATAGGCTTCACAGCTTTGGTAGAATAGGGAAGGAAAAAATGAATTCCTGCATGTATGATCCTGGTGATACGAACAGCGGCATACTTGATGTTTCTGTTTTAGAAACCCAAATCCCAGTCAGTGGATCGGAAAAAACGGAAAGTGTAACATGCACGAATAGTAAACCAGAATAGGAATCACCCTAGCCAAAAAGTGACCTTGAATAACTTTCAAAGGGTTAGGTTTTCGAAAAAGTGATATGAGGGCAATAACGTTTCTTATTGACTGATCAAAATTTGTTTTCGAAAAATCCGAGATACAAGGAATACGCAATATCTCCGGTGGGTTTTTTTTTTTTTTTTTTATTCCGGTTCTTAAAATGTCCGAAGGAAGCTGTGGACCAATCTCCAGCCATATTGTGGTTTTGTGTCCTTTCGTGTGTTTTTTTTTTTTTTGCTAATTCCCCCGGGCTAAAACGCTTCCTCTTTGCGTACCACTTCCCTGAGAAGCTGCATATGATGTCTCATTAACCTTAAAATTAAACGTTTTTTGAGGTTCTTGGTTCAAAAAATTAACAATCTGATGGTTAAAACCATAATTCGGTGTTTGGATTTCAGATAATTGTAGGATAAGTTTGAATAGTTCAGGGGTAAAATTAGCTATATAGCTTTTTGAAATATATGTTTTTATTCTATTTATAATTTTTAAAAAAAAGTCAAACAGAACGAATTTTTAACTTTGAATTTTTTTAAAACTATGCTTCCCCCAACAAAAACTCAAACTTTTCCCTTGCGTTAGGTGACACTATTTGTCAGATAACCATGCAAATGTAACAACTATAATTGCCCTGCTGAACAGACCGGAACCTCTGTACACTCTACATTTTCATGTAATTAACAAAAATCACTATAGACACCTTTTATACACTCCGTTGGAATAGAATCGTTGGCGGTATAGAGCACGTTCTGGGCGTTGAAATAAAAATAAATGATCGCATAGATTCGAACAACAAAGCCGGCAAAAATATTTTTTCTAAAGTTAAATGACAAAAGTATAATAACAAATTACAGTAGAGAGTGCCATCAATTACGTGGGAGTCAATTAACTAGAATGTTAGCAATCCGGAATAAATTTTCGGAAGTATAATAAACATGGTTTGTTTGCAGCTTGGAAAAAAGAACATTGCGTAGTAAAATAGTGTTGTTTTATGCTGATTTGTTAACTAAAGTATGCATAGCTCCCTCAAATTATGAAACAAATTGTTTTCCAAAAGATTTGAATAAGAATACACTAAGAACGTTCTACTCTATTGACTTCATTTGTTAATCGCAAATGAATATTTATCACAAGCCGCGAAATTATAATAAAACATAACAAACATCTTTGTGAAAATACAGTCAGCCATAAAAACTATGCAACCAACAGCAATTAACCATGTTTTATATACTCTTTTTATTTGATTTATTTTTTTTGCTAAAAGCAGGGCAAAAATACATAAATTTTGATTAATCTTCAATCAGGCAGATTTTTTATGAGGCTTCCTTCTAACTACTGCGAATCAAAACAAAATTTCAACAATTACTTACCTGTCACCTGTTCATACATAAAAAACATTTATTTCCAAAAGCGAAACAGGCCTATTTTAGAGGCTTTTATTATCGGGTAAAAACTGAATGCTATTTTACATAATCAAAGCTTTCCGTAAACATTTTACTTTGAAGGTAACCGACCGACTGTACAGGTGTTCCAATTTTGAAGTAAGACAACAACAATTGTAGATATTAATGATTGTAGGTCATCCAAATTCTCGGTTTGGATGCACTAAAAATAGTTTTTGATAATAAAATAATTTGGTTTCCAATGTAGTTAATGCCATCAAGTATGATTATGAAAATATGGCGATAGTTCCCAGGATTTCCGCGTTCACTGCAACCTATAAGGTTTATTGTATGGCGTTGTCGAAAACTATTCCCAGATCTGATTGAGGCTTCTTGAATTCAGCTTATATGATCCTTGGAATAAAGTTCTTTGTTTACATATATCGATGTTGGTGTTTAACTATCCGCCTCTCCTAATAAAATATGGTGATAGTGCTTCGATGTTTCAAGAGTTTTTTGACAGAAGCCAATGCATACTACTTAATTTTTCGGGTTATTGAAGCCTTGACGTTGCCGATCTCATTTAACGTAGCCCCATACGTTAATCCAATATTGAGAGACCAGCTCCCATTTCTCAAGAGGCAATTTTAGGTGCTATGTTGACGCCGGTTCTAGACCAATAAATAGTCCATGTCTTAATGTCCCTCATGGCCCAGTATTCATTTCAGAATAACAAAGTTGGTCCAAGCGATGACTTTGGGCACATTAGTACAATCTCAGACAATTTTTGATTCTTTCTTAAAGCAATTAGTGTCATTAGAAGGCCTGACTGCCTGAATGCCTAATGATAATAGAGCCAGTTATATCTCTGGAGGTATAGTTTAGGTTAGTTTTAAATGGCTGCTCCCCCACTAGGGATTCGTCATTCTAGTGTTGGGAGAAATTTCAGAACATTTCAAGCCATTTGGAACATTTAATAATGCGACAGAGGTCAGGAACACCAGTGTTTTGTAGATGTAGATCACTCAATCCATCAAGGAAAGGTGAGTCAAGGAAGGTTCTCCTTTCTTCGGGAGGGCCACGGAGCATAATTATTTTAGGGGCGGCGGAGTTGAGTCATATACATAGTTTTAAATTCTTCAGCTATGGGGTAATGCCCGATTAGCATTTTGGGAAGGAGTGCAGATGGGTCACTATGAGCCTCATGTGCACCCCGTGTGGATTGCCCTATAATGCCCACACAAAGGACCTAACGCATTGCCTCATTCGCGCTTCGTCATAAGGAATGCCCAATTTGGCCTCCTTAAGGAAAAAACATTGCTCCTCGATTTCGAGTGGAAAAGGAAGGCCAACAAATTTGAGAATTTCGACGTGCTGATGTCGAAAAATTTATATATTTTAACGCAAGTGTCATTTTACCAATGCGGTCTCCCAACTGAGTACTAATTACTTCTAATGCTGCTTAACCTCTGTCTTCGAACCAGAACCGGTCTATTGAGTATGCTCAATGATACCCTTCACGGTCACCAACACCCAACATAATTGCCTGACATATGTAACACTGCAACTACAAAAACTAAAGCTTTGTATGAGTTAAACTATAGCTTTTACTCTTTTTAAGCAAGCTTTTTCCTTCAACTGGGCGCACTGAGGTTTGTTTATTCTTAGTTGAATATGTGGAAATTGTATGCGAATTGAAGTTTTTTAAAATTCAATTCGCCAATTTGCTCAAAGAAGACGTCAGTTCCAGAACAAATAAAGCATGAAGCGCATATGCATGCCTGTTCCGCATATGGAGCTCAGTCTAGATCTCAACTAACACCAAATTGCCGCTGTTCAACTCTAACGTTAAAGCAGTACTTTTGTACGGTTGCGAAACATGGAAAGTCACCAAATTGATCACAGGGCGCCTACAAGTCTTCACCAATAGATGCTTGCGTCGTATCCTGAAAATTCGCTGGCAAGATAGAATTTCAAATGAAGAGCTATGGCGCCGTGCTGGCCAAGAAATGATAGGCGACCAAATCAGGCGAAGAAAATGGAATTGGATTGGCCATACCTTGCGACGCGAAAACGAAAATCTAGCCAAACAGGCCCTTGACTGGAATCCGCAAGGATCCCATCGAGTCGGAAGAGCTAGAACAACATGGAGGAGAACCATATTAGCAGAGGCCGTAATAACTGGGGGATCCTGGTTGGAGCTGAGAGTTGTCACACAAAACAGAGTTCGCTCGCTCCCATGAGGGGTTAAGGAGCGTAATAAGAACGTGATCAATTACTGAGTTTCCATGCAAAGCTTAACCTGGGTTAACTCAGAGTAAGCGTCCACGGAAACGCGGGTTGAGTAAAATTTAGTTAAATACAAGAAAACTCCACGAAACCCGTCGGATTAACCCGGATTTTGCATGTGTATTTATTTAAGTTGATGTTAAAGTTGAAGTTTAACAGAACAGAACCGTCGTGAAAACAGCATCGAGTTAACTTGAGGAGAAAAGCATTCTGTAAACTCAACGAATACTCTTCCCCGGTTCATTGAGACACAGTAAATGACAGGTTATTCCACGCCTCGAGCGGCTAATTTTATTGTATGTCAGACGAACTACTGAGTCTGTGAAACAAAGTATTTAGGCCAATTCTAAACTACGCTGGAATTGATTCCGCTGGAATTCTTTTACATCGGTAGCATATACTGGGATTTGCAGCTAATCCGTTACGATTACCCCCTACGATTTTTTGTTCGTCTATTCAAAATCTATCCACAGCCGGCCGCTTTGTTAGTCTCAGCAATACACCCAGTATACGACTGTGTATTTGCTGCATTTACTAAATTTTTTAGAGTTTGAGTACATTTTCAATTCCGTCTCTTGTTCACTAGCTAAGTAAAGTTTCCGTTCACTTTCCGACTGCTCTTAAACATTGAAAAAATTAGTAAATTTTCAGTCTGCTTTCAGTCTTATAATTTCACTCGGAATACGTTTTCATTATGTGAGCTTGCCGGATAGTTAGTACTCGCCCAGTATACTCTCACTTAGCTTCAGGACCCATTAGCTGTTGGTTTTATTTTGTCTGCGAAGTGTCTTAAATTTTGCAAACGACGAAATTGCTCTTGAAGTTTCATTAGATTTATATTAATCTCGTTAACAACAAATATTTCTAATATTGTCATTGGAGTATGCAAATAATTACGGCGGCCAGAAAAATTGATTTTGAAATTTGAGCTTACTACCGTTTCCGGTTGTATTCCCTTCAAATATTTAAAAATGATTGCACTGCATTTCCTTGTTAGTAATAGATAACAAATTTCAATGAAAAGCATTCTTCTATAAATAATCGTGCGTGAATATTTGCATATACATAATTGGCATTATCTTAATTTTATGTATTCTAAAGCGAATATTTACAATTCGAAATTTAACAAAGAACATCGCAGCATAATTTTTCGTGTTATTTTAGATTCCAGATAATCGAAATTTCAGGGCATTAACTTTTTGCGAAAAAATCACCGAACAAAAGGAATTTTTTAAAAGTTTTATCTTCGAAAACAAGTTGCCGTCTTAGAACTCGATTGTTGTTGTTGTTGAATTCAAAATAAATACAAAAATAAAATCTACAGAGATTCCGAGTAAAGAGTTAAGCCTGGAACTGAGATTTAACGACAGTAAACAGCATTCCCAGATAAAGGCGCCTGAACAACACTCCACCATGAGTTAGTTAGCAATCTTATCTTGGTAATCTCGGCCAGAGTCAGGGAATTGAGCTTCTTGCTAATATTTATATGCTATGTATTAGCCACTGTCTTCTAAGTTCATTTAATATTTGCTTAGTCACTTCGTGGTTAATTATCAGATGACCTTAGACAAAAAAGAATTGTGAAGACTTCACACAAAGACAACTGCCGGCCGGATCGAGTTTGTAGTCTCGGAGTGTGATTTTAAGAATTTTCCAATTAAGATCAAATAGGTAGGCCGTAATTAGCGCGAAAGATTTCGTCACTGTTATATGGAGTGACTGCCAGTGAGTCAATTGGATTAATTCCGCCTCGGGATCAAAAGAGTTAGTCGGCATTTGGCGGCGACGGGGCTGCGGGACGGGCGATCTGCTCCTCTCTATCTTGATTAATAACTTTCCAAGGAATACTATGTACATTTTGCATGCATTTCCCGGGGGGTGATTTCTTAGAAAACATATTGCAAATGGCGTTCAGGCTAAGAGTGTCACGAGCCCTGGATTAGTTTATTATGCAAATTTTCCAATTAAGAGTTCATTGCTTCAATCAAAATCTCAGCCAGCAGTGGAGGTCAGAGTAAGGTTCACCCGCACTTGCGCTCGGAAGTAATGTTCCTCGGCACCAGTGACGGTGGGTGTATAAATTTCGTTAATAAATTGTTTCTCTTTAAAGAATTTATAAATTTCTTTTTCCTTTAAATTATTCACCCCCTGAATAATATTATCTTACCCAGCTGCTATTTTATATCCATACAAAAAATCTAAACATAATATTTCAGCAACCCCCCACCTGGCAGAAATTCTCCGTGCTAATACTTCGATGAAACTGAAATATTTTTTATTAATCTTAAAGTTGCAATTTGATAAGCAATGCAGACGATAAGGAGTAAAAAATGAAATTACAAAATGCGAAAAAAACTAACTGATTAAATTGAATTGATATTGTCCGAAGTCAATGCACGTCCAGCGGTACGAGTTATACATACTTGCGATAATATCTTAAAGATGATTCCCAAGAAATTAAAAGTGGTTTTTAATTTTAAAATGAAATTATTTCTGCTTGCACATTCTGGGGGTTTTTCAACTTCTATTTTTTATTTGTGGTCTTCAAATAATTGCTAATAAAAGGTAGTTTATCTGTAAATGGAATTACTCAAGATTGTCAATTCTTTTTTTTTAATTTTAAATGAATAATTACAACGAATATGAACTGAAAAAAACTACTTATAGACCAAGAAATAGAAACGAGTTTTGCAAACGATCTGTAACCCTTTCAATTTTGTTTTCAATACGTAAAAAGGAGCCATTTTCGACAATGGTGGATACTATCCTTGGTGCAGGGACTGGGGGCAGTGCCAGCTGATCGTATTCGGTCCGGATGGGTAGTCTGACAAACTGACTACCATTCGAAATTATTACTAGACAAAACCCTTTCTTAGAAGGTAGATCACTTCATGGTGAGTCGGAAGATGGGCCCGCGGTGTGTAGAACAACATGTGTAGTTCCGTAGAAATCTATTATGGGTCCCATCCTGTGGATCACAATGTACAATGCTACGCCTCCCAAAAAGGAGCAGTTTCGATCCGGTTCGCGGATGACATCGGGGTAGTGCCCATAGGAAGACGCCTTTATGATGCTGTAAACATGCTAAAGGCGATGGCGAAACGATTTTTGCCGAAAAGGCGAAAGTACCGATGAAATAAATTCGTTGTGTATACACACTAAGAGCGACGGCGGCAAAGAAAATAACTCCGATAGCCAATTATGATAGATGCGCATCCCGGAACACACGGAAACAGCAACACAATCCCATGCTATAGCACCCATGCAAGTTGGACAGGCAACGGCTACGAAATAGAAAGTAGATTGATTCGGTCGGCATGTATTCTATTCACTTTTGACAGAGCGACAAAGCGATTTGTCGGTTGCCCGTTGTTTATAGCATGAGATCGAATTGAGCCTACACAATTCTATGTACACCCTCCTTCGTTGAACGCTTGATGTAACCGAGACTCAAATTACGAGTGTCCTACGTCAAGCGCCCCAAGCGTATTTGGACACGTTCGGGCTTTTGTCGATGCGCCTCAATCGTTGGAAGCCAAGCCAACATTCGAATAAAACTTTGTGAGCAGAAAACTGAAGCTTTGCTGATCAGCAAACTGAGAAAACGAGTGTCCGTAAGGTTCTATGTAGGTAAGGGAATAGATCCGCTATTTGTGCAGCATATCCAAGAATGCTTCCCAACGTGGGCCCCTAGAGCGAACGAGTGTGTTTAGCTCAATCTTAACAGTTTAGCGTTTAACAGGACGGCTAACAGCAGAAAATGGATGACCATAGACAGGCTAAGCGCCCTTCGTTGGTGGCACAGGTTTTAGGAGGAATGATCCCACTGGCGAAAGAAGGAATGCTTCTCTGTGATCTAGAATTAGTTACAGCGAAGCCAAATACAGTGCGGTAGCGATGCAAGTCCATAACAGAATGGAAAGGGAAGTAGGACGAGTCTGTTAAGGGTTTGTGGACCCACAAATTCATCCCAAACATGGATGAGATGAGTTACGAGGGAGCGTTTTGAAGGGATTTGAGATAGGAAACGCCTTCATCATTTCGGGCACGATGATACCGCTGTACCCGGTATGTCCAGGTATCCAGGTTCAAGAGCACGTCTTCTTTTTATATGTGATACTCTGCGAATATAAGACTAAACTACAGCCAATAGCTGAGGCGCCACTATCACCGAAAAACATCCTAGGAGACATGATCAGAAAATATGATGGTCGGGAAAATGGACGGTAATCAGAAAGCCGGGAAGTTGGGACTGGAATAAGCGGAAAGAAAGAGAGAAAGCCAAAGAAACCCCAAGAATATTAGCAGCTAGATAAAAGCTAATAAAAGGACCGGTGGAGAGAACAGTTGCGCGAGGCCAGGACCGGATCCCGGTCGTAGAGCCGTTAAAGAAGAAGAAGAAGATAAAAGCTGTGTCAAAACTCTATGCTAAAAAAGCGGAGAGAGTAAAAGACCAGGAGGGGTTTTAGTGGTTTTTAGTCCAACACAACCAGCATATAGGAGCCTGTAGCTCCTTTGTTTCCAACTAAGGAAAATAAAAAAATTTTGATTAAACTCGAGGAGTTTTAATAAAACAACATTGAATAAATCGAAAGTTCGAAGTTAAATCGGACTACTTACTCTCAAATTCCAGGTGGGTATTTTACCGGGTGGGTACTGCTACCCCCCCATACTCACATTATCCGCCAGGGGTGAAAGCGAAAATCTGCCCGTGATATGTAACCTTTCAACTTTTTCTAGCATGTAATCTAGATCACCTAGGAAATCAAAATCCAAGTAGTCGGATAACTACGTCTTGCCAAAGGGCTGTAAACAGAGTGATATATCGATGATAATAATCGATATTTTACAAGCTTTCTGTGGGGATTAATCATGCGATGGATTTTTCCACCACTTTCAGATATCTGCCGATGTTCAAATTTGGCACACACCTTTGGTTCTGAAGACAATACAATACAGTACAGTGGCGGTTCTTCTTTGGAAGCAAAGGAAGCACTGCTTCCCTTGACAAAATAGACAACTTCCTAAGAAAAAAAAATTTAAATATATCAAGATTAATCACAAGAAAAATCTTAATATATTTCCTCCTCTGGAAACACTAAAGCTGGAGATATTACAGCTTCCCCATGTTGTGTTAGGCCATGGTCATGATATGAGCGGCGAGTGCCTCTCTCAATTTTTCTGCCGCTCTTATCGTGCCCGAGGCCTTACACAACATAAGCTGTAATATCTCCAGCTTATTTGGCCCAGAAAATCGACGTGAAGACTCCAACACATTCACTTTAATTGAACCCACACTTACGCAAAGGTTTACGTTAATACAGTGCCCTCAGAAGCTGAGCTAAACGCAGCTTCTTCGGAACCAAACAGGCGGAATTGAGAAGTCGAAGAAAGAGAAATTTTCTGTATCCACCAAATTCTCTTTGTTTTTTGGTTTCGTTTTCTGGTAATCAGTTCTCTTAAAATATGAAATTTCGTTTTGTATATTTGAGTGAATTAAGAAAAGATTGAGGATAAGTGAAGTTTCTCTTTTTTTTGCTTATTCTAATGGGGTGGCGGGTGGTGTGCATTGAAATAACCTGATAGAGGTTCCGCCAAAAGAGTTGATGCGGAGAAAGTCGCGTTTCCATGCGCAGTAGAATCCCCGCATGCCGTTCCCGTCCCTTAGCCTAGTCGCAACAAATTTCGAAGGGGAAATTTGAAAATACATAAGCGCATTTCTTATCAATATGTGCGCAATTTTTATTTGTGTGCAGCTTTAATTTCCCCAGCTGCGCGCTCCGGCATCAACTCTTTTGGCGGAACCTCTGAATGAAAAATGCGCCATTCTTTTAATTAACTTTTTCATTAAAATTGAAATTTCACGCTTTCTTTAAAATATTTTTTTATTTTTTACTTTTCAGTACATTTTTTAGTTAATTAAAAGAATTTTTTTAAAAAAATTTTTTTAACCATTTATTTTATTTTCTACTTTTTAGTTTATTATATGTATTCCGCCATTTTATGATGGCAATTCTATTAGATTTAAAATTACGTCACACAGTTTACTGTATTCATTTGATACCCATGTCGTGGGCTCGGTGGAACATAATTGCAAAAACGGCCGCCATCTCGGAACCGTCTTCTTGATTTTTTACAAAAAGGTCAGATTGCATTTAGTACTTATACAAGATGAGTTGAACTCAAGTTGAACCCAAGTCTAACTACATGTAAACGGGAGTCGAGTTGGGTTAAGGTTGACTGAACTCGACTCAGCTCTGCTACCTGGGTTTAGTTGAAATTATGCATACGGACATGAGTTCAGTATTTGAGTAGTTGAATTTAGTTGACAGCAGCATCTCTGTGTTTGTTTGTGATTTTTTGTAACGTGTATTGCTTCTTTATTATCAACTCACCCTTAACTCAACTATTCATCTCATCATTCATACACATTAACCACCCGAACTACGAGTGTGTGCAAAATTGGAAGTTGATCGGTTATATTTTCTACTTTTTAGTCTATTATAAGCTTTCCGCAATTTAGTGTTGGCCGCCATTTTGAATTTGGAATGACGCCACATAGCTTATTGTGTTCTACCTGTCATATCCTTTCATTTGATACCCATGTCAGAGGGCCGCGCAGCACAATTTCAAAAATCGGGCGCCATTTTGGAACCGCCATCTTGATATTTTTACAAAATGGCCAGATTGCATTGTCATCCAAACTAAACGTGTATGCAAAATTTCAGCTCTATCCGAAACCGGGAAGTGGGTCTAATTTAACTTCCAAGAATTGACGACAAACAGTGTAAGTGTTGGCCGCCATTTTGAATTTGGAATGACGCCACATAGCTTATTGTGTTCTACCTGTCATATCCTTTCATTTGATACCCATGTCAGAGGGCCGCGGAGCACAATTTCAAAAATCGGGCGCCATTTTGGAACCGCCATCTTGATATTTTTACAAAATGGCCAGATTGCATTGTCATCCAAACTAAACGTGTATGCAAAATTTCAGCTCTATCCGAAACCGGGAAGTGGGTCTAATTTAACTTCCAAGATTTGACGACAAACAGTGTAAGTGTTGGCCGCCATTTTGAATTTGGAATGACGCCACATAGCTTATTGTGTTCTACCTGTCATATCCTTTCATTTGATACCCATGTCAGAGGGCCGCGGAGCACAATTTCAAAAATCGGGCGCCATTTTGGAACCGCCATCTTGATATTTTTACAAAATGGCCAGATTGCATTGTCATCCAAACTAAACGTGTATACAAAATTTCAGCTCTATCCGAAACCGGGAAGTGGGTCAAATTTAACTTCCAAGATTTGACGACACACAGTGTAAACTAATTTCAAGAATTTAAAAAGGCGCAAAACGCCCACTAGCAGCGAAACTATTTTGAAAATATTAACCAAAAAATTCGATTTTTTCACTTTTTGAAGTTTAAACAATTTTCATATTCATCATTATAAAATAATACTACATTTTAAAAGAGAAAAAACCCCATACGATGCTACGCACAATAATTAAAGGGCAATTAATTTTCAAAATTGAAGTCAATTTTTGGGATTTGTATAAGATATTTTGACCCAAAATTCTAACCATTTAGAGTTTATATAGTAGTGGAGTGAAAAACCCGAAGTTATAAGCAAAAAACTAAAATTTATGTGTGAACAGATAAAAATTTCAAATTGTAACCCAAGCCAATTTCATAACGAACAGCCTCTTTTTTTGCTGTTTTTCAGACCGAGATAAACGCATCTAATATTTAAATAGAACGACCAAAATGATAAAATTTTCACAAAATGGCCGATAACTTACGGGATTGGTTGCTAGAGCTAGAAAATGGCCATTTCGTATAGTATTCGATGTAACTAACATGTTCCAAACAAAATTTTTTAGACAGCAAACAATTCTTTATGTTTTGCTTATCTGACCCCACTATATGTTATTTTTCAGTTTTTTAATTAAAGGGTTCGATACTTTTACTTTTATCGTTCGCCTTGCGCATTGCTTCCCTTATCCTGAATCTTACGAACCGCCACTGATACAGTATATTGAGTTTTATGGTACATCCAATATGGCGGCCACCGTAAAATAGTGGAGGACCCTTTTCTTTTGTACGCCCCTGCCATGGGTATCAAATGAAAGAGAATGACGAGTAGAATACAGTAAGCTACGAGAAGACATTTTAAATCCAATATGTACCACAAAATGGCTGCATCAACATCCCACGCTGAAATAATTGCAGATCATATCGGTTCAAATCGGATCAAATTGCTTCAAATCGGATCAAATCGGATAGTAGTGAAAACTGTCAAGCAAGGCCGTACCCAGGAAAAAATTTCGGGGGGGGGGTTAAAACACCGGGGGGTCTGGGATGTATGGAATACCCCCTAGTAAGGCGGTGGTCCAGGAAAATTGACAAAATTTAAGTGTAAAATGACGCATTTTTAGGACGAGTTTAACTCTTAATTAACCAGAGTTTAGAGGCAAAAAAACTATGGTTTGACTCGAGAATTTTGACTAAAAAATTTATTTATTTATTTATTTATTCGCCAAACAAGGCACACTTAAACTAGGTATAATACTTAGATTAAAACATAATGTACAGTCTTCTATAATATAATATAATATTACTACAACTACTGATAGCTACTAAAAACCTACTATTGTCAAGGGGGTTGTGTTAGTAGGGATCTGAGTATTTTTTTATAGGATGCCTTGTTGAGTGAAGGGGAGAAAGAGGAGCTATGGCTATTAAAAACCATACATCAGTTGACGGGCTCGTTCCTTGCGTAATCGGTGCGGTGTGGATATTCCCTAAGTAGTTTAGTGTGTCGTGTGTGTCGAACTACATCATTGAATTTGATTCTGTCCGTCAGAAACTGCACTTTAAGCTTTCCACTTAGGACGTCAAAGGCAACGCAAGATATGAGCAGTTTCCTCCTGCTAAACCACGGCATAAGATCAAGCACTTTGAGCCTGTCCAACTAGTGCAGCAGGGTTTGGTAGTCATGGGGGTTGTGTAGATGTCTCAGGGCAAAAAGAAGAAATCTCTTTTGAATGAATTCGATCCTCCTGCTGCTCACTTGGAATATAGGATCCCAGATAGGACACGCATATTTCAGGATACGGCGGACTAAAGAACAGAAGAGTGTTTTGTGACCCATACATTACCAAATTCTTTGGCTCTCCTCTTAATGAAACCAAGAAGTTTGTTGGCTCTTGCAGTTATATTATCGTAGTGCAGGTTGAAATTGAGTTTTTTGTCTAGGACGACGCCTAGATCTAGGATATGATCAACCTGATTCAACATTATGCCATTGAGATAATAGTTATGGTTCTATGTGTTTTTTAAGCGGGAGAAAGTAATTGCATGATATTTGCTGGTGTTAAGTTGCAGTTTGTTCATGGTGCACCAGTCGTGTAGGGCATTGAGCTTTGTCTGCAAGAAGGAAGCATCAGTTTGGGTCTCAATGACACTATAAATTTTGAGATCATCAGCGTAAAAGAGATGTGGAATATTTGCTAATTTATCGGAAAGATCGGAGATGAAAATATTGAAGAGAAAGGGGCCGAGATGACTACCCTGAAGAACGCCAGAGGTTACTTCGATCTCATTAGATAAAAATCCTTGGAATCTGATAACCTGTGTTTTTCCGTTCAGATATGATTTTAACCATTCCAGGGCAGAACCTGATATACCAAACTTTAATAGTTTTGCGATTAGGATGTCGTGGTCCACTCGATCGAAGGCCTTGCTGAAATCAGTGTACACAGCATCCAATTGATGGCCGCTCTCCATACCGCATAGCAATTCGGAAATAAGAACCATAAGGTTAGAAGTTGTTGAACGTCCTTTCCGAAACCCATGTTGTTGTTCGTTTAGGTATGGATCGATAAGAGGAGCAATCCTGTCATAAACAAGTTTTTCAAAAAGCTTAGGACTTGATGATAAAATGGCAATGCCCCTATAGTTGTCTACCGAGTGCTTGACACCGGATTTATAGATTGGCGTTAGGTAGGATTTCTTCCACAGCTTGGGAAACTTTCCTAACGATAAAGATTTGTTGAAGATGAGATAAAGAGGAAATGCGATGTGTTGTGAGCAGCACTGCAGGGAAATAGAAGGGAGATTGTCGGGACCATTACCTTTTTTGATATCAAGATTTTTCAAGAATGTTAACGTAATCAAAGAATTTTTTAGGATCACTTATGATACTATCACCAACAAAATTAATATATGCAGAGTAGGCCTCGCGAGACCTGTTGGCCAGGCCAGTTGCCAGTTCAATTCATAAACACCATTAATTAATTAAATTATGAAATACTTTACTTACAGATAGCAAAATATCAAGAAAATATCATTCTCTTTAATTCAGGAAAACTTGTGTTTGAATATACTTATTTCTGGAAAATTTCGGGGGGGGTTTCAACCCCTCTGACCCCCCCTCTGGGTACGGCCTTGTGTCAAGGTGCTCAATATGTCTAGAAGCCAACTCTTGGAACAACGTTATTGTCACAGGTTCGTTATTCTGCATGTTCTTACTTGTAGGATGCTGGAAGATGCCCTTCTGTCTATAAGAATATGGTCTATTTGGTTGCAGTATCTTTCGCTGGAAGATTGGCATGTGTATATGTGTGAATATCTTTTCTTGGGAAATATGTTGGGCTGATGATCATATTTTTGTTGATTGCAAAATCGATAACACGTTGTCCGTTATCGTTTGATGTTTCGTAGAGACTTTCCTTTCCAATGGTCGATCTATGCCAGCCCTATCTTCCGATTTTGACGTTGAGGTCTTCTATCTTTATGAAGGAGCCGTATCATATGCCTGTTCAAGCTTATAATAGAAAGTGTCCTTTGTTGTGTCCACTTTCTTCTCCGTCTCCGCCTGTGCTTTTATGATCGAAATGGTGAAGAATTTCGTTCGGAGTCGTATTAAACATATTCGTTCACTGATTGGCTCTATGACATTATCTATGATTGGCTTGAGTATTACGAAGCCTACTGCTAGATGATCTTCCCTATCGCAGCTGTAGTATATCCTGTAGCTACTAAGGTCCATTGCCCCATCTCCTATCCATCTTATATTTTGCTACGCGAGTAGTTTTACTTACTTCGTCTAATAGTGACTTAACTGCTGCAGTTCTGTACTTACTTCGCATGTTCCATGTTCCGAAAATCTCTTCCAGGAGTTGTTGCCGTAGTCGTTGCCATTTCTCCCGTCCGTTCCTAGGCTTTGCTTCGGGTTTCTTAACTGATGTGTTTTTACAGGGTCAGCTAGTTAGCCCAGCACCCAAACCCACTACCAGGAGGACCCGATCCTTGAATTATACCCCATATGATAGGGTGACCTAACTATACCCCTGGGCACTGGGTTCGTCCGTCGTCGGTTGGTTATCCAGGAGGCAACAGCGAGGAGGTGACGGTACGATTAAGCACCCCGAAAGAGACATTAACAGTACATAGCGAAAATGTTCAAGTCCCCATAAAACAAATTCAACAAATGTATTGTGTGCAGATTCCTGTTTGGCTCAAATTTGCCGTGGATTGCCCGCATGTACAGCTTAGTTCCTGGCTATTTAAATCTTTTGGTCAAGTTTGGCCGTCGTGGGACCGTATATGCCAAGCGGCCGCTGTTCACCCGCTGTAAGCCCGTTTCTTATTTTTACTCGGGCTCGTTTCTCCCATTATCGGCTCTTTAAATTTTGCCTTGCATTCAAGGACTACGTCCATTATGGAAATAATAAAAATACACAACTACATGTTTTAGTCTTACATTTATAGGAATGTACCTAAAAAATTCAACCTTTAACATGAAAGGACCTTCACCTAATTAAAAAACTAGAGGTTATAGCCTCAACACAAGAATCCAAGCATACCCAACACTATGGCCACAGTTAACAAAAATACTGCGAATTTCTCGTGCTAATTTCACCTTAAATAGAATATTTGTTTAAAGTCACTCAACGACCATCATTCGGTGGCGTCACGTGAATAGATCAAAAGCAAAGGCGCCCTTGAGAGATTCCCATCTAATTACGAATGTCACCCGAGTGTAAAATTCATCACCAGACATGCTAATGAACTCTAATGAAAATTTGTCCACGAGATTTGACATTTATTAATAATTTTGTAATCTGTTGTGACTTTTTATGAACTTCCCACTCTGCTCTGAAATGCATCTCCATCTATCGTGCCGCCCCGAGTTCTCCGCCACTGGCCGGTAACAATTGAATTCATCACGTCGCCATCTGTGTAAGTTCAAGCAGACAATTTACCGCCATTTAGGTTTAATATTGTTATTATATTAACTGGGGAGGATGATGCGAATGATGAACATTATCCGAGCTAGAGCTCATTCCACAATCAGACATCAGACGCAACCTTGACTTGTGTCCAGCAACTTCACTTCAGTAAGCCGCTCTCTAGCCGGACTAGTACTGCACTATTATAATTTCGTTCGTTCTATTACATTCAGAATTCACCGCCGTCCACTCTGAAACGTAACGTGTTAAGTTTTCTAAATTTTTGTGCGAAAATCCGTAACGTTAACGTTTTTGTGTTTTTTTTTTTTTTGTTTTTATTTGGGTTATGCATATTTAAATCTCGAATTTATTAGGCACCAGGTTTTTGTCGTTTGTGTTTGTGTTGTGTGTGTATGAGAGTGCCTATACTCACGTGGATTTAATTAGGTAGCAAAAATTCGGTTAATTACGCGGGTGGCGTATACCTTTTCCCAGGGAGGAAACAGTCGAGTATCTAACATAATTTCACCAGTTACTATATATACCTATATACTGGGTGGTGCGTGCGACTTTGTTTACGGTTTTTGTGACAAACCTCCTCTTCCAAAAAGTGGCTCCAAGTCACGCGAAACTTTTTAGTTTCGCAAATATTCAACATTTTTCGCTCCTGCAGTTGGTTAAACGGAAGTTATACGAGCGGTTGTGGCTCCTAACTCTTAACTGAATGAAAAGGGCAACAACAGCAGCAACAAAAATTCGATATTCAACCCGTTTTTACCTGAATTTAAAATCAATATCCTCTGATGACGCAACCAGAAATGGATTAAGTGAATTCGGCATTTTTTTATACTGCAATTATCAGCTAGTAGTGTAAGCCAGTGAAATGGTCTTAAAGTGAATAAAGAAATATCTAGATATATTATGTGTATATGAAAAAAAAAGATCTAAGAAAAGTGCCTTGGTGATTTCTAAGAGAATAAGTGGCTTGTCCAGTGAATAAGTGCTTGTGTGGTGAATGATTGCAAGATTAACGACGCATTCTTCTGGGTAGTTGGTAGTAGTTAAACATCCTCAAACTTAATAAAACGACATCAAGACCCCTCCTGCAGCCAACAACATCATCATCATCATCATCAGTAAGAAGTGGAAATTGAAGATTCTTTCTGTCCCATTGGATGAGAAAGTCGTCATCCACCGAGATTCCATCACCATTTTGTGTCGTCGACAAGTGTGTGCACTGTGCATTCGCATTCATCGTGCTTAAACTAATCAATCTTCCCTCTGTTCGCGGCAGTTCGCCTACGGCCAGTACTCGATGACCGCTTTAATGTAACTACGGGCTCTCGGGTTCAAATTGGCTTGTTGTTTACCACTTCCGGCGCTGGTGGAGACTCTACAGTACGTACCGTACAATCGACCTGCCCCCACCCTTGTGATTAATAAATAATATCGAGAAACTCAATCCATATAGTACTATATAGGGTTAATCTCAACCCTGTGCCATTATTATACACTCTATAGACGTCAAAAACGCGTTCTAGGTGAATTCGGATAGCTCTCAAACTACATTTGAGATGCATTTAGGGGAAACTTTTCTCATCTAATTGCAAGTTTGACGGATTACGGAACTTTCAGGAAAGGTGACGGCAGAAGCGAAGCAATCATCAGTCACCGTCAGCGAAGCGACATTTATTCTACTTTAACCCCCGGAAGGCACGGTAAGTTTCTTTGATGGAGTTTCACACAGTTAAGTCCCTACCAAACAGTAACTGTCACAGGTTGTCTCGATACTTTTTGAACTCGACTCTCCTCTACCCAAACCCCAACCCAAAATACCCACCCCCAACCGTTTACAATGGAGGTGCAGCTGTATTTGTAGTCGTAGTCGTCGTCGTCGTCGTCGTGTTTGCCTGCCCGTGTAGAGCCCGTCATCATTTAATGAATAATTCAGAAGTTTGTTGCCTCTGTGCCATGGGAGGTTTTGTTCCTTTGCCAAGGTATCGATTTATTCTAATCTTCTCATTGCCTGTTACAAGTTTGACTGTTGTTCACCTCCGTGGTACTTTGGCACCACTTAAAAGTCGGCCACGAAAACTGATGATAGATTTATGTATATAACTCCAGCCGAACCACCCACCCATTCCCTGCCTCACCCACCCACTAACCCACCCTGTCAAGGCCGTCAGGTGGAGTTTCATCAGTTTATTTTGCGTCTAAAAACTTATTATTTTTTTGCTACCCCAAAAACGAAATTTAATGCGACCCACTAACCTGCTTACCGCGAAACTTTTTAAATTTTACTAATATATTTCCGTTGTTACTACGTATTTCAACCCCTTCGGGACCCCGCTCACTGCCCATTCAAATTTCCGGTTAGATTTATCTTCACCAATAACAACCAACCGTTTTTCGATGTAAATATTTCCTCCTCAACTATAGGCTTTCCACCCGGATTTTTCTTCATTTCCCGAGCAGAACATCCAAAAATTGATTTTAGGTTGAGTAAACAAAATTGTTTCGAATTTCTGATAATTGAAAAGTTTTATTGCTGCCGAGAATAAACAATGTTCGGTGATTTTTGAATCAATTATTTCGCAGGGAGGGATTCTATTTAGGACGGATTTAAATACATTAATGAATGAAGGCAATAATGGTAGTTCAGTTCGGTAGTAGAAATCCTTGTTTTGTAGAATATTTAATCGGAATTTTTTATTCTTATCGAACGAAGAAATATACTAGAAGATGGAATTTGTGAAGAAAGTTTTTTTAATCAATGATGATCCTGGAGATAATTTATGCGCTTATAAGATTAGTTGTATCGGATTTTTGATCTAGTTGGAATCTTTTATTAACACATCTACGATTGCCTAGATTTATCGATTTGTAAACGTGGAAATTCATTGTCCTCGGTTATTAATAAAATTAAATTTCTGATCGAGTTTTTTTGTTTAATCAACAATTTAGTAAAGGACAATGCTTATTAGCTAAGTTTCGAGTGTACTAAACACCCGCTTTGTGTTCATGTGTTTTATTTTCTTTACACCAATACATATAATGTATTTTTCAAAAAAAAATCGTTGAAAGTAATAACAAATGTGATTAAAAGTGATGAGTGACAAATTTATACCAAAGGATGAACCAGTTGATGATGAACGTTTAGTCGACAATTTGTCCGACATTTCTAACAGCACACGACAAAATGTACAGACAAAATTCTTTAGAAGTCTATAACGACTCAAGTCTGTACGAAGAAAAGTCTGTCGGCGCAGGGAGACCATTAAGGCCGCTTTTCACCCGGATTCAGATTAGCGATATAAAAAGGCCCTTAAGTTGGAAAGAGAAACACTTGGGCTTATGATGCGAGTATTCGTTTCTCAGTAGACCTGGTTTAAAATAATTAAGTGGTCCTTTTCTATTAGTACGCACGCGCCCTCAGCTAGCTCGCATAGCGAATAAATAGGCGTGCCACAATTGTTAGCAAGCTCCCGTCGTTCTCGGGCTTTAAAAAATTGTATAGAATGAAAGAAAGGGGTAATTATTTAGGTGACCATAAAGCGAGGTTTCTACTAAGCTGGCTATCAGCACTGATTCTATCTTGCGCTGGCTCCCACGATATAACCTGCATAGTGGTCAGCCATACCAGGTGCTGGCTCAATCAGCTCGAGGATAACCAAAAGTTACCAATTTCCAAATGGCTGCCGGGTGCTGGTACAACCCATCAGTAGTACAATCATCGGTGGTGTCCAACTAAGAGGAAACCCCGGTTAAAGGGATAGAACGTTTCTCGTTACTTTTGAAGTAAAACTTCTTTAGGCGCG
This sequence comes from Thereva unica, assembly GCA_949987705.1. NCBI lineage: Eukaryota > Metazoa > Arthropoda > Insecta > Diptera > Therevidae > Thereva > Thereva unica. The sequence goes on from OX465282.1 coordinate 136,109,387, forward strand.
CCTTGGCCTAAAAAATAGAAGGGAATTGGTTTCATTCGCATCACCCTCTCACACATTGAAAAATCGTCAGATTTTTCGGTAGGCTGTGAAATGGGAAGGACGGGGCACAAGAGGCGACGAAACTGGAGTGTGTGTGTGTGTGCGCAGCAGTCCACTCTGCCTTAAGACCTCAAATTGCATGTGCATCTAAGTGCGGATGCACAACCAAAACTATAGATTGTGAGCTGGTTGGCGGATTAAAACTCGTTGCGGGCATGGGTTTGATAAAAATCTGGATGTACATCCAATTTGACCGTATATAGGGTCTTTTACTGCATAGATTTTCGAGCTTATGTTTGCAACGTTGTCGCCCAGACTGTGCTTTATCTCATTATACAAATACTAATTCACCATTAGAGGTGAATAATTTCAGATTTTTATTGTAGGGTGGGTTTTATTGTAGGGGGGCGAACGGCTAACAAAGATCTCGGAAAGTGGTGACACCCGATTTGTCACTTCTATTAAAATCCGAAGAGATCCACTGCAACCAAACACCAAGCAAACCTGTTAGCAAGTCCTTATCCCACCTCCCCGCGGTGCCCCCTGGGGTACTTCTTCGGAAGGAGCTAACGGGAGAGGGGCGAATGGCGAGCTCTCTGCGCCACAAAACAGAGCTTTTAAGTCGGTTGGGCTGAGGGTTAGCAACCCGCTCCCATAAAAAAACACTATTGCTACGAATCGGCAAACAGTGCCTCGGAACCGGATGGACAACACGACGACGACCTTTGCTTTTCGAACAAGGACACGAATCGGATCATGGAATGTGAGAACAATGCTTGCTGAGGGACGGCTGGATGAAGTCCTCAACGAGATGAATCGATATAAAATCAAGATCATGGGACTGAGCGAGACCAGATGGCCCGAAGCGGGGGAACATATCTGCCCAAATGGCGAGTCCTTCTTATATTCTGGGAGAAATGAAACTGAAAGCCGTAGGAGTGGTGTTGGCGTAATACTCACCAAAGAAGCCAGGGCTAGCCTCATTAGCTGGTCACCAGTTTCTGAGAGGATTATTACCGTGCGCCTACGTACCAGGCTAAGAAGTACTACGGTAGTTCAATGCTATGCTCCAACCGAAGACGAAGAAGATGACATCAAAGACGAGTTCTACATGAGACTGAATGAGGTTTTTCGCTCTATTCCAAGGGGAGACATCATTGTATTAATGGGTGACTTAAATGCACAAATCGGTCACGACAACACCGGTCTTGAACAAACAATTGGAAAACAAGGCCTAAGCCAAGTTACCAATAACAATGGTGAGCTTTTCGTTGACTTTTGTTCTTCCCATCAACTTATGGTAGGTGGAACTTACTTTTGTCACAAGAAGATACACAAAGAGACCTGGGTATCGCCCGATGGTAGAACGAGAAATCAGATAGATCATGTGGCCGTCAGCCGCAGATGGAGAACCATTCTGGAAGATGTCAGGAGCTTCAGGGGAGCGGACACTGGAAGCGACCACCATTTGGTAGTAGCAACTATTCGCCTTAGAATCGCTGCAATCAGAAACTTTCAACGTGAATCTATAAACCGTAGACGGTTTAACGTTGACCTCTTGCGGGAGAGCGCTAAAAAGCGAGAATTTGCTGGAAACCTGCAGCAAATATTAAACCAGCAAACCGTTTCTGACGACACAAATATTGAAGACCTGTGGAGTACAACAAAGGGCGCTATATTGACGGCTGCGGAAACGAGTATCGGTTATGTCCAGAGAAACATGCAACATTGGATCTCGGACAGCACCTGGCAAAAAATAGAACGCAGGAGGGCCCTCAAAAATAACATAAACTCTACAAGCGACCCGGATAGACGTCACCAACTTGAACGGGAATACTCCCAATTACATCGGGAGGTTAAGAAAAGTGTCCGACGTGATAAAAGGCAGCAGATAAATGAGCTCGCAGAAAAAGCGGAAAACGCGGCAAACACAGGCAACAGTAAAGTGCTGTACCAAATTACTAAACAGCTCTCGGGAAAGCACTCTACTAAAAAGCATGCCGTTAAGAGTGCGGATGGAAGGCTGCTGTGCAGCGACGAGGAGCAGCTCCAAAGATGGAGAGATTATTTCTTCGCCGCCCTGAATGGCTCACTCACACAGGAACCTCAGGAAAATAGCAACAATGCACAGCCGATAAGAATCAACACCCGGGCCCCATCCAAGACGGAAATAGTAACCGCAATTCATGCGATGGCCAATGGTAAAGCAGCTGGAAAAGATGGCATCCCGCCAGAATTGTTGAAAGCCGACTCAAGCCTCATAGCAGATGCGCTTCAGCCAATCCTCGAATTAGCATGGAACACCTGTACCTTTCCGGAGGATTGGACGGAAGGTATCATAGTCAAAATACCCAAAAAGGGGGATCTAACAATATGCGACAACTGGAGAGGCATCTGTCTATTATCTACTGTGGGTAAAATTTTGTCCCACACTATACTATCAAGAATAAGAGAGGCAGTAGATCAAACGCTTAGAAGGCAGCAGGCCGGATTCAGGAAGGCCGTTCATGTATAGATCACATCAACACCTTAAGAATAATAGTGGAACAGTCTACTGAATTCCGATCCCCCCTTTACCTTGCTTTCGTAGATTATGAGAAAGCGTTTGACTCGGTTAATAGGAGCTTTATATGGCAGGCATTACGGCGACGTGGACTGCCGGATAAGATAATAGAATTGATAAAAGCCCTATACAACAATTCCAAATGCAGAGTTCTCCATAACGGAAAGTTATCCGACAGCTTTGAGGTGAGTTCAGGAGTACGACAAGGATGCTTACTATCCCCATTACTATTTCTTATAGTAATAAATGACATTCTTGTTGGCGCTCTAGATAGTAGAACAGGCGGCATACAGTGGGGTTTGCTAGATCGCCTTAAGGACCTCGACTACGCAGATGATATCTGTTTGCTGGCCCACAGACATCAGGAGCTAAAAAACATGTTAAACAATTTGGCAACAGAAAGTAGTCTAGCAGGTTTAAGGCTGAATCCGAATAAAACCAAAGAAATGCGGATAAATGCAAACACACTCGAACGAACTGCGCTGAATAACCGTGACGTGGAACTGGTAGATAAATTCTGCTACCTCGGTAGTATTATTACCGAAAATGGCGGTGCAGAAGAAGATGTCAGTTCCAGAATAAATAAAGCACGAAGCGCATATGCATGCTTGTTCCGCATATGGAGATCAACGGAGATCTCAACCAACACCAAATTGCGGCTGTTCAACTCCAACGTTAAGGCAGTTCTTTTATACGGTTGCGAAACATGGAAAGTCACCCAATTCATCACAGGGCGCCTACAAGTCTTCATAAACAGATGCCTACGTCGTATCCTAAAAATCCGCTGGCAAGATAGAATTTCAAATGAAGAGCTATGGCGCCGTGCCGGCCAAGAAAGGATAGAGGACCAAATCAGGCGAAGGAAATGGAATTGGGTTGGCCACACCTTGCGACGCGATAACGAAAATCAAGCCAAACAGGCCCTTGACTGGAACCCGCAAGGATCCCGTCGAGTTGGAAGACCTAGAACAACGTGGAGGAGAACCCTACTAGCAGAGGCCGCAACTACTGGGAGATCCTGGTCAGAGCTAAGAGCTGTCGCGCAAAACAGAGTCCGCTGGAGGGCAACTGTTTCCGCCCTATGTCCCACGAGGGATTAAGGGGCACATAGATAGATAGATAGGGTGCTTATAACATCAATTAAATAGGTGTGGTGTTTTTCTTTTAAATTGGCACCCACCTCGCCTTTGGGGATATGTACTGGACCCCCCCCCCCCCCCAACGAGAATTACCCTATAATTGTCAACAGTATAAAACTTCTTTCCTGAGACTCAAAAAAAATGTAGGAATTCTAAAATTGCAAATTTGTTTTTAACTTACAACAAATCGACGAATCGTTTATGTCAAAATATAACACTTTTATGAAAATCGCTCACTTGCAGTTTTTTGGGTCACTGATTACTTTCCGCAATCCTAAAATATGGGTGTCACCCTTAAAAATGCATAAACTCCCTTTTTTAAGGGCTTCGAGATAATTTCAATTATAATCAAAAAAAAAACCAAATGAAATACACTTTTTGTGGTTGATTTATAACATATCAAGCCAAATTTTAAGTTAAGGGGTAATGCTATAATGGGTTAAAATCACCCCTACATCGATTGAAAATACAAAAAATTGTAAAAAAAATTCTAACTTTATGCTTCAAACTCGATTGAATGCGTATTATCAGCCAAAAATAAAATATTTTCAACCCTTAAGGGAGTAAAACTACCCCTAGATTTGAAAAAAGGTTGAAATTTTTGCATTTTATTTTGCTTCCTTTAAAAGTGGCCCTCTAAAAAATGGTTTAGGATGATGAAAACGGGGAATTTGCTCGGTGGTCATAAAAGGTTGCTAAAGATTACTCAGCAGACCGGCTCTCCTTCGATTGCGTAGGTAAAGTAGCATTGGACGTTGTTAGTACTCAGTTGGGGGACTGCTTGGTAAAACAACACTCAAGTTTGGAAGGGTCTATGCCGCTGCGGATGCCTTTATAACGGTTCACGCCTGTAGCAGGCGAATTTTAAGTTTTTCGTGCATGTGGCGGGAGCGTGTATAACCGTGTGGCATGCGCATTTGTTCGCTATACGTGCTAGATGCAGCAAGAAAGAAAATTAACCAACTAAATTGACTAAACATCAACTAAACGACTATAATAACATCATTTTAGACCGGGTTTCTCTATACCGTGGAGTGATATGGATATCCTGACCTCATTCATTCTATCACCTTATGGCCAATGTGCACCCTTGTCACAATAAGACGTAACACCTCCTTACCTTGATTACCTTGGTTTTCGCGTGAAATCCGCGACTTAATAACTCAGCGCAGCGTGAGCTCATGTACAGACGTTATTGTGGGACTAAGATACTTAGTTACAGTAATGACTACAAACTGCTCTGCAACCTTATCAACAGTAAGGTCCAGTCTGCAAAACGTGATCATTATACCCGCAGGCTTGATCCCACTTCAAATTCTAAGAAACTCTGGTCTAGCCTTCGTTCGTGGGCATCCATACTCCTGTTGTCCTGTTGTCATCCCGTTTAATGTTGATGTAAACCTCCTCCATGCGACTTTTATTCAATCTACATCTGAGCCTGCTTCCTTTTTTGTACTTCCTCCCTTGACTTACTAGTTCTACTGGTTTTCATTATCGTCGCTTGTCTTGAACCTTCTTCATCATTAGTAGTAAGCTTAGTGCAGGAGATCGCATAGGTTTGTGGTTATGAGGGTTCTGGATTGTTGAAGGAGGTGGCGATGAACCCTAACTCTTGTGTGTAGCAGGAATTCGGGAATTTTATGAACGAGTTCCTAGTTTATAGAGTGCGCAAAAAGTGGCGCTGTAGGCAGAGTGCTTGAGACTATCGAGATAATATAGTGTTGCGGTAAGAAGATTTCCGTAGAGGCAGAAGATGGTTTGTTTCTTTAGTCGCTGTGATAGGTAGGAGAAGTGGAGTTACAAGAGTCACAAATTTCACAAGATGTGATGTAAAGTTAGGCAGTCGGTAGCAATGTCGTTTACCGATTTTCTCTGGGCACGGGCTGCACCCAGTTGTATAATGCCTTACCCTGATATGTGTCAGGCTTTGTCAGGCCTGCGTCCTGGAACCCGGGTAGCCTCAGGGCACGGGCTGCACCCAGTTGTATAATGCCTTACCCTGATATGTGTCAGGCTTTGTCAGGCCTGCGTCCTGGAACCCGGGTAGCCTCAGTTGTCAAAAAATTTACAAATTTCATCAAACAAAAGCAGACAATATCTGGCTTATGAAAAAGAGCCCATAATAACACCAAACCTAATACTAATAAATTTGATAGATCGTTGCAAGTAGTTACACCTTGAATACAATGTGCTACCAGACACAATCTATTTTCCACATGAGAGACCGTGCTTCCGTTTTCACAAAACTTTTGAAATGACAAAAATGAATACATAAAAAATAAATTGTTCTTTTGTAAAAATCCCAAGTTTAACGATCATATAACCACGGCTAATAAAACCAAAAAGATCGAAATAAAACGTGCAATAAGTAATTAAAACTAAAAAAATTATTGTCACTTAACACGGAAAAAATTAAACGAAATTACTTTCCGAACCACCGAATATTATTGGTAAAATAAATAAACTTTTATAAATATTATTGACACCTCAACGTGAATATTCACAGCCACCATGAATCACTATAAATTGTAATCTTATTAAGCCCTACAACCCATAAAATATTCCACTATTTTTATTATGCTATTTAAAAGTCATCGTTATTTTGCATTTTATGGAGCGTCATTTAAGCGGTTTTGTCCATATTGCTTTGACGAGCCAAAAGTAATCAATCACAACATGAATTTAAGGTAAATGGATAAATATTTTTAATGTGTTTGGTGTGGTAGATTTATTAAATAAATTTTGACTCAAAGAATTTTTAACGAAATAAAAATAACACGGATTAATTACTAATTAACTACGATAGGATTTTTGTCATGATTATGAAACATAAAGCTGGTAATGTTTGGTACAGGTATGACTAGGTCTTTAGAGGGGCTGAAATACGATACTCTCATGGTCTTACATAATAAACTAAAACTAATTACGTCTGTAAACTGCACTTAATTCTGCTATTTACAAGAAAAAAGTCTCTATTACAATCCTATGCATAGTTACAGTCGTTGAAGCCATTTAAAAGTTCCTCAAGAACCACCAAGAAGTTTCTATTACTGGTTTATGCATAGTTATAATCCTTGAAGCACCTTGAAGAGATTTACAAAATGTCCTTGGCAACTTTGAGCATTCCCACTACTTTCTCATATCTTCAAAGTAATTTAATACTTGGAACAAGCCATTACCTCATTTAAGTCGTCCGTATTACGCCATTAAATATACCCCGAAAGGAATTTCCTTTACTTTAACCGTTGTTAACAAGGACTCCAAGAATTATGAGCGAAATTGCTCCTCGGGCGGAAATTAAATGTCTGTTTACAGCAACAAAACAAAACTTTCATCAAAGCTGTAAAAAACCACCATTGCCGCCACCGCCGCCCCGGTGACCCCGTGACCCGCCGCGACCCTCCCCGGCCGCCCTGCGCAGCCCATCATCCCGGGCATCCCTTGCCCATTTCGCCGGCTCAGCCTCAGATCAGCCATTCTAAGCCGGCTGTTGTTTGTTCGCCGTAATTACTTGCGAACGATAATCAAAGCTGGATGGCGGATGCTGGGTGCCTTCTGAGGCCGGGGGAGGCCCGGCACCGCTCCGCCGGCTTAGAGGGCAAACAATTAGTGCCATTACCATAGCCGCACAAAAAGCCCCGAATTTCCATAACAATAAGTCGCTTTGCTGCATAAGCCCCAGATGCCGGGGCTGATGCTGGAATGCGAATCGGGCAATTTGCATGCCGGAATCAGTGCCACGTAAACGAGGCGAATCAATCCTGCCGGTGGAGATCGGAACTCGGCATGGATGACTCCAGCTAGACTTCACTTGTCAGCCATAATTAGCAGCTGCACTAATTTAGTCAAGCATGCTTGATGGAGCTGGAAGCTCTTAATCATCACTTTACGTAATTCGGACACGGATATCAGCCTTTGAACACTTTGATTTTTTTCGCTCATATCTCACACAGAAAACACCTGCAAAATTGAAGCTGATAGAACTAAGTCGGACTTGGACAAGGCTTCAACTCAGCGCCGTAGCGAGGGTCTCGGGGGCCCTTGTGCAAGATTTCGTAAGGGGCCCTTGAAAATGAATTTCTAAAAAAAATGTGATTTCGAAGCCTTTTCGAAGTCCATTAAAAAAAGGGTTCAAAGGTCGTGAGAAATTGAAAACAGCATTATACTTTGGTTTAAACAATTTCTTTATTTCTCATATGTGTGCACTAGGGTTGCCAATTTTTTGAGTAGCCCGACGAGGACACTTCGAAAAAAGTACAAAAAAACGCTGTTACTATTACTACAATATTAGCTTTGTTCCCGTACTTTTCCTGCAAAAATTTGTTGGGCAAAAACTTAGTTGAATGGTGGGGATAATTTTGTTAAAAATTCAGAAAGAAACGACTTTTGGTCAATTTCTTGCAAATAAAGAAGAAGATAACATAAATGTCGATTGTCTATGTGTATGCCGCTTTTTAAGATACCCACACACATACAAAAAATTGTCAATTGTCAACTTGCAAGAAATCGCCGGACCGAAAACCTCCGGCTAATTCCTGCAGGAGGGGAAATGAAAATTTCCCCGCTTTTTCTTGCATGAGAAAGTAAATAAACACAAATAGGGAAAATTTTTGTCCCGCGGGATCCCACATTCGAGTTCTGGAACAAAGCTATTAATTTTTTGACGTGACGTCTTATAAATCGATGAGTATAGGAAGTCATTAGCGCAAATAATCACGCCACGCGCGACTATCCCCACCACTACTTAGCGAGGGGAACGGGACGGGACATTTTGCGCTAATGACTTCCTATACTCATCGATTTATAAGACGTTGTCACGTCAAAAAAACAATTAACAAAAGAAAAAGTACACCATATACTTTTTCGTCTGAAATCCTTTTGAGCCATTTCTTTGTATTCAGCCAATCGCTATTAAATTTTGTAGCTCTCTTTGGTTTCTTTGGTGGTGTGTTTTCTATTTTCTTAAAAGATTGCTACAAATATAAATTAAAATTTTTATGAAGTTCATTATATAGCATTTAATTTGAACATTACCTGCTCGTTAAAAGTCAATTTCGCGTTTACATTTTTGTACCGCTGGTTACTGAAAAATGAATTTACTTCTTGTTTCAGTTAGAAGTTCTGTAGTTCTCTGTTTTAAATATGGATTAGATAAATACTTTTTGAAGTAGTAGAAGGAGACAAATTATTTATAGCGCTATTTTTCTTTGTAACATTTGAATTTTAATTTAATTTTGTTAAAGAAGTTGAAATTTCACAAATAATATAAATTTTTATGAAGTCACGAGGATTGTCAAAGCACGACGAGGACTGAGGACAAAATTCATGAAAAGAGGACAATCCTCGTCAAAAGAGGATGTTTGGCAACCCTAGTGTGCACATACTATTACACTATATTCTGTATTAGGTAGATATTTTTACAGCCAAATATTCTAGACTGCACGTAATTATTTGTAACTTACAAGTAACGAAATCACAGAAACATCACTCATGAAAATATACTGTTCTTGCACATTAGGTGTCTCCTCAGTCTCTTGCGTTTACTTATTTCTCTAAAATGACTTTTTTCTCGATTTCATGGCGGCGAAATCATCAATAATTTTCGTGACTCTTCGTATCTACTCTTTTTCGTACTCTTTCATTCTCGATCGACAGAACAGCTAGCCCATTTAATCTTTCCAGCCCCATTGAACTCCTCAAATAATCTTAATGAGCTTTAATTTTGAGAATGATCGTTCAGCAGACGCTACAGTCACTGGGACAGTAAGGTACATTATACAAGCAGTATAAATATCCGAAAAAGTTGACATCAACGAACTGTTCGAACGTTATCGAAGATCTTTTCTAGCTCATACTTTAAAACGAATCCTAAAAAAAAAATCTTCGGGGGCCCCTCAAGGCCGGGGCCCTGGTGCGCCGCACCGCCTGCACATGCCTAGTTACGGCGCTGCTTCAACTCAATTAGATTCATTCTAGCCAATTCCGAAGTTGTTAAAAGCCGATTAGAGATTTTTCGGCATTTTGATACTTTAGGAAAGACCACCATAATTGCATTGTCTACCTCGAGGGGAATCTTCATTACCACTTTACGTCTGACTAGGTGTTCCAGTGTTTTTTTACCTTTCGCAATTAAATTCCCAAAAATAACAATGACGCTATAAACAATTTGGGTGATTATTAAATCATTAGTTTAGTTAAAGTCTATAAATAAAATCGTGTTTTTATCTTTTGAAAATTATGAACTACTAGCTGAACGCAACAGTTGGCCACCAGATGGCTGTTATATCGTGCGCGTTGACGTTTAGTTGTTTACAGTTTTTGTGACATTTAAAACGATGTGCCGCGTTTACATCCCAAAGTCAACGCGAAAGTGCATTTTGAGATGAGCCTGAAGTTCCGAACGTTCGATCGAACGATTTTAGAAAAAAAAATTAAATTTTGAAACTGACTATCGGGCCTTAAAAAACAAGTAAATAATTGTTTTTTGATACCAGACAGACAGTGGGGGTCTCGAAAAATATCATACCTAAATTATTAACCCCGAATTATAAACCTACCCCTAAATCACCCCCTAAAAATGATTATTTTTGAAAAAAATATTTAGAGGCTTTAGACCCCGCTGAAATTTTTACCACGCGTTAAGAGGGATGTTAGTAGATTCCTGAAGAAATCTCAAGTCCATAACATCGTCGGTCGCCACCCTTATGCCACCCTGAAGCCACCCTGAAGCCACCCCTAGAGGTGATTATTTTAAAAACTATAGTTAGAGGCTTTAGACCCCGCTGAAATTTTTACCACGCGTTAAGAGGGATGTTAATAGATTCCAGAAAAAATCCCAAGTCTATATCATCGTCGGAAGCCACCCTTATGCCACCCTGAAGCCACCCCTAGGGGTGATTATTTTAAAAACTATAGTTAGAGGCTTTAGACCCCGCTGAAATTTTTACCACGCGTTAAGAGGGATGTTAGTAGATTCCTGAAGAAATCTCAAGTCCATAACATCGTCGGTCGCCACCCTTATGCCACCCTGAAGCCACCCTGAAGCCACCCCTAGAGGTGATTGTTTTAAAAACTATAGTTAGAGGCTTTAGACCCCGCTGAAATTTTTACCACGCGTTAAGAGGGATGTTAGTAGATTCCAGAAAAAATCCCAAGTCTATATCATCGTCGGTCGCCACCCTTATGCCACCCTGAAGCCAACCTGAAGCCACCCCTAGAGGTGATTGTTTTAAAAACTATAGTTAGAGGCTTTAGACCCCGCTGAAATTTTTACCACGCGTTAAGAGGGATGTTAGTAGATTCCAGAAAAAATCCCAGGTCTATATCATCGTCGGTCGCCACCCTTATACCACCCTGAAGCCAACCTGAAGCCACCCCTAGGGGTGATTATTTTAAAAACTATAGTTAGAGGCTTTAGACCCCGCTGAAATTTTTACCACGCGTTAAGAGGGATGTTAGTAGATTCCAGAAAAAATCCCAAGTCTATATCATCGTCGGTCGCCACCCTTATGCCACCCTGAAGCCAACCTGAAGCCACCCCTAGAGGTGATTGTTTTAAAAACTATAGTTAGAGGCTTTAGACCCCGCTGAAATTTTTACCACGCGTTAAGAAGGATGTTAGTAGATTCCTGAAGAAATCTCAAGTCCATAACATCGTCGGTCGCCACCCTTATGCCACCCTGAAGCCAACCTGAAGCCACCCCTAGAGGTGATTGTTTTAAAAACTATAGTTAGAGGCTTTAGACCCCGCTGAAATTTTTACCACGCGTTAAGAGGGATGTTAGTAGATTCCAGAAAAAATCCCAAGTCTATATCATCGTCGGAAGCCACCCTTATGCCACCCTGAAGCCACCCCTAGGGGTGATTATTTTAAAAACTATAGTTAGAGGCTTTAGACCCCGCTGAAATTTTTACCACGCGTTAAGAGGGATGTTAGTAGATTCCTGAAAAAATCCCAAGTCTATATCATCGTCGGTCGCCACCCTTATGCCACCCTGAAGCCACCCCTAGAGGTGATTGTTTTAAAAACTATAGTTAGAGGCTTTAGACCCCGCTGAAATTTTTACCACGCGTTAAGAGGGATGTTAGTAGATTCCAGAAAAAATCCCAAGTCTATATCATCGTCGGTCGCCACCCTTATGCCACCCTGAAGCCAACCTGAAGCCACCCCTAGAGGTGATTGTTTTAAAAACTATAGTTAGAGGCTTTAGACCCCGCTGAAATTTTTACCACGCGTTAAGAAGGATGTTAGTAGATTCCTGAAGAAATCTCAAGTCCATAACATCGTCGGTCGCCACCCTTATGCCAACCTGAAGCCACCCCTAGAGGTGATTGTTTTAAAAACTATAGTTAGAGGCTTTAGACCCCGCTGAAATTTTTACCACGCGTTAAGAGGGATGTTAGTAGATTCCAGAAAAAATCCCAAGTCTATATCATCGTCGGTCGCCACCCTTATACCACCCTGAAGCCAACCTGAAGCCACCCCTAGAGGTGATTGTTTTAAAAACTATAGTTAGAGGCTTTAGACCCCGCTGAAATTTTTACCACGCGTTAAGAGGGATGTTAGTAGATTCCTGAAGAAATCTCAAGTCCATAACATCGTCGGTCGCCACCCTTATGCCACCCTGAAGCCAACCTGAAGCCACCCCTAGAGGTGATTGTTTTAAAAACTATAGTTAGAGGCTTTAGACCCCGCTGAAATTTTTACCACGCGTTAAGAGGGATGTTAGTAGATTCCAGAAAAAATCCCAAGTCTATATCATCGTCGGTCGCCACCCTTATGCCACCCTGAAGCCAACCTGAAGCCACCCCTAGAGGTGATTGTTTTAAAAACTATAGTTAGAGGCTTTAGACCCCGCTGAAATTTTTACCACGCGTTAAGAGGGATGTTAGTAGATTCCTGAAGAAATCTCAAGTCCATAACATCGTCGGTCGCCACCGTTATGCCACCCTGAAGCCAACCTGAAGCCACCCCTAGAGGTGATTGTTTTAAAAACTATAGTTAGAGGCTTTAGACCCCGCTGAAATTTTTACCACGCGTTAAGAGGGATGTTAGTAGATTCCAGAAAAAATCCCAAGTCTATATCATCGTCGGTCGCCACCCTTATGCCACCCTGAAGCCAACCTGAAGCCACCCCTAGAGGTGATTGTTTTAAAAACTATAGTTAGAGGCTTTAGACCCCGCTGAAATTTTTACCACGCGTTAAGAGGGATGTTAGTAGATTCCAGAAAAAATCCCAAGTCTATATCATCGTCGGTCGCCACCCTTATACCACCCTGAAGCCAACCTGAAGCCACCCCTAGAGGTGATTGTTTTAAAAACTATAGTTAGAGGCTTTAGACCCCGCTGAAATTTTTACCACGCGTTAAGAGGGATGTTAATAGATTCCAGAAAAAATCCCAAGTCTATATCATCGTCGGAAGCCACCCTTATGCCACCCTGAAGCCACCCCTAGGGGTGATTATTTTAAAAACTATAGTTAGAGGCTTTAGACCCCGCTGAAATTTTTACCACGCGTTAAGAGGGATGTTAGTAGATTCCTGAAGAAATCTCAAGTCCATAACATCGTCGGTCGCCACCCTTATGCCACCCTGAAGCCACCCTGAAGCCACCCCTAGAGGTGATTGTTTTAAAAACTATAGTTAGAGGCTTTAGACCCCGCTGAAATTTTTACCACGCGTTAAGAGGGATGTTAGTAGATTCCAGAAAAAATCCCAAGTCTATATCATCGTCGGTCGCCACCCTTATGCCACCCTGAAGCCAACCTGAAGCCACCCCTAGAGGTGATTGTTTTAAAAACTATAGTTAGAGGCTTTAGACCCCGCTGAAATTTTTACCACGCGTTAAGAGGGATGTTAGTAGATTCCAGAAAAAATCCCAGGTCTATATCATCGTCGGTCGCCACCCTTATACCACCCTGAAGCCAACCTGAAGCCACCCCTAGGGGTGATTATTTTAAAAACTATAGTTAGAGGCTTTAGACCCCGCTGAAATTTTTACCACGCGTTAAGAGGGATGTTAGTAGATTCCAGAAAAAATCCCAAGTCTATATCATCGTCGGTCGCCACCCTTATGCCACCCTGAAGCCAACCTGAAGCCACCCCTAGAGGTGATTGTTTTAAAAACTATAGTTAGAGGCTTTAGACCCCGCTGAAATTTTTACCACGCGTTAAGAGGGATGTTAATAGATTCCAGAAAAAATCCCAAGTCTATATCATCGTCGGAAGCCACCCTTATGCCACCCTGAAGCCACCCCTAGGGGTGATTATTTTAAAAACTATAGTTAGAGGCTTTAGACCCCGCTGAAATTTTTACCACGCGTTAAGAGGGATGTTAGTAGATTCCTGAAGAAATCTCAAGTCCATAACATCGTCGGTCGCCACCCTTATGCCACCCTGAAGCCACCCTGAAGCCACCCCTAGAGGTGATTGTTTTAAAAACTATAGTTAGAGGCTTTAGACCCCGCTGAAATTTTTACCACGCGTTAAGAGGGATGTTAGTAGATTCCAGAAAAAATCCCAAGTCTATATCATCGTCGGTCGCCACCCTTATGCCACCCTGAAGCCAACCTGAAGCCACCCCTAGAGGTGATTGTTTTAAAAACTATAGTTAGAGGCTTTAGACCCCGCTGAAATTTTTACCACGCGTTAAGAGGGATGTTAGTAGATTCCAGAAAAAATCCCAGGTCTATATCATCGTCGGTCGCCACCCTTATACCACCCTGAAGCCAACCTGAAGCCACCCCTAGGGGTGATTATTTTAAAAACTATAGTTAGAGGCTTTAGACCCCGCTGAAATTTTTACCACGCGTTAAGACGGATGTTAGTAGATTCCTGAAGAAATCTCAAGTCCATAACATCGTCGGTCGCCACCCTTATGCCACCCTGAAGCCAACCTGAAGCCACCCCTAGAGGTGATTGTTTTAAAAACTATAGTTAGAGGCTTTAGACCCCGCTGAAATTTTTACCACGCGTTAAGAGGGATGTTAGTAGATTCCAGAAAAAATCCCAAGTCTATATCATCGTCGGAAGCCACCCTTATGCCACCCTGAAGCCACCCCTAGGGGTGATTATTTTAAAAACTATAGTTAGAGGCTTTAGACCCCGCTGAAATTTTTACCACGCGTTAAGAGGGATGTTAGTAGATTCCTGAAGAAATCTCAAGTCCATAACATCGTCGGTCGCCACCCTTATGCCACCCTGAAGCCACCCCTAGAGGTGATTGTTTTAAAAACTATAGTTAGAGGCTTTAGACCCCGCTGAAATTTTTACCACGCGTTAAGAGGGATGTTAGTAGATTCCAGAAAAAATCCCAAGTCTATATCATCGTCGGTCGCCACCCTTATGCCACCCTGAAGCCAACCTGAAGCCACCCCTAGAGGTGATTGTTTTAAAAACTATAGTTAGAGGCTTTAGACCCCGCTGAAATTTTTACCACGCGTTAAGAAGGATGTTAGTAGATTCCTGAAGAAATCTCAAGTCCATAACATCGTCGGTCGCCACCCTTATGCCACCCTGAAGCCAACCTGAAGCCACCCCTAGAGGTGATTGTTTTAAAAACTATAGTTAGAGGCTTTAGACCCCGCTGAAATTTTTACCACGCGTTAAGAGGGATGTTAGTAGATTCCAGAAAAAATCCCAAGTCTATATCATCGTCGGTCGCCACCCTTATACCACCCTGAAGCCAACCTGAAGCCACCCCTAGAGGTGATTGTTTTAAAAACTATAGTTAGAGGCTTTAGACCCCGCTGAAATTTTTACCACGCGTTAAGAAGGATGTTAGTAGATTCCTGAAGAAATCTCAAGTCCATAACATCGTCGGTCGCCACCCTTATGCCACCCTGAAGCCAACCTGAAGCCACCCCTAGAGGTGATTGTTTTAAAAACTATAGTTAGAGGCTTTAGACCCCGCTGAAATTTTTACCACGCGTTGAGAGGGATGTTAGTAGATTCCTGAAGAAATCTCAAGTCCATAACATCGTCGGTCGCCACCCTTATGCCACCCTGAAGCCACCCTGAAGCCACCCCTAGAGGTGATTGTTTTAAAAACTATAGTTAGAGGCTTTAGACCCCGCTGAAATTTTTACCACGCGTTAAGAGGGATGTTAGTAGATTCCAGAAAAAATCCCAAGTCTATATCATCGTCGGTCGCCACCCTTATGCCACCCTGAAGCCACCCCTAGAGGTGATTGTTTTAAAAACTATAGTTAGAGGCTTTAGACCCCGCTGAAATTTTTACCACGCGTTAAGAGGGATGTTAGTAGATTCCTGAAGAAATCTCAAGCCCATAACATCGTCGGTCGCCACCCTTATGCCACCCTGAAGCCAACCTGAAGCCACCCCTAGAGGTGATTGTTTTAAAAACTATAGTTAGATGCTTTAGACCCCGCTGAAATTTTTACCACGCGTTAAGAGGGATGTTAGTAGATTCCTGAAGAAATCTCAAGTCCATAACATCGTCGGTCGCCACCCTTATGTGCCACCCTGAAGCCAACCTGAAGCCACCCCTAGAGGTGATTGTTTTAAAAACTATAGTTAGAGGCTTTAGACCCCGCTGAAATTTTTACCACGCGTTAAGAGGGATGTTAGTAGATTCCAGAAAAAATCCCAAGTCTATATCATCGTCGGTCGCCACCCTTATGCCACCCTGAAGCCAACCTGAAGCCACCCCTAGAGGTGATTGTTTTAAAAACTATAGTTAGAGGCTTTAGACCCCGCTGAAATTTTTACCACGCGTTAAGAAGGATGTTAGTAGATTCCTGAAGAAATCTCAAGTCCATAACATCGTCGGTCGCCACCCTTATGCCACCCTGAAGCCAACCTGAAGCCACCCCTAGAGGTGATTGTTTTAAAAACTATAGTTAGAGGCTTTAGACCCCGCTGAAATTTTTACCACGCGTTAAGAGGGATGTTAGTAGATTCCTGAAGAAATCTCAAGTCCATAACATCGTCGGTCGCCACCCTTATGCCACCCTGAAGCCAACCTGAAGCCACCCCTAGAGGTGATTGTTTTAAAAACTATAGTTAGAGGCTTTAGACCCCGCTGAAATTTTTACCACGCGTTAAGAGGGATGTTAGTAGATTCCTGAAGAAATCTCAAGTCCATAACATCGTCGGTCGCCACCCTTATGTGCCACCCTGAAGCCAACCTGAAGCCACCCCTAGAGGTGATTGTTTTAAAAACTATAGTTAGAGGCTTTAGACCCCGCTGAAATTTTTACCACGCGTTAAGAGGGATGTTAGTAGATTCCTGAAGAAATCTCAAGTCCATAACATCGTCGGTCGCCACCCTTATGCCACCCTGAAGCCAACCTGAAGCCACCCCTAGAGGTGATTGTTTTAAAAACTATAGTTAGAGGCTTTAGACCCCGCTGAAATTTTTACCACGCGTTAAGAGGGATGTTAGTAGATTCCTGAAGAAATCTCAAGTCCATAACATCGTCGGTCGCCACCCTTATGTGCCACCCTGAAGCCAACCTGAAGCCACCCCTAGAGGTGATTGTTTTAAAAACTATAGTTAGAGGCTTTAGACCCCGCTGAAATTTTTACCACGCGTTAAGAGGGATGTTAGTAGATTCCTGAAGAAATCTCAAGTCCATAACATCGTCGGTCGCCACCCTTATGCCACCCTGAAGCCACCCAGAAGCCACCCCCAGGGGTGATTATTTTAAAAACTATAGTTAGAGGCTTTAGACCCCGCTGAAATTTTTACCACGCGTTAAGAGGGATGTTAGTAGATTCCTGTAGAAATCTCAAGTCCATAACATCGTCGGTCGCCACCCTTATGCCACCCTGAAGCCACCCTGAAGCCACCCCTAGGGGTGATTATTTTAAAAACTATAGTTAGAGGCCTTAGACCCCGCTGAAATTTTTACCACGCGTTAAGAGGGATGTTAATAGATTCCAGAAAAAATCCCAAGTCTATATCATCGTCGGAAGCCACCCTTATGCCTCCCTGAAGCCACCCCTAGAGGTGATTATTTTAAAAACTATAGTTAGAGGCTTTAGACCCCGCTGAAATTTTTACCACGCGTTAAGAGGGATGTTAGTAGATTCCTGAAGAAATCTCAAGTCCATAACATCGTCGGTCGACACCCTTATGCCTCCCTGAAGCCACCCAAAAGCCACCCCCAGGGGTGATTATTTTAAAAACTATAGTTAGAGGCTTTAGACCCCGCTGAAATTTTTACCACGCGTTAAGAGGGATGTTAGTAGATTCCTGAAGAAATCTCAAGTCCATAACATCGTCGGTCGACACCCTTATGCCTCCCTGAAGCCACCCAGAAGCCACCCCCAGGGGTGATTATTTTAAAAACTATAGTTAGAGGCTTTAGACCACGCTGAAATTTTTACCACGCGTTAAGAGGGATGTTAGTAGATTCCTGAAGAAATCTCAAGTCCATAACATCGTCGGTCGACACCCTTATGCCACCCTGAAGCCACCCCTAGAGGTGATTATTTTAAAAACTATAGTTAGAGGCTTTAGACCCCGCTGAAATTTTTACCACGCGTTAAGAGGGATGTTAGTAGATTCCTGAAGAAATCTCAAGTCCATAACATCGTCGGTCGACACCCTTATGCCTCCCTGAAGCCACCCAGAAGCCACCCCCAGGGGTGATTATTTTAAAAACTATAGTTAGAGGCTTTAGACCACGCTGAAATTTTTACCACGCGTTAAGAGGGATGTTAGTAGATTCCTGAAGAAATCTCAAGTCCATAACATCGTCGGTCGCCACCCTTATGCCTCCCTGAAGCCACCCAGAAGCCACCCCCAGGGGTGATTATTTTAAAAACTATAGTTAGAGGCTTTAGACCCCGCTGAAATTTTTACCACGCGTTAAGAGGGATGTTAGTAGATTCCTGAAGAAATCTCAAGTCCATAACATCGTCGGTCGCCACCCTTATGCCTCCCTGAAGCCACCCAGAAGCCACCCCCAGGGATGATTATTTTAAAAACTATGGTTAGAGGCTTTAGACCCCGCTGAAATTTTTACCACGCGTTAAGAGGGATGTTAGTAGATTCCTGAAGAAATCTCAAGTCCATAACATCGTCGGTCGACACCCTTATGCCACCCTGAAGCCACCCCCAGGGGTGATTATTTTAAAAACTATAGTTAGAGGCTTTAGACCCCGCTGAAATTTTTACCACGCGTTAAGAGGGATGTTAGTAGATTCCTGAAGAAATCTCAAGACTATAACATCGTCGGTCGCCACCCTTATGCCACCCTGAAGCCACCCCTAGAGGTGATTATTTTAAAAACTATGGTTAGCGGCTTTAGACCCCGCTGCATTTTTGCACACTTATTAACGGTGGTATTAGGAACTACCACAAAAAATTGCAAGTTCATAACATCCCCGGGTGACACCCTAAAACGACCCCCTAGAAATGATTATTTTGGAACAAATAGTTAGAGGCTTTACACCCCGCTGCATTTTCGCACACCTTTTAAGGGTGGTATTAGGAACTAAAACAAATGGTACTTTGGAAATATAGTTAAAGGCGGTAGAAGACCCCGCTGCACAATATGGTTCTTCGTTAAGAAGAGTGGTGTTAAAAAATACACCAAAAATCTCAAGCCCATAACAAGGCACCCCTTAACTCAACCCCAAGAAAATATTATTTTTGAAACTATAGTTAAACGTTTATGCCCCGCTGGGTTTTTGTGTACTTGGTAAGGGTGGTGTTAAGAAATAACATAAAAAATTCCAAATCCGGAAGTGGCCACTGCTCCACCACCTCAATGCTAACTAGATATAAAAAATTAATTTAACTAAAAGCAGTAATTGAATCAACTAATACTCGAATGAAGTAGTGTGACGTGAAATATTTGGCGGAAAGATTTAAATAAAAGTGATGCAATGTTATGTAAAATAATATATCGAGGGTTTCCTGCCAGAAGGGCGTATCCACAAAATCGCGATTTTGGGCGTATAAACATTATTAATTTTTTTACGGTTTGTTTTGACAAAACTCATCAAGTGAATAAAAGTATCCAAAACATACGCCTAAAAACATTTATTTTCGATGACAAGCAATATGAAAAAAATATGCACCGATTTTTGAAATGTTTTTATTGAATCCTCTAAATCCATGTTTTGGTTGATACGCCCTTCTGGCAGGAAACCCTCGATATGTATCTAAAAATAATAAACACCCTAGCATCCAGTATCGACGAAAGCCACTCTTTTGAGAATTATGTCTTTAAGAATATTGTTGAATTAATTTTGTTTTGTTAGTAATGAGCTAATTTTTGAACTATAATTACTTAGTAGATGATAAACTATTTTTCTAAGATAATTTATTATCAATTTGGTATGGTTTATAAAGATGCCAGAAATATTTGGCTGCTTTTCGGCCACTCTTTTAATGTTCGATATTCGGCCGAATAAATGAACAAACGACTTGCCAGGCGACGGTGACGGCGGCGGCCTGCGGCAGAAGTCCCCATAGTAATTTCTCCGCGCCGTCTGATGTTTATGCCAGTGCAAATGTTGTTCCATGTACATATTTTAAATGTCACCGCCACCCCTAAAATTTCTTTGTAGGTTAACCCACATTATGCGGCCGAATACCAAATCATAAAAAACGCACATATCACTAAAAATTATATGAAAGGAATCCAAATTTCATCGGAAAAGCAACAACAAAAACAACAATATTATAAAAGGGGCTTCGGACCGGAGGACAAATTTCTTGAGAAAAGCAATAAAAAACAAAAAATCGAAATCGAGTGGCTGCAAATCGTTTATGGAATTGCGCGCAATTGTGTTAACACCGGAAATATTATTGTAGGCTTAAGATCACATCTACAGTGATAATTTTTCTATGCTCGAAATGTTGCGAATTCGGGGCTTCGGCCCAGAGCGTGGCCGAATATTCGGTGTCTCTAGTTCAGATTGAATTAAATATTATATGAATCGCTAATGCCATGTAGCCAAAAGTTCTTTTCTGGAGAACCGATCATAACAGATATCAAGTGGGTTACATTTTACCAATTACTGAATTTCAAAAACCCTAAAAAATAAAATTTTTGGTCATAATTCCTCTAATATCATTTTCACTTTCAACTTGCAAAAGTTTTCACGGGGGAAAAAAACCATGAAACAATTTTTTTTGTATGTATTTACAATACAAAAATGTGCAACAGACAGCGCCTGGCCGGGGGATTTGTGCCGTGCCGGGGGATTTCTCGCCCTGTCCAGACTTCGCGCCCTCAAGCTTTTTTATAGAAAAAATAGGTCATCAATTCAGAATTCCATTCATAAAAGAAAAGGGTCGTAAGAAAATTGCGTCGCAGTTTATGTTTTCAATTTTTCTGAACGAGTTAATGCTCCTTCTATTCTTTAACGATGGGTGCGCACGAGGCAGATAGATATAGTGCGTTCTTTCTCTGTCAAAAGCGATTCTTAACGAGCACTTTTTGCTTAGTTTGACAGACTCGGAGTACGGTGTCCGCGGTTGAGGGGGGTTCGTTATTCATAAAGGGGTCGCTTCCGGGTGATTTCTATAGATTTAGATCCGCTGAATCCGAAAATGCAAGATATTTTTGCAAAATCTCGGTCCTTCAGCTTGAAACAATTATTTTTAACAAAAGGGTGTTCGAGGGGGTGGGTTTATATTCAATGTATATTTAATAATATAAGCATTGAAAAACTATTATTTTTTCTAGAATTTTTCAACTTAATTATAAGAGTCAATAAATTTGACTTCAACTAATATGCATACACTTATATACTGGCGATATGAATTTTCCGTTCCCTAAATTTTATGAAATGTGATAACCAGTTTTTATTTTTCCTAGTAGTCTGTAAAAGTGCCTGCGAAGGTAAGGCATATTTGCGGCTACCTTTTCACTTTCATGCGGCTTTTGGGTCCCACTATCAGACCGAAAACTTGAATTAAAGTGAGTTAAAACTTTTTTCATCATTCTAATTGTACACCTCAGAAAGCTCAATCTCAATATCTATATTCACCTAAATATATCCTCACCGTACTATAGGCAATTCGTGTCTTTTTGGCACGATTTGGCACTTAGCTGACGCTGGATATTTTATTTAAATAGAGCTTTTTGGGGATTTCAATTGTATTGATAAAGAAAGTTTTCACTCTAATATGTTTGTATACATTTTCTACTCCGATTTTCGAAATGCAGATAGTCTTCGCAAATACTATCATTCCTGCAGGTTTCATCCTTTCAGAAAAGTTCACCACTTTTTGACGGTCACAGCTCGGGCTGTTAAGAACTTTTATTGATTGCTTTTCTGTATGTTTATAATCTCGCAAACGGGTAATCCGATTTCTATAGGACTTTAAGAGGTAGTATTTCTGGACATATTTTGAGCCTATTTCTCACTCTATTAAAAAAGTATGTTTTCAGACTATATATAATTTAACAATAATAATTTTAACAAATTTCATAGAAACAAAAAAATTGTAAACACAAACAATCATTAGAAAACAGGGTGGCGATTATTCTGGAAATTCTGGAAGTCAGGGAAAAGTCAGGGAAAGAATGTGAAAGTCAGAGAATTTCGTTTATTGTAAAATTAATTCAAAAATCATTAACGTTCTCAGGATTAAATTTAAAGTTTTACGCGAAAATAATACAATATGGCAATATATCGACGATGAAGCAGGTACTAATACCTCGTAACCCACATTTATAATAAATTGTGGGTTTCGAGGTATTAGTACTTCATCGTCGATATGTAAATATTATATGCTAATATTATTATATACGTCATCACTGCAGAATTCACCTTCAAACTTAAATTTGAAGTTTGTAACTTAATTTTGCAGGGATGCGGCAATGAAGAGTTTTTGAATTTACCAATACATATATTTTTATCTTTGTCATACCCACAAGAAAAGAGAGCTACATATAATGAGTACCAACCAACGAGTTATTACTGCTCGCTGGTTTTACCACGGCAGTTTTATGTGTAAAAAAGCGACATCGAGCTAAGAAATTGAGCGGAGGCAATTCCGCTGTATTCTGATCGGAATCATTCATATGAGCGAAATCAAATTGATCGGATATGTATTAGAATATCCAATACGATTTCAATAGGGAATACAGTTCGCATTTAATCAATGCTTTGTCGGAGGGTACTTCATCGTTGACTTAAAAGAAAATCTTAGAAATATCTATGGACGGGCCAAACATCATCGCATTCTTCAGAAGTCTCTACATCTTTGAAAATGTACCGGCAAGGCGCCAAATTTATTCTGAATGTACTAGCTCGGATATCTTCCCTAAAAAATTCTTCTCCGTGCGTTGGCTAACAATAGTGATGTCGCTAGCCGTGCATTGAATATGATGCCTCATATATTGAAGTACGTTGAAGAAATGAAGAAGAATCTTCAAATGTCGCCCAAGAATGAAAGTTTCCAGACTATTTTAAACGCAGTTAAGGATCCACTTTTACCAGTTAAACTTACATTTTTTAAATCATTAGCTGAGGAAATTGAGCCATTCATGACTGAAATTCAGTCTGATGCACCGTTTGCCCCTTTCCTGTACTCTACCATTAGTGGTGCAATAAAAGACATGATGGAGAGATTGGTTAAACCTAAAAGGATTCAACTCGAAAAATTTGAATTTTGAGTAATTTAGCTTCAAAGATTTTATCAGAGATACATTTGGGCGTATTTGAGACGTTCTTATATTATATTAAAACAACAAGAGTAAAGGACAGGTTATTCGGCGACGAATCCAATTTTGCCAAAAAAAAGTATAATCGCAAAAATTGTCAGTTGAACCCTTCAATTTGAATTTCTAAATATCTCGCTTTCAAATATCGTTCTTTGAATACCCATTATAAATTGTTCGAACATATACATTTAATATTATAGTATATTATGTTTCATCACAATTGTTTTGTTAGGTCAGGGAATTTTTTAGATACGTCAGGGAAAAGTCAGGGAATTTAGAATCATCAATGGAATCGCCACTCCGGAAAATAACGAGAAACAGCCATAGTCCTTTTCAGAACCAAATCAGTGCTGGTAAAATCATAAGAACACAACACACATTTCTAATGTTATGTATTCCTCTCAACAAAAAATTAAGAAGAAAATGAGAATTGTGTGAGGTATTTATTAGATTTTTTAGGTTCTTCTTTCTTCTTTCTCTTCTTTAAGAGCTCCTTTAATCCCGCATGGGACATAGGGCGGAAACAGTTGCCCTCCAGCGGAGTCTGTTTTGCGCGACAGCTCTCAGCTCCGACCAGGATCTCCCAGCTGTTGCGGCTTCTTCTAGTAGGGTTCTCCTCCACCTTGCTCTAGGTCTTTCTACTCGACGGGATCCTTGCGTATTCCAGTCAAGGGCCTCTTTGGCTAGATTTTTGTTTTCACGTTGCAAAGTGTGGCCAATTCCATTTCCTTCGCCTGATTTGGTTGTCTATCCGTCTATTGAAATTGCTAATAACTTCAAAAGTAAAGGTCGTAGCATAATAGTTGTTAGACATTATTCATAGGAAATTGCCCAAGCTTTCCAATTTTGTAAAACAAAATATTGGTTTATTACGTATTTTTTGGAGAAAAAGGTGATTGAAGTGGAAATTTTACTGGAAAAAAACAAAATTTTGTCTTTGATGACTCATAACTCTGGATGTTGGTGGGTTGACCCCTTGACTTTTACAGATTTAGATAGGTGGGAGTATTCTGCGTAGATTGATGTCTAATTCATTAAAATATCTAAAAAGGTGACAAAAATAGAGGATAATATGTAAACCTCTACCAAAAAAAAACTTCAAAACGCCATATCTCGAAAACGAAAAGATTTACCCCCCCCCCCCACCACTTTTACTTTTTTTGCGATAATTTTTTATGTACTATTTGCCATTTTCCTTTGTACCATGAGTAACGGAACACCCTGTATAATGAACTTGATTTCTATTTAAAAATATGTACAAACCGTTTTTTCAACACAACTTCCAAAAAGGAGCAGATACGATTTCGGGGAGAGTAGATTCAGATTCTACATGAAAAAACGAAACTTTCTGTCCAGGCAGATTTTGGTGTCATTTTTGTTAAACTTAATTGTTGTTGAGGAGACCTGTGTTGGGTGACTTTCGTTGTTTTGCAACCGTACAAAAGAACTGCCTTAACGTGTTGGAGTTGAACAGAAGCAATTTGGTGTTAGTGGAGATCGCCAAATACAAATCTTTGGGTGGCAAAGATTTTTATTAATTATTTAAGCACGTAATTTGTAACATATTTCTTTTAGAACATTTAAAATTTTTGTAGGGCGTTTGTAGGGCACTGAGAATCAAATTTATAGCAAGTTCACAGGCCTCTGACTATTCTTTCCAAAATAATCATTTCGCCTGGGAATGTTATGAACTTGAGATTTTTTGTGGTAGTTTCTAATACCACCCTTAATTAGTGTACAAAATTTCAGCGGGGTCTAAAGCCTCTAACTATAGTTTTTAAAATAATCACCTCTAGGGATGGCTTCAGGGTGGCTTCAGGGTGGCATAAGGGTGGCGACCGACGATGTTATAGACTTGAGATTTCTTCAGGAATCTACTAACATCCCTCTTAACGCGTGGTAAAAATTTCAGCGGGGTCTAAAGCCTCTAACCATAGTTTTTAAAATAATCACCCCTAGGGGTGGCTTCAGTGTGGCATAAGGGTGTCGACCGACGATGTTATGGACTTGAGATTTCTTCAGGAATCTACTAACATCCCTCTTAACGCGTGGTAAAAATTTCAGCGGGGTCTAAAGCCTCTAACTTTAGTTTTTAAAACAATCACCCCTGGGGGTGGCTTCTGGGTGGCATAAGGGTGTCGACCGACGATGTTGTGGACTTGAGATTTCTTCAGGAATCTACTAACATCCCTCTTAACGCGTGGTAAAAATTTCAGCGGGGTCTAAAGCCTCTAACTATAGTTTTTAAAATAATCACCTCTAGGGGTGGCTTCAGGGTGGCATAAGGGTGGCTTCCGACGATGATATAGACTTGGGATTTTTTCTGGAATCTATTAACATCCCTCTTAACGCGTGTTAAAAATTTCAGCGGGGTCTAAAGCCTCTAACTATAGTTTTTAAAATAATCACCCCTAGGGGTGGCTTCAGGGTGGCTTCAGGGTGGCATAAGGGTGGCGACCGACGATGTTATGGACTTGAGATTTCTACAGGAATCTACTAACATCCCTCTTAACGCGTGGTAAAAATTTCAGCGGGGTCTAAAGCCTCTAACTATAGTTTTTAAAATAATCACCCCTGGGGGTGGCTTTTGGGTGGCTTCTGGGTGGCATAAGGGTGTCGACCGACGATGATATAGACTTGGGATTTTTTCTGGAATCTATTAACATCCCTCTTAATGCGTGGTAAAAATTTCAGCGGGGTCTAAAGCCTCTAACTATAGTTTTTAAAATAATCACCTCTAGGGGTGGCTTCAGGGTGGCATAAGGGTGTCGACCGACAATGTTATGGACTTGAGATTTCTTCAGGAATCTACTAACATCCCTCTTAACGCGTGATAAAAATTTCAGCGGGGTCTAAAGCCTCTAACCATAGTTTTTAAAATAATCACCTCTAGGGGTGGCTTCAGGGTGGCATAAGGGTGTCGACCGACGATGTTGTGGACTTGAGATTTCTTCAGGAATCTACTAACATCCCTCTTAACGCGTGGTAAAAATTTCAGCGGGGTCTAAAGCCTCTAACTATAGTTTTTAAAATAATCACCCCTGGGGGTGGCTTTTGGGTGGCTTCAGGGAGGCATAAGGGTGTCGACCGACGATGATATAGACTTGGGATTTTTTCTGGAATCTATTAACATCCCTCTTAACGCGTGGTAAAAATTTCAGCGGGGTCTAAAGCCTCTAACCATAGTTTTTAAAATAATCACCTCTAGGGGTGGCTTCAGGGTGGCATAAGGGTGTCGACCGACAATGTTATGGACTTGAGATTTCTTCAGGAATCTACTAACATCCCTCTTAACGCGTGGTAAAAATTTCAGCGGGGTCTAAAGCCTCTAACTATAGTTTTTAAAATAATCACCCCTGGAGGTGGCTTTTGGGTGGCTTCTGGGTGGCATAAGGGTGTCGACCGACGATGTTATGGACTGGAGATTTCTTCAGGAATCTACTAACATCCCTCTTAACGCGTGGTAAAAATTTCAGCGGGGTCTAAAGCCTCTAACTATAGTTTTTAAAATAATGACCCCTGGGGGTGGCTTCTGGGTGGCTTCAGGGAGGCATAAGGGTGTCGACCGACGATGATATAGACTTGGGATTTTTTCTGGAATCTATTAACATCCCTCTTAACGCGTGGTAAAAATTTCAGCGGGGTCTAAAGCCTCTAACCATAGTTTTTAAAATAATCACCTCTAGGGGTGGCTTCAGGGTGGCATAAGGGTGTCGACCGACAATGTTATGGACTTGAGATTTCTTCAGGAATCTACTAACATCCCTCTTAACGCGTGGTAAAAATTTCAGCGGGGTCTAAAGCCTCTAACTATAGTTTTTAAAATAATCACCTCTAGGGGTGGCTTCAGGGTGGCATAAGGGTGGCTTCCGACGATGATATAGACTTGGGATTTTTTCTGGAATCTATTAACATCCCTCTTAACGCGTGTTAAAAATTTCAGCGGGGTCTAAAGCCTCTAACTATAGTTTTTAAAATAATCACCCCTAGGGGTGGCTTCAGGGTGGCTTCAGGGTGGCATAAGGGTGGCGACCGACGATGTTATGGACTTGAGATTTCTACAGGAATCTACTAACATCCCTCTTAACGCGTGGTAAAAATTTCAGCGGGGTCTAAAGCCTCTAACTATAGTTTTTAAAATAATCACCCCTGGGGGTGGCTTTTGGGTGGCTTCAGGGAGGCATAAGGGTGTCGACCGACGATGATATAGACTTGGGATTTTTTCTGGAATCTACTAACATCCCTCTTAACGCGTGGTAAAAATTTCAGCGGGGTCTAAAGCCTCTAACTATAGTTTTTAAAATAATCACCCCTGGGGGTGGCTTCTGGGTGGCATAAGGGTGTCGACCGACGATGATATAGACTTGGGATTTTTTCTGGAATCTATTAACATCCCTCTTAACGCGTGGTAAAAATTTCAGCGGGGTCTAAAGCCTCTAACTATAGTTTTTAAAATAATCACCCCTGGGGGTGGCTTCTGGGTGGCTTCAGGGAGGCATAAGGGTGGCGACCGACGATGTTATGGACTGGAGATTTCTTCAGGAATCTACTAACATCCCTCTTAACGCGTGGTAAAAATTTCAGCGGGGTCTAAAGCCTCTAACTATAGTTTTTAAAATAATCACCCCTGGGGGTGGCTTCTGGGTGGCTTCAGGGAGGCATAAGGGTGGCGACCGACGATGTTATGGACTTGAGATTTCTTCAGGAATCTACTAACATCCCTCTTAACGCGTGGTAAAAATTTCAGCGGGGTCTAAAGCCTCTAACTATAGTTTTTAAAATAATGACCCCTGGGGGTGGCTTCTGGGTGGCTTCAGGGAGGCATAAGGGTGGCGACCGACGATGTTATGGACTGGAGATTTCTTCAGGAATCTACTAACATCCCTCTTAACGCGTGGTAAAAATTTCAGCGGGGTCTAAAGCCTCTAACTATAGTTTTTAAAATAATCACCCCTGGGGGTGGCTTCTGGGTGGCTTCAGGGAGGCATAAGGGTGGCGACCGACGATGTTATGGACTTGAGATTTCTTCAGGAATCTACTAACATCCCTCTTAACGCGTGGTAAAAATTTCAGCGGGGTCTAAAGCCTCTAACTATAGTTTTTAAAATAATCACCCCTGGGGGTGGCTTCTGGGTGGCTTCAGGGAGGCATAAGGGTGGCGACCGACGATGTTATGGACTGGAGATTTCTTCAGGAATCTACTAACATCCCTCTTAACGCGTGGTAAAAATTTCAGCGGGGTCTAAAGCCTCTAACTATAGTTTTTAAAATAATCACCCCTGGGGGTGGCTTCTGGGTGGCTTCAGGGAGGCATAAGGGTGGCGACCGACGATGTTATGGACTGGAGATTTCTTCAGGAATCTACTAACATCCCTCTTAACGCGTGGTAAAAATTTCAGCGGGGTCTAAAGCCTCTAACTATAGTTTTTAAAATAATGACCCCTGGGGGTGGCTTCTGGGTGGCTTCAGGGAGGCATAAGGGTGGCGACCGACGATGTTATGGACTGGAGATTTCTTCAGGAATCTACTAACATCCCTCTTAACGCGTGGTAAAAATTTCAGCGGGGTCTAAAGCCTCTAACTATAGTTTTTAAAATAATCACCCCTGGGGGTGGCTTCTGGGTGGCTTCAGGGAGGCATAAGGGTGGCGACCGACGATGTTATGGACTGGAGATTTCTTCAGGAATCTACTAACATCCCTCTTAACGCGTGGTAAAAATTTCAGCGGGGTCTAAAGCCTCTAACTATAGTTTTTAAAATAATCACCCCTGGGGGTGGCTTCTGGGTGGCTTCAGGGAGGCATAAGGGTGGCGACCGACGATGTTATGGACTGGAGATTTCTTCAGGAATCTACTAACATCCCTCTTAACGCGTGGTAAAAATTTCAGCGGGGTCTAAAGCCTCTAACTATAGTTTTTAAAATAATGACCCCTGGGGGTGGCTTCTGGGTGGCTTCAGGGAGGCATAAGGGTGGCGACCGACGATGTTATGGACTGGAGATTTCTTCAGGAATCTACTAACATCCCTCTTAACGCGTGGTAAAAATTTCAGCGGGGTCTAAAGCCTCTAACTATAGTTTTTAAAATAATCACCCCTGGGGGTGGCTTCTGGGTGGCTTCAGGGAGGCATAAGGGTGGCGACCGACGATGTTATGGACTTGAGATTTCTTCAGGAATCTACTAACATCCCTCTTAACGCGTGGTAAAAATTTCAGCGGGGTCTAAAGCCTCTAACTATAGTTTTTAAAATAATGACCCCTGGGGGTGGCTTCTGGGTGGCTTCAGGGAGGCATAAGGGTGGCGACCGACGATGTTATGGACTGGAGATTTCTTCAGGAATCTACTAACATCCCTCTTAACGCGTGGTAAAAATTTCAGCGGGGTCTAAAGCCTCTAACTATAGTTTTAAAATAATCACCCCTGGGGGTGGCTTCTGGGTGGCTTCAGGGAGGCATAAGGGTGGCGACCGACGATGTTATGGACTGGAGATTTCTTCAGGAATCTACTAACATCCCTCTTAACGCGTGGTAAAAATTTCAGCGGGGTCTAAAGCCTCTAACTATAGTTTTTAAAATAATGACCCCTGGGGGTGGCTTCTGGGTGGCTTCAGGGAGGCATAAGGGTGGCGACCGACGATGTTATGGACTGGAGATTTCTTCAGGAATCTACTAACATCCCTCTTAACGCGTGGTAAAAATTTCAGCGGGGTCTAAAGCCTCTAACTATAGTTTTTAAAATAATCACCCTGGGGGTGGCTTCTGGGTGGCTTCAGGGAGGCATAAGGGTGGCGACCGACGATGTTATGGACTGGAGATTTCTTCAGGAATCTACTAACATCCCTCTTAACGCGTGGTAAAAATTTCAGCGGGGTCTAAAGCCTCTAACTATAGTTTTTAAAATAATCACCCCTGGGGGTGGCTTCTGGGTGGCTTCAGGGAGGCATAAGGGTGGCGACCGACGATGTTATGGACTGGAGATTTCTTCAGGAATCTACTAACATCCCTCTTAACGCGTGGTAAAAATTTCAGCGGGGTCTAAGCCTCTAACTATAGTTTTTAAAATAATGACCCCTGGGGGTGGCTTCTGGGTGGCTTCAGGGAGGCATAAGGGTGGCGACCGACGATGTTATGGACTGGAGATTTCTTCAGGAATCTACTAACATCCCTCTTAACGCGTGGTAAAAATTTCAGCGGGGTCTAAAGCCTCTAACTATAGTTTTAAAATAATGACCCCTGGGGGTGGCTTCTGGGTGGCTTCAGGGAGGCATAAGGGTGGCGACCGACGATGTTATGGACTGGAGATTTCTTCAGGAATCTACTAACATCCCTCTTAACGCGTGGTAAAAATTTCAGCGGGGTCTAAAGCCTCTAACTATAGTTTTTAAAATAATCACCCCTGGGGGTGGCTTCTGGGTGGCTTCAGGGAGGCATAAGGGTGGCGACCGACGATGTTATGGACTGGAGATTTCTTCAGGAATCTACTAACATCCCTCTTAACGCGTGGTAAAAATTTCAGCGGGGTCTAAAGCCTCTAACTATAGTTTTTAAAATAATGACCCCTGGGGGTGGCTTCTGGGTGGCTTCAGGGAGGCATAAGGGTGGCGACCGACGATGTTATGGACTGGAGATTTCTTCAGGAATCTACTAACATCCCTCTTAACGCGTGGTAAAAATTTCAGCGGGGTCTAAAGCCTCTAACTATAGTTTTTAAAATAATGACCCCTGGGGGTGGCTTCTGGGTGGCTTCAGGGAGGCATAAGGGTGGCGGGCGACCGACGATGTTATGGACTGGAGATTTCTTCAGGAATCTACTAACATCCCTCTTAACGCGTGGTAAAAATTTCAGCGGGGTCTAAAGCCTCTAACTATAGTTTTTAAAATAATGACCCCTGGGGGTGGCTTCTGGGTGGCTTCAGGGAGGCATAAGGGTGGCGACCGACGATGTTATGGACTGGAGATTTCTTCAGGAATCTACTAACATCCCTCTTAACGCGTGGTAAAAATTTCAGCGGGGTCTAAAGCCTCTAACTATAGTTTTTAAAATAATCACCCCTGGGGGTGGCTTCTGGGTGGCTTCAGGGAGGCATAAGGGTGGCGACCGACGATGTTATGGACTGGAGATTTCTTCGGGAATCTACTAACATCCCTCTTAACGCGTGGTAAAAATTTCAGCGGGGTCTAAAGCCTCTAACTATAGTTTTTAAAATAATCACCCCTGGGGGTGGCTTCTGGGTGGCTTCAGGGAGGCATAAGGGTGGCGACCGACGATGTTATGGACTGGAGATTTCTTCAGGAATCTACTAACATCCCTCTTAACGCGTGGTAAAAATTTCAGCGGGGTCTAAAGCCTCTAACTATAGTTTTTAAAATAATGACCCCTGGGGGTGGCTTCTGGGTGGCTTCAGGGAGGCATAAGGGTGGCGACCGACGATGTTATGGACTGGAGATTTCTTCAGGAATCTACTAACATCCCTCTTAACGCGTGGTAAAAATTTCAGCGGGGTCTAAAGCCTCTAACTATAGTTTTTAAAATAATGACCCCTGGGGGTGGCTTCTGGGTGGCTTCAGGGAGGCATAAGGGTGGCGACCGACGATGTTATGGACTGGAGATTTCTTCAGGAATCTACTAACATCCCTCTTAACGCGTGGTAAAAATTTCAGCGGGGTCTAAAGCCTCTAACTATAGTTTTTAAAATAATCACCCTGGGGGTGGCTTCTGGGTGGCTTCAGGGAGGCATAAGGGTGGCGACCGACGATGTTATGGACTGGAGATTTCTTCAGGAATCTACTAACATCCCTCTTAACGCGTGGTAAAAATTTCAGCGGGGTCTAAAGCCTCTAACTATAGTTTTTAAAATAATGACCCCTGGGGGTGGCTTCTGGGTGGCTTCAGGGAGGCATAAGGGTGGCGACCGACGATGTTATGGACTGGAGATTTCTTCAGGAATCTACTAACATCCCTCTTAACGCGTGGTAAAAATTTCAGCGGGGTCTAAAGCCTCTAACTATAGTTTTTAAAATAATGACCCCTGGGGGTGGCTTCTGGGTGGCTTCAGGGAGGCATAAGGGTGGCGACCGACGATGTTATGGACTGGAGATTTCTTCAGGAATCTACTAACATCCCTCTTAACGCGTGGTAAAAATTTCAGCGGGGTCTAAAGCCTCTAACTATAGTTTTTAAAATAATGACCCCTGGGGGTGGCTTCTGGGTGGCTTCAGGGAGGCATAAGGGTGGCGACCGACGATGTTATGGACTGGAGATTTCTTCAGGAATCTACTAACATCCCTCTTAACGCGTGGTAAAAATTTCAGCGGGGTCTAAAGCCTCTAACTATAGTTTTTAAAATAATCACCCCTGGGGGTGGCTTCTGGGTGGCTTCAGGGAGGCATAAGGGTGGCGACCGACGATGTTATGGACTGGAGATTTCTTCAGGAATCTACTAACATCCCTCTTAACGCGTGGTAAAAATTTCAGCGGGGTCTAAAGCCTCTAACTATAGTTTTTAAAATAATGACCCCTGGGGGTGGCTTCTGGGTGGCTTCAGGGAGGCATAAGGGTGGCGACCGACGATGTTATGGACTGGAGATTTCTTCAGGAATCTACTAACATCCCTCTTAACGCGTGGTAAAAATTTCAGCGGGGTCTAAAGCCTCTAACTATAGTTTTTAAAATAATGACCCCTGGGGGTGGCTTCTGGGTGGCTTCAGGGAGGCATAAGGGTGGCGACCGACGATGTTATGGACTGGAGATTTCTTCAGGAATCTACTAACATCCCTCTTAACGCGTGGTAAAAATTTCAGCGGGGTCTAAAGCCTCTAACTATAGTTTTTAAAATAATCACCCCTGGGGGTGGCTTCTGGGTGGCTTCAGGGAGGCATAAGGGTGGCGACCGACGATGTTATGGACTGGAGATTTCTTCAGGAATCTACTAACATCCCTCTTAACGCGTGGTAAAAATTTCAGCGGGGTCTAAAGCCTCTAACTATAGTTTTTAAAATAATGACCCCTGGGGGTGGCTTCTGGGTGGCTTCAGGGAGGCATAAGGGTGGCGACCGACGATGTTATGGACTGGAGATTTCTTCAGGAATCTACTAACATCCCTCTTAACGCGTGGTAAAAATTTCAGCGGGGTCTAAAGCCTCTAACTATAGTTTTTAAAATAATGACCCCTGGGGGTGGCTTCTGGGTGGCTTCAGGGAGGCATAAGGGTGGCGACCGACGATGTTATGGACTGGAGATTTCTTCAGGAATCTACTAACATCCCTCTTAACGCGTGGTAAAAATTTCAGCGGGGTCTAAAGCCTCTAACTATAGTTTTTAAAATAATCACCCCTGGGGGTGGCTTCTGGGTGGCTTCAGGGAGGCATAAGGGTGGCGACCGACGATGTTATGGACTGGAGATTTCTTCAGGAATCTACTAACATCCCTCTTAACGCGTGGTAAAAATTTCAGCGGGGTCTAAAGCCTCTAACTATAGTTTTTAAAATAATGACCCCTGGGGGTGGCTTCTGGGTGGCTTCAGGGAGGCATAAGGGTGGCGACCGACGATGTTATGGACTGGAGATTTCTTCAGGAATCTACTAACATCCCTCTTAACGCGTGGTAAAAATTTCAGCGGGGTCTAAAGCCTCTAACTATAGTTTTTAAAATAATGACCCCTGGGGGTGGCTTCTGGGTGGCTTCAGGGAGGCATAAGGGTGGCGACCGACGATGTTATGGACTTGAGATTTCTTCAGGAATCTACTAACATCCCTCTTAACGCGTGGTAAAAATTTCAGCGGGGTCTAAAGCCTCTAACTATAGTTTTTAAAATAATGACCCCTGGGGGTGGCTTCTGGGTGGCTTCAGGGAGGCATAAGGGTGGCGACCGACGATGTTATGGACTGGAGATTTCTTCAGGAATCTACTAACATCCCTCTTAACGCGTGGTAAAAATTTCAGCGGGGTCTAAAGCCTCTAACTATAGTTTTTAAAATAATCACCCCTGGGGGTGGCTTCTGGGTGGCTTCAGGGAGGCATAAGGGTGGCGACCGACGATGTTATGGACTTGAGATTTCTTCAGGAATCTACTAACATCCCTCTTAACGCGTGGTAAAAATTTCAGCGGGGTCTAAAGCCTCTAACTATAGTTTTTAAAATAATCACCCCTGGGGGTGGCTTCTGGGTGGCTTCAGGGAGGCATAAGGGTGGCGACCGACGATGTTATGGACTGGAGATTTCTTCAGGAATCTACTAACATCCCTCTTAACGCGTGGTAAAAATTTCAGCGGGGTCTAAAGCCTCTAACTATAGTTTTTAAAATAATGACCCCTGGGGGTGGCTTCTGGGTGGCTTCAGGGAGGCATAAGGGTGGCGACCGACGATGTTATGGACTGGAGATTTCTTCAGGAATCTACTAACATCCCTCTTAACGCGTGGTAAAAATTTCAGCGGGGTCTAAAGCCTCTAACTATAGTTTTTAAAATAATGACCCCTGGGGGTGGCTTCTGGGTGGCTTCAGGGAGGCATAAGGGTGGCGACCGACGATGTTATGGACTGGAGATTTCTTCAGGAATCTACTAACATCCCTCTTAACGCGTGGTAAAAATTTCAGCGGGGTCTAAAGCCTCTAACTATAGTTTTTAAAATAATGACCCCTGGGGGTGGCTTCTGGGTGGCTTCAGGGAGGCATAAGGGTGGCGACCGACGATGTTATGGACTGGAGATTTCTTCAGGAATCTACTAACATCCCTCTTAACGCGTGGTAAAAATTTCAGCGGGGTCTAAAGCCTCTAACTATAGTTTTTAAAATAATCACCCCTGGGGGTGGCTTCTGGGTGGCTTCAGGGAGGCATAAGGGTGGCGACCGACGATGTTATGGACTGGAGATTTCTTCAGGAATCTACTAACATCCCTCTTAACGCGTGGTAAAAATTTCAGCGGGGTCTAAAGCCTCTAACTATAGTTTTTAAAATAATCACCCCTGGGGGTGGCTTCTGGGTGGCTTCAGGGAGGCATAAGGGTGGCGACCGACGATGTTATGGACTTGAGATTTCTTCAGGAATCTACTAACATCCCTCTTAACGCGTGGTAAAAATTTCAGCGGGGTCTAAAGCCTCTAACTATAGTTTTTAAAATAATCACCCCTGGGGGTGGCTTCTGGGTGGCTTCAGGGAGGCATAAGGGTGGCGACCGACGATGTTATGGACTGGAGATTTCTTCAGGAATCTACTAACATCCCTCTTAACGCGTGGTAAAAATTTCAGCGGGGTCTAAAGCCTCTAACTATAGTTTTTAAAATAATCACCCCTGGGGGTGGCTTCTGGGTGGCTTCAGGGAGGCATAAGGGTGGCGACCGACGATGTTATGGACTTGAGATTTCTTCAGGAATCTACTAACATCCCTCTTAACGCGTGGTAAAAATTTCAGCGGGGTCTAAAGCCTCTAACTATAGTTTTTAAAATAATGACCCCTGGGGGTGGCTTCTGGGTGGCTTCAGGAAGGCATAAGGGTGGCTTCCGACGATGATATAGACTTGGGATTTTTTCTGGAATCTATTAACATCCCTCTTAACGCGTGGTAAAAATTTCAGCGGGGTCTAAAGCCTCTAACTATAGTTTTTAAAATAATCACCCCTGGGGGTGGCTTCTGGGTGGCTTCAGGGTGTCGACCGACGATGATATAGACTTGGGATTTTTTCTGGAATCTATTAACATCCCTCTTAATGCGTGGTAAAAATTTCAGCGGGGTCTAAAGCCTCTAACTATAGTTTTTAAAATAATCACCCCTGGGGGTGGCTTCTGGGTGGCTTCAGGGAGGCATAAGGGTGGCGACCGACGATGTTATGGACTTGAGATTTCTTCAGGAATCTACTAACATCCCTCTTAACGCGTGGTAAAAATTTCAGCGGGGTCTAAAGCCTCTAACTATAGTTTTTAAAATAATCACCCCTGGGGGTGGCTTCTGGGTGGCTTCAGGGAGGCATAAGGGTGGCGACCGACGATGTTATGGACTTGAGATTTCTTCAGGAATCTACTAACATCCCTCTTAACGCGTGGTAAAAATTTCAGCGGGATCTAAAGCCTCTAACTATAGTTTTTAAAATAATCACCCCTGGGGGTGGCTTGTGGGTGGCTTCAGGGAGGCATAAGGGTGGCGACCGACGATGTTATGGACTTGAGATTTCTTCAAGAATCTACTAACATCCCTCTTAACGCGTGGTAAAAATTTCAGCGGGGTCTAAAGCCTCTAACTATAGTTTTTAAAATAATCACCCCTGGGGGTGGCTTGTGGGTGGCTTCAGCGAGGCATAAGGGTGGCGACCGACGATGTTATGGACTTGAGATTTCTTCAAGAATCTACTAACATCCCTCTTAACGCGTGGTAAAAATTTCAGCGGGGTCTAAAGCCTCTAAATATTTTTTTCAAAAATAATCATTTTTAGGGGGTGAGTTAGGGGTAGGTTCATAATTCGGGGTTAATAATTTAGGTATGATATTTTTCGAGACCCCCACTGTCTGTCTGGTATCAAAAAACAATTGTTTACTTGTTTTTTAAGGCCCGATAGTCAGTTTCAAAATTTAATTTTTTTTTCTAAAATCGTTCGATCGAACGTTCGGAACTTCAGGCTCATATTTTGAGACTCTTTTATCCCACAGAAATTTTGAAACTTCCTGCAACAGAGAAAAAAGCATATAAATTGCGGTGCGATAAAAGAGCTTCAAAGCGCACTTTCGCGTTGACTTTGGGATGTAAACGCGACTTTATGAAGATCGAACCGTTTTTGAGTTGAAAATTTTGGTATGGAAATCCAAGTATGTCCAAGGAATTCGAAAACTTCGTCGGATAATTCACGACATCATCTTGATTAGTGGTGGAATCAACTGATTTGTATGACACTCCGGCAATTTACGATTGAATGGTGAAATTCAATGCGTTGACATGGATATTCTTTGCGGCGAGGATTGCATGTACACTGAGCCAAGCATGATAACGATGATTTCAATTTACTTCGAGGAACACATTGTCAATGAGAGCTGTTTATGAATCCACGAATTGACAGAAATCATTTCAAAACGTTATTAACCCTGTCGTCGCATCTACTGAGACTTTTCTGTTAGCAATTTCTAACAATTGCTTTGGAAATCTTAGGTCGTTCCCTTGATCGTTTTGAAGCTGAACTCTCATATTCAACGACAATGTTGTCACATGCCTACACAATGCTTTCAGGTAGGCATTGAGCTCATCTGCAGCAGTCCGACGGGGAATCACTGGTAACGGTTGTCTGAAGTCTCCTGCCAACAAAATCATTAAATCACCAAAGATATTGTTGCGTCGAATATCTTGCAATCAGATGTTTAGTGCTTCAATTGATTTCTTGTGCGCCATTGTACATTCGTCCCAAACAATCATTTTGCATTCAATCAGCAGTTTTCATATTGCATTGTTACGGGTGACGTTGCACGTTGGAGTTTCCGTTGTATTCAATTGCAGTGGCAATTTGAGTACGCAATGTTTAGTACGTCCTCTGTCTAATAAGGTCGCTGCTTTCCGAATGAAGCGAGAGCTAGTGCAACGTCAGATCAAATTGTGGCCAGAATCAGCGAAATAACGAATGTTTTTCCTGTTCCACCTGGTACATCCAGGAAAAAGATCCCATCAGTGTTGTCTAGCGATTGCATCAATTGCTCTCAGCTTCGACCAGGATCTCCCAGTTTCTGCGGCCCCTGCAGTAGGGTTCCCCTCCACGTTGCTCTAAGTCCTCCAACTCCACGGGATCCTTGCGGATTCCAGTCAAAGACCTGTTTGGCTAGATTCTCGTCGCAAGGTGCCTGATTCCTTGGCCTGATTTGGTAGTCTACCATTTCTTGAACTTAAAGTGTTACATATATAACCATGTAATAAAAACCGTATAAAATCCAAGAATTTAGCCAGGAGGTTCCCGGTAAAGATCGATCTACACATATCCTTGACGCGAGAGCAGCTTCAGTGCAGTACCGGGAGCAACAATAAAAAAAAGTATCGGCACGATGTTATTTCATGGAAACAAATTGGGAAAGGCGCGGCATGTTCCCAAACATCCCAAGAAGTAGGGCCCTGACGTTCTCAGTACTCTTCAGGCTTCCGTTAAAACCAAAAAAAAACTCCTTCCACCTCCCGAAGAGTCCACATAGGACGAACCCACTCCCATTTTTATTCTTTTACTCCTCCTCTAAGAGCAATGCTATTGCAGGAAGATATTCCACGCTAAATTCCACGTTAAATTCCACTGTGCACTAAAAAATTTCAAAACTAAAAAGTAATTACAGATGCCATTGGACATTGAACACTGTTTTTTTTTTTTTTTTAACTTCCCAGTATAGGAAGTAATTGTAATCGGTCCGAAAACCGAAATCGAAAATTTCAACGTATTTTCATCTTTCATGGTCCCAGGAGCATTTTAAGCAAAAAATTGGGAGGAAGTATGTGTGTGTGTGTGTGCGTACGGATGTGGTCATTTTTTCCTGCACGATATCGCGCGAACCAAAACTGATATCGACTTCGTTGAGGTGTCGTTCGAAGCGTATTCACCGAAATATGATCTGAAAAGATTTTCATGAAATTCGGTCCAGCCGTTTTTTTGTTTAAGCGACGTAAGTGATTTTTGTACCTGCACGATATAGCACGAACCAACCATGATACCGACTTCTTTGAGGTGCCGATCGTAGCGTATTACCGAAAGTACAGTTTGAAAAGATTTTCATAAAATTCGATCGAGCGGTATCTATGTTTAAAGGGCGTAAGTGATTTTTGTACATGCTCGATAGAACGCAAACCAAAAAGGATATTGACTTCATTGAGGTGCCGATCGAAGCGTTGGAATGACATCCGTTCAAAATGAAGTTCACTTTTATGGATTCAGCCGAGCAATAGCTTCCCAAAGAGTCATCACTCGTCAAAATCCGAGTTTTCTTTAAAAACCATTCAACAAATACGTTAACCATTACAAACATGACGAAATTTTCAAACTTTAGTTCAGAACTGTTTGAACGGCGGATATCTTTCCATGTCCTACAATTTTGGGAATTGAGTTCATCGCGGGATTTCCAGTGATTACAGTTTGGCCTTTTCGGACAAGTTTGACAAATCCGTTACATTGATTAATTTTGGTACTATCTCCTGAAATCGTTCGAATTGAAAATGAAGTTTTTACCATTGCAGTTTATCATCAGTTTATCAACACGCTCAAAATGAATTCGCTTTATAGTGTAGCGAACGAAGTGCCAGGGACATGTTTGTTTGCTACTGTTCAACAAAAAAAAGTTCTTTAGAAAAGCCTTGCGGATTTACCATTCTTATCGTTATTTCAAAGAGCTTCCTTCCATCATACTGGGAAGTTGATCGTGTGGACCGAAAGGGTCGAACCCACATCCCAACTAGTTTTTTTTATGTGATAGACTAGAGACTTAGGGAAAGCCCCTTTGTACTGTTCGACAATCTACTTTTTTTTCGTATAGAATGTCGAACAGCAGCTCTAGCCGGAAGATAGAGAGTAGAAAGAGAGAGAGAGGAGTAGGAAAAGAGGCGTCGCAGTGTGAATATCAGTGATAAATTCATCACGAAAGTGACTGTCACGGAAAGCGTCGATGCCATGCCGTCACAGATAGGCGTGGATCGACTATAATAATTTAATTTTACAATCGATTTGACGAAAGATGATAGAACCCGATCAAACATATTTATTTTTCCTATAGTATCCATCAGATTGAATTTTTGGTTTTTTACCGAGAAAATCGCTCGAAATTCTTGGGTTTTCATCTTTCAACTAATATTATAATGAAGGGGTCGCAAGATTTTTTACTTCATTTTTTATCTTTGGGTTGAGAAACGATGCTCTTATAGATCCAGAGCGAATAAATTGAATTCGGAATAGGGTTGGATTGCTGGATAAAGTGCTAGTAACCATTGAGAAGCCAATCAGCTTATTGTCTATTAAATGTTGTATTAATAGGTAGTAGACTTGAATTTTGATTGGAAAAAAGAATATTTCTGTATTGAGTAACTTTTGGCGGTGACATGTAGTGGCATTTCATACATCAGTTATTATTCTTTATAAAGTGTAGTGATAATTTGAGGTGGAATATGTAAGAAGAGAAAACATCCTGGTACCCGGGTGGGTTTTTTAGACCTTTATTTAATGTTTTTTTGATTTCCTCATATGCAATGTTGATGTCACATAATTCTCACACGTTATTTGCTTAGATAAGTATTTGGCAATTGATAATAACTTTTCAGAGTATTTTTGTTTTGTTGACAGATTCTTTGATTACCTTTAATGTGATTATTTTTGATTTGACTACCTTTAATTGAAGTTGATAATGTTAATTGTTTTCCTATTGATCGGTGTAATGAGTTTAACTAATCTTTGTACAAAATAACTGAGTTTATGGTGGGAAAAGGGGTGATATGTGGGTTATGCTGCGATTTCGGTATTTGGGGGACGATGTACTGTTAAATGGAATTCAGGATGGCCTAGCGGTTGCCGATGTCCCCCGTCCAGCCGAACTTTCGTTTTCAGGTACCCTAATCGTTCTCCGGAGTCTACCGCTCCAAAAAGGGAGTGCTGGTGCATGAGTGTAAGGTGGTACTTTCGAAATCTCAATTCCCCACTAGCCTTCGGGCGAGCCAGCCCCCGTCTTGAAGCATCGAGTAGTAACTCCTAGTCTAGCGAGATGTTTTTTATGGCTTTGACGAGATGTCCGTGGGCCGTTCAAATTTTAGTTTTTGCAGTATGTTGCCTCTTCGGGCCACCACCCTAGGGGTCTCACGACACCATATTTAGTTTCTGCGTATGTGAAATCGGTATGCGTTATGTGTCGTTCGAGGCAAAAAAGGTACCCACAAATGCTCTGCAAATTTAATGCGGGCTAAAAAGCTAAAAAAATTTACGTGAAATAAGCGAGATTAGGAATCACTCTTTTGTACTATCCGTCAGTCTGGGATGTCGTTCCTCGTTCAGGTCATGTTACCATAAGTAGTGAGATAAGTTCAGGGTCTGAGGTGCTCAAGTGGATAACGAAGAACTTTTCATTTGAACTCTACGATGATGTAAGAGATCGAAAATACTGACTGCGGAAGATTATTCCGTAATCGAGTTGTTCATATATGTATAAACGAACGCCTAGATCGTAGGGTGCGCAAAAATGGTTAAATCTATTTACTAGATGTATGCGTGAATGACTTCATACAATTTTAGTAAAACACGCAAACTTTCATTAGATATCGAAAATAACATATAATATTACATCGTTATCAGTTATGATCTATTATTCAAGAATCCTTTCAAATCGCTCTTCTTTTGTACAGATTGTGGCATTACAATCCTAACAAAAACATTCAAAAATACCTACTTGGAATTTCAATTACAGCATGAAATTGAATGTTTATAATTTTGAATATTAAGTCATTTAAATACTAAATTTACTCTAAGCCCTACGACAAATTGTAAATTCATACCTAATGCGAGTTTAAATTCCAATTACATGCAATTAATCCAGTTGCCTCAAGAAAATTCCATTGAAAATTACTCAGGTGTGAATCATGTCCACCAATGCATCATACCCACACAAAGGCACATCGTATGTGCCAGATAATTACGAAAGGCCAGGGCCAGGATGTATCTACTCTATTATTCAAATCAAAGCATTCATTTTCATTAATTTCTCAGTGACCTAGAGAGAATGACAGGAAGACACAGCCACAATCACTATAGCACAAAATACGGTAACAGAATTGAATCCTGAAGATGGAGTTAACTCTAAAGAGAGCCCCGCCGCCGCCGCCGCACACAAGCTACAATCAAAATCCGAACAGGATGCAGAGTGCTCTTCCGCTTCGAGTGCGTCCAGAAATTGCACGAAGGAATTAAGTTGGATATTATTCTGCCCTGGGTGAGCCACTGGGATCCATTCAAGTTGGTCAAAATACACAAAAAGGAGCCACTGAATGAGCACAGAAAGGCCTGCTGGGTCCTTAATGATAGACCCAGTATACACAATTCAGGATCAAGTCAAATTTGTACATTGATCAATCCGTAGCCTAAGGAGCAGAGCAGAATCCCAGGATGCGATGTACTTGAAGTCCTGGCTTAAATTCCGTGAATCCATTATTCCATGTCGGGCCGAACAGCCCCCCACTGGTGTCGCCCCATGAGCCGGGGGTGGCAAGGCTGTTGTGCTACCTTGAAACTGAAAATCAATTCCTGCTTTCCATTACTGGGACTTGAGGTCTGTTCAGGCGAACCAAATTACTCCTAATTTGTATTGCAGGTATTTTATTATGCGAGCACGATGCACATTAACAATCAACACATGAGAGAGAACTTATTGCTCCGCCGACAATTAGTGTCTGCTGCCGGTGGTGTGTGCCGAGATTCCCCATTTGAATTTTTATCCTGCCACTAGGACGAGCTGGGGAGTAGTGTTGGGGCTGTTTGTTGTTCCAACCAGCAAATTTGTTTGCCGCCTTAATTACGCCCTTAATAAGTTTACTTTCCTCGAGCGTGTAATTTAAATTATAAACATTTCTAGTGATTCGACGGGGCGCGCTGTGCTTGCTGCACGAATCACCGGCTTAACGGGTGCAAAATATTATTCCGCGAGATTCCTCGCGCTGCTCCTCCATTACGCGGCTTAAATTTACTTTTCGTAATTACACACTCAT
Source organism: Thereva unica (assembly GCA_949987705.1). Classification (NCBI taxonomy): domain Eukaryota; kingdom Metazoa; phylum Arthropoda; class Insecta; order Diptera; family Therevidae; genus Thereva; species Thereva unica. The sequence goes on from OX465282.1 coordinate 136,152,462, forward strand.
GAGGCTTATAAGCGTTTCAGGTCAAACGAAATTAAACAATGATTAAAATTTCGAATTTATCTTGTTTACAAGGATTTCGGGAGAACCTTATTAGCCTAATTAGGTTTTGATTTTATAGGGCGGTTTTTTTTTTTTATTATTTATCTTTTCGCAATGTACACAGATGTTTTCGCCTCTTGTCAATTGAGAACTCCGTCAAGGCTTCGTTTTCGCTTCCACTTAGCATCAAAACCGTCTCAATATGAATATTAGCAGAAGATATTTATTGGTTCAGACGTAAACAGGCTTATCGACAAGGACGCGACTGTCTCGGAGGTATAGACTTTATTTGCAAGTGGTGGCCTCTTCAGTCTTTATTAATAGAAAGTGGATTTAGACATGCTTTTTTTTTCATTTCGGAGAATGGGTGTCTACTTATTTTCTTAGGGATCGTATATTAATTACGGGAGGCGATTTTGGGGATATTTCGACCACCCTCCGCCCTTGGTGAGATGTCGTGAGATTTGGCTTGACCCCGCTCTCCCCCCTCAATCTCACGTGAGATTTTTCAAATTTTAGCAAATATCTACTATTTACGCATTTGTAGTGCAAATACCTTTATCTGGGCTTGATTACATTGGATTTATTTAAAAAAAACATATTTTGTCTTACCACAAAATCCTCCCAGCACCAACTCGGCATGCATTCGATATTTTGTTTTTTTATTTTTGTGGAGGAGTCCAAGAAGAGTCACCCGTCCGCCATGTTGTTAACCTCATGGGTGCAATGTCTGGTAGTAAGCTTAGCTCGAAGATAGAAAAAGAATATGAAAGGTTAAGGGCAATCTGGAGGATGAGAGTTTGGCATCCCGCTCTGTTAACTAAACTCCAAGCTATTGGTATTGACTTCGTTCTAAAGAGCTGGATTAAGAGCTTCTTTTCTGGCCGTTCAATCAAGGTAGTATTTAATGGAGTCGAATCCGACCCCCTCACCATCTTCGCAGGTGCTCCTCAGGGCTCATTTCTATCACCAGCTCTCTTCCTAGTTTTTATAAATGACCTGCTCTCAATCCCCTCCAACTCACTCTACAGCTTTGCCGACGGCAGTACTCTACGTTACTTCTATGGCTTCGATACTGTAGGACAAGCACGCGCCCGACGTTGTCTGCATTATCGGAAACACATGTCCATTTCAATCAACAGAGACATCGAACGAATTCTTGACTGGGGCCGCAAGAACCGTGGCGAATTTAATGCATTAAAAACGAAGTACTGTCTCATCTCCAATAACACCAGCACCAACCCTCCTTCTATTTCAGTGGGCAATAAAAACCTATCGGCAGAACCGTCTTTAAACATCCTAGGCATAACACTAGCCGAAGATCTGTGCTGGAATAGCCACATATTCCAAATTGCTAAACTAGAATCACAGTGCCTGGGATTCCTTAAAAGATGCAAATTCCACCTTCAGCAGTCGGCCAGGGCTACAATCTAAAAGTCCTACATTCGTCCCCGCCTCGAATGCAGCTCGTATATTTGGGCTGGGGCCCCTAGAACCACCTTAGCCTGGCTGGACAAAGTGCAAAGCCGCGCGCTCAAACTTATTGGCGATAGCGCCATTTGCTCTTCAATTGACTCATTAAGCCACCGTAGGAATGTAGCAGCTCTTGCAAAATTTTACCATTTTTACCAAAACGACTGCTCCACTGAAATAAGTAACCTCATGCCTCCGCGGCAACATTTCTCCCGCAACACAAGACTCGCCCGCTCCGCTCACCCTTATAGTCTACAGCCCTTATCTTCGCCCACACTCCGATTTCTCTGATTTCAAACGCAACATACAAAAAGAAACACCTAAGCTAAGACTTTCATATAAAAAAAGGTTTGAGGAGGAGCCAGTGGACCTTGCGTTTGAACTCTCGGGGTTGCAGGAGAAAGCTCCGTCGAAGTGTTCTAAAATCCCGCTTACAAGCCGACAAAGGCTGTGACGCAGACAGTACCAGACTACCAGGTGAACTAAGAGGTGCACCGTCCGCTAGATGAAGTTCCGACCTAAGCGAAAAGATGGTACCCTGTTATTAACACTAGATTTACGGATGTTGAATATATACCTATTTTTACTGAAGTGAGCCAATTTGACTCATACAAGAAAATTGAAGTTTTTCGCAAAGAAAATAGTTCGAAACTATTTTAAATGAAATGTTTATTATTAAAAAATTTATGGAAAACATTTTTTACATATAAACTCTGTTTTTGAAACACATTTTCCGCAAACATTTCTATTACATTTAGCACAATGATTTCTATTACTTCACTGCACTGCTCACACGCGATGTATATATCGAAATGACGACAGAAGTGGGTAACGAAAACAAGTGATAATTACTCCCACATACACACAAATATTGTATGTGAGTATTGCCAAATGAGAAGAGAAACAAATCACGTGCGACTTGACTGTTGTCCAGGCCTGATAGGACCAGTAAATTTCATGTTATGCGATTAACTGCTAAACCATTCTACGAGTCAAATTGGCTCACAATCGTGAAAATAGGTATACCACATTCGATAATGCGAAATGAAGGGGTCTGCGAGGAAGAGGAATAAGCGTTTACATATATTTCATTACTTAATTAAAAACCAACGTATGTTTTTAAAAAGTAATATTAAAGTTTTATGTATATATAGTGATCAAATTTTGAATGAGTCAAATTGGCTCGGTCCGTAAATCTAGTGTTAACCGGTTAAGTCGGCGGAATGCCATATTACCTCAGCGACTTCAATATGTCCCATGTCTAATATAATAGAACACAACCGATTGAGCACAACTCCTACTTAAAGGCACAAACAGATTGGCGCGATGCGGGTGACGGCGGCCGCCTGGTGCAGAATTCCCCTTACATTTAATTTCCCCGCGCCGCTTGTCCATTGTGTTAGTACATATGGTGGCCCGTGTATTTCAGCGACCGCCATCCGCCGCCGCACCAATCTGTTTGTGCGTTTACTGATTCGTTTTTAGAGAGTAACGGCTTGATTGTTTGAATTGTAATGGTAGCTTTCTCCTATAGATGTCACCTTAGAATAAAAAATCTGTGATTGATTGACCCAGGTCTTAGAAAGGCACAGCCAGTTTCTCAAACTGGCGTTTGAGCCGCCTCTACACAAGGATATTGATTCAAAAAGTGCAGATCTGTTCGACTTCCATTCTTCACAGCTCTCGATATTCATAACAAAAGATTTTCAAACTCTATCTTGGTCTTTATAGTCCAGTCAAAATAGACGAAAAAACGCCATAATTGGAAGATAATTCGGAAGTTGCTGAAAATTGGAACAGCCCTTAAAAACATTATTATACAAAAGCTGTAGAGACTGCCACGCGATTGGACGACTGCAAACTTTTTTATTCAAGGTCAAAGGGTCAAAATATCAGTTTTTTGCAAATATATGCTAAACCGTACGTCTTATCAGAAAATTGTGTTTACAACGTTTGTAGATTAGGCGATTATCTACAAAAAAATATATTATACATTTTCTCGTAGGAATTGCCATTTCTGAGATATTGTCGTTTTAATAAGTTAAAATACTCATATTCTATCATTCCCGACTTGTAAAGGTCATCAGAAATTTAATAAATCCTTTGTTGGAGTACGCGGCTAATATTGTCAGGGGTGATTCCTGGATGTCTTTGGAGAAAAAAATTTTTCTACAGAGGGCGGCTATCTCCACTATCCACTAAGATACAGGGTGATTAGGGAAAAAAATTTGTTTTTTTTTTTAAATTTACTGAAATTTGAATAACTCCTAAAGTAATTATCATAAAGTAGCCTAATTAGGCTCATCTTTTAGGTAAATGTGTATTCTTTAATTTGGTATAAAGCACAGCAACCTGAGTGACTCCGTTCAAAAACTATGTAGGCTCAGTGGCAGTCTCTACAGCTTATGTATAATAATGTTTTTAAGGGCTGTTCCAATTTTCAGCAACTTCCGAATTATCTTCCAGTCAAACCTCTAATTTGACTGGACTATTAGTATGCCAGAACAGATGGTTGTCAATTCAAAATTCGAATCCTGAAAGATGATTAGATTACTAATTATGTATCTCGCCTGGTGTAAATGTCTGTTTTTCGTAGTGACAAGGCACCACAGATAGCATGAGTTTTGACTGATGTGAAAAGATCAAAGAAATACCCATATTGAAGGCTAAACCCCCTAAAAAGTGGGCTTCCGGGGGACAAAATCGGTACACTTTATAACCCCTTATTAATACCTCTAAAAGGAATCTCTCTCTGCCAATTTTCTGCCTGTGCCTAATTATTTCGCTTTTTTCTGTTTAATTTACCATATTAATAATTTAATCCAGTTTTCTCGAAATTTTACACTGTTTCTTGCGGAAAAAAATTACGTGATATTTGCCGAGACCCCACGTGAGATTTGGTGAGATTCTGGCAGACCCCTCACGTAATTAATGGACGACCCCTTATAAGGTGCAGTGTTCGACAAAACTATTCCTTCTCACAGAACATAGCTCCTTGGAAAATTCTGTAAACTAAATTAAATTAAAGATTTTTTCAGAATCTTAAAAGGCAAACTCTAACCTAGAGAATAACCTCGACTCATTCAACTTTAGATAAAAATTATTATTTCTTAAAATCTGTCTCCAAAAGCAAAGATTTTGTAGCAATGACTTTGTGTGTAGGTGACGGATAATTTGATCTTTCAAAAAATGAATTCTTTTTAAGGTTAATGTCCTGAAGTAAATTCTTGTAAAATTATGATGAGAAAATTTTTTAATCAAAATTCATAGAATTAAAAAGATCTAAGGAGAAAATCATTTATTAAGAGATACTGGCAGAACGGTGCTGCAGATGAAATGCACGCAAACGCAAAAAATTAAACCGCAGACAATAATTGCCATTATAATTATCTAAAATGAATTTGTTTTGTTTTTTACTTATTCACGATTTTAATATCTAAGAAAAAAACTAAGATTATTAGTCAGTCTTTGTTCTACCAGTTCGTCATGTCGTTAAGGTCATCGTTGTAGTATGCTGAGTGTGATGGCTGCTTAGGGATTTGGGGGAGCACCATCGGAAGTAGATAGCTTTAATGTTTGAACTCTTTTCATTTTATATGAGTTCAAAAATAGTAACTATGAAAGATTGTTCCACGGTCGAATAGTTCTATTTATAAACAAACTTCTTCTTAAAGGAGACGAAAATGAAAGTGATGTGAACCTAATGGTAACTAACTTCGCGGAACGATACTGGTACTGCTAATGAAAGTAAAATGCCGACAATGGACTACGTAAAAAAGCTATGAAGAAGCTTAAAAAAAACCCCCCAGATAAAAATAACACTTAGCAAGTGAGATGTGGAAATATGGATGCGGATAGTTGCGAAAGCACGAAGATAAGAGGAAGAATAAACGTTGGTGGTGGGTATAATCGAACCATCACCTCCCCGTGGGGCCCACTGGATAGCCAACTAACGACGGTAATTCGGATTCTATATTCCTACATACCGGTGACGGGCTAGCAGCCTATCCTGGTAATGCCACGAGACTTAACACAGAGACTTACAGTTTTGCCACGAGACTTACAGCAGAGCCTTGGACAGGATTTCCTGCACAACGAAGACCCGGATATTTTTATAGTCGATGAACTCTCTCGGTGTGGATCCGGCATATTTTAAATGTAGGTCACCCTTCTTGCTCCACGTGTTCTTTACTAACGTTATCACTGCTCTGAAGTCAATCAAATCCAATGTGACTGGTAGCGATTACATTTCGCATAGGTTCCTAAAATTGCTCATAGCTCTTCTATTGCGTATTTTAACTCACATTTTTAGCTCGTTTAAATTCACCCGTTTGAGAATAAAGTACTTCTACATTATATATTTAGCTGGAACCCGGTATCCTCCTCCTCCCTCGCTGCACCCATAAGCCACAATAGTATGGCGTGCGCCAAAACAATTGGGAATCTCAAAATCGTTTTTCCATTGGCAGTGAGAGTCCCAAATCTCACAACGAAAGTACATTCGATAAGAAAAGTACCCCTCCGTTCGTTTAAAAACCCAAATCACCCGCTCATTTATATTCCCAATCACAAATCAACGGTCTCACTGCCACTTTTGTCGTAGTCAGGTGGAGGGAGTGTTGTTACCTGTAAATTTCGAAGGGGAAATTACAATAAACGTACGCCTTTCATGTTATACTACATATTTATTTTGGCTATTCAATTGTAAACGTATATAAAGTGGTCTTGGAAATCTACATAGACATTTTTCACGGTGAAAATCTGATCTATTGTTAATTTGTATGGGATAAATTACTGCGCATTGTTTTGCTGGGAACATTTCAATAAAAAAAATTACTTATTAATTAATATTAACTTTATTACTTCCTCCATAATAATTTTATCAAGAATTTGAAGCTTTATCCAACATGAAGCCAAAGAATACCTCCCGCCTTTGACCAATCCTTTTTAAATCACCAAAAATCCCATTTTTCGATATAAAACGAACCATCGAAATCACGTTGTCCAATTATCTGGAAAAACTACTCCCATATCTGATTTTTCTATAATGTTCAACGTTTGTACAACGTTCTCAATTTAAAAAACATAAAAAGGAACACAAAAGCTGCAAATTTAAATTCATTTTAATTAAAACATTTAAATAAATTTGGCTATTTTGCATTCCAATTTTTCATTCCATTTATTTTTTATCAAAAAAAACAAGAAGAAATAAACAACACTGTCATTTTCAGCATTCAAATATAATCTCCATCAATTTTCAGGTCTGACTGTAACAAAAAATGCACCGCCATGCCATCGGAGCGCTATCAAGTTGCATCGTTATAGTCCAATTTTTATGCACATCAGCAGTTCCAGCCACAAACAGTACTTTAACCAAAGAGAAGACATACGAAAAATGCACAGGACCCGGTGACCCCGGCCCGTGCAAAAACTATGTTTACAAATGGAGATTTGAACCCACCACCAACGAGTGCACCACCTTCATCTGGGGCGGATGCGAGGGCAACAGCCAGAACAGGTTCCACACAGAAGCTGAGTGCATGTACCACTGCATCGGAGCGCCATGTAATGTAGCTTCCAGTATATTTTTTATCTAGATTTTATCTCTTATCCGAAATATAATTTTTGATTTGATTTCATTTCTCCGATTATATTCGCCCCCAATTCTAGATACCCTGCCCCCGTTCCTGATGACAACGACGGGCGAGCCAACGACCACGGAGGACGCCATCCCACAGCTGTACACCCCGGCCTCATCGTATGACCCGAACGGCCCGGTGCCCTTTGACCAGCGGGGCCCGGAGCTAACCTTCGAGGAGACTGGACGGGAGAAGACGTTCTTGTTTGCCAAGAATAATACCTTTATTCAAATGGATGGCGACATTATACAAACTTTTCAATTAAGGTTTGTTTGCTAGGTTTACGACAGCGCTCCATGAACCCTTTTCTTTCGACTCAATAAACCCTTTCGATATTTTAATCAGAAACGATTTTTTTTGTGCTTGCAAGGACCAAAAAACGCACTTGGTCCCTTCGAAACTTTTTTCGCTCGTTCTTGGCTGGGGAAAGGGTTGCACGGATCCTCGGTATTACAACTGTGAACTTAAATAAAAATTTTGGGTCATTTGTTTACTTAAAAAGTAGTTGAGAAGTTGATTTTAATTAAAATTTCCCAGAGGACGAGCAAAAAAGGAGAGAGTAGTGGGGGCGTTCCGAAGGATTTTGATTTTCTGTCAATAAGTGGCAGTTGCGCGACAATTTCATCCCTTTAATTTGTCGTCTTGAAAATCCAATTTTCTTGCGGTTTTTTACTTGGTAAATACCAATTTCCTTCAGTTTAGTGAAAGTTTGCATTTTACTTAATTTTTTTGAAAGAAGATCTTTGCTTGTGTGTTTTTGGGGTTTTTGTTGCAAATTAATTTTTATCAAAATTCAAGTGAAATTTCATAAATTTTTTCTGCAAAGCCTTGTACTCTTAGAGCGTGTTTTTTAGTAGCAAATGATATCGTCTCCACGGCAGATAATTTGCGACGAGGGCCAATGTACGGTTTATACCGGGTGTTTTTTTTTAAACTTGACACGGAAAACTTGACACGGAATTCTTGAACAAAGGAGGGGTGACAGAGGGAAACCTCTGATACAAAAGATGTGTGATATGGAGGGGGACATCGATTGGGTATAGTGCGCACCCCCTCTCTTCCACCCCCTGACCCGTGTGGGGGGGGGTTAGCTTTTTTTTCTCAAATGGCAACCCCTATTTTTTATGCAAGATTCAGATTCCTGGGATGAAAAGAAACATCCCTCTGTCACCCCTCCTTTGTTCAAGAATTCCGTGTCAAGTTTTAAAAAAACACCCGGTATATTAGAGTACGGGCTGATGGGAACTGGACCTCTTAAGAAAACCCCCGCACTGAGATGTTTGTTTATGATGGGCAATATGTACTCATTCCTTGGCGAGTCGTTAGCTAATTACATGGATTCTTGCGGCTCCAACTAAGAATGAGTTCAATGTCCCTGTTGATTGAGTCAGTGAGAAGGCCCCGTTCAGTGACACCTTAACAGCGTGAGGCAATTCCTACACGAGGGACAATAGCCCATTCACAGTACGAAAATTTACGCATTGTATTTTATCCAGAAGCGGCGCGGCGCTTTCATAGGCGAACCGAGCAAAATTTCAGAAATTAAGACTTATAAAATAAATTTAAACTTGGGCAGCTGAAGGGGGCGCAATATGGCATACTGCACCGAGCGCAAGAAAACCAAGCGCCGCCCCTGATTTTATTACTAGGTAACCCATCACTCAGTTCAATCATCATCATCATCTGCAGCACTACAGCCTTTTATTGGCCTTGGCTTCCTCCAGAATTTCTCTCCATGCCGTTCGGTTCCTGGCTAATATCTTCCAATATCGTACGCCTAATTTTATTAAATCTTCCTCAACGGTATCACTTCTTTGGCCGACCTGAATTTCGCTTTCCATCAGGCATTCGATTTATCGCTATTTTAGCATGGTCGCTATCGTCAAGCCTTTGTACGTGCGCCACCCATCGTAATCTACCTAATTTTATACTTTTCACAATGTCGGGTCCTCGGTACAGTATAATTTTAGGTATAATTCATGATTATATTTCCTTCTCCATTGACCGTTTTCGCAGACACCGCCAGATATTGTGCGTGGAATTTTTCTTCCAAAAGTGCCTAGAAGAGTTTCATCAGCCACTTCTAGACAAAAAGCGTGATGTAAAATGTTGTCGAAGGCCAAAATAGATTTTGTTAACAACGTTTATTCTCCTTCTGATCTCCGCTGTCTCGCTGTCTATTTTCTAGATTCAGGCCAAAAGCACTCAAGGATTGGCCTTGTGATTTGTTGGTGGTCATGGTGAATGCAAGACGAATAGGATATAAAATTGCAAAAATTCGTCGGAAAAGAAATCAATTCATTCGATTCATTGACAGGAACACGGTCATTACCAATACTCAGCAATTGCTTAAAGAAATCATCGGCAAATCGATCGTTTAGCAACGTAACTCGAAAGTTTGTCGTCAGCTTCACAAAGCGCCATATAGTCAATGATTTGAAGCAAGCGTTTATTACATCGGCAGCGGTGGATCACAATGACTGATACTGTTTAGCGGAAACCATTAGAAGTATCACCAAAAGTAGAATCATTGCGCCTCGAAAATATCTTGAGTCATTGCGCAGATCTTTCATAGTTTGATTGAGTGCTTTCAAAGCGCGTTTGTGCGCCATTGTGCATTTATCCCAGATGATGATTTTACTTGCTACCAAAACTTTGGCCATTGCTGAATTTTTCGCAATGTTGCCTGGCGGTTTTTCTTTCGTTTGAAGGTTTAACGGCAATTTCAACTTCGGCATCCTTTTAGACACATGGCCGCTATTCCATGAGGAAACAATTGCTACAGCAAATCCAGATCTCGTACGAACAGTGGCCAAAATCAGGAAAAATGGATCAAAATTATTTATTTCAGTTATTTACAGTTCAATGGCAATTTTAATGGCATTATGAATTAAATTTTTGAAATGTTTTGATGTCCATTGTTTTTCGTTTTGCCGTCTTTTGCGGAGGTGATGGTTTGTCAATACGAGAGCAGGCGACATAAAGTTAGCCGTGTAAGAACCTCTAAATTGATTCCTAAACTTTCCAATGTTTTGCCGCGCGCCTTGTTAATTGTCATTGCGAAGACAAGTCGAATCGGAAATTGATGGCGTTTAAATTCAAAAGGCAATTCATTCGTAATCATTGAAATTCTCGGAATCAAATTATCTTCGTCTTGGTACTTTCCCTTGACAATGGTAGCTTCGATCACGTTATTCATAAGCTTTTTCACAGACAATCTGCTGCCATTACGAAGTCTTGGTTTATTGATGTTTCGCAACATGATAACTACCGAACCGACTTTCACTTCCGACCTCCCCTTACCTACCGCCTACCTGAAGAGCGTAGAAGAGCGAAACACTCATCTTTCAACTTCCTCTATCTGTTACTCTTATATAGACAACAGTATCCAGGCTTCACCCGTTATAAAGTCATCATCTTCCAGGAGGTGGATGTTGGATTCGGTTGCTTAGCTGGAGATCTTAGATCGAATGATCAATAATACTATCATTTGACCCCCCACTTCTTTGATGACCCCTGAAAATTTGGAAGGGTTGGATTAGGAATTTGGGATAGATTTGTGTATAGTACAAACATGGCAACCTTTGGCTATCTTTGCTTGGATATGTCCAGAACTCTCTCGAAAGAAGTCTTGGGCCTAATAGAATCGAGTTTTTCTGTAATGAGAGAACTAAAAAGCATCAGGTAGAAAAAAACTTTATTCAATTAAGCCCAAGATAAATTGGGAATGAATGCTATATCTGATTTGTTCAAATGTGACCTACTGAATCTTTGACCGTTTAGTTTATAAATTTTCGACCAAAAACAAGGGAGTTTTAAAGATTTTAGTCGAGCGTTAATGTATATTTTATGATATCCCGAGCTATTCGCGCGGAAATCTGGATATATCAATTTATAGCTCATTATCTCCCATTGGAAGCAATTTTCAAATATTTGGTAAACACTTTTTTGTGTAGATTTCCACGCTCTACAAATTGTTCCTATACATATCGAAATTTTCAACCACTTCCACGTTATTGATGGAATATCAATTTTCCGAGTTTTCCCGAGGATTTTCCTCACTTTCGCTAGCTGTTCGACTGCAGATTTTTTTTTCTTAAAGTACTCTTCAAAAATTGCTCGTGTGCCAAAAATCATTTCCTTTGGTTTTAGTGTCAGGTTAAAACCCCTGATCATAATTCAGTAAAATTTAGAATAGTATGACTCAAATTTGATGTGTAAAATGGAAATCTGATATATTTTTTGGTCATAATAAGAAAAACTTTGTCTTTCACAGCAATCTAGCATCCATTCACACACATTCCAGAGGTTTTAGTTTTAGCTTGTTACTTTTCTTGAAACAACTGATAAATAAATAAATTACCCCAAACATTTGAGACCAACAGCATAACTAACTACTTAATCGTTTCCACCTGAAAGAATTACCCGTAAAAGTCCATTTAGAAATGAGTCCTATTCAGCAAAAATTCCCATTTAAACTCGTCTACAGCCAAAACTACTTCCATTTTAATAAATTTCCCCACCACACTCAAAAATTAAAACGATTCCAAACTAACAAATTCTATTTTTCAGACTGTGCCGGGAGATTTCGTTTCAATTCCGAACTCGGCTGCCACACGGACTGCTGGTCTATCATAATGTTAAAAATCCTGACGGAATCGATCTGGATCCGTACGCTCTTTACGTAATTGTCGAGAAAGGACAATTAAAAGTTGTCCATGTCTTTGGTAAGCACTCGACCAGTGTCACTGTGGGTGAAGGTCTAAACCGGGACGAATGGCACAGTGTTGAGGTAAGGAATTGTGCAAAACTAGTTTTCGCGTCAATTTTCTCCAGGAATTTAGATAATTAGACAGAATGTGAATTCCTGTATGTGTAGCTAGCATATGGGGCTGGGGGTAGACTCGCTTGAATCTTTGATGCTATTAAACAATTAAATGGGAACTGCAATGATAGAATTTCATTTTCAAAAGGTTTGCATAGACGTCCATGGGGCAAGATTAATCGCCCGGGTTGACAATAGCAAGGAGGAAGTATATCTGAAAGGACTGAACCACGATACGAACTATGGTGTCTCAACAAACCTGCCATCTGTTGTGCTTGTCGGAGGTAAGTTGCTCTCGCTTTGGGTGGGCCCCCCCCCCCGAACCACATGGGGTCCCTATTCTATTCAATTTTCGGTAAAAGTTTTCTACAATGGCTAAGCAATATCACATACCAACAGGATTATCGTCAGAAGAGAAGCTGCATGGTGTGAAATATATAATCGAATCATTTGTTGGATGCATTAGAAATGTTGTCCTCAGATCCGGAAAGGCTGCATCCGACCTACTACATATAACACCATTAATTGCCACTAAACACGAGAACGTAAATGAGGGCTGCTCCAATAAATGCCATTCTAGGGAGAACTTGTGCTTTGTTGGCTCCAGCTGTATTAATCATTACTACGATATTTCCTGCGATTGTTTTGGTACCCATTATGAGGGCGAGCATTGCGACATCTACAGTGAGTATTCAGCAATTGAAGATATTTATTGAACTAAAGTATGTTGATGGTTGTTGCTTAGTGTCTGGTATTTGGTGTATGTTTGGCTGCCCTTCTTAATGGCAATAATTACAGTACATTTTTTGCATTTTGGGTGGAGAATCGTCAGCACTTGATTCTGTTCTGTGTCGGCATTTATGGTATTAGACACCGTTGTCATACCTGATTTAATTGCAATTCAGAAAGGTATTAGGGAACGTCGTGTCATGTGGCGCACAATGTGTTAGCAATTAATTGCGGCTTTGTGAATTTCGCAAGAGGAATTTTTAGTGTGAACATCAAACTGTTTGCATATTTCAAAGATGCCTTATAGTAACTTCAATAGTTTTAGTAAGTTTGCATACAAAATGGTTAAGGAATGCGCTGATGTTGCTAACGTTTTTGTGGTATCGTCAAAGTTTTTGTGGTATGTTATCAAGTGAATACGCTGTACTGCATGTTTGCCGTAACAACTAACTTGGCAAAATTTAACTAAACCTATTAGAGCGGCTCATTTTATCCTAGGAAATATATCCTTTAACTCAGTGGCGGTTCCTCTTTGGAAGCAAAGGAAGCACTGCTTCCCTTGACCAAATAGGCAACTTCATAAAAATAAATTTAAATGTATCAAAACTAATCACCAGAAAAATCTTAATATATTTCCTCCTCTGGAAACACTAAAGCTGGAGATATTGCAGCTTCTCCATATTGGGTTAGGCCTCTCACATGATATGAGCGGGAGAGTGACAATATTAAAGTGCCGCTCTTCGCTAATCCGATATGTTAAATTTTTCAACTGCCGCTCTTATAGTGGCCGAGGCCTAACAAACATGGGAAGCTGAAATATCTCCAGCTTATTTGGCCTAGAAAATCAACGTGATAACTCCAACACATTCAATTTAATTCAACTCACACTCACGTAAAGGTGTGCATTTATACTGTCCCATCAGAAGCTGAGCTAAACGCAGCTTCTTCGGAACCGAACAGGGAGAATTGACAAGTCGAAGATAAAGAAATTTTCTGTATCCACCATATTTTCTTTGTTTTCTTGGTTTCGTTTTCTGCTAATATTCTGGTTTCGAGTAAAAACTAAATTCACTCTTAAAAATTTGCTTGGAATTTTGTTTTTTACTCATAAAACATGGATTTTCGTTTAATGTATATTGAGTAAACAAAAAAGAGATCGAGGATAGGTGAAGTTTCTCTTTAACTATTGTTTACTCTAATGGGGTGGCAGGCGGTGTTTGTTGAATAAAAGCTGATAACTTTGTAGCTTCCATTATATTTTTTAAGATTCTCTTTAAAGATGATCCCTTTAGAGAATATTTTTATGAATTGTGTTTTTGATTACGGGTTGCCTGAAGCGTTTTTTTGCAAGAAGAATATAATGATGGTAGGCGAAGGTTACAAAAGAGAATAGGGGGTGGGGTGTATGCAAGATATGTAGTGTTTTATTATTACTATCTTTTTTAAAGAAATTAAAAAAAAATTTTAGACTGGAAACAATTCCTCATGTTTTCCTTATCTGACTCCACTATATGTTATTCTTCAGTTTTTTTAGTTACAGTCTTGGATACTTTTACTTTTATAGCTCGCCTTCCGCATTGCTTCCGTTATCCTGAACCTTACGAACCGCCACTGCTTTAACTTCTTGGTTCCTAGCAGATTAACCACCAATATATTTTACACTTATGGCTTTCGCTTTGCTTTTTTTAACTAATATCCTTATTTATTTTAGTCTGAATTGCTACTTTTTAGAATCTTTAGTTTAGTTAAGCAAAAAAAAAACCGTTCAAGTTAACCTTGCTTTAACACTATCCTACTTGTACCTCCAGTTATGGCTCCGAGATAAAGGCAAACTCAGGGATTAACGAAACCGTGCTTCCCCAACTAAACCTTATTCACATAGAAATAAATGAAGCTTAATACTAAAGTTAAATTTGAAGACGTCGAGACATCGATCACGATATCTAATTTCCGGAGATTATAATATATCACCATTCGATTAAAAATAATGTAGTAAATGTAATGTATCTTCTTACAAGCACGCACGCATAACGAACAAATAGGCATGCCACAAAAGTACGCTCTCGCCACAGGCATGCACGCTACCGCCACAGGCATTCACGAAATCGCCTGTATGGCTTTGTATAGGACGAAGAAAAGGAGCAAATAACTTGGTGACCATAAAGGGTGCCAATAGCATACTCGGTAGAACGGTTCTCGTTTTTTTTTTATACGCTTTATATTTGTTTCACATGTATGTTGTTTGTTGTATGTTGTACAGTGTAGGACTAAAATGGCAGATAACACAAAATAGCAGGTTTACCTTTTTCTTTACACCCACTTGATTTGGGTATCAAATTAAAGGGTGTCAATATTAGAATACTATTATTTTTTTTTTTTTTTTTATTTTTATTTAAAAAAAAAAAGTGTACAAAAGAAGAACAATTTCTTTAGTGTACGCATACTGAAAACTATTCGGAAGGAGGAAAAAAAAATAAATAAGAATATATAAGAAAAATTAAAAATCAAAAATTAAAAATTAAAAATTAAAAATCAAAAATTAAAAATTAAAAATCAAAGATTAAAAATTAAAAATCAAAAATTAAAAATTAAAAATTAAAAATTAAAAATTAAAAATTAAAAATTAAAAATTAAAAATTAAAAATTAAAAATTAAAAATTAAAAATTAAAAATTAAAAATTAAAAATTAAAAATTAAAAATTAAAAATTAAAAATTAAAAATTAAAAATTAAAAATTAAAAATTAAAAATTAAAAATTAAAAATTAAAAATTAAAAATTAAAAATTAAAAATTAAAAATCAAAGATTAAAAATTAAAAATCAAAAATTAAAAATTAAAAATTAAAAATTAAAAATTAAAAATTAAAAATTAAAAATTAAAAATTAAAAATTAAAAATTAAAAATCAAAGATTAAAAATTAAAAATCAAAAATTAAAAATTAAAAATCAAAAATTAAAAATTAAAAATCAAAGATTAAAAATTAAAAATCAAAAATTAAAAATTAAAAATCAAAAATTAAAAATTAAAAATCAAAGATTAAAAATTAAAAATCAAAAATTAAAAATTAAAAATTAAAAATTAAAAATCAAAGATTAAAAATTAAAAATCAAAAATTAAAAATTAAAAATCAAAAATTAAAAATTAAAAATCAATTAAAAATCAAAAATTAAATATTAAAATTAAAATTAAAATTAAAATTAAAATTAAAACTGCCACGGGAATTATGCTAAAATTTAGTTTAAAATTTAATTTACAAGGTTTCCCTAGCCATGATATAGGACAACAGTTGAGACTTAAATCTACTGATACGACCTTCTCTTTTTAGATCAGTTGGTAGTGCATTCCATAACGTAACACCATGGTTAAAACACAATCGTGAACTAACTTGGCAATTATGTCTAGGCATATTTAAATTAAGAGTCCTATTGGAAGTCGAGAACGTAATTTTAGTTTTGAGATAGGTAGGGTAATCAGAAAAAATAATTCGGTGCATAAAAATTAGCATATTATATTCGAGATAAGACAAAAGCGAAAACCCTAAAAATTTCCGAGTAAATGAAGAAATATGATCGAACTTCCTCAGTCCATAAACATAACGGACAATAGAGTTAAAAGCCTTTGATAAGATACGCATAGAGGCATAATCCAAACGGCCAAAAACCGGAATACCATATTGAATAAGAGGCATAAGTAATGATTTAGCTACCTTTAGTTTTGTAAGGAGCGGCACATAAGACGAAGAGTGCCACAGAGTTCGTAAACCACAATAGATTTTGGAAGCTATATCAAAGATGTAGTCATTCCACGACAGAGTTTGATTTAGAACCACACCAAGATACCTAACTCTATCAACATATGGAATCGTCACGCCATTAATGTGAATCTTCGGAAAAATCGCCACATTTAACACTCTTTTATAAATGACAATACTTTTAGATTTATCAGGATTTAGTTTAAGCCTATTCTCTTTTGCCCATTTGTCTAACCTGTCCAGCGTGTAGCGTCATTCCAATTTCAAAATGGCGGCCAACACAAAAAAGCAGTTACCTTTTTCCTTTGCAATGGCCTCGGTAAGAGTATCCAATGGAAGGGTATGACGCGTATAGTACAGTGCCTTTAAATCTAATATGGCGGCCACTACAAAATTGTGGAGGACATATAATAGACTAAATAGTAGAGGCCGTTAGTAAACCTTCCTGATTTTTAATTTGGATTCGGGAATAACCATTTCCATAGAATAGATCAAATCCATCGAATCACTACGGTCATAGAGCAAGCGTTATAAGAAAAGAAATATTGCCCTGCCGAATTTGTAGATGTAACTCAAGCCGTTGACAGGGTTTAGTACGAAGAATTGATATTCAAGATGAGCAAACTCCAGCAAAAATTACTGCCAATTGCTTGAGTCATACCTCTTTAATCGCAAGTTCAGGGTCATCCACAAAGAAGCGTATTCTGACGTTTGTCCGATACTAGCAGGAGTCCCGCAGGGAAGGGTATTGGGACCCTTCCAGTACCTGCTTTATACTGTGGATATTCCAACAACAGATAACACGTTTATCGGAACATTCGCTGATGATACCGTAATTATATCAACAGACATACATATCCCAACCAAAAGCGGTGGAAACACTCTATCGAGCTTTAAATCATGTAAACGAGTCGTTAAAGCGACGAGTCGAGAACCACGTTTTTAGCGAGCGATTCTCGACTCGTAAACGAGTCGTTAAGCGATGAGTTGATAAAATGTTCAAGCCGATATGGATGTATGGCGTGTAGCTCTGGGGTAGTACTCATAAACCTAATCGAGACGTAGCCAACGCAGCCAAAACAAATCCCTTCGAATGATCACCAACGCTTACCGCTATGTGACTAATAAAGAATTACATGATGATTTGGATAAAAAATGCTTTGAGGAGGTCTTCCGCGAATATGCCATTAAACAAGAGAAGAAACAAGTTATGCGCACTAAGCTATGCTTAATTTAAGGTTGGAGTTGAACAGCCGCATGGTGTTATTTGAGATCTGTGTTGATCTCCATAAGCGGCATGCATATGCCCTTCGTGTTTTATTTATTTTGGAATGAGGTAACCTCTTCTGCACCGCCAATTTCGGTAATAAAAGGTAGCAGAATTTATGTACCAGTTCCACGTCAAGGTTATACAGCGCAGTTCATTCGAGGGTGTTTGCATTTATCCGCATTTCTTTGGTTTTATTCGGATTCAGCCTTAAGCTTGCTGGACTACTTTCTGTTGCCAAATTGTTTAACATGTTTTTGAGGTCCTCCAGGTTTCTCGTTCTACCATCGGGCGATACCCAGGTCTCTTTATGTATCTTCTTATGGCAAAAGTAAATTCCACCTACCATGAGTTGGTGGGAACTGCAAAAGTCAACAACAAGCTCACCATTGTTATTGGTAACTTGGCTTAGGCCTTGGTTTCCAATTGTGTGTTCAAGGTCGGTCCTGTCCCAGTAGGACTTGTAATGGCTATGGAAACGATTTGGTAATCACAATTCACAAACTCTAGACCTTACCGCACGCAATACCAACTGCATTACATTTACATTGCAATGTCCGCCCTGGTAAGGCCTTTCTTTTTACATCATACAGGTTTTTACATACAGGTCATTACATTTTGCATTACTTTGTATTAACTTCCGATTTTCACCAAAGAAATAATTGATTGAAATTTCAGCGGTTGCCAAAAGTCCTACTGGGTGTTGGGGCCGATCTGTGCGTTTAAATCACCCATTAATACAAAGATGTCTCCCCTTGGAATAGAGTGACCTCATTCAGTCGCATGTAGAACTCGTCTTTGATGTCATCTTCTGCGTCTTCAGTTGGAGCATAGCATTGGACTACCGTAGTACTTCTTAGTCTGATACGCAGGCGCCCGGTAATAATCCTCTCAAAAACTGGTGACCAGCTAATGAGGCTGTACCTGGCTTCTTTGGTGAGTACATATTACGCCAACGCCACTCCTACTCCTTTCAGTTTCTTTTCTCCCAGAATATAAGAAGGACTCACCGTTTGGGCAGTTATGTTCCCGGCATCTAGTCCATTCAAAACGCGGAGGGGGGGGGGGTGTTCCAAAATAACACCGTTAAGAAAATCGAACCCTAAAGGTTTTTCGGGTCGCTGATCACGAAAATCGAGGTCCCGCGGTCCTAAAATTAGGGCGTCACCCCTAAAAATGCAAAAAACACCCCTTTTTAGGGGGTTTTCGCGATTATTTCAGTAATAATGAAAACTAATGCAATGAAATGCACTTTTTTTAATATTTATTTGCGAAGGTGGTTGATTTATACTAAATTAAGGCGAACTTTATGGTAAGGGGTACTCCTAAAGGGTTGAAAGTACCCCTAAATTGGCGAAAAATGGCAAAAATTGTAAAAAAAATTTTTTTTTTCAAGTTTATGCTTCAAATTCGATTGTGGGCGTACTGTCAGGCAAAAATAAATTATTTTCAACCCTCAAGGGGTTAAAACTACCCCTGCAATATAGTTCATTGAAAACTAGGGGGGGGTGTTTCAAAATAACACCGTTAAGAAAATCGAACCCTAAAGGTTTTTGGAGTCGCTGATCACGAAAATCGAGGTCCCACGGTCCTAAAATTAGGGCGTCACCCCTAAAAATGCAAAAAACACCCCTTTAGGGGGTTTTCGCGATTATTTCAGTAATAATGAAAACTGATGCGATGAAATGCACTTTTTTTAATATTTATTTGCGAAGGTGGTTGATTTATACTAAATTAAGGCGAACTTTATGGTAAGGGGTACTCCTAAAGGGTTGAAAGTACCCCTAAATTGGCGAAAAATGGCAAAAATTGTAAATTTTTTTTTTTTCAAGTTTATGCTTCAAATTCGATTGTGGGCGTTTTGAATGGACTAATCGGGTCATCTGGACTCGCCAAGTCCCATGGTCTTGATTTTATATCGATTCATCTCAATTAGGACTTCATCTAGCCGCCCCTCACGAACGAAGAACTATTTTGCAGAGTTCTAAATTTAAAGATTTGTCTTTAAAGATATACTAAAGCCCTGAGCAACCCTTCTTACAGTTTTATTTGAAAAAATATTTAATAAAAAAAATTGATTCAGCCCTTCTACCTCAGTTATGAACTCTGACCTTTAAAAGCATCCGCCGTGAAACTGCAGAGCACAGCCCTCCCGCTACACGAATGCTTGAACAGAATAAAAAATGCTTTTACGATATCATTTCTGCAACTGGAAAAATAATTACCAGGAAAACGCCTGTTATAAAATTCGGAATCCTTCAAAAAGCCTCCCGAGATGTGCGATTTAATAAACAACGAATTAAAGATTCACTCGGCGGCGGCATGCGTGTATAAACATTGAAACAAATATTCACGAGGTTTACAAATTAAATTCGAGCTCCATCCTTGAGGGGCTTAACATGGGATAAACATCACCACCGGCACAGTAGCGGGCGGCATCATCAGGATCAGAATAATATAAAAAAAAAATTCCGGGGTTTTTTTTTGTTGTGTGTTACGAGAAGCTTTCCAGGATATCTTCGTGATGCCTGGCGTTCGACAGAACAATAAAAAAGATTTTATGTTGTAATAAAGTTCGCCAGGATGTACTCTCGCGCACATAGATATCGCATCAAAAGTTAAACAAACACAGCCGAAAAATCAACAGCCTTGAATTGAAGATTTCCGCCCCCAGGACATCATTCGCGAAAGCAATTTAAATCCGTTTTGTAATAATTGAGATTCGCTCTCATTAAGCAGCGAATTACTTTTCAAATTTCGTGTGGTCTTAAGATTTATTTATTTTTATCCCGAGTGGTGGGGTTTTTTTTTTTATTATTATTATTTTCCAACCACTGCGATTCCTTGAAGATCCTTTTCGGATGCTGTAAAAGTTTCGCTACTTTTTGACAATTTGATTGTATCAAAAGCAAACGTAACAACTCTTCAGCACTTCTTCAAGGAGAAAGCACTTATAAAGTTTTCAAGGACCTGGGCCAATTTTCGTTTTATCCTTCGGTTTGGCTCCTTATTCTTCTTCTTCTTCGTATTTTTTTCTTATTTTTTTTTTGCACCGTTTCTTCGCTCTTTAAAAAAGGGGAGAAATGCCAGAGAAAAAAAGCGTCCTTTTAAGGTCCTTTTCAGTCTTCCTTCAGCAGCAGGCAATCATCACAGTACATAGACAGAAGAAGTGTAGCCTTTGAAGTTTTGTTTGGTACGTCAGGATGTTTGATGTCCGGATGTTTAACGGTATATAATGTAATTAAAGTGGAACGTAGACTCTGGTATTAGGAAGTGGAACGTAATTTTCATCGAAATTGATTTTCGTTTTTTTTTTACTTTTTGTCAGGAAACGAAGAAATACTTTTTTTTTACGTTGTATTAGGATTTGCGTGTCTTAAATTTATTTATTTTTGGGTAAAGCAAGGACGAGTCTGTTTATTTTTAACAGAAAAAGGTTCCGATTTCAATCGGTTTTTGGTGTGTGTGTGTGGGTTTTGGGGTGTGAAATTAAAAACGATATTTTACTACACAAATTTGTTTGTATTTCGATTTCGATTACAAAGTTTGACCTAAAAATCATGTAACCTGAGATTGTATTTCAAATTAAAACTGGGTCATCTTAATTAATTTTTAGGTAGGTTTGGTTTAGGAGTTCAATGGCAACAATACGTCAGTAACATGATCTAAAACAAGGGTGGGCAACCTTTTTATAACATGCGTCAGAATAAATTTTACGTTAGTTCCGTGGGACGTAGTAACTAATTGACACCTTCTAGTGACCTGTAATTTTTTAGTCTGCAAATATGAAATAAATAAAAATTTATTTCTTTGATATCAGGTTCTACAGTGTTTGTTTAACAGGAGCTGGAGCTGAATCTGAGCAATAAGCTGCTGCAGCTCAAGTCGAAATAGTTTCACAGTTTGTTTTTGTGCTCAATTCACTGAATTTTTGCATACCACTGTCACAGTGTGAATCAATTGGCCATTTTTTGGTGAAATTTTAACTCTTGATTAGAGCTACCATCACCAAAATTACAGAGGTCGGATAAAAACTCTAAAAAATCCCGGATATTTGGGTAAAATTTAGTTTTTTTCCTGGATACTCATTTAAAAAAAAAAAAAGATTGACGAAAATGTGTTTTTGGCGAGTTAAAATCCGACCGTGTCGTATCGAATCGATAACAAACTATATTTTCGGCTACCAGTGAAAGGCTAGCATCCCTTTCTGGCATAAAGTTCTTGCTATGTAACCTACGGCATAGCCTCGGATAGGACAGAAGCTTGAGGAACTATTAGCAAAGATATCTACAATAAAAACAAGAAGAGAAAATAGAGACGGAAAATGAATGTGCCTGCACTACACTACTCGCGAGCGTGCTTCTGCGAAGTACTTCTATAAGTTGATCGAAGTCTGAAGTAACCCACAAGGAAAAGGAAACATACAATCATGAATGCTGGAAACCTTCCGAGGAAGATTTCTCGAGTTTGGAAGCATTCTCTTCCGTGCTCTAGTTCATATTCTTTTTATCCATCCATGTCATTGGATGGAAGACTAAGAATGAATCTTTTGCGGAAATAAAATTCAAAAAATTCTCTATACCTTCTCTGGGCAACGAACAGGAAGGCTTCCTTCTTCCTACCAATAGGAAGCATTCTCAATTTTCCTTGTGGGAAGTGACTACACACTTGTGCAAGTAGCCTAACAGGAAAAAAAAGCCTGTTGTATGTCTCCTAGGAAGGTATTAATACCTCCGAAATGTCCCCTTTTCTTTGTTCTCCTATAAAACTCCTAATAGAGTTGAGTTGGAGCACTCCCGTAAAACTCGCTGCAGACTAAAATTAGAGATCTTGAATTTCAAGGTGATATGAAGTGGAGGCCTCCTTTTTAGCTTGCAAAAATATTTCTGTTTTTGGGCGCCTCGTTAACGTAGGGAGTAATGCGTCTGGCTACCATCCCAGAGGTCCCGGGTTCGAATACCGACAGCCCCACGGTCCTTCACCTTTTCCACTTTCCCACCTACAAAATTTTCCTTCTTTCTTCTTCCCTCTTTACATTCCTGTTTCCTCCTGTCATAGCCTTCCTAAGCTTTACCCCGCTCCACCAAAGCGCATGTCACCGGTTGGTTGCTGAGATTCAACTCGTTTCAGAAGGCATAACACTCCATCGAATTGTTTCTCGATGGCCCGATTTCAGAGTCGCGAAAGTAATGTAAGAGTAGGTAGAATAAAAATATCACGTGAAGGTTGTGATAGTTCCTTCCCGACTAGAGCTGGTGTTGGACATTGCACTCTTTACGAAAAAAATAGATTCATCGACAGTATAAGGGCCATTTCGTAAGCCTCTAGTCTTTCACATAAAAAAAAGCTGCAACAGAGCAAGAGATATTTTCTAATTTGTTTCTGTTTTGATTTTTGCGAGGCTCGCACCACCTATATATTCCGGGGGAGCTGAACTAGGTACTTCGCATCGTCGTTGCACTGTAGAAGCTATCTAATGAAAGTTAGAACATAAATTCGCGCGACAAGCTCGTATTTCATACACAGACCGAGCTTCCATGCCAACCTTTGATACGGTGCAAAGCCAACTTATAAGGAAAAAGCATAGTAGTATAGCTATGTTGGTCCAAGCCACATGTTTCATAATATTGGACAATCAAGCATTTCGTTTGTGTCTTTTGCTGTAGGTTTGAGTCTGCGATTTGGTGAGTTATTTTTGGTCTACCTTTGCGGCACAAGTGTGAAACAATTCTTCCAATCTACCTGTCTGATTGTGTTGCTGGCTGCCCATATAGCTGTTCACTTGAGAGCTTTAACGTAATTTTAATATAGATACTAATTGATACAACTATACAGATAGACCAGGCAGGCAGCTACATGGTTAGACTAGCTGGTCTATCTGATCTCTCTGTTTAATCTGTTTGTCTGGTGTATCTGTCTGGCCTGCATGCCTGATCTGTTTAGACTATCTAGTTAAGTTTGAGTTGTGGGTGTTTTGTGTGTGAAACTATTGTAAAAAATTACTTGGCTTATCTTCAAGATTCAATTTGTATTCGAAACATTATAATTTCATCAAACCGCAAACTTTTCCCAAGACACAAACCGAAGCTTTAGCCTGAGACGCAAACGAAAAGCTCGATAGGTGGCACCGGACCAATATAGCTATACTTCTAAGCATGGCTCGTTCGGTGGGGAGAAGCACAACATAATTTTATGATGATAAAATTATATATAATAAGCACACTGCATAGGTAATCAGCCCTGGAGCGCTGGAATACAGCAAGGGCTCAATGGCTCAAATACGCATATCTCTTGTGAATTTACAGTCTGGTCGCTAAAAGATGGAAAGGTCGTTACTGAACAAACTTTTCATTATTTCACGATTGGATCCTACGTGACAACGAGACGATGCGTCTTTAATAAATTTGAAATATTTATTCGCTCATTATTACAGAGTTGAAAGTTCGCGCCTCCTAACTGGCCGAAATCTTAACTTATTGCCGAGATTCTTGTATAGTTTGCAATAGCTCGAGTTGTAAATCTATATATTAATAGGCAAAGCCAAAAATTGTAATCCCTTTTTGCCCTATTTCCGGTGCACGTATCGTAATGAAACATATATCAAACAAAAAGTACTTTTTCATAGAAGTGCATAATATATATTTTATTCAGGTGCATGCATAGGGAAAGGTGTGAAAGCCAGGTAAAGTTTTACCTATACTTAAAACATATTTTATTCACATATGCACTAATACACTGTGCACGCGCTATCCATCACATTAAACGGAGAGAGAATCAAGAAAATACATATATTTTGCTTCGATCCTCTCTTTGCCTTCACTGTTCTTCATATACATATTTTCTCTGCACTCTCATTTCTTCACCCCAACTGCTTAGTAGAATAGAATGTGATTATAAGTACGTATGTATTAGTGCGTATACATGCGAAATCAATCTCTGGTTCTTTTGATTTGGTCATGACTTGACAGCTCAAATAATAGCTTTGTTCCAGAACTCGAATGTGGGATCCCGCGGGACAAAATTTTTCCCAATTTGTGTTTCTTTACTTTCTCATGCAAAAAAAAGCGGGGAAATTTTCACTTCCCCTCATGCAGGAATTAGCCGGAGGTTTTCGGTCGTGCGATTTCTTGCAAGTTGTCAGCTGACAATTTTTTGTATGTATGTGGGTATCTTAACAAATGGCATACACGTAGACAATCGACATTTATGTTATCTTTTTCTTGATTTGCAGGAAATTGCCCAAAAAGCGTTTCTTTACTTTCTGAATTTTTGACAAAATTATCCCCACCATTGAAGTAAGTTTCTGCCCAACAAGTTTTTGCAGAAAAAGTACTGGAACAAAGCTAATAAAAGCAGAAAATTTAGCAAGTGCCGATTTTTAATAAGCAAGTGCCGATTTTTTTCTATTTATAGATAGATATTAGATCCTCTTCTAATTAAACACAGTGGACGGTGAAAAGTGTACTTTCTGTGATTTTTCGTTTTATTATTAATTTTTGATTAAGCCGGTTGTGTTTTGAGTGGATAGTGATTGTAATTGCGCCAAAGGTGGAAAGTGTGCTTTGTGTTTTTGGTTTGACAATTATTAATTGCGCCAACGGTCCGATTATTGCTTTTGTGTTTTGACCATCTGTATTATAATTGCGGCGAGTATTCTTCTTTTTTTATAATATTCTTTTTTTATAAGCCAGTTGAATTTTGCCATGCCTCGACGGCGTACTTTACACGGTCGAATTGACCGACGACGTAATAGAAACGAAGTCAGGTCAATTCGAAATAGGAATAGAAACGTTAATTTAAACCCATCGATTGAACATGACGGCACTGGTGAAGTCGTTAATGATTTGTTAGATGATTCTTTTAAGTGCGCATTGAAATTAGTGCCACGAAATTTTAATTCATTTTCTTGCGGCCAATTGATTTTTCGTTGCGTGCATTGTGGGGCGAGAAATTTCCAAGGTGAAATTACTCAAGGAAATAGAAATGCATTCTCATTATGCTGCCATAAGGGCAAATTCCATGTGGCGCCTTATACGCAAAATGATTTTTTTAAAAGTCTATATGATGGCCTTAAATCAAACGATGCTGCAATTAAAAGTAGATCGAAACATTATTTTAATTCTATTCGATCATATAACTCTTCTTTTGCAATGATTAGTAGTGAAACAAAGATTGAAACTGAAGCATTGCAAGGTATTTACCATTTTAAAATTCATGGTGTTTTTTATCACAGGGCTGGTGGTATTGAAACTCCTTATGGTTCTACACCAAATTATGCCCAATTGTATTTCTACGATGTAGAAACAGCTGCACAGTACAGAATGCGTCATTCTTCAAATGCACAATGTAACATTACTTTAATGAGAGGTATTGGTCATCAATTAAATTGTTGCAATCCATTCGTAAATGAAGATATTACAAGAGACGTATGCATGTTAATTAGACAGAATGTTGATATTCGTCGTTACAATGATGCGATTGCTACTGATGTAGCTGTTGTATTCAATAGTGTCAATGGTGAACCACCCTTTGAACGTAACATGATTTGCTTTTCGAGATTGAATAATACACCTTAGATTCATCCTTAGATTCGTTGGCTTATCCTCTCTTATTTCCAAATGGTGATTTTGGGTGGCATATAAATATGGTTCATAACAGACCTACCACTTCAAATTCAAATATGCCAAGAAACAAAATAACTATGTTGCAGTACGCATCTTATAGACTTGCTATTCGCGACGATTTTTGTATTCTACATCATGCACAAAAGTTATTCTTGCAATGGATTGTTGACATGTATGTTCGCATTGAAGGAAGTAGATTACATTTCATTCGTAATAATCAAACAAATCATCCTGCTGAAGTCTATAATAATTTGACTGATTTCTTCTTCTTTCTTTCTTAGAGTGGTGGAACGCAATATATGTTTTTTTTTCTTTAGGCAAGCTAACTTAAAAAATTCGGTGGGTCGGTGGTGCATTCCAGTTTCATATATGTACATATGCTTTTTTCAGTAAAAATAACTTATGTTTAATTTTATTCTTTCTTAGAATAAATTTGGTCGAATATCGACAACAGGCGTTACTAGTATATTCAAATATGTAAGATGTAAATATTTCAATAAAAACATAACATATGCGCTTCCGCCCTCGCGGCCAAGAGGGGATGTCTCATATTTTAAGCTGCATAGATTTTTTTTTATGTTGTGCAGGCCCCTTTGTGGTGCTAACACTTAGGCGAGCGCCTATGTTGCCTATGTTGAATCCGGCCCTGTTATAGTTCGTGATACTTATACATTGCCCTTTACTTTTGATTAAATAATTTCTACTGTCTATTAATACTATACTACTATTTTTAACAAGAAACCAACCAAAATTCACAATTACTCCCTTACAGGGCATTTCCTTTTTCCCCTGACCACTTTGCCACTCCCTTTTCATTGAAATACTCTTGCCATCTACAGTACAATGAACTGTAATCTTTCTTATGGCTATATCCTTGTAAAACATCTCAAAAATGCTACCTTGCTGAAATGTTATTAAGTAATTAGTGAATCCTACTGGAAAAAAATTTAATTCACTCCTTTATCAACAACGCCCAAATCGTTAAAAATTCCGCTTACAAAAACAATTTCTTCTGGGCTCGACGAGGCCCATTAGTAACAAAGTGATTATCTAGCGACTTCCTTTGTAATTATAAACACTCTCCATATACTTTAAACAATTTCTCATTATTAACTTATGCGCTGCACTAGTGTCAGACGTGACGGGAATAATTATACTATAAGCACACACAATTTTACACATACACATATATAAAATTATCAAAACACATAAAAATTCCGTCTTTTTTTATTTAAATTCAAATTCATATTCAAGGATGCGTGCCTGTGTTTATATGTGCGGGTGTATGAGTGAATATTTAATCCTTTGTATTCTGTTAAGTAGCAGCACGCGAGTCCTTAATGACTCCGGCCACATCGCCGCAAATTACCACTAATAAAATTATTTTCAGCTGCAACAATTCTCACATTACGAGGCTCCAGCTACGTATCCTACAGGATATACGACTGGAAGGACCGGGTCCATTCCCCCAACATAAGGATTAGTCTCATGTTCAAGACTCATTACGATGATTCTGCTTTATTCTACGCCAGCGGGGAGGACCTCAAGCATCAATACATTGCCGTCTCAATCAAAAACAATTCAGTCTACGTCGAAATGGACTTGGGTGACCACACGATGTCGGCCGTCTTGGGTGATGAATTGACCAGTCACTACTGGCACAATTTGACCATATTTCATGATCAGAAAGAGGTCAAAATTGTCCTGGATCATCAAATGAAGGTCCTGGAGATACCATCGACCACCAACTCGAAGCTGCTCTTCGATCCGGAAATTTACTTTGGCGGCGGCACCGATTTGAACAAGAAGAAAGGACTCCAGTCGCATAACAATTTCGCAGGATGCCTCAAGTATGTGTACTACAACGACATCTCTATTCTGCACGAGCTCAGGAAGGGCAACCCGAAAGTACATTATCACGGTAAGCGGGGGCCCCGACAGCGGATCCCTGGGTTATCACAATTTGTAATTTTATCTTTTGTACACTTGCAGGAGTCCTGGAGCCCGAGTATCAGGAAGCCGAAGTGGACGTCATCCCTATTACGTATCCGTTTGCGACGTCACATATTTGGTGGCCCATAAATCAAGCCAAGGAACTTAATATAAAATTCGATTTCCGAAGCAGTCAAACGATGGCTGTCCTTGCTTACAGCGACGTAACGACTTCGGCAGGAAATGGATTCTGGGAGGTGGGTTTTTTCACAGTTATTTATATGCTAAATTTCCGTTTGTTAGAAATTTCCCAAGCCAAAATTCCTTTCCGGCTCCTTAGCATAAATGCTTATTTCCTTAATTTAAGGGCGGTTTACGAACTGCTTGAATTTTTTTATTGCATATTGCCCTTGTGTTCCACTATATTTTTCCGATGCGGGCAGAATTAGTTTCCCCTTTTTCTGCTGCCATTTAAATATGGGAAAGCGTTTTTTATTTAAATTTTTGATAAAATATTCAATTCGGCGCTCTTAAATGGATCAAAGAGGATAATGCCTCCACATGTTTATGAGAACATTTAAAGGGGTTGGCTAAGTGGGTGGTGTATGGAGGCTTCGGGTTTTTTAGATAGTATAACTCCTGTTTAAATTGGAGAAAGGACTCCAGTTTATCAGGGCCGGAAGGATGCTAATATTTATATAAGTAGGTTAAGGGTTTATTAGGTTATATAGAATCCTTAAAAGGCCACATATTTTAAGTTTGACACGATTAGTGCTGAAGAAACAAGTTTATTTTATTGCGTAGCCTATTCATAGGGCAAGACAAATTACTCGAGTGTCCTCCTTTGGTACCAGGGCAATTTTTTGTAATTCTTGTTTAACTTTCGAATTTTTCAAGTTAATTGCTTCTTCGCAAATGTTTTCAGGTTCTTTCTGGTTCCTTTAACAGAAATTTAATTCTTAACAAAAAACTTCCACCAAAAAAGTGATTGCTTTAAACAACATAATTTTGCTAGAGTTTCCAACAGAACCCACAGAATCAAAAAATACCGGCCTCGGAAACCGGAGGTTAAGACGCACAACTTTCATCACAGAAGACCGCGACATGGGTCCATGGGCCTTCGCTTTTACGTTTTTCTGACCTAGGTAACTTTCGGTGTTTCTTATCTTCCCTCCCCGAGTAAGCTGTAACGCACGTACAGTGTCAAGGCATCCTTTTGTAAACTCAAATTTAAAAACAGGCATGCACGAAATAGACTGTGTGGCTGTAGAGGACGAAATTAAGGGGCAATTACTTGGCGACCATAAAGGGTGCCAATAGCATACTCAGGAGAACAGTTCTCTTTCGATTGCGTAGGTCAAGCAGCATTGGACGTGGTTAGTGCTTAGATGGAGGACTGCTTGGTAAAACAGCAACTCGCGTTTGGAATGGTCTATGCCGATGCGGATTCATTTATAAATAGTATAATTGTCTGAATTTTTACATTTCCGTGCCTGTGGCGGGAGTGTGCATGCGTGTGGTGGGAGATTGGATGCCTGTGGCGGGATCGTGCTTACTTTTGTGGCATGCCGATTTGTTCGCGGGCTCGTGCGTGCTAGTAATAAAATTAACGACTAAGTTATTTTTAACCGAGTCTTTACAAAAAAAAAGAAAAAAAAAGTGCCATGGCTTCTCGATGGCACAGTAGACATGAATAGACCCCAAGGATAAGACATATTCATGTCAAAAACCAAAAACAACAAAAACAATAATAACAACAAAAACAGCAAAAACAACAAAAACAGCAAAAACAGCAAAAACAACAAAAACAACAAAACAGCAAAAACAACAAAAACAGCAAAAACAACAAAAACAGCAAAAAGAGCAAAAACAGCAAACCAGCAAAAACAACAAAAACAGCAAAAACAGCAAAAACCGCAAAAACAACAAAAACAACAAAAACACCAAAAACAACAAAAACAAATAAAACAACAAAAACAGCAAAAACAGCAAAAACAACAAAAACAGCAAAAGCAACAAAAACAACAAAAACAGCAAAAACAACAAAACCAACAAAAACAGCAAAAACAACAAAAACAACAAAAACAGCAAAAACAACAAAAACAACAAAAAGAACAAAACAACAAAACCAACGAAAACAGCAAAAACAACAAAAACAACAAAACCAACAAAAACAGCAAAAACAACAAAACCAACAAAAACAACAAAAACAACAAAAACAGCAAAAAGAGCAAAAACAGCAAAAACAACAAAAACAACAAAACCAACAAAAACAGCAAAAACAACAAAAACAGCAAAAGCAACAAAAACAACAAAAACAGCAAAATCAACAAAAACGACCAAACCAATAAAAACAACAAAAACAACAAAAACAACCAAACCAACAAAAACAGCAAAAACAACAAAAACAACGAAAACAGCAAAAAACACAAATAACACAAAACCAACAAAAACAGCAAAAACAACAAAAACAGCAAAAACAACAAAAACAGCAAAAACAACAAAAACAGCAAAAGTAACAAAAACAACAAAAACAACAAAAACAGCAAAAGCAACAAAAACAACAAAAACAGCAAAAACAACAAAAACAACAAAAACAGCAAAAAAAACAAAAACAGCAAAAGCAACAAAAACAACAAAAACAACAAAAACAGCAAAAACAGCAAAAACAACAAAAACAACCAAACCAACAAAAACAACAAAAACAACGAAAACAGCAAAAACAACAAATAACACAAAACCAACAAAATCAGCAAAAACAACAAAAACAACGAAAACAGCAAAAACAGCAAAAACAGCAAAAGCAACAAAAACAGCAAAAAACAAAAATTTTATCCTAAAAGTATGCTAAACAATAATGAGTCATGGTAACGATTTTCGTCTCCGCACATTCTTTCAAATAGACTCCAGGGATAAGACATATTCATGTCAATACCATGCTCTTTCTCTTGCCTTCACCTTGTAGGTAGCCCTAATAAGGCATCCTGCAGGCTTAACCGGTTAATAATAGGGTATCAACTTTCCGCTTAGGTAGGGTCTTCATCTAGCGGTCGGTGCACCTCCTTGTTGACCTGGAGCGCGTTCAAAAACCTTACTATGGTTAACTATGGTAAACTTTTGTCGTTCAAAAACTCCGTGGTTAACTACAACATAACCACGAGCATAACTTTTTGGCGTTCAAAAACTCCCGTGGTTAACCATGGTGTAGTTAAATTTTAACAATGCTCGGGAGCATGGTTAGCGATAGTTAAGAAGAAGAAGAATAAAAACAATTTTTTGACATTTGTTTTAATGTTAATAATGAACAAATCAAAGTGGGATTTGTGAGATTATTTTAAATAAATAATTATTGGAAATAATTGAGGCAAATATCCGACACTATTTTATGGAAAACAATTTTAAATTTTCTTTACCACGTAGTTAACCACGGTGCGTTCAAAAACCTCCATGGTTAAACATAAACTTTCGTGGTTAAGTGAAGTGATGTAGCATAACCACAGCTTACCTCGTGGTTTACTATAGTAAAGTTTTTGAACGCGCTCCTGGTAGTCTGGTACTATTGACGTCACAGCCTTTGTCGGTTGGTTAGTGGGATTCACTTGTTTCAGGAGGCATAACACTCCAACAAGACTGTCTCTCGCTAGCCCTGACGGTTGTGACTCACCCGGCTGTTAAAAAATTGATGCACTCATATAACACCCAGTAGTGCAAACGCGAGGCTTACTGCCTTCTCCTTATGCATCCACCAGACTACCCCTAATCTTTCCTATTCTTTTTCTATTTTCAGGTCAAGCTTACTACTAGACATTGCACCATGAGTTGAACGACATGACGATCTAGTGGTACAAAGGGTGATTCCTGAGCTTGACCATGCCGCATAAAAAAATACAATAACTAATAATTAAATTTCAAAATTCGGCTAGAGGGATCGATAGGTAAATTCAAGATGAACATTGAAGTAAAAATTTGTTCAATAACTTAAAGTTTACGACCTCTAGAGTAATTTGGGTGGAAACTGGCATATCTCGCCTCTGTGCGTCGGCTAGGATTTTACTCTACAAATCCTACATTCGGCCCCGCCTTGAATTCAACTGTGCAGGCTCTCCTAATACCACCTTAGTGTGGCCGGGCAAGGTGAAAAATCGCGCTCTCCAGCGTATTGGTGATCGCGCCACTGCTGCTCCATTGATTCATTAAGTCACCGCAAGAATATAGCGATAATTCTACATCTACTACAATGACTGTTCCATCGAAATATATAACCTCCTGCCTCCAAGGCATTGTTTTTCCCGCAAGACAATACTAGCCCTTTCGACTCATCCTCGCTGTCCACAGCCCTTATTATCACGCACACGCCAGTCTAAAAATTCGTTCTTTACGAGAACTATTCGACTGTGGAACAGCCTCCCACAGGCATTATTCCCGAACTCATATAAAAACCAAGAGTTCAAACGCAAGGTTCATCATCATATCCTCGTGCATTTTGTGGCTATGTTTACTTGCTGACATTTCTATGGCTCCTTGTCCATTGTCATTAGTGTTTTCATTAGTCATTACAAGTTCACCTAATTTACTGATAGCTGGTCAGGTGAATATTCAATTCTTCGTAAAAGTTATAAACCAGTTAGAAAATAAATATTCCAAGGCCATCACAAGCTTGCTGAATAGAATAAAGTAATAAATAACATATATTTTTCGATGGATAAGGATGTTACTGTCATTTTTAAGCCGAATTGTAATCGACATAAGAATAGTGAAAAGTAAACAGAGATAGCTACAGAAATCAGTTATAAGATTTGCTGAGGTTTGGGTATTGAAATTTTGATAAATCATGTTAACAGTTGACTTTTTGATATTTTGTGGATAAAATCCGCATCAATATTTCCGCCATAATTGGATACGGGTTCTGAGTTCTAGATGGAAAAAAACCACCCGATTTTTTCGACAAGTGCGCTAACACTTCTAAGAAGGGTTCAAATTCTCAAATTTTTTAGGTATCCTTGTGCAAACCAACAGCAAAATTCTCCCATTTTTCCTAGCTGTAAAGGTACTTCTTGGAAAAAATTTCCTTCCAGGGAATTCAATCCTCAACAACTTCTTTAATTATGTTCCATTGCCATCACCTCGCTGGGGAAATACTTTTCCACGATGTATTTCGAAAATGTTTGAACGCGCCAACAACTTGATCGTTTCCTGACCACCTCTTGTCCAACATACTCCGGGATTATCTTCATAATTATTCGTGGAAAAGCTGCCTCCGCAGAGCCAACAGTACACCATCATATTGGTCATATTAATTATGCTGTTTTAGAAACCACCCGCCCACTCATATTATACCTTCAAATGTTACTTCTGAGTAGGCCCTGTTACTCCGCTCTGGCACTGCTCGTTTGGCAACATTCCTATCGGTGGAAAAGGAGAGAGCAGGTATGCATCGGAATATTAAATATGCACGGCACAGCCCACACAATAAATGGCGAAATGAGTTTTAAAGAATTTCCGAAGCGTAGGTTTGGCTGGCAACAAAGGATTTAAGGACCTTCCGCGCAATTACATTTAAAATTGAAATACAGCGCCAGCAACGATCGACCGTTGTAAGGAATTTCTACAGAAACATTTTTCAAATTCGAAATTTGATTCCAACAAAAGCCAAGAGAAATATTGATTCAAATTATGAGCATTTTATTAGTTAACAATTTCTGTGCACCTTAATAGAGGCTTGTGTTATCTCACACCTTCCAACAGCAAAACGAGGACTGAATTCTGCAGATGTGAGGGAAGAAAATTTATTTAAAAACGCCACTCTGGTCCCTAATCTTACTAACTCAAGTGGCAGGATAGATTTTCCTTGCAAGAAATAAAATCTCCTTTCATTCGGAATGTAGTTGCAAAATGGCAAGTAGTTTTGAGTACGTCGTGCATACCGGTGGAAAACACCTGATGATTTCTCGAGTGTACGTGATTTCTGGAGCGAATAGTATCTTTGCAGATAACGATGCTCATTATTATGCGATCTGCAATGTCTGCACTTTTAAGCCAGTCACTAGTATACTATTGAAATTGAATATTTCGAATGGCGTGCTATTTAATATTTGAATTATGCTCAAACTAAATTATTAGTTTCTTTTTTATGTAGGAATTCTAAGCTCAGGAATAAACCTTTGTACTTCTCCTCTGTCGCTTCATGGTTCAATCTCTAGTAGTAAGCTTATTTCGAAGGATATAATAGGTTTAAAGTTATGAGGAGTTAGGGCTGCTACGTTGTTACCGTAGCTCAAAGAGTAGTCCATGGAGCAAAAGATGTGGTCTCCGATTAGTTGAAGAGTCTTTAATTTACTTTATCTAACCACGCCAGGAGGTTTTCCAAGTGCTGCCCCACATAAAAAAGTTGTATTTGAGAAGACGCCGAATGTATAAGGTGCGCCATCTAGACCTTCGGTATTTTAGCACTGAATAACTCTGACATCTTTTAGCCGATTTTGAAAAATGAGCAAGATTTATTTTGGATGCTCTCTACCATTTATTTTGAATCACCCGATTAAAAATAATTTCATGGTTAATTTCCTTACTAGCACGCACGCGCCCGCAGCTAGCACGCATAGCGAACAAACAGGCACGCCACAAAAGTACGTACTCTCCCGCCACAGGCACGCACGCTCCCGCCACAGGGATACACGCTCCCGCCACTGGCACGAAAATCTAAAAATTTGTTCGCTAGAGGGATGCACTCTCCCGCCACAGGTATCCACTCTCCCGCCACACGCACGAAAATCTCAAAATGTGCCTGATGACGACTTTACATACATATATAATACTCTTCTTCATCTTTTTTAAGAGGCGTAGAATTTTTATTCTAGGAAAAAAAATTTTTTCTTTCATTTTAAATTTGAGTTTCGTGCGTACCAGCTGCATGCTAGCTGCGGGCTAGTGTTATTTTCACTCAGGCGTGCATGCTAGCTGCGGGCGCCGTGCGGGCTAGTGCATGCCAGCTGCGTGCTAGCTGCGGGCGAATTTCATTTTTACTCGTGATTTATAATATTCGTACGTACCAGCTGCATGCTAGCTGCGGGCTAGTCTTCAGGCGTGCATGCTAGCTGCGGGCGCCGTGCGGGCTAGTGCATGCCAGCTGCGTGCTAGCTGCGGGCGAATTTCATTTTTAATCGGGCAGTTTTAGAATACAATGTCTATTAAATGACCATCTCGATTCGATATCCAAAAATCACCTCTTTTTCGGGCATCCGAAATGGCCAGCATAAGGACCCTATGAGGTAAACCTCATTACAAATGAAATGTGCTAAATGGTCCATATGACACAAGCAGACGTAGTACGCACTTCTTTCCCTTATGAATTTTATGTAATTTTGCAGGCGCAAGCTTAATGATGCGTGACGTATGAAATGCGCCGACTAAAAATTCCCGGCTCTAAAAAAAGCTTTCGTCTACTTTTCGTGGTCGTTAAAAGCAAGCTGCAGGCGCAATCATGCTTGTGTGGTGTAGGCAGGCTATTGCGTATTCAAATAACTTTTTACCCTTAAGTTTCAGTTTTAGTCGTCCCAATCAGTTTTTGTTGTTACCTTGCTTCATATTTTAGGCAATTGTATTGGTGGCCGTGAAGCGTATCACTTAGCATACTCAATAGAGGGGTTGCCAATCGATTGCTGAGGCCAAGCAGCATTGAACGTGATTGCCCGATTAAAAATAATTGCATGGTTAATTTCCTTACTAGCACGCACGCGCCCGCAGCTAGCACGCATAGCGAACAAACAGGCACGCCACAAAAGTACGTACTCTCCCGCCACAGGTACGCACGCTCCCGCCACAGGGATACACGCTCTCGCCACTGGCACGAAAATCTAAAAATTTGTTCGCTAGAGGGATGCACTCTCCCGCCACAGGTATCCACTCTCCCGCCACACGCACGAAAATCTCAAAATGTGCCTGCTTAAAATATGTAGCATCTAGCCTGAAAAAGTTCGATTTGATGACGGCTTTACAAACATACATATATAATACTCTTCTCCATCTTTTTTAAGAGGCGTAGAATTTTTATTCTACGAAAAAAATTTTTTTTTCTTTCATTTTAAATTTGAGTTTCGTGCGTACCAGCTGCATGCTAGCTGCGGGCTAGTGTTATTTTCACTCAGGCGTGCATGCCAGCTGCGGGCGCCGTGCGGGCTAGTGCATGCCAGCTGCGTGCTAGCTGCGGGCGAATTTCATTTTTAATCGGGTGATACTGAGTTGGGGGATCGCCTGGAAAAACGACATTTCTGTTTAAAAATATATGCACTTTGTGGGCCCTATAGGGTAAACCGATGACCATTGCTACACCATGGTTCTTTTCTAAGCAAGGTGGGCGTGCAGAGGCAATACTACCTTGCCTTGAAGGGTGCAAAACTCTATTAAAACCCTCAGATATAGCTAGAGCAACCAAGCCGGGCTCACCAATTCGGAACATACTATAGTTGAGGTTTTATGTCTCAGATACAATAAAAAGTCCCGAGTGGAGCCTTCCTACTAGTATGATCCTGCATAGATGGATAGTGGCAAAATTAACCCTTTTGTTTTAAAAACTCATGTCACATTTAACGGACTGTGTAAAACGAGTAAACCCTATCCAGTCTGAGTCTAGATTGGGGCAGATTGATTGCGGACATGTACTACTGGCAATTCTCCAACCTACACAATTCTCCAACCTATCACAAAAAAAACTACAAGGAGAAAGAACAACGGGCTGTAAGTAAGTTTATCATCAACCTGTGCCCAGGCTTCCACCTTGAAAACACCGATTTCGCAACCTACATCGGTGTCTGGTGGAAACCGTTCGGTTTAAGTAGGCATAACACTGCAATAAGATGTTTCTCGTTAGCACAAAAGTTATATCGCCGACATTGTCAGATCAACATTAACTCTATATCCTATCCTATCCTATTCTCCCCAATCCATCAAATCGAGTTTTTTTATTTTGTTGAGGACTAGTTCCAAAATTACCGCGTCCACTTCTCTTGGCCTATTAAGCTACACCCTAACTTTCATATTTGTAGCCTAGACCGTTTGAAGAGGTTCTGAAGTCTGACTGGGAGCTTGCCGCATAGATTTAACGTCGAGCAACGAGACCTTATCTCTTGGTCAATACCCATGGTACAATAATACAAGGTAGGCTCGCAAGGAAAAGCTCTGTTTCCATCTTGAAAAGCTTCTACCATTTTTATATGAGAAAAGATCTGAGTGACGTCACGAGAGAGCTTTTTTCCTTTGTGAACTAAGATCTGAGTGACGTCACGGGGCCCTTATGAGCTTACCTTGTAATTATTGTACCATGGTCAATACCAAGTCCGCAATCGGAGCACTCACAGAGAACAAGAAGGGGAGACTCATCCTCCTCAAGGCAAAAATTTCAGGGGTTTCAGTA
Organism: Thereva unica; assembly: GCA_949987705.1. Taxonomy (NCBI): domain Eukaryota; kingdom Metazoa; phylum Arthropoda; class Insecta; order Diptera; family Therevidae; genus Thereva; species Thereva unica. The sequence goes on from OX465282.1 coordinate 136,190,150, forward strand.
TGTTTCATCAAATAAAGCTCGGCAAGAGCTCTCTTCAACAAGCTGATGGGCGCCTTGATGATGATCGGTTTCAGAAGGCGCTACTTAAGTTCTCATGGGTGCATGCCAGTATATCGTAAACCTCTGTTTGAAAGACCCTGCCTCGGCTTATCGGTTAACTTAATCTAGGGTTTCCCAACACCCACACCTATCTCTGTTTTGGAACCATCCTTATTCCATGCTAATCCACTCTGCGGTACTTTAGAAAAAGTACAGCCTGTCTTTTATGTGCACAGAAAGTGGTTCAAGTTCTTTACTTGTACCGCTTACCTTTCTTGTAACTTTAATTAGGTCAAACATTTTATTTAACTCAACTTTTCTATTTACAATAATATCTTTTATTGATGCCGGTCCGCGTCCACCATTCGCAACCATGATTCGACCAGTCGCCATGTCATGGTATGCCCACTTCTACTACAGGAACGAAAATCTAAAAATGCACCTACCAGAGGTATGCGTCCCTCTGTTACATATATGGGCCGTGTTTTTTTAATGAACTGGCTGGGTCTTCGCCATACAAATTTGAAAACCCAAGTTTTATCGGGGTCTATCTGGGTCTCTATCGGGGTTACTGGGAAATTTTAAAATGAATGTTTTCGTAATCGACCATTCCAAACGCGAGAGTGGTTTCACCAAGCGGTCCCTCAACTAAGTACTAACTATGTACAATGCTGCTTTGCCGATACTATCGAACAAGAACCGGTCTACTGAGTATACTAATGGCACCCTTTATGCTCACCAAGCTAATGGCCAGTTGTCTTCGTCCGGTACATTTTTTAAAGCGGGGCGGGGAGTCATATTTTTACTCAAGAATATCGAGCCTCGTTCGGGCTCTGTAAAGGCATTTTGTACTTTGCGTGCCTGTTTCAGGCTAAGATCCAGCGAGTCTCATTCTTACTCGGGATGCTACGTAGATTCGTAGGATGATTTTTACCCTAAGGTGGTTAAAAACAGAAAAGCCACTTTTGTATGCTTTTTGGTAAGCCACTTTATGCCTAACGTAAATGGCAATATCCCTATGAGCAGAAAGATTATGCACCAAAGGGTATCCTGTTACGTGATATTTACCTAAATAAGCATCGTGTGATCTTTGAATTTGATGTAGAGCGAAAATGACACGCAAATGAGTTTAAATTGAGGTGAATGGCCCTGTAAAAGAGAAAAACTCGTATAACACCCCCGAATCTTGCAAAAAACTATACAAACCATTTTATAACGGGCCTTAAGGTGCGCGGGTTCAATCGACACGATTTTGTTTAAAGACATTTTCTAGTTAGACTAAAATAATACATTTGAACTCCCACCCCAGGAATGATGACTATTTTTCCTATTTGCAAGAAAGCATCGCGGCAACTCGTAATTCTTGTATCCAAGGCAAATTAAATCTACAGATAATATTATCTTGCCTCCGTGGGTATATATCCCTGCACAGGAGCAAAACGCCAAACAAACACAATTCAACATGAAACTTTGATACGAAAAAGGCAGATTAAACCCATTACACAGCTTCAATTTCTCGGGGTACAAAGGAGCGATTTAATTGAAAGTATGAAAAGTTTCTTTTGAACCAACCTTGGAGGCAGAATACGCGATATCCTTTTGTTTAATTTAACTTTGTTCCTCTCCAGCCGCTCCAGCCTCTGCCTTGGGTATGTACTACGTACATTTCGATCTCGACCCCGTGCGTAGGTAGTCGGGAGCTCCTACTCTCTCAACCAGAAACCACTTTACGTTGGGCTCTTGAATCAACTAAAATGTTAACAGCAGATTTTTGTGTTAAAATTCGTTTCCGCCCCATAAATTCGCACATTTCCAGCTGAGAGTAAATTCACTACCTGTAATGTAATGTAGCCGCTACAGTTGGAGTGTTACCTGTACTTACTGCAAATTACCCGAAGAAGCTTACACTCTTTGGAGGAATGTTTCGAAAGTTTGGCCCATAAAGGCTATCGTTAATTATTGTCTACACAGCATCGCCTCGGGTCGTTAAGGTGAACTCCGACGTAGAAATTTTCTGCAACAGGAAACAAAAAACAGGCAAAAAACTTCAGCAGAAATACCACCTGAAAACACTGCATGCAGTGTCGAGATACCGTCGAGGAAAATCTCAAATGAAAAATCACAAGGATAATTAAAAAGTACGAAGAAGCGGGATTCTGTTGTCTGGACAAATCCGATTCCCAGCCATTACCTATCGGGCTACCTTAAAGGTGAATCTGACAGCAATAAATGGAGTTTATTGGGGATTGAGAGTGATTTCGAGTTTAATTAGAATCGACTATGATCAATCGAGTTGCGAGGGACAAATAACTCGGGAATTTTTAATATCCACCAATTACGTCAAGACTCTCCCTCGCACTACTTCCCTTATGATGGCACGTTTTTTACCCTAAATTAAAAAATAAAAACATTTTCCGTGAACATTTTTTACTTATAAAACAAAATTTGAAACATTGTTTTCCAAGATCAAAAGTTTAATGCTTTTAAAACTGTTTACCTGCTAAATTGATGTAAGCACACCTTGTAGCATAAAGCGGGTAAAGCATTAAAATGTGCCTTCTTCGTCTGATGTTGATAAGATTCCGAAACGGGAAAAGTTTAATCTCTCTTAATTTGTTAGGGAAAAACTTCTTGAGACCCTTTAATAACAAAATTCAAACCTTTCTGCAAGCACTTTGTTCGTGTCCAGCCAATTTCACCGCTTCGGTGCGACCCGAACTGATCCTAGAGATGCATAAGTTTATAAAATTAGTAGTAGGGAAAGGAGCAAGTGATGCTCGTGCTTTAAACAGAGTGTCTTTCTCAGCTTAATGGGGACTCTATAGTGCCCTTGCTGTAAAGCTTAACATAGGACGTATTAATTACTATTGGGTGTTTCCTATCAAAGGTATTTCAACAGGATGGGGCACGATGGTCCTCGTAATAACTAAGCTAAGTAATAATAGAGATAGCAACATACTGTGCTTACAGTACTAGATCGTTTAGTGTAGAAATATTTATAGGTTTCATGGTATCTTTAACACTCCTGTTGAAGATAGTATTAATTCCTTCAAAGGAACAGCTTTCTCCATCAAAGGAACACCTTTAATAAGGTGATGGAATTGTCCCACAATAACTTTTAAACTATATTTAAATGGTACTCAATCAGAATTGATATTGAATTGTACTGCACAAGTCGAGAAACTCCTGTAATTCCATCATCAGGAAGGTCAAAGCATCATTTGACAACAAATTGAGAAGTATGATCCTCAACACACACGTAGGCAGCAAAAACTTCTGGTCCTTGGTAACTTCCATCAAGAAGAATTTTACCTCTTCCTCAACCCCTCCATTCATTAATGGAAAGGAGGTGATAACAGAAAGCAAATCCAAGGTCGATTTACTGGCATCTCGGTTCGCCTCAAATTCTTCGTTACCTCAAGCTGATACGTCACCACCGGTCCTCGATCGCAACGCCCATTCAATGGACGGAATTTTCTTCAGGACACGAGAGGTGTATAAATGTCTCAAAGAACATGACGTCAATAAATCCACTGGCCCCGATAATATTCCCCCTATGGTACTCAAAAAGTGTGCCTCACCCTTGGCTAAACCTCTGCGCAAACTCTTTGCCTTGTCATATTTCTCCGGAGTTTATCCCAACTCTTGGAAACTAGCTCATGTTCAGCCCATTCCCAAAAAAGGTGAAGCCAGCGACCCTTTAAACTACCGCCCAATAGCATTAACTTCTGTTCTCTCCAAAGTTATGGAGACAATAATCAATAGAAGGTTGATGAAATATCTAGAGTCTAACCAAATTATTCACGACAGGCAGTACGACTTTAGACCAAAACGGTCTACTGGCGACCTCCTTGTGTGCCTGACTGAACACATCAACCAAAGCATCCATGGCTTCGGTGAGTCTGGTCTGGTTGCTCTAGATATCTCCAAGGCCTTCGACAGAGTATGGCATCCCGCTCTGCTGTCGAAACTCCAAGCTATTGGTATCGACTCAGTTCTAAGGAACTGGATTGAGAGCTTTCTTTCTGGCCGTTCAATCAAGGTAGTATTGGATGGTGTCGAATCCAACCCTCATTCCATTTCGGCCGGCGTTCCCCAAGGGGCGATTCTCTCACCTACTCTCTTTCTTATATTTATTAATGATCTGCTCTCAATCCCCTCCAATCCACTTCATAGTTTTGCCGATAACGGTACTTTGCATTACTCATACCCCTCCGACAACACAGGACAAGCAAGTGCCAGACCTTGTCTCTTAGAAAGTGAACTCATGTCCAACTCTCTTAACGCGGACATTAAACTCATTCTTGATTGGGGTCGCAAGAATCGTGTCGAGTTCAATGAAACCAAAACCAAGTACTGTCTATTCTCCACTAAAACCTGCACCAACCTTCCCTCCATTTCAGTGGGCGAGGATAATATAACTGCTGATCCATATCTTAACATCCAAGCGTACCAATGCCTCGGCTTCCTTAAGAGATGCAAGTTTCTCCTTCATCCAACTGCCTTGGCTACAATCTACAAGTCCTACATTCGGCCACGCCTTGAGTACAACTCGTATATCTGGGCGGGCGCCCCTAAAACCACCTTGGCTTGGGTAGACAAGGTGGAAAACCGCGCCATCAAACTCATTGGCGATAGCACCCTTTGCATTGATCCTTTAAGCCACCGTAGGAATGTAGCAGCGCTCAGCAAGTTTTACCGCTATTTTCACAGCGACTGCTCCACTGAAATCAAAAACCTCCTGCCTACACGGCAATTTTTCTCCCGCAACTGGCAGACTGGCCAAGTCGGCTCACTCATATTTCATTAAGATTGTAATGAAATATTTCTCAATATATTTTTTATTTTTTTTTCTCTTTAGGGGTGGTTTAACCTCTGTACAAAGGGGTTTATAGTGAAATTTTCCAATTGTTTTAATGATTAAAAATGGAAAATAAAATTTAAATGCAAAACATTAAATTTTAATTTGTTTCAATTACTATTTTAATGTAGGGGTAGTTTTACCCCCTTAAGGGTTGAAAAAAATATTTTTTTTGCTGATAATACCTTTTGAACCAAATTTCAAACAAAAAGCAAAAAAAAAAATTTTTGCAATTTTTTTTTATATACAGTTGTTTTTATTATAGTAGGGGTAGTTTTAACCCCTTAAGGGTTGAAAATAATTTATTTTTGCCCGACAGTACGCCCACAATCGAATTTGAAGCATAAACTTGAAAAAAAATTTTTTTTACAATTTTTGCCATTTTTAGCCGATTTAGGGGTAGTTTCAACCCTTTGGGACTACCCCTTATCATAAAGTTCCCCTTAGTTTAGTACAAATCAACCACCTTCGCAAACAAATATTAAAAAAAGTGCATTTCATCGCATTAGTTTTCATTATTATTGAAATAATCGCAAAAGGGGTGTTTTTTGCATTTTTAGGGGTGACGCCCATGTTTTAGGACCGCGGGACCTCGATTTTCGTGATCAGCGACCCCAAAAACGTTTAGGGTTCGATTTTCTTAACGGTGTTATTTTGGAACACCCCCCCCCCCCCGCGTTTTGAATGGACTATATTCAGTATCTCTATTAACGATCCTCCTTCGGTAGTAACATATTCTAAGATTCATATGTACGCTGTTGATGTGCCCAATGAGCAAATTTTAAGATGTGTGGAAGAGCCAGCTGCTGACCTACACCATGTTTCTTCCTGGCCGATCTCAAACTTACCTCAACTTAATCATTCCATCTTTTTCTCTTATTCTGCCACTCTACGTCTCGACCTCTCCGCTATCGCTTTAAATGGGCTCCTTTTTTACTCCCACCACTCCCATTCAATAATACGTTGAAAAAACGCTGACTGCTATAACAGGACATGGCTTGCTCACCCTTCCTTACAGCAGGAAAGTGGAATTGATTGCTGTATGGTGAGGCCAAAAAGGAAGCTTATTCTCTGGGTGACTAAAATAGAGAGAGGAAAGAGCGTGGTGCTGCGTGGAATCGAACCACGGATCTTTGGGATAGTAGTCGGGAACCTTAATCCTATGCTAAGTCGACAACTATGCAATAAACAAGAAACAATAAATGTATCAGGTGTAATAATTTTTAAAGGCCGAATTACAATAAGAGCAAGAAAGTTTTAGCGAGAAAGAAACTTGATTAAAACCTACCGATGTAAATGAAACACAATAAAGCTGAGGCAAAAAAAGTTTAAATCGAAATGAACTTTTGTTTCATACTATTCCATTTTCGTTTCATTCTCGTTAAATTCCTTAAGTAAACAGGATGTTAACAGAAATAATTGGAACAATTTCTGATTGTCATTGTTAACGAATTCGTTCCATTCGTATTTTGTCGTTCGTAGCGTATTAACGGAAATATTATCTGAAAAGATTTTTATAACGTTTGGTCGAACCGTTTTTTGGTTTAAACGACATAAGTGATTTTTGTACCTTCACGATATCGCGCGAACCAAAACCTATATCGAAATCTTTGAGGTACCGAAAGAAGAATAATAACGAAAAAATGCTCTGAAAAAAATTTCATAACATTCGGTTGGGCCTTTTTTTGTTTAAATGAAAAAACTTCGGGTAATTGTCAGAAAGAAAGAAATTGATAAGTTTTGCTAATATCTAATCAACTCGACGGAATAAGACCCGTTCTAAACGAAGTGATCTTTTTTGGATTCTTCACAGCGATAGCTTTCCAACAAAACTTCACTTGTCAAAATCCGACCCTCTTGAAACCTCGTGCAAAATTACGTTACCCTTTACAAACATCACGAATTTTTCAAACCTTGGATCAGTACTTTATTGACGGGGCATTGTTTTCTACGTCCTACAGTTTGAGGATATTGCGATTCATCCCATCCAGCAGTTACTGAAAAATTTGTTCTCGCTTTCCAGTTTGATCAGCGGCGCTTCAACACGCTCAATACGAATTCGAACACCCGTTTTAGTATAGCGAACCAACTACAAAGGCAATGTTTGTTTGCTAATGTTCAGGGAAAACAAATTCTTTAAACAAATCTTGTGGATTTACCACTGTTATAGTTATTTGAGCTAGCTTCTCCCTGGATTACTTTGTCACCAGTTCTGATACTAATCAATTTCCCAGTAGTGATAAACGTATTACTATTTTGTAAGAAGACAGTTTATTCCGTCTACGTTCATACTGGGAAGTTGATCGTGTGGACTGAAGGGGTCAAATCCACATCCCAACTAGTTTATGTTTAGACTTGGACCTATCTTTTCTACTAGAGTTGCCCGATGTCTCTCCAATACGACCTGTTCTTGGCGGCAAATTTCTTTTTTCTTGAGTGGGCAGCCGACATCTGAATCTAGCTTTAACTAGGAAGTGGTCCGATCTACAATATGCACCTCTGAATAATCTTACTTGGAAGATACTGGAAGCTACCTTGCTGTCTATGAGTATATGGTCTATTTGATTGCAGTATTTTTCGCTGGGAGATTGCCATGTGTATTTGTGAATGTCCTCTCTTGGGAAACATGTTGAGCTGACGATCATATTTTTGCTCATCGCAAAATCGATAATACGTTGGCCGTTATCGTTTGATGTTTCGCGGAGACTTTCCTTCCCAATGGTCGGTCTGTGCCAGTTCTCTCTTACAATTTACGGGTTGAGGTCTCCTATCACCATCTTGATGTTGTTGGAAGGAACCGTGTCCTATGAATGCTCAAGCTTATAATAGAAAGGGTCCTTTGTAATGTCTGCCTTTTCCTCTTTCTCCAAATGTGCGTTTATGACCGAAAGGGTGAAGAATTTTGTTCGGAGTCGTATTAAACATAGTTGTTCACTGATTGACTTAAGCATTATCTAAAATTGACCTGCGCATTACCAAGCCTACTCCTACGTGATGCTCCCTTCCGCAGCTGCAGAATATCCTGTAGCTGCCAAGGTCCATTGTCCCGTCTCCTATCCATCTGATCTCTTGTAACCCAAGTAATTTTACTTTATATCTGCTCACTTCGTCTAATAGTGACTTAATTGCTGCAATTCTGTACAAACTTCGCTATATGTTCTGAAAATCATTTACAGGTGTTGCCGTAGTCGTTGCCGTTTCTTGCGTCGCACAGTGGTCTGAAATCCCCAAAACCTGGACAAAATTAATTTACTACATTAAGAAAAATTATTTTTTTATGAAAATCGGTATATGGGGGTTTTCGCGGTCGCTGAGTAAGAATCCGTTTTCAGATTTTCAAAAAACAAAATGGCAGATCCAATATGGCGACCAACTTTATGAAAAATTAAGGAAATTTGATGAAAATTGGTATATGGCGGTTTTCAGGGGCACTGAGTAAGAATTCGTTATCAGATTTTGAAAAGCCAAAAAAAAATGGCGCATCCAATATGGCGACCAACTTTGTTCATATTTAATTGAATTGAATGAAATTATGCAATAATGGCTGTTCGGAGTCGCTAATTATTAATCCGTCATTAGATTTTTACTAAACAAAATAGTGGATCCAATATGGCGGCCAATTTTGTTTTTTTGAATTGAATGAAAATCTGTAATAAGGACGTTTTGTGGTTGCTCAGTAATAATTTTTAACGAAAATGTACTAGAATTGTTAATGAAAATAAACTTTTTTTATTTAATTTAACAATTATTAAATTAATTTTAAACGCAAAACTTTTTTTCAAGTTCAAATACATTAGGATTTATTTGTTGCAAAGATTTGTTATAAATACTTTGTTATAAAGATGAAAAAAAGTTAATATATAGCGCCTGAATAGGACGTTCAAAACTATACGTTGAGCAAATATGTAGTATATCGTGAATTTTTCTATTTCTTGTTAAGGGGTGCCTTTGCCGGCACTGCAACCTATTTATTTGGCCTATTGTCCCATCCCCGTCTTTAAAAACCATCAAGGTTAAGGCTTCTAATAAAACCTAAAACTGATTTAGGATCTGTCCCAAATCTCCCTGGGGCTAGGGAAGTCACGATGGAGGAGGCTCAATCTCTTCCTCGCTGTAGCCCCACAGTCGCACAACAAGTGCTCCGGGAGCTGCTCCGCAGAACCGACAGCTATAATCAGCCCCCAGACCTATTTTGTTTAGATGGTAGTTAAGCGAACAGTGGACTGTCAAGAGCTCTAGTATTATTTTTAGCTCCCACCTGTTAGGATGTTAAAGTTTGCCCGCTTTAGCTTTATCGATTTGGATGAATCTTTTAGCTTGACGTGCACCCTGGGTGTTTGTCCAGCTATGAAGAACCAGCTGGTCGACCCAATTTTTGATGGCCGTTCTAACGTGGTAGCTTGCTACTACAGAAAGGTTCCGGAACGATAGGTGATGAGTTTGCCCCTACTTTAGCCAGGCTGTCGGCAATTTCATTACCAATGTGACCTTCGTGGCCCGGAATCCACATCAGCGTGACACTGTTGTTCCTGCTGAGGAATTTCAGAGATCGGGGACAATCCAAGACAGTCTTTAATGACACCCTGTGAGATTTAATGGCCAGCAATGCAGTTTGACTGTCGGAGAAAATAACAATGTTAGAGCTATTTGGAGCTCTATTAATACAAGTCTGAGCAGACACCTGGATGGCAAGTACCTCGGCCTGAAACACAGTGGGGCTAGTGCCCAGAGCCATGGATATTTTGGTCTATCGTGGATAGAATGACATGGAGCAAGCAGGAGCAGCTGATTTTTTTATATGTTTTGCAGAGATGATTAATAAACAATTACATGCGTATTTCGTAGTGGAAGTCGGTGGAAGTTTGTACTTAGCCGTCAATTTATAAACCGAATCGTTAATCAAATCACCACAATTTACTTCATATTTTATCATAAATAAACAATACAATTATTTATTTATGTTCATTTCAATAACACAGTATAATTGTACTTACTCTTAGGAGAAGAAACCTTTTTACAGAAAAGGAAACGGGCAAACGTACTGCAATCTACACGCAAAAACCTAACACGTGCTTTTGCTCCGAGAGAACGTGCTGCGTGTAGCGTGTTCGACACTCACTTTCCAAATAGAATACAAAAGAGATTTCGAACATCTGCCTCTTGCCAAGGGCCTTGAAATACTCCAGGGGGACCACTATACCTAGCCCACGTGAAAAAAGTCCCTAAATATAAACTTTCGTTTTGGTACTTTTGTCCAGGTTTTGGGGATTTCAGACCACTGTGCGTCGGTCCCAAGGCTTCGGGTTTATTAACTGGTATCTTTTTACAGGGTCCGGTAGTTAGCCCAACGCCTAGCTAGAACCATGTAAAAGAATACCATCTAGAAAAGCAGAGTGAACTATAGTTACTTGCGTTATGATATCAAAACTAACTGTGTACTCTTGGAAGATTTTACCATTGTAACAGTTAATTCTGGATGTCCCAATTGTCCTAAGGACACCTAAAAAATGCGAGGGCAGACATTATAATCACTACAAATTAAAATAGTAGAATATACCAGCTTGAATTTAAGTTCTCCATGGCCTAGGAGTCTATAATCTTTCCTTTTGCAGCTGATGAATTGTCCCAAAATGACAGATCACAATAATTAAATTTTATAGTCAATTTAGGTGGCCGAGGGCCGTTAAGAGGTCGGCCCGTTCAGGGCTGTCCTTAAAAATAAATTATTCCAATAAACGCTGCACATAAAAATACTTCCTCAGCCGCGATATTTAATTAAAGCCTTTAACCGTCATGATTGCGGTAGTTAAATTTTTTATTAAAGCCCTGAATACGTGTCGGACTATGTTTGCCACCTCTTTCCATATTTTTTTTGTTCCTCGTGTTATTTTTTGTCCAAAGAGCCGAAAACATCTGCTTGCATGAATGACTACATATTTTCGTTCATTTTGTTTTTTTTTTTTTTTTTGGCTAGGAAATTTTAAGCCAACCAGCTTCGAGGGCGACTAAAAAATTGTTGCGAGGGAGTGCGAATGTATTTGGCAATAATCCAGCTTTCAAGAGTTTCCATGAAAATCATTATGGCGGCAAAAAACCCGTTATAAAGCCATGCCAATAGCAAACAAATTTTTACACACTTCGAATAAACGACGAAATGAGATATTTGCCATGTTTACCACCGGGGTTTAGACGGGGGTGGATGTTTAAGGGTGTTGTTTTTCCCCGGCACTTTTTCCACGGCAGCTTTTGATTTAAGGCCAATTTAATGGATGCTTGTGGCTTTTCGGGAAAATTGATGCTGAGGTTTCTGCTTTAATTGCTTCGAAAATAAGAGTATTTTGGTGTAGTTCCCTTGTGCGGGATTTTGGTGCTGTTGAGCGAGATTTTAAAGGTATAATCCTTAACCTTAGGATTTTGGGGAGTTAGCATAAATAATACGAAATTGTCTTATTGAAATATTCAAATGGAAAAGGTCGATATTTAATTAAATTTTGTTGAGAATGTTGCTGTATGAAATAAGTAGTAAGTAAGCTTAGATTTAGTTGCCTGAGATAGTCCCAGTGTGCTTTCATTCATTGTAAATAGAGATGCGCCGAATATGGGTTCGACCGAATTCGAATTCGTCATATATTCGGTCAAAAACGTACCGAACCGAACATTAGGCCGAATTATTCGGTTCAGTAAGCACGTTCATATATAGAACAGAATCCGTAGAAGAACGATCTTCACCGATCGAGTAACCGAATGAAATTTATTTCTATGATAAAAAATATGCTAACAAATGTGGGTTGCCTAACGAAATATGTACATGTACATGTGTTTTTCGTCTTTTGCCGCCCTTTTCTCTGCCTTGGGGTGATACTATGCACATTTGTAAAATTAGGGCCTCACCCTACGCACATGAGTCGACTGATTTGCAACACCAGTTTCAAAGTGATTTCAGCATTATCAAGCTCACAACCAGTTTGCAACCAAAATGAAACCTTTGTCCACACACAAGCGTAACTGATTTTTGATCAATCGGTATTCTGTGCTCATGAAGATTTTGTTGAATAAACTTTGACACGTCCAAATGCAATTGGTGACATTTCCAAGCGTACATGCGTTGCATTCGGTGACAGTTAATATGGAAGTCTGTGTATTCAAATCCGACTTGACGGAGTATTCCGTGAATGGAATGCATGCAACGCAAATGTCGGTCTACTTTCAACTTTTTCTGTATCTATAGCCGCATAGCACACACAATCATACGCTACTTACTTAGATTTTTGGGTTATGTTTAAAAGCCGGGACGGAATGCAACTAAGCAATTAGATGTTAGTGGAAAGTCGCAAATTAGATTCAAACCGGTCTCGTTTCTGCCGACTCGTGTGTGGATTCTCATTTTTTTAAATTTTTGATTTTGTGAATAAATATGGTTACACAGAGAAGTGTTTGTTTCATTTACAAATACTACCTATGTACGGTTCCACAATAAAGCCTCTTTAAGATATGTAACTCTTAAAATAACACTATTTAAATATTCGGTAATTATTCGGCAAACTAACCGAATATTCGGCTGAATACGAACATTAAAAAATACGCCGAATATACCGAATAAGAATATTCGGCCGAACATTCGGCGCATCTCTAATTGTAAATAACAGAAGGCACCGCCGGAATTTGCAATCAAACTGTATTGTCAGAATCCTTCTTCTTCTTCTTTGATCCGTTAGTTGGCGGTCCTAGCTGGACGTCCCCACAACAGAGACGCTGCTGAGGATGTCGAACTCTATTCGTTTCCATTCTTGCCGGTTTTGGCGACGACCGAAGTCTCGAGCCTCGGTTACTAATAATCGTTGATTCTTTAGGTCACCCTCGATATTCTTTAGTCAGATTTTCTGGTAAAGCAGCTGGGAAAGATGGCATCCCGCCAGAATTGTTGAAAGCCGACTCAAGCCTCATGGCAGATGCGCTTTAGCCAATCCTAGAAATAGCATGGAACACCTGTACCTTTCCGGAGGATTGGACGGAATGTACCATAGTCAAAATACCAAAAAAGGGGGACCTAACAATATGCGACAACTGGAGAGGCATCTGTTTATTATCTACTGTGGGCAAAATTTTGTCCCATATATTACTATCTAGGATAAGTGAGGCAGTAGACCGAACGCTTAGGAGGCAGCAGGCCGGATTCAGGAAGGGCCGCTCCTGTATTGATCATATTAACACCTTGAGAATAATAGTGGAGCAGTCTACTGAATTCCGATCCCCCCTGTACCTTGCTTTCGTAGACTATGAGAAAGCGTTCCACTCGGTTAATAGGAGCTTCATTTGGCAGGCACTACGGCGACGTGAACTGCCTGATAAAATAATAGAATTGATAAAAGCCCTATATAACAATTCCAAATGCTGAGTTCTCCATAATGGAAAATTATCCGACAGCTTTGAGGTGAGCTCAGGAGTACGACAAGGATGTCTACTTTCGCCTTTACTATTTCTTATAGTAATAAATGACATCCTTGACGGCGCTCTAGATAATAAAACAGGCGGCATACAATGAGGTTTGCTAGACCGCCTAAAGGATCTCGACTACGCCGATGATATCTGTTTGCTGGCCCACAGACACCAAGACCTCAAAAACATGATTAACAATTTGGCAACAGAAAGTAGTCCAGCAGGCTTAAGGCTAAATCCGACTAAAACTAAAGAAATGCGGGTAAATACAAACACCATTGAACGGACAGCGCTAAATAACCGTGACGTGAAACTGGTAGATAAATTCTGCTACCTCGGTAGTTTTATTACCGAAAATGGTGGGGCAGAAGAAGACATCAGTTCCAGAATAAATCGTCGGTCTAGAACCAGAAGAACGTAACCACCAATTTTGAAATTTTACAGGAGAGCTATTAAAAGGTGAATTTTATGCATTATCGTTATGTGAAATGGAGATACGATAAAATGGAAACTACTACTATTATAAAATGTTATGGCCGAATTTATATAAAAACGGATAAAGTAACTCTTCTACAACCAGAAAATTCAAAAAAGTAATTATTTTTTTTTTTTTGGACATACGTTGTTCTGGTTCTAGACCGACGAAATAAAGTACGAGGCGCATATTTTTTTTTATGTGACAGTGATAACCTCAGGGGGGGGTTATAAGGGTGCGGGGGGGTATTGAAGAAGGTGGTGATGAACCCTGCGTTTGAACTCTTGGATGTTATAGGAGCTCGGAAATACCAACTGCGAGAGATTATTCCACAGTCGAGTTGTTCTATTTACAAACGAATTCATATCGTGTTGAGTGCGTGAAAGGGGGAGTTGCAGGTAGAGGGAATGAGACGAGTGGGCTAATCTGGTCTTGCGGTTATAAGATTGCCGTGGAGGCAGGAGAGCGTTTATTTCGAAGGAACAATCACTATGATAGTAGCGATAAAATTTTGTCAGCGCTGCTACATTCCACTCTAGAATTAGATTAATGTAATTTTTAATAGATTTGGACATTAGTTCACGATCATCAAGACAGGATCTGGCACGTCTCTGTCTTGTATCGAAGCTGTACGAGTAACGTAGAGTACCGTGGATTGAAGGGGATTGAAAGTAGTTCATTTATAAAGATGAGAAAAAGGGCCGGTGATAAAATTGACCCCTGGGGGACCCCCGCAGAGATGGGGTGAGATTCAGATTTGACGCCATCCAATAATACCTTAATTGAACGGCCAGAAAGGAAACTCTCAACCCACTTATACAGAAGCGAGTCAATTCCAATAGCTTTGAGTTTAGATAACCAGGCTGAGTGCCATACTCTATCAAAAGCCTTGGAGATATCCAAAGCAATCAAACTAGATTCGCCAGATGCATGCAAACTTCGGCTAAGGTGTTCTGTAAGGCAAACTAAAAGATCACCAGTGGATCTTTTTTGTCGGAAGCCGTATTGACGCATATGCGTGCCTGTTCCGCTTATGGAGATCAACGGAGGTCTCCACTAACACCAAATTGCGGCTGTTCAACTCCAACGTTAAGGCAGTTCTTTTGTACGGATGCGAAACATGGGAAGTCACCCAATTCATCACAGGGCGCCTACAAGTCTTCATCAACAGATGCCTTCGTCGTATCCCAAAAATCCGCTGACAAGATAGAACCCGTAATGAAGAGTTATGGCGCCGTGCCGGCCAAGAAGGGATTGACGACCAAATCAGTCGAAGGAAATGGAATTGGGTTGGCCACACCTTGCGACGCGAAAACGAAAATCTAGCAAAACAGGCCCTTGACTGGAATCCGCAAGGATCCCGTCGAGTAGGAAGACCTAGAACAACGTGGAGGAGAACCCTACTAGAAGAAGCCGCAACAACTGGGAGGTCCTGGTCGAAGCTAAGAGCTGTCGTGCAAAACAGAGTCCCCTGGAGGGCAACTGTTTCCGCCCTATGCCCCATAAGGGATTAAAGGAGTTTAAAGAAAAAGAAGAAAGAAGATTTTCTTCGATGCCGATCGCTGGATTCCCCAGTCTGCGGGTCGGTCATGGTTGAATTATCAAAAAAAGGATTAATTTTTTCAATCATCCATTGAAAGCTGCAATTTCCGATTCTGTGTTGTGATGTTGACTACGCCATCATCATCCTCGGGAATTTCACAATCTGGGCAATAAGAGACATTTAACAAATGATTTATTACTTAATTAAAAACGTAATCCGTTCGACAGGAAAATAGTAAATCCATTGCATGGAAAATTTTAACAAAATAACAAATGTAATATTTCTGTTTCATTTGTTAAAATTAATCTCTTAAGCAGACAAAAATCAATGGGCATGTAATTCTTATATTGTTCTCGATGGGTGATTAAATTTTAGATCGATTCCCTTAAGACTCGGGCAAATCCCTGACAATAAAGCCATGGCGCAATAACAACAATCATAAAACAACTTCTATACGAAGGAAACAGGACCATAACGAAGGTGGAGCCTGGATGCTCTTGAGGGATAATAATATTAAACGTGTTTCTGGATCGATTTATGGGGAAACGTCAATGACCATGAAATTGATGTAATTGAATTTAATGGGGTCCGTGATTGCTTTTGTTATGATCAACTGGTATAAAATGAGGAAATATTAGCATTATTCAATCAACAGGAAAACTTACAGAAATCTCAGGTACATGCATGTGTGTGTTGGTGCAGCCGTTCTTAAGGTGTTTAATAAATGATTTAATTTTATGGACAATTGAGGAGCAGAAAGCCAAACTCAATGGTTGTGTGAGAATGGGATTGTGCTGGAAATACACTTTGAACATTGTTTCCGGCTTCGTTTTGTATTTTAGGAATTTCTCCAATCAATTGAGATATTCTTGGATTGAGAAATTTTTGTCGATAGTTAATTTTGTGATTCTGCAAAAAAAAACAATTGATTTTCTCTTCAAATATAGAAGTTTTGCCGTCGCTGTGGTCTTGGCAACCACAGTGTTGTCGGGGACACTTGTACTCTTGGCAAATTAACAGGGGGTGGAGGCGTACATTTTTAGATGATAGACTTTATATGGCAAGAATAGAGGTGGCTTTTGGCTTTTCTTAATACATTGTTGTGCAACGAATTGTGAAACTTAGCAGAGTTTCTGAAAAAAAATTAAGCAGAAGTTCAGAATGATTTGTTTTGGATAAATTTCGTTATCGGTAAGGACTTGTGCTTGGCTAGAGTTGAAGTTTATGTTGGTCTTGTCTAGGGCTTCCCAGGTTTTTCCTAGTTTGGAAGGCGTCCGGGAGGGGTTTTAAAAAATGTCCGGGCAAAACCCGGGTCCTTTTTTATAAGGTTGACCCGATCAATACTGATAAACAAATCTTAAATTAAAATAAATCTTTGTTAAAACTGACTCGTAGTCGGCATCCGGGCTTCGTAGCAAACTTCAGCTTGGCAAAAATGCTCTCGTTTTATTTGAAAGTTCCAGTGACAATTCAATTATCAAACGTACAACGATCCGAAACGGAAAGAGAACTGAATTTAGTCGTTTAAAGAAACCAAATTTTTAGTTGTCAAACGACTTAATGTGTTAAACCGATTTATTTTGAGATCAAATTGACCAAGACTTTATACACCTTGAATTTTTCATCGGAATATTCGTCAGTTCTACAGTTTTACTAAGTGTTTGGTAATCCTAAGATAAGCATATTTCTAGTCATGATGAATACGGGTAGAAAAAAATTTCATCTTTCAATGGATGATTGAAAAAATTAATCCTTTTATTGATAATTCAATCATGCATGTTCAAGCTCAATCAAATCCAATACAAACTAAAGCCCACCTTTTGTAATAATACCCATAGCCACCCAAATATATGTCAGACCAAGATCACTCTATATTAAGTTACATACTTCTTCTTCTTCTTCGATGGCTCTACAGCCCAATTCGGGCCTTGGCCTCCATCAGCTTCTTCCTCCAGACGTCTCTCTGCTCCGCAGCTTGTCTCCAGTTTCTTGTGTTGAGCAGTTTTGCTGCATCGGCCTTAACATTATCTTCCCATCTAAACCGTGGTTTGCCAACTGGTCTTTTGCCATCTGGTAGTAGATACAGGGCTTTTTTTTGGTATCCTTGAGTCATCCATTCTTTGGACATGACCGGCCCAACGTAAACCTAGTAGTTTGGCATGGGTCGAAAGTTTACATTGTTTGTATAAGTCGTACAATTCGTGATTGTAGCGTATTCTCCATGCATTGTCTTCATTGATTGGGCCGTATATCCTTCGGAGAACCTTCCTCTCAAATATATCCAACTTGTCTGCGGATTTCTGGGAGATACTCCATGCTTCACAGGCAGTACATTTGCGAGGTGTGCTTGTAAGTAACTAGTGGTGGGTTTCTTCTCTCATATGTATCTCTTTTGCGGCAGTAAAATATCCAATTAAAACAAGACGAAGTTTGATTGTAAATTAAAAATATGCATACACTGTGAGAGCATAAGTTTCTTACTTTCCTACTCTTACTCTGACGCAGATAAATGCATATTAGAATCAAACTCGTGAAAAAACTCTTCTTTGGTATTTATTTTCGTTCTTTCTTTAATTTTGTTGTTTTTGCCATTTTGGCGTTAAACAAAGACAGCTCGACTAATTTGAAATATGACATTGTACTGGCTCAAAAAAATCACAAAATTGAGATTTCGAACCAGATAGTCGTCGCTCCTGATCTGCTTGTTATTTTTTTTTTTTAAATTTGCAGGGGGTTTGGCATTTCCTTTGGTAACAGCAGATTTGTGCTCAATTGTTTATTCAAGAATTTCTTAAATGGAGTTTCTTAAAAAGCTTTCAGTGCTCCCCTTCCACACCAGCTCTATATATTTTTTAACGTTATATCCGCAGAGGCGAGCACTCCTTTTAATGCTCCTTTAGAAACGTTGCTCAAGCAGCACCAAAAATCTTGTTAATAGAAAATTCGTGGCGGTCTATAGATATGTGGATAAGCTCCGGTGTCGAAAAGCCTTTGCTCACCTTCTACAATTGTCTTTTCATCCTTCCAGAGGCAACAAGGGTCGTTTTACCAAGTGGTCCTCCAACTAAGTACTCACCATGTCTCATGCTGCTTTACCTCCGTAATCGAACGAGAACCGGTGTATTGAGTATAGTATGCACCCTTTATAACCAAGATAATTGGCCATTTTTCGTCCTATAAAATTCCTCCAAGCTTTTGAACCTGTTGATAGCGCTCAAAATTCGCTCTTTTAGCAGCGTTCCGGATTTTTTCCGTTGGGTTCTTACCTCCGCCAGGGTGTCCACCTCCGTGTCCGCTTACTTGCTTGTAGTTTTTCGCTGTGTCTAATGTTATCCCACACTAGAACTGTGCCTCCAACACATGGAACCAGAGATCTGGATTCTTCTTCCAGAGGCGTGGGACTTGTATGGATACGTTATTAATTGTTAATAAAACGCGCCATTTAAATTTCGCAGTAGCTCACAGCAACCCTTATCATTGAAATGTAATCCTTCACAGATCCAAAGAGTTTCCAAAATTGCATCCTTCAAATAATAAAAGAGAAAATTAGTATATGGCCCCAAGATTCCAAAGCATACAACAATAATCGCCTAAGCTGTTCCCTTTAAGGATAACAACTCCGCATCGCACTTTCGTGTCCAATTACTCAATAATTTCCTCGTGTGTTTTTATTTT
Organism: Thereva unica; assembly: GCA_949987705.1. Lineage (NCBI taxonomy): Eukaryota > Metazoa > Arthropoda > Insecta > Diptera > Therevidae > Thereva > Thereva unica. Next base: position 136,209,179 of record OX465282.1, read on the forward strand.
CTGAATATATACTTCCATTCCCGGCATACTTCCATTACTCAACTCCATTTCACGAATGATTAATTAATATTGTGTACAAAAAAAAATTAAATTGCCCTCTCCAAAACACGTTAAATCTCCATAAAAATTAAAATTCGACAAAAAAGTCTCCATATTAACTCTAATCTTTTTTTTTCTTTTCATTTCATGCTCGCTGCCACACCACACACATTGGAACCTAAATCCAACCGAAACGATACTATCAACACGTCGTCCTGTGAAATGTCCTTCTCCATCCAGGTTCGGCTGGCAAGTGATAAATTGAGTTTTGATTTAGTGCCAGATGTCACGAATAACGTAACCCATTCGACAGTAATTAAAATTAACAGAGCCACCTCGTGGCATGCAGTCGAGCTAGATTACAAAAATGGCGAAATCAGATTTACTGTCGACTATCGCTACACCCAGACGCAAATGTTTGGGCTAACGTTTAATATTGGTGACAAAGTGATAATTGGCAGCAGTCTAAAGGCGGCCACTTCCGGGCTAGTTGGATGCATACGAGATCTCGAAATTAATGGATACATTGTCGAGCCGAGATTTGTGGTCAAAACGGAACGAGTTGTGGGCGAAGTCGCGCTGGATAATTGCAAATATATTGATCCGTGCAAGCGTCCGAATACCTGCGAGCATGGCGGTAAATGTTTTGTTAAAGATGACCGGGTGACATGCGACTGCCGGGAAATCGGATATATCGGGAAGAACTGTCACTTTACAAAGTATCGGAAAACATGCGAAGAGCTGGCCCTACTTGGATATACTAAACCGGATGTGTACTTAATCGATATCGACGGTAACGGAGTGTTTCCTCCCGCTCACGTCAAGTGCGACTTCCAGAGCCTCGAGAACGCTACCAAAACAATTGTCGAGCATAATTTACCAAGCCAGGTAGACGTCAGGTCGACCAGGGACACCGACTTCAGTTTCAACATTAAGTACCGAGAATTCTCACCGGAAATGCTGCAGGAGCTGATATCGCATTCGCTGTATTGTACACAGCATATAAAATATGACTGCTATAAGGCACCATTGGAGCTGCATTCCGCAACTTGGTTCACCTCCTCGGACAGGAACAGCACCGTTGACTTCCTTGGGAACGTTAAGAGGTGAGTGATTAAAACTGCATTCAATGCCGAATTGAGAATTCCTTTAAATTTATCATAGAGACCAACATTTATCCAGTATACTGTTTACGTTCGGATTCGGCTATGTTGATAACAAGGATATGTTGATAACAATTGTTTGATTTATGTTTTCCGAACAATCGAGGGTATCCTTGTGGGAAGAATTCGGTCGTTAGACAAATTGATCCTTGTTCTAGTTAAAAATATATACAAAAGGGTAATTGGTGATGTATAGGCGGGAGCACATACACTCTAGCCACTCCATATAATCCCTACTAATGTTGACAGAGAAAATATGCCAAGACCCATCACCCATCTATCCACATCCTTTTCCAACTCCCACGCTGTCGGAATTCAAAGTCTGTTTTAGTTAATTAAAAAAACTGGGCCTAATTCCAAATGAAAAGAGGATATAGTTCCAGATGAATGGGGGTAGATTGAGTTCTTTGTTCTAAGGCCACATGGATGCCTGTGCTTTTGCGATAAGTCTGGGGGTGTGCTTAGGCAATGTCTTTGAACATGAACTAAGCAGGATTCCACACATGGTTAAACAATGTCATCCAGTGACGAACTTTTTGCTTGATTAAATGCGAAGACATCGGCTGGAAAGATTCATGGATAACACTATAATAGGCATAATTAATACAAACTATCTGCACAATTTTTCTGTTTAGTCAATCTTAATAACACTGGACACACGCCACTATATTTTTAAGTGGCATCTAACAAAATCCAAATCCTCTAAGCATACTTCATTAAAATTCTTACAGTAAACTCCATGAAAGTTCTGTAATCCTTTGATCTATTTCACGATAGATGCTGGATCCCTACAACTAATCTTCAAAATAAAAATGTCTGTGGCTTGTTAAAGCTGTCATCGACTCTAATTTGCTCTAGAGAATGACTATTGTAGAGATTTTCATTGTGAACAAGAACACACATCCCTTTATAGCAGCAAACTATAGCGGGGAATAATTGTTTGTGGTATCGAACTCCCTTGGGGAATTGCACAGCTTTGATGACATTATGTTAAAGTCGATGTTGGATAGAATGAGAATTTTATTAGAAACTAAAGTGGTTAGTGGATAAATGGACCAAAGGAGTTTTTCTTTGAATAGGGACTCAAACTATGAAATTTTTATTGCAAATGCAACAACATCCTATCTGTATGACCGTAAACGACAGAATTACTTATGGATAAATGAGTATAATGGCGGGCATGCCGATGCTAAAGCGATGTATTCCTTATCAGTTTATCAAAAAGCTTAAAAGAAATACCTTAATATCCCGGTTTCACCGGAGAGCAGCGCAAGTTCGAGCAAATTAGCGAACTGAAAATTAAAATAACCTCAGTTCATACAATTTCCACATATTCAACTGAGGATAAAGAAACTTCAGTTCACCCAACTGGTCTCGAACTGAGGTTGAACGTAAAAGATCGCTCTAAAGAGAGTAATCAACTGGAATAGTGGAATGCTATTCCAGTGGGCTTTTGTATTTCTGACTTCTAGCCAAAAAGCAACAACAATTTCAAGCACGAACTGAACATGAACTGGACTTTAGCCGGTGAAGCCACTTATGCCGATTGAACTTGGCATTATTGAACTAAGGTCGATGAAGCTGGGGCATTAAGTTTAAGTTTAATTCATACAAAACTTTAGTTTTTGTCGTTGCATTGCTTCAAATTTCAGGCAATTATGTTGGTGTGAGTGAAGGGTATCAGTTAGGTTACTCAATATACCAGTTCTGGTACGGTTACAGAGGTTAAGCAGCAGAGGACATAATTAGTACTCAGTTGGGGGACCGTATTGGTAAAACGACACTCGCGTTTAAAAATATAAAGTTTTCGGCACCGGCGCAGTTATTACCCACATATCCACACCGAAGTTCTCAAATTTTTCGGCCTTCCTTTTCCACTCGGAATTGAGGAATAATGACTTTTCCTCAAGGGGGCCAGATGGGGTATTCCTTATGACGAGGTGTGAATGAGGTACAGGTACGGCGTTAGATCCTTTATGTAGGCGTTATAAGCTAATCCACACCGGGTCCACATAGGGCGGTCGAGCTAGGCTTATAGGGTTAGACCGATTAACTTTATACATTTTAAGGGTTCCCTATTCGCGTCCTCCAACCCACAATGATTATGCTCCGCCGCCCCTGTTAGAGAGTGCTGCTACATTCCTTCGGTGGTTTAAGGAGTCTATAGAGGTGCGGAAGGTTCGCTTAAATGAGTTTGATGGCACGATTTTGCACTTTGTAGAGGCAAGCCAAGGTGGTTTTTGGGGCACCTGCCCAGATATACGAATTGTATTCAAGGCGGGGCCGAATGTAGGATTTGTAGATTGTCGTCAGAGCGGCTGGCTGGACGAGGAAACCAAGACATTGGGAGGCTTGTTTGGCGATTTGGAATATGTGATCATTCCATCGCAGATTCTCTGGTAACTCCCCAAGATATTAAGTTTTTAGTCAGCCGTTATATTCTCCTCTCCCACTGCGATAGGAATTAGCTTTCGGTGGAGATGAGCCAGCACTTCGTTTCGGTGGCGTTAAATTCAACTCGGCTCATGCGAAACAATCAAGAATCGATTTGATATACTGGTTGATCGAAGTGGACATCAGTTCACGGTGGTGAAGACAAGGTCTGGCACGTACTTGTCTTATGTTGTCGAAGAAGTAATAGTAATGCAAAATACCGTCATCAGTGAAGTGGGTTGTAGGGGATTGAGAGCAGATCATTAATGAAGATTAGGAAAAGCGCGGCTAATATAATTAACCCCTGTGGACTACCGGTCGAAATAGCGTGGGGGTTCTTCCAACTGTTTACTCAAAACAAGTTCTTCATTCACTTCAGTAAGGACCTCGCAGAGAAGGTAGGAGTTACTATTATAAACTGTAAAAATACCGCGTCTGAAGTGATAGCCGGCTAACTGAAAACATCCCTATCAAGTAAAGTCCAGCTATGTAGACTTTGGTCTTTGCTGGTGACAGGGACCCAGACTCACGAACACCCATTCCTAGGTGTATCGAAAACCGAAGCGCTAAATGAGCACGATGAGCAGCGATGATTGGTATCAATGACATATGACATTTGCGTCTCCAGCTACACCCCCTCGAGGCAAGAGCAGCTTTTATTCCATCGCTATAGAAATATTAATTTTTTTTTTATGTGAAAGACTAGAGACTCAGGAAAGGCCCTTTATTCTGTCGACAATCTACTTTTTTTCTTATAGAGTGCAATGTCGAACAGCAACTCTAGTCGGAAGATAGTGAAGAGAGGGAGAAGCGAATGAAGGAGTTGCTACAACCAACCTGTGATATTTTTTTATTCCACCTACTCCCAACCATTACTATCGCGGATCTGATATCGGGGCATCGAGGAACAACTCGCTGGAGTGTTATGCCTCCTGAAACGAGTTGAATCTTATCAACCAACCGATGAAATGCGCTTTTTGGTGGAAGAAGGCTATGTAAAGAGGGAAGAAGAAGAAAGAAAAGTAATGTTGGTGGAAATTCGAAAAGGTAAAGGACCGTGGGGCTACCGGAATTCGAACCCGGGACCTCTGGGATGGCAACCCGCAATTCAAAACTAGTCCATTTGGCTCATTCACATACACAGTCTACACCCGTTCTTTTACGTCCAATGTGAAACAATATTTCCCAGTCAGTACTTCCCAACTCGTATAACATCGCAAATTTTAAACTAGGGTTTATTGACATCTACTCGAACACTCTTATCATATTCTCTTCTATTCTTCAAATCAAGCTTACTATTTTATATTGCACCATGATTTGTACGATAAAGAATGCTGAAATTTTCCACATAGCAAATGCTAAAATTTATCAACGAGAGCAAAGATCTAATTGGTTTTAGCGCTATTATGATAAGCTCATTAACTGAAGAGATGTCATCACAATCTCTTCATAGGAATCCATACTAGTCGCATTAAAATAGGATAAAATCCTTCAATCTCAGTTGTTTCACACCTGTCACCTCATTCATCATAATCGTGGCAAGAACAGCCGCTGTCACTCATAAATTTATTTGAAGACAAACACCAATATAAAATCATAAAATTCAGAGACTGAAAATAAAGGAAATGTTAGAAGCCCACGGAGCAAGTACAACCTTCCTGCACATTCCTAGTATAAAAATGGATTCATATATGTCCCATCGCCATGGCTCCAGTGTCACCTTCCGAGATTGATTCCCTTCATACTTGAGAGATCCGTTGACCAAAAGCGATTATTGCGCAAAATATTTTGCACAGTCAATAGTATAATGTAATAACTTATGCAAATTGAACCAGAATTCCCCATGTCCTTAAGGTAAACCAAACATAATCATTTCCGTCACGACAAGAGGAATCACCCATACACGAATTTCAACATCCTTTTATTCAGTTGTCCGGAAAATAAGCCAACTAACCGAACTTACCTTTATTTTATTTCCTCTTCTTTTTTTTTTCTGCCGGTTGATTGTGTTTTTACCGTTATTCAACTTTTATCAATATTTACAGAGGAGCGTGTCCCTGTTCCGTCAACAAAACATGTGCGGACCCAAATCAATCATGCAACTGCGACGTCAAGGAAAACAAATGGGACTCGGATGAAGGATACTATACAGAGCCGCACAGCTTAGGAATTACAAATATGTTCTTCCTACAACAAAAGGACCTGGAGGAGGAGGCGCAGGGACGTATCACATTGGGTCCATTGGAATGTGTCGAAACAAGTGAGTATATATGGACGGAGGCATATATGAAGGTACATATATGTGTCGCCTTAATATAAATGCCTGCATGTATCCATCCAGAGTCATCACATCCATTAATATTAGTTGAATCTAGCGAACGTGTCTTGATTTATAAGAGAAGGTCACGATGATGATGATGATGGTGGTGGCCAGCTACCCATTTAATAAAGATCAATTTTTGTATGCTCTGCCTTTTCAGATACCCAAAAATATGTGGTCACCTTCACAACGTCCCAGTCATATATCGAGGTTCCCGGATGGCGAAAGGGTGACATAGCATTCTCGTTTAGAACGACCGGGGAAAAGGCTATCCTTCTATTTCAGCCGCCCATCCGACCGTATTATCCATCATTTATGGTCGCACTGACTGGTGACTATCAACTGACGTTCAATTTTACATTAAGCACGGGAACCACCAGAGAGCTAGTCATTAACTCTAATCGCAAATTGAACGGAGGCGAATGGCATAAAATATGGATCGACTATAATGAGTACCATGTTCGATTCATGATTAATACTGATTACCAGATGGTCGATTTGCTGCCCGAAGAGGAATTTGGCCCGTTCGAGGGCAGCATGTACATTGGCGGAGCTACAGCGTAAGTATTTTCCAGTAGTGGCCAAAAATGCTCTGCCGAGCAACGATTCAATTACATAACGGTATGTATGTAATGTAATCGAATTGTGTGTGGACTGTGTGGACTTTGTGGGTACACGAAAAGATATATGGTGCCAAAATGATTTATTTCAGTCGTCTGTGCTATCGTTCTATATTGAAATTTTCACTGATTTAAATGTTTCATTTCACTACGCGAATTGCCATTTCGATTTTATAATTATCGCAGTTCTAGTGAACGGTTTCGTTTGATGTAATTATACTAGAATTAGCGTCAGTTTTGTAGCGGATTTAGTCTAAGTTTACCGAGAAAAATTATATCTGCATTCAATTAATTGCAATTAATTACGCTCTATGAGAGGAGTTAGGAGATATTTTATAATGAACTGTAAAATGAAGAGAACGAAATCAATTATTATCATAACTAACAAAAAACATACATAATTTATTTCAAAATTTTACCTTGCTTAAACCACGGTTTAGGACGGTTCAGTCTTTGTATGGTGTAATCTGCCGATATAACGCAAATGCAAACAACTATAACTAATTTTAATATTTTAATATCATCCGAATATAGGCTTTTTTTGACGTATCAGAAATCTTACTTACGTTTTTTGATGTATAAGTCTAAGCTCATGTGTCACCCTTTGTACTACCAGTCCGTCATGTCGTACAGGTCAAGGTCAGATGTCTGGTAGTAAGCTTAGCTTGAAGGATATTGAAAGGATAAGATAGATTAAAGGGAGTCTGGGGGTGCATGAGAAGATGGAGATGAACCTTGCGTTTGAACTCTTGGAGTTCGGAAATACTGACTGTGGGAGGTTGTTCCACACTCGAATTGTTTTCGAAGAGAACGAATTTCTAAACTGATGTATGCGTGAAAATAAGAGCTGTAGATGGTGAGGATGAGCCGAAAGGCCTAGTCTTGTGTTGCGGGAAAAATATTGCCGTGCAGGCAGGAGGTTATATTTTTCGGTGGAACAGTCGCTGGGATTTCACAGGCCTACATTCCTGCCGTGGATTAATGAATCAATTGCGGAGCAAAGGGCTCCGTCGCCAATCAGTTGGAAGGCGCGCACCTTGTCCAGCCACGCTAAGGTGGTACACGGTGTCCTTGCCCAGAGATACGAGTTGATTGGGCCGAATGTAGGATTTTTAGACTATAGCCTTGGCAGACGGCTGAATGGGGAAATTGCATCTTCTAAGGAATCCCAAGCATTGAGATGCTTGTTTAGCGATTTGGAATATGTGATTACTCCAACGCAAATCTTCTGTTAATGTTATGCCTAGGATATTAAGAGATGGTTCTGCCATCAGTTCTAGACTGTCCACTGAAATGGGAGAAATTGAGGAGCGCGGTTCTTAGAAAAGAGACAGTATTTTGTTTTCCGTGCATTGAATTCGATACAATTCTTGAGGCTCCAATCTAGAATCAGATTTATATCCCTGTTGATTGAAATGGACATAAGTTCACGATCAAGCAGACAAGGTCATCTCTGCATCACTCCACTATCTTGGAGCGTATTTTTACTGAATCCAGAGTTTTTATAGAGGCTTGACTATCTATGCATATTCCAATGTTACATCTCTGTGTAGGTTGTATGTTTATTGTCTGGCAGGCCAGCACTTCCGGTTGAAATATACTAGCGTACACCGGGAAGTGGCAAGACAGGGAACTGGTAATGGTTTCTAGATAAAGCGCTCTTCCGACGCCCTCTGACGTCGTACATCGAATTTTCCCAGGACCTCTCCGTTACTCCATTCTCCTCTTGAGTAGGTATTTCAACGAACAAGTCCTTGCTGAAGATCAATCTAGAGAGGGGAAGGTAGCAGATACAAGATATTGCTATGTTCGTAGGGTTTAGAGGTCCAGGCCCTGGATTGGGCACTACACGAGGCTAAATATTTGATGTGAAGGTCGGGGAGAAGTAGATGCAAGAGAACATCAAGGGCTTTCGTGGGGTATTTTCTCATGGCCCCCATTACTCCTTTCATTGCTGTCCTCTGAACTCTTCCCAACCTTATGACGTTATAGGTCCTGCTCAGCTTAGTAAGGTTACCAAAGGCCTTGTTTGTAACAGCTATTGAAGGTCTCTCTTGTTAACTTCCTCAGATTCGAGAGGTCTTCATTCCACCACGGCGGAAAGGTTGTTTTGCTCCGCCTTAATGGGCAGGATACCTTATCCGCCGAGGGGATAGCGTCTTCCAAAGTATTGACCCTATCTTCGCTTTTCTCTACAAAGTCTATCCTTTCCTGTGGGCACTCTCTGATGAGTGTCTCGTTCTCAGGATCTGACCGAACTTCTTCCAGTCAGTCCTTCTTGGGTTTCTGTTCGGTTGAGGAGCTTCAACTTGCAGGTTTACCCTGAAGAGTAGGTATCCATCGGTGATCCGAGAAAGACACTTGATCTGATATGCTCCAATTTTTTACTTCAAATGTTTCTGTGTCCGTAGACAGCGTAATGTCCAACACTTCCTCCCAACCATGGAATTTCTCCGTGCTTGGGAATACGAGGGTGGGGGTGTTGCCCCGGTTACACACCGATAGGTTTGAGTTAAAGTTATAGTCGAATAGTGACTCTACCCGCTCGTTATTCTCGTGGCTTCCCAAAGCGTATGCCTCGCATTACAACAAGGTTGGCTATTTTAATGCCGTTGTCATCTGCAAGAACTTCCCTGGGGGTGCAGGAAGGTCATGAGTCATGTAGTCTTAGGCCAAGTAAAGACCCTTTCCCTCCAAATTACAATCTAACTTCCGTTAAGTCAGTTGAGTTCGGCCAGGGGAAGGCTTTGATGTTCGTTTTAACCAGGATGCAGGATCTTCACCGGCTCCTCTGCTTTGATGACCACCCAGTCATCCATAGGAACCGCCGGATTTTGTGTCTGGAGACACTGGATAAGCTTTCCAGGTTCCAGATTTACTTTTGCCAACCAGACGCGAGCTATAGGTCTCCTCGGGATATTTGCAGCTGGAATTAGGTTAAGACTCATGCTTTCTCATGCGTCGAAGATCTTAGTGACGTATTTACCTAGGAAGTCCCTTGAGGCCTGGTCTTCACGTCCTCCGAGGAGTCAAAGCAGGGCATTGTTCCTTTCTTGCCTGAGAAGATGTGGTCCAACACCATCTCCGATAGTTCAGCTTTCACTTCCACCCAGATTTCGGGGCAGATGCGTCCCCCAAAGCCCTCTCGTTCATTAAGGCTACTTGCAGGTGATCTCTGACCACCTCGCTCAGCAGCCTTTCTGGGCCCAGCTGTAATGCACCTGCTGCTGCTGTACTCGCTGCAGCAAGCTTCTTCTTCTTACTCTTCTATACCTCATCCATGCTTATACTTGCACTTTAACTACAAAAAGCTTTCATTTAAAGTACCCTCGATCGGACTAGGAAATCGCAATAGTGTTGCTCCGCTAAAATGTACTTACAGGCAATTTGCAAAAAAGAGCAAAACGACATATTTATCGGTGCCAAGCATAAAGCAATGCTATCAACGTGGGGTAAGTATAAAGACTATAGCGATGCTTGGAATCGAACCACAGACCTCTGGGTTGAAGGACATGAGCTTTAATCCCTAGACTACTCAAATCGCTTTGCCCTTTGGCCTCTCTTTAGGAAAGGATCGAGGTCTCTTCTGTAACTCCCGCGACTCGGGATGGTTGGCTTGGTTTAGTGCTAGCCATTTGTTGTAGTTTTCAACAATCAACTAGAACTTAATTTTGTCAGACTGATTTCGCTCATGCACAGTACCGACCTTCTCATTCTTAGCAATATTGTCAAGAATGAAAAGGGCTCTCCGGAACTGGTTCTGCATACGCATACCATCTGATCTGAGCTTTCCAGGATTTGGTTTGTCCAAAATGGGTATACTATGGCTCGCATTCACCGAATTGGTGGTCTTCGCATTTACCGCCTCCACGCTAGAGGCGAATAACTTTTCCTCTGACGAGGTTGAACATGGTATTTGTGCAGATGTACTAGGGCTGATACTAGCTGCACTACTGGCGGGGCAAGCAATTTTTTTTATATATTTTTATTTTCGTTTGGTCCATAAATATCCCACGAGTAATGCGGAAGTGAGTCCAACCTGACAGAGCCGTTTACCAGAAAGAGCCACTTATACGCTCCGACCTCCGATTGCATTATTGACGTCATAAAAGCTTATTGATTTAAAAGCTTTTTTAGGGTTAGAGTATTCGCTGAAAGATGCGTAGGTTTGTTTTTATTTTTGATAGGAGTTGTATATTTCATATAGGGAAATATTTAAGAAGTCTGATTTTTAATGTTCAATTATTGTTAAGACTTCACATATCGAAAAATTGCATCAATATTTGTTTTGTTTAATCATTAAACTACCAAGGTTTATTTTTGAGACTTAATCCATCAATTTCTTTTTCTAAAAAAAACTCAATTACTAGATAACACAAGCGTCGCAAAGCAAATCCCTCACACTTTTTTACTTCACTCGCCTTTTATGCCAAGACATTATGAATATTTTCTTTAAATTTTCACTCGATTATCCTTGGAAACACTTGAAAAACAAAATCATATTTCATTCTGCAGGGATCTCCTTAAGAAACTTTCTGTAAAGGCAGGACTTATTGGCTGCTTCCGGGGTCTCGTTGTAAATGGTGAAATCCTTGATATCTACAGCTACATGTCTGTACATCTCTCAGAAATAATAAAAGACTGCAAGCCATCCTGTGTACCATCACCTTGCAAGAATGGCGCTGAATGCAAGGAGCTATGGAGTACATTCCAGTGTGTCTGCAACAATCCATGGGCGCACATAGGAGAGTTCTGTGAAACAAGTAAGGATGAAAACCCATGTTTGTTTTTAGTACTTGAATTACAATATTTTGTTTATTCATATCAACATCGTTATCGTACATCTTTTGACTTATTTTTATTTTTTGTTTTTCGCAGACATTAACGAGAAAGCGCTCACATTCATTAATCGGGAATCTTATTTAAAAAGGAACTATCTGAGCACAAATGCAACGCAGGATGAACGTGTTGTGCTGAAAGGAATCCTTAGCAAGAGTATTCTCATTAATTTACGTACTTATGATACACACTCTTTGGTGCTTTATGCAAACGATCACTTTAATAATTTCGTTCATCTTTATATAACAAATTCAAGCGAAGTCGTCTTCCTTTACAATTATCGTGATGAAATAGTAAATCTTACGATTATAGACGATGAATTGAACAGCGGAAAGAGTATACAAGTGGCCATAATTAGGGATGAATCAGAGACGGTGATGCATGTCAATAACAGAAACGTTACCATTGACAAGGGTTCGTTGCTTTTGGATGAGTATTCAAACAAGCCATGGATTAATCCAGAAAAAGGTATGATATATTTATATAGCGGATGGAATTATTGAGGACCTTGTGTCCTTTTATATTATATAATATTTATTTGACTTCTCCGTTTAGAGGTATTATCGCCACATCGACCACCCGCCCCACCAACTGAATATTTTCAATTTAATATTGGTGGATATGATCCAACAAATTTACTTAGAACTCATATGGATTATCCAGAGCTGCAAGGATATATTGGATGTGTGCGTGGATTGAAAATTGGAGATGAACTTATTGATTTAGCGGAGATTAATGAAAAGAATATTGCTCATGGTAAGTATGTATGTAGTTTTTAAGTTTTTATCTTCTACATAAATTATAACAAACCACAATCGATTTCTCTGTCTTGACCCTTTTATCCGTATTTCAAAAGCAGTCACAAGACCCAACGCAATCGCACGTATATGGTGAGTCTCAACTTAAAGTCCAGTGGATACGGTAAAAATAGCGTATTACCTCGGAATTCTTTCGGACAACATCGAAAATTTTTAGGTATTTAGAGTGATTTTTGAGTGTCCCAATAGTAGTTTCTTGGCGGGAGAAGCTTATTTTTGTATTAGCGGGATGGGGTAAACTAAGGCACTAGGCCAAAATTGCTTTAACATTTTTTTTAGGTATGCAGAGAGATTTTTAAGCGCTCCAATAATATTTTTAAGGCGGGCATATATTCTTCTTATCACAACTTGGGGCGTGGGTGGAATTGGGGCTCCAAACCAAAAGTGAGAGCCATCCAATTTTATACAGGAATACATCAGTTGTGCACATATACATATACTTCCGTTTATACATGGGTGTCGTCTGTGAGGATACGCTTAGACATGGGGCCATATCTGACTGGTCTTGCAGTTTATCCTGGTAGCAAGGACCTGTAAGCTTTTGAGTTGCCTAGGGTCTTGTGAGAACAAACACCTTCTTACAGAAATAATATCTCTTTATTCAGTCGAAATCCTTATTTATCAACAATTTTAATCTCTTAACTCTAAGTAACTACTTATTATTTCTGGTTACATGTTTCTTACCAGTATGGCTAATCAACTAACCTACTTGTTGGAATCGACTTATTATTTTTCTCTAAATGTGTGTCTTGTGAATTACTATTGCGGTCTGGGGGGGTGTTCGGTATATTGTCGGTGTTTGGTCCGGTCATACCTTGTCACTAGTCTAGAAAATGTTGCCTGGAACAGAGTGGGAGCGTACACCTCGACAAGCCCTGGGCAATATTTCGCAGTCATTCGGTAGTCGTCGGCATCAAGGTTCCCTTTAATTTTTACGCTGACTGCGCGATATAAAGTATATGGGAGTAAAACTATTCAAAACCTATGTAATAGTGTGCTTTGCCTAGGTAGGGGGGCGGGGGAGGTTCTGTCCTTCTATTTGAAGTCAATTTTTTTTTAATATTCTTGAATATTGATTTTGACTTATAGTTCACTTCTTTCTTTATACGCGTGCGCCATCTAGACCTACGGTATTTCAACATTGAATAATTCTGACATTTCTTAGTCGATTTCGACAAATGTACACGATTCTGAAACGTCATCGAGTACCTTTTCAGTTAAGAAATAATACACACCGAAAGCTAATTTTACATAATCTGGCGGAGTCAATAAACAAAATTGTCGAATTTGAGGAACAGAGACCCCATCCATCCATCCAATGGCGCTACAGCCCAAATCGAGCCTTGGCCTCCTCTAGGGCATTTCTCCAGGTTTGACGGTCCCTTGCAGCTTGTCTCCAGTTCCGGATGTTGAGCATTGACTCTGCGTCAGCCGTCACAGAGTCTATCCATCTCCTCCTGGGTCTACCTACTGGCCTACTTCCCGAAATTTCTGATGCCATAAGCCGTTTTGGGATACGATTGCCCTCCATTCTGATTACGTGGCCGGCTAGTCTCAGTCTGTTGATTTTTATTAAAGTTGAGAGTTGTGGGTCGTCAAAAATTTCATACAACTCGTTGTTGTATCTTCTTCGCCATATTCCATCCTCTCTGGTTGGGCCTATTATGCATCTGAGAATTTTCCTCTCAAACCTGTTGACTCGTTCTTCTATGTCCTGGGTCATAGTCCAAGTCTCGCTACCATAACACAGTACTGGTCGTATTACTGTTTTGTAGAGTGAGAATTTCGTTTTCCTGTGTACAAATCTTGAGTGCAGGATTTGTTTTTGGGCATAAAAGGCTCTATTAGCCAGTAGTATTCGTCTGGTTATTTCTTCTTTTTCTTCGTTTCTTTTTGAGATAGTAGACCCAAGGTAGACTGTTTTATCAGCTACTTCTAGGTTATGTTCGTCGATGGTTATATTTGTCACCCTCAGAGCAAAAGCGGGTTATATTTGATGTTGCAGCAAAAGAGGAATAAAAATATTTCAGCGCAAAAATGGTTCAACTATTATTCAGAGCAAGAACGGAACGGCAAAAGTCTTAGAGCAAAACCGGATTAACTCTCTAAACCGTTTTTGCCCTCTACGAAAACTTAAACCGCTTTTGCCCTCAGGTTTTATTTATACCTCCGTCGCTACATTATTACTTCGAAATCTATTTTTAGACCACATTTTCTTCACTTTCCTAGAAATACAATGCAACTCTATTCATAATATTGGAATTTTTGGAATTTTCGCGTTTGTAAGATTTGACTTTGAATGTGTAAAGTCTTTGTAATTGTTTACGATAAGTTTTATGTTTTTGCCATTTTCCCATTTTGACTACATATTTGGGGATTTTTACATTTCTGACATAAATTTTTCACATGTTTATCTTTTATCTTTATTACTAACTGCAATTTTTATAATGTTTGCAATTTATGATTTTTTTCAATTTACGTTTTTTACTTAGTAATTTTTGTATTTTGTAAAAAAAATTAAATTTGTTCAAAAATTCAGAATTGCAAACATAAAACTGAAGAATTGGAGATATTATTGTCAAAAAAGAAACTTAATAATATTAAAATGAAAAGAGCACTCATTTTGAAACTGAAATTGTGAAATCCAAATATTAAATAAAATTGAATTTTTTTAATAATTAAAGGCCAATATCTAACACAATAAAGACATGACTGAACGGAAAATAATTATTATTAGATAAAAAAAAAACTTTTTAATATAGCACGTTTTTATAACGAGCTAAAAAGAAGAAAATAATTTCTCCAAGCCCCATACAGATTTAGAACCTCAAACATATTCCTAACCCCATACAGATAGTCCTGAAAATTTGTGATTGTGATTTTGTAATAGCTTTGAAAATATTTGTAAGATTTTAAACGAAAAAACGTGGGGCGCATATGTACATGATTGATGCGAATGATTTCTCAACCCAGCTACTCTACACTCCTACTATTGTCTATAGCATGACCCCCGCGTTTTTTCGTTTAAAATAACATCTATAAATTATATTTCATTATCTGAAACTTTTATCTTTCATTTTACTTTAAATAATTTACCGTATTAATTTCCATTATGTAACTGGTGTGCATATTAAATTTTGAATTATGTCACATAGCTTATTTTGTTCTACATGGCATGTCCTTTCATTTGATTCCCATTTCGAGGTTGTTGTAAAGTTAGGCAATCCACCAGTTTTGTTAGCCGCCAAGTTAAATTTAAAATGACGCCATAGAGCTTATTGTATTCTACTTATCACACCCTTTCCTGTAGTACCCACGTCGCGGTTGTTGTGAAGAAAATGTTAATCCGCCCTCTTGAGATGGCCGCCATGGACCAAACGCAATATTGAGTATACTATATTGCTTATGATATTCTACTTGTCATACCCATATCGAGGGGGTTGTGAAGAAAATGTTAAACCGCCCTCTTGAGATGGCCGCCATGGACCAACCGATATATTGAGTATACTATATTACTAATAGTCTCTTCTACTTATCATACGCTTTCATTTGGTACCCATGTCGAAAGAATTCTGAAAAGAATGTTAACCCACCCCCCTGAGGAGGCCGCCGTGGATCTAAAGACATAGCATATTGCATTCGACTTATGATGCCCTTTCATGTAATACCCATGTCGAGGGGTTTGTGAAGAAAATGTTAATCCGCCCTCTTGAGATGGCCGCCATGGACTAAACGATATATTGAGTATACTATATTGCTTATGGTGTTCTATTTATCATACTCTTTCATTTGATACCCATGTCGAAGGGGTGGTGAAGAAAATGGTAATCTGCTCTCTTGAGATGGCCGCCATGGACCAAGCGATAAATTGAGTACCCTTTATTGCTTATGGTGTTTTACTTATTACACCATTTTATGTGAATGCCATGTTTCGGGTGTTGTGAACAAAATGGTAATCCGCCCTGTTGAGATGGTCGCCATGGACCAAACAATATATTGAGCATACTATATCATACGCTTTCATTTGATATCCATGTCGAAAGGGTTCTGATGAGAATGGTAACCGGAATTCCTGAGGAGACCGCCATGGATCTAAAGACATAGCTCATTGCATTCGACTTATGATGCCCTTTCATTTGATACCCATGTCGAGGGGGTTGTGAAGAAAATGTTAATCCGCCCTCTTGAGATGGCCGCAATGGACCAAACGAAATATTAAGTATACTATATTGCTTATGGTATTCTACTTATGATACTCTTTCATTTGACACCCATGTCGAAGGGGTTGTGAAGAAAATGGTAATTCGCCCTCTTGAGATGGCCGCGATAGACCAAACGATAAATTGAGTATACTATATTTCTTATGGTGTTCTACTTATCATACCATTTCATTTAATACCCATGTTTCGGGGGCAGTGAAGAAAATGGTAATCCGCCCTCTTGAGATGGCCGCCATGGACCAAACGATATATTGAGCATACTATATTGGTTATGGTGTTATACTTGTCATATCCTTTCATTTGATACCCATGTCGAAGGGGTTGTGAAGAATATTTCAACCCGCCCTCCTGAGACGGCCTCCATGGATCTAAAGGTATATATCATATTGCATTGTCTTCGGAGCTAAAGCTGTGTGCAAAATTTCAGAATGATAGGATATCCGGAAGTATTTGAAAAATCGATTGCAAAATTTGTTCCGTGAAGAAAACAGTAAGCCGTCCTCTGGAGACCTCCGCCATGGATCTAACGGTGTAATGAGTATACCATATTGCATTGTCATCGGAGCTGAAGCTGTGTGCAAAATTTAAAGGTGATCGGGTAACCGGAGGTATTCAAAAACGAAAATTTCACAAATAGCAAAAATGTGTTAATATAGTTAAAATTAACCGAAACCTTTGAGATGAACTCAGGAGTACGACAAGGATGTTTACTTTCGCCGTTACTCTTTCTTATAGTAATAAACTATATCCTTGTCGGCGCTTTAGATAGTAAAACAGGTGGGTTTCAATAGGCATAGTTAGTTGGCGTGAAAGGGCGAGCATCTTCTTCCACAGTATTTTCGGTCCGAGCGGGACGTCCCAGCAATGGATACGCTGCTGTCGGTGCCGCTTCGAAAAATACGGTCTCTTGCCCTGTTTCTTCAGTTTTCCGATTCTGGTCAATTCAGCAGATCGAGTACCCGCCTCCTTTCACACCCTGGGTTTGGGACCAGGCGACAGCGAACTTTCTATATTACGTTACAAGGGAGAAAAAGCAGAATTCAAAAAATAAAATCTAAAGCAGCGTTTTCAACCCTAGTGTGATGAAAACAAATTTGACGCGTTTATTGAGAGCAAAAGCGATTTAAATTTTTGTTCAGCGCAAAAGCGGTATAAGTTTTCATTAAGAGCAAAAGCGGAGTAAAAAGTTAACCCGCTTTTGCTCTCGGTTTTTTGATACACCGTTTTTGCGCTGAAGTATAGTTATACCATTTTTACTCTAAGAATACGAAGATATTCCTCTTTTGCGCTAAAAAAAAACCCCGAACCGTTTTCGCTCTCTTTGTTATTTTAGCCCGCTTTTGCTCTGAGGGTGTCATTTCTTCCCATTCTAGATCTTCCTGCTCTGGATTGTTGCATCACCTTCGTTTTTTCTTCGTTTATCTTCAGGCCTATGTCCTTTGCCGCCTCTTTTAATTCGACATAGACTTCTTTTGCTGCCAAAAAGGACCTTCCCACGATGTTTACGTCATCCGCATATCCAAGTAATTGTACCGACTGGGTAGCTATTGATGCACTTCTCTGGACTGATTTTTCCTTATCACCCATTCTAGGGCCCGGTTGAAAAGCATGGGGGCCAGCCCATCTCCTTGTCTAAGTCCTTGACGTACTTCGAACTCCTCTGTTATAACATTTTGGATCCTCACTTTCGCCAGTGAGCTATTTGTGGCGCATTTGATCAGTTGTACCAACTTTGAGGGGACTCCTATTTCCGATAGGATTTCGTATAGCCTCTCACTGTTTATTGAGTCATATGCCTGTTGAAAGTCGACAAATATCTGGTATACATCTACATTCCTTTCCCAGGTTTTCTCCAGAATTTGCCTTAAGGTCAGCAGTTGGTCCGATGTTGACCTGTTTGTCCTAAAACCAGCTTGATATTCTCCTATAAGGCCTTCCGCTATAGGTTCCAGTTTTTGTTTCACAAGTATTGTGAAGATTTTGTAGCTGGTGCTGAGGAGTGAGATGCCTCTGTAGTTTTTGCAGTTTAATTTACAACAGAGAACCCAGATAGATTTCATTCACCAAAGAGCACTGTACAACGAGAGTCACTGTTTGCGCCGGAGTTTTGGTCAAAAACCATGATCGGAAACATTCCTCTTCAAAATTGGAAAAACCGTCGACAGCACATTCTATAGTTGGTTGATGACACATTTTATATGTCCGAAGATAGGTGAAAAAGTCTGACGAACTTCTATTTTCAACAAGTCGACACATCTTACCAAAACGCAGCCGCTACAATGAAGTTCTTGAAGAGTAAGTTCGCGAGACACGTTGTGTCGATAAATGATGATTTGGATAGCCACCTCGTTCTCCGAATTTAACGGCACCGGACGTTTTTCTGTGAAAGTACCGAATGGAGGTGGTCATTTAATCGACATTGTATTGAAAAGCTGATTTGAAATAAATGGTAGAGAATATCCTAAATAAATGTCAGAGTTATTCAATGTTGAAATCCCGAATGTCTAGAGGCTAGTCATATCTTACGCTCGGTGACGGTACCAATTAGGTGACTGCAACCACGCACGAATATGTATACAAAATTCACACAACAACGAGCTCCCCTCTCAATATAAAGCAAATCAAGCAAATTTAACTTTTTTGTGAAATTTGGATTTTTGCCATTTTTAGATTCAATTCTTCTATAAAATGAAATAAAAATCGTGAACAACCCCATTGCGCGCAGAATTCAAAATCAGCTGCGCAACTCTCCAAAGAGTAGTACATATGTGGTGTGGGTATTCGGTATGTGCTCTTACCCTGCCGAACCATATACCTCGACACGGTATAGGACCGGAGAAGATAACCTCTCCGAAACGAGTTTGGTGAAAGACTGAATCTGGCCTGATGAAGCGGTTTCTTTTATAGCTGGAAAGCTCGTCGGGCTCGGAAGCTTTAAAGCTTCGAAGTGAAGCTTTCAAAGGGAGAATCACCTGGCCTGCTGGGTGAATATTTATTTTTCTAAAGCTTTGTTGGGAGAGGCTTAGTAATGAATAGCGGTTCGTTACAGAACAAGACAAGACAAAACAATAAAAGACTGCAAGATCATCACTATATGCCAAAAGTCATGCAGTTTTGCCTTGTTCTTGTTCTGTCTTGCCTTGGTCTTGCTCAACGTGCAAGACTAGTCATTTTTTTGCTCCAGATCTAAAATCTGGACCCGTTCTTTGCGTTCTAATTGGCTACGGCTACTGTGCCCCTCGCTTAGACGATAGCATGGTATGTTTTTATCGATACCGAGCAGGTATTGTTACTTTTCTACTGGATTTCTGTGGTTTCGACTGGAGCTGTTGACTGATTTGATCTTGCTTGCTTATCTACAATGTATGCTGGTTTTAATCTGTCGATCAACACCTCAGTTTTTTTCAGTGTAATTTTTGGGTGTGGCATTAACTTTGGTGTTGTTCCATACATCATCTTGGCAACGTGTTGTGAAAATTTGGGGTCTAACCTGTAGGCAATAAAACGTCATGGTACCAGGGCGGGTTTTTTCTAGACCTTTAATTAATTCTTTTGTCAAGGGCAATGTTGATATCACTCACTTCAGTTTCTAAGTTCATTTAATAAAGTTTATATACGAAATATGCAATTATTGATTACGCTTCAGGGTAGATTGGTACTGCCTTGGGGATGCTGCAACGGCGTTGTCGTAACTTCAGTGTTAAGTTCAAATTTCAATATTTTTTTGGGTGTGAATCCGAGGGTGATCTTTAATCGGATGTACTGATTCTCTTTAAAAATCTTTAAGAAAACACTTATAAACTTCATGGGCTAAAGAAGGCTTTTCTAAGAAACCAGGGATATTTTCCAAGCCAACTTAAAGTAGCACTTTTCATCAAAGTGAAAAATTTTTTTGCCCCAAAAAAAAATATCCTTAAATAAAGTATCCGAAATAGAATTTCAACTTAAACTTTGAAGCCTACATAGTCCTTGACAATTCCTGGATTAAATTACCATTCCCCCACTGTAAACTTTCTACAGAGTCTCAAAAAAAATATTCGATTTTCACATTTGTCAAGATTTAAGGCAAAGTTCAAACTTTGCACCAAAATAATGATACCGAGAATTCCTACCTAATTAGTGCTGACTAAAAAGAAAATTGCTTTGGGAATTACCAAGTAATTTTTTTCTTTCACCTTTTTTCCTTGTTTGGTTCAATTTCGCAGACTCAAAATGAAATATTAAGGATGTAATTGCTTTGTGACACCATAGGAAAAATGGCGCTAGCAAAAAACTTAATTTTTTTAACTTTTCCTCTCTATTTTTTATCCTTGGTGTCTATGAGCCCCCGTTGACAGGGAGAAGTGTCTATTTTGTCCTATTCAATCAGATTTCTTGGATTAGAGTTCAGCCCGTGGCTAACTTCATGTCAAGGGGAAATATATCCTTTTTGAAATATTGTGTTGCCCTTGGCTGACCTTGAAATCAATTCTTATCGAGTTTGGTCAATATATTCGAGTCACACCCAAGTATCGAAAAATAAAATCAATTTTATTTAGAGAATTTTTTTTTTCAGTAAATAATATCGAAATAAAACTTTTTATATACATACTTACACACTTAAAACATACCCACATATGCAGTATTTACAATATATTGAAGAATCGAAGAGGATTTAAAAAAACATGGCCAGGTACAATGCGCTTAAAAATAAACCCAAACTCGTACTTTGTGTGAAATGAAGGGCAATCCTTTTGTGTCTTTAGAGATCCTTGAAATATTAAGAGGATAATATGACTTTCTTCAGACGTGTACGAAGTTGACATTGAGAATTTCAGAAGGCTTTTACTTATCAATAATTTTTGTTGTTATTTTTTGCATATTTTCGGATATTTGTAAACAGATTTCTTTTTTGCCGGTGTATGAGTTAATCGATTCGCATTTAAATTATTGAATACTTTTTAACCTTGGAAGTTTCATGATTCTATGTCAAATTGGAAGAGTGGTTTCAATACTGCGTAGATTCGACTGAAATTTCGTCCTTAAAGCTTGGAAAATCGCAAACTTTTAGTTAGGTTTTAATAGGAATAAGACCAGAAGAAGTGCTTTAGAGGAACTCAGTTTATTAACTATTGACATACCAGGATCGGCGTTTGCAATTTTTGCGCCCGGTGCAGTGTGCCATATTGCGCCCCCATCAGCTATTCATTTTTTTTCATCGCAGTGAAGGACAATAGAAAGTTATACGAACACTTCTAGGAGTTCCTTTAATATATAAAAATGAAGGTCCGTGAACACTTTTAACTTTTTTTTCGGAAATTGCGCCTTGTTTAATTGCGCCAGGTGCAAATACACCAATTGCCCTTTTGAAAGCGCCGCCCTTGCCTTTGTCCAATCGGAATTTGCTTCGCGATCTTGCCTTGTGCTGAGTTTGCTTGCGCTTTAACTTCACAAAACTCTCCCGCTAATGCCGTTTAATGCTTGAGAATGTTTTTCGGTGTTAGCTGCACAGTCCATCTTAACAGCCTTCTTGGACATAGAAGGCGCTTTCAACAACTTCAGAACAGATCCAGTTGTTTCTCGTCGAATTAGAGATCTGTAATAACACTGTTAGTACGAATTACAAATCAAAAGCTATGGCACCGTGCCAGCCAGGAAAGGATAAACGACAAAATCAGGCGAATTAAATGGAATTGGATTGGCCACACAGAAGACAATGAGAAAACACACTCTGTACACTTCCTTTAATATATGACAATGAAGGCACGGGAACACTTTTTCAATTTTGCTTTTTCGAATTTACAATTTTTTTTTTAAATTGTAATTTCTAAAATTGCGCCCGGTGCGAGTGCACCATTTGCACCTATGAAAACGCCGCCCCTGACATGATCGATAGCGCCATGCTTGTGGAAAAGTCACAGTTCTATGTTTCTACGCTCTTCAGAGAATTTTTTGATTACTTCTTTAGCGGTTACGTCGATTTCCCTGCGAAGACTCAAAAGAGCAATACCGTGCAGCCGCTGTTCTCCAGTTCCACTACTTTGCCAATCCTTTAAACGCCAAGGCAGTGGATACCAAACTTTATGATACTGCGGCCCCCCTGTTATATAAAAAATCCTAGGAGCTCCCCAATAAAATATATTAATTTGCATACTAGGTGGGGTGCGCCATCTAGACCTTCAGTATTTCAACATTGAATAACTCCGACATTTTTTAGACGATTTTGACAAATAAGCAAGATTTATTTAGGATATTCTCTACCATTTATTTCAAATCAGTTTTTGAATTCAATTCATTGACGTTTCTTGCGTTATAGCAACTACTTCGGCTAGTATGTTAGGTTTGAGTTCGTCAATGGGCCTCGGCTTACTGGTATAAACTATACTTTTGCAAGAACTTCATCGTAGTGGCTGCGGTGTGCCAAGGTGCGCCGTCTTGTTGAAAAAAGTTTCGTCAGACCTTTTTCGCTCGTTTTCGAACACATGACACGCAACAATATCCAACGATAGCGTGCATCGTCGAGGGTTTCTTGAACTGTGAAGAAAAATGGTCCGATGATGGTTTTTGAGCCCACTTCAACCCAAACAGTGACTTTCTCGTCATGCAGTGATGTTTCGCGAATGATGTGGGGGCGGTGTGTGGTGATGTGTTCCCCAAATTCGACAGTTTTGTTTATTCAATTTTTCCCCAAAAATATAGCACGGCATCGATTATGCTTTCGACGGCATTTCCGCATTGCAAGCGACACGATTTGTCCGTCATTGAGGAAGTTACACTTTGCGTCGGAAGAGATGAAGATTTTGCTTCATAATCGTCGTTCCTCTCGCGTTTAGATCCTGAGATCGCCGACGATTCGACAATTTTAGATTATCGGCAACACTATCTATACACTATCTACAACTCCATTGTAGTTTCGCGGACGTTGGCGAGTGGCTACAAACCCGTACTCAAAACGACTCTTTACTAAACTACGAATTGTGCTACCTGAAGGCACCGAATTGTTCCCATATTTTTTACGATAAGTACTCACAGTTTTCACAATTGAACGATTGTTTTCGATAGAAAGCTAGTTTTTTATGTGAATTCACTCATAGTTACAACCGTACTGAATGACGTACATTTGTCGAAATGGGTCTATATGGCGAAGAGATGTCTAATAAAAGAAACACAATAACATTTAAGTAGAAATTATAATTTGAGTCAAAAAGATAAAATCATCCGCGCCCCCTCGGAGATCGCGCAGCCCCCCCCCCCACCCTTTTTGAAACCACTGCCTTAAAGGATGAGACTAATCATTCGGGGTATGATACGTCAGGCTTAGTGATTCGATATGCAGTCAAATAAATTATACGAAGAGATATTTGAAGCCACGAGGTTTGTTCACAAGACTCCTTGTCCTCATATGGCATTCGGATCATATCCCGTCGGCGTGGAAGAAAGCGATCGTTGTCCCAATTTTGAACAAAGGCGACAGTCGAGAATGCAAGAATTATCGCGGTATTAGCCTCTTTTGAATCGTCGGCAAAGTATTTACGAAAATCATACAATCGAGGCTACATAAACATCGAGAGCCAACGAGATGGAAAGAACAAGCGGGATTTAGACCACATCGAGGATGCACTGATCAAATATTCATTAGCTAATGTAAGACAGAATTCGTTGCGGCAAATGAACAGTCGTGTCATTTTCATCGGTTTCAAATCCGCTTTCGATTGCATCGATTGGAACAGCTTGTGGAGTGTCTTGGAAACCGAACGCGTGCCATTGAGAATTATCCTACTTCTCCAAGCGTCGTACGATGGCTCAAGCAGCAGCGTTCGTATTCGAAGCGACTTATCCGAGGATCTTCAACGTTGTGATCGACACGGTGATTCGTGAAGCATTCGACGGACGACTCGAAATTCAATACGACGTAACCGGCTTAATGTTCGCTGAAGATAGCGCCGTTTTCGCCGATACGGATGCCGAAGCAACGGACATCTTATACGACATTTCCCCCATCTCCTGTTATACGGGTTAAAAATCAATTCGGAAAGATCATAGTGCTCACAACGGACGGATCGAGGGCCAGTGTTCACCTCGATGGAACCCAAATCGAACAGGCTCCGATGTTCAAATATTTGAGATCATTGGTTGAGGAAACGAAAATGGCATCGACGGCCGACGTTCACAGCCGCATCGGCCAGGCAACAGCAACATTCGCCTCGTTCAAGTGGTGCATATGTAAACGAACAAATATTGCCATCAAAACGAAAGTACGCCTTTACCGAACGTTAAGTTTCTCCCATGGTCAGAATGAAGCTCATGCGGAACACCAAAACTTTAGATCCGATTGCTCCCTAACTCCTCTGCGACAGTGATTGTTTCCTGATTTGGAATGACATATGCTTCGGGCCACTTACTGAAGTAATAGATAACCACCAAAATGTAATGATTTCCTCGTTCTGACGCTGGAAAAGCTCCCGCCACAACGGTTGCGATTCTCTCAAATGGGGCTCCCACGTTGTATTGCTGCATTTCTCCTTTTGTTCTTACTCGAGGGCCCTTGCTGCTGGCACAAACTGTTCAGTTACACCAGTCTGCAACATCGTCCCGCATGTGAAGCCAGTAGAACCTATCTGTTATTTATGTCAGAGTTTTGTTGACTCTCAGATGTCCTCCTGATGCGCCATTATGACGTAGTAGTTGGACTAGTACCTGCATTCGGTAAGAGGTACCATCAGCGGTTTCCCATTTGCTCTTCAATACTCCTCCCTCCATGTGCAATTAATCCTATTAGATCTTCAGGGTATCGCTCGTCTCTGCGGTGCCCTTTCAGGCGTCTTCGTATTCCTTCCATGTCAGAATCGGCAGTCCTTGATCATCCCACCCTGTCGTTGGCGTCATCAGTCAGTGGAAACGAAAGCACCTGACGAGTGGCGGTTACAACATGGTTTGGAAAAAATCCAACTTTACCACTACCAACCCTGGGAATTTTTCTAGCATCCTCAGAATGGCCCTTGTTGGTACACAAACCCTCCGCATCTGAACTCCGTAAGATACAGAAAAAACGAACGTAAAATCACTTACAAATTTTATTTCAATTTTTCAACAGAAATTTTTCGCTTTGAGGATGGAAAAAAAATTATGTTCTTCTAACAAGTACCAAAAAAGGAAAAGTTAAAATAAAAGGCAAAAATCAACAAAAGTTTCAAAGCTCTTAAATTTATTTTAAATTAAACTGTATTAATTAAGCAACGGGGTAGCAGACAAAAGTTCATTATGATGCTAAGGAACACCTTCTTCTGAAAGTTGAGGTCTTGATAGGAGCACGTCAACTTAAATCCCAGGTATCCTCTACACTCTGCAGCATCCGAGAATATCCACCCATCTCTCCAAAACGACGACCTCACTCTTTTCATCTCGATTAAACTCCATTTTTTTTTTAATTTTCACAAATTCAAATCTCTTATTTAAAAATTCATTAAGGAGTTTGTTTTAATTTAACATTGATTTAAAGTTTCCCATACTGTTGTGAGTTCTTCTTGCTCATTTTAAATTGATAAAGTCGTATTTTAATCTCATTTCGACGAGGCGAAAGTGCGCTCTTTCAATTATGCCTGGATATTGAAATGTTCCCGGAAATAAGCGGATTCGAGTGAACTTTCCAGCCAAATGGACAATTCTTAAGGGTAAGTTAAATCTTCAGTTAAGAGGAAGTATATGCCAGACAATTTTTGATTGAAGACGCTTCAAAAACAGAAGGGGAAATAATTCCTGAGGATATTTTGAATTCTTGGAATATTGAAAAAAATGGAACAAATATCAAGGATCGATGGAATTCACAGGAAATTTATATCGTAAAATCTTTAAAGCCCTGCTAAGTTGCTTAAATAAAAAGGACCTTTTAACCGGCTCAGCGCTGACCAATTATACCATCTAAAACAGCGGTTTCCAATCTGGGGGACCATTTTAGCTATGAGTCTATTCACATTAAAAAACACATTAAAATTGTAGCAGCGTTCTACATTGAAAACAATCGTGAAGACTGCGCGTGTTTATCATAAAAAAAATTGGAGAAATTCGGCGCCTTCCGACAACACAATTATCGTAGTTTCGCATAGTCCCATTTGACGGCGTGCGCAACACTTCATTGAAGTTGTTGAAACGGTAATAGAGAGTGTTGCTGATAATCCAAATGTCCGCCGCCGATTTCTGTAATTAAACGTGAGTAGAACGACTCTAAGGAGGATTGTGAAGCAAGATCTTCATCTCTTCCCATATAAAGTGCAACTTACTAAATGATTGTTGCCAAATGGATGTCGCAAGAATGATCGATGCGATGACGAACGAAGCTCATTTTACACTCTCCGGCGGAGTCAATAAACAAAACTGTCAAATTTGGGAGAGCTCGCGAAACACCGCGTCACGGCGAGAAATTCACTGTTTGGGTTTGAGTGTGTTCAAAAACCATCATCGGACCATTTTTCTTCAAAGCTCGAGAAACCGTTAACGGTGCACGCTATCGTTCGATGTTGGTGCACTTTACGTGTCCGAAAACGAGTAATTTCAACAAGACGGCGGCGCCTTGCCACTACGATGAAGCTCTTGCAAAAGTGCAAGACCATTGACGAACTCAAAGCTAACATATCCACCGAAATAGCTGCTATAACGCCCGAAAACAGGTGCTTTTTGCGTATCGAATGAAGATCATTTAATCGACTTAAATGGTAGAGAATATCCTAAATAAATCTTGCTCATTTGTCAATATCGGCTGAAAAATGTCGGAGTTATTCAATGTTGAAATACCGAAGGTCTAGATGGCGCACCCCACCTTGTATGCAAATTTACATATTTTATTGGGGTAAGGTTTTTTATGTAACAAGGGCCCGCGGTATCATAAAGTTTGGAAACCTGATCTAAAAGGTCAGAAAATGGGCATAAAAGATCAACTGGTTTGATTAATTATGGTCATTGATAGAAAATTCTTTTATTAAGCATTAAACTTATTCAAGGTCAACCAAGAATTTTAGCACCTCATTTCTCACAAATCCAATAAATAATAGCAGTATTCGATAGATAATGATCTAGTGATAATTGGTCAGTTAAAATAAATTATTGGTCAGATCAATTTTAAAAGATCTTCATTAATGCATTGTGCATGCGCTGGGACCCTTAACCAATATCAGGGGAGTATAAAAATTACCGAGTTACTATTATATTATTAACTAAATGAAGTGTCGTGTGGACCAAAAGGGTCAAATCCACAACCCAACTAGTTTTTTTTAACTATATTTTTATTTTGTCTTCCGCCATTATTATTATATGTCTTGCGCCATTTTGTGGTGACCTCCGTATTTGATTTAAAATGACGTCACACAGCTTCCTGTACTATATGTATTCGTCATACCCTTTCATTTGATACCCATACCGAGCGTGTTGTGAAGAAAAAGGTAATCCCCGTTTTGTGTTGGCCACCATTTTGTGTTTTGGATGACGCCACTCAGCTAATAGTATTCACCTTGCCATACCCTTTCATTTGATAGATACCCATACCAAGTGGCTTGAAAAGAAAAAGGTAATCCGTAATTTTTTGTTGGCCGCCATTTTGAATTTGAGAAGACGTTACACAGCTAATAGTATTCTACTTGTCACTTACTTTCATTTTGTACCCATACCGAGTGCCTTATAAATAAAAAGGTAATCCCCCATTTTGTGTTGGACACCATTTTGCGTAATTGTATTCTATTTGTCATATGCTTTCATTTGCTACCCATACCGGGGGTCGGGGAACACATTTTCAAAAATTCGTCCGCCATCTTGATTTTTTTACAATGCTATTGCATTTTTACGCGAACAAATCAAATTTTTATTTCTTCTAGTTTGTCTCCAACACGTTAATTAATATAGATAGCACAAATTTTTATTATGATCGGTTGAACGGTTTCGGAGGCTATTTGGAACATACATACACACATTCATTTATATGTCGTTAAGTTTTCTGAAATCCTATTTTCTGCGTAGTTTTCTTGATTTTTCTTTCCGTAAGAACCTTCTACAAGGAACTAGAAAACTTAAAAAAAAAGATGAATGAAATCGGTAAAGTCGTTTCTGACTGTCATCTTCCTCCATATTTTTCCACCAAAATTATTCTTATTATAGATTTTTATTTATTTATTTATTCGCCAAACAAGGCACACTTAAACTAGGTATACATATACTTAGATTAAAACATAGTGTACAGTCTTTTTCATAACTACTGTTAGCTACTAAAAACCTACAATTGTCAAGGGGTTAGTTAGTAGGGATTTGAGTATTTTTTTATAGGATGCCTTGTTGAGGGAAGGGGAGAAAGAGGAGCTATGGCTATTAAAAACCATACAGCATCTGTTGACGGGCTCGTTCCTTGCGTAATCGGTGCGGTGTGGATATTCCCTAAGTAGTTTAGTGTGTCGTGTGTGTCGGACTACATCATTCAATTTGATTCTGTCCGACAGAAACTGCACTTTAAGCTTTCCACTTAGGACGTCAAAGGCAACGCAAGATATGAGCAGCTTCCTCCTGCTAGATAGCGGCATGAGACCAAGCACTTTGAGCCTGTCCAAGTAGTGTGGCAGGGTATGGTAGTCATGGGGGTTGTGTAGATGTCTCAAGGCAAAAAGAAGAAATCTCTTTTGAATGGATTCGATCCTCCTACTGCTCACTTGGAATATAGGATCCCAGATAGGACACGCATATTCCAGGATAGGGCGGACTAAAGAACAGAAGAGTGTTTTTGTGACCCATACATTACCAAATTCTTTGGCTCTCCTCTTGATGAAACCAAGAAGTTTGTTGGCTCTGGCAATTATATTATCGTAATGTAGGTTGAAATTGAGTTTTTTGTCTAGGACGACGCCTAGATCTACGATATGGTCAACCTGATTCAACATTATGCCATTGAGATAATAGTTATGGGTCTGTGTGTTTTTTAAGCGGGAGAAGGTAATTGCATGACATTTGCTGGTGTTAAGTTGCAGTTTGTTCATGGTGCACCAGTCATGTAGGGCATTGAGTTTTGTCTGCAAGAAGGAAGCATCAGTTTGGGTCTTAATGACACTATAAATTTTGAGGTCATCCGCGTAAAAGAGATGTGGAATATTTGCTAATTTTTCGGATAGATCGGAGATGAAAATATTGAAAAGTAGGGGACCGAGATGACTACCCTGAGGAACGCCAGAGGTTACTTCGATCTCATTAGATAGAAATCCTTGGAATCTGATAACCTGTGTTCTTCCGTTCAGATATGATTTTAACCATTCCAGGGCAGAACTTGATATTCCAAACTTTAATAATTTTGCGATTAGGATGGCGTGGTCCACTCGATCGAAGGCCTTGCTGAAATCAGTGTACACAGCATCCAATTGATGGCCGCTCTCCATACCGCATAACGATTCGGAGATAAGGACCATAAGGTTAGAAGTTGTTGAACGTCCTTTCCGAAAACCATGTTGTTGTTCGTTTAGGTATGGATCGATAAGAGGAGCAATCTTGTCATGAACAAGTTTTTCAAAAAGCTTAGGAATTGATGATAAGATGGCAATGCCCCTATAGTTGTCTACCGAGTGCTTGTCACCGGATTTATAGATTGGCGTTAGGTAGGATTTCTTCCACAGCTTGGGAAACTTTCCTAACGATAAAGATTTGTTGAAGATGAGATAAAGAGGAAACGCGATATGTTGCGAGCAGCGCTGCAGGAAAATAGGAGGGAGATTGTCGGGACCATTACCTTTTTTGATATCAAGATTGTTCAGACCCGCCATGATCTCATCAACAGAAAGGGATATACCGGTTATAAGGGAAGTGTCAGTGTGCGAGTCAGTTACATCGTATCTTTAAAAGTATTTATTAAATAAAAAGTGTCTTCTGACATCCAAGCCAGGCACTTTTTATACCTTTGCCAGTGTGCCGTTTTTTGTTGTATACTTTCAACCTACCGATTATCGTTGAGTTGAAACTCTTAACTGTGTCTGTTTCCATTATCGGGTTTCTATGGGAGTCGAGTTGAGTTGTGGTTGAGTTGAAATGACAGTTCAACTCAACGACTTAACACTATGCGTTTCCATTTCTGCCTTCCGGTTTTCTCTATCTTTTTGCACCAATTAATTTTTTTTATAGATTTTTCTTTAAAAGTATTTATTAATATTAAATATAAAATTTCGCGGCATTTTCACTTTTTGTATCTTTGCCAGGGTGCTGTTTTTAGTTGTATGCGTGAACTCAGTTCAACCGACCTATTTTCGTTTAGTTGAGCGGAGTTGAAAATTTTTAACGAAAACTCTTAACTGTGCCTGTTTCCATGACGTTTAACACGGGTTCAACTCTCATGAAAACTCAGTACATGACGTATAACTCGGGCCCAACTCTAATTGAACTCTCATGGAAACTCAGTACACGACAGCTCTGGGTTAAAGTGAAAGAGATAAATAATTATACATTCCCGTTGGTATATGTGCCGTAAAGGGTACTCAAACACACTTATATGTGAAACCCAGGTTAACCGGACTGGTTTCGCCTAGTTTTATTGGCTTTAACGAAACTCTACTCTCCTCCCGTTTCCAAGGGCGCTTAAACTGAGTAAACACTCCACGTATCGCTCTGATCATTATTCGCCACCATATTTATGGAGTTCTGATGTAATCTTGCCCTCTGCAAGGTTTCTCTTTTTTCGGATTTAGTACCACTCTTCGAACTTCTTCAATTTTGGGTGTTGTTATTTCTGGTTCGGGTTCATAATATCACCTCCCATTCTTTTCCTCTGCTGCATCCCTAGAGTCTAATAGTTTCAAGTCATAATAGTCACTTTCTTGTAAAACTCCTTCGTTGGCTTACTTTCTCTTTCTTCCTCAATTTTCTTTATCACATTTTCCATCATAACCCAAACCATTACTCTAATTAAAATCAAATTCAAAACATTGACATTAACAAGAAAATTGTTCTGCCACACCAAAGAAACCCTTTTGAATTACTGTCATAATGAATGAAGGTACAAACAAGCGCTATACCGAATCTGGCAGAGTGTTAAATGAAGTATACACCTTTTGATTTCATTTCCTTATGACCGTTGTATTTAAGGAATTTTTAAGCTAATTAAATAAACATTTCCTGCAAGTATTTAACCTAACAAAAAACTTTTTCTCTCCAGTTCTAGATGGCGTCCTTCCCAACTGCCAAATAAAATGCGACGCAGAGCCCTGCAAAAATGGTGGAATATGCAAGGAGAATTTTGCAAAGCAAGAAAGTACATGTGACTGCGAGCACACCAGTTTCCTCGGTGAATTCTGCATGGAGGAGAAAGGAGCAGACTTCAGCGGCGAATCGATACTACAGCGAAAGTTTGAACTATCTGGAAAGATAGAAAATGTCAAATTGCAGCTAGCCTTCTCCAGCAATGACTTGCGACGAGCCAGCCGAGTAATGCTTCTCTTGCAGACTGTCAACGACCGAAGTTACTATCTGATGATAGCGATAACAACAGATGGCTTCCTGCAGTTCGAGGAGGACCGTGAAGGAAGTGCAGTTGGGGCAAAAATAGAGCGGAACTTCCTAAACAATGCCCGACATTCTGTCTATTATAATCGAAATGGATCGGATGCCACACTATTAATTGACCGACAGAAAGTGCCACTGGAGCCGGTAATCGTCCTGGGTCTAACACCGGTAGCAGATTTAGGTGCTAATAAAGTGCAAATTGGTGGCATCAATACCACTGACCCAAGATTTGCTGTCTTCAAAAGCTACAGTGGCTGTTTATCAAGTAAGTACTTGACAGGGGTGTTATTAATCTTAACTGTTGTGGTGACTTTGATAAGGGCAGAATCTGTAGCAGCACGGGGGGCTGGGAGCCACTTGCTAATATTTATGGCATCCCCTGGTCTTTTCAGTTTAATGTCCTTTAATGAGGAGGGACGGCCTGTGCCATTATTTATAGACTAGTAAAATGTTTACCTCCGTTGATATTTATGTCCTTCAGGAGATTAGCGATGTGTAACAGCTTTCTTTCCTTTCCTATTGCATGGCATACATATTTACTATTTAAAGGACTCGGAACAACTTCCTTCCGTATAACTTAAATTATTGATAAACATTTCTATATCCTTTTTTTCTCTCTCATTTTTTTTCTAAGATATCTACATAGAAGTGAACAACTATCACATGAAACCCTTGGAAGAATATATGCTATTCACAAAATCTGGTGCTGACAATATTACAGTGATAAATTCTCAAGGAGTTCGCAGTGCCCAATGCAATGCTCAGTTTGATGTGATACAAAAATACAGGATACAGGAGCCGACCCTCAATTTTAGTGTGGTAATTTCATAAATCTGAAAAATTGATTTTCCAAAAATTACTCATCATTTGTAATTTAATAGAGTTCCGGGGAGACTTGGGTCGAGGATAATCCTAGGAAAATTCCTTATATAGCACAGTATTTTGATATATCGAAGAAGGAGGAGAAAACACAAGTGGTCTTCATTATTTTGACTGCACTTTTCGTTATTATTGTTGTTTGTTGCCTGATTGAAGTGTACAGAAGTCATTTAGAATATAAGAAACGTATTGAACGGGAAACAGATGAAGGTATCATATGGTCCAAGGAGCAGGCAACTAAATTACATGAGTCACCAGGTGTTGGGCCAAAAACTTATAACTATAAAGCGGTAAGTTATTTTCTTATGAGATAATATGTTTTATTAATGGGTCCATTCCATATCAAATCAACCAATGGTTTGGACCTCACCACCTGCGATTGTTATAATTTTTTTAATATTTGTTCTTCTGGTGGGCACTAAGAAAAAACCAATTTTTTCAGATTTTTGGACTTCTATTTTTTTAGTTACAAATTTTCAAAATATCGAAAATCTTAAAATTTTGACAAATTTTGAAACCTTTAAATTGGTCTAGTTCAAAAACTATTTGACATGGAGAGCTGAAAGTAGCACCAACTTCTTCTGCTTTAATAAGGCTTTAATTTGATAGACAACATAATATTGTTAGTAAGAATGAAAATTTCTCCGGCATTTTGAAAATTTTCTTTTTGGAATATCTCAAAATAATATTTTTTCAATTTTTTGAAAAAATTGTATTCTGTGCATACACTCTTCAAGTACATATAAAAAGCCAAAATTTAGGATGGAACGACAGTGGGATCATATTGAAATAAAATATTTTAGGTACATACTTGAAAAGCTGAATGTTCAATGAACCCAGTATAAAAAAAAATGTTTAGCTGTGAAAGAACTGATATCAACCGCTAATAATGTCGCCTTTTACTAATTTGGCTATGGCGAATTCAATAAAAATAAAATCAACTCTCTAAATTGATCGAAAAATACCCCCAGGACAACCCTTATTACTAAAATTGAGTATTTCGCACTTGTCGCTCAGATTTGCCTGTCGGGTCGCGTTAAACAAGGAAACCTTGCTACTCGGTATTGCGGGACAGAATCATCATCTTAGAAGCAAAGCCTGCAATTTGGGTCATCTGCCCTTAGTATCCTTCATAGATTGTAATGTAAGAGCCGTTTTTAGTCCTTTGAATACTGTGTCAGGCCCTTATCGCGGCCAGTCGAAGGAGATCACTTTCTCTTATTTTCAAATCCCTGATAATTGATTGACTTGATTGAATCTTGATTGAAAAAACCCAGTATGTCGTCAGTTCCAGACTCATATTTGATACTGTGTGAGACCTAATCGCTCTGATTGCCACTATAAATAAGAATTTTCCACTATAACTGGAACCCGTTGCACCTCGCTCCACCCTTCGGAGCAAAATAAAGGGACAATTTCTTGACCCCTGGATTCTCATCTGCAATGTCACTGACCCAGATTTTATTTGTTTACCCAGAAGCCAGCCTCTTAACGTATTGCAGAGTCCTAAACAGAGTCCTAAATTTCAAAAGTGGAGGGTATCTTTAATTCTTATCAATTGTATATAAATCCCACATTTGCGCTTCTCCACCATCTTTCCAAAAAAAAACCTTGTTGATCATTTTGCGATTCTCCAACTCTTGAACAACCTTTGTACAGCTAAACGTCAAATAACACTTACATACAAATTCGGCCGCCATTGACCCGCAATTTTGAATTTATAACTTTCGATGATAAATCCGTTAATTGCTACCTTAAAAACTCCCATATACCGATTTTCATTAGAATCAGACTACAGTTGGTGCGGCCTTTTGAATTTAAGTTTTTATCATAAATTCGTTATTTGCCACCTCAAAAAATCCCAGATATCCACCTTCATTAGAATCGGAACAATATCGGCCATATTGAATTTCGGTCACATTTCGAGTTGCATCATGGGAGACTCCCACGAACCTTCATCCAAAATTTCAAAGCTCTGCGATGATTTTCAGCGAAGCTCTCTATAACAGCGCCATCTAGAAGTGGCTTTAGAAAGTAATAGAATAGCCTATGTTCTTTCTTTTAATGTAAATAGCACATGATTAAAATTTCATTAAAATCGGTTGAACGGTGTAGGAGCCTATTGCGAACATACGGACACATTAGTCGTTAAGTTTTCTGAAATTATCCAATTTTCTGCGCAGTTTTCTTAATTTTCCTTTCGGTAAGAACCTTCTACAAAGTATTAGAAAACTTTAAAAAAAAGATGAATGAAATCGGTAAAGTCGTTCTCAAGTTATGACGTTTGGGCACGGAAACAGGTTTTCATCGATTTTTCGAACAAAATTTATTGCATGGCTACTCTACCACTGACGGTTAAGGTATACATAAAATATCGGTAGATTTAATGCTAGTTGAAAAGCAGTAACAAGGGTGCCTAAGCAGTAACAAGGGTGCCTAAGTTTCGAAGTGGTCTTTTCTTGAAATATCACACCGTAAGCTTTTTGTCATATGGCATAACAGGAGGTCTTACTATAACTAGCTGGTGAAACAAACCGAATGCACCATACACTCCTTAACGAGGTATGCCCTGTTTCACAGGTTAGCGCAATGACAACTTCGTCCACACAACTTTGTGGGGATATTTTCTCTCAATTTAATCTATCACTAGAAAAAATGGAAACATAACTCCTTATCCACTGCTATAGTGCCCGCCAAAGACCCCTCAATATTAGTGACCAATAGATATTCTCAGGTTAGAGTAGACGAATCCAAAAAAGCGCGCTTAAAAGTCGATCCAGACATATCCGTGACGGCCCGACACTGATGTTTTCCGTGTCAGTGACTTCCGCGATGAATTTTTCACTGATATTCACACAGGCCTATTCTGTATCAATGGCCAATGTTCTATGGCATTCATAATTACTTATTAGTTTTGAATTTTGGACACTTGTGGTGTTTTCCGCGGATGTCTGGAGGGTGCTGGGAACGTGGATGCCCAGTGCGACGAATTTGTTGAAACATGTCGCACCTTTCCTGATTTGTTTCCATAGATTTACATCTTGCCAGCACTTTTTTCTTGCTGATGTTCCCGGTACTGTTTTGGAGTCACCGTCACATCACGGTTATCTGTGGATCGACCTAAAATCTCATCTACTTAGAGCACTGTCTATCGAAGGATGTGTTATTGAAAGCTCCCTTAATATCGAGGAAAGCCGCCAACACAACATATTTGTTTAGCACTG
The DNA here is from genome assembly GCA_949987705.1 of Thereva unica. Lineage (NCBI taxonomy): Eukaryota > Metazoa > Arthropoda > Insecta > Diptera > Therevidae > Thereva > Thereva unica. The sequence goes on from OX465282.1 coordinate 136,245,223, forward strand.
CACTTTCCAACTAGAGGTCCAGATTATGGAAAACTGTTTCATTGGACTTTCCCTCCTAGTAGAGAGTAAACCTGTTGGCGGAGAAGAGTTGAATATATGGAAACAACCCAATGATTAAAAGTGGTTTGCAATTTTTGTGTTGTTTGCAAACCTCAGTTCAAACATGTACCTGAAAAGATGATGAAAAAATAATAATTTTAAAAAATATGCTAAAATGTATGTATATTTGGTTCTAGGTTCCTAAAGATGACAAAAAGGATGGCAAACCTCCACTTGTTGGCATACTAAAAAATGGAAACACCCCATCCAATGGTTCAATTGTTAAGCCCATAAACGGCAGCATACCCAAAGAAATCAAAGAAGAGGACGAAGAAAGCGAGAAGCCAAACGATATAAAAATAGAAAAACCGCCAGAAAATCCCGAACAAAAATCTGAGCCAAAAAAGACAAATCCAATAATGCCAGGGGTAAGGGGTATGTCGTAAAAAACATTCAACCAATCGTCATCAAACTAAATAAATAAATAATTAATATTCTGCAGATAGTCAGCTGATGGATCACGAATTGAAATGGGATCCACTACCAAATTCAGCAGAGCCACTGCTAAATAGTAAACCAAATGAAAATGGTGAAGATGATGTTGATGACGATTCACCAGGTGAAGATGAAGATGAACTACTATCAGACAATCCGGTAAGAATGCCGCTGTACAAATTAGCGCCCTTAAGCTCGATTAGTGAAGTAACCCTTAATAAATATGACATTGGTGATAAGAAGCGTAGAAACGAAGTTTTCGTCTGATTCAATTTATTATATATTCATATATGTGATATGTTATCTTGTCATAAGTAATCGTAGAGTGCATGCTTCAGTCTTCTTCTAGTACGTGCAAGGATCATAATAAATTAAAAACAAACAAAACTCTTTTCTTTGTGCCTATCTTATTTATTGTAAGATATTCTCGTCTTGTACTGAAACTAACTTTATTTTAATTATTAAAAATCATTATTATAAATTATGTAGAATGTTGTATTATTAACAGTAATTTTCCTAACATTTTCCGAACATTAGTTTTTATTAACAAATGTTTTATTGTTAACGTTGAGATCGTCATTCACTTCTGTGTTGGTGGCTGATGATTTTTATCTTATTCATTGTGAATAATTCAAACTTTATGTGTAAGTCTCCTTCATCACCTGTGATTTTAAGATATACTCAGTACAATTGTTTGCTATTTGTTAAGTTTAACAATCGTTTAATGAATAAAATTGTTTAAAATATCCAAGTCAACTTTAGTATCTGTTATGATTGGTGGAATTTTATTGCAGACAAAATTTACTTTGAATTTGTTAAACATATTTAAGCCTTTTTAAATTGTATTTAAAATTCATAAATTTAATTTTGTTTAAATTGAGTACAAGTCTAGTTTTTATTAAGTCAACGTATGTTGGAGGATATCAGTCAAATACAACGAGAATCAGTGGTTGCTTTTATATATCTGACTCATACTGTAATAAACTACAATCTCTCTTTTACCCTGTTTCTGACTAGGTTGAAAAGTTGGGTCGAGGTTGAGTTGAAATTTCGACCACTGTATATGATGTCGAGTTGAATTCACTTTGGGTCGAAATAGAGTTGAACTGAAATTAAAACATAACCTCAAATGTGTGAAATTCTCATTTATAGATACTTAAAAATTCAAAACGAAATAATTTCTTATTCCTATGTTAGCAAAAACACCGAATACAAAAATAATGCCAAAGGCGGACTTCACGGATGTTAAACAAGCCAAACAAATGTCATTTCAGCTGAGTTGGGTTGAGTGGACCCAGCTTCAACTCGGCCTCCGTTTATGACTGCGTTGAACCGCGGTTGTACCTGGGTTGAACCTAGTCATAAACATGATATTTATCCCAGAGACTTCTTTCAAGTGTCCCTAGTTAGCAGCAAACCTTTAACCATTCTTCTGGAACCGGTTGTAAGCATAAGCAAGGAAACCATTTCCTTTTCGATCGCGCCTATATTGGATTTGGGAGCTGATGGAGTAAAACTGCGTATTGGTTAGCCATTTATTCATAACTTTCAGACTAAAGTTTGCTGTTCGTCAATGGACGGCATTCTACCAAAAACCTCCTGCGTTCGTGTTCTGTAGGTCTCTACCCAGCCTAAACAAAACCTGAAGACCGGCCACACAGTGAACTTCGACCCTTCATCAGAATGGAGAATTGAAATTTGTATGGGTAAACTAGCCTCTAAAAATCTTTGGTTCAATAATGATGCACTCCAAACTAGTGGAACGATGTAGAGCTGAACTAGATTAGCTCGGTAGATGGTCGGCAGCGGGATCAAAAACGGCATTTTTAACCACCACCTGCTGCTAGCTAGTCAAAGGTGAAGCGCACTAATGATTTCAAGGAAGATTTGATCCACTTACAACAAAGAAAGAACTATGGATCTCCTAAACAGTCCTCGAAGAGGTATTGTCATAGTTAGGGCAGTTACCTGGGGACATTGACCCATTGGGACAACGCTGCTAGGCTTGGTATCTTACACCACGTCTGTTGCCGTAGCTTCAGAGAAACACTTGTTCACTTCCTGTGTAAATACCCGGCTCTAGCCAGAACGAAGCAACGTTCACTAGTCTCTTACGTTCTAAAAGACTTAAAGTGATATCCAGATTAGAGGTCAGATCACAGATAGTTTCCTAAACTCCACAGAATGATTTTAAATATTCCCCAAAGTCGATCTTACAATAACCTAACTTTAGGTATACGGTCGTATTAAAACGACAAGACTAGCCGACTTCTCACCCCTACTGTCTACAGCCCTTATTTTCTCGCACACAGCATTCTAGAAATTCGTTAATTACGAGAACAATTCTTTTGCGGAATAATCTCCCACAGTCAGTATTCCCGCACTTATGCAGCATCCAGGAGTTCAAGGTTCAACGCTATCTCTTCATCCACCCCCAGACTCCCCTTAAATGTTCTTATTCTTTCTCTATCCTTCGAGCTAAGCTTACTATCAGACGTTTGACCTTGACGTGAGCGAACTGACGGACTGGTAGTACAAAGGGTGACACTTCAGCTAAGACATCCACATAAAAAACACTAAAACGCGAATTGGAGCTCCGGTCACATTAGTAGCAGGCGTACACCTAACCTAACCTTATCTTTTCTATTAAACTATCTTTTCTTTCGATTTAAGCGATGGTGTAAAAGCACTACATCCTCTGCATATGAAAGTTCTTCTAATTCGTCAACGACCATTTTATTCTGCAGAAAAATAAAAAGTAAAGGTGGTAGTAAGCAACCTTGCTTTACTTCCGCACTTGTTAATAAAGGGTTAATTACTCAATAATACTTTGCATTTAATGTTCCCATAATCGATTTTTAGGAGATTTGCTATTTCATTTGAAATTCCTCAATTCTTTACCTTGTTCAAGAAATAAGTTATATCGACAGAATGAAAGAGGCTCATCTATAAGTCAATAAAAATTGCTTAGTAACAATTTAACTGTATTTTGTTAAACAATTTTACGAGCAATGCCGATTACATTCTACCAATTCTTGCAATCACTTGCAATTCTTGGATTTTCGGGATTTTACCTGATATCTCTCTTTTTTAACTCGCCTCGAGGTGTCTCTTCTCAGAAAGTAATCGCAAGACGATCCTGGTGATAAGTAGTCCTAACTACCACTGCTCCAGTAATTTCTTGGAATATAATCACCTTTCCCATTTTCCAAAAAAATTTCCAAGGAAGCAATTTGTCTCGTTTTTGCCATTTTTAGTCGGATTTATTTTTTTTTTTCTTCTTGGTTATGAAGAAATATGTTAGAAAATGTTCAATATTGAAAAATACATATTTAAAGTTTCAACAAAACTATAGAAAAATTCAGGAATATATGAGAAGTACCTATTTTTTTGTATAATTGACCATCCCTTGCAAAGCCAGAATAATAAGGTTCATATCTTTTTCTAATTACGAAAATGCTTAGTGGAGAGAGACGCCATCACTTCATTCAATATGATAGCATATTTTTTTAACAGTTCAATAATCTTTTAGTCTACGATTTTCAATTCTAAAAAATGGCATCTTCTTCTTCTTTCTTTAAACTCCTTTAATCCCTCATGGGACATAGGGCGGAAACAGTTGCCCTCCAGCGGACTCTGTTTTGCGCGACAGCTCTCAGCTCAGACCAGGATCTCCCAGTTGTTGCGGCTTCTTCTAGTAGGGTTCTCCTCCACGTTGTTCTAGGTCTTCCGATTCGACGGGAACCTTGCGGATTCCAGTCAAGGGCCTGTTTGGCTAGATTTTCGTTTTCGCGTCGCAAGGTGTGGCCAACCCAATTCCATTTCCTTCGACTGATTTGGTCGTCAATCCTTTCTTGGCCGGCACGGCGCCATAACTCTTCATTACGGGTTCTATCTTGTCAGCGGATTTTTAGGATACGAAGAAGGCATCTGTTGATGAAAATTTGTAGGCGCCCTGTGATGAATTGGGTGAGTTTCCATGTTTCGCAACCGTACAAAAGAACTGCCTTCACGTTGGAGTTGAACAGCCGCAATTTGGTGTTAGTTGAGATCTTGGTGGCCGACTCTGGCTGTCGATTCTGCGGGACAGCTCCCGAAACCGCGGAGCACTTGATGTGCGACTGTGAGGCTACAGCGAGGAAAAGACTGAGCCTTCTCCATCGTGATTTCCCTACTCCCAGGGAGATTTGGGACAGCAACCCTAAATCAGTTTTAGGCTACCTAAGAAGCCTTAACCTTGATGGTTTTTAAAGAAGGGGATGGCACAATAGACCAAACAAATAGGTCGCAGTGCCCGCTAAAGCGCCCCTCAACAAGAATAATAATAAGAATAATAGTTGAGATCTCCGTTGATCTCCATATGCGGGACAGGCATGCATATGCGCCTCGTGCTTTGTTTATTCTGGAACTTACGTCTTCTTCTGCCCCACCATTTTCGGTAATAACACTACCGAGGTAGCAGAATTTATTTACCAGTTCCACGTCACGGTTATTCAGCGCTGTCCGTTCAATGGTGTTTGCATTTATCCGCATTTCTTTAGTTTTAGTCGGATTTAGCCTTAAGCCTGCTGGACTACTTTCTGTTGCCAAATTGTTCAACATGTTTTTGAGGTCCTGGTGTCTGTGGGCCAACAAACAGATATCATCGGCGTAGTCGAGGTCCTTAAGGCGGTCTACCAAACCCCATTGTATGCCGCCTGTTCGATTATCTAGAGCGCCGACAAGGATGTCATTTATTACTATAAGAAATAGTAATGGCGAAAGTAGGCATCCTTGTCGTACTCCTGAGCTCACCTCAAAGCTGTCGGATAATTTTCCATTATGGAGAACTCTGCATTTGGAATTGTTATATAGGGCTTTTATCAATTCTATTATTTTATCAGGCAATCCACGTCGCCGTAGTGCCTGCCATATAAAGCTCCTATTGACCGAGTTGAACGCTTTCTCATAATCTACGAAAGCATGGTAAAGGGGGGATCGGAATTCAGTAGACTGCTCCACTATTATTCTCAAGGTGTTAATATGATCAATACAGGAGCGGCCCTTCCTGAATCCGGCATGCTGCCTCCTAAGCGTTCGGTCAACTGCCTCACTTATCCTAGATAGTAATATATGGGACAAAATTTTGCCCACTGTAGATAGTAAACAGATGCCTCTCCAGTTGTCGCATATTGTTAGGTCCCCCTATTTTGGTATTTTGACTATGATACCTTCCGTCCAATCCTCCGGAAAGGTACAGGTGTTCCATGCTATTTCTAGGATTGGCAGAAGCGCATCTGCTATGAGGCTTGAGTCGGCTTTCAACAATTCTGGCGGGATGCCATCTTTCCCAGCTGCTTTACCATTGGCCATCGCATGAATTGCGGTTACTATTTCCGTCTTGGATGGGGCCCGGGTGGTGATTCTTATTGGCTGTGCATTGTTGCTGTTTTCCTGAGGTTCCTGTGTAAGTGTACCATTCAGGGCGGCGAAGAAGTAATCTCTCCATCTTTGGAGTTGCTCTTCGTCGCTGCACAGCAGCCTTCCATCCGCACTCTTAACGGCATGCTTTTTAGTAGAGTGCTTTCGCGAGAGCTGTTTAGTGATTTGGTACAGCACCTTACTGTTGCCTGTGTTTGCCGCGTTTTCCGCTTTTTCTGCGAGCTCGTTTATCTGCTGCCTCTTATCACGCCGGACACTTCTCTTAACCTCCCGATGTAATTGGGAGTATTCCCGTTCTAATTGGTGACGTCTTTCCGGGTCGTTTGTGGAGTTTACGCTATTTTTGAGGGCCCTTCTGCGTTCTATTTTTTGCCAGGTTGTGTCCGAGATCCAGTGTTGCTGGTTTCTTTGGACATAACCGATGCTTGTTTCCGCAGCCGTCAATATCGCGCCCTTTGTCGTACTCCACAATTCCTCAATATTTGTGTTGTCAGAAACGGTTTGCTGGTTTAATAATTCTTCAAAGTTTCCAGCGAATTCCCGCTTTTTAACGCTCTCCCGCAGAAGGTCTACGTTAAACCGTCTACGGGTTCTAGCATCATGTTGCACGTTTCTGATTGCGGCGATTTTAAGGCGAATAGTTGCTACAACCAAATGGTGGTCGCTTCCAGTATCCGCTCCCCTGAAACTCCTGACATCCTCAAGAATAGTTCTCCATCTGCGGCTGACGGCCACGTGATCTATCTGATTTCTCGTTCTACCATCGGGCGATACCCAGGTCTCTTTGTGTATCTTCTTGTGACAAAAGTAAGTTCCACCTACCATGAGTTGGTGGGAACTACAAAAGTCAACGAAAAGCTCACCGTTGTTATTGGTAACTTGGCTTAGGCCTTGGTTTCCAATTGTGTGTTCAAGGCCGGTGTTGTCACGGCCGATCTGAGCGTTTAAGTCACCCATTAAAACAATGATGTCTCCCCTTGGAATAGACGAAAAACCTCATTCAGTCGCATATAGAACTCGTCCTTGATGTCATCTTCTGCGTCTTCAGTTGGAGCATAGCATTGGACTACCGTAGTACTTCTTAGTCTGGTACGCAGGCGCACGGTAATAATCCTCTCAGAAACCGGTGACCAGCTAATGAGGCTGGACCTGGCTTCTTTGGTGAGTATTACGCCAACGCCACTCCTACGGCTTTCAGTTTCGTTTCTACCAGAATATAAGAAGGACTCACCGTTTGGGCAGATATGTTCCCCCGCATCGGGCCATCTGGTCTCGCTAAGTCCCATGATCTTGATTTTATATCGATTCATCTCGTTGAGGACTTCATCCAGCCGTCCCTCAGCCAGCAGTGTTCTCACATTCCATGATCCGATTCGTGTCCTTGTTCGAAAAGCAAAGGTCGTCGTCGTGTTGTCCGTCCGGTTCCGAGGCATTGTTTGCCGATTCGTAGCAATGGTGTTTTTTATGGGAGCGGGTTGCTAACCCTCAGCACAACCGACTTAAAACTCTGTTTTGTGGCGCAGAGAGCTCGCCATTCGCCCGTCTCCCGTTAGCTCCTTCCGAAGAAGTACCCCAGAGGGCACCGCGGGGAGGTGGGATTAGGACTTGCTAACAGGTCTGCTAGGTGTTCGTCTGCAGTGACTTTTCTCGGGTCTTGACAGAAGTGACAAATCGGGTGCCACCACTTTCCGAGGTCTTTGTTAGCCGTTCGCCCCCCGAAAAATGACATGATTCCTAGCAATTTTTTCACCTCCAGATAAGTCTTCGTTAAATTCGTAAACATCAAAAAGCTTTATTATTTTATTGCCTCAAAATAATGTAGAAGCTCGAAGGAGTTCAGTCTCTCTCCATTGACACACAGAACACAAAAACTTTGTGTACGTAAACTAAGTATGAGGCCAATTCCTTTATAATCACTAGGATGAGTTTCATATTTGATAGCCTGCAATAGATACCAGCTATTTTCATAAAAGCTACATAATGAACTGATGTTGACCTGTCTATAAACAGAATCCTTTTATCTATATTGTATTCTATGTCTAAAGCTGTCATCAGTCTACTTACCTCACAACACTAGACAGATGCCTCAATTTAGTTACTACACTATATATTTTCAAAGAATCCATTACTGAAATCAAGACTGCCTGATCTAAGCAAATTAGATTATCTTTCGATAAACCTAGATATATTCCAGGATTACTCAATTCTGGCTGCAATATTAAATGAAATCCCAATCCTAAGATGTCGATGGAGTGGGATTATGTGCAATTTCAGGTCAACTGTTGGTTAGAGCTATTGGAATTGATTATTCTATAGGTAGCATGTAGTGTCTACGAGAGTTGATAACGTGTTTCTTCTTTTGAGTATATTTAGCTAGAGTTTTCACATTCCAATTCTATTTGAGCCAAATAAGAGATGTCAATGTCAAAGCCTTAATGAACACTTTCGTCGGTGGAAGCAATATTTGTATATTCACTTACTGACTTTGGTTTATTTTTATCGAAGGCAAATGGTTTTAAAACCCTGTACGATTCCACTAATTGTCTGGTCTTATGTGGTATATCGTAAAAAAACAGAAAATGCATTGTAAAGAAATTAAATAATTTATAAATATTGTATCAAAGTGTAGTAGTTTAAACTGCAATGGCAAACTTTGTTAAATATACATAAATATCAAAGGAATTTGTCAAAGTTTGTTTAGAAACTAAAGCCGCGTCTCCACCAACCGAACACGTTCGCCGAACAGTGTTCGACAGACATTTGTGATGTCCGCCGAACAGTGTTCGGTGTTGTAGCGAACATTGATTTGTGAGCTATTGAAAATGTTCGTCGAACATGTTTGGGAACCAAATGTGGAATGTTTGTCCGTTTTTATGTTCGCGAACACTGTTCGGCAAACATGTTCGGTTGGTGGAGACGCGGCTTAACAAAGTTAACGTTTTCTTAAAACTGACCATATTGCATAATGCACTTTCGTTTTAAATGATAATTGTGTAAATTATAGTCACTTTAGCCGATCTAAAGACAATGCCATTAGTTTTAAAGAAATGAAAAATGGTAATAAAATACTGGCAGCAACCTGACCAGTGGACTTCTTCTTTTTCTTTGATCCGTTAGCCGGCGGTCCTAGCAGATACGCTGCCGCTGGGTCTGGAACTCCATTCACGATTCGTTTCCATTCTTGACGTTTTCTGGCGACGAACAGTGGGGGAAAAGACCGAAATCGTGGCCAAAACCTCAAATGACCTCTGATGGCAATACAAATTGGCATACAGGGGTTTTGAAGGTCGCTGATTACGAATCCGAAAGCCAAATTATTGTAAACAAAATGGCCGATCCAATATGGCGGACATGGATGTTAAAAAGGTGTCAGACCTTGACAAAAATTGGTATGTGCGGATTTTCAAGGTCGCTGATTACGAATCCGAAATCCAAATTATTTTAAAAAAATGGCGCATCACATAGTTCACATCGATTTATATGTGCATCATAAAATGCACTAAAAATGCACTAAAATTTACCTTACTTTTGCCTCCCACGGCCTCAAAAAAAATCGTAGGGGGCTCTATGACCCCTTAAAATTTGCGTAACAGTCCCTACTATTAGGAAAAAATACCAGAAAAATCCCACGTTACCTCTAAGGGGGCCAGGGAGCTCCCCAAAAGACTAAAAAACAAGAAAACGCGCTATGTGAAAAAAATACCTCACATCAAGGCTAGGCAAAATTAGGAGCTGATTTTTGCACAATGAGTTCATAATAGTTTATACTTCAAGCTCATCGCAGAATGAACGCGGGATTCAGCGGGATTTGGTACTTTTGGTATACATGTCATCAGCTTTATTTCAAACGAGTAGTCACTTTTTCGATGTATAATTATATGTAATAAACAAACAGAGCAACGTTTTTTTTTTTGGAAAAGTAAAATATTCGTAATATTCTACATACCTCCAGGAACCGCATCCATTTTTTCGACTTTCTTTTTTGATGAAAACTTTCAAGTTATACAAATGTAAACTTTTCACTGCGATCCGTTCACGCGCGCGTCGTCGAAAATCTGTCGTCGGAGGTCAACTTGAGACTGAAATATTTCGACAACCACAAGTAGCAGGGGGCTCGGCCTAACGGTTTTGTGTAGAAAGGTTAGTCCCTAAACGATCCCTACCAACCATAGGCTTCAAATCAAAAGTTCATAATTCGACTTTTGGCCAGGATTTCGGGCTTTTCCCCCACTGTGCGACGTCTCGAGCCTCGATAACTGATAATCGTTGATTCCTTAAGTCGCCATCGATATTCTTTAGCCAAGTTTTCTTCGGTGCTGATCGCTGAATTCTCCGGTCTGCCAGACGGTCTCGCCAGAGAAGTTTACGTAGCAAGCGGATATCATCCATTCAGCAAACATGTCCAAACCACCGTCGTTTTTGTATTCCTTCTTTGATCAGTGTCTGATTATCTCGTTTCGAAGCCGATCGCGGAGTGAGACACCGAGAATCTTCCTCAAGCATTACATTTGAAAGACCACGAGCTTGATGAAGGTAGACTTGAGCAGTGTCCACGTTCTCGATCCATTTCTAGAGCACTGTCTCTCAGAAGCCTGGATCCCCACACAATTGACTGAATAAATGCTATACTTGTACAGGGCGTGACATTTCTTCTACCCTGGGTTACTCCACCATTAGTGTGAAGAACAACTGCAGGGCCCTGTTTAATGGCATAGACAATTCTATTCGCTATTTAGCTCGTACAGCAACGCTTTAAGAGGACAGGAGATGCATGGAGGGAATCTGAGGCTATTGTTGAAAGAAAGATCTTTGTATATTCCACAACTTGTCACATGGCTCGAGAAAACGTGGCAATTATTTAAATGCAATGGCAGACAGAGTTTTAAGAACTGGTGTAAACGAAATAAAATCATCTTCTCGTTTTTCTATTACGTGCGTTCCATTGGGCGATATTTGCTACTCCGGAGTACACCCGAGGACCTCCAACTACCCCTGCTCTTGTTTTGGGGGATTTCACTCCTAGTAGAAACGCATAAAATTTCCGCCAGGTTTTCAAGCTTTAGCTACTTAAAAGTAGATGGCTTTTTGTTTTTTCAGTAAAATAAACTGTCAGATTAATTATTATAAGGTGCATTTTTAAAGTAAACAAAACAAGTAACAGTTTAAAGTGAATAAAATAAATAACAGTGGAATTTAAAAAATTATAAAGTGGATAATATTAATAGATATAATACGGTAAGATAAAATAAATTGTTTTATTATACCCTTGTTTACTTCTTATGTCAAAAATCGCGTTCCATTGGCCATGTACTCGGGAGTAGAAAAAATCTCCCAATGGAACGCGGCTATTATTGCTGATGGCACACAACTGAGACATCTGGCAAAGAGTAATTCTCATTGTATAACCGTTTTCTAAATCCGAACCTGCGCACTATTCATGAGGTGTTTATTGGCCTTTATAATCCAAATGACTCCGGAAGCTGTACACTTGCTGCAACATAAAAGATTACAATCAATCCATGCTTTGTGGAGTTGCCAAAGAGAAATGCTGAAAATAGCGATATTTTGGAATCTTCTAAAAGAAGGAAAGTCTACGAAAAGGAACTTTGTTTCACCTGAAAGCGACCACCAAAGCATTTGGTCCATGTGAGGCTCTAGGTCATGTGAGGTCTGCAATGCCTAAAAATAACAGGAGCTGGTGTGGTACGAACTGTTAAGATAAGGGTGCTTGCTCCACGAACAAGTTTCGCTCTGCTGGATTCGCTGTTGGTGGAATATTTAAATGGCCCTGTAAGGCTGCCGTATCTCCTTCACAACCTAGGACTATCTCAAAAGACAAGCTAAAAGTACGCATGGGGTAAAGGTGGGACTACTTGTCAGTTTTTATCAAAAACTCCTTTTTAATTATATTTGTAAACCCCTGTCCAATTTTATTTTGTTTTAATTACCTAATGAAATTTGAATCCAGAACGTTGACTCCTGATACGGACAGAGACGGCGCTTGCGTTTTTTGCGCCCGGTGCACTATTCCATATTGCGCCCCATAAGCTGTTCATTTTTCAACACAATGAAGGACAATGGACATAGACACAGTCATTTGTTGGATGGTAGAAATATTTTTCATAATTTGCGCAAAGTTTAGGATTGCACCATAATAATGCGTACAACATAAAAAAGAAATTACATAGGACGTTTCACAAGGTTCTACATCTAACCCTCAAAAATCATCTGAAAACTTTGTTTACACAAAAAATCAAACTCTATTTCAACCTAAGGAGAACTCAACTCGACATCATATATCTACGGTGGTCGAAATTTCAATTCAACCTCGACTCAATTTTTCAACCTAGTCAAAAATGGAGTAAATCAATGAGATTTTTTCTCTTGCTTGGGAGTTTTTTCCCGAATTTTTGCTTCTGATTCTAGAAGACGAAGGTCTATTCCTTCACTTTGAGAGTAAAATCACGAGTAATATTTCTTGAGTAAAAAAATTGATGAAAATCTCGAAGCTAATATCTCTAGAAACGTCCTGCACCAGGAAAAATAAAATGGCCTCGATTTTTCTTGCATAAGAAAAGTATAGGGACAGAAATTGGGGAAATTTGTGTAATTTGCACATTTGAGAATACTTTTCAATTTTTTTTAAGTTTCAATCAAAATTTTGATATTGCGCCCGGTGCATGTGCAGCATTCGCACCTATCAAAGCGCAGCACCTGGGTACGGAAACAAACAAATTTGCATCTTCCACCAAAGCACAGTGGCGGATCTAGAAATTCATTTTGGGGGGGGCCATCCTCATCCATTGGCGAATTTTTTAAGCTTTTGACGAAGGGTTGTAGAGCTTCACAAATATAAATAAAAACACAAAGATTTTGTTTTTAGTTATTGAAATAACTTAACTTAACTTTTATTTATTTAAATAATAAAATTAAGTCTTCTTGCTTTTTGTTTAGCAAATCTTTCGATAATATTGTCAATATTCATATAGATATCATGGTGAATATTTAGCAGGGCTAGACCCGTAAGCCTGTCTTCACCCATGCAGGTCCTCAGCCATGTTTTAATACGACGTAATGTTGAAAAGGACCGTTCATCTGTCGCAACACTTGATGGAAGCGTAAGCAATATCTGTATCATTGTGCTGATGATAGGATACTGATCCTTGTTACAATAACTGAATGTCGCAACAGCAGTTTCGGGTATGGAACTTCCCTCTTCCTTCTCTCGGTTCCATTTTTGTCTCCAGGATTCATACTCCTTTTTCATTTTAAAGGATACAGCTCCCCTTACATCTTCAAGAAAATCCTTATATTGGATTGCCAATGACAATGCTTTATTGACATCTTCGCTGCTATCAGTTATACGGCTCGGAATGAATATGGCCAGATTAAAAGAATTTAAGGTATCTTTAGGTAAACGTTCTTTCAAATCTGCAATAACGTAGTCTAAGACCGGGATATAAACTGACCTCAAGTATAACTCTTCCACGTTATCAGCCGGTGGATTAGATCGATGTTCTTGTCGGGCTTTTGAGGAATTGCGTGGTAATTTGAATACCTCTTTCTTCTGTAATAATTTTCGTCTCGACGAATAGGTTTTTAAAGCATTCAGATGCTTTTTCTCGATGTGACTGTAGAATAGCCAACACATCTGGAAGAGCATCATTTGCACAAACCAAGTCTAACGACTCAGACTGCAGAAGAGTACTGAGTTGTTGTGTAGTTCCCAGGAGTCCCCGCTGTTTTCAAGGACACTGCGAAGACAAAAAGCTTCCGATGATGTTGACTTGTCCTGCCAATTCTCGATTTTGTCAAGTGCGTTCATGATTCCTGGCAAATTTGTACGAAATTGCAAAACGTCATCGTGTCTTTCCGCCCATCTAGTTTCACAAAGCCCTCTGAAAGCTATACCGAGTTCTTGTCGAAATAAGTGAGCCCGTTTGGCTGAAGCATTAGCGAACTGAGTCACTTTTTTCATTGTTCCCATAGCATTTCTGCAGGACGCCACACTGCAAGTCTTTGCAAGATAATTATTCAAAGAATGGTTGTAGCATGGGCATCTTTTGGCATTCGTTGCTTCAAGCTGGATTGTTGCAACAGCTCCCAGATTCTTTTGGTTTCCAGAAATCATTACGCTGCAGTTGTCCGTTCCGATCCCGACACATTTTGAGGTATCCAAAGTAAAAGACTTGACAATATCCAGCACTATATGACCTAGAGCCTCGCCAGAAAGTCGTTTCTCTCCATGCTCAGCAACGTCCTCCTTGCGAATAGATTCGTACCAATCGACAAAAGATAAGAAATCTTCTCTGATTTGGCCCTCGTAAAAATACCGTAAAGAAAGGCTAAGTTGTTCGGTATGCGACGTATCAGTAGTCTCATCAAATATGATGCTATAAATTCCTGATTGAAGCACCTGATTGATTAGCTGCTCTTGCACTTCATTTTTGCAACAGTCAATGATTTCATTTTGTTGGTCTTGCTAGTATACAAAGCATTAGATGATGCGTTTTTCAGATGTTCTTGTAAAACGGCATCTCCAGCAAGCATTCGAAGTTGAAGCAAAGCTCTGAAATTACCTTCATTCGTCGAAAAAGAAACATCCACATCGCCACAGCTCGCAATCCTACCATCATCTCTGTGGCCTCTAAGTGGGATATTCTGACGTCCACAAAAGATTATTGTTTCAACAATGCTGCGCAATTTGACTCTGTTTTCTTCAACTGTTTCCTGGATCCGCCACTGCCAAAGCAAAGTAAATTTGGAATGACCACACCCAAAACATGTAAAACATCGTTCCATCGACCACCCATGTTCAAACCTACCATAGTTTTCCATCCATGAAACTACTTCACAACCAAAATTCTAATTATTTTGAATTTACATTATTTTTTTGTTCTAATCCCTCTGGAACTACTCTTAAAAGAAATAACTCGAAGAAATTAGGTACAATTTTGGGGGGTGGTGGTAACTTTTGGCACCATGTTGTGTGGGTCCTTTTCCGCCCCCAAAAAAAATTTCTTCTGACGTTTGCACGTTGTCAATGGAAATGCAAGTCTCTAGAGCTAAAAACTTGTATGTGCAGAGCAGAGGCAACACATGCAGCTGTCAAAGAACTTTCGCATTTTGGGGATTTATGGGGGAACTTTACTTTGGACAAGCATTTAGTGAGGGGCTGAGGAGGACCGACTTATGGCGGAACTGGTGACAATAAAATGTCATAGGAGCATAAGAACATTCACCAACAATATCTCCACCGAGATATTAATATATTTTTTTTGTTGCCCGAACTTTTCTCTATGTAATTATATTATTTTTTTCTGTATGTCTATCTTACAAATAATAAATCTTTTGGATTGTGATTGTGCATGAGACATCGCAAATTGAGATATGATATTGCATTAGTTGATATAGAGAGGAAGAGCATGATGAGATACAGCAGCATTCTAGTGCAGCCTAAGTATGTAAATGCATCCAAGTCCTTGAAGGATAATAATTTGGTAATTATTCGAAATCCTTGTTTTTATTTATCCAGGCAAAATTAGCATCGAAAACAAATCAGGCATCATCACAGTCAAGAAATCGACCGCGGCAGGTATCATGGGGCCCGCCGCCGATAGCCCAGAATAACATGACCCAGTTGCCGTTCAAAATTGATGAAACCGAATCGGCAGCAAACGGTCACTACAGTCCCACAATGCTCCGTTCATAGCCTCTAGAATTGTATTTTTTTTTTTTTTTGTGATAAAACAAGTTGTGAACATATGGAGTATTTTTCGTTTTTTTTTTTATTTTCATTCATCCATTCATTCATCTCATCCCCCGACCCCGATTCCATCCTTACACATTCACACACAGGACAGCGATTTTATCCTTTCTACTGCCACAAAATTCCAATTTAAAAAGGAAAGACTCACTGGTTGCGCGCTCTCTACATTTTTCGTTCGTTATGGGTGGACATCGGGTATAGTATAGCTGCCAGATTGCTGTTGATTAAACTTTAAATAAGGTGGAGAATATGTGGACCAATGGACTCCCCCCCACCAGTGCTTTTTTTGAATCGTTTGCCAAAAGATATATCCTTATATATCCTCCGTTTCTCACCATCCCAGGCGATATTTTTATACATGGTATGTTGGCCCACTTCACCATACAGAGCTTCAAAGTAGAACCCGTGTGCAGTAGTTTTTCATTTTGCAGCTTTACTTTCCCGGGCTCACCACATGTCATACTTATTCCAAAATTTATGACCATTACGCCTTAAGCCATCGCATCCAAAAACAACAACAAAACCAACCGAATAGCTGAAGTGTATAAGCTCAGCTTGTAAGGATATATTCTTTTCTGGTTGACACATATACAAAGACCAAAGTGCTCTAATGACCTTGTTTTATATACTGAGATTATTGCTTGAATTACTACTCGTGAACCTTAAATTTGGTCCTTAACCTGGAAGGTTGTCCGTCCTTCAAATGCGAGTGTAGAAAAAAAACGGGAGCACACTCTTAAAAATATGGTATTTCGTTTTACCTCGACGTTGTACAAGTTTGTTCAACAAATGTTTTTTGGGGTATACGAAGGGGCGGAGGGGCATCCCCAAGTCCCAGTGTGTGTTTCCTTAAGAGTTTTCTTTATGGAGTTGTTAGAAAGGTCAATTACACGTTCTTCACTTTTACGGAGATTTTCCTTGTAGACCTGTCAGAAGAGGATACAACAAAAAAAATGTTTAAAAGTTAATTTTTTTTTTCTTGGAATAATGGTATCCTAGATTTCTTTTTTTTTTGTGTGAGAAAAAGGTGCGGAAAAGTTTCTTTTTTAAATATTTATGCCCTGCTACAAACGGAGTAACTTCAATAATTTCCGGCTTTAATTTAAGTTTGGGGCAAATTTTTTCTCTATGAAAGGTGCTTGGATATCGGTTGTAGGTTTCTGAGAAATTTAAGACGGTTTAGTTTTCGTAGTAGGTTTCAGAATTATGTTACGGTTCATAAATTGTTAAATCGATAGTCTACAAGTTTATTTATTTATTTACAAATACGATAAAGATGTGGTTTTTTATTTAACGCTATAGCAGCATCTGAGTCTCCTTAAGGCCCCCATACACGGTCAAATTGGCTGTACAACCAGATTTTCATCAAACCTATAAGCGCAATGTATTTTGATCGGCCGACCGGCCCACAATCGATAGTTTTGGACCGTGTATGGGGGCCTTTAGACATTTTACGGTCCAAACATGAACAACACGAGTCCCGGTCGTGACAAATATTACGATCTAAGTTTGAAAACTGTATTTTGTAAGTGTAACCATGACAATATGAGTTAAATAACTAGATTCCGTTCCCGAGTAAAAATAAAATATGGCCTTACAACGGGCGAATACAGACCGTGATTGAGACATAGACCCTGTTTAGACGGTGCGCTTCAGCGCAAGTGCCTCACGAAATTTGTGGGCGCGGGGAGGTTTCGGGGCGGTGGGAAGTGAGTCTTGATCAGAAAGGGATTCACTTGCGCTTTTTTGGCGTTTTAATTTCATTTTGTTCCATCTTCGTGTTCCATTTCACTTTCGTTTCAGCCTTCTAAGTGAAAACACGTGCGAGAAAACGTTATTTTGGCAATTTACAAAAACACCATATCATTTTTCTTATTTTAAAAAACAGAAATACTCTGGATATCGCAAAAATTGTTATCACACTTTATAAAAACACGCCAATACTTCGTAGATAGCAAATTATGCAAATTGTTTTTATTCCATTTGTTCCAGCTGTAAAGGAAGCGACTGGGCTCAAAGCGAATCGTCTAAACAAATGTGCGCTTTGAGGCGACTCAAAGCGCGCGACAAAGCGCAACATCTAAACAGGGTCATAGTCCTCGATTATGTGACGGGCATCAGAATGTCGTTTGCAGGACTGTTTGGACGTTCACCATACACCACCATACATCTATGTAGATATACATATTTTCACACGCCCTACTGCAAGTGGGTTCCTCTATAATAACTAAAACAAACTATAACAACTTAAATCGGCGTAATTTAACTACTCAAAAAAGAAATCATTTTGGGAGGAAATTGTGGCTTTCGTTTCCCAACAAAATTCAAAACTCACCGTGCATTCAATTCTTCAAGCGGTTAAAAACAAAATTTCCCACTAGAATAGAAATCAACACGTACTACACACTTCACGTACAACTAACCGACGACAGGCCAGCTCGTTTCTCTTGTGCGTTGTTTATCTTTAAGTAGGATAAATCGGAAAGACCATTGTACATAACGGAAATGATCAAGTTCCGATAAAACACATTCAACAATACATTTGGCGCAGATCCTTTTTGGCCATTTAAATAATTTGGTCAAATTTGGATTGAAAACTCTACGGCCATCATATGCCCCTTAAAAAGCCAAGGGGCCGATGTTCGCCCGTTGTAAGGCCATTTTTTTAATTTTACTCGAGTTATATCAATTGAATAAAGCATTTATAAAGGATATACAGAGTTCGGCAAAAGTCCCGCAACGGTCACTAACAGAGTAAGAAGCAGAAATCCATTCTCCTCAAGGCAAGGTCTGCAGCTGGGGTCGTCCGCCTTTTCTATAATCCCTAAGTGGTAATTCAGGCCGCAGTGCCCGGTAATGAAGCCAACAACTGCCTTCACAGCCTTTCTACTGCGCCTCAAACCAATCTTTGGCCGTGTTAAGCGACGGCATAGTAAGTAAAATGAACTGCTTAGAGTAGGCTAATCTAAGTGCGGACCTCCAGTGTTTGGTTTATTTCATTAAAGTCCGATCGCCAAGGACCCTTTTCATAAAACCAGCTTTCCGGTTCCGCACCGATGAAAACAAGGCCAGCACCCTGTCACAAGTGCATCCTCCTTTCAGTTGGTCTGATGGCCTCTTTCACTGTGGAGGCTGCACTAGCCACGTAAGAAATTGCAAAAAAAATTGAATCAGAAAACTAACAAACAACAATTTCGTACTAAGTAACTGACAACTTTCGATACTGATCGATTCTTTCGTGAAAATCTATTCTTAATATTTAGGAATTTTTCCTCATTTTGTTGGTAGACAGATGGAAAGATCACTTCCCGAGGATGCTCCCACCCATTTTTGGAACGCTGAAGATCTCGAATATCAGGTTAGGAATCTCAGCAATCTCCCAAAAAGTTCATTGTAGGCAGCCTGTCCCATTAGGAAATACAAGGGTAAAACCAAACGTCCGTTGTGTAACAGTGAGCTTCTCAAAGGTCTGAAAGTTGAAGGGTCTTCAGTAAGGCCAAACGGTCTAACTTGTATTCGGGCTGGGACAACTACATAGAAAAGGCGCATCAGGAAGTTTAACTACGAACTGCGTAAGTCAAAGAGGGAATGCTGGAAGAACTTTTGGGAGACAATAGAAGGGTTTCCGGACACGCCAGCCTTAGAAAGGTACTCTCTAAAAGCCCGATGTGCCAAGAATTGCTGCAACAAGCAGGCGGTACATGGACCACAAGCAATCAGGAGTCATTGAAGCTGTTCAGAGACAGGTATTGGGTGGGAGCCCAACTAGTGAATATAATTTGACAGACTGATAAACAGGTATTTACTCCTATGGACCATAGAAGGCCTTAAGCCTCATAAAACACTTGGACCGGACGGAATTTATCCTATTAAAATTCAGAAAGTCAGTGACTTAATTCTGGACTGGCTTGCAACTCCCTCCTATTCTAAAGCGAAGGTTTCATTACTAATATTAAAACTTCGGTATTTGTTATGTAAAAATCGAATCGGGAGACTCCTAACTCTTTTATGCTTACCTGATCGTCGTAGGCCAACGTCTAGTAGTAAGCTCTGTTCGAACGAGTGAATAGAGTATGGGATAGCTTAATAGGAGTTTTAAGAAACTTTGGATGATATTAAAAAAGTTCAGAAAAAAAGCACCCTAACTACCTACTTGTTGAATTACAGTGAAATATGTTGGGAAGAAAGTTTTATTTTAATTTTTTTTAGAATTAAGACTGGGTTTTCCCATCGTATATCATTGTTTTTATTAATCAAATAAAAACTGCATTCCTTACGATTACAAAGGTACCCTATTCCTGGACCCTTGTTTCATTAACTTTTTATTCTTACTCATTAAACTACTTTTTTCCCAATAACAAAATTCAAAACGCCCTATCTTGAAAACGGATAAAGATAGACCCCCTCCTTATGTTCCTTCCGATGATTTTTTGTGTACTATCTAGCATTAAACGTTGGACAGCTGTGATGGGACACCCTGGGTAAGGACGAAAAAGGTGTTCTATAAGGTATACCCAGACACCTGATATTGATCTTAGCCAATATCAAGTATGATTTCGGTTTGAAATAGTGCAAAAAAGGCAGTTGGAACAGATAGATGGATGATGAACGATGGGAAGACGCATGTGGGAAGCCCACGAATATTTAAATAAAAAAGTTGGAGCTGTACTTGGAGAAAACTGAGCACTTTTGTTACAGCAGGCCGCTGTTCAGATTTTATAGCTCATGCTATTTTAAAGTTTAAACTAAATTCTAAATCCCACAAGTATTTTCTATGAAATTAATTTTTGGGAGAAGTTTTAATATTTTCACGGGGACAGCACAAATACTGCCCTAATATTTCCTGCTTATGCTCCATTGAAACCAAAAAAACGAATAAGCAGTTTGGGACTAAGTTAGGAAGAGTACAAACGGCACTGATTTTTGTTATCTAACACTCTAACTAGGCTAGTATGAGTTCTAATACTGAAAGTGAAAATGATCAAGCATATGAAAACGGTGATGTAATTTTAATAATCATATTAGATCGTTTAAGAAATTTATTCTAACATACTAAGTGTTTTATGTGTTCTTTTTGTGATTAATATTTTGTTTTGTTGTTAAACAATTTAATACAAAAATCGCTGTAACTAATCTCAATAAAACAAAAATACATCGTTAACATCTTTTTTTTACAACAAAAAAAATCATTTAATATGTTCTTCTCTCCTCTATGTATTAACTAAAAAAAGCAAACCGATAACCGCTAAAAAATGAATATCTCAGGATGACTACATGGAACCATATAAAACAGAACCGCCGCAGCAGATGATGGAAGATGTCCCATCGCCTATAGATAGTGAGCCTTCAACGAAAAGTCTAGAAAGTTTAAGCATTTCAAATGTTAAAATTCTTCCATTTAAGCCGACACCGAACCCAAAACGAAATGCCCACGCGGTTTTTATAGATGAATCTCGTAGGCAATTTTTGAATCCTATTAGTTACTTAGGAGGTCCTCGCTTACAGCCTAGAAATCGAAATAGCATAGAATCAGTTCTTTCGTTGGACTGAACTTGTATTTTTGTCCGTCCCCGATTTTTTGTAAGTTTTAAATTATTGAGTTGTGTATTGAAGTAAACTTATTTTAAAATTTTAACAATATTTGTTTTGTTTTTTTTTATTTTATTTTAAGTTAATTTAAGTAAGTTTAATTTTCATTAAAATAAAATTAGATTGTTTGAAGATATGATAAATTTTGAGCTAGACCAGTGCTCTCAGCTAAATAGATGGAGATCTTGAGGTGTAATGTAAAACCGCCAAGGTCAAGGCCGGCGCGACCGTATTTGGCGCCCTAGGCGAGGAGAATTATTAGCGCCCTTTGCTATGGACCATATTAAATACATTACACCAGTCAAAATTTGTTATACAAAATTTTTCGTTTATTATAAATAAAATTTACAATAAAATAATACATAATTTTTTTTTATGTGATAGACTAGAGGCTTAGGGGAAGCCCCTTTTGTACTGTTCGTCAATCTATATTTTTTTTCATATAGAATGTCGAACAGCAGCTCTAGCCGGAAGATAGAGAGTAGAAAGAGATAGAAGTAGGAAGGAGCTGCCACAACCTAGCCGCGATATTTTTACTCCAACCATTTCGCGTGTCTGTCATCGGGGTATTTTGAGAAACAACTCGCTGGAGTGTTATGCCTCCTGAAACGAGTTGAATCTCATAATTGAACATATAAACTGATTGACCCAGTTTAATTATTTTTGGACCTCATAAATTCTATTTTATTACGCCTTCAAAATGGTTAAAAGAATCAGTAAATAAAAAAAAATCCACTTTTCTCTGTTTCTCTTTTTTTGCTCTTCATAACTGAAAGCCGGAAATCTGGCGCCCCCCAAAAATCGGCGCCCTAGGCGACCGCCTAGTTCGCCTTAATGGTAGCGCCGGCCCTGGCCAAGGTGCCATCACGACTTAGAAAACCTGAGTCGATCCTTCCATTGAGGATCTAATAAACGAACACAAAATCAGCCAACTCACGACGCTTGCGGAGAGTGCTTAAGTTCAGTAACTTAAGACGGTATTCATATGATAGAAGAACTAATAGTCCAGTCAAAATAGACGAAAAAACGCCATAATTGGAAGATAATTCCGAAGTTGCTGAAAATTGGAACAGCCGTTAAAAACATTATTATACGTAAGCTGTAGAGACTGCCACGCGATTGGGCGGCTGCAAACTTTTTTATTCAAGGTCAAAGGGTCAAAATATCAGTTTTTTGCAAATATCTGCTAAACCGTACGTCTTATCAGAAAATTGTGTTTACAACGTTTGTAGATTAGGCGATTATCTACAAAAAAGTATATTATACATTTTCTCGTAGGAATTGCCATTTCTGAGATATTGTCGTTTTAATAAGTTAAAATACTCATATTCTATCATTCCCGACTTGTAAAGGTCATCAGAAATTTAATAAATCCTTTGTTGGAGTACGCGGCTAATATTTTCAGGGGTGATTCCTGGATATATTTGGAGAAAAAAATTGTTCTACAGAGGGCGGCTATCTCCACTATCCACTAAGATACAGGGTGATTAGGGAAAAATTTTTGTTTTTTTTTTTTAAATTTACTGAAATTTGAATAACTCCTAAAGTAATTATGATAGAGTAGCCTAATTAGGCTCATCTTTTAGGTAAATGTGTATTCTTTTATTTGGTATAAAGCACAGTAACCTGAGTGACTCCGTTCAAAAAATATATAGGCTCAAACAATGCTTAGAATCTAGACCTGGCAGATTTCTTCGTTTTTCTCAGAAAATTCGTTACTAACAGTACATTTTTTTTTGCTTTTCTGATGCACCAAACTATTACCTACAATATTTCCATATACAATAAGTGTTTATTTTGGGTAGTTTTGTAGGTAGTAGTAGTAGTAGTAGTTTTATCGTGTTTTATCGTGAACAAATAAAAAGTTACTCGTCTTTCAACTGCGGCATAATAGCATTGGTTTGAGCCTACATATTTTTTGAACGGAGTCACTCAGGCTGCTATGTTTTACACCAAATTAAAGAATACACATTTACCTAAAAGATGAGCCTAATTAGGCTACTTTATGAAAATTACTTCAGGAGTTATTCAAATTTCAGTAAATTTAAAAAAAAAACAAAATTTTTTGCCTAATCACCCTGTATCTTAGTGGATAGTGGAGATAGCCGCCCTCTGTAGAACAATTTTTTTCTCCAAATATATCCAGGAATCACCCCTGAAAATATTAGCCGCGTACTCCAACAAAGGATTTATTAAATTTCTGATGACCTTTACAAGTCGGGAATGATAGAATATGAGTATTTTAACTTATTAAAACGACAATATCTCAGAAATGGCAATTCCTACGAGAAAATGTATAATATACTTTTTTGTAGATAATCGCCTAATCTACAAACGTTGTAAACACAATTTTCTGATAAGACGTACGGTTTAGCAGATATTTGCAAAAAACTGATATTTTGACCTTTTGACCTTGAATAAAAAAGTTTGCAGCCGCCCAATCGCGTGGCAGTCTCTACAGCTTACGTATAATAATGTTTTTAACGGCTGTTCCAATTTTCAGCAACTTCGGAATTATCTTCAGTCAAATCTCTAATTTGACTGGACTATAATGAGTCTTTGCAAGGAAGATGACTCAGTGAGAATCGAACGAACTTTCGCTGAACCGATTCAATATTTCCAACGTGCCAAGAGTAGTGAGGAGACCAAACTTGGGACGCATATTCAAGTAATAGACTGACTAGAGAAGAGATGTTTAGTAATCAAGGTTCCCTTGGACCACCTTTCAATAAAACCAAGGACTAAACTACCCTTGGAGGAAATATAGTTAATGTGAGTGGAAAAATCCAGCTTACAATCAAATCTAATCCTGAGATCTTTAACAAAATTTACACGAAGGACACCCCCATTAAGAAAGGTGTAGTTATAAATTATAGGACTACGTCTCCTACAAAAAGTCACGACTTCGCATTTACTGATATTAAGAACCAGGTTGTTGTTTACCCGCCAAGTGAATAATGTCATCAATTGATAGAATAAAAAGTAAAGGACCAAGATGACTGCCTTGACGGACACCGCATGACGCTTCTATGGTTGAAGATTAGGATCGACGGAAAAGAGTATGGTAGACCCTGTCAGCTAAGTAAGACTGGAACCACACTAGAAAATGGCTTGCGAAAAACCTAACTTTCTTAGTTTTAGAATTATAATTGAGTGGGAGAGCTTGTCAAATGCCTTACTAAAATCAGAGTAAACACAATTAGTTTGGCAGCCGGAAACGAAGCCCTTGACAGCATGAGAAGTGAACTCAAGTAGATTGGTGGTGGTGGAACAAGCTGCAAGAAAACCATGTTGATTCCTTGAGATGAGTTTCTTGCAAATGGTGGTGTTGCCGAATAAATAATTGATTCAAAAAGTTTCGGTAAGACAGACAGCTTGGCAACTGGTCTAATTCGATATTTCATTGTTTGTCCCACTTTTATGAATAGGTCTAGGTACGAATTTTACCAGAGAGTAAGGAATATTTGAAAAAGAGTTTTCAGTGGAGACTGTTGGACCTCTGCACAGGACTTAAGGATAGCTGGTGTATCACTGTTGGGGCCGGAATTGAAGTCGCATGGGAGTTCGTAAATATGTTTCAAGATATCGTCATTGGTTATTGAGAGAGATAATCTATGAGCCTCACGGTTTGGAGTTAACTGATGAAAATTTTTGTCCTTTCTCTTGAGATAGGTTTTCCAGAGTCTATTCTTCTGGTTTCTTAAATGCTTCAGCTCATTATTGAACCAGGGTGGAGATGAACTGGGCAGCTTTCGGGGCTCAAAAGGTACGCAAGAAACAAAGACTTCATAAAGTGCGGCATAAAACCGGGCCACGTCGACATGCAACTCATTTGTAGAAAGCAATCTGTTGAAATCAATCGATGCAAGCTTAGATGACAGTTCCCCAAAGTTAACCTTTTTAAAGTTAAAGGAATGGGTTACCACCTCCGGACAAGAATTGTACACTGAGTTGAAGCAGTAATTAACCTAGAGAGGAGGGTGGTAATTGTCAACAGACGTCAGGATTATTGGGCTGTTTCATATTGACTGAATCAGTAGAGAATGCAAGATCTAGCTTCCTCCCCAACACGTTTGATTCATGCCAACTGAGAATAAGGAATTGAGAAAGCAGAATTCCTTAGGACTCAGTTTGCCTTCGTGGAGGTGGTTATCGTCATCTTTATCTGATACCCGGATATTGCGTAAATTGAAGTCCCCTAGGAGAAGCAACTCATCACCAGTGTCTACCGTACTCAGGATGTGATCAACACAAGAGATGAAAATATCATAAAGGTTTTTACCTCCATCGTCAGGAGTGCTTATCATATCTGGTGGGATATAGCAGCACAGCAGAAAGAGATTAGTTTTGGATAAGGAAATTTTAAGAGCGACAAGCTCAATGTCAAGGTAGATAGAGAAACTAGGAAGTGAAATTGGGTTACAAGACATATGGCTACTACAAGCATGAAGTACGCCACCTCCACGAGCTTCCGAGTCAGTGTGACGATCCTTCCAAAACACTTGGTAGGAGTAATCAAAGAGTTCAGCATGAAGATGAAGACTTGTTATTACTAGACTTTGGTACAGGTACGCGGAAGAAAAAGCTTGGTAAGGGTACCAGCAGGCCAGAACCCAGGGTCTAAAGTCCGCTACACACTATAGTGGTTTTACTCCGCATTCGTCGAACAGCGTTGTCCGAACGACGAACGACGATAGAAAATTGCAGTGTGGATGACAACGCCGCCACGTTTTTCGCAACAGCAAAAAATCAAATTCATTTTGATTTTTCTCCATCGTTTATTAGAGACAGTATTTGATTTTGGTGGCGTTCGATTCGAATAGATTCTTGCGGCCCCAGAGGAGCAGAGTTTGCATGATTCAAAGTCAAAGACAAGTTATATGTCATAGAAACAGACACACTCAAGAGTTTTCTTTAAAGATTTTTAACTCTGCTCAACTCAACGAAAATAGGTTATAAGTTGAACGAGGTCACGGATGCAACTAAATAATCGAGTCATCAACCCCCTTACAAAATGCTATGAGATACTACCCTTACCCATACACAATTGCAGTAAAATCACACTTTGTAACCTGCAACTGAACTGAAAAGTCACTTAACTTAAAATACGAGTACGAAACAATAAATTAAAATTCCCATATAAAATGCACTACGATTCGCGATAAGTTATGAAATGAACCATCTCAAATTTTTACTGCAATTTAAGTTACCCCCACAGCCACTGATGAGCTAACTAACTCTGAAATTTGTTCTACCGCACAACTAATCAAAATTTGATGGTCTTGTTATCATGATACCTTTTATTACCCATTTAGATTCATTGCTCGCCTTATTAGGGCTATCCCCTTTCATATTATTATATAGCCATGCACCCATCTCTATAAGATTAGGCTAACACGTTACGACTGGGGGTTTCTTTCTTTTCTTTTCTTTTTTTATCGAAGCACTTTTATCTCGATCCGCCATATTCAGTGGAAACGAAGGCACCTGACGAGTGGCGGCTACATCATGGTTTGGAAAAAATCCAACTTTACGACTACCACCAACCCTGGGAATTTTTCTAGCATCCACAGATTGGTCCTTGTTGGTGCAAAAACCCTGCACACACTGAACTCCGTAAGGTACAGAAAAAACTAACGTAAAATCACTTACAAATTTTATTTCAATTTTTCAACAGAAATTTTTCGCTTTGAGGATGGAAAAAAAATTATGTTCTTCTAACAAGTACCAAAAAAGGAAAAAGTTAAAATAAGAGGCAAAAATCAACAAAAGTTTCAAAGAACTTAAATTTATTTTCAATTAAACTGTTTTAATTAAGTTTAATTTATTCATTTATTTATTTATAAATATATAATTAATTGAATAAAAAATTAATTAAATAGACCTACATGTGGGGTCTTGGATGAGACATAACCCTACATGTAGGGTCTTGGATGAATACAGGTTCAAAGTCCTACCTGGTCGGTGCAGCCGCCGAGGAGCAGCTAACACCAGAGAATATCCTGGACCAGATGATAAGATAAGAGGACAAGAAAGTTGGGAATGTCGCTGAAGGCCATCCTCAAGAACCTCAAACAATACGAGATTCACAGAGGCAGATAAAGGACGAAGAAGAAATAATAGGACCTCTTAGAATGTTTAGGACGAAGCGAGAGGCACGATCTTCTTCCTCTATGTCAAGGTTGGTGCTTCAATCTTGTTGACCAATTTAAATCTTCCGACTACCAATTTGACTACAAACTTCTGCAATTTCCCGTTAAGGTTTGTTACGCCTTGACCATAAATAAGCCTAAGGGACCGAGTTTGAAAGTGATTGCTGCTGATCTGAGGAGTGACTGTTTCTCACATCGCCAATTGTGTGTGGCGTACTCAAAATTCAGTTCATCTGATAGCATGACAGCATTCTCCAACCAGAAAAAATACTGATGTTGCATACAGGAAGATTCTGAAAAATTTACTAATTTCTCCCTTGCTCACTAAGCTCTACTTACCTCATAAAGAACTACAGGCGTGAGGTTCTGTATAACTCATACACGGCTTGAAACCCGGGGGCCTAGATGAAGGTATAATGTGATATATTTCCAGCGAACGAGGCCGTGGGTATAAGCTAGTGGTTACGATAGCTTAAAGACTACTACATTCCTATGGTGGCTTAAAGGGTCGATGGAGGAGCAAAGGGTGCTATCGCCAATGAGTTTTACACCTTCTCTAGCCAAACCAAGGTTGTTTTAGGGGCGCCCGCCCAGGTATACGCGTTGTATTCAAGGCGGGCCGAATGTAGGACTTTTAGATTGTAACCAAGGCAGCTGAATGAAGGAAAAACTTGCATCTCTTTACGAAGCCGAGGCATTGATACGCTTGTTTGGCGACTTGGATACTCTAAGATACACTTGTTTGGCGTCGCCGAGGATGTAAGAGCTGGGTCAGCTGTTATATTATCCTCGCCCACTGAAATGAAGCGAAGGTTGGTGCAGGTTTTAGTGGAGAATAGACGGTACTTGGATTTGGTTTCTTTGAACTCGACACGGCCTCAATTAAGAATGAGTTTAATGTCCGCATTAAGAGAGAGTTGGACATGAGTTCACGTTCTAAGAGACAAGGTCTGGCACTTGCTTGTCCTATGTTGTCGAAGGACGGAGTAGAGCAGAGTACAGTCATTGGCAAAACTATGAAGTGAATTGGAGGGGATTGAGAGCAGACCATTAATGAATATGCGATTTATCCGTGAAAGGAAAGCAGTTAGTGTTTTCGTGGGTCGTCCCCATCACTGCCTGCAAGCCCTGTATAGCACCGTTACTTACCCATGGCTCCTGTACAAAAGCCACGCCAACAGCTTGGGCGGACAGCACCCTGCAAAAGACTACCGAGGCAGCTGCACTGCACACCCGCATCCTGGGGTTGTTCCTGCTGCAGTGAGCCAGTAGGAGTCTCCTCTTTTAAGCCAATCTCCTTGAATTTGATTCGGCCGAAGCCGTAGGATATGGACATGCTCTGCTCTTTTAGCTGCTACCTCTCGTCAATGCTAAAGGCAAGAGTTTGACCGCTCTGGTGCCCCTTCCTACCCATCACTTGCCAAGAGGTCACATCAATCGGCTGGTTTTGTATTTCCATCATGAGGAGTACCTGTTCCTAACATCATTACGAACCCAGAATGCGATCCGCTTGAGTTTGGGAAGGTCCATCTCCTCGATTACTTTGAAGTTGCACTCTTCCCAAGCCTGCGACAGCATTCGTCACCCATTGGCTGGCAGCTTCGTTGGCGCAGGTGAACTTAATGAGATCCCCTGCTGCCCTTACACCCAAAAACTGAGGTGGACAATCGCCTTTAAGAGTTTTGTCCACCTCAGTCAAGATAGAACCGCTAATAGAGAAGGATTACTTCTCCGCCAATTTACCTTCGGGATAGTTGTCCAGGACCACTGTCATGGTGATCCCAGTCAACTTGCCCCAGTATGAGGGTTCCTACGACAATAATAGTATTATATTATTTCACTACAAAGGGGTTTTTTAGTATTAAATTAAATGAAGTGCGTACTTTGTATAAGTTACAAAGAAGTACATAATTATACTGAAATGAAGCGCCATATCAAGCGTTAAACCGACACATTTTAAATTAATCGATATAGTGGCTATCGAATAATGCTCTCTCACACTTCAAATTCCATGCAAAATTATTATATCAACAAATTGATTGTAATTATCGTAATTGGAAATAAATGACAATGAGTATATTTACACACTACGACCAGGTATTCTATGAAATATTAATCATGTTTTATTATAAAACAACGCTTTATTCCAGGAAAAAAATACCTATCACCTCCCAAAATTAAACAAAATTTAAATCATTGAACCAAAGCACAAAATATATATGAAAAAAATAACTAACCAATTAACTTCAGCCACACGAAAATTAATATTAATTTATAATGATTAGATTAATGCCAATAACATCGCTGAAAAATTGATTATAATCAGCTGCAATTATTCCACAATTAATAAATCATTTTCAGTATAATCATCCCTGAATGGTGTGTGGCACACACAGCAACAACAGTCGAAGAGAGATATCACATAGCCTCTCATTTAAATTGATGGGAATATACATATAAAGGCATAATCAAAAATTTTTGAATTAATTTCAAAATAAATTACTTTAGTTTACTTATTTTATTTAATTGTAATTTCAACTTATGCAATAATATCGAAAATTGGTTTCCTTTTATTGTGTTTGTGTGTGTGTTTTGGAAGTCAGTATATCGACTGCTAATGATATATCAAATAAAAGACACAAATCAATATATATTATATAGTATGTACACATTTATGTAGTTCGTAGTTGTGGGGTTTATTGCATTATTTCCTCTCAAAAAATAAATTCTGAGATAACCGGACCGAGGAGGAGTTACAATCATTATTGAATAAAATAAACCATGATTAAATGAAAGATACTCAAAAGATAAACAAACAAAAAAAATTAAGGGATAAATGCCACTTATTAAAAAAAACTGAACAGCTGAGATCAAAACATGCACATTATTATATAAGCGTTAAAAATACTTTTTTCATATTTTTTCAGGTT
Organism: Thereva unica; assembly: GCA_949987705.1. NCBI lineage: Eukaryota > Metazoa > Arthropoda > Insecta > Diptera > Therevidae > Thereva > Thereva unica. The sequence goes on from OX465282.1 coordinate 136,275,618, forward strand.
TGTTTAAATATTTCAAAAATTATAAAAAATAGTGATATTTGATTTTAAAAAAATCGTATCTTTAAAAAAAAACGAATATCTTAAATTTTATCACGTCATAACTGTTGCCTCTTTCTTAAGATCGTCTGTTTTGTTGTCTTCACTCTCTGTAATGTCCACTAAAAAGGAAACAAACAAACAAATAAATAAACCTATTACTTCAAATTCTGTGTATATACTTTTATTATCCTTTTCATCCTTCATTTCGGAATTATCAGATTTGGCATCTTTATCAAGACGTGGTCTCTTCCGTTGACCTTTATATGATCGATTGTCACGTCGGCCGCCTTCACCTTCGTCTTCTGAATCTGAAAATTCATTATCTGGAACAATGCGTTTATCTTTATCAGTTTGTAATATCCTTTCGTCCTTGTCCACTTTATCCTCATCTTCAGATTCATCATTTACATTATCTTCAGGAATTGTCTGAACTTGTACGCCCGGAGCATGTGGAAGCATACGAAGATTTTCGAATAGTCTGGGAAAAAATTTAAATAAAATTTAATTTTTTTATGTGACAGACTAGGTCTTAGAGGTAAGCCCTTTGTATACATACTATGGACAGTTCTATCTAGAGTGTCGAAGGGCAAGCTGTAGTGATAAGGTTATTAAGAAAAATGAAAGGACTGCTAAAACATAAGCATAGGAATAACGCAGGGAATCGTCATCAACGAAGCTGAAGCAACGGAGACGATTGAGAGCAGATGGTTTCTAAAAATTAGGAAAAGAGCGACTGATAGAATTGAGCCCTGTGGGACCTCGTCAGATTTAGGTTCGACGCCACCCAATGCTACCTGTAGGAGCACTTGTCATCGGTTTCGCGGATGTTATCGGTGTAGGATAGACGCCTGTACAAGCTAGAATTGTGCGCGCACGAGCAATCTGGGAAAAATAAGAGTAAGGAATTAGAAAGCTTTGGTATGCCGCTTGCTGACCACAAAAAAGAAGCAATGCTGATCAGCAAATGGATAAAACCTGTGTCCGTAAGATACAAGCTAAGGGAACAGATCGTTCACTTAAACCCAGCCCTGTCGAGTTCACGCTTGCGGAATCCGCCCCAGGAGGACGGAGAGATGCAAGTTCCTCCTCCAGCCAGCCGCCTTAGCTACAATATACAAATCTTACATTCGGCCCCGCCGTGAATACAATTCGTATTTCTGGGCAGGCCTCCTAGAACAGACTGTATTGGAGAGATATCAGGCAACTTTAGCAGAAAGGATAGGTCACAATATAGTAAAGTTAACAAAAATGACAATGGAAAACACAAGGTGTGCAGTCGGAATTGGAGAGTTGACGGAATCCTTCCCAGTCAAGCAAGGCTTAAAGCAGGACGATGGGCTGGCACCTAAGCTATTTAATCTCTACCTAGGAGTAATTCGCAAAGTAAACATTGATGCGAACGCAACCCTGCTTTATAACTCAAAACAGTTGGCAGGATATGCCGACAACATAAACTGCTTTGCCAGATTACTGTCATACCTTAGAGAAATATTCACGGAATTAGAAGATGCAGCTAAACATATAGGGCTGCAACTAAATGCAGACAAGAGTAAGATTCTAATTCAGTCAAGGGTGGAAAGAGGAAAAAGAAACCACAACACCACCTGGGCGAATATAACTTCGAACGGGTAAACGAATTTAACTACCTGGGCTCCACAGTTAGTGAAGACAACGATGAAACGATAGACGTACAAAGAAGAATAAACGCCGCAAAAGAACATACTTCGCACTTCTGCCAGTAATGAAATCAAGAGAGATCACAGAAAAATAAAAATAAGAATCTACTAAACCATCACACGTATAGTAGCTATGTATGGATGTGAAGCATGGAGTATCTCCCAAAAATCCGTAGACAATACTTGAGAAAAAGTTCTCTGAAAAATATACGGCCCAACCAATGAAAGCAATGCATGGAGAATACGCTACAATCACGAATTGTACGACTTATACAAAGAGTGTAAACTCTCGACACATGTCCAAAAAATGGATGACTCAAGGATACCAAAAAAGCCCTGTATCTACTACCAAAGGGCAGAAGACCAGTTGGCAAACCACGGTCAAGGTGGGAGGACAATGCTGCTCAATATAAGAATTTGGAGACAAGCTGGAGCAGAGAGACGTGGAGGCCAAGGATCGAATTGGGTTGTAGAGCCATCGAAAAATAAAATCGAATTATCCATGATCGAAGCCATCTAGGGGATAAAAGCTTGGCTAGAAAGCACTGGGCTGGCGATTGCTGAGCACAAAACAAGTTGTGCTGATCAGCAAATGGAAAAAATCGGTTGCCATTACGATCAACGTAGGGGAACAGATCATCCACTCACACTCCACCGTAAGGTATTTGGAAATGATGATCGATCGGAGGTTTTATTTTAAAGCACATTGTTTGTGCAGCATTGGCAAAAATGGTGTGACATTTCGTACGCGATAGGTGATTGGCGGCTGAAATTAAATTTAAATTATTGTCAGTGTCGGTCGACCTCACACACTTCTTGAGTGGACATGAAGGATATTTTTTTTATTTTATGTGGCATAGACAAGCTCAAGAATCACCTTTGGACCATGTTTGATCATGTCGTTCAACTCATGGTGTAATGTCTACTCGTAAACTTGACCTGAAGATAGAAAAAAAATATGAAGGGTTAAGGGTAGTCTGGTGGATGCATGAGGAGGAGGCAGTGAGCCTCGCGTTTTCACAATTGGATGTTGTAGGAGTTCATTTTTTTCCAGTTGGGTAAGCCACAACCATCAGGGCTATCGGGAGACAGTCTTGTTAAGAGTGTTATGCCTCCTGAAACAAATGAATTCCGCTAACCAGCCGACAAAGGCTGTGATGCTAACAGTACCCGACTATCAGGAAAACAAAGAGGTACGCCGACCGCTAGTTGAAAATCCGACCTAAGCGGAAATTTGGTACTCTATTATTAACCGGTTTTGGCGAGGTCTCGAGCCTCGGTAACTGATAATTGTTGATTCTGTAGGTCGCCCTCGATATTACTACGTTAACTTTGCAGGACACTATTACCACAAAACAAAGCTATATGACATTTTCAAAAAGACACGACAAGCAAATGAAAAAATAGAACTACACCAACTCTTTCTAGGCAGTGATGCTGTGGTGTTTCTTGATTACATAGCATTCATTTATGAAACATAGCTTACTGTAGCAAAAAAATATGTATAAAAGGTGTTAGCTTCAGCTGCATAATTATTTAATTGCAAAGCGAAAACTTACGTGGCAACAGTCACGTTTTTTTTAATTTATGTGAAAGACTAGTCTCAGGAAAAGCCCTTTATACTGTCGACAATCTATTTTCTTCGTACTACTTTTCGCATATTATTACGAAAATTATGAAACTCAAATTGATTCACACATCAACTAGTTGAGTCATGTTGTCGTTAACGTTCACTAAAGTATTGCTAACTTACATGACCTATGGAATACAACAACGAGGAAGGCCAAACCCCTGTTGAACGATTGTTCTGAGGTCGTCCAGAGTTTATTAGGGATAACAAAATAGATATCAACTCGAAATCAAGAACGCTGAAAAGAGCAGTTGGGTGTGGTCAGCCCGAAGAAGCTATAGACAAGCTCTAGAAGCTATAAATAAAAACTATGAGGAAAACAATTGTCGAAGATATTCTACCACAGAAACGATTCCAGCCCAAATTGATCAATTATGCAGATGACTATGGAGGGTTATTAGTGGACGAAATGAAATATGTAATCTGTATGAGTACAGAACTAATATTCGATACCTATAGGCTTAAGAAATATAGATAGACCAAGGACTAGATGGCGTGACCTCAGAGAAAAAGATTTGAGATTAATGGGCGTTAGAAGATGGTGATAAGTAGAAATAAATAGGAATAAATAAAAGAAGTTAACGAAACAAGCCTTCACGAGTGGTACGGCCACAAAAAAGTGAAGCTGGCTTCGATGAAAGATAATAATTGTCAGATGAATACAACCGTTGTAGTTAATTATCAAAAGGCCCTGATCTAATTTTCAGAGGATAAGGATAGGCTGATAAGAACTTTAATCTTTTCAAAACAGAACTCACCTATTTTTGATTTTCTCCAAATATTCCGTTGTGTTTTGGTTTGTCATATTGCTAGGACTAATGTGCAACTTAAAATCTGGTCCAAAATACTCAAAATAATCATTATACGGCAGCTCATTAGCAATTTCCACACCAAGAGCAACCGAAGTCTCATAAGTCCAACATCTCGAAACATTCCGAATCGTGTAACCGCCACCGCCAACCATAAGAAATGGTAAATTATATTTCTTAACAAACTCCACACATTTCCCATGTCCTTTCACCGTAAGATTAAAACAACCCAGTCGATCTCCAGTAAGTGAATCCGCCCCACATTGTAAAACCACTGCAGACGGTTGAAAAGTTTCCATTACTTTTGATATTATGGGCACAAAAATCGATTCATATGCTTCATCATCCATTCCATCACGCAGTGGGATATTAACTGCATAATATTTGCCTTTACCAGCTCCAATATCACGAAGATCACCTGTGCCTGGGAAATATTCACCATATTTATGGAAGCTCACAGTCATAACTCGATCTGTGGTGTAAAAGGCTTCTTCTACACCATCTCCATGGTGGACATCGATGTCTATATAAAGAACACGCTGGTGGTACTTTAGTAATTCTAGTATACCCAAAACTATATCGTTAACATAACAAAATCCGGAAGCTTCTGATTTTTTAGCATGATGCAGGCCGCCACCCCAATTAATGCAAATTTCTGTCGCTTGTTTGTTAAGTTTGACTGCTGCAGCAACTGATCCACCGGCTGATAATTGGCAGAATTCATATAGTCCATCGAATACAGGACAATCTTCACCGACATTGAAGCGCTGCATTTGTTTGTTGTATTCGGACATGTTATCAGGCCGAATTGATCGAAGGAACCGGATATATTCATCTGAATGGAATTTTGTCATCTCGTCGGCGGTGGCTTTATGGGGTCTCTGGAATTAATTTTTTATTGCAATTTATCAATTTGTTTATTTAGATTAAGTGAAATTCCCTTACATAGATTTCCATTTTGCGATAAAGCCCGTAATTTAGGAGTAAATTGTGTGTCATACGGATGCGGTGTGGCTTCATTGGATGCCCTTGGCCGTAGTAGTAGTTGCCGATATCACCTAAAACATAAAATCTTGTATTAAACCAGGTACAAACCCCAAAAAATCCAAATTTCTATCATCAAAGTGATAAATTAGTTTTAACATTTTTACACGAAGAAATTCTTTGTTCACTTCATTTGACAACCGTAACTCCCAAGCACGCAGTCCCCGGCACCGCGACTGACAAACAACCGTACAAGTGAACATAGACATTCTTGCGTTAAATTTTTGAAAACCATTAAAACATAAATTTTTGTGTGAAAATTAAAACCTTAATAAAAAACAATGAAATTTATTTATTTTAATTTAATCACACGATTTGTTTTTACTATTAAAGCAATTCTTTGGCGGCGCCAACTTACTGTCATAATAGTAGCAAACCCTTTTCTTGCTGTGCGTCTGCATTGCCATTTCGGTTAGTTAAATCCTTGTTTATTCGCGGCAAAAACACAAATTTTTATTAATTAATCTTTTTATCTTATTTACGTTTGCGAATATGAAGAACTTGACGCGAGAGAATAATTTAAACACAGAGAAACACACTCACGGACCTCACTTCACCTACGGCGTCGAGGAATATTAATTGCAAAGCTATGGTGAAGTTGGCTGGGGTTTAGTTTGGAAGTTTAGATAGTTGGAAACTTGGATATTGTAGGGGTTTTGTCATGGATATAAGCTTACAGAAAAGTTTTTATTAATATTTTTTTTTTAAATTTATTAAATAAATCGATAAATAAATTGTTATAGTTCGTTTAAATAGGCTAGGAATCCATATTGCATGTTGCATAATCATTGAAAACTGTATGGAATGTCATGCGCAACCACCTTGTTTGATGCTTAACTAACTAACTCTCTCTAAAATAAGCAACTCCTGCATTACGGTATCAAATAGTGATATGAGAGCCAAATGCTAGTAAAGGCCTCAAAGACTTTTGTTGCTACTGGTACAAATCCTGAGAGATAAGTCCTGAAAAACGCCAACTGTTAATACGATCTCAGATCTTCAGCCAAGCTACCGATTCCTAGCTGCACCTCCTCAACAGATTACTCCCAAGTGTCGAAACGAAAGTAAAGGCATTCAAGGTAGGATACTACACTGCGAATCAGATGAGGGAGTAACGGAGTATAGAACAACTTGCCGAGTCCCTCAAGCCTCCGTCCTAGGCCCTCTTCTGTGGATCATCATGTATGAAGAAATACTGGGGCTACGCCTCCAACGAGAAGTGGTCGCTATTGCTTTCTCCGACGACATCGGGATCGCTATAGTACGAAAGAAATCAAATATTTGCGAATGAAGAATGGATCAAGAACGCTCGTCTAATGCTAAGCTGAGCAGAAAACGAAAGCAGTGCTAATCAGCAAGCGGAAAAAGATGAATACAATAGCCGTGAAAGTAGGTGACCTCAGATATTTGGGAGGGATAATTGACCGACAGGCAGGAAAAAGAAGAGTACGACGACCAAGAGATATGTACCTAGGTGGATGGATGACGTGTTAGAAGATATATGGAAACTTCGTATAACAAATTGGGGAGAGCTAGGAGGACGTAGAGACGACTGGAAGAAGAGGCTTCAAGAGACCCGATTCCTACAAGTACTGTAGCGTCACTTAAGAAGAAGCAGATTAACCGAAAGTTCAACTTCGGAGTGTACTTGGCTGGCATAGCAGTCCCCAGACAAAGCCGAACTCTCCTCAAGAGTGGTTAGTTCGGTCCTATTACATGCAGCGCCAGTGTAGGCAGCGGCATTGGACAGTACGGACAATAATTGGAAAATAAAGCTTGCGCATTGGTTAAGTGCTCTTCGGGCATGCTATGCGTATCGTACTACGTCCGACGAAGCAGTATGGGTGAATGCAGGAATGATCCCCATTGATATTCTTGCCACAGAAGGCAAGAGGTTGTATGGCCCGAAATATATAAGAGGGGAGTCAAAAGAAGTGCGACAAACTCTGGCGCGCAGTCCATCGCAACATGACAGATGAGGTGGGACGAGACTACTACGAGCTGTTGGACCCAAAGACATACCAATTATTGAGAATTGCCGTTCCTGGGTGGGCATGGAGGTTATAAGTCATCCATTCACCGCTTCAGGCTGGTTCATGCACCGTTCTGGCCGGAATGCCCGGACGATAAAGAGAACCCCGAGGTTTGTGGAGGACGGGACTGTGTTGGAAGGAGTCGCTGAAGTGCAGCTAACACCTGAGAACATCTTGGACAAGGTTGGAGAATGTGTGGAGAATGATGGAAGTGGCGCTAAAGTCCACCCACCAGAAGCTTAAGCATTACCAAAGCTCAAAGAAGCAGAGAAAGGCAAATAAATGCACTAAGAGATAACACCCTCAAAGGTCATGCTGATGACGCCTTTAAAGATCATGCTGATGACGCCAGACTGATGTTCCTTTACGGCTCATACCGGTAATCTAACACTACTGTTTGGGTGTGCACGCCCAGGGGTGTCTCCTGCCGTAGGCGTGGAAGCAGTAGAAAGTAAAGCAACTTACGCGGTGTGTGCGTAGCGCATAAGCCACATTTTGTTAGTTCGCATTTCAATACACATAGGGCGCTTTCAGTAATGCAGGATGCGTGCGCAATTGACTTATTCAGTCATTGAAAGCTTCACACTTTCAATTGCTGAATAAGTCATTTGCGCACGCATCCTGCATTACTGAAAGCGCCCATTTTCTATTCTGTCTGTCATTGTTGGCACCGCGTTTGCGCGTAATTCTGTCACTAGCTTTACAACCGATCGCTATTAGAGGAACCTGCAGTTCTTAAGAAATTGCAAACACTGGTTTGTTTGGCGAATTAGAATATGTGGTAATTCAATTGCAGATCTTGGGTGCAAACGGATGGGTCCGCAGTAGCTCTATTCTGACACAAATGGTACCAAGTTTTATGAGAAAAACGGCAGTACTTCGTTTTGGAAGCATTGACTCCAACTCGAATCTTACGGCCCAAATCGAGAATGAGGTCAATGTGTTCGATCCAGATCTTTAGAGCTGGGGCTAGTTCTAGCTTGAAGTTAATAGCTAACAGAGCAGGGTATCACACTATACCAAAAGCTTTGGAGATAGAGCCCGCACCATAAAACTAGGGAATCTCAAAATTACTGTTTCTATGCGCCGTGAGTTCGCCGTCTATCAACGTCTCTCTGTTTATTTTAAAACGCGAATAACGGGCTCATTAAATTCTCAATCACAATTCCTCATGCGCCCTTCATTCCCTTCTTTTATGGCGAGGACTCTATCGTGAGCGAACAATCGACACAGAAGAAAAAACACTTTTTCCTTAATGCTGAAGCTCAAGCTTCAAATTTAAATTGATCGTCTTATAAAAATATAACAATAATCTTCAAAATCATATTAAGGTATCAAGTTATTAATTATTTAAATTTACAACCGAAAATGTTTGTTTAACTAACCACAATATAATTCTATGGCACACCACAAAATAAACAATTTCAATATTCACCACACTCCTCTAACCATAAATTTCACCAAACTTCACAACAGAGCTTTCGACAATTGAAAGGAAAACCAAAACAAAATGGCCGAGAGTTCATGCGAGGGTTGACGTCTGTTGCAGCGTTAAGTCGGGAGTTTTTTTCTAAATAATTGTGTTAAAAGGTGTTAATTAATAAATGAAAGTGAACTAATAAAGATGTTAAGTGCTAAAGTTATGTGAAAAAGTTAAAATTGAATTGTGCAAAAGGCAAAAATATTGAAAATTCTTGTGTGTGAAATATTATAAAAAAAAGAAGGAAAAAGTTTTCTATTTTTTTTTGTGCAGAGGGAAAGTGAATGAAAAGAAGAAACTTCAATGTGGATCGAATTTATATTGGATTACCTCCGGTTTGCTGCTGTAGCTCATACATATTCCCCAAGGACTACGACATTATAAATCTCCTGATAGGTGAGGTTTAATTTATCTTTATTGATAAAAGTGAAGATGCAATGCAGGCTTTTGGCTGGGACGTCCCTTTGTGTGTTGTGTGTCGTCGTCGTCGTCGCCAACATCCAAAATTGATTTTTGTTGCAGCAGAGTCCTTCCGGCTTCGTCCTGTGTTTGTGCCTGTCTCGAGGTGTTTTTGAATAGGATGATTTCATGGCTTTGTGAGGACTATTGTTTTTAAGAAAAGGGAATCCAATAAATTATCGGCTTAAGTCGCCGGAATCGGTTATTTTCTTATGTTTTTTTGCTGTTTGTTGTAATCTTCTGAAAGCCGAAAGCCGCCTGATTATCACTCAACAAAAAGCATCGCGATAATACCGGAGAATGGAAAGTCTCTAGCCTTCGTGGCAGACACAAAAAACCGGGCCCCGCATAAGTCCTACAAAATGTTAACGAGACAGGGACGTACCTAGAAGTAGAGAAAATCTACTGTAAAAACTTTCCCCCCAAAATAGGTGGAGATGTGCTGCACAAGATATGTGCGACTGTCGGAGATTTTCTTTTTTATCGATTTAGGTAATCTTTGTTTCTTTTACAGGACATTTTTCCATATTATAGTAGCGCTTAGCACATGTCCTCCTCCTGCTTTATTTTTTTCCATCCTATCCAGTTATTCTTGCTGTGTTTTGATGAATTCCGTCCTGGTTCATGCCGTTTCCTCTATGGTCTATGCGCCTTCTGTGTGCCCTGTCGTTGACTCTTGGGAAAATCCCTCTAACAAGCCAGGCAGGCCTACACAACACACTCTGGATACCCTCTATAGAACAGATGTATGCGCAATGTAGCAACCGAATTCTATTTTGGGGCCGGTGTCTCCTTTATCAATGCGGTGGTAGGCCTGCAACTCACTTTAAAAGATTGCTTAAAATATCACGTCGTGCTCCAATTTTAAGATGATATTTGCATGCTGCTTCTGGCTTTCAAATTGGTCCAGTTTTGGTGTGTGGTGTGTTCCTGGGAAATTGCTTCACCATGATAACTGGTATAGTGCCTTGTTCTGTGTTCTGCGTACGCGAACGAGGAAAATTGATATGGACGGGCTTAACAGCTTTACAACGAGAGGCTGGAAGTAAAAATAGGGCAGGTATTCCCTGGAGATTTTCGTGTTTTTGTTTTTGTTATGAAAAAAATTAACATTTCCGTATAAACTATGGCCCCGAGTGGAGAAGAGGCTTGAGTGCTGAAATGTGTTTAACATTCATTAATAGTTTGGGTCATGTTTTTGCTGCTGCTGCTGTTGGTTTTTCCATTTTGTCGCATAAGAGCCCCCAGTTCATCATGAATTGTTTATCTTCTTTCAGCAATCAATCATATTTCATCACGACGTGCCATGATAGCCTAACATGACGGATATTTAGTTTATATACATCCTGAACTGGTCAATAATGACTCTGTCACCACGTAGATTATGAAAATCTACCAATATTAATCGTGGTGATGGCCAGTTTGATCCTTTAGTTTGTTTTATATTTAGTGCCCACAAAACTTCTTCTAACTTTCAACCCAGGATCCCCATGGGATATCGCCCAATTTAATTTAGTACCTAACTAAAATTTTACGTTCTCGTGCCAGAAATTTTAATGTTCGCCCTTTTGTTTGCTAATATCTCTACTCCAAATTAGTTATCTGTCCGTCCATCTGTCTGCTTCTTGACCCATCCCCTTGATTATGCCAAGCAGTTGAGGGTGCAGTTGAGAATGCTCACAGAAATATAATTCTAATGGAATAATAATTGCGTGGTCGTTGTGCTCGGCTACTGCTGCAGAAATACATTTTGTATAGGCATAATGGTTTTGGACATATAGAGTTGTAGGGGGATAAAGCATTGCGATAGTAATTCTTTTTTATGGGGTGGAAATTTTCCGTCAACAACTATACCATTTGATCAAAGTTAGATTATCAAGTTCTAAAGTTCCATGTTTGGATCTTATTGGAAATTTCAATTAGTGGGCCTGCACCAAGGTTTATCAATTTTTAGATATGTTTTTTTGGAACTTTATAAAGACATCTTCGACCATTCTTCTATACTTAATTCTCCATTATACTTCATCATATTTTACCAGACATGCAGGTCCCAAGATAGTATCGTGCTATTCTTCGATGATTCTTATTTCCCCGCAAACGTTCACGACGAAATTTTATCGATGATCAACCTTCAAATGCTGGAAGCCAGCCAATTCAAGCTCTTTGGTTTTATATCTTCTGCAGCTGTTGGAACAATAAAAGAATGTTCTGTGATATTTTCCACAATAGATAGCCAAGGGAATTGAAGTAGAATAGTTTGGGAATCTTAATAATTAATACTGACTTTTTAAAACAGTCAATCCTGTTTTGTCGAATTAGTGTACATCAACGAATTTTTTTTCCTGTGTCAGGTATTGGGTCCAAAGGTACTGCGGCCATTCATTTGGCCTATTATGCTACAGCCTCTATACCCCATATTTGTAGGCCAGACCGCTTGAACAAGTTCAGCAGTCTGCCTAGTGGCTTGTCGATTAGACTTGAGTGTTCGAGCAGAGACTCCTCGAACAAAGAAACCCTACTCCTCGATATTGCGGGACACACAGAGAACGTGGAGGGCAGACTCATCTTCTTCCAGGCAAAGTCTACATGTGGGGTTCTCCTTCCTATTCTCCATAAGTCGTTATTTACGGCACAGTGTCCGGTAATCAAGCCAAAAAGTGTCCTGACATCATTCCCACTGCGCCCTAACAATTCCTTGGCCATGTTTGAGGACGGCACCGGAAGGAACAGCTTAGAGTTGGCCGATGGCCCTTTGCAGCAAGTTGGACGGGGTCCCAATAGCCGGCTCTGGACCGATAAATGCAATATCAGTGCCCTGTTTAGCCAGGGCATCCGCACTACCGTTCCCTTTGAAGCCCCGGTGACTCGGGGGCAATACAAGGGTAATAACGCCCAACTCATCACGAGCACGTTGGCAGATCCAAACAAATTTCGACTTGGCCCTACTGGACCTTATCGCTCTAATTGCCGCTTGGGTATTAGAGAAGATAAAAATCCGTTTATTTTGGTAGGCCCTTCCTAAGTTCTCATGAGTACATGCCAGAATAGCGTACACCTTTGCCTGAAAGACAGTTGCTAGAGTGCCTAGGCGTATCGCTCTGCTGAATCTGGGAGTTTCACTCCAGATTCCGGCGCCCAAATCTGTCTCTGTTTTAGAGCCATCCGTGTATCATACTATACCGCCCGGCAATTCTTTAGGAAAAGTCCAGGTTAGCCTATCCTGTATGTGCACAGAAGGTTGCTCAAATTTTGAGACTCTAAAAGGCATGCAGCCGATAGCGGTTACGGTTTAGTATCCTGCGGCACGATTCGGGGGGAGGGGCAAATTTATAACGAGAGGGCAGGGGTGGGCGAGCCTCCCCTTAAAGTGTCCAAGTGCGGAAATGTACCGTTATTCCAAAATAAATATATAAATTTTTGCTCTGGTTTAGTTCCCAGCGGCATGATTTGTGGCTTGGAGGGAGTGGGGTTGTGTGGAGGAGGCTGTGCGAGCATTCTCTCGAAGTATGCAAGTGCGGAAATGTCCCGTTATAACACAATTTTGGCGTAAAAATGTAAAAAATACATGAAAAGAACAATTTCGCTTTTATTTAAAAGCTATTATCATGGTTTGTATACATGTTTCACGGCATTAATAACCTGAAAAAACTTGTTTATTGCGAACTACAGCCCCCCATACCCCCTTTTACTACCCTCGTCCCCCGCTTAATAGTTGGGGAGCTCTGCCACCCACACCCCCTGCCCAAAATAGGGAGGCCCTGCTCCCCCTACTCTCTTACCATACACTAAATTAACCATATTCATTATTATTTTTTTGCAATAACGGGACATTTCCGCACTTGCACACTTCAAGAAAATGTCCACACAACCCCTCCCACCCAAACCCACCCTCTCCCTAGCCTGAAATCGTGCCGCAGGAAACTAAACCAAAGCCCCGATAGCGACCCGAAAAGGTTCAGGAGCTACCGTTTTATTTAGACAATACAATGGTTTGGTATGGTCCATACTCCTTCAAAAATCAGGTTTGCTCGTAAGTAACTTTGAATGGGGCCCATCGTATCCTGTGACCTCAACGATATTTGGTTCAAAAAGACAGAACTATTGGCATCGCAGACCGTAAAACCATGCGAGAACAATTCGGTGAGTTTAGTTAAATTCACGCTTCAGACCGGTGAATTGGCCGTCTAGATCATGTGAATACACACCTATAGACTTTCGTTTAGGGCTAGGCTTAGGCCAAATATCACCACACCCGCACCGGCCGCCAACTGTATGGGGCCTGCAGTCCAAGAAAACTGACAAAAATCTTTGTGTTTGGGTATTCAGTTTAGGCCTGAATAAGATCTGAACTTCTTTCTACTCACTCTCAAGCCGTAACTTTACGGCAAGAATCGACGCCGAATCCAATTGGAACGGAAAGCAAGGCAGGAGCTAGTCGCAAAAACCATCCGCACACGCATTCGCGGGTGTTCACGACGTGAGTCTGAAGCCGCCTTGAAGTTTTCGTTGAGGCCAAGAACATTTTTGCCCTTGAATTAACAACCTGCTGTGGTAAGTTGTTATATTCGCCTGAGTGTGTAGGAAATCATGACTTCACCTGCCTGTCAGGCAGATAGCTGAAGTATCATCCCTCAGTCAGACTGAGTAATATGTGGCCTTCGTCGGGCCGTGCCGGCAGACCTGCCAACCGCCTGCCTGAAAGTGAATGAATAGACGTGGAGAAACATGTTTTACTTAATTTAACCCAGTTTTTTTTAACAAGTTTACACTTTTTCTTGAAAAAAATTAACGTGATATTTGCCGAGACCCTCCTTTCCCGTGATATTTTTTTTTATGTGACACACTAGAGACTTAGGGAAGGCCCCTTTGTACTGTCGACCATGTATTTATTTTTGAAATGTCGAACAGCAGCTCTAGTCGGAAGATAGAGAGAGAAGTGAAGGAAAGAACTGTCACAACCTAGCTGCGGTATTTTTTTTTATTTCACCTACTCCCAACCATTTCGCGACTCTGACATCGGGGCATCGAGAACAACTCGCTGGAGTGTTATGCCTCCTGAGATTCAGCTTGAAAAACTTCTCCATTTCTCTTCCTTGAACAAAGTTTTTAGAAATTGGAAACAAAATAATGTCAAATATAGACTACATCTCATTCCCAATCAACGTAGCATAGAAGTCCTCCTACTCTCCAATTACACCATTAATTCGCACCGCATTAGCTACATTATAAAAATTTGATAAATGGATTTTTAACGAATTTTCCCAGTTAATTGGATTGACGTACAGGAAAACTATTTTAACCCATTAGGCTCCACCATTATATTCTCCTATTTCATCCCAATGTTGGCAAAAATGATGGATGTGTGATCGTAAATAATTCAATTATCTAAAAAAATCATTTTCTCTGTGGTCTAAATAAAATAGTTTGACGCATTAAAAATAGGGATTCATTCTAGAGATAAATCCTAATGGAAAATAAATTAAAAAAATATTTCAGTTCCCACGAAAAGCTTCCTTTCACTTCGCTTGCAAAAGGATTTAATTTGTGAACAATTTGATCTAGTTTGTATCCCCGCAAAAAATATGGACTTTTAGAGCCCATAATTTGGTATAATTATTTCCAAGAGCGGATAATGAGCATTAAAATGTATCTAAACTATGCTGCCTTTACATACCATTTGCCCTGCGTAACCAATGCTTACAAGAACGAAATTACTGGGTGATTACTAATCGTTGGCTGCTTTAAGAACTTGTTTTTTATCCAACGATTAACATAATTCAAGAAACGTGATGTCGCTGACCCCGATTTGAATAGTAATCTCACACATGTGCTCTATGTGGGCGCGAGTTTATAAATGATTAATAATTGTCTTTGTTGTGTCTTCATTTGTTTCCATTAAATAGATGCTAAAATGTGTGGACTTGTAAATTCTATAAAATTGTGTGTGAAACATCGGAAATTGTTAAAATAAAATATGTAAAAATACTTGTTTTATCGATATCGCATTTGCTTGTTTGTTTTCAAAATAAGCGCCAGTGAAAACAAACATGCACCAATATGCCAATGCTTAATCTAGTCCTCGTCTTGTTCCAATAGTGAGACCGGTGTTGTTATGTGTGTTCCTTCTGCGGCTTTTCTTTAATGGCTTCAACGTTATCGCGAAACCTCTTCCGAACTGATAACTAGATTTTCTGAGAAACAAGAAGATTACAAACACGACTTGGAGAAAATACGGTGATGAGTCGATGATATTTGTGTCGTGTTTTCAGTTAAAGAAATATTGTAAAAAAAAGACTTCTTAAATCTCATATCGAATCGTACTCGTACTAGTGCTCTGTACTTGTAGATGAGGGAGAGATAGAACGCCACTGTTGTTAAAAAATTAGGCTTGCTCCTTTTACAATATAAAAATTTAACTATAATATATCTCTATATTTAACTATAATATATATCTATATTAGAGTTTTTTTGTAGGAAACCTCTGTATTCTCAAGTGTTCTGTCATTGAGTGCAATGTCGGGGAGCAAGCTCTAAGCGGAAAGATCGTAAAGAGAAGAATGCAAGAACTGTCAACGTCAACTCGCGGCTTTATTCCACTGAAACCCATTTAATACTACCGCGATAAAACGCCGAATTTGGTAACCCTCGTACAGACGAGAAATCATGAGCACAGTGGAATGAAAGGTCAAATCTCGTGGGCGGTAGTTGGACGCTCTAATTCGTTAGCATATGAGGCCTCGGCTGCACTTAATACCAAAGCTTTGAACGTCCTTCTAGCATAGATTTGGTGTACCTCGCTGCTGCATGAATCCCACAGAAAGCGATACTCTTATACGCTTGTTGTGCCGCCCGCTAGGCTTGGACTATTGTGACTCTTGTTGACACACTCGAATCTCGGAACGCTTCGTCCATGGTGAATAGGCGTAGTCCAGATCGTCCATTTACGGAGTCCATTATAGGTGTTTATTAATTTGGGCAGTGCTCCGAATATCTTGACTTTGAGTTGATCCACATTGGACGAACATGGTCCACTTACATAATTCCATTCATCTAATGGCGCTACATCCCAAATCATCCTATAGGCCCTCCTCTTGGGCATTTCTCCAAGTTTGACGGTCCCTTGCAGCACATTTCCTGTTTGCGTCAGCCGTTACAGAGTATATTCATCTGCTCCTAACTCTGCCTATTGGGGTGGCAGCACAGAAGTCATTTCAACTCATTTGTTGAGAGTTGGAAAAAATTATTGGAAAACTCTAAAGCTCTGGTCTATATCCCGAAATTTCTACTACCATACCCTTTAAGAGAACAGATGGCTCTTTCATACAGTCTAAGGAAGAAACCTTGATAATATTGCTTCAGGCACATTTCCCAGGCTCAACCATTTAATCAAATGGGAAAGCAACTCCTGCTGGGCAGCTTATAGACCCACATTTTAAAGTGACCAAAGCTGCCTGGACAGAAGCAAACACCGTGTTTAATCACGAAGTTATTAGGGAGGCGATTACATCGTTCCAGCCATACCAGTTCCCTGGAGCAGACAGAATCTATCCCATTCTGCTACAGGATCTGCGACTGGTCACTCCCTTATGAAAAATATTTAGGGCTTCCTTCGCAAATGGTTATATCCCATCTACTCGAGGAACGTCAACATAACATTTATACCTAAGCCTCGAAGGAATACACCTCGGCTAAATATTGCAGGCCGATAAGTCTCTCGTTTTTTGTCTTGAAGACAATGGAGAAAATTGTCGACAGGGCGATAAGGGAAACTTATCCTCAACGCCAACCATTAAGCTGCTATCAGCATGCGTACTAGGCGGGTAAGTCAACTGAGACAGCACTGCACAATCTGGTGCTCAGGCTGAAATGCGCAGCTCTAAACAAAGGAGTGTCAAGCTGTAAATTTAAACACGAATTCACGCCGTATCCACACAGAACTGAAAGCAAGGCGCGAACTAGGCGCGACAACCATCCACACTTGCGTTCGCGCTTGTTCGCGGGTGTTCATGGCGTGAATCTGGAGCCGGCTTAAGGCACAATTATATTGGCGCGGAGGTGGTGAAGGCGGCCGCCCGCTAGAGAATCTCCCCCACATTTGATTTCTCCACGCCACCTGCCCATTGCGTTAACAAAAATGTGTTGGTCCTTGCGTTTTAAACGTTTTTCCAGTCACCGTCCCCTATGCTAAACTGTTGCCTTCGCCTGTGTGTCTGTAAGGAATCATGACGTCACTTGCATGCAACGGCTTGCCAGGCGGATACTTGGAGTCCTCATCCCTCAGTCAGACGGAGTAATGAGTGACCATCATCGGGTCGTGCCTGCCAACCTGGCGTGGATAACCAAGGCCTTCCGGCGGCCTCTAGGTGAATGGGGGTCTTTAGCAGAGACACTGATATTTGTCGAGACCCCCTCTCCCCACGTGAGATTAGGTGAGATTCGGTTCGACTCCCTCCATCTCCTAAACTCCTCACGTAATTAATGGAGGACTTCTAATAAAACACTTCTTCGAAACAGTTATAATACGCACACATTCTCGTCGTTTTCGAAAACTATTCCACTGATGATTCTCTGCTACTAACCTTAGTTGAAAATGTTTTTTACCGTCTCCTATTGTTTTCAATTTTCAATTCCTGTATTGTAAATAAGAAGTACTAGTGCCTTTATGATTATCCGGAATTTAATAACCATGACATAAAGCCGGATTATTTTCGATGGATAACAATATCTTCGCTGTCTTGATGTGTAAACTCTGCTGTTCTAACAGCCAGAAATTCTTCACAACACCTTCTTAAGGTGCTAAGATGTAAAAATATATTCTCCATTTCACATTACGGCCACCTACGTCTGCTCCAGATATTCCCATACTCCTGTAAAGAGAAATAACAGCTAAAAAAATTTAACTACTGCAAGAGACTCAAACAAATGCCTCCATTTATTTTTATAATCTACCATTCATACTAAAATCACCATCACACGGTTACGAGTTGTATATCTTAATTTTTTTCCCGAAAGTGTAAGATCCTTCAAAGAAACTCCCATCTAGATAGAAAGGAACAACCTTTTGCTAACCAGACATAAAGTGTATTCTATATTCCCTCGAACATATGTGCATGCATACTTTCAACATATGGAAAATGATGTGCCCCCATAAAAGAAAATCCTTTTTTTTATTTATGACAATGAATGGAGCTCACTTGGAAATTTGTTGCCGCTCATTTAGCTTTGAGGATCCTTGTGTAAGGTCCTGTACATACAGTTAAGAGAATTGTGCTACTAAATAATTTTTGGTATTCTGTGGAAGGCTCTTGAGCCCATCTATCGGGCTTCGTTAATGTCCCACAGTTATTGGCACCTGGAGCCAAATAAAAACTAAACAGGAACAAAATTTATGATTGCAACCTTCGGCATTAATTCTTGTAGTTAACTTAAGAGCGGTGAGGTTAACAGCTTGGAGAGATAAATAACGAAGAACAAAAGGAGAAGTAGAAGCGGGATGGATCTACATACAAAAAAAAAATGATTTCGACGTCCTCGGAAGTGGGCTATATTTTATGTTGCGGCAAAAGAGGAATAAAAATATTTCAGCTCAAGACACCTTTTTCTGACCTGTAATTGTATAGAGTTGAGCCGGGAGTACACGAGGCAGTACATTTGTCTTTTACAATACGGTAAATTGTACTAAGGCCTCAATTTGTTGAAATGTCCCGGTACAAAAATAATGTCCTACTGGTGTGTCGATATAAATGAGGCGAATACATGATGGAGAGACGAGGGTTTCTTCTTTCTTACTTCTTTTGCAGAAGGAAAATATCCTATTTGAGCTAAGGCGAGATGAGAATGTAAATCGGAACTGGAGAGGCATTTCTTACTTCTTTTGCCGCACCACTTAGGTGTGATGAGATTGTAACATATAAATATAAATTGAGGAGGCATAGGTTTCTTACTTACTCTGAGCCAGTTTAATGCCTAGTAGAATCAAACTTAAAAAAAATTTATTTATTGGTATTTATTGTCCTTCTTCCTTTAATTTGCTTGTTTTCATCATTTTGGGCTCGCCTCATTTGAAATATGACATTGTACTGGCTCAAAATCCCTCATGGGACATAGGGCGGAGACAGTTGGCCCTCCAGCGGACTCTGTGACAGCGCTTAGCTCCGGCCAGGATCTCCTAGTTGTTGCGGCCTCTGCTAATAGAGTTCTCCTCTACGTTGTTCTAATTCTTCCAGCTCAACGGGTTCCAGTCAAGGACCTGTTTGCTAAGATTTTCGTTTTCGCGTCGCAAGGTGTGGAAAATAAAATTCCATTTCCTTCGTCTGATTTGGTCCTCTATCGTTTCTTAGCCGGCACGGCGCCATAGCTCATCATTTGAAATCATATCTTGCCAGCGGAATTTTAGGATTCGACGTTGATGAAAACTTTTAGGTGCCTTGTGATGAATTGGGTGACTTTCAACAAAGCACCCAAAGAAATGCCTTATCGTTGAAGTTGAACATCCCCAATTTGATGTTAATTGAGATCTCAGGTGATCTCCATACACTACAAATGTCAAGTGGGTTGATACAACACACCTAAGTGTAGTCATTTTTAACCCACTACGCATTTTTAGGGAAAACTCCGAGCAAAAGCGATGGTGTACCAAGAAGGGCCTGGCAATCAACCCAAATAAGGCTGTCCTGGTACCTTTCTCCAACCGCTACAAAGTGGACCTAAGTCCTATCTGTGTCCAGTCCAGGGTACCACTCAGATTCAGTCAAATATTTGGGAGTACAGTCAGACAAGAGATTGAACTGGAACGCTCAACTTGACTACGTCATCAGCAACTCCATAAGGGCCATATGGACCAAAAGGCTTCTGGGCAAGATATGGGGTCTTACACCACAAACGATGTTCTGGATGTACAATACGATCGTTAAACCTGTGGTCACTTTTGCCGCTATAGTTTGGTTGCTCAAGACTCAGGTTCAGTCTATCCTCAAGTGCCGCAAACTGCAACGGCTTGCTTGCCTCTCCATTACCGGAGCTATACGGACCTATCCCACCGCTGCAATTGAGGCAATCATTGGATTGGCACAGGGGCTGGTGTCGCCGGACCTAACTCCAAGGTCTTTATTGCAATGGGTAAGTGGCCCTCTGTTTTGCAGACTGAAATACATGCCATTGCAACCTGCGCTAGGCTCAACCTTGAGAAAGGTCTGAAAGTCGTCAACATTAAAATCTTTTCTGACAGCCAAGCTGCAATCAAGACACTCTTAACGTGGATTTTTTCTTCCAAAATAGTAGCAGGGTGTTTTGGCGCACTCCAAAGCCTGACTAGAAGAAATGAGGTCTCGCTTTGCTGGGTCCATGGGCATTGAGGTATCGATGGGAGTGAGGCTGCAGACAGCCTCGCGAGGGAGGGGTCTGAGACGCTAGTCCTTGATACACTGTGGCATCTCTTGGTACACCTCCAAGTCCTTGATAGAGGAGTGGATTAAGGGACTAAACCTAGCCTATTGGGAGTCAGTCCCAGTTCTTAGACAAGTTAAATATCTTATAAGACCCTTTACCTTAAAGGGCACTATCACTTTAAACAGAGCGAACCTAAGGCAGTACCGGCTGTAGGGGTGGGCGAACCCAGACGACCTCCCTAGGGCGCCAGATACCAGAGGGCGCCGCCTCTACCGATGAGTAGTTTTGTGTTCATTTATTTAGTTATTGAATGATAACGCCTCCACAATTCAAGACGCAATGCCGGATATGCGCAGGAGGTAATCAAAGCTTGTGTTTCAAAAACCGTAAAAGACAGCTGGCAAGGGCGCTTTATTATACTTTTGCATCAATTGTCTCCAGTTTCCAGCAATTAAACAGAGATGGGCGATAACAGCTCTTGGGAAACACTCGAGCTTCCCAAGAAGTTCCAGAGCCGTCCACCTATCCTGCTTGTGAGTACGGATGAGAGAGGTATAGGGCCCCTCTAGTGTTCTCCTTTTCTTCTATTGGATTGAAAGAAAAAGAGAACTATAGAGATCCCAATACCACCCTCCCTTAATCTCACAAGTAGATTGCGGAGCTACGTGGAAGAGTCCATTGTACTAAAGAAGACCTTTGCTGGTGCTCTGAAAGTCTACTATTTTGCGGCTCTGTAATAAACGGAACTTTAAATTTTTATGATCGGACTGGACGAAGCATTGATCTTTGATCAAAGGTCTTTTGTTTTCCCAGGAAAAGACTAACAAATGACTGTGGGATGTGAAAGACATAATAGTTCGTAATACCATAGGCAAAATTATTATATAAGTATGTAGATGGGAGTCATGACACTCAGACGAGGCTGCCTCCCGCTAAGCCTGACGGTAATGGCTTAGACGGCTGCTTGAAAAATTGAACACATTCAACATCCATGAGTACTCACGCGAGGATCACTGCCCTCTCGTCATACATCCACCAGACCATCCTTAATCTATCATATCTTTTTTCTATCTTCAGATCAAGCTTACTTACTAGACATTGCACCATGACTTGAATGGCATGACGGACTAGTGGTACAAAGGGTTCCTGAGTTTTAGCATGTCACAATGTAGCATCATCATCATTGTGCTCCTTTAATCCCTCATGGGACATAGGGCGGAAACAGTTGCCCTCCAGCGGACTCTGTTTTGCGCGACAGCTCTCAGCTCCGACCAGGATCTCCCAGTTGTTGCGGCTTCTGCTAATAGGGTAGGCCAATGTAGCATCACAACTGTACTATTTCCACTTGCTTTTGCAAGGTATAGCACGTAATGCTACCTGATCTTACCACTATCATATATCCTGGGCGCAATTTTGCCGAGTTAGACGATACTCGAACTGGCCTTTTTTATACAATTTGTGCATAATAGCGTAGGCAATCAACCTATAAGAAATGTCTTTAAAAAGTGAAGGGCGCATAAATAAAATACCTAAAGCCGGCCCTGACCTAAGGTTGCTGGTGGGCTATGTGACTGGTCATGTAGGACTGCGGTATCACCTCCACAACCTAGGACTGTCTCAAGAGACAGAATGCCGACTCTGCATGGAAGGCACATATTTTTTATGAATGTCCTGCTCTGATTTGACTTAGAAGAAGAACGTTTATCAGAGAGTTTTTGAGTTGTGCTCAAGTCCGGTCTTCGTAAATTAAAGACCTTCTTGCCTTCGTCCGGAAGGCTGATACTCTGTTCCGATAGTGGGGTGCGTACAAATAGCTCCTATCTTGGCCACACTGTTCATCATGTGGGTTGCCCCTCCTCCTTTAAAAAAAAAGCGGTTCAAATTTTAGTTCCGCACCAACGCTTGATTTTTTTGGTACACCGTTCTTGCGCTGAAGTATAGTAATACTATTTTTACTCTACTAACACGAAGATATTCCTCTTTTGTGCTAAAAAAAATACCGAACCATTTTCGCCCTCTTTGTTATTTTAACCCACTTTTGCTCTAAGGGTATCATATATTGTTCCAGGTGTCTGTTGTTGCTATGTTAAGAGCTGCAATCGTTCACCTCGATTTATCTAAAAATAAATTCATCTAAATAATTGAAAACTCTTGTAAAACCAAAGATAATTCAAAAACCAATATTTAGCGTCGCAGTTGGAGCACTCTTGTTCCATCACGGATGAAGAATTTTCTGATTGCAATTTTCTCATTAGCGTTATTACGAAAAACATTTTCCCAGCAATCGATAAGCGAAAAAATCGAATAAACGTTGCTTGTCTGACATCCATTTGATAGGCAAGTGGCAATTGCGATAAGCTCCCAGAGTTGTACTCAGCGCAAATAGAAAGAAGGAACCAAGTTTTTCGAACCAGCCCCGAACTCTCGCGCAATGATTCCCTTTTTATGTAGAAGGTGTGTGCGAAGGGGTGTAAACGAAGGCCTCTGATATCTGCGCAGCGCGGAGAGGCAAAAGTTAGAGGAACTTTTGAACTTATATAAAAATAATCGCTGGTGTTTTTGACTCGAGATGATAACTCGGCTGCTTATCCGGTTTCTGGTGTTTTTTAAAGGGCTTAACGAGTGCCTCTCCAATGCGCCCACATAGTCGCAGACGGCGTTCTTATTGAGAGACCACTTAAGCCATTTTACAGAATAAAATTCTTTGCCATTAAACCACGCCAGGAGTTTGGCAGATGGTGACGGATTTCGAGACGGCCAAAGCCCAAAGTACACGCCAGATGTTTTAAGTGTGCAAAAGGTGGAAGGAGAAAATCAGTAGCCATTAAATATTTGCCATTAAATCTCTCTTGTGTGCGACCTCTTGGCTGGAAGTCGTTTTGAGTGATTTTATTTATTCACGGGTGGAAATTTATAGCATACTCTAGTGGTACCAGTAAACACGAAAGAAATAACCCAGAAGAGGGGAGTTTGCTGGTTATGTTATTACCCAAACAGCCCCTGCTCGTGTCGCCCCCCTCTTCGCCCTTGTCTTTCTCTCTGTCTCTAATAAGAAAATTAAGTTCTGAATTGTGGGGCCTAAAGGTCGAACATAACCAAATATGGGCCATTACCCGTAGTCACTGCGGGCATAGGCGGAAGATAGTATTATATCTCAATATGATGATGGCACCCAAGACCCCCTAAGAACCTAAGCCTGTCACGTTCGCATCATAAACAAGCGCTCGTAATCACCTTCCTTGTGGTTTCTTTGTCTCTTGGTATCATCAGTCAGTGAACCTTTTACTTTGTTTAAGATTTTTACGATGTTCCTTCGTTCGACTCGAGTATACCTTCTTCAAGGGATCTTTGGGATTTGCTCTGTTGTCATTTATGTTTCCGTGTGTATTTTTTCAAGGATACACGCAAGATCGAAAAAAGGATTGAATTGAATTGAGAAATGATATCCAAAAGGTAAATCTAGATATTGTAACGTATTTTTCTCTCTTATCTTCTTCTGTGGGTCATATGGATGAACTAAACGTTCAAACTCAGTACTTGTTTGTAGTTTTTTTAGCCTCAATGATTTATGTGTATTACGAACTACAAAGCTGTATTGAATTATTAGTTATCAAGATCAACTGATATGGGCACTTGGTCGAGTAATTTGACACTTGGATATGCAACTGAACTCCATGGGAAACATACAACGAGACGTGTCACTCGGGAAATTAAACCTAGTGAGGCAGATACAATACATACATAAATACGATTATGGAATTAAGTTTAGGCAACAATCACTAGGGTTTGAAGAGGCTACTGTGGTGATTATTTATTTTAAATGTAAATACAAATAAAATGTGAGGTTTTTTCAGTTTTTTTTTATGTTTTTAATGTGAAGGAGATAAGACTATAAAGAATAAAGTTTTTGTATCACATCGGGGGCCTCGGTAGTCTAGGGGTAAGGCGCCTGACTACTATCCCAAGAGGTCCCGGGTTCGAATCCCGGTGGTGCCACGGTCCTAGCCTTTTCCAATTTCCCGCCTACATAACTTTCCTTCTTTCTTCTTCCCTCTTTACATTCCTGATTCCTCCTGTCATAGCCTTCACTAGTTCTCTTCCACGCTCCACCAAGCGCATGCCATCGGTTGGTTGAAGAGATTCAACTCGTTTCAGGAGGCATAACACTCCAGCGAGTTGTTCTCGATGCCCCGATGTCAGAGTCGCGAAATGGTTGAGAGTTGGTGGAATAAAAAAAAAAAATATCGCAATCAGGTTGTGACAGTTCCTTCCTCTCTTCTTTCTCTCTCTCTTCTCTCTATCTTCCGGCTAGAGCTGCTGTTCGACGGTGTATATGGAAAAAAATAGATTGTCGACAGTACAAAGGGACTTTCCCTAAGCCTCTAGTCTGCCACATAAAAAAAAAAAAAAAAAAAAAACATTCAACAGGTTTCTTAAAATTGCTACAATGAAGCTAAGGGGCCATCCATAAATTACGTCACACGTTAGGGGGGAGGGAGGGGGTCGGCGAAGTGTGACATTGTGTGACAAGGGGTGGGGGGGGGGGGGTCTTAAATTTTGTTACGTCACATTTCAAAATCTAATATATCTAAATAATAGTAATACTGCTCATTACGCTTTTGTTAATTTTTTGAAATGTTTAAGTGAATTTTATGTTGATTTTATGTTAATTTTATTGAAAAATAATTTAAATAGAAATATATTTAATTTCGGAACTGCTGTTTTAGTTTAATAACTTCTAGATGCAAAATTGCACAATATGTGACGTCACACTAGGGAGGGGGGGTCTCCCAAATGTGACCAGCTGTGACAAGGGCGGGGGGGGGGGGGTCAAAAAATCATTAAATTCGTGTGACGTAATTTATGGATGGCCCCTAAGTGGACAGTTGAAGTATAGATCACTTCGATAAATAGTGTGTATTGTTGCTGATATTTCAAAAGCCTTCGCGACACAGTATGGCAATTCCATCTTTTGGTTAAACTTCACACTGTTGACTCTAGTTTTTTGCCGGAATATTTTAAATTGTCAAATAATCATTTTAAAGTCTAGATTTCCTCAATAGTTGTTATTTGATCTTACTTTCAGGCTTCTGGTTCTTAGACTTGATCAAAACCATTCTACCTAAAACAGCTAAAAACTAAATTTTCAAACAACCCCCTAACTTGCAGCAATATAGAGTTCACCTGATACGTAAAATATTAACTAAAGCGCCAACAATGCTTGGTCATTTACGCCAAAAAAGGCGATTGGACTGACTCAAGTAGAGAATCCCGGTCACTACTTATGAACACCCACTTCCTGAGTAGTACTACAGCTACGACAGCGACAGCATTACGATAAACCCTTCAGCATCACTATAGCTGACCAAATCTAGCATAAATAGAGCAAGATTTGAATGCGCTGTAAGCACGTTCTAGCCCTAAAAATCACCGGGGCTTCACGGCATAGGGCCGGCACAACTGCAACGCACCCTTAGTTACATCATGCCCATACTAACCTCGGAACTCTCTGGCGCACAACAAATCTACTGATACTGCTCTTCACTCATTGCCTTCAACATTGAAAAATCACTCGGGGTAAGGAGTATACATTAGTGGCATTCCTTCATATAGAGTGAGCGTTTAACAATGTACTGCCATAACCCTGACCTTGACGAAACATGGGATTGAGGCATCGATGGTGTCTCTCAAACACCAAATGCTTACTGGCAGGATGGTGAGCTCGATCCTAGGCGATGAATGGCCGTCAATAGAGTCACTTTGCAAGGAGCAGTACTTTTCCGGCTCGGTCCGTAATGCCACCAGCTGTAGAGGTATAAAACCCAACCTTTAACACCCGCCGGCTTAACAATGTTAGCCTCAAATTTATCAACAGCGCCAAATATCTGGGAGTAGTCCTGGACAAGAAACTCCTCTGGAATGAAAACACAGAAGAGCCATTAAGAGAGCGAACATAGCGCCCAATACTCCTATACGGGGTCTAAACAAACTACAGAAATACAGATTACAGAAAGTACAGAGATGTCAGAAATTATGCTTAACAGGAGCCCTTCATCTTAATTTTATGTTATACC
Source organism: Thereva unica (assembly GCA_949987705.1). Lineage (NCBI taxonomy): Eukaryota > Metazoa > Arthropoda > Insecta > Diptera > Therevidae > Thereva > Thereva unica. The sequence continues at coordinate 136,302,250 of OX465282.1, forward strand.
TCCCTCTTTTGGATCTTGTGGCAAGAAAAAGCAAAACCATCGCTGCGCTTAAAATAAAAGAATCTGAATTTTGGACCGGAATCGGGGAAGGGTACATGAAGCTGCTGTACTCGGTTACTATCGCCACAAAACCCGACTTCTGAACATCCGAGACTACCTTCACGAGGAACTACGGAGCCCATATCCTTCACGTCGTGAATGGAGAAACAGACCTCCCAGTTTTCAGGATGCCATAAACTTCTTTACTGATGGCTCTAAGGTGATGAGTAAGAGGAGGAGTCCTTCTCAGAGCTTGGGATTGAAGTCTCCTTCGGACTACCCACTGCAGTATATACCAAGCGGAGGTTATATGAAGCTGTTCTACTAATCAACAGCAAGGCGATAGGAGTCAGACGGTCTACATCTTCTCAGATAGTCAGGCCGCTCTGAAAGATTTTCTCTCTGCACAAACAGGTCCAGAATTACTTCTGAATGTCGCAGATCTCTTAACGAGATGCCTCAACAGCTCAGAATCCTCCTCTTATGGCTGCCCCGCTATCGAAATATAGAGGAAAACTGTAAAGCTGAAATGAAATGAACTGTAAAGCTGAAACGGTATGATTTGGGCCACTTTCAAATTCCGATGCAAACTGCACAAAATCCAACAAGCAGAGAAACATTGGAGGTCTCAAGCAGACCTCTTTATTACCGAGCCTCTGTAGACAGGACCTCTCAGCTATAGTGGGAGTGCTGACCGGACACTGTCTGATAGGGACGCTTGTGGTCGTTGAGTCAAAAGGTATTGCAATGCAGCCGCTCGCTTGTCCTATAGTACTACACCCCTAGGTGCAGGTCGTACCGGTTGAACTGGTTTATCGAACAACGGGACCCTATTTCTCACTTTCGCGTGGCACTCCCAGTGAACATGGAGGGCACGCTCATTCTCTTTAATGCGAAGGCTGGAGAAGGGATCGGCCGCCTTCCATATACTCCATAAGTGGTAATTTAGGACCCAGTGTCCGATAATCAAGCCAACAAGTGTTCTACCATCGTAACATGCAAGAAGATAGACCTGTCTTGTCAATCAACTAGGTATGTAGGTAAAGGCGAAAGTATCGTCCAAGAATTGAAGACAGGAATACAGTTGGCGCCTCTACCTCCCATTTTAAGTTTCGAAACATGTACCAAGTCCAACAAGAATAGTGCGTGGTGTGCATAGGCAACTGCAAAGAAAATTATCAGTTGTCTCTCGGGTTTGTTCATTTTTACAAATTCGATGTGGGAATCGCACTACCTAAAGGCCTCGCTGATTATCGTCCTACAAAGCATATTGCCTAAGAAACAAAGAACTGGAAAAAATAATGTCTTGGAAAATCGAAGGGTACTGTGATACTGTTGTCGCATGACCGACCGGCGTATGGCTCTTGATTCTGATGACATTGCTTTTCTTGTGCTTCTTGACTTCAGTAAAGCTTTTGATAATGCTAGCCATAACTCTCTATAAATTAAGCTAATAGACGACATAAGATTTTCAATCTCAGCCGCGTTCCTAATTCGAGATTTACTTACATAATCGATCTCAAAAAGTTTGGCTGCAAAATTCAATTTCGGATCCTTGAGCAATTACGTGTGGTGTTCCGCAGGGCTCCATATTAGGGCCGTTGCTGTACATTAATGACCTCAGCAGTATCCTTACGAATTGTAAACTGTACATGTATGCAGATGATGTCCAAATTTATTTAAATAGTCCCATTGGATTGGTAGAGAACTCCAATGTATAGGAGCCAATTACAACCTTCTTTCTTTCCGCCTATCATTCTCATGAACATGTGCTTACCCTACCAACATTGAGTTAAAAATCTAGGTGTCCATTTGAACTCACATTTAACTTTCTGTGTGATCAGGTTTCTCTTACCCAATCTAAAATAGATGCCGGGGACAGCCCGGGGACCTTCATTCAATTTAAAGATTAATGGCAAGCTTCTTTTTGATATTTAGAGATATTTTGTTTTTAGTACTACTTAGTCAAGCGAGTTATGTTTTACATTTTCTTTTGGACTAAATGACACATTAAGTAAAGTATTACAAAAAATTTAACCAAGTTATCTGTTATGCAAAATAGCAATATGTTTCGCACGAACCTACCCCAACATATCCAAAACACCATCTTTTTCGTTAAAAGGATCCACCTTCGTAACCAATTTTCTCCGTGGAATTAGCTTTCAAATAATACCCTTAAAATGCTACTCGATGATCCTTATTACCATAACACCATCATGAATAATGTAAACCAAAAATCCAATTACACACGAAATAAAAATGCAGCTAAAAAAATTCATAAATTCTCTAAATACAAAATTAACTTAATTATATTTCTGAATATCGTAAAATTGTAGATATTCTATATAAGATAAAATTAGAATCGTGAATTTCCAAGAACAATTGATCCCCTTCCATAAACCCCCAATCAATTTCATCACCCCTCCATTCTATAAAACCAAGCCTAAAAATATCTCTAGTTAAATGTCGAGCCACCGCCATTCACCTCCGAGGTTCACCTGACAACCTCATTCATGCACAATAATAGCATCTGTTACCATATAAACTTAAATCTCGAAGAGAAGGAGAAGGGCAGATATAATAAATCCCTTCTACACTACCATATTTCAGCAACACAGTAGCAATAAAGAGAGATCGTGTTTGAATAGCAGTTTTTTAAACAATCTGAACAACCCTCCATGAATGTCCTGTCCTTGAAAATATATAGGTACTAACCCTCGTTTCAGATGATTCCCTACCCCCTCCGAGTAAGGAGACTAACCCAGCAACATGCGCCAAATATAAGAGCTTGGATAAACTCAATTCTTTTAAATGTATTTTTTTTTCGTAGTCGTCATATCTCAGCCAGATTCTTCTTCTTTAGCAGGAGCAAAGTTTTTTTTATTATCCATAATAGCGAATCGGTTTTATCGATTCCAACAACTCGGATAAAAAGGAGAGAACACCCACCCACAGTAGCAGGAGCAGTGTATATCCTTTCTTGAACTTTTACACACTTTTTAGAAAGTGAAAGTGCGTCATGTCGCTCAACGTGATGATTTTCCAATCACATTTGCTTGTCAAAATTCCATTTAGCCCTAACGAGGAGCAAACAAAAAAGGAAAAGGAAGAAAAGCAGAACGTTCCACATTTCTTCTCGACTCCACGGATTTTTGAAGAGTGCACATCCAGGCCATTCTCGCTGTTTTTTGTCAAGCTGCCTACAGACGGATGTGCCAGGATAAAATGGGCACAAGACAGCTGTGAAGGATGAAGAAAATGAAAGAAACATTCGCCGAAAGAATAAGAAACGAATCGAAAAAAATAAAAAAAGGAAATTCAAATCTAAATCGAGATGATACGTCAATCATCCACCCTTAGCCCTTACAAATAGACTGCTATAACGTCGCGCACATAAATATGTATGTATGTGTGTGTGTATACCCTCGCAAATTGATCCTTTTCTTTTCTGCACACGTTCACTATTTATCATGCAGATGGATCACTATCGCTTTCTTGGATATGTCCTAGTACATCCTTGTATATGTCCTAGTACACACACCCGTATGTACTAGTACACTGCACAGAATATAATATCCCGTTGGGATTTTCATTTTCCGCCCCGGATATGAGAAATTGTAGTGTACTATGTACTTGGGGAAAATACTTTTGCGTCTGTTGTTTGGGGGGCGCAAGGATAAGCCTATAGGCGATTAATGATGTTGTTTGCGGTTTTATCTATGTTTACCGACTATTTTCTGGCTCTATTTTTAGGATAAAATTGTATTGAAGAGTTGTTATCTGCTACTAAATGGGGACGGCGCCGTGGGGACGAATTTCCGCAAGGAGTTAGTTTAATGTTTCTTTCTTAATTAAATCTGAAAATTTATCACTTGTCGTTTGCAGGACGATTTTTCGAGGTTTGTGAAAGAAAGCGACAAAGAAATAGCGTTAAGTATTACAAGAACTTAAATCAGTTAACGATGGATACCCACCACCAAGATTTATTTAGTATTTATGATAAATGAATGAAACAGAATAGCTGTCAACTTTGCTTCGGTTTATTTCAAAATGAAAAATTTGGGGCTTGTTTGTATGTGTACAACATGTTATCCTTGAACTCTTGTAATTCTGTTGAGGTAGCACACAAGATAATCCCTAGAAACAAATTTGCTGGTTGTCTGCCTTTAGATAAGATGATGACAGCTTATAAATTGACTATTTTCCCCGAAAACTAGTTTCATTGTATGAGAAAAACTCTGGGAAGCTATAAGAGATAGGAAGGCATAAGATGTATCGTGTATTGAACGTACAATAGGAGGTTAAATGGGTCATAGTTTGGGGAGACGTGTATTTTTTGTGGTTATCGGAAAGTATCTAAGCTTGACTGTTGTAAAGTAACAAAGCCAAGGAGTTTAATATTAGTCGATTTTACAGGTCAACAAGTGTTGAATTTTTTAACTGATATTGGCATATTGTGTATAGGTTAGGTTTGTTTGAAATGGCTGCTCCTCCACTAGGAAGCCCACATTGGCACACCATTGGGCCCTTGATGTGATGTCATTCTAGTGTTGGGACAATTTTCAGGCCATTTCAAGCCATCTGGAGCTTTTAATAAAGCGACCGAGGTCAGGAACACTAGTGTTTTGCAGCTTACCCAATCCATCAAAGAGCCGTGGAAGGTCTCTCTTTAACTCGCGAGGGTCGGACATGTACAGAGGCCTCGGTGGTCTAGGGATAAGGCGCCTGGCTGCAAATAGGGCTCTGCTGAATCATTTCAGAATAACTAACGAGATCGAGGTCTGAAAATACGAGAGCCGAAGAATCATCGAGTTCAGTGAAAATTGCCCAGCGAGCAATATCCCTGAGGCGAAAGCAAACCCTCTTCTCATTTCGAAAACTGACCGGAGCATGGCTGATCGATTTTGAAAAGTATGGATCGAAGATCTTCCCTACAAACTGGTCAGACTCGGCATGACCGGACCTCAGCTATACATGATCTATAATATGATTTCCAAGAAGAAGTCGCCGTTAAAAGTGGCAGTTTCACATCAAGTAGAATCTTCGACAGAAAAAATGGTTTGCAACAGGGTACGGTGAACTCGCCGCTCTTATTTAATATCTTTCCAAGTGATCTAACAACTTCACTCCGCTTTGCATTAGCATACGCGGATAACCTGATTGTGTAAGGACCGGGCCGAAGATTGTCGTGATTCAAACGCTCCTGCAACGTGACTTCGAGACAACCGAACGCTATAGTGATGATTGTAAGTTCAAGATCAATTTTAGCAAATGCGAGTCGATCTTTTTCCGAACTCCTCTAATCAGAGCTTCTTACGATTTGCAGAGCAACTGGAAACCTTTTGAATTTCGAGCTACGCTGGACAAGCATTAGAACATAAATCGGAAGTGAAATACCTTGGGCTTTGGCTGGATCACTACTTGTATTTCAATAGAAATGTAATTGGTGCTCTGGACAAGGTAAACAAGGCGTTTCACATTACTAAAAGGCTTTTTTATACCGACACCTAAACTCACGGGTAAAGGAGATCTGCTACCAAGCTTTGGTCAGATCGATTTTAACTTATGGTTGCCCAGTGTGGTTCAACATATCCCCTTTTTATATGGAAAAGCTTCGGGTTTTCGAAAGACATTGCTTAAGGGCGTGCTTAAGGCTGTTTCGGACACCCAAATTTAGCTTTACGAAGTTTCATGCCAACAATGTTCTATATGATAAGGCTCTTTTTAATAGGATCGACAACTTCATAATCAAAGTTGATTCGAAGACATATTGCGAGAGCGATGGAGAGCGAAAATCCTCTTATTCTAGGAGTGTTCTTATCCCTCCAGAGGCACTTCCCTTTCTGGATAGAAAAAGATTGGTCCAAGATGGTTCGGGGGTGCCCCTCTTTTACCATTTACATCGTTCCGCGACAGATAAACGATATTTATTCAGTTACGAAGATATGGAAGTTCCTGAGGCTCAGTACTCGAATCTCGGGAAGAGACAAACAAGATGCCTCCACTGCAAGTACTCTGTACTGGCGGCTGGAAGATACTTAGATATTGCATATTCGCCCTTGCCTTAGATATAGACTAATTAAGCTTGTAATTCAGTTTTAATGATTAGCTTAAGGCTTAGATAGGATTAGTTCTTGTGTTTACTTAGTAATAAATGTAGTATTAATTAAGCTTACTTGCGATATACCAAGGGCTTTTGTTAGTTTTGCTGACTCGAGCCCATGGAAGCTCGTCGCCTGGACGGAGTACACCTGAGGCAGGCCCTCCCTTGTACTCCGCCCGGATAGTTCTTAGTGTTTAGAATAGTGTTTAAGTTAATTGGCATGTAAGTAAGTGGTGCGTGCTTTCACGAGCTTGAACTCTAGCATCACTCGAGCTTGTGGAAGCTCATTGCTTGCACAGGGGTCACCTGAGACGATTTTGGGCAAAGACCCCAAGTTCGTCCTCCGTCGTTGTTGGAACGCCTGAGATATTAGTATCCTCAACGGATGCGAGAGGAGGGTCATTTGGACCCAGGGGTGGTAGGTGTGAATACTCAGATACCTTGGGATCAGCTACTTTCGTTCTTGTATAACCCGCAATACCAGGCACATTGAATTCAGCTACTTGCGTAACTGTGTCACCCATAGTGCTAGGTGCGTTGGGTTCAAAAACTTCCGTGTCTGTGTTACCCGCAGTGCCCGAGGGCTCACTATATGGAGCCGCAGGGGGCAGCTGAAACCATTCCAATCTGCTTGAGGGGCAAATATCTTGAAAGGCCTCAGAGTTACGAATGATATACCGTAACTTATGACGCCACCAGATTTCGCCAAAGGTCCTAGCGACTCCTTGATAGTTACAAATGTAACCGCTCGGCCGTCACCTTTCGGATCTTCCAGATTCGAAATCTTCCACGGTGATGCCTGTGGCTGTGGGGTACTCAACCGAATGATAGTCAAAATATCCTGAGGAAATAGGAAGAGGAAAGTATAAAGGAAAAAGAGACAAGGAAAGGAAGTGGATGTACCTAGCTTAGTACGGCCTCTTCGCAATTAGTCTGTTCGGCATGGGTGCCCCTACCGGTTGCTTGCTGGTTACCAGCTAACCACCGCCGACATAGCCTAATGCTACTACAAAACGCGCAAGCCCCACCACCTTCGTTTGGACTGTTCCGTCCGCGCCTATAGCGGGCTGCATATGGAAAAGTAGAATTTTTACTCAGTCGCACCGTGCCTGTTTCGTTGTTTCCCAAAGCGCAAATTGGAGCTCTATTTTCGCACCGAAATTTGTATGTACATATGTATTTCTTTCTCTCTGAAATCTATGTTCGTGCAGTAATAAAAATTTCTGGATACGCTTAGACTCGATCTGGAACTTCTGGAGAATATATCACAAATTTGTTCTGCTCAAAACGTGATTCCTCGAAATTTTCCAATAACCGTCATTCTCTCCTTCAAGGACTCCTTTAAAATTGTTGGTTCTTTCTGGTGAAATATTATCCTCTGAATATAAGTAACAAAGTACGGAAATATTTCAAGCACTTACCACCTGCTTCTTCCACAAGCTCAAACCCGATTTAAGGATATTAATCAAAAAAGGCATCTTAGTAGTTAATAAAATCTTTCTAAAATAGAGCCCAAACATGATAGGTGTAAGGTCGACACAGAAACAAGAGTAGTCTTCTCATAAAATTGTTCACTCTGCTTCCACATACACATTTGCCACGGGCCATTGGTTCTTTTTCCGTGGTCTATTTTCGCGGTGGTATTTTTAAATTGATTGATAACATTTTCGCGTGTGCTGGAGATGCTACCTCCTATTTTGGTAACAACGTGACGCAGAAAGTGTTGCGAATAACGACAACAACGGTTGCAGATTCTGCTTTGTACTTTCGGAAATAGATAGCGCTGTGTAATGTAATATAGAATGTAATTTTCGGGTTGGCTTGGTGAAGTTTGGATTTTTTTTAGGGTGGGGAAATAATGTTAAGGTTTATGTTACTTTGTACATAGCGGAAGGTTTAAATTTCTGAGTTACATAACTCTTAATCCTTGTTCCAGCACTTGTTCTCTTGCACAAAAATAAATCAAATAAAACTTTTCTCCACGACATGGTAGAGATCCGGCTCATGAAATTAGCGAAATTTCAGTGAAGTTTCTTTATCATTAATTCACCTAAAAATCATTACTGTAAACCCAAAAACTTTTCTACTTTATTTAATCAGCGATTCTTCAGTACATTTCATTCAAGACCAATAAGAAGTCAACCACTTCATCGCCACTGTGATTAGCATATTCTTCGCCCGGGAGCAGTAAAGTTCTTCCCCACTTTTAGTAGCACTCTTTACCAATTGAATCCCTTGATTGCCTTCAGTATTCCCTACTTAATAAAAATTTCTCAAGCTTTACCAAAAGTGTTAGCGTCGACATTTAAAACTTTTCCCTCATCCTCCTCCTGCCACACCCGCGCAGCTCCAAAAGATCTCCTATATGTCATATGAATCTTTGGGGATAGAATGGGAATCCTGAAACAAGTTGATTGTGCCATTATCTTAAGACTAAGGAAATGGAGACCCGAAAGGATTCCGCTTTACATAATAGTTTTTAAGCCATATATGGAAGTAGCTAGCTTGCGAATCTCCATGAAAGATGCTCGGGAATGAATGAAATTGCTCATTCATGCATGTCTTATATGCAGACATGCTAACTACACTTGAGCAGATTGCATTTACGGCACAAGGCACAAGTAAAACATCCCTTTTAAAGTCGCATGTGCATGAAGGAAAGGGTAGAGATGGATGGATGGTGGGTGGTGTTGTAGGATATACTATGTGCGCCTGGTCGTCGCATATTCATTCCACAGGCATAGATTGATTTTTTGTTAGCGTTGTTCGGTTGATAGCTGCTACCCTCTGCGATGCATTCACTGAACGAGACGTTGTCGTCGTCTACAACACTCTTTAAAGTATATTTAAAGCCCTTCTGTATTGAGACCTTAGGAAAAACGTGTCATATTCGTCAGAGAATTTCTCTCGCTTTATATGTACTTACTGAATGTACTCCTTGGGGAAACCTTGCGTATTTACAGGGGTTTCATGACATTCGAATCGAATTTACTTCTTCATGGCTACAGATTTACACCGTGTACATTCATATACATATTGATAAGTTGTACAACTTGACAAGGTAGATTTTAAGCCTATTAACAGACGGAGGTTTATTATTGACCTATTAAATGTGCGTTTTTTTTGCAATTTCGTAAAGGGGGATGAATTTAAACCTGTGCACGTGCACCTTTTTAATATTGGAGGAGATTTTGTTTAAATTAAAATTTGGTTCAATGATGCTAAAACGAGCGAATTTGAAATTTGTTTTGTATAAATATGATTGAAAGCAATTTTGGAATATTTTCTTTTGATTACCATTGAACGCCACATTTTTATGGTTCACTAATCCGAAAGGTATAATGAGCAAAAAAATGTACAAACGTGTTTCTGAGTACTATGGGTGATCAAGAGACTTTTGCCTGATGCAGAGACAACAACATAATATACAATTCACATTATTCGAAAAATACCACTTCTCAGAAGCCTACTGAAAATATTATTGTAGCATAGCATTAGTTGCAGCGATAGTTTCGATAGTCCTCGGCAGTCTAGGTAGAAAGACGTCTGGCTACCATCGCAGAGGTCCCGGGTTCGAATCCCGGCAGCACCACGGTCCTTCGCCATTACCACTTTGCCCACCTACATAACTTTCCTTCTTTCTTCTTCCCTCTTTACATCCCTAGATGCTCCTGTCATAGCCGTCACTAACGTCGTTCAGTTGTTGAGACGCAAACGATTATAATTTTCTAGTTAAAGCCTACATATTTCTCTTGTTGGTGAAGAAAGGTGAAGTAGCGATTTAGTTATTGTCAGCTTCATACTCCAGTTCCGAGCGAGACGTCCCGCAACGAATACGCTGCTGTCGATGCCACTGAGTCTCGAAATCTATTCACTATTCGTTTCCATTCTCAACGATTTTATGGCGACGTCTCGGGCCTCGATAACTGATAATCGTTGATTCTTTAAGTGGCCCTCGATATTATTTAGCCAGGTTTTCCTCGGTGCCGATCGCTGGATTCTCCTGTTTGCCGGACGGTCTCGTCAGAGATGTTTACGCGGCAAGCGGGTATCATCCATTCCGCAAACATGTCCAAACCACCGTAGTCGAAATTTTTGTATTTCTTCTTCGACCAGTGTCTGTTGATCGCATCTTTGTCTAACTGTCTCGTTTCGAAGGCAATCGCGGAGTGAGACACCTAGAATCTGCCTCAAGCATCGCATTTGGAAGACCTCGAATTTCTTAACGTCCGGCTTGAGTAACGTCCACAACGCTGCTGTGAATGTCGGCCGTCGATGACACTTTCTTTTCCTCAATCAATGATCACAAATATTTGAACATCGGAACCTCTTCGATTTGGGTTCCCTCGAATGAACACTGATTTTCGATCTGTCCGTCGTGAGCACTTTTGTCTTTTCCGTATTTATTTTCAATCCGTATTACCGGGCGATGCGGGAAATGTCGTATAATATGTCCGTTGCTTCGACATCCGTGCCGGCGAAGTCGGCGCTATCGTCAGCGATCACAAAGTTGGCTACGCAGTTACTGTCGTCGTATCGAACTCCAAGTCGTCCATCGAATGCTTCACGCATAATCGCGTCAAGCACAACGTTGAAGTGAAATGGCGTAGCGACGTCTCCTTGTCTGGCTCCTGTTTGAATCGGGAATTCCTCGGATAAGTCGCTTCGAATACGAACGCTGCTGGTTGAGCCCAAAGTCTAGAAATTAACAAGTCTTCCATCTTCATATAAGTGAAAGGCGAACAATAAGTGAAAGGCGAACAGCTATATGCACAAGTTCCTCAAATGACCATGCCAGGTTATCAGAGAGAGAATGCAACATTTTTATACGCGTTTGCACACAACTAAACAGCGGAAACTTTTATGAGTTTTTATGGGGATAAACTAGGGATGGTGCATATTTGCTCGTTTGTTTTGATTTCTGAAAGAAAACAGCTGATTCAATTTTCTTTCCTTTTCTGTTCTGCATACTTGACCGAAAAGAGAGAATCTGGCTTTGTCTCGCCGAGCTCACGAAGTATGCGTTGAGTTTTGCTCAGCAGTGATGTTCATATAAGCACGCACACAACTAACGGGGGGGAAATTTTGCATGAATATGAAAGACTTGTTATTACTAGACTTTGGTTGACCCATCGTACGGCGCTTGGAGAAGTTGGATGATTCTCATTGGCACGTGTTCGGTTTCCAAGACACTTCACAAGTTGTTTCAATCGATACAATCGAAAGCGGGTTTAAAATCGACGAAAATGAATATTGCCGTAACGAATTCTTTCTTCCATTAGCTGACTGAGAACAAATATTTGATCAATGCATCCTCGATTCAATTCAATGGCACTGCAGCCCATATCGAGCCTTGGCCTCCTTCAGTTTTCTCCTCCAACCTTCTCGTTCACTGGTTAGGGTCTTACAATTTCGTACGCCCAGCAAGTGTGCAGCGTCTGTATCTACGACTTCTAACCGTCTTTTTGTCGATTGTCCTGCTGGCCTGTCACCGATTATGATTCCCTTATACATATGTATATCTTCTTCTCCCTTCATGTCCTGCCCATCGTAGTCTATTTATTTTGATATAGTTGACGATGTTCATCTCTTTATAGAGATTGGTACAGTTCGTCATTGTATCTGATTCTCCAGATACCGTTTACGTTTAATGGGCCAATAATGTGTCTTAAGACTTTTCTCTGAAAAGTGCCTAATAAGTTCTCGACTTTTTGGGTCATAGTTATGAGGACATGCAGTTGTTGTGAAAGAGACATCATTTGATCATCTCGGTTACTTGATCTATTCCCGGCGCTTTCAGCGATTTTATTGCCGTCTTCACCTCCTTAATTGTCGGTTCGGCATCGAACATCGTAAATGCAGTTTTTATGAAACTGTTTTTAATTAGTTGTCCGTGTCTGTAGGTACGCACATAATATGTAATTCGTGATTACCTACAAAAAATGTATTCAACTGACTCTCTAGAAAAAGGGATGGAAGAGTGATGTCGAAATTTTTTGAACACTCGTGCTGAAAGTCACACATAAATTCGAAAATCTGAACTTAAAATCCGCCATCTACCTTGGTTCAATAATAACGGTCGATAAAAGAGAATGAATCAAGAAATATTTATATGACTGCTAAAGGAAACGAACTATTTATATTCTGTCAAAATCCAAATATCTAACAATCACGTCCAAAGAGCCGATCTCGGTAGCCTCGACATTAAAGCGCCCGGCTGCCGTCCAAGAAGTCCGTGGTTCGACTCCATTCCACGCAATGGTGCTTGGCCTTTCCTTTGCTCTGACCAAGTTATCTTGTCTTCCTTCCTAGCAAAAAAAATGCCTGGCCTTTCCACTGAGTAAACCTGAGAATTTAGTATAATCACTACACTGTGATCTTACCCACAATATTACCTGTTTTTGTATGAAATTTGTAAATACATAAATCCAAAAAGAAAAATTAAATACCGAAAGTTTTGTCGCAAATAGAAGTATCAGGAAACCGAGTTCATTAACATTTTCTGTACAAAAAAATACAACATCAACAATTTTCAATCAAACACATTATAGAAATTCAAAATGGCGCCCTACCGAGTGGCGAGTAAGATGCATTAACTACATGCTAAAAATCTAAACTTTCTTTCTTTCAAGAAAAAAAAAGTTTGATAATTAAAACTTCTAAAGAAAGGAAATTACCCACGAACAATAAATAAATCACCGGAAGATCCCTCAAGCTCTTATGAAGAATTTCATTGTCTCTTTACAATTCACAATATCCCCGCCCGTTCTGCACCCACGCGAATCTTACTTATAATTTTAACTTGGCATTGAAGGAGAGAGAGAGAGAGAAAGAAAAACATATAATGAAAGGGATAGAAAAAACCAACAGAAATTTCTTAATAATCAAAACGAGAAAAAATATATAAATCGCATCCGTGTACTTTCTCTCCCACTGTCCTGGCAAAAGATTATTATTAAAACTCCTTCTAATGGCGGAGAACGCATTTACTCCAATGGCGCCCTGCTTTCCATTTTTTCCGCCTTGTTTTTATAATAGAAGAAGAAGATGAGGGAAGGGAGCCACCAAGAAATTACCATAACACTTTTGTAATCCGGAGTAGCGACACTTTTGGGAGGTTCTTTGCTTTCTTTCCGTAAAAATGGAGAATCCTGAATGAGGATACTGCATTGGAATTTTTCGAGCGAAATATTTATGGTGAGCGAATTTCGGGACCAAGGCAGCAAAATTCGGTCGGTTTTAAATTCATTTTGCAACACTTTCGATTTTGTGTGTTTTACAGAAATTGAAAAGAGATTTTCATTGGTTCCTTCCTACGATTAGTAAGTGCATGACAAATGTCAAGTTATCGGAGGGTTCCAAAAAGATTCAGTGTGTGTGTGGGGATAATAAAATCTAGAGCCCAAAAAAGCTGCCCCAATTTCAGCTTTAAGTAACTAATTATAATCTGATGAATTTGCAAGTTACAGTTGCTTAAACAAAAGTGTTTCAAGTACATAACTATGAATATGGTGAAGTCCTACTTTGGCGTGGCAAAGCCGCCATTTTAGAAAATACGTTATGACGAGAAACCCAAAAACAGCCGTGGAACTCAAAATCATCGATACTACTAACCATATTGAGTTGTTTTAGTTCAGTTTCTTGTCTAGCTTCACTACCAGATATTTGACTGAGTAAAGCAGTTACCTTAGGGAGGAATGCTGGTGTAAAAACTTCTTCAGATGATCCTGAATTCCACGTTTTGGATCCTTCGGTCGGGAGGAACTATATTTAAGGAGATTACTGGTCAGGGTAAGGAATTGGAGAATGAGATAAGAGAATATAGGCAATTATATTCAGAAAGGGTCGTGCGCGTAGATTTTGACGTTCCCGGGCATTTGACACCATGAGCAGAACTTGCCCTAAGGCGACCTCAACATTTTTTCTCCATTGCTGTTCATTGTGTTGGATAAATTGTTTAAATTATCATTAGACCCGATAATTTGACTAGATGGCAAACCATAATGATCCACGGTATTTCCAATAGAAAGAACACTATCTCGCAGCGACAGTGATCTCATTCGCGTTACTTCGATTATATTGAGCTAGCCTGAGCAGAGTGAAACAGTAGCCTACACAGGCCTGTGAAAATACTGAATCATGTCGTGAAAGTCCTAAAATTTCCACTCGCTTTCCTCTGACTATCGGATCAAGTTTATGGTTTGAACCGACAATCGGATGGGAGTGAAAAGAAGGCCTAAAACATGCCCAAGAAAATACTGAATCATGCCGTAAAAGTCCAATCGGAATAGCCGTTACCGAGATCGGATAAACAGGCAGGCATACAGGCAGCACGGACATACCGACAAATATTATGTCCCGGCTATCAAATTTTTGATTTACCAACAGCACAGAGACTTCATTTGGCATTCATTATGGCGATCTCTGTTCTCTGTGGTAGGATTTACTTAGGCGAACCTAAATACTTAGATAGAGCACTTTGAAGTCTACAATCAGAATGATAAAAAAGGGTTGGCTTTCCTTTGACTATCGGTTCAAGTTTCTGGTCTAATCCGGTACTCGGACACGATAGACGGAACCGATAATTTGACCCGAGTTAAAAATAGCTCAAAACATGCTCATGAAAATACTGAATCTGTCCGAGATTAGCCCAGACAAACAGACAAAAATTTTGGAAATACTTGATTTTGTGTTAATATCATACACATAACAATATGAGCCTTTCTTGTATGTGCAGGGTACTGCATCAAATTTTAAGATCTTAACTGAACTGCAACCCACCGCAGCGCCCCATTTATGATGGATTTCACTGCCTCAAGGTGGAGTGGTAGAAGACTGAAGAGAGTCTCCGACCTCGGGAAAGTGCGTATGGCCTCGAACAACGGGGAGAAGAATCCTATTAACAGAGCCGCAACAACTGGGAGAGCTGTCGCGCAAAACAGAGTCCGCTGGAGGGCAACTGTTTCCGCCCTATGTCCCATGAGGAATTAAAGGAGCTTAAGTCAATAAATCTATGCAACCATACTGAAGCCACGTAAGTTGGAGGTATATAATCAGTACATGGTTTTCGCTTGAAGACCATTGTATATCCCACGCTCTGCGGCAGGCCCACAGTGATCCGCATATCGTATTCATCAGATTATCCTTACTTACTAATTCCCCATGATGTGATGGTTACAGTTGAGTTTGGTATCTAGCGTCACTGTTAAGCGTTTTTGTTGTTGTGAAAAGCTTGCGAGATTCCGTCAGAAGGTCTGCCAGTCCCAGCAAAGTTCGTCTCCTGGTGTGTATGGAACCCGAATCGTTTTGTCGGGATTGCCATTCAGTGGTACGTTGGCACACCAGATCGCGAACAAATCACCTGCATCATGATGGTAACGCTGAACGAAGAAATTTTGGCCATTGAGTAGCTTTAGAAATAGTAGCCTCGGTTGTATGATTTTCGTAAATACTGTGCCGACAATTGAAAGGAGGCTAATATATCGAAATTCTTGCATTCCCGACTGCCCTGACCTTTTTTCAAAATTTGGGATAACGATCGCTTTCTTCCACGTCGACGGAACACGATCCGAATACCATATGTGCGTTATGAGGAGGTTCAGTACTTGAGATTAGACATCACCTCCGGCTTTGATCATCTCGGCGGTTACTTGATCTATTCCCAGCGCTTTTCCATTTTTGTCGTCTTCACCGCGATAATTATCGGTACGACATCAGGAAACTGATTCGTCTGCTGTTCGATAATCGGCGGTTCGGGTGGTGGACTTTGTGACGGATCGTGGAAGCATTCTCTCCACCGCTGCAGGCGCCCATAGGCAGGGTCATAAAAGTTCCGTCCGATTTTTTATGTTGTCGTTGGTTATGTTGTTTTGTCCGCCTAACCGCCGGACTGTCTGGTAGAGCGTTTGGCACTCGTGCATCGACACTGCTTCTTTCATGTCGGCTACTACGTTATTCCGGTACACTTTCCGTCCCGATTTTATTTTCGGTCGAACTTCTTTGTTCAATCGTCGGTATTACTCGAAATCGATGTGTTTCATTGATTCACCATTTAATATTATTATTTAGAGTACACTACACTGGTATGTCAAAAGCCGACTACTTCCACAACAGCAGCTCTACTTCTTCTAACAACTTTCTTATGGCTTAAAAACCAAGAAAATTGGTATTAATCTAATCTCTTCTTCTGATCAACTACGCAAATCCTTCCCTACTAAAACTTCCCCATTCTTGTGCCTTGTCCCCACAAATAGAGAAATTTATTATTTATATTTGTAGTTATCATTAATTATGAAAAACTCCCCATCTTCCCCCCTCCGCTGATCCTTGTTGCTTTACTAATGCCTTGAAAGGGTAGAAGAGACTCTGTTGAAGGGAGCATCAATAACAACAACAACGTCAACGCAGCAGTGACACGTGTGCCAAATGTCGCCTTTAATTTTCTTAATGAATTCGCTTTTGGACAAACGTTAAAATAAAGTTTCTTCTAAAAGATGAGAAATTACAGAAATAATACAAACGGAAACGGACGGGGTCTTACCCGTCGTTTACTTAAAAAGATTAAATTCTTTCGATTTAATTAAAAATCATCTCATTGCCATTAGTGGGGAGTAGAGTTATCCCAGTGTATTTTAATGGTGGTCGTGTGGCCGTAATCAAACAACTTGTTAGCCGATTATTGACAGACTAGCAAAATATTTACGCTGTAAAGTTGATAAGTAAACAGTCTTGAGATATCTCCGGCTGCACCTGCTTCCTCATGCCTTTCTTTCATCCTTGCTCATACTCAACGATAACAACATATTGAAGAGATCGGAAAAGCTGCCAGCGCGGAACATCAAAGGATCGTTTATCTTTATCTAGATATCATCGCCAGCAGCAGCACTGACAAATGCAACAAATGCGCCATTTTAATTTATTACCTAATGAATCATTTCGTGATATCCGAAATAGTTTATCTACATTAGATTCTGCATTGGAATTGATTTGCATGCGAGGTTGCCGTGAACTATTGGAGAGGAGATGTATATCCAAGCCGAGCCGTGACACCTACACACGCTGGATAATATCCGGCCAAAACGGGCATTGTTTGGCTTTGGGTGAACGTTTATTTCTCACTGAGTCGATAAATAAATTCAATTGGTGAAGGCAACGCGCATTAATAAAAGGCAGGCGGAGTGCGTTGGGCGGTCGATGAGCACCTCTGTGCGCTCCTCTGGCCGGGGCCCCGGCTCCATTGCAGCCATCGTTGACAGGCCAGTGCCGCTCACCACTTCTGGCCATGAAACCAGCACTGGAGTTTTCAGAAACAATGGAGGGCATTGGGAGGCTCCGATAAATACTCCGTGAAAACGATATCGGCGCACCGGAGGATAACTGCGCCACAGTAATGGGAGTTCCCTGATAAGACGGCGACGGCGATTATTTAATCGAAAGTTTCTGTTTTCGTTCAATAAATTATTCGTAGGAAGGGAAATTAAGTTATCATCGAAATGTTTGCGCTTCTAAGCGCTTTCGTATGGCATAAATTATCGAGAACTGTTGGATAAAAAATATTGGAGAAAAAAAAAACGAACGTGTGGATTTTGTGGAACCGACGCGCAACTGACACTCTCAAACTGGTCAAGCGGAACACGAAAACGCAATCATGTGAACTGGAAAAGAAATGCATAGAAAGTAAAAACGGAATTTTTATCGAGTTTTTTTTATTTTGGATAAATTTCTTCCATAACTGAACGATCTTTAAATATTCACTTATGTTTATGGATTTCAATCGAAAGTTTTTGGGTTTTCTTTTTTTGAGATAACTTGGAGTTTGGATAGGAGGCTTGTTTGCAAATCGTTAATTGCTCGATTGAGACTTTTACTTTTCTTTGGTGAGATTTTGAAATTTTTTTATATCTACAAGTATAATAAAAATGTGGGTGGAAGGAGGTCAGGTTGTCTAATTATGTATCAAGTTGCAACACAGGCTGTGGCTATCATGTAAGGTATTAACTAACTATTTGTCATCGCTTAGTTTATAGTAACTTCAGTCTCTTTAACCACTCGAAAAAGAGGTAGGGTTGTGCATATTTGTCTGGTTATTACACCGATTTCGACCATTGTGTACACAAATTAATCCATTCTTGTATGATTTAATTCAAATTAGTTTTTATATACATAGGTATCATATATGCTCTTTTAATATGTTGGTATAAGCGGCGTTTGAGAGTTTTTCAACTCATTTTGGCAGACTAAAAGCATGTTGATGTAAGCACTCTGCATAAACACAAATTGGATGTTTGTAAAATCAGACAAGGAGCCTCTTGATGACGCAGGATTTATGGTTTTTGGTAGTAAATATTTTCGATGAATGAAATAAGTACTAAAAGTGGCAAAATTAAATGTATGTAACATCGCACTGTTTTTCTAGGACATTTATAGTAACCTTAACCTAGCCTATCCTGGTAGTATAAAGGTTGACATCTGAGCTTCAACTTTCACATAAAAAGAGGGTCTTTCAATTTTAATGTTTATACGTCAACACTCACATATAGGCAGTTTGGTCTATCTATTTGGTCTATCCTGCCAACATCCTCGTTTAAAACCTTCCAGGGTAAGGCTTTGGATATACGGCGGGGCCTCGATAGTCCGAATACCCAAAATGTATAACCTGTTCGGATGTAGATATTTTGAAAGACATTTTGCAACATAAAACAAAGCTTTTTGTGGGTGAAAATAAGGTTTTAATCATACAAAAATGTTATACAATTCAAGTACCTACATACATAATTGCGTTTAGTTACCCTTTGTCCCTTAATTTATGAAAACCCATTTTTTCTGGTATCGAAATATCGACTTAATCCGCCCATTCCAAGCAAGTATTTAAGGCAAGCCGCGCACTGAGATGGTGAGAAATTGTCGTGGCGGTGGTCTGGTGAGTAAGTGGCAAATTAAATATTTCAATCATACGAAATCAAGGGAGGAAGCGTGCATCGAGATGGTACAATGTTTTGCTAGTGGACTGGTACCACTTGGTTGCCACTAGTCTCCCACAAGTTTAATTTTGCAGTGGCAAATGCCACTTCACCGCCATCTTGGAAAAACATTATATATGCCGTACTTTGCTGTCAAAGGGTGAACCGAATGCAATTTTTCTTTATTCATTTTTTTTATTGTACAGCTTAATGATTTGCGCAAATGGAAGAGCATTCTCATCGTCCCACAGCCACATTTTAATTGAAAAAATCATATGGTAAATCGATGCCGCGAAGTAGTGCCAGCCACTTCGATGCCATTCCGCGGTCATCCCACTAACACACCACTTGCAACTTAATCACCATGCCACCGCCACCTCACTTCACAGCTTGAGTATATGAAATCATTTTAAATGGGTACGATACCGCTTCCAATTCTTCTTCGTTTTCATTGGCATGCTTATTTATTAATATTGTTTTACTATAGCTTCATCAGTTGACTGGCCAAACCACGGCCCGAGAGAGTCAAAAAGATTTAACAAAATATTTTAATAATAATAATAATAATTTATTTTTGGACAGTACACAAGATTCACATCTTTTAGAGTACATACACGAATTACAACAACAGAAGGGTTTACAAAGGAAAAAACTTAAAATTAGATTTAAAAATTACAATTAAATTAAATTACAATTACATTAAGACTAAAATTAAAATAAAATTAAAGCAAAAATAAAAGAAGAAGAAAATTAAGAATGAAATATAGAATAAAGTAAAAAGAATGAAGTAGGAAAGTGAAGAAAGGGAGATAAAGAAAGCTAGTGAGACGAAGAAGATAGAAAAATAGATGCATGTTTTTTGAATACTGTGGCCGTGCTCATCCTCTGAATGTGACTAGGAAGATTATTCCAGATTCTAAGAGTATATACAAAGAAGGAACGACTACCAATTAGGGAAGTGTGGGCAGGAATTAGGAATTTGATGGATCTCAAGGATTGCAGAGGAACAAGGAAGTCAGCAAGGTAGCAGGGACTTTTGGAATAAAAGACCTTATGCAAGAGAAGTAGAGCCATGAGATCAAGGAATTTAAAGAGGTCACAACCCAGTAGGGAATTTTGGACACCCGACACATGATCAGACCTTCTCATATGAAAAATGAACCTAATGCAATCATTAAATGCCACTTTAAGACGCTGACGGCAGGATGAGTCGAAGGAAATATACACCAGCGAGCCATACAGAAAATGGGGAACAACAAGTGATTTGATGAGCTTAGCTCGAATAGGCGAAGATAACAGACTTCCATGTAGCCGCAATTTACGAAGGGTGCCATAGATTTTAGAGAGCATCAGCGAGACATGATTACAGCAGGAAAGTTTGGAATTGACAACAATACCCAGGTTTTTGGCACATTCAACAATTGGTAGAGGAACATTATCAAGTAAAATAGGCGGGAAACCATCCAGGGACAGCGAGCAACGACTAAGGAAAAGTACTTGTGATTTAATTGGATTTAGTTTAAGGAAATTACTAGAACTCCACTCATTAATTTGAGATAAGGTTCTATTGAGTTTAGAGACACAGTACTCCATCTGATGAGGCGGACACGAGATATATAGCTGAAGGTCATCAGCATAGAGATGAAAAGAGCAGTGACGGATAACGGATGGAAGATCATTAATATAAAGGGAGAAAAACAAAGGACCAAGAACCGAACCCTGAGGCACACCTGCAGGTACTCTAAGGAAAGAGGATATCACATTATTGTGCCGAACACACTGAAACCTATCAGAGAGAAGAGAAGAAAAAAGACGAACAGAAGAAGAAGAGAAGTGATACCGTTGACTAAGTTTATGAAGGAGATGCGAGTGAACCACAGAGTCAAACGCCTTGGAAAAATCAAGAAGAACTAGTACTGCAATATCACCTCGATCAAGAGCGGAACGAAGATCAGTCGTTACCTTCAGTAAAGCAGTTTCGCAACTGTGGGATTTACGGAAGCCAGATTGGAGATTAGAAACGAAATTATTAGAATCAAGATATCGAATGACTTGAGTGAATACAATTTTCTCAAAGACTTTAGCTAGAAAGGGAAGAATACTAATAGGTCGAAAATCAGACAGATCAGCAGGAGAGGGCTTTTTAGGTACAGGAGTCACTAAGGCTTTTTTCCATAGTAAAGGGACTTGGGAGGTTGTCAGGCAATAATTAAGAATATGCGTGATAATTTCAACAATTAAAGGGGAGAGAATCTTAAGAAAGCGAGGAGAAATTCCATCATAGCCAATGCTGTTGGAGGAAATGGAAAGCAGTATTCCAAGTACTTCACGTGAGTCAACACAACGAAAATTAAAACCATCAAAACATAGAGCATTGGAGAAAGGGGAACAAGAAGAAGAAGACGATGAGGAATTGGGAGGGGATTGAATGAAGGATGCATTGAGTAAGTTTACATCTACATCATAAGAGTTAAGCTCAGAGGAATGAATGCCTAGAGAACGGAGATTAGACCAAAGTTGCTTAGTGGACAGGGCAGGATCGAGTTTCCGGGAGTAAAATTCACGCTTGGCCGATTTGACTTTGTTATTGATTAAATTGCGAAGATTTTTGTATTCACGAAGGTAGCTCAGGATCCTCGTTCTGCGATAACGTCTATACAAGAACTCACGCTCAACAATCAAGTTGCGAATTTCGTAAGAAAACCAAGGACAAGATGGAGTTTTACAACGTCTTCTTGTAACTAAAGGGACACATTGATTAAATAGAGACTGAGTGAAAGAATTAAACAGATCGACTTTGGTGTCTACGCAGGTTGTATTATAGATATCAGCCCAAGGTATAGACGAAGAAGCTTCAGAAAGGCGAGTAAAATTGATGTTATTGAAGTCATGATACGAAGAAAAGACAGGCAAGGAGGAGGAAGGGTAAAAAGTAAAACGAAGCGAGAGGAAGAGAATATCGTGATCAAAGAAGCTGGGGGGAGAAATTTGGTTATGTTTTAATACTGAGTTGGTGGAGGTAGCAGTGAGTACATCAAGGAGCGATGGATTATGGCAGTTTAAAAATGTTCAGAATTACCAATATAAATTCCGAATATAACGAAGAGGTGCCGGAAGGATGTGATTCAATATAAAAATAAACCTTTCACTAATAAATTATTCTTTATTTGGTTAACACTAATAGCTTAATTTCTAATTTTAATTCAAGATTATTAATTTATGTTGTAAGGAATTACTTCACGTCTCCTTTGGATTCCGCGCTTTCTCTGGCTGCTTGCTGCGTCGCTCAGTTTGTATGTCGAACTGCTGCGGCGAGTGGTGTATGCACACGGCGTCTCGTGGATTGATTGCTGCCAATCTATGTTGGACTACAACCGCTGTGGTGGAGATGCTGACTCAAAGCCCGTCAGCGGATCTCGTCTTGGCTGAGAACGAAAAACCTTCAACTCGGTTTTTCCTCTGATGCACTGACTCACTCTCGTCAGTGTGGATTCTGGATGTGATAAAAGGATTTCAAGCTCAATCCCTTTAATGATGATTGAAATTCTGGATGCAATAAAGGGATTTCAAGCTCAATCCCTTTAATGTTGATTGAAATCACTCTTAGCATAAATCTCAAAGCTCGATTTTGCTGATTATCTCCAAGCTCAAAGCGCACTTGAAGATCTGAAGTGATCTGGCCTGATGTTGGCCGTCTGTCGGTATTTATTTGCAATTTTGACAATGAAAATTGGTGGGGAACCTTGGTTTGGCGAATATTTTTGGTTTATGTAATCGCTTGAACAGCTGGTCGTCTCTCTCTAACACATAGGTTTGTTGGCAACTGGTATTTGTTGTCCTTTCCTTTGATAACCGATTCCTATTTATCCCAGTGATGGCAACTTGTCTGATGTCGGAAGGCGTTTTTGGGAGGAGGAGTCCATTTCTTAGTGTTGAGAGATACGTGTTCTTTGTGGAACGTGTTTCTCATTGTATTGATGCCTCTGTTGGTTTTCCTATTCGTGAATTTGCCGACGGGATTTTGCCATTTTTAGACTTTGTGTATTTTCGATTTTTTTACGGGAATTTTTTTGGCTCGTGGCTGTCCTTGTGACGGACGGAACAAAAAATGTGGGCAGTTGATTTAGAATGCGTAGATCCAATGACCCCAAGAAGTACTTGAGTGTATTCGCACGTTCATTAGCCTTCAGTAAATCAACATTAAAGTCACCAGCAGCAATTATATTATCGTAATGACGGGAAAGCCTAGAGACAAGATCAAAAAAGTTACCAGCAACATCAGGAGTAAACACATTAGGTGGACAGTAGACATTTATAATAACACATTTGTCATGGGATGATTTTATTTCTACTGCGATAAATTCAAATTGTGAGCCAGTGGACTGGCCCACTACTTTTGAGGAGAGAGAGGAGGTGACATAAATAGCAACACCACCTCCAGTACGACCCAAGCGATCATTTCGATGCAAAGAAAAAGTAGGCAAGGAGACGTAAGAAGTTGGGATTTCTGGTTTAAGCCACGTCTCATTGACTACAATAACATGCAATTTAGTGTTATCAAAAATGTATCTCAGTTCATCTATTTTATTCCTCAAACTTCTTGCATTGAAGGTACATATATTCAGCCCTGAGGAGGAGGAGCAAAGAATATTTACTAGCGTTCCCTCATTGTACACTCTATCAGGGGAGTTCATCATTAAAAAATGAGCAGCAGAGCCACAGAAGCCATAACACACATGAAAAAAGAAAATAAAGAAAAGGTGAAAAATTAGGAAGAAAGAAGAAAAATAGAAGAAGAAGACTAGGCGAAACACTTAAAGCTAGCATAAAAAAGGAAACATAAAATAAAATGTAAATAAAATTAAAGCAAAACATAACAAAAACAATAAAACAAAGCAAAATAATAAAAATAAAAGAAAAAGAAATTGCAAATATTAAATAAAAGAGAGAGGAAAAAAAAATAGAAAATATTAAAAATGAAAATAATAATATTAATCAGTAGAATCAAATGCTGACACTCCGCGACTCCAATGTTTCGATGGACTCCAGTTCGGATAGATCACGCACAACAAACGGGCAGTCATCTCTAGTGCGTTTAATATTTACTAGGCCATCCCGGGTATTTTGAACTAGAAGACTCCAACAAACAGCCAGTTGCCCTCCTTGTTGTGGCCTCTTTTGTTAGGGTTCTCCTCCATGTTATTCTAGGTCTCCAACTCGACGGGTTCCTTACGAATTCCAATCAAGGGCCTGTTTGGCTAGATTCTCGTTTGCACCTAGCAAGGTGTGGCCAATCCAATTCCATTTCCTTCACCTGATTTGGCCGGCATGGTGCCATAGTTCTTCGTTTGAAATTCACACCCTGTGATGAATTGGGTGGCTTTCCATGTTTCGCAGCTGCACAAAATAACTGCCTTAACGTTGGAATTGAACAGCTGCAATTTGGTGTTAGTTGAGAATTCCGTTGATCTCCAAATGCGGAACAGGCTTGCATATCTACAGTAAAAAGCCAGAAGTGCTTAAGTGCAAATTTGACGATTTTGAGTTTTTTGCATTTTTGTATTCAATTGTTTGTTCTTAATCATTGCTATAATTTTTATCTTAATCTGAGCTGTGGTTGCTGAGTTATTGGGCTGGCAAAAGTGATTTTGTGCACAATTCTATATCTAAAAAAATCTTTGAGGGCGATTTTCTCGAAACGCATATTTTGCACTTAAGCACTTCTGGCTGTGTACTGTAGATATGCTCTTTGTGTTTTATTTACTCAGGGACTGACGTCCATTTCCGGTAATAATACTACCAAAATAGCAGAATTTATCTACCAGTTCCACGTCACGGTTATCCAGCACTGTCCGTTCAAGGGTGTTTGCATTTATCCACATTTCTTTGGTTTTATTCGGATTCAGCCTTAAGTCTGCTGGACTACTTTCTGTTGCCAAATTGTTTAACATGTTTTTGAAGTCCTGGTATTTGTGGGCCAGCAAACAGATATCATCCCATTACATGCCGCTTGTTCTACTATCCAGAACCCTGACAAGGATTTCGGAATTTTTAGCTTAGGCAGATCAAAAAATGCTCGTTCTAATGAAAATATTGATCCTGTGTACGAATGTGTAGTTCATGTTTTATCATTATCAGGTAGACTAAACGCTCTCAACAACTTTGGTTCGATAGAAATTTTCGTTGAATGATTCAGTTTATCATCGAAAGAAACAGATCATTTGCAATGCTTAACTTACTGATTGTGTGTAATTTATAAATGTTTCTCATTGAAAATCATCTTTCTCGTTGAGGTGCAATCTAGATTGAATGGAAACCACACGAACAATTCCACAACAAGCACTCCAACCAAAAAAGTTGAAATAATAACCGATATTTTATGACCAGATATTGAAGAAATTGATAATTTGTTTTTGCGAAAATACGGACCTAGAGCCATAAAGAACATGAAAATATTCCACATCAATGGATGCTTAATTTCAAGAGATGGTAGCATCAATTGGCCTCCAATACCATGCTGCAAAATTGTCTCGCATTTTAGTTAAATACTTCCAGTTCACCGTTCAATGTGTCCATATGACGCCTCTCATATCTTTAGAATGTTCCACAGGTCCACAAAATCCTGCTTGAAAAAAACAATCTCGCACATGATCGAATTGCAAAACGAGGTCATCAACACTGTCTTGAAGAACACAACTGGCTTTCTTAACAAATTGAGCTCGGTGTGAGTCCAGATGCTGATCAGTATCAGTGGATAAAGGTGCGGAGATCAGATTTGAGAAAATAGTATCACACGAGAAAATGAGCCATCGAAGCCAACCACAGGATTACCCGTAGTTATTTTCCTTCTGCTCTCTTTCTATACATTATGCTTCCTGACAGACATTGCACTTGTTAGTCTTTTTGACAGTATGAAGAGACTTTCCCACGGGGCTTCAGTCTTTTCCCAAAAAATAGTTTGTTATGAATTGATTAGAGACTGGTTGGATTTATGAATTCAATAAACAAAACTTTTCTAACTCCTTTGACAAACGAAATATAGTAAGGTTACTTGAAGTTTTATTTGTGTTAAGTTCATGTAGTTTTAATCATTTGAGTCGTCTTATTTCGTTGGTAGTAGCCAATAGTTCTGTAGCCTCAAGGTAGGTGTGGGCTAGAAATCTCTTCTCATGTTTAATGGTTGGATTCTTGGATGACCTCCTTTATCCATTTTATTTCGAAATCATTGCGTAGTTTTGATTAGTCACCTACCGGTAAGCGTCGGTGATCCTACGACGGGTTTTTTTAATAACGTCTCGATTAGACTTATGAGTACAACCCCAGAGCTGCACACTATACATCCAAATCGGCTTGAACATTAGCTGGTAGACCAATCTTTTACAATAAAGGTTCATTTTGAAGTAATGCCCAACTAGCCAGTACAGTAGAAATTGTTTTAGACGAATCTGTTCAGTCTTTTGTCTCACGTGATGTTTCCAGCGCAGTCTTGAGTGAAAATTCAGGCCAAGATATTTTTAAGATTCTGCCAGGGGTACTCGCAGCCCATTCAGGTATGTGTGTAAGCGGTTTTTTTTGTGACGCAGCGTAAATGTCAGATGGACTGATTTAAGCTCACTGGCCCAATCTACACTAGTATTCCGTCATCAGCAGCAGAATCTGTTTTTTACGAGAGAGAGAAATGCGTATTAGCGAAATATTGGATTTTTTTATACGAAACAAATCGCCACATGTCGGTTTGCTACATTTATCTCCAAGCAATAGTGACGAAAAGCTGCATATGAATCTTTGGTATACGGCCTTACGGTTTAGCGTGGGTAGCAAAATTATCGAGACGCTCACAGTTCCGTGTAAAGGCAAGAAAGTTACTCGCGTTGAAAGAATACCAGTGTAGTCCTAGGTTAACTTGTAAAACCGGTTCTCCGATTGCTGAAGGAGTACTAGTGTAGATTGGAGCATTAAGATTGATTTTTCAAAGTATTGTCCATGTGCTTCAAAGCTCGTTGGATTTTTTCTACCGGTTTTGGTTGAGATCCATTCAATTTCCTCCCCCGCCATGCTTGTTGTTGGCGTTCCCCAAGGATCCATCCTAGGCCCCTTACTGTTTTGTATATACAGGATGTATATTTCTCGGTATTGTATTTATCTCGACAAGTTTACACCATTTATAAACACATCTAAACAGATATGACCACATGTACACTACCGTGCAAAAGTATAAGGACATCATCGAAAAAATCGATTTTTTAAGTTTGTCATTGTTTTTTATTGTGTTCAACAGCATTTTATGATTACATCTTGTATATAAACCAAAAAATAGACTATTTTGTTATAATTTATGTTAATTAAATGCAAATTTTGTATAGAAATATTTAAAAATACTGTAAATGTCACATCATGCTTTGATGATTGCGGCGCAAATTTTTGGAAGCCTGTCGACCAATTTTTGAAGTGTTCAGTTGCGAGATTGTCCCAAGCCAGAGACTGTCGAGAAGCTGGTTTTCGCTGGTCACGTGCAGGCCGGTCGAGCTTATCTCATAATAATTCGATCGGGCTCATGTCAGGGGATTGCGGCGGCCAATCCGTGATTTTGAGCACACCTTCCTCTTCCTTGGACCGTAGATAGTTCATGCACAGACGGGAGGTGTGTGTTGGGATCATTATCT
This sequence comes from Thereva unica, assembly GCA_949987705.1. Lineage (NCBI taxonomy): Eukaryota > Metazoa > Arthropoda > Insecta > Diptera > Therevidae > Thereva > Thereva unica. The sequence goes on from OX465282.1 coordinate 136,330,014, forward strand.
TGTTGAAAGATAAATCCGTTGCCGATCAAGCCAACACCAGATGGAATGGCACTTCGTTGAAGAATATTGTGATAGTGTTCCTTCAGATTTTGAGCAGTTTTCCAACACCATCCTAGCTGAAACACCCCCAGACCATAGCGGAGCCTCCGCCATGTTTAACTGTTGGCGCAATACATTGGGAAATATACCGCTCATCTTTATTTCGACGAACATACTGGCGCTGCCTGGATTCAAAAATCTCGAACTTTGATTCATCGGTCCATAACACAGATTTCCACTGATCTACTGACCGATCTTTGTATTTTCTAGCGAAAAATTATCTTTTCCGCTTATTTTGTGATCTTGAAGTGGGTTTTTCACAGCAACGCGACTAAAGTATCCCTTCTCTCGTAAACGAAGTTTAACAGTATCCACCGAAATTGGGTTCGTCAGGGTGTCGTTGGTTTCAGCACGAATGTCTGGTGTTGTTTTAAACCGATTTTGCTTGCTCATCAATAAAATGTGTTGATCGTCAGCTGGATTTGTTTTTCTAGATCAGCCAGAGCGTTTTCGATTAATATTTGAGTTTGTTTCGGCCAACGGCTTCAACGCAGTTTCAACTCCACACTTCGAAACACCAACAATATTTGCAATTTCATGAATTGTTTTTGCCTACTTTTTTCAAAAAAGGAATTTGAATTTGTTTTTCAAGTGAAATTTCCTTTTTACGAGCCATTTCCAGCGATTACAATCGGTTTTGCGCATTTAAACAACGACGAGAACACAGCAAAGGGCGCAAAGGATCGTTAGGCAGTCAAATGATCCAGAATGACTGTTTAAGACATTAACACTCAAATTTAAACCGTTTGAAATAAACTAATAGTTATTATATTTGAAATTACATCGCAAAAATGATGCTACTTAAAAATAAGAATTTTTGGTTCCTTCATAACTCCATCATTTTGACTAATAATAATTCGCTAATTCAATGCAAATTTATGGGAATCATAACAAAATAGTCTATTTTCTCGTTTTTATACAAGATTTAAACATAAAATGCCGTTGAACACAATAAAAAACAATCACAAACTCAAAAAAATCGATTATTTCGATGATGTCCTTATACTTTTGCACGGTAGTGTATATACAGTGAATCAAAAAAGTTTAGGCACAGCGCTATTTTCAAAGTTTATCTGTTAATAACTTTTTTTCCACTACACTTGCAAAAATAATTAGGATACCATTTTCAAAACCGGACATTTTACTAAATATTTAACAAAACATAATTCAGATTTTATTTGATTTAACGGTACAATGATATAAAAATAAAAAAAAAAACACTTTATTTTAACTCAAAAAAGTCTAGGCACACTGTGGCTTTGTCCTGTTTTTACTCAAATAAAACTGAATTTTCTTTATTCTCTTCTTCGTTTTCAAGTTTTTGAAGTTAGTGTTGGTCTTGAGTGATTGTAACTTGATTGTAACGTGATTGTAACGTGATTGCAACGTGATTGATGAACAAAATGTCCAGTCGTACAGAAATTCCGATCGAAGTGCGTAAAATTATAATAAATCTACACGTACAGAAAAAATCGTATCGCGAAATAGGCGTTATAGTGCAGAGGCCATACTCAAGTGTAAGAAACATTATTAAACATTATATTAATACTGGCAAATTAGAGTGCGAGAGCAGATCTGGACGGCCAAAAAAATTTACACCACGACAAGAGCGGATTGTAACAGCTGCAGTTGTGGAAAATCCAAAGCTTTCGGCTGTAAAATTATGCAGTGAATTGCAGCAAAGATTTAGGCAAAAGTTCGATCCCCAAACAATACGAAATACGCTAAATAGAGCTGGATACCATGGGCGAGTTCCTCGGCGTAAACCGTGCCTTTCGGATATAAATAAAAAAAGAAGGATGGAGTTCGCTAAAACTTACTTTAATCAGCCGGAATCATTTTGGAAGAGAGTTGTGTTCAGTGATGAATCCAAATTTAACCAATTTGGTTCAGACGGCGCACAAAAAGTTTGGCGGAAACCAAATAACGAGCTCCAAGAAAATAATATACTAAAAACAATTAAGCACGGAGGTGGTCATGTCAGGGTGTGGGGGTGTATGGCGGCATCTGGAGTGGGAAATCTTGTCTTTATTGACGACCGAATGGACAAGAAGGTTTACTTAAATATTTTAAAAGAGAACCTTTTCCCAAGTGTTCAAAAGCTGGGGTTGGATCAAAAAACATTTTGTTTTCAACAAGATAACGATCCAAAACATGCATCATATCTTGTGCAGGAATGGCTAATCTACCATTGTAAACAACTAAAAACACCCCCACAATCGCCAGATATGAACCCAATCGAGCATCTTTGGGGTCTGCTCGAAAAAAAAATAAGGGCTCATCACATCACATCAAAGAGCTCTCTTAAAGAAGTTATACGAACAGAACGGGCAAATATAACACCCGAAGAGACATTGAATTTAGTTCAAAGCATGCCTAGACGCTTAGAGGCAGTTATCAAGGCCAAAGGCGGTTCAACCAAATATTAGAAATATATAAAACAAGATGAATTACCTTTATTTTAGCACCAACTACAAAGTGTGCCTAGACTTTTTTGAGTTAAAATAATGCATTTTTTATAATTTTTATATCATTGTATAGTTAAAAAAAAGAAAATCTGAATTATGTTTTGTTAAATATTTAGTAAAATGTCCGTTTTTGAAAATGGTATCCTAATTATTTTTGCAAGTGGAGTGGAAAAAAAGTTATTAACAGATAAACTTTGAAAATAGCGCTGTGCCTAAACTTTTTTGATTCACTGTACATATGTCTAAGCGTATCCTAATAGACAGCACACATGTATAAACGTATGTATAGATATATGAAATTGGATGGCTATTACTTTTGGTTTGCAGCCTCAATTCCCAAGTTGCGATAAAAAACAATGTTCTCCGCCTATGGGAGCACTCAAAAATCGCTCTGAATTCCTAAAAAAATTTAAAATAATTTTATCATGGAGCCCTAATTCACTCCCACACCGCCGATAACAAAATATACTTCTCCTGCCATGACTCAAAAATCACCCTAAAAACCTGAAATTAATTTTGGATAGATTTTACTTTGGAGCCCCAATTTTAAACATTTACTGGAAATTTAATTCAATATAAATGCACCAAATTCCGAAATTTCAAGTTGTTGATACACATCAAGAACATATAACTTGAAGAGGATGGTAAGATAAGCTCTCAAAAGTTCACATAAATCGATGCTGCTCGAAAGAATTCTGAGGTACCTAATACTCTATTTTTTACCGCTATCGACTTGACTATTAAACGGATTTGAAGTACACCACTCTTTGTTTATCATTGTAAACTGCTCTTTTGCAAAAGGGTGGGTCCAAATATACTGGAAATCTAGGATACCCACAATAGTCTAAGATCCGGTATAAGAAATATATACCCTCATCTGTTATTTGATGATGACAACTATTATATGATAGATAATATATACATTGAAAAAGCGCACATGGGTTGCCTAGCTAAATCGCGTACCGAAGGTGTTAAATAAAAGATATTGTAATTAACTTTTTTGGGCCAACTACCCTCATTTGTTAATCATAAAATTCGACCATTAACTGACAGAATATGACACAAAGAAGAGGAAAAATAGGGGTTGCCTGATTTCTGCCGGGCCCAATTGTGGGGTTGCCAGGTATAAACAGGTAAACAAGCGTAGATAATATACCCTCATCTGTTATTTAATCAATTTTTTTATGAAATGAAAGGTTATTTCATTCCCTATCCAATAGTATTGGGTTGCCTCAGCAAAAGAGTGGCACAACGAAGGTTGCCTAGATTTTAGAGTTCTTCTGAAAGAACTCTTTTTCCGATTGTGTGAGCGCAGCTGCATTGATCAAATGCTAGATTCAAATTAGATTAAATATTAATAATGATTTTTTTTATTCACACATTAATTTAACAGCAACAACAACATGGAATGCAAACTATATAAAATCTTATTCCGACTCTGACTCGTCAGAAGTACCTATCTAAAAATGTATTTCCATTTCTTCATCGCTCTCATTTTTTTGATTTTTTTTTTGAGAATTTGCTCAACTTGTAAGGGCGTTGGATCACCTACGAACCACGTTGACTTTAAATAGTTATCAAAAACCCAACCGCATTCCTCAGGACGCATTTTGACGAAGTTCCGCTTTTGTGAAATTAATCAACTAAAGCTCGAGTTGCATTATCATTGTTTCCGTAAGAAATATGGAATCAAGCGATGCCGTTCGTTGTTCATGTACAAGTTTTGCTAAAGCCAGTGCGCCTGCAAAACCAAGAAGAGCGAAAAAATGCGAAAACTCTATGGATCACAGAGGACAAAAGTTCAAGATCCCGCTGATGTCTGGTCCTTCGTCTTTGCACTTCTATATTTTTATAAGATTTCTTGCCTGTAAGAAGGGAATACCTTGTCATTCCTTGTCCTTTTTGCTGACCTCACCTGTAAGCACAATAAGAGATTAGCTATATGCAGTTCAATTACAAAAAACAGCGTTCTGTCGTGATAGTATTGCATGAAAGTGAGTAGAGTAATCAACCGTATGTTCCCGTTGACAGTTCTTTCATTCTTCTCTGCACTACATTTTCGAATATATATTGCTCTTTGTTTGACATGGCTTAAAATCGTTACTGAATCGCATAATTCATTCCCTTGCTAGTAAAATAATACACGAGCTCTAGTTATAAATACGGAAATGTTTAACTCAACACGATTCTTGTGGGACTACATTAAAATTGCTCTAGAATCATCCTTTGTGTCACTAGTCCGTCATGTATCGCATGTTTCAAAAAAACATATGGAACGAACAAAAACAAAGAATAAAAAAATCGTCTTACAGAAGAACTCTAAAATCTAGGCAACCTTCGTTGTGCCACTCTTTTGCTGAGGCAACCCAAAACTGTTGGATACCCAGTAAACCACGAATGCATACAAAATGAATTCACAATACATTTCAGAAATGAATGAAATGCATTACAGAAAGCATTTTGTAAGTAATACGGAATGCATTAAAAAACATTAGGCATGTCCTAGGATGAAATGCATTGCTTGTAATGCATTAACAATATATTTCATATAGAAATATGTAATGCATACATTATAAATTACAAATACATTTTATAAATGTTGCAAATGCATTACAAAAGACATTTCATAAAGCTAACAAAATGTATTGTATAGCATTAAGGATGCTCTAGGATGAAATGCATTGATTTTAAACGATTTGATTTATCTGCCTCGAAAGATTATCTTTACACAATTTGATATATGTATGTATTAAATCTTAGGTAAAGAAAGTATAAAACATAATTATACTTTACTCACCCCGTTATAGTTGAAATACAATACTGGATTAAATGCGCACGGCACTTGGTGCAAACACTTACAAATGAGCAAAAATTTTCTACTAGCGGCGGAAAGTGCCTCGAAAAGATAACGGTGCTACTGCCTGATTTGATATATTCATACGAGTATGAATCCCCAGAATCCAAACATAATTTAATACATTGCTTGTAATGTATTTGTAAGGCACTTGTAAGCAGTCGCTGATTGATAGCTTTCAAATAGCTTACTTGTAATGTACGGCGAATGCATTTCTTTGTTCTATGCATTACATGTGGTTTGCTGGGTAAGGAATGAAATAACCTTTCATTTCATAAAAAAATTGATTAAATAACAGATGAGGGTATATTATCTACGCTTGTTTACCTGTTTATACCTGGCAACCCCACAATTGGGCCCGGCAGAAATCAGGCAACCCCTATTTTTCCTCTTCTTTGTGTCATATTCTGTCAGTTAATGGTCGAATTTTATGATTAACAAATGAGGGTAGTTGGCCCAAAAAAGTTAATTACAATATCTTTTATTTAACACCTTCGGTACGCGATTTAGCTAGGAAACCCATGTGCGCTTTATCAATGTATATATTATCTATCATATAATAGTTGTCATCATCAAATAACAGATGAGGGTATATATTTCTTATACCGGATCTTGCACTACAAGGTTATGTATTTTGAAATTGACATAATCCTGGTCGATGAAGGTCGTCAATATAAAAAAGAAGAAAGAATACAGAAAGTTTGAATATTTTAGAGAATACACTGTCAGAAGCGCAAAATAAAATCAATTACTTGCTTATTGCTTCAGTCAAGTACAATCTGCATTATTTACGAAAATCCCGTAGCGGCTTTAGTGTCTTTCATTCTTGTCTCTCTCACTCTCCTTTTCTTTATCTTTCTGCTTTGTGGCCGGATATTTGATTTTGTGGTATGATCAAAAGATGACATGGTAGTTGGTAGCATAGAAATGTTTCCCTATGAGTTTCTAGTCTTCCAGGAAAAATTCGAAATTGATATTTAGGCATTTGTAGGGATTGATGTGACCCAAAATGAAAATCACAACAACAATTCAATACTACCTCACACAAATCTTTTTGGGAAGATTAATAATCGACGAATTGATATTGAATTGATCATAAAAATAATCCGACTTTAATAATTTATTTTTTAAGCAGGTTAAGGTCTTAATTAAAGAATTTCCCAGCACTTCTGGTTAATATTTTTCTCTCCTATTTAATATACCAAGAATGAAGAGAAATTTAAATCCACACTGAAAACGACTCCAAAACAACGTGTACAAGGTTTCAATTAAGAAGCTCAACACAGTCTCCGCCCACACTAAATCACTTTTTAATACGCTAAAGATGCTAAAGAAAGGAAATTTGAAAAGCTTTCTCCATCTCGGACCTAGACTACTTCTGGCTCTTCTTTCTCTGCCGTCTTCCTTTCATCTTTATGAGCTCTCATTGAATTCTATAAGTTTCGGGACGAAAGGGAGAATTTCTAGGAAATCTCCAGGGATCTTAAAGGAAAAAAGGAGCTCCACCCTTTACCCTTTGTTAGGTTGGAGCAAAACGATTTTATCCCCATCCTTTAAATTTAAATGTACTTTTTTTAGTCCTTTATATGTACACGAACAGTCTCGAAAAGGAGCGAGGATTATGCATTGGATTCTCGCTTTGTGCTGCACTCAAACGCAATCCGTCATCATTAAAGTGATAAATACATTTGCGACTTTTGTATTTATTGTTTTGCTCAACGCAACTGACTTTAATTCTGCAATTCGGATAAACTCAGATAAAATTATTCAAACTTTCCCGGGTTAACTTCTGTTGTTTGGTTTTGTTTTATTTCGAAGCAGTTGTGGTCCTTATAGAATTGGTAGACATGGCTGGAAACTTAGACCCGAAGTGATTTGTTTTATTTAGAGACAATAGGAAGAGTGTGTTTTGTTTACAAGTTTTCGGTCGTGTAAAGGGTCTGGATTTTTAAAATACGCCTAAAAGGACGGAATACAGGCCTTAAAATATTTCCTAACTGGAACTTCTGGCTGAGGATAAGAACAAGTGTGAGGAAATTTTATTCAAAACTAAGTTTCTGATCGGTTTGTGGCATTTGATTTACATTGGACATGAAGAAATTACTCTGGGTTAAACTTTTAGGGGATGTAATAATTGGTAAACTGATATGATATTTATTTAATTAATTTTTACAGCTTAATAGTTGAGGGCTGGCTTTTGGTTTTTTTTTGCGCCCGGTGCAGTAATGCCATATTGCGCCCCCATCAGCTGTTCATGTTTTGACCGAAGCGAAGGGCAATAGAAAACGACTCAAACACACTGTGGCGTTCCTTGAATATATGAAAATGAAGGACCGGGAACAGTTTTTCCTTTTTTTCTGAAATTGCACCCGTCCAATTGCACCCGGTGCAAATGCGCCGATTGCACCTACGAAAGCGCCGCCCGTGCCTCTGTGCTTGCGCTTTAACTTCACAAAACTCTCCCACTAGACTAGAAGCTTTACATTTCTAACTGGTGAGGATCATGACATCAAAACTGAAATTGAGCTTTGATATTATGCAGTCAGATGGTCCCTTTATCATGTCCAGAGATAAAGAGCGCAGTGTACTATGTTCATACATTTTCTCCTCCCAACACACGCTACTTTGTGTAGCCATTAGGGCTCACCAGGTGCCTGATGTATAGATCAGGATGGAGGTGGTGCGGAGGTCTGCCCGAGTTTTCTTACCACTACATCTCGAAGACTATTGGCTCTAGGCAGGGCACGAAAATGCTCACTAATGAGGAACTCGTGGGTGAGCACTTATAAATCCCTCATTAAGGTGCGTTTCCACTGCGGTCTGCGAATATTTGTTCGCGGACAAAATGACGTAAAAAGATAATGTTTCGTATATGCGCAGCTGCGATGTGCCCTTCTTGGTGACGTCATTTTGTCTGCGAACAAATGTTCGCAGACCGCAGTGGAAACGCACCTTTATAAAATCACTTTCACTCATGACATGACTGAAGAAAAGGTTTTAACTTCGGCTTGCTCGTACTCATAAGTGAAGCTTTATACATAGACTGCTCATGCACATGAGTGAGAATAAGGTTTTTGCTTTTTGCACAGGAGCGTGCATCACTCATGAGTGAGGGTATAATGAGTGTACTATCGCTAGATACCCAAAGAGAAAATAACTTGGATAAGGATTGTTTAATAATAAAAGTTTTAAATATATGTATTAAAAAATAATCTTCGTTTCAACGTTTTCAGATAGTTTAATATCTAATTAGTTTATTTTTTTATTAGTAAATGGTCAATCTAAGATTCTAAGGAAGAAGGAGAAGACTAAAAGTTAGTAATATAGCGTCTTTTCAATAGTTTCAACCACATCGAGCAGAGCTGTCTCGGTGTATCTAGCACTGAGATAGACATGTTAAGCTGGTGGCATAAAGTCACATTTTATTATAACGGGACATTTCCGCACTGGCACACTTGAAGAAATTCTCGCATAACCCCACTTCTTCCCAAGCCTCAAATAAAGCCGCAGGAAACTAAACCAAAGCCACAAAGACTCATGGGCGAGTTTGGAAATTCCTGATACAATTTCTCACTCACGAGTGAGCGTATTAACGAACAACTCTCGCTCGTGAGTGAGGAATGACTTGAATGAGTCGCACATGAGTAAGGATTTTAATACACAGATTTGCTGAACAAAGTACTCACACACGAGTGAGCGGACTTTATAGCAAATAACTCTCGCTCGTGAGTGAAGAGTGAGTTGAATGAGTCGTACAAGAGTGAGGATCTTCGTACCCTGGTTCTAGGTAAATTTGATTTGGACTTTTTTTGCAGATTTGTCTCACGAACAAATTTTATAATAAAAAATACTAACGTAAACCTTAAACCCTTTGAGCTTTCTTAACTTTTGTAACTGTCCATTTCGCTCTATGGACGTTTGAGATATTACTTGTGATTCCAAAAATATAGAAGGTTTAACAATTTTTTTTGTATATAGTGACTAGGTTAAAATTGGATTAACTTTGAAATCCGAATAGATAAGAGCTAAATAACATAGACCTCCAGACCACTATTTATTTAGTTATCGTTTAAACAGAATAGAGTCAGGGGTTGCTCGTAGCTGTCAGTTCTACAGAGCGATCTCGAGCAACTCCTGTGCTTTCGTGAGTCTCCCCCATCGCGGCTTCCTTGATTCCAGGGAGATTTAGGGTAAGAATTCTAAAACATTTTTAGGCTATATTAAAAGCCTAGACCTAGAAGGTTTTTAATGGCAGATTGGAACAATAGACCAAATAGGTGGCAGTACTTGCAAGACACCAAGAATGTAATGTAATCTCAGCACTGTTCCAAATGAAGTTGATTTTTGAAAAAAGCAGCTCGAGACGAATTTAATCCATCTATTTACTCTACTTTATTTGATCAAAAGTTAACTATCAAAGCACAGATAGCATTAAATTATTCCAATATTGCAAAAATCAATGAAAACTTCATTCAATTGCGAAGCATATACCCTTACCTCTTTTTCAAGATGTTCTGAATATCCATCGCCATAGAGTTTTTGCTTGAATACATTTCTACGCCTGTCTCAAGTGCAATTCTCTTCTTCATGCTACGTTTAAACTTATCTATCCAGAAGTAAACAGAATCCTCAACCCTACTACTGTGCAGGAGTCTCCACGAATTCAATCCATCTCAATTCTGTTGTGTTGCTGTCGTTAACTTCTTGAAATAAAAAAATTTACGACAATACACAAATTGCCTTTTTCCATTCTTACAGCGAAAGTATGAAAGTGGTTCGATACCAAATGTGACTCTGGAAGTACGTGGGCCACAATAGGCTGAAATTTCTTGATAAAAACGTCTTGAAAAATGTTTCCTTATAAATTGCGTCGCCATCATGCAGGAACTTTACCGAAAATTTCATATCATAATGAATCCTGTTTTTACAAATTGCATATCATTGCAAGTCACGGAATCATAAGGATCATATGTTATGCATACATATAACGAAGTATTCGTGTACACGTCGGTTGCTGTTTTGAGTTATTTTGACGATTACTGAAATTCAATTACCAAAGAGGGTGGAAAAGGATATGCCTCCAACCCCATATTTCCCTCTTATATCATAACTTCTCAACTCTCATCCTATTGTAAATTGTGGTTATTTACAATCAATTACCCAAAATCGAATTTCTGCCTTCGAAAAGTCATCCCCTCCCCCCTCTTTGTACATTCATATAATATCGAATTTTTTATCCTAATAAATTTTATTAAAACGAAACACGCCACCATTTTTGGTATCGATTTTCTGTTATAAAATAACGTTGAAAACCTTCAGTTCAACTTCAACGAGTCTAGACTGTCTCCTTTAATTCAAGGATATGTTTTATTGCATATGTTGAAAAATGATGATGAGCAAGGAGGGGGGGAAATGTGATGAGATCATATAAAGCTTCACGGCTAACATAAGCTTAATTTTAATATGGATTCTAGCCAGAGAAGGTGGAGAATGATAAAGTTGCGTTATTATTAATGTGATGGCTTAATCCGGTTAAGTACGTATATACAGGCATAGTTGGTGTGCAATTCTCATATGTGTGGTAAATTGAACCAAAAAAATATACTTGTACGATTCAGAAGGGGTTTGGTAATCAGGTGGTAGTAGTGCTATAATATAAACCGTAATCGCTTGTTATAATGTAGAATCCTGTCAAAAAATAAATAATATTCCTATGTCAAAAATTTCAGTCTGGTAACGATCTCCCTAAAATAGTAGTGTTAAGTACTTAGACATTAAATATTGAAAAACATTAATGAAAATGTTTCCATCCATCCAATGGCGCTACAGCCCAATTCCTCTAGGGCGTTTCTCCACGTTTGACGATCCTTTGCAGCATGTCTCCAGTTTCGGATATTGAGCATTGCCTCTGCGTCAGCCGTCACAGAGTCAATCTACTGGCCTATTTCCCGAAATTTCTGAGGCTATGGGTTGTTTTAGCATCTTGAGTGTAGTATTTGTTTTCGTGCATTTAAAGGCACGAAAGTAGTAGTATTCGTCTAGTTATCTCCTCCTTTACCTCGTTTCTTTTTGTATTTGTAGACCCAAGGTAAACTGTTTTATCGACTACTTCTAGGTTATGTTCGACGTTCCCTGCTCTGGATTGTTGCATCACCTTCGTCTTCTCTTCGTTTATGTTCAGCCCTATGTTCTTTGCCGCCTTTTTAAGTTCGACATAGACTTCTTTTGCTGCCAAGAAAGATGCATGTTGTTGCTATGGATGCACTTCTCTTTACTGACGTTTTTCTTATCACCCATTCTAGGGCCAAGTTGAAAAGCATGGGGGCTAGTCCATCTCCTTGTCTAAGTCCTTGTCGCACTTCGAACTCTTCTGTTACTGTAATTTGGATCCTTACTGTCGCCAGGGATCTATTCTTTGCACATTTTATCAGTTGTACCAGCTTGGAGGGTACTCCTAATTCCAATAGGATCCTGTGCAGCATCTCTCTGTTTATCGAGTCATATGCCGTTGGTCCGATGTTGACCTGTTGGTCCTAAAGCCAGCTTGATATTCTTCTATAAGCCCTTCCGCTATAGGTTCCAGTTTTTGTTTCACAAGGATTGTGAAGGGTTTGTGGTGCTGAGGAGTGAAAGGCCTCTGTAGTTTTGGCAGTTTAATTTATCTCCTTTCTTGTATATTGGACATGTAATCGCTTTTTTCCAGTCCTCTGCTCACAAGGAAAATTGAGAATGCTTCCTATTGGTAGGAATAAGGAAGCCTTCCTGTTCGTTGCCCAGAGAAGGTATAGAGAATTTTTTGAATTTTATTTTCGCAAAAGCTTCATTCTTAGTCTTCCATCCAATGACATGGATGGATAAAAAGAATATGAACTAGAGCACGGAAGAGAATGCTTCCAAACTTCCTCGGAAGGTTTCCAGCATTCATGATTGTATGTTTCCTTTTCCTTGTGGGTGGTATAACTTCTTCCTCACAGATGATGCATATGAGTTCGTGTAAGGTATGGCATAGTGCACCGGGCGCAAAAACACCGACTCTGGGTAAAGGGCACCATCCTATTGGAACCACAAATTTTTCAAGCCGGCTCTACACGATGCGGTGAGCGTTTCATTCGAATGTTGGCTTTTAACTATTGAGTCTGCACCGACAACAGCCCGAACATGCCCAAATACGAACGTTAGACGCTTGACATTGGACACTTGCAGTTCAAACATCGGCATATGATTTTTCCTACCATCCAGCTGCCAACGTTGGAGGATGTTCGTAGCATCGTGTAGAGCCGGCTTCACATCCATAGGCTCCAATTGCAGCCACAAACAAATGCGTTATCATGGCAGCCTTCGTAGACGCAATGCCCGATAATTCCGCCCCTATCTAAAATCCTGCACCTCAAAGCAATGACTTCGGGAATGCATACCCTTCTCAACAATTACCTTAGGTATTCATCAGCCCAGATACGAATATTCTGCTTATTGATGAATCTATTAACGTGAAAGTGTTCCTCATCACTGACGATGATTTGCTGCGTGAAGTTGATATTCACTGACATTTGGTATTGGCGCTGCTTCAAATGGTTCGTGGGCTTCAGTTCCTGAGTCAATTGAACCAAATTATCAAAATTCTCTACAAAGAGATTCGTGATATGTGCAGTTTTCTGACCACGACGACGACAACAGCAACGTTTTCGATGGAACGAACTGCAGGAAAACGCGCTGGAGCTGTCATACATATTTAGCATTGATACACTTGTATCGAATTTATGCACCGTATTAAAGATTGTGCGCTCAGTTGAACCGATTATGCAGATCGACAAAAACACGTAAGTGCATGATGCGCATGTTTTGAAGGCTTATTTCCATAAACGGCTTGCATTCGATAACTTTTACGCGTTGTTCGGAAATATCAAAACAGAGAGCAAAAAACATTCGTCATTAAGACGTATTTCACTATTGAATTGGGGAAATCACTTATACTTACCCCGTTTACGACTAGGTTGAAAAGTTGAGTTGAAATTTCGACCACCGTATATGATGTCGAGTTGAGTTCACTTTAGGTTGAAATAAAGTTGAACTGATATCAAAACATAACCTCAAATTTTTGTGTGAAATTCTCATTTATAGATACGAAAATATTCAGAACGAAATAGTTTTTTGTTCCTGTGCCCTAAAAAAACCGAACACAAAACTAACGCCGAAAGCGGACTTTACGGATGGTAAACAAAAAATACAAATGTCACTTCAACCCAATTTCAACTCAACCCGCGAATATGAGGCGAAATTCAACTCCATCCAGGAAGGAGACCTGAGTTGGGTTGAGTGGACCCAGTTTCAACTCGACATTCGTTTATGACTGGGTTGAACCCAGGTTGAACCTGTGTTGAACCTAGTCATAAACGGGGTAACTAAGGACTTTTGTATTTGAGGTGTTTTATGAATTTGTTTTCTAAGCAGCAGAAATCGTCTACGGTTTAGATCTTAGTAATTTAAATCTTATACATATAAAAACTATTAGTAACAGTATTGAGTATTATTATTATTATTAACCAATTTGTTTTTTTCATTTTCAGAGAATCTCAACAAAATGATTTAAAATATAATCAAGGCATTCCAACAAATGTAAGTAACCATTTAAAACCCCCAGTAAACACAGCCTAAGTACATCAATCGACCTTGTTTGATTCTTAAATTCCTTTAATTACAATTTTCTCCTTTTGTAATATTAAAACCCCCTTCGTACTGGTGACCCTGTTAACCTGAAACACATCTGTCAATAGATGATCTATTGTTTATCGATTGCTTTTCAAATAGGGGTTTTCCAGAAAGTCTCCTGACGAAAGACGACTGCTACGACAACGACGACGACACACTTGTAAAGACAATATCCTGTCGCCAATGACATCTATTCTGGTTGAAGCAGCATTCCGTCGAGAGGGCGTACAAAAGCCCAATTTAAATGAAAGCCGTACGTGAATAAGTAAAAAGGATTCTTTTCATTTTCTTTTAAGCCGATAACTCCTATATATTTTTTCCGCGCAGCACATTTTTTCCATACTTCTTCTATTCACTCGTGCACGGAAAGGAAGGAGACAAGATGGTGGAGAGAGAGCATGGAGTGGGGGGATGTGTGTGTGGTTCTGTGAAAATCCTTGAAATCCTTTTGTTTGTCAGTTTCAATTGAGTGAGAGATAGGACATTCGCTTGTTATTAAATGAAAAATGGGTCATACATTTGTGGAGAGAGATGTCTTACGAAACGGGACGAAGCCCACAATGTGTATACGCTATATTTTTGAAATTTCACGTTGTAAACTCCTGGTGTATTACAAAAAAACAAAGTACCGAAACGTCTTGATTTTGCAAATACAATAAATAAAAAGTCTCCCTGAAAACGATTTAATTTTCAATTAAATTGCAAATTGAAATTCTTTGATAATTGTATTCATGATTGTGAGCTCAGCGAGAGAGAGGAGAGCCCATTTTTGTGCTCGTGATGATAAATAAAATTGAGATAATTTTTTCCTTTAAGTTTTGCAGGGGTGTCGTCCTCCCCTGCATGCTATCCAATAAAGAAAAAGGCCTAATAAACGGCGACAAAGACAATAACCATTCGAGTCACGTATTTAATACTAACCGACTGGCTGTGGACAATTATATAAGGGAAAAAAAAGGGAAAAGGTTTCTAGGGCCATGGTATGCAAAAGCAGCTCTTTTCAAATGTTTATAGTTTTTTTTTTGCTTGTTAGTTATGTGTGGTAAACCATGGATCTCCGGCTGAAGACACACCCTGTATAATATAGGGACAGTCTGTCTTGTCACGCTGGTCATGTAGTATTACAGTGAGTTGGGTTGGATAAGATGATCAGGGGAATTAAAGTGCGTTATTACGGTAGAAAGGATATACCTTATGTTGTGGTTGAATTCGTTATAGTTTGTCGATTTGGATGTTGATTTGAGCTAGTCGTTGGTTTGAATTGAATGGCTTATAATAGGAGCGATACTTTCAGTACGACTGAAGAATTGCAGCACATTGGGTTGAAGAGTATCATCATCATTAAACAAATGGACAAAGTTAGCGATATAGGTAATGTCAACCTAAAATAAGCAATGTTATAACTCAAATTGAATCTGAATCGAATATGACCTGTTTTGGATGGGTTCGATTTGTTATCGAGGCGCCATTTCGAAGACTGTTGTCTTGTTTATATGTTGTGCTCGTACACTATCTCATTGAAGCTACTCTTTTTTTGCAAAAAATCTTGAGCTCTTCCGGAACCAGTCATGCGTAAATTCCCAAGTTGTGAACAGGCTTTAAAGATATATTTCCCTCTACAGATGACTCTCTAAGACTCTACGAGCAGCATCTTTTTGATTTTGTCAACGTTGAAAGTAAACCACCACGAGGCAAATTGAATACCACTTGCTATCATTCATACGCCTGTGTTTTTGACAGTCACGATTCACGTTAGAACTTTTACAAAATTTTCAACGCTTACGCACACGAAATTCTCTTTAAAGGACAAAATTTAAGGCAAACTTATTGTTTAAGGCTGCTTACACACCAAACTCGACATCGACACGACATTACAAAACGTCCATCGACAAAAAATTTTTTGTCGAATCTTCGTACACACCAAATTCGAGACCTCGACACCATTCGACAACCAGAACCACTCGACACAACGAAAGTCACTGCATAAGTACTCGACGTGTCGAAAGTCGTCGTTCGACGTTTTTCCTCGTGTCGCCTTCAGGGGATATAAACTGATTTGAATGTGAAGCCCTTCGTCGGTAACAGTTTTTTTCCTTGTCGAGTTCTGTCGTGTCGTGTCGATGTCGAATTCAGTGTGAATACACTCGTTTAATAATAAGAATAAATGGGTGTCACAACAGAAAATCTTGTCGTGTCGTGTCGATGTCGAATTCAGTGTGAATAGACTCGCTTAATGATAAGAATAGATGTGTGTCGCGACAGAAAAATGTTGTCGAATTTCGTCGTGTCATGTCGATGTCGAGTTTGGTGTGTAAGCAGCCTAACGTGGCAACTTGATACAACTACAATAAAATCCGTTCATAGCGACCGTGAAGAAATCAGGTCAACTACGACGTTATAACCGAATGTCGTTTTAAGCAAATGAAGAGAAAAGTAAAGTATAAGGTCTACACACACATGTAATTGAAATAACGATATTGATGACTTTCACGCGTACGCGCTCACAAAATATATGCAGTTACCCCGTTTATGACTATGTTGAAAAGTTGAGTCGAGGCGGAATTGAAATTTCGATCACCGTTTATGATGTCGAGTTGAGTTCAGTTTGGGTTGAAATAGAGTTGAACTGAAAATCAAAACATAACCTCAAATTTTTGTGAAAAATTCTCATTTATAGAAGTTAGAAAATTCGTAAAAATTCAGTACGAAATAATATTCTATTCCTGTGCAAGCAAAAACAACGAACACAAAACTAACCTCGAAGGCGGAGTTCACCATCAAACAAAACAAATATCACTTCAACCTAATTACAACTCAACTCGCCTATATGAAGCGAAATATCACCTCGAACCGGGTAGGAGAGCGAGAGTTGAGTTGGGTTGTGTGGACCCAGCTTAAACTCGACCTTCGTTTTTGGCTGGTTTGAACCTAAGTTGAACCAAGTCATAAACGGAGTATTTGTTAACTTGGAACAATATATCGACTTGCCCAGAAAAATTTCAAAATAAATTCTGGTGATTCCCCGAAATTTATAACCATTATAACGAAAATTTCTACTTACGCTGCTCATCAAATACGTCGTTTTAAACGAATTCGTCGTAAAATCCAAAGTCGTTATAAACAAATATTTTTCTATTAAAATAGATTAGGAATCATTTTTTACTTCACATTTTCGACGTTATAAACGAAATGTCGTTATAAAAGAGGTCGCTATAAATGAAATCTACTGTATTACATTACAGAATTATTTTAAAGGTCCTTTTTCCTAGTAGTCTAGTTGGCGATAACGAAAAAATGCTAAAAAGTGCATTTTTGACTCATAGTCGAGATCACTATTGGAATCGAATCATTTTGAGGTGTAGTTTAACACCCTAAGTTTGTCCCAAATTTGGTTCACCGCATAACTTTTTAATTAACTTATTGTGAATAAAATAGGCACGTTTTTATATTTGTTTCAATATCTCCTTTCCTGCTAACTTTTAGCGTTCCTGCTAACACACGTTACACAGCACGCGAAATTGAGGAGACATTGGGTGGAGATGAATAAAAATTGAGTGTAAGTGTTCACTCCATTTTTTGGAGTGAACACTTAGTTTCGCGTGAATAAAAATAACCTTCGTTAGGTTTCATTAAGCACTACACTCTGTCATTTCTCCACATAGAGTGAACACTACACTGATAAAAAAACATTCTTAGCTTAAGACAAATTTTTTTGAACGAAGCAAATCATGTTTTGGATATAAGGAAAACAAAATTGTCTTCGGATAAGCAATACTCATAGTCTTGGTTTTATTGTCTTGGATGAACACAAAAGTTGACTAGAAGTAAGAAAAAAAATTCTTGGTTTGAGATACTCGTTTTTTTAATTTAAGCAACTCAAGGTAATAAAATAGTGAATTGCCTCAATAAATATTGTCGAATTAAAGCTTAATCGTGTCTTTAGTTAATACAAATGTTGTTTTTAATAAAAAAAATTAGTTTCTTGAGTAAAAATTACAACAATCTTATTTCGAGAAAAAAATATCTTGCCCGAAAATATAAGTGTTGAGCGAAGAAATATAATTGCTTGGCTCAAGAATTTCTAGTGTCTTACTCTGACACAGCATTCTCATGTTAAGACTGAAAAATGTTTCAACTCAAGACAACGAAAGGAAGACTATGGAATTGCTGGAATCAAGACAATTTTTTTATCAGTGTACATTTTGATGTGAATAAAACAAAGTTTGAACATTTGTCTGTGAGTGAACACTTGTAAAATTTGAGGTTGGTTGCGAGGACCTTTTCCATTCATTTTAATACGACAATTATATACACAAAAATATTTCATTGCAAAATAAAATGCTAGAACTCAGGCTTATCTTAAAATTGAATGTGTATTAACAACAAACAAATTTTTCTACATTGTTCACCACGCAACAAGTCATATCTGTCTTAGGGACCCTTTCGGTGGTCAATCTCACTCTAGAACTCATTATTGGAAATCTTCTTTTTAATTGTTCAAATACTCGTTCAATGACAACTCTTTCACGAATATGTAATTTGTTGTACTTTTGTTCTGTATTGGATGTTGCACTATTAAAAAGTATCATAATCCATGGTGTCAGGCCATAACCCTCATCTCCTAGAAAACGGCTCCTGCAGAATTTTCGTTAAGAATACTGTATATTGCAGAGTTTCGCCAAATTCGTGAGTCTTGGACAGATCCCGTCCACATGAACATCTATACTTCTAAATTGCTCTTGTCCCTTTACCGTCGCCTGCACATTTAATGAAAGAAAACCTTTTCAATTTAGGTATTCATTTCCATGAAAACTTGGCTTTAATATTTTAATATGAGTGCAATCTAAAGCTGCTATTGCGCTAGGAAAGTTATATTTAAATTGTCACTCTTTTGCTTCTCTCATTTTCTCAAAGATGGTTAGAAATTACATCTATTCGCACAAATAGCACAGCATACGTCCCAAAAAATTTCGAAACTGCTGTTCTACGAACGCCAATATCCTCCCCGACTCCAACTTGAAATCCGGGGTCTCTTACATATCTTAGGAATATTTTTAATCTTTCAACTTTTTGTATCGCACCACCACGAGTTTCTCCAGAATTACTAAGAAATCATTGCTTAACCATTACACGTTATCGAATTCAAATCGGTACAATGATTTGAAATTATCACCTGGTACGCCGAGGCCTCGAGTAACAGGGCCGATTCACAATGAAAGCTTCAAGCTTCAAAAATCAGGATTATAGGATTTATGTGTGATTTCACAATGAAGGCTTCAAACTTCAGATGACTTTGTTTAATTGAGGCCTGCAGCTTGAAACTGTACATCTTCTTTGATCCGTTAGCTGGTCGTCCGAGCAGGACGTCCCCGCAATGGATACGCCGACAGCAGCGGAAATTTTTATTCACACCAAATCGAGTGTTCACTTTTAACGAATCACTTCACTCAGGAGTGTTCACTTTAATGTACCCTTAGTTTTTATTCACTCCACTCATTAGCTTTCGAAAATTTTCAACGGTCACGATCATCTGACGAAGATCGGGTACATAGACAGGTTCGATATTTGGATTCCTAGTGATCTCTAAGAAATTTATTTGACGACGACACCATTCGGCGATATTTTCGTTAAATTTACGGAACACGGTCCTCTTTTGAAGCAACAATATCCTGTCATGAGAAATGGCTTGTTTGCAACAATCTGGAACGCAAACCAGTGGTTCGAACTAAACGACATCGAAAGCAGAAATCGTGTTTTTCGAGTTCCTCCCAAGGAATTAATATATCAATTTGGATGTGACCTCCTAACAATTTGAATGAATTTATTATCCAGAAACGTCCCAAGTTCATTAATAGTAAAGAAGTTGCACTTCATCATGGCAACACCAGACCACACATAAGTTTTATCACCCATAAAAACAGTTAGATGAGTTGTACACCAACCACACTAAACCAATCTTGCTCCTCTAGTATTCCACAAAGATTGGATGCCGATGAGAATGTAAATCAGCGCAGTTTTTTCTCGATAAAGAGATGTCCTTCTATGAACAGATATTATAAAGCCCATTGGCAGATAACAACAGTGCATCGCACAAAAGCGCAATTAAACATTGATTAATTTTTGTTCCTCATATAAATAGATTTACGTTGAAACTAAATAGGTCATGATTTTTCCGACCACAATAAAGAAAAATTAAAATGCAATCCAACTAGAAAAATAATAACGTCTCCTCAATCAAGGGTTTTGTTTAATCTGCAGAGTTCCAACCTCCTATTCCCTTTTATCTTCTTCTCTTATTATTCTTACTTGATTAAACAGAAAATAAAAAAATTGCAAAACAAAGCAATTTTCGTTATTGTTATCGTTGTTTCTAGATACAACCAAATCCCATTTATGACTAATAATAACTAGAAATAAAATTTAAATCAAAAACCTTTAATGGTACCGCCGCGTTTTAATACACACATCTGCATAGAAATAAAGTTCAAATAGTAACTCCTAAGTACAAAGTGTAATTTCGCCGAAACGGATGAAAAGAATTAATCTACTAATCTAATCACCAACTGAAGGTGAAGTTGAACAAACTGTGGCAGAGAAGAAAGAATCACTGACAGCACGATTATTACTAATAGCAATTGATAACATGTGACGATAACAACAGCAGAAGTGGTAATGAACTGGATTCAACAACAAATGGCGGTAAAAAAAGTAATTAATGCTATGGGCGCACAGATGATGCGGTAATTAAGCGAAGACGGTAGGAATAATTGGGTACAGTTGTAAAACTTGTTTCTTTGATGAATGATTCATCAAAAAGTTCCATCAACAATTTTTAAGGACATTGTAGAATTGTGTGTTGGTAAGAATCTGCGAATTTTAAAAATTAACTACAGAAGCAGAAACCACGAAAACCATTCTGTAGCATACATTAACAGATTTGGTAATAAAATGTCAATTACAATGGAAGAGGAGAGTTAGGTTAGGTTGGGTGTACAAAGGTGCGGCCGATTTTGAGGATATCGTGTAGATAAAGTTTGGTAGTAGTTTGATCGACTGCGGAGAATGTCTAAAGCCCTTCTGTGGACTTTAGAGAGCTTATCAGTGATTTGACCTCCTTTCTGAACATCTCTATTAAGACTTCTAGAACGTAACTGCCTAGTGTGCGCTGCCTGGATATGGCTACACAGGAATTGTTGGAGTGTTTCTCTGCTGTTCTGTTCTAATCTGCTAAGACAACAGAAATGGTGGGGTATACCCTGTGGCCCAATGTCGCGTGATGCAGTAGTTCTGGAAATATTTCGGTCGGGGTCTGTTTAAGAAGCCTATTGTTCTTTCTTTGTTTTAAGTGGGCCAAATTGTCCTAGAGATAGTACAGGCCACCTCTGGTTGGGTAGTAGTAGGTGCTAATCAAAAATGCTTATTTTGACAAAGCCTACTGGTCGCCTACAATCTGGTTTCCGAGACTCAGAGAGACACCCTTGCTCGTCTAGGTGATCAACATTCTCATCCCCATCTATATTCCTATGTCCCGAAACCCAAACGAGCGTAAGCTTTTGTTTTCTACCAAGCCCGGAGGGCATCGTTATCGAATTCTGAGCGTTTATAGAGTATGGTTATCGTTATCGCCTTGGACAGCCTTTTAAATGCTCAACTCCAATGTCTAGCAGGCTTTTAGGTACTTTGTGGTTGTACCTAGGGATACGGATTCGGTGAAGAATACTCCATGAATACTCATCAATACTCAATATTCAACTAGCATGCATAGCTCACTCAATGCTCATGCAGGCATAAGCGTCTAAAAATCCTCCCAGGGGTATGCACCGTTCTTTTACAGATATGAATGTATTTTTAATCGACCATTTAAAACTCTAGTGTCGTTTTAGGAAGCGGTACCCCAACTAAGTACTAACCACGTCCAATGCTGCTTGACCAGCGCAATCGAAAGAGAACCGGTTTACTGAGTATGCTTAATGGCATCAAGTTCAAGATGTTGGTATTGCCATAGGTTTTTGCTGTCCAGGCCTCGAATTCCCTTAGCCTAACGCACTCTACGAGTCTAGGTGTTTGATGGCGGGATCAGGTGCAAGGAAACGTCACGGGCGTTCGTTCTCATAGCCCCTGTTGCCTTTTATTGTTGCTTTCCTTTTGGCCCTTCCTAAATTTATCATATTTTATGTCCTGTTCAGCGTAAAAAAACAGAGTAAAGCAAAGAAATGCAAGGATAGATAGCAGCTAGATACCCTGTGCACCCCTGTGACGCAATTACGTAAACCGGTCAAGCTGGAGAAATTTTTTTTTTTTTTTATGTGACAGACTAGAGGCTTAGGGAAAGTCCCTTTTGTACTGTCGACAATCTATTTTTTCGTATAGAGTGAATGTCGAACAGCAGCTCTAGCCGGAAGATAGAGAGAAGAGAAGGAAGTAACTGTCACAACCTAGCCGCGATATATTTTTATTCCACCTACTCACAACCATTTCGCGACTCTGACATCGTGGCGTCGAGAACAACTCGCTGGAGTGTTATGCCTCCTGAAACGAGTTGAATCTCATCAACCAACCGATGGCATGCGCTTGGAGGAGCGGGGAAGGACTAGGGAAGGCTATGTCAGGGGAATCAGGAATGTAAAGAGGGAAGAAGAAAGAAGGAAAGTTAGGTGGGAAAGGCTAGGACCGTGGCGCCGCCGGGATTCGAACCCGGGACCTCTGGGGATAGCAGTCAGGCGCCTTACCTCTAGACTACCGAGGCCCCAGAGTGTGAAGAAGGAGGTGGATATTGTCTTAGACTGGACTAGAGCCCTCGGTAGAATCCTGATCACCTTCCGACGCACTTACGGCCACTGATGTAGCGCGTGAATTAGTTAGCGAGCTTCGTCGAAGCCACCTTTCCCGCAAAGGAAATAGAGACTATAGATCGCTGATCGTTAAACCCCACTGTTCCGGCTCTGGTGAGTTAAGAGTCACATTGGACTCAAATGGCATGCCAAAGGATTGGTGAGTTTGGTAGGTAGGAATATGGCACTACCGCCTGGGTGCAGACTCCTAGCAGTGTCTCCTGTCTTAGGCATGGACCTTCGACAGGCGGCTGCCGCACATATTCCCTGCTGGTACCGATGTAAGATTCTAACAACTTCCTCGTAAAAAAGGTTCTGCTCAGCGTTGGCCACCA
Source organism: Thereva unica (assembly GCA_949987705.1). NCBI lineage: Eukaryota > Metazoa > Arthropoda > Insecta > Diptera > Therevidae > Thereva > Thereva unica. The sequence goes on from OX465282.1 coordinate 136,353,307, forward strand.
CTCCATCGAGCTGTACATGAGAATTGAACGTACCACGGCTATGTACTTTTACATCTTGCTCATGCTTTAAATCCCATCTTTTGGAAAAGATAGAAGGCTGTGGAGTTTTTCTAAGGAGAAAAAGCAAGAAAATTAAAAATTAGTCGGAAAAATGGAAAGGGCAAGGACTATGCCACCAGATTAGATTCGAACCACATCTGGGATGGTAGTCGGGCGCCTTAACCTTTGGGCTACCGGAGCCGATTTATTCCATTAAATGGTCGCAAATCTCCAGTTAATTTTTATCTTTTGCTATCTGCACACTTTTCACCTATAACATTCGAAATCGACTGAGAACCAAAAAGATATTGAAGCCTTAATCTGGAAGCTTTCAACGACGGAGTTGGCACATATAAAATGGGTCGCAGTTCCCACCATAAAAAGATATATTGAGAGCTATACTTGCAGATGTAACTACCTGCATAATATCGGAACGATTTCTAGGAAGTAATTAAGGACGAATGACAACTTTTCCACAAAATTTAAAGTACGGCCTTTATTTGCCATTTGGTGTACGTTCGAGTACTTATACCGAATAAGTAATTAATTTCATTTCTTGTTTACATGAACTATCATATATACTATCATCGTTTTTCTTTAATATTCATCTCCACTTTAAAGCAAGCCCTTTCTAAACTGCAAACAATTTCAAAAATTCCTTGTGCAATTTTTTGTAACATAAATTTTTCTCTTATACATGTACATAATTTGCTTCTATAGTGTAAAATTGAAAATATAAATTCTACAGTAATTTCCCCAAAAACTAGATAAGGCAGCAACGTTTGCACTGACGTTCTTGTAGAGCATTGTCATCATAAATTTTGCACAACTTTGCACACGCTTCACGAGGGAGCGCTTTTCCTTTTTTTACGGAACTAAGTGTAATATGGCAAAAATGTCACGGTTTGGTCTTCCATCTTCAAATTGTTTTAAAATCTCCCAAGTTTTAACTCAGTTTTTTTAGAATGACGTTAGAACTGCCATTTAAAATATTAATTAACACATTCTGGTACGTTTGGTAAATGAACTAGTTTCCCAAAACGTATCATGACTTTTCAGACAACTCTAAAATCACTATTTTTAATACATCCATACAGTGGCGTAGTAAGAAATATTTTCAGGAGGGGTTAAATAGTAATAACTCGAGTCCTGACTTTTAAACATTCTTTCAAAATTGATATAACTTTTAGTTATGTTTTAATACGAATAAGACCAGAAGTGTTTAAGAGGAATTAAGTTTTTTTACTATTGACATGGGCTACTGAAAAACTTGCGACCCTCTTCATAAGAAAATAGACGCGATGTCTAGCGGGAGCAAAAACTATCCGAGCGAACTGCTAACAATTCAACATTCTGCAGATTGCTAACAAAGAAAGCCATATTTTAAATGTAAACCGAACAGCAAAATGCATTTAAAGCATTAAAAGAAATATTGGTAAAAGTATCAGCGTTGAAGTCATTTAAACCAGACGCACATACGGAGATTCATTCCGATGCTAGTAAGGACGATTTCGGAGCTATTGTCTTGCAACTGAATAATGACGTGCAACAGTTGCATCCATTGCAATACATGAGTCGTAAGCCCAGCCGAACAACGCTCTCATGCTTACGAACTAGAAGTACTCGCTATAGTACACTCCCTAAGGAAGTGGAGAGTTTACGTTCTGGGAAGGAGGATGCAATGCCACGACAATGAAAAGCAGATGTTCCACTGAAAGTGGCTAGATGTAGATGTAGATAGGCTATGTTTCTAAAAGATTTTAATTACCAGATTGAACTTCGCTTAAGTACTAAAATGAGGCACGTAGATGCGTTGAGCAGAATTGCCCACAAGCACAGAAGAAAGACCAATATTTAAGAGCTATAATATATTAAGAGATATTAAAGACCTCCGTTCATGACGATTTTTACCTTAAACGCGACTATTTATTTAAGAATCCAGGGGAAGAGTTAATTATCACTCCCGCATCAATGGAAGAGGAGATCATTAAATCTGCTCGCAGGCAGGTCATTTTTCAGCTGCTAAGACCGAAGTCTTAATCAGGACAACCTAATTTATTCCAGAAGACTTCATCCATCCAATGGCGCTACAGCCCAATTCTCGCCGTGACTAGGATATTTCTGCAACTTTGATGGTTCCTTACAGCATGTCTCCAGTTTCGAATGTTAAGCCTCTGTTGTTCTCTTGGGCCTACCTACAGCTATATTTCCATAAATTTCTCACACCATAAGCCGTTTTGGTGTCCTCCATCCTCATTATGAGGCCGGCACGTCTTAGTACGCTAATTTTTATCAAAGTGAAGTGGAGACTAAGGTATTCCAGTTCGTCAAAAGATGCATAGAATGTATAATCGCAGAAGGAACAACCATTGATTCAAACATTGCATATAGATCATATAAGTAAGCCCAATGAAAGGAACTAAGAAAAGATACAACCATTGTAGTAACAGTGGATTCGTTGGTCCCCAACCCCCCCCCTTCCTACGCCAGTGCATCCATATATTAAAGCTCTTGGTTAACGAATGCAAAAGCTATGAGCTTAGTATTCTTTGTTTTGTGTTAGTAAATTAAACAATTTCGCTCTGCTATAAATTATCAAGCCGAGAAGTCAAAATGATTTATTATATTCCAATAATATTAATTTGCATAAATTATTTTTTTCATCCGCTGTCAAATGATCAAAAAATACCAAACGACCTTTAATTTACCGACGTTAAACGTTGAAAATATTGCTAAACGAAGAAATCGATATTCTTAAACAGCTTAACTTAATTCCGATTAAATTTCAATCTCATAACAAAATATTAAAGAAATAAAAAAAAGGATAAACGCGAAAACATCGCAAAATATATCCACCACCACCAGACAGGACTGATATAAATAATTTATATATGGCGATAGTTATCTTCAAAGATAACCCCAAAAATATAATTTCACCCAGCCAAAAAAATACAACGCACACACACACTCGTAAATTTCAAAGGGCGCTTTGGAGCACGATAAAAGACAATCAATATCTTGTCAGTTTTGTGTGATAAGTTAAAAATTCCCCCTTTTTGTATAATCCTAAAAAAAGGATTTCCCTCGCTATGAAAAAATATGCTCGAGCCTTTGTGATATAAATCATTGAAAATTAATGACTTCCTTCTGCTTAAAAAATCTTCCCTAGTCCGTCAGGTCCTGTTACACATTAACGCAGCGCTTCTGTATCCTTCACCCTTCAGTGAAAAATTTCATAAACAGGGAAGAGTTTATCTCCACCGGCCCAACCTGCTTTTCTGATCCTGTTTTTGATAATTAACGTTGAATCCATTAACGTGGCCAATCGGGAAGAAGAATGTTGCTTTGTCATACATATTTGTTCTTTTAGACCTTGCAACCAACAACAAAAAATCATGTGGTTTTTTCCCGTATTCAATTTTATTAATAAATTTCTTTGATGTGAACCAAAAATTTCATCATTTTATGTTGCCAAAAGGGTTGCCCTTGGTTACATGTTTTGGAAATTGTAAATACATTATTTTATTGCTAAGAGAAAAGCTGGAAAAAGGATTTTTTTATTAATTTTTGTTCATCGCTTTGATGCATCATAATAAAACTGGCCTATTTTTAAAGTTATATAATTTTATTAATAAATATTATTAAAATAATATGTATATTTTTCCACAGTCGCTTGGGTGCTCTTTAACTGAACATTGATTACGGTATCCAAATCAGTTAGTTTTGTTTTTTATACTCGACTGTGCGTCAGTACAAGCGTTTTCAACTCTTTTCTCGAAAAACCAATAGATTTGATGTTTAAAACCACCAGAAAACCTCTAAAATATTTTCCTCCTCGCCAAATGTAACTAAATATTCCACTAAATCTAAAGTTCCTCAAACTTAATATTTGGAAGGCGCTGTTTAAGCAGAAATAATCACACTAATTAAAAAAAAATAATGACTTCCCTAAATGCTATAAAAGATCAATATTTTAATAATAGAATCAGCATTATTGCTTTGACCAATTATCATTATACCCTGGTTTTACCAGCCGAACTGCGCAACCTCAGTTCGCATACAATTTCCACATATTCAACTGAGGATAAAACCGACCTCAGTTTGCCCAACTGGACTGGAACTGAAATTAAAAGTAAAAGCTCGCTAAAAAGAGAGGAAACAAATCGAATAATGACATACAATTCCAGTGAGCTTTTGCATTTTTAACTTCTGGTGAAAAAACAACAACCCATTTCGAGCACGAACTGAACTAGACTTTAGCCGGTGAAGCGGTGTGGATTGAACTGAACATTTTTGAGGTAGGTAGGTGAAGCCGGCACTCTAATGCCTAATCCAACCAACCACCAGTAGGCTGAATTATCTGACAAAATGTGTCCACACACATTTCTATCCCTGTAGATGTGAAATGTGAGAAATGTCTGTTTTGTTATTATTATTACTAGATTAGCCTTTCTGTTGACATATTTTTTGGCGGGATATTGTAATTACAATTAACGTAATTTATGCCTTGATTTTTGACATTTTTTGTACTAAATTGCCCGCTGAATTTCATGTGGCAACTCAAATGTTTTAACTAACACATACGGAAAGTAAACCCATGTTAACCAAAACACGAGCGAGACGGGTAACTCAATTTACAATGAGAAGTAATAGGAAGCAGCACTTTGGTTGGTTGGTTCGTGGTTGGTTTTGCCAAGTTCCGTACCAAGTTGGTACCAAGTTCCGCTAAGGTTGGGTCTTTACCTAGCTGACGACAAACCTTCTTGTTTCGCCTAGTAGTCTGGCACTGCGGCGTCATAGTCTTGTCGGCTGGTTAGCCGGATCCATCATTTTCAGAACATTCGGTCGGGCCTTTTTTTGTTTTAATGAAAAAACTATAGCGAAGTGTTATAAAGACCTTAAATTTATAGGTTTTGCTAATATCTAATTAACTCGATTGAATGAAACGCGTTCTAAACGAAGTCATCTTTCTTGGATTCTGCACAGCGATAGCTTTCCAACAAAACATCACTCGTCAAAATTCAACACTCTTTAAAAATCGTGCAAAAATTACATTTCCCTTTACGCTTATATTCGTTCATCGACTCAGGTCTCTTAAGAAGCCGCATGTCATTTAGAGTGACTAACTACAACCTGAGAAGTGCACCTCTCTTGCACATTTATTCCTCCAATACCAATTATGGCATGTTCGAATCGGTTAATCGCATTTATAAATACTAACAAAAATAGCAGTATTTTAAGCTAAAATAGAGCTTACTTTCGTCGTCATAGAGCTTACTTTCTTACTTACACTTGCATTTGATATCCATACCGAGAGCGAAGTAAAGAAAAAGGTAAACCGCCATTTTGTCTTGGCCGCCATTAGGAATTTGAAATGAAGCAACACAGATAATAGTATTCTATTTGTCACACCATTTCAATTGATAACCATACCGAGCGCGTTGTAAAGAAAAAGGTAATCCCCCGTTTTGTGTTGGGGCCGCCATTTTGTGTTTTGCCACCATTTTGAATTTGGAATGACGCCACACAATTAATTATATTCAACCTGTTATACCCGTTCGTTTGATACCCATATTCGTTGGCCGTCATTTTTAATTTGAAATTGGATGCCATTTAAAATTTGGAGTGACGATACACAACTAATAATATTCTACTTGTCATACGCCTTCATTTGATACCCATACCGAGTGGCTTCGAACGAAAACGGTAATCCGCCATACTGTGTTGGCCGCTATTTTGAATTTGGAAAGATGCCACATCTAATTGTCTTCTATTTATAACACCCTTTCATTTGATACCCATGCCGGTGGTCGGGAAACACAATTGCGAATTTCGGCCGCCATCTTGGTTTTTTTACAAAAATGTTATATTGCATTGTCACGCGAACTATACATATGGACAAAATTTGGGGTTGATCGGTTGCATCTACAAAAAAAGCAGGTTTCTATCTCTTTTAGTTTGGCTCCGACGCGTGGCGGTACGCACAAGCAGACACACAGACTGACAGACTGGCAGACGGACAGACACTTTCTTTTATAAATATAGATAGATTAAGTTAAGAAAATAATATAATTTTATTAATTTGTTTATAAAATAATATTACTTCCTGTTTGGTTACTATTAAAACTCCATTATTATTCCATCCATTAATTAATTTATACCAAATAGTCGAAGCCTTGCGAGACGAATCTCTAGGTCTTCACGTTAGTACCGTCCCATTGGTGAACTTTTCCGAGCATAAATGCTGCAAGACTTCAATCAGTACAATTCTTAGTTTGCCTGTCATGCCCGCATTCATTAATCTTCAAACGAAAAAAACAACATTTAATTGGATTAATGTCAATTAGTATTGACAGTCCCACGAAACTTTTTGCATTATTATTCTAGTGTTGGAAATCTATTCGACTGTGAAATCTATGCTTAGTGGTGATTACTTATTCTACAGAAGTTGAATCTCACGATAGTTGCGAGTATAATTATAGGTCTAGGATGAAAGTCTTTCCTCCTGAAATATTTAAACAACGAAATAATAATTTAATCACTGCTTGAATATAGTTGTCTCTTTTTCAATCAATCAACATGTGATAAGAGTATGTAATGTCACCACCAAATTCCTTCACTCGTTTAACATATTCCAATCACGTCATTGAACTGAATCCAGGACAACATAGGTGACAAAATGCAGCCTTATCTCAGTGACACTTTTCCATCGCTCACGGATATGACATTGATATCATGCTATGAATCCGTAATGATGCCTTTGAAGTATTTTCGAGGATACTTCTTCTATATAAAGCAGCCTCATGTGCACTCTCGATTGACACTATTAAGCACTTTCTCTTTTAAACAAACGAATTTTAATCCTTTGTGGGCAAGGCTATCTTTGCTGTTGGCGTCGCTATAAGATGGATGGAAGTAGGAAGACTTTCATGTTCTATGATAGCATTAACACAGATTTTAATCTGTGTGTGTGTACATTCTTCTTCTTAAATGGCGCGACAATCCTTGAAAAACTTGGGACTCTTTTCAGCCGTCACTACTTCTAGTCAGTTTGTTATACGGAATTTTCGTATAAAGGCCACGTCATAAAAAAAGGAATCTCAAAATTGCTGTTTCCATGCGCAGTGAGAGATTCAAAAACACAAACGAACCGCGTCACTTTAAAAACGCGAGTTATCGGCTCTGAGCAGGGCCACCCTAACCTCAGGGTCTAAATGGTGTATAGTCCGGGGCGCAATCCTTTTCGGAGCTCCTACACCCGACTCTGATTTGGATCCGTCTGTGTACAAGACAACGTCATGGTCTAGTGATGAGCAAGACTGGTCTTGCAGTCTTGTCTAGTCGTGCAAATTTAGAAAAACCGAAAAAAAGACAAAAGACAGGACAAAAAAAGACTGCAAGATCAAGATATCAAGACTGTGCTCATCACTAAGATCCGAAAGTCTTTCAGTGATAAGCAAAAGGACTGACAAAAATTCTTGCAAAAAGTATTGTCTTGGTCTTACTAAATTTTTGCCTCATGACGACGAAAAAAATGTCTTTAATATCTCCTACTGTACATCTGATCACGGCAAGAGTGGCAGTGAAGCCGTTGAATTGTGATTGGGAATATAAATGAACGGGTGGTTTGGGATTTTAAACGAACGGACTGACAATTATTTGTGAATATACTTTCGTGGCAGGATTTGAGACTCTTACTGCCCATGGAAAAAGCGATTTTGATATTCCCAATTGTTTTGGCGCACGCCATCTGCCTTATGTATATGAAAGCTGCAAAGGAATACCCGAGCTTCACCGGCTGAGCAACGCAAGTTCGAGCAAATTGGTGAACTGAACGTCTAACCTCAGTTCAGTTCGCATACAATTTCCACATATTCAACTGAGGATAAACAAACATTAGTTCGCAAAACTGGTTTCGAACTGAATGTTAAAGTAAAAACTCGCTTAAAAGAGAGTAATCAACTGGACTTTTGCATTTTTGGCTTTTGGCGATAAAACAGCAATAATTTCAAGCACGAACTGAACATGAACTGGACTTTAGCCGAAGCCATTCTTATGCGGATTGAACTAGACATTATTGAACTGAGGTCGATGAAGCCGGGACATTAAGCTTTAGTTTAACTCATACAAAGCTTAAGTGTTTGTTGTTGCACTACTTCATATTTAAGGCAAATATGTTGGTGAAGGTGAAGGGTATCATCAACCACTTCTGGTTCGATTGCAGAGGTTAAGCAGCATTGGCCGTATTTAGTACTCAGTTGGGAGACCGGAGACATTTTAACGGTCACGTCCTGTTCGCGTTCTTCACACCCACAATGATTATGCTCCGCCGCCCCTGCTATTCATTATCAGTTTTTCTTTTCCGGTTGGTTTTCAAGCACCAAAAATATATCTAGTATCTTGTTTTTTTTTTACAAATGAATGATACCAATGAGTTTTTTATGAACAAAAGTAAGTTTTCAACTCCCTTCTTTATTTTCTGTGAAAAATCTTAGAAGTTTTTCTCGTTTGTTTCCAAGATTTAAGTTGGAGTAGGAGTTTTAAAAAAGCTGAAATAAAGTTTTCAAAAGGCGGAACTTACAAAAACTACATGTCGGCTTCTCCATGGACACTTTTCGATTTCTCCATCGGACATCTGTCATAACTTTTTACTGTAGTACGAAAATTCTTTTCAATCATAATTTTCTTCCTCTTCTTCTTTTACCCAAGCTGTTATTTCATCAAAAAAAAAATGTATCAATCCAACCAACACTGTTCACCCAACAAAAAAAAACATTTTTATTACCGGTATAAAAGTTTTGTTTATTTTAAACCCCTTTTTAGGTAGGCAACCCATGTATCAAATTTAAGACTGATCGATGAGTTTGTTCAGGCTTTATCGCTTGAAAATCCAATAATCTCCGATTTAATCCTAAAAATCCTTTTTTTTCTCCTCTGGATGATTTTTGTTATTTTCCAAAGCGTCCATCACTACATTCACACACACAAGGAAGTTATTGAGGAAATTTCAAACAGATTGGTTTATTCTTTCAGGCATCATTGCACAAGCTTAAAACGGGGATGGTGCTGCTGGCACAAAACCCAAAAAATATTTGCTGTATAAAAATTTATCACCACAAATACTTATTTCTTTCCATAAAGAATCAACAATCAATAAAAAATCACAATTGGTGATTCCTAGTCGCCATTTTGAAATAAAAAAAAGGCTGCTCGATTTTGGGGTATATAAAAATATTTGCCACCCTAATTTTTTCCTTTTTTTGTCCCATCTTCAGACTCCAATTTTTGCATATTGTGCTAGAAGGACTACGCTTGACACAAAGGAGGACATAAAAATAAAAGCCACCCCTTCGATGATGCAAAATAAAAGAAACCCCCAAAACGATATGGCAATAATTTTTCCTTTGCAATTTCATGCAAATTTTGTTGCCAGTTTTCAAAATCCAATTCAATTTCAATTCGGCGTTCATTCAATCAATTTAATTCGGTGTTGCAAGTTAAGGCGCAATTAACATCAGGCGCCTGATTGCATCAAATTTGTCCTGTGGCTTTAATAGTGTGAATTCGGATTAATTTGAGGAACAGGAAATCTTGATTTGCATACGCACACATGCACACGTACTAATCCACCCCTTAAAATTGGCATTTTTGATCTTAAAGAGTTTTCTGGGGGGTTGAAAGTTCTACGCAATTCATCCCTCTCCTGCCTTGATAAAGCCAGGATCCCTTGCTCTTTGATATAACTTTTGAATTAGCATGTCTATCCCCTAAAAAGGACTCGTTTTGGGAGTTCACAGGAAAAAAAGTGAAAATACTTCCAACAAAAGGGCATCCTAATTCCAAATTGCAGCATCCCTTGAATGTGTTCATCATTCCGGCAGTCAAGGGAGAGGGGCGGCAGCTCCTTTGTGATCTGCGTAATTCTTTAAATATTCCAAACCTCCGCACTTTCATTTTATGCACAGGCTTTAATGGCTGCTAAAATGCCTTGAAAATTTGTAGAATCCCCCCCCGATGCGTGTGTGTATTCTTATGCTTGTGTGGAGCATTCATTCATTTTATCATAGCCTTTATACAGTTACATATATCCTGGCATTATACACATATAGACAAAACGTCAGTACTAAAACGGGAAGAAAAAAGGACTCTTTTGACCGCCGAATGACTGTGGGGGTTACAGCAAGCTGAATTTGAAATTCCATCCAGAGCGTACAGGAACCACCAAGGGGTGACTTTTTTATGGGGGTTAGGCCAACTGCATTTAACTGAAGCGAATCCTTCGCTCATATTCCCTCGTCCTAAAGGGATGGGTCTTTGTTATTGTGCTGTTGTGTTGTTTGTTGTTGTTATTATTATTACTACCCCCCACCACCATCCCCACGCCGCCATCATATACCAAGAGGGTTTCGATCCCAGGAAACGAAAGTGAAACTTTGTTCACGTTGATTTGCGGCAAACAAATTTTCAGTCAGATTTGTTAAAGGTGAGAAGAGCGCAAATAAAAAGTGCTTGAGGAGTGAATTATTTAAAGGAATCGGATTTTTACGTGTGTAACACGATTCAGGATCAGTATTTGTGTATACTATAACAAGCGGATGTGGTAGAGAATGGGAATGGAAAGGGATTCTCGCATTACGCTTTCTTATAACTGCTTATTTATTAAAATTTTTTTGATGTGATTTAATATGGAGGATTTGGTGTGGTTAGAAGACAATTTGATATTTTTGTAGATTTTTTTTGTGTGGAGGGTTCACCCTAAGTGGGATGATACACGAGTCAACATGTCTCTGCAACACACTGTCAGTTTGTTGAGCGGAGGTGATACACGACTCAACACGTTACACGCAACACTGTGTGTAACAACATTGCGATTTCATATGTGTGGGTGTGCATTCCAAATTATTTTCACCCAGAATCGCTTGACAGTTACGCATACATAAACATTTTTTTAAGCAACTGGAGGAAAAATAGAAATCGTTTCTAGTTTCAGTCAACACCGCACACTTCACCCTGACCCGTCCCTTTGCCTACGAACTGCGCAGAAAAAGCTCGTGTTTCAGAACATGTTGACCCGTGTATCATCCCCCTAAGCAAGACATACATATTAAACAAAATTTTGCAATACAAGCAGAATAAAGTAGATTGCAGGATGAGTTCCTCAAGATAAGAATGAGTATATGATGTCATTTTTGATCCTTGTTATATAGTTCAGTGCCTAACAGCAAGCTGAAGTTGAGAGTATGTACAAGTAGGAGGAAAGATGCCGTCATGCTGTTTTCGCAAAGTGAGCCCCTTCCATGTATCTACCAGTATTGCAATACTAAGGAGTAAGATGTAGGTTTGCCTCTTGTTTTGATGTCACAAACTCTTGAATACTAAGGTTAGGAGTAGGGATGCGGAATCGGTGGAGAGTACTCGATTAAATACTCATGAGTAGAAGCTAAAGAAAATTTCTTGTACTCGATTCTTTCAGAATCAATGAGTACCTTTTTGACATTTCTGCGAACTACCTTATCGTATACATTACTCGATTTTCGGTTGCATCCCAAGTGAAAATACCCATAGTGAACAAATGCGTCTGCCACACGTCCCGCTCCCGCTACAGACATAAAATTCTAAAAATCTGCCCGCCAGAGGTATGCACGCCTCTTTAACAGATATTAATGTATTCGTTATCAACCATCCCAAATGCGAGTGTCGCTTTACCAAGTGGCCTCCCAACTTAGTACTCAACACGTCCAATGCTGCTTGACTTACGCAATCGAACGAAAACCCCAATTTTGCTTCCTTCAGTATGAAAAACTGTGAGCGTACCGTGCTTCGTTTGGACTATTCCGTTCATGCCTATAGAGTAGTAGAATTGTTATTCCGGTGTGCTGTGCTTGTTGCCGGTGCCATGCAGGCGTTTCGATGCTGTCCGGATCTGTTTCAGGGTAAGAACGGGCGAATCTGATTTTTACTCGGTATGGGATATAAATTCAAATCTATAACAGCCCGTTTACATCCCAAACGCAAATTGGAGCTCTTTTATCGAACCTAAATTTGTTTGCATTTCTCTGTCTGATTCCGTATCCCTAGTTAGGTGGTTGTTTAGCCGACTGACGTGGATCTCTAAAATAATCCTCTGGAGTTTAAGAAGCTCTGGGTGCCCTGACTGCTAGTATGGAGATCTTTTTTAAATCTCCCAGGACGTAATTGAATAATGTGCGCTGTCTGGCTTTAGTTTGAGCCGGGCATTTACACAGGAAGTGAATCAGTGTTTCCCTCTCGTTCCTCTCTTCGCAGCTACGGAAACAGAGGAGTTGACCAGCACCGTAGCGTGAGAAAATGACATTTACGTGCTGCACGTCATTGAATGAATCAGGGTTTAAATTGCAACAGCAGGGTTTAAATTGCAATTGACTGCCGTTGACCACAGCAATTTACTTTGCTTTGCTTTTCCTTTACAGCAGTAATTTTTTCAAATCCTGTCAGGGTATATTGTTTGTAATGTAGGTACTTTAAAGAGGGAACCTAATAACCGCTCCTGAAACCTTCTTTGTAATAATAGCGGAAACCTCCGCCCAGGAGTATCTCTGCATATTCCCTGGGGCTGTGACTTCCTTTTTATTCTTGCATCGGGGAAAATGTACTTTCTGTGATTCAGTCCGAAATTCATTCCCCCTTGTTATAAAGGACGGACTGGAGTTGGAGTGTTCTTTAGAGAGAATCCTCACATACTCTGTCGTAGGGTTCTAAGCTCTTGCTAAGTTGCCAGGCATCTTTTAGGCTGAGGCAATAGGATTCTTGTGAAGGTTTAGGCAGTTCTTAGAGAGCTATCTCTATTGAAAGTCTCCCTTATTAACACCCTGAGTTTCGAAATCCTTTCCTGTGGGTGTTCCCTAGAGATATTCGCTCTTTATCCAATTCCTCCTAGTCAATCCATCTTGTACGGTTGTAGAGCTTCAATCTGCAGGTTAGACGTGTCCGCCGATGATCAGAGGAGAACACTTGATCTGATACTTCTTGTTTTCTGTTTTAAACGTTTCAGTATCCGTAGACAGGAGGATATCCAAGACTTTCTCCCAACCTTCCATTTCTTCGTTATTCTCGGTGGTACCATAAAGCATATGCCTGTCATTAGCGCGCACCCTACGACCAAATTGGCTCTATTTGAGGGCTGTTGTCATCTCAATGAATCTTGTACTGCTATTTTCTGCCATCGCAAACAAGCACAATAATCAGAGAAGCTATCTCTTGTGAACGTTGTTGTTGATCTTTTTCTTCAACTTCGGGATTCTGAGTTTTCTGCAATCCGCACATTTGTCCACCTTGTTTTTGATAGTGATTGATTGAAGTTCCGCTTCATATATGAATACGTCATAACTACTAGCTGCGAACAAGGACGAAAGATGTGTTGACCGCTCCGATAGGCTCCTAAATACCGCTTATTAGTTGCCGTTTCAGTAACACGCATTAAATGTCTTTTTGGGATATTTTAGGAACCTTGCTTTTTATCTTTCAATACTTCCATAGTGTATTTTGATCTAATGCTCCTCACCGTTTGTTATTTGTAGATCAACAATTACTCCAAGTATCGTCGATTTCTTGTCACGATCTCAAACAATCCTTAAGACCAAATTGAATTTTTGAAAACAAACTGCCCTTTTTCGAAGTAGTAGTAACTTGGTTTAAGGATTTCATGAAACGCATTATCAAACGGTTGCACAGCTCCAAGAAAAGTGTAATTAGAGGCTCCTGAGTAAACTTTATCTATTTAAAGCATATTTTTGTTTTCTGAAACTCCTCAAATCAAACCGAAAAAAAGCAACATTTTACTACATTTCAAAAAAAAATCTCAAATATCTTCGTCTATGACCATACCTGAAGCAAGCTTGTCAAGACGAACATAATTTTCCAAAACTAAAAATAAAACAAAAAAAAGAAATCCTTCGAAGGGAAAGTGTCTAAGTGTCGTCTCGGCACATTTTAAAAGGAAGAAATTGTTAAGGAAATGGAGAAATACTGTAAAAGTACGCATATATTACGAAACTGCTCGTTTTACCCTGACAAGATCGCTGAAACTCACCTAAGCCAGCGGTGTTGAAACGCGGCTAAAAATACCAAAATTTCTATTTTAGGACTTCTGGAATGTCCTTTGCGCTTACAAATTTGTTTTCTGTTTGCTTTGGTGTGTTGTTAAACACGAAATAGAATAGATAATGCCGCAATAGATGGCTAAAAATACGGAAAATATAAGGAGGAATTTTTGGATCTAAAATTTCTTTATTGATGATCTGACAGGGCCTTTTTTTGTATAATATGATTGGGAAGGAAAGTGTTTCTGTGGAAAGGTAAAGTTTGTTTTCAGTCAGTGAAAATAACTTGCAATTACTTAGAACATACTGGTATTAATGCGTTTACTTAATTACATTCAAATCGTGCTGTAAACGGCAGGCTTTCGAAACCAAGCAATCCATGATATGGTTGTGAAATAATTTTGATTGACACGATGTCTAGTGTTCGCTCCGGCCCATTGCTTGATACATCCCCCGCTACAAAACCAAAGTAGCTCCAGAAGTGCACTATGATTGCACTTATAGTACATTTCTGGAACCGCTCCACCCCACAACTTAAGATATGACAAAATGCAACTCCAAAGCGTCAATACTCTAAAAAAACTAAAATCATTTATCTAGATACACGCTTATATACCAGTAGGACATTAATTTTGTGCCGAGAAAAATTGAGGCCTCAGTAGAATTTACCATGGTGTACGGCAGAAGTTTACTGCCTCGTGTAATTCCGACTTAAATCTAAATCCTTAATCAAAAAGTAAGGGGCGCAAAGGCCATGTATTATAAAACAAACAATGTGGGTTTTTTGTTTCATGCGAATTTTGTTTGGCCGCCATTCCGGTTTAGCTGTCATTTGTTAGTTATGGATAGTAGTCGATAGAAATTTATTTGGGGCATCCAATACGCCTGCCAATTTACAGCTTGTTATAGAAAACCAACAATTTTGGCCAAATTTTATCATAAGCGATCAGAATAGTCGCTATTGAGGCATTGAAAATCCTTATCAACAACTATTACATCCACGGAGAGTTGCTGAATGTTGCACTATTTAGGGCGGCGGCATCATAGGGCCAGTTACTGGTGATCGCTACCGTGAAATGTTGAAACGCTTTCTTGTGCAAGAATTGAACCATTTAATGCGAGGAGTCCCTGGTAGAAGTACAAGGTTAGAGAAATTAAAATGCCAGGAAGGAAAGTAGAGTTTCGGACTCTTCTGCTCAAACATGGAGAACATACTAGACATCACTACTCAG
Organism: Thereva unica; assembly: GCA_949987705.1. Classification (NCBI taxonomy): domain Eukaryota; kingdom Metazoa; phylum Arthropoda; class Insecta; order Diptera; family Therevidae; genus Thereva; species Thereva unica. Next base: position 136,368,656 of record OX465282.1, read on the forward strand.
TACACTATAAAAAAAAACAATCTCCAGGAAAAATCGGTATCGGGCGTACAATGGGGAAGATGACAAAGACACGGGAGGGGACCAATAAAACTCGGATGCAAATTCACTTTCTAGGCAGCTGCATCACGGATAGGTCTTTAGATATTCAAAATTAAATAGCAACCATACTAAATCAAGACGGGGCTGAGAGGAACGTGACAGAAGAGGGTGCGATATGCATATTTTACCTCTGGAGACACCGGACTTGACAGAATCTTTTACGCGTAGTTGTGATGAGGAAAAAAATAGTACACTTAAGCTTCTGTAATATTCACTACCTGTTTTGCACCAGGGCAATTTCAGTATATTCAGGAATAACATGGAAGCAAAGACCCATTTCGCTAACATCTTTTCTGTTGAAAATATTATAGCCGTTTCTATAAACGTGCCAGCTTTATAGTTAAGGAAGGCATAGTGAAGATCACAATTATAGAAATTGAACGTGATCCGATCGGATACATGTAAGTAAATTGTAAAATACTGGTGAGGCGTGACGTTAGTCTCATGGTAGTTAGGTGGCAGGACAGTGTCATAAGTATCTGCAGGCTTCGAAAAAGAGTCAGCAAAGGATAGTCGTAAGGGGAGATATATCAATTCTACTGTTGAACATGTTCATTGTTTAAGTGGCTAGCTGATCGTGTATAGGATCAATAACGTAAAAATTTTGTTCGCAAGTGTAAAAACAGCGTCAGCACTGATGCTCCTGCTTTGTCACAAGGCATCGGATGTGCATTTCACGTCCTGCAAAGAAAAGGTTTTTGAACGTAAATCACTTTTCATGCGCACAAATCTTCTTTTCCATTCCTGTGCACTAGATTGACATGAGCATTAGAGTTCATGATGTTTTTCTCAATAAATATACGGCCGTACAGTCCGACAAACATCCTTCTGATGCTCGGCACATGTCCCAGGACTATGTTTCAAACACGGCCGGTGTTCGCCCGTTGTAAGGCCATCTTTTATTTTTACTCGGGGAATTATTTTATTCTCAGGGAGTAATTTTTTTTACTATAATTTTTAACTGAACACCCCGTATTATTTCAGATAACATCATCTCCAGATTTTGAGTAAAATATGAATAGCCTACAACGTTCAGATGATTAGCCTACAAAGATAGTATTATACCAATGAAAGTGCGGTCCTCCAGTTCCTATCTGTTAACTCAAGTGACATTTGTCGCAGATGTATACTTTCGACATCGTACTTGTCGGAGATCATCAGAAAATAAAGTCAACGGTAAAAGATGGTCCTCCTCTGATCTTTAATAGTTCACCTAAAGAAAATATAAATAATTAACTAATAATATCACTAATATTAAGTTTTTTTGTACAGAAGACAGTTTAAACTAAGCGCGCAAAACGTATTCTGATAAAATCTATATTAACACTGGAGAGTGTGAGACGCTTTCATGGTCAGTCGAAATTATTTTATGACGGCGCCTTACCTCTGCCTAATTACCAGACTTTCTTCTGACTCAATTGGCTACCAACCATGGAAGGAGGCAGACATACCCTCATTAGACTTTTCGCGTTTTTTTCGTCGATGATTTTGGTTGTTTCTTAAATTTCGAAACATGAGTTTACTTTGGTCATTTAAGACCGGTTCTACACGTCCAACTGAAAGAAAATTGCCTGGAGGCCATACCTCAGACTGTCGGATACTTTGCACCCAGAAAGTGTAGTCCAAATACTAACTTATAACATGGCATCCAAGTTTATTTCATCCATTCTATAATTTTTATGCCAGTTCAATGTTGTTTCTCCTTAGTGCAGTTAATCGTTAATGTTTAAATTCAGCCATTTTTAGAACTATAAACAATGCAGCAGACTTAGCAGAGTGAAATCTCTTTCTGATTTTATGTTACATGTACTAAACTGTAGACGGACTGGCACCATAATACAAAAACCCGAACTTAGAAGATCAGTAAATGCAAATTTTGTGACTTAATAAGCTCGAAAAACTTATTGAAGTCAGACTAAAGACGGATAAGACTCTACGAAAAGTTACATCGGAAACTTTTCCTCTCATCCTTGTATTGTCGGAAGTTCCATCAAAAAGAATTTTTCTCAAAAAATAAATTTCATATGAAAGAAATATTGACGTGAGTAATGTTACACAAGAAAATAAATGTTGTATTTGGAAGCATCTCATGAGGGAGGGGGAAAACTTGGGCATAACCAAAAAGAACAGCCCCAAAAAAAGTTTTCCTAAACGATAAAACTTTTTTTTTTCACAGAATTACCCCAGAAAATTAAAGAATGATCATTCATTGATTGTTAGCATAAATGATGCCGGAGCCGTTCACCTTTAAAGTCACGTGTTATCGATTAGCAATTTTTCCTCTTAAGTCCTGAGCATTTCCTTGTGTGCAGAGAGTTTTCCTTGAGCAGTTCTCTCTCCCTCCGCAACTGTTCCACCCCTATACCATACTATTACAGCAGAACAAACGAAGGAACAAGTCGTCATGTTGTGTTTTCACTTTCGTTCCCTAAACTCCACGTTGGGGATGAGGTAACCTGAGCCAGCCGAAGGGAGGATGTGCCCCCATCACGTAGAAATGTAGAAAGGGCAGTGCAGGCTTCAAGAGGGAAGAAGCAAAAGACACTTTAGTCAGTCTTAAGAGGGTGATCGATCAGAAATTCATTCCCAGCCTTTACGTGCTGAGATTTTTAAGCCTCGGAAACCTCACGTTCGCATTTCGTTACACCTTCTGCTGCATATAGCCTTCGTGCTCTTGACTATGTATATAATGTACATCTTAGGTCGTTCCGCCATAAGTCCTTCCTGTTTAGCGCATACCATCTACACTATATACATACACCACTATATACAATACGTATTCACGTAATTCGAAATTTGCTGTTGGGTAGGTCTGCCTGATGTCGAACAGAAATCACGATTAGTATCGGCAGAAGGATAGTGACCGGTGATACTCTTGTGCCATAGAAGAAGCAAACTTCTCAAACTTTACCCCAACTTTTTCATGGGATTGGATGAAGTATAAATTGGATCTGCCCTGAAAAATTCCATTTGATTAAGATGTTATGAATTTTTATGATTTTTCTGGTGTCAAAAAAAGACGTTGATTTACGAACATTTTTTTATGGTACATAAGGAGCGAGAGGAGGAAAGTCCTATGTACCGCCATTCGTATTTTATACTTTTGGGCGCAAAATAGACGTAGATGATTGTGGAGAATTATGATGTTATGGCTCGCAGTCAGATTTCGTAATATATAACTTGTTTTGAAATTTAGAAATTGCTGACGTCTTTGGAAAAAAAATATAGGAAATTAACCAATTTCCAGCGAGGATGTTAGGAAAATAAGTTTACGCGTTTATTTTGCATTCATAAAAGTTTGTTGCATACTATTAAAATTGTCTCGCCCGTACAGGATCAACTAATTATATTCTGTGTAGTGTTGGGTAGGATATGATTATAAAATGAGTTTGTAAGAGGGGCCTCTTTTTTTCTTTTGAGACAGTACAATGTCATACTTCGAACCCCGGCCGTATTTATAGTCCTGGGACATGTGCCGGGCATCAGAAGGATGTTTGTCGGACTGTGCGGCCTTATATTTAAGGAGAAAAACATCATGAAATCTAGTGCTTATGTCTTCGAATTTGAATATTACAAAAAATGTTATCGACGCACTGCAATTAAAGGTTTTTAACAAAATTTCCCACTTAAGTTTAAATTAACACCAAAAATCAAGTGTGCCTTTACAACCCGACGACTGGCGAACCTGGTTTTCTTATGCCTCGATAGCCTTTAAGTGTAATAATCGAAAGGCCGACTGTACATGATGAAAATGATCAAGTTCCCACAAACCACACTCAACAATATACATATAAACAGATACCTTTTGGGGGCTCAAATATACTGTCGTATGCCCACGTGTACAGCTCAGTACTCGGTCATTTAATTTGGCCGTCGTGAGCCCGTATGCGCCCCCGTTAAAAAAAGTTAAAAACTCTATACGTCTTAAAAGCCGTAAGCCCATCTTTTATCTTTATTCGAGTCACAAAAAAACATTGTAAATTGCAAAATGCTTAAAAAACCAGGGTATATTGGGATTTTTCACTTGCAGTACATTTTTTTTTATGTGATAGTCTCAAGTGTCATCCTTTCTACTACTAGTACGTCATGTCGTATAAGTCATGGTACAATGTGCATTGGTAAGCTTAGCTTGAAGGATCTTCTAAATGGAGTCCCACAAGTTTCTGTTAATACGTATACACGATGAGTTAAACTCAGGTTGAACCCAAGTCCACCTAACTACATGTAGACGCGAATCGAGTTGAATTAGGATCGACTGAACTCCACTCAATTCTGCTACCTGGCTTGAGTTAAAGTTATACATATAGGCGCGAGTTCAGTAGTTGAGTAGTTGAATTTAGTTGACAGCAGCAGCAGCTCCCTCTTTAGAACAATTTTTTTTTTTTTTTTTTTTCAAATATATCGAGGAATCGCCGGATAGTCAAACAAAGGAATTTATTGAATATCTGATGACGTATACAAGTAGCGAAAAAGGGGATGAGTATTTTAAATCTTTAAAACGGCAAAAATGTATATTTTTTGTAGACATTTGACATTACCTACAAACTTTGTAAGAACTTTTTTATGATAAGACTTAGCATTTAAGAGGTATTTGCAAAAAACATCTTTTGAATAAACTCTTTTGCACTTTAACACAGGGACCGACAATCGTGAAGGACGATGCTGCACGAAGCCAAGGTCAATAACAGGCAGTGAAGCTATTTACGATCTTTGGGTGTAGGTATACACGCTCATACCAAGAATAGTAGGGCATTTTTGAAGTGGGACATTTCAATAAATTGAGCAGTCAGTACAATTTACGGTCGTGTAAGGGACAAATGTATTGCCTAGGATAAGTGCTCCTCAAGTTTTACCGGTTGGAATCTGTTAATCAAAACAAGCTCACAGAGCTATTGTAACTATGTATATGGATCATTCCATGTCAAACCGAACGCTTAGTAATAATTGATGATTCCGATTTTTTTGAAATTTGGCAGGCATATTCTACACATGAAATAATGAAAAGCGTGTCTCGCGAAAAAAATTTGGGATTTTTTTTCCAGAAGATATAGGCGGTTGTAAGTTGTAAGATATTTCAAAAAACGACGCTCGGCCGACCTTTCAAATTACTGTATCGTCGAAACCATTAGTCGTACAAAAAAATGAAACAGGACGATTTTGTAGATATCGAGTCACTCTTTGTAGTGGTATAAATAAAATTTGAGTTTGGTGTTAATAAATTATTATTAATTTGTTTATAAAGTTTCATTACCACTTTTCGTCTTCAACTCACCAACTTAAAATTTTGGAAAAAATATCGTGTTCCCCTTTCAATTCTAAGGAAACAGTGAAAATTTGAAAATGGAACTCAAACGGGGTCACACTTAAAAAATTCTTTAAAAGAATGCGACCGCGCGGCACTACGGCGTAACATGTCGCGTACACGCAGAGAACGTTTACAGGGACTGTTAGGTGCAAAGGAAAATGAATAACACATAAAATAATGAATTAAGTAATTTTTGCACACATTTACAATAGTCGACGTAGTAGCTGACGATGTGATTTTTACTTCAATTTTTCCATTTTGTTGTGGAAAAAATGAATGGTACAATAAAGTGCCACGAATCATCTTCGCTTTGTCGAAACGGGTTTGAAGTGCTTAAGCGTCCGTTCTATAGTCCTGAAGATGAAAGAATTCGGTATTAATATTCTTAATACCCATGTAGGAAAAAACCATCGGCCCGGCGTTGGCACAAGGTTGTCGACCGTTGGCTGACGGTTGGCATTTGACTTTGGCCCAATATCAAAATGTGACAATGTTTTCCGTTGGCCCAGTTTCAAAAGTCAACGTTGGCCCAGCGTTCGAATCAAGTTTTGGCCCGGATCAAATCCGCCGTTTGCCCAGATCAAATCCGACGTTTGCCCAGATCAAACCCAACGAATATAACGAATTTAAAATGCTGGTTGAATACTAAATTAATTTATTCGCAATAGCTTTCAACTGTAATACCTACAAAAAGTTAAAACTAAAAAACTGTAATTCTCTTCGCGATGACTCCTTTTTGAAACGCCTGCGCTAATCCCTCCTGTCCATCCTCCTTTCTTCCATCCGTTTATTTTTGCCACCATCTCGATCATTCGCACCAGCTAGCCAACGACTTGTTGCGGAAAATATTGTTGTATCGGGTACATTGAACTGAGCAATAAGAGCACCTAAAACGAACCAATTAATACACGATTAAAGCTATCGACATGACATGAAATATTACAATAATAACTTGCACATACTTTCTAAAAGAGTGTAAACCTTGGTTTTGGAGAAATTCAGCTTTTGGATGCCATTTTGTGACTTTCCTCTTCCACTGTAACGAACTTGTACATCTTTGCTGAGCAGTTCGCCCAAAATTTTACTCAACGTCCCCTTATAATTTTCGTACATCTTTACCTTGATATTAAGGTATTCTTCCTATAAATTACAAATTCTTACTACTTATATTTCACTTGTCTATGATTAAAAATGCAAATTAAATGAATATGAAAATAAACATACGAAGTTTTGTTTAGCGATGTCACCCTGCACCAATGATGAGTCAAAGCGAACAAATGATTCCACATCTTTTATTGGAAGATCGACATCAAAGTCTTCTTTTATTTTTGCTAAAGACTTGACCCCAGGCAGACTCTTGGCAACTTTTGACACGATATTGTCGTGTTTTTCTTTGGCATCATACTGCAGATTTCGTTTAAGCTTTTTGAGCTCCTCTTCGGTTTTTTTCATTTGAATTAAAGCTAGAGCTTTATTAATCCGAGCTAAAAAATGTTCAAACATGTAAATTCAAAGTATGGGTGTTTTTGAAAATGCATGACTGCGGTATCACTGCAATATTCCGCAATTGGAAGTCTGTGGCTAAATATTGCAGTGATACCGCAGTTATGCATTTTTGAAAATTCCCTAAATATATTTATATTAAATTTTTGACTTTAGATTTAATTTTGAATTCCGAATACGTTACCAGCATCTTGTGGAGTGAGACAGTTTTCAATCATCTTATCAACTGAAAAACAGCGGATTGATTTTATGCAATAAACAATTTGAAAAAAAAATGTAATAATCTGAATATTACATACCTTCTTGCATTGTTGGCACATTTTCTTTGGTTGTTCGGCGACCTGCTACCTTGTTTCTTATTCCATCCCGTCGTTCTTCCACCATCCATCTCTCTTTTTCTCCTTTTCTTTTTTGTTCTGCCTTTCGTATTTTTTCTTCTTCCTCCTTTTCTCGTTTATCCTCCTGCCATCTTGCTTCTTCAGCTCTTTTTTGAGCTCTTGCTTCTTCTTTCTTTTGAGCTTCGTATTTTTTTCGAGTTTCTTCTCTTTTTTGTGCTTCTTCCTCTTCTTTCTTTCGAGCTTCTTCCGCTTTTTGCCCTTCTTTGTTCGTTTGAGCTTCTTTCTTCTTCTGAACTTTTTCTTTCAGTTTCCTTTTATCTTCTGTAGTTTCTTTTTGTAGTTTTTTTTTCTTCGTAGCAGGCTCTCTATCACCATAGGATAAAGTGTAACTCGTTTTTCTTTCATCTTTAGATGATTGATCTGAAACGATGTAACAGAATAATACATAATAACAAAATAGTCCGCTTTTGATAGTAAAAGATTTATTTACAACAACTCACTCACCACTTAAAGGTAGCTCATTGAAACTGGTTCCGTTTCCAATGCCCAATTTTGGTGATGAAGTATGAACTGCAACATTTAAAATATTGTTCAAAATGAAATATGTATCAGATTTCAATTGCAATTGTAATGATTAACATAACTTTTGCAATGTCGTATAGTTAACTTACCAGGACTGAAATTATCGATAGAGTTATTTTTCGATGAATTTATCGAAGACTCAAGTACGTTTCGTTTTGTATTTTGTCGATTTGTTAATTTTTTTGGAAACCCTCCGCACGTTTCACCCAATGAACTATCGTTATATGAGGAACTCTGATCAGTCACGCATTCACCTATAATGACAAGTACGTACATTTTCAAAAAAAACTTTGTCAGACTAACTTCCTTGTTATACTTCATTACATATTTTAAAAAAATAGGCAGGTAAAAAGTTTTTGTGAAAACAGATTTGTGCATTACTCAATCACACATTACTTTTTTTAACTTACCTTTAAAATAATTTGCACTCAACGACAAATTTGGAACTTCATCCAAAACTTTCATAGCTTCTGATTTCGTTAGAGCTTTGGGTGGAGACTTTATTTCCGAGCCATCATCTGTTTCCACATTTTGTTTGCTATAGCCTCTATTCAAATGTCGCTTCGCTTGTTCCAGATCAACTTTGAATGGTATTTAGATTAACATTAATAATTTTATTAATAAACTTAATAAACATTAATTAACTCACCACACTTGCTAATGATCTTGACGGAATGTTCTCTCCAGGTAGATGCGGGCTCTTTCCTAGTTTTCACATATCGCTGAACATTTTGACGGTCGATTCCTGAAGGGTACATACAATCCCAGCCTCCCGAAAGTTCTTCTAGCCAGTTGGTCGGCACAATTTCGATAATCAATTTGCCATCTTTGGTCCGCTCAAAACTAAACTGTACAACTGCAAATGGGAATTTTTTCCTCCATCTGAAAATTCTTATAAATTTAAAAATCAACAATACCAATTTCGTGATAGCACAAATAAAAATCAGTCAAACTTATTTTCACAAATCTGGTATTTTCAAAGTCCGATTATTTTGTACTTTTCGTTGTTACGAAAATCATTAAGACGTTATCATTTATATACAGGGTGTTAGGGTTCAAGCACATAAGAATATATCACTATTCACAAATATTCTAAAAAATATAACAATGTGTAAAAACATCATACCAATGAGAAATAAACTGCATTGCGCCCATGAATAATGTTTTGAGAAAATACTCGTGACGTTTACGTTTTTAAACAACGCGTTCAAAACTATTTTTAAAGATTATTTTAAAATTGTACTTACTCTTCCAGTTCAGACATGATCTGGCGTTTTAGTGCCAATCCTGTGTTAACACTCGCGAAATCGAAAAAAAATCTGGTTGCCTGTAAAGTCCATATACGGGCGAAGTTTTTACGTGACAACGTCTTCTCTTTCTGAACTTCTCTATACTGAAATGCAACTGTTTTTAATCTGGGTAATTCTGTTAAGGATAGGACGATGATATGAGAAATATGAAATGAAAGGAAGTGTTTCCATTGTGATGTGCCTTGCGAAAGTCAAGTCGATGATTGTTCCTTTTAATGTAGTTGACTTAGAAACATCTGATACGCATTCGAGATTGTACATATCTTTCATGAATTTGAGAAACCTGTCGTCAGTCTTCACATTGGTGTTGAAATCACCACACAGAAGGACTGGTATGCTAGAATCAACTTCCAGGAACGGATGTACGGACTGGCTGTTGTGAACATACGGATTGAGTCCTTGGGATAGTAACATTCCGATGTCCTGCAACCTAGCTCCTGGATGAATATATACAGCGCTGAGCACAAACTTGAAGATAGTATCAGCGGTAAAGCAAGTAACTTCAGCCAAGCACATGTCACCTGCAGTTACGATGTGACGAGCTGCGTCTGTAATCGCAATTTGGACTACTTTTGCTGTAGATGTCGATGATAATTTGCGATAGATCGCTACTCCACCAGCTGCGTTGGTATCTGAGTTTGTTTGATTGTTCTTTCTGGATATGCACTCATAATCCTTGATTGGAACTGGTTCACGATTGTCTCGCATCCACGTTTCGGTCAGTACTAAATAGTCAGGTCTTGGTATCACTATATCCGTTTCCATGTCCATGGCGTGGGCGCTTAAACTTTGACAGTTGATGTTCGTCACGATAGTTTGTCCAGCGTCGGTAGCGTCATCACAAAATTTTACTGCTTTTTGGTGATTGTGTTGAGAGGGTGTCGACCAAGTCGATTGTATTCATCGCGGATATCTCGCGTAGTGTCTGAGTCGTTTCCTTGTCGACCATGTTTGAAATTGAAGCAACAATCCTTGTCCGTAATGATGTGCAAGCCGTTGATACTCGTTACGCGACTCATGGCCACATACACCAATTGTTGTGGTTGCTTGGGAGAGTACTTATAAACGATGACTTCAAATGTCCCACCTTGGGACTTGTGGATCGTAATGGCACAAGCAGGCACGCATGGAAACTGTTTTCGTTTGCATTTCACTGATTTAGACAGTGTAATGTTAACAATCTTTTTGTACACTGGTACCCAATCGACGGACAAAGTATTTGGTTTGTTAAACACATGTGGTCGACATTTGATTTTGGCTTTGGCACCCGTATTTTTGTCTGGGAACTCAAACCAAAGAGTGATGATAACATCTTTGGTTGGCGGCAAAGTTTGCTTGTCGATGGACCTGCTGCGGCAGAATGGTCATCTGCGTTGGCCGGTTGACGTTCGATGTGTCGCAAGGTTCCAATAGCACCGTTAACCAATCCATCCGAAACATCGATGTTAGAGGTAATCATGTAAGGATACCCTTCTGCTAAAGGCAACATGTATGGCAATCCGTCCGTCTCCGAAACCGACATCTTGTGAAGTTGCCCTTGATACTGGCGCTTTTCAGAATTATCTGAATATCCAAGCATAATATCAGTGGTGATACAGTTGTGTGCGTTGTTAATTGCGATTGTAAGATTCAACTTCTTCGTTACTGTAATACAACCGAACAGCGTTGGGAACGTTCTCTTTGCACCAGGATTCGCTATTGTGCCTGGACTCAATAAGTGCGATGTTATTGAGACTTAGTTTAAGTCCATTTCCAATTTTGGTGAGAATCGTGGAAATCCGCTCGTCAGTTTGTCGTACAACACGTACCAGTGGAAAGTATTTGATGCTTTGCCACAGTACAGTTCCACCCTGTTGGTTGCCTGGAACTGCGTAACACGGAAGGGCACGTACCGGTGGTAGCTGTCTAAAATCTCCGCACAAGATCACATAAATGCCTCCAAATGGTTGGTCGTAAACACCGGTAATCTGCTGCAGTCGGTAATTCATTTTACCGAGTATAGCGGCACTCATCATGCTGATCTCGTCGATGAAAACAGCTCTCACGCCAACGAACATATTTCTATAGGCTTGCAACGTTTCGGTGGATAGAAGTTTTTGAACTCTAGAAGTTGTGATACGAAACGCTGAGTGAACTGTCGTTCCACCAAGAGGGGCTGCTGCTTTACCGGTGCTCGCACAAGCTACGTAGGCGTTGTTAAGTGAGTTGTGATTTTGAGTGTAACGATTGTAACAAATGTTGAAGAGGTTTAAACACAATCTAAACTCGAGATTTGTAATATCGTTAAACCTTATTTCAAGTTATAAATAATCTGTCATTTAATTAATGTTAATTTAATTGTGTTTAAATGTGATTGTTGTAAATGACATTAATCTAATCACTTTACTATTTCATGACATACTCAGTAGACGAAAACTTACCGTACGTCGTTCATTGTGAATGGACGTCAGCATCTGAGTGTGACATGTTTTTCGTAAATGCCTTCTAGCTGCACCGATTTATAAGACGTTGTCACGTCAACAAATTAAACTGAACAAATCGGTCCACAAACAAATAAACAATGCGATGGGTGCGAGTCCGTTGAAGTTTCGCCGAATTATCACGGTATACGGAAATATGAACGTCAAGGTAGCGGCGAAGCTAGCGGCGGTTGCACTGAAAAGCGGCGAAGTTAAAACTCAACTCTATTTAAAAATAAAAAGCTAATGTCCCTCATTTAAATTATTTGTTTTATGTATCTGTATGTGTGAGGAAGATCGTGTAAAAATTTCAGGATAGTTCCATGGTTCTGAAGGAAATAGTATTAACTTTTTCCAGCCAGCGTTTTTGAGCTTAATTACAAAGTCCAAAAAAAAATTAGTTTTTATCAAATAAAAAGCTAATGTCCCTCATTTAAATTATTTGTTTTATGTGTCTGTATGTGTGAGGGAGATTGTGTAAAAATTTCAGGATAGTTCCATGGTTCTGAAGGAAATAGTATTAACTTTTTCCAGCCAGCGTTTTTGAGCTTAATTACAAAGTCCAAAAAAAAATTAGTTTTTATCAAATAAAAAGCTAATGTCCCTCATTTAAATTATTTGTTTTATGTGTCTGTATGTGTGAGGGAGATTGTGTAAAAATTTCAGGATAGTTCCATGGTTCTGAAGGAAATAGTATTAACTTTTTCCAGCCAGCGTTTTTGAGCTTAATTACAAAGTCCAAAAAAAAATTAGTTTTTATCAAATAAAAAGCTAATGTCCCTCATTTAAATTATTTGTTTTATGTGTCTGTATGTGTGAGGGAGATTGTGTAAAAATTTCAGGATAGTTCCATGGTTCTGAAGGAAATAGTATTAACTTTTTCCAGCCAGCGTTTTTGAGCTTAATTACAAAGTCCAAAAAAAAATTAGTTTTTATCAAATAAAAAGCTAATGTCCCTCATTATAATTATTTGTTTTATGTGTCTGTATGTGTGAGGGAGATTGTGTAAAAATTTCAGGATAGTTCCATGGTTCTGAAGGAAATAGTATTAACTTTTTCCAGCCAGCGTTTTTGAGCTTAATTACAAAGTCCAAAAAAAAATTAGTTTTTATCACATAAAAAGCTAATGTCCCTCATTATAATTATTTGTTTTATGTGTCTGTATGTGTGAGGGAGATTGTGTAATAATTTCAGGATAGTTCCATGGTTCTGAAGGAAATAGTATTAACTTTTTCCAGCCAACGTTTTTGAGCTTAATTACAAAGTCCAAAAAAAAATTAGTTTTTATCAAATAAAAAGCTAATGTCCCTCATTTAAATTATTTGTTTTATGTGTCTGTATGTGTGAGGGAGATTGTGTAAAAATTTCAGGATAGTTCCATGGTTCTGAAGGAAATAGTATTAACTTTTTCCAGCCAGCGTTTTTGAGCTTAATTACAAAGTCCAAAAAAAAATTAGTTTTTATCAAATAAAAAGCTAATGTCCCTCATTTAAATTATTTGTTTTATGTATCTGTATGTGTGAGGAAGATCGTGTAAAATTTCAGGATAATTCCATGGTTCTGAGCGTTATACGATTTAATTTTTCTTCGAGCGTAATTTACCCTAGTCACTTTAAACATGAACCTCTGAAAAAATAATGCAACTGGAGATTTATCAGCGGGATTCTCTTTATTTTGGGCTTACAAATAATTTCCCAAAAGTCCATAAAGCCAACTGACCGGCTACTCGAGTTATGGAAGGTCAAAGGTCACGAAAATCAGTTTTTCTCAAAAATCTCGTAAAATATCGGTTTTATGCAATTTTTGGCTAAGTAAAGATTGTTCGGGAGAAAAAACTTCATAAAAATGTCCTATACGAGAAATAATTTGGGAGCCCAGAATAAAGAGAATCCCGCTGATAAATCTCCAGTTGCATTTATTCAGAGGTTTGGCCCTTTTTTTGTATAAAGTGACTGGGCTAATTATAAAATAGAACGAAAATTTTACTATAAATAAAAACATTTATTTCAAAGAAGGAGTGAATAATTTTATAAACGAATTTAAGTGAAATAATAAGTTAATGTATTATTAATTGTAAAATATAATCTTTTTAAATATTACATATATGCACTTACAATTAAATACACTTATTTTAAAGCAGGACGTTTTGGTTTTGTATATTATTGCAATTAACAATTTTTTTATATACCTATTAGTAGGTATTATAAAATAAATATATTTCTTTAATGTCTTAAATATTTCTTTTCTGTGACTAGTATAAAATATAAAACTTTGATAAAATTAAATGTAGTGGCATATTGCATAGGAGGTTTATCTTTAATAACGTTAATATTTGGCATGAAATTTATTATAGGTATTCTATTTGGAATTTCAATACCATCATCAATTTCATAACATATTAACGGATCATCATCATTTTTAATATTTTGTTGTTTTAATGAATTAATATTTTGGTTAGTCTCAGGTACTTTTTCCATTGCTGAGTACAGTATATTTGCTATGCTTATTCTTACTATATCCATATTGTCTTCTTTAAATTCTATGACATTGCCAGAAGCTATCATGTAGGCCCAAGCGCAAATGTGTACTCCACAATTCCCTCCTTGCACATCATCAACTCTAGAAAGTAATTTTTGTGAAGTTATATCTGTAGGAGTATAAATTTTAAAGTCTTTAGCTTCGAAGCTAGAATCTATAATTTTCCAAACAGTTAAAATACCATTTATAATTTCCGTTGGAAGAGTGACTTGCATAGAGTCGAAGTATACTAATTTATTTTTTGGACTTTGTAATTAAGCTCAAAAACGCTGGCTGGAAAAAGTTAATACTATTTCCTTCAGAACCATGGAACTATCCTGAAATTTTTACACGATCTCCCTCACACATACAGACACATAAAACAAATAATTTAAATGAGGGACATTAGCTTTTTATTTGATAAAAACTAATTTTTTTTGGACTTTGTAATTAAGCTCAAAAACGCTGGCTGGAAAAAGTTAATACTATTTCCTTCAGAACCATGGAACTATCCTGAAATTTTTACACAATCTTCCTCACACATACAGACACATAAAACAAATAATTTAAATGAGGGACATTAGCTTTTTATTTGATAAAAACTAATTTTTTTTGGACTTTGTAATTAAGCTCAAAAACGTTGGCTGGAAAAAGTTAATACTATTTCCTTCAGAACCATGGAACTATCCTGAAATTTTTACACAATCTTCCTCACACATACAGACACATAAAACAAATAATTTAAATGAGGGACATTAGCTTTTTATTTGATAAAAACTAATTTTTTTTTTGGACTTTGTAATTAAGCTCAAAAACGTTGGCTGGAAAAAGTTAATACTATTTCCTTCAGAACCATGGAACTTTCCTGAAATTTTTACACGATCTTCCTCACACATACAGATACATAAAACAAATAATTTAAATGAGGGACATTAGCTTTTTATTTGATAAAAACTAATTTTTTTTTGGACTTTGTAATTAAGCTCAAAAACGTTGGCTGGAAAAATTTAATACTATTTCCTTCAGAACCATGGAACTATCCTGAAATTTTTACACAATCTTCCTCACACATACAGACACATAAAACAAATAATTTAAATGAGGGACATTAGCTTTTTATTTGATAAAAACTAATTTTTTTTGGACTTTGTAATTAAGCTCAAAAACGCTGGCTGGAAAAAGTTAATACTATTTCCTTCAGAACCATGGAACTATCCTGAAATTTTTACACAATCTTCCTCACACATACAGACACATAAAACAATTAATTTAAATGAGGGACATTAGCTTTTTATTTGATAAAAACTAATTTTTTTTGGACTTTGTAATTAAGCTCAAAAACGTTGGCTGGAAAAAGTTAATACTATTTCCTTCAGAACCATGGAACTATCCTGAAATTTTTACACAATCTTCCTCACACATACAGACACATAAAACAAATAATTTAAATGAGGGACATTAGCTTTTTATTTGATAAAAACTAATTTTTTTTGGACTTTGTAATTAAGCTCAAAAACGTTGGCTGGAAAAAGTTAATACTATTTCCTTCAGAACCATGGAACTTTCCTGAAATTTTTACACGATCTTCCTCACACATACAGACACATAAAACAAATAATTTAAATGAGGGACATTAGCTTTTTATTTGATAAAAACTAATTTTTTTTTGGACTTTGTAATTAAGCTCAAAAACGCTGGCTGGAAAAAGTTAATACTATTTCCTTCAGAACCATGGAACTATCCTGAAATTTTTATACAATCTCCCTCACACATACAGACACATAAAACAAATAATTTAAATGAGGGACATTAGCTTTTTATTTGATAAAAACTAATTTTTTTTTTGGACTTTGTAATTAAGCTCAAAAACGCTGGCTGGAAAAAGTTAATACTATTTCCTTCAGAACCATGGAACTATCCTGAAATTTTTATACAATCTCCCTCACACATACAGACACATAAAACAAATAATTTAAATGAGGGACATTAGCTTTTTATTTGATAAAAACTAATTTTTTTTTGGACTTTGTAATTAAGCTCAAAAACGCTGGCTGGAAAAAGTTAATACTATTTCCTTCAGAACCATGGAACTATCCTGAAATTTTTACACGATCTTCCTCACACATACAGATACATAAAACAAATAATTTAAATGAGGGACATTAGCTTTTTATTTTTAAATAGAGTTGAGTTTTAACTTCGCCGCTTTTCAGTGCAACCGCCGCTAGCTTCGCCGCTACCTTGACGTTCATTACGGAAATAAGGTAATGTAAAAGAGACGACGGCTTCGAATACCGTAAAAAATGGGCGCCTGTTGACGTCGCCCTAATGCAGAAACAACAACAACAACTTCGGTTTTCTATGAGAAGTACCCCCCACGTGACGTCAGCACTAAAATACCGTATACGGTATACAGTCTTTTACATTACCTTGATTCTGTATACCGTGCCGTACTATCAACAGCAAATAGAGTTGCCAACTTCACAAAATAAAAATTCGATATTTATCGATATCGGCATTTTAAAATCTAAAGTGTATTTTTCATTTTAAAAAATAAATAGAGCACGCTGTGTGCGACAAAAATAACTAATAAAATAAAATATAAACTATTAAACATTTTTCTTTATATTTGTTCTTCATTCATCTCATATCTCTTTTCCACCAACAGAAAATAGGAAGAGAAAAAAGAAGCTAAGCATAATGACAACAGAGAAAATTTAAATTCGTAAACACATTTTCACAACACCTAACCTTTCAGAAGTTACATTTTAGCGTTTGATCGAGTTTCTACGTCGGTTGTTTCGAACTTGGAATAGAGAACTGCAGGCAAGGCCCACCGCGGTGCGTGAAATATTTTTTTAAAACTTATTGTAAGGTTTTGAATTATGACATCTTGAGCAACAGGATAATAATAAAGGTCAATCAAAAATTGTAAGTACGTTTTAATGATATTATTGAATGAGTTACAAACTAATAGTGTTATGAGCGTAAACAGGCAAAACCCCGGCCCTGTGCTCAACAAAACATCTTGACAAGACTTGTGTCTTCCCGTGGCTGTGAGTGAACGTATTGAGCCAAATTAGTCGAGCATGTGTTAGTCTCACTTGTGAATCCAAGAAAAATTTCGGTCTCACAGCAAATTACACTACGACAAGCATAACTTTCTTCGCTGGGACTGCGATAATTATAAGATTTTTTGTTGTTTTGTGCACAACCACATAGACAATAGAATTGTTATACGGAAAAGAGGCAGAAATTTAAATGCACCGTGTAATACTCAAATTTTACACAGACAGGTTTGACGTGAGTCCCAAGTGAATGGCCGTGTAATTTCACTCATTCACATGCAAAGTGCTGAAATGTAACCTTTCCTGGAAAAAGAGGTATGCAAGGGTGAAATGTCTGAGTTAGCAAAAGATTTTATTGCCGGCAATTAAGGAAAGATAGTGTGTGAATGAGTATCCCTTCTAAACCTTGAAAAAATCCTTATGGTATGTGTGATGCGGGGTTACTAGAGAAAGCACCTAGCAATGCGAGATCAATTCACTGTAGGGCACGGCCACGGGTTGACGTGAATTTAAATTCGAGTGTGTTAAAAGTAAAAGGTTTTGGACTAATTTTAAAAGGTTTATTATAGTTTCTTGTACATTAGTAACGACGATAATTTTAAATTGGTTTTTCGTTCATAATTAAAAATTTTCAGTTGAAAAAACAAAAAAAAAAATTCCACCAAAATGTCGAGCAAATTGAGAATGCGAAAACATAGGAAACTGAAAGATTCTTCGTCGGACGATAGAAAGGATTCGCTGAATGATCAACTTGATGAATCAATGGAATATGATAGTGACAGTAAGTAATATCATTAAATTAGAGGTCTATTGACCTCCTTGATTGTCTGTAACATTTTTGACTTTTTTAAGAAAACTTTTAAAAAAGGTAAAGTAACATAGTAAAAGTAAAAAATATAATTTTGATAAAAGTTGGCTTACAATAGGTGTATGATTTTATAGTTTTAATAAAGACATGCCAGAAAACGCCATTTTCATGCTACTTTTGAGCGTTTTTCACATTTAAAGCAATAAAACTTTATTTTACATAAATTTATTGAAAATTTGTTCTACGCAAACCTTTGTATTGTTTAAAGAAGGAATGTTGATACATTGGACTGTAAGAATTTGACATGGCGTTTTTCAATTCAATAATAATTTTTTATTTCTATTACTTATTTATTATCAATTACTTATTTTATTATCAAATATTGTATTTTATATTTCGTTCTAAATTCTGAATTTTTTAATTTTTCAGACTTTGACCAGTCGTATACCTCGCCACCTCGAGCGACTGACCATGCCTCGTGTTCTTTCTCCAACGTATCAACAGAGACGCAGAATCAATCTGCACCATTTGAAGCATCATTTCGCTTAGCAGATGATGATGAGATGGCGGATTTGTCAATTCATGGAGTTAGTATGTTCGTAAACGACGGAGAAGTTGCGTCATCAGATGGCTCCAGCGCAGATGATTCTGATGGGGATAATTTCGACAAGGAGAATTGTTTCGTGATTGATACGAAAAATTTCGACGAACTACGGCAAGGAGACATGAAGTCAAAGTTGCAGACGTGGTCATTGCGAAATATAACAAATTTGAATCAAACCACTATCGATGAGCTCTTGATCGTGATTGGAAGCGAGGGTTTTGATAATCTCCCTAAAACAAGTACAACTTTGCTCAAAACTAAATCAACTTCAGACGATATTCAGCCTATGTTAAGTAACAAACGGAATTACGGGCGGTATTCTTATTTAGGCATAAAAACAACCCTCGAAGAGATTATAAATTCTGCAGTGTATACAGAAAATGAAATTAAGTTGCTTGTCGGAGCTGATGGTGCAAAAGTTTATAACAAGACGAAGAATGATATGTGGTTCATTATGGGTTTAGTATATCACAAGAACTACGATGCGAAACCTTTTATCATCGGAATGTATTACGGCGATTCCAAGCCATTTTTCGCGAGAAATTTTTTCGATGATTGTGTGCGCGAGTTGAATGAATTAATAGCCGACGGGATAACAATAAAAGGTTGCCATTTCAACTTTCATTTTCAAGCCTTTGTTGGTGATACTCTTGCACGGGCGTTTTTGAAAAGAACCAAGGGACATACAGGATTTCATTGTTGTGAGCGTTGCGAAGTAGTAGGGAAATCAATTACTATTTATTCTAGTAGTGGAAAGAAAAGTTACAAACGCGTGTTTGATGACGTTGATTGTACAGAACGCACTAATGAATCCTTTCGAGCACAGTCAGATCCCGAACATCATTTAACTAGAGAGACTTCTCCTTTCATTGATATCACAAATTTTGACCCTGTCAGACACGTAGTGTTAGATGCGATGCATTTGTTGTGTTGTGGAAATTCGAAGCTATTTTTGGAAAAACTGATAAGTGAAAATCGAAATGGTTTAAGAGGTCCCACGAATGAATATGTTTTACAAACTGCGCTTGATTTAATTTCCAACGACATAGTACTAGAATTTCAAAGAAAGAAGTTTGATCTTGATGACATATCTGATATGAAATCTACTCAATTCAGATTTATTTTGTTGTACTGCAGTGGACTAATTTACAAACAAATTATGTCTCGCGATAAATATAGACATTTTTTGTTGCTTTTTACAGCGGTCCGGATCCTGTCAAGCGATAAACTTGCCGTTGTTCATTGCAAGTATGCCAAAAATCTTCTACGCCAATTTGTTCGTTTGGCACCAACTTTCTACGACGACAAAATTGTTTCAATTGTTGTACATAACTTAATCCATATAGCAGATGATGTTGAGTACATGCAAGCCCCAGTTTTTGACTTTTCAGCTTTTGCTTTTGAAAATTGTATCGGCTTTTGCAAGAAATTAGTGAAAAGTAGACTGAATCCGGTTGCTCAAATTTTGCGTCGAATCCAAGAGATCCGTCAATCGAATACAGCGATTAAGGAACGGTTCCCTCTTTTATATTCTCTCAAAAAGATCGCAGCGATTCCGATTGTTAAACTCGACAAAGAAAGTTGTGAAAATGACATGATTTTTTCTTCCGCGAAAATTAAAAACATAATTGTTACGCCTCACCACCCCGATAATATCATTACTACGAACAACGGCGAAATTGTGTTAGTAAATAAAATTTTCGCTCGAAACCAAGCAGATGATGTAAAAATTCAAGGGACGAGAATTGTTGCTGACATCAATGTATTCGACTATCCAATGTCTTCTAAAGACATTGGCATTGCTTTTGTTCGCGAAATTGGAGAAGAAAACTTTGTTTACGATGTGAGGAATATCCACATGAAATGTATGTTAACTACAGTTGATGGACAACAAATAGTTATTTCTTTATTACATTTGTAAGGCGATTTATATATGTATACATTTTATTGCAAATTGGCTATAATAAAATAACAAATTCAATTTCTATAGTTTTTACTTGTTAATTTTTGTCCTTGCACAATTAATCAGAATAGTGATATTTTATAATTACGAAAAAAATTTCCGAATTAACGGCGCGCCATTTAAGCGCCCATCTTTATCCGACGGTTGGCTGTCCACTGGCACTCTTACTTCACCGGTACAAACATTTGAAGACGGGTTGACGATTGGCCAACTGTTAACCAACGGTTGGACCAGATGCGGCACAAAGCAGTCTGCCAACCGTCAACGGCCGACATACCGCCACGATTGGCCCGTTTGTTTGAACCGGCAGAATATTTTTTTTCCTACATGGGTATTTTTGTTAACCCTCATGAAAAAATTTGGCCGGGGTATTTATAGGGTAATTTATATTCTGCAAACTGACTTTTGCAGCTAATCTTTTAATCGTACCTCCTAAACCATCGCAAGGTCCTTTTCCATGAGACATGGCGAAAAAGTGCCATTCTGCACTTACATCAAAATCAACTTTGTGATAACAAAGATTTATGAAATTTTTTATTGTTCTTGTATTGACCACTCGCTCCGTCAGAAAAGTAAAATATTTTTCGCAAAGAACCCAATGTTTTGTTTAAAAAAGTAATTAAACCACGCTGAAATAAGTGGACGGCTATTGTATCATGTTTGAAACAATCTAAGATTGCGATGAAATTAAGAAATTGTGTTTTCCCTTATCTTTATAATAAATTGCGAAAGGGTGTATCGTTACTTGGTCATTATTCCAATGGACTCCTTGAATTGCATCCTGTAGATCAAACGCATAATTTTCGGAAAAATCGCAAATCAAAATCCCTTTTGATCTGTAACACAGCGTGTACTAGGTCCAGGGTTTAACACTGAAACAACTTTTTCCGACGTCTTTGATTCAGTACTATCGGAATCAGAAGAAGGGATTTTCCTAGTCTTCATTCGGCTTGCGCCACAAATCTTCAAATTTTCTGACGAGGGCAACGTAATTTTCAATTTTCTTTGCAACTTCGAAGTCACTCGACGTCAATTCTTCATTGGTTTTTTTCTCGTCATTACGTTTTTTAAACGGATTAAAACACGTATCGTAACGAGTTGACATTTTTTTTCCTGTGAGGTTTCAAATAAGGAAGTCTGATAAAATAATACCCGTAATTAATAAAAGTAAGTCTGATAAAATAATACCCGTAATTAATTATAAATAATTATTGTTATAATTATTTTCAGAAAAAAACAGTAACACTACGATATTAAACACTATAACACTATTGATCTTGTGTAACACTTAAACAGAACTGAAAAAGTATACATAGCATAGAAAGTATTTCCACTTAACCTAAAGGCATAGAAAAATCGGGATGGGTAAAATAAAAAACTCTGTTGTTTATGCATTTTTCATTTTAAAGCTTCTAAAAGGAAATTGCTGAAAATGGAATATTTAAAGCTAAATTGGTATGTGTAAGAGAGAGAAAACTAGTAGTATCTTTTCTTGCGCCAGAAAATCAGGTCAATAGTGAGAAAAATGTAACACATTGATAGAAAGAGAATTTTTTAAGTGTGACCCCGGTTGAGTTCCATTTTCAAATTTTCACTGTTTCCTTAGAATTGAAAGGGGAACACGATGATATTTTTTCCAAAATTTTAAGTTCGTGAGTTGAAGACGAAAAATGGTAATGAAACTTTATAAACAAATTAATAATAATTTATTAACACCAAACTCAAATTTTATTTATACCACTACATAGAGTGACTCGATATCTACAAAATCGTCCTGTTTCATTTTTTTGTACGACTAATGGTTTCGACGATACAGTAATTTGAAAGGTCCGCCGAGCGTCGTTTTTTGAAATTTCTTACAACTTACAACCGCCTATATCTTCTGAAAAAAAAAATCCCAAATTTTTTTCGCGAGACACGCTTTTCATTATTTCATGTGTAGAATATGCCTGCCAAATTTAAAAAAAAATCGGAATCATTAATTATTATTTTTAACGAAAAGCGTCCGGTTTGACATGGAATCACCGATATGTAGGTTCTAAAATGAGTTTTCTATTAAGCCGCGAATATCCCTCATTCCCCCCTCCCCCTGAACCCACCAGTGTTTTAAGACTCCTGTTTAAGTAAAAATATATCTGAAAATTCAAATACATGAACGTTCAATAACTTTTCGGCATTCTTCCTGATCCCGATAGATTGCAATTTACCAGAGGTGGTAGCACGTAAGTTGTTTCAATCGAAGTCGATTATCAACAAATACCTTTAAAAAGTAAAATTTGTCATAAAAATTATAATTAACTGTATTATTTAAATAAAGTCAACTGATAAGAACAATTATATTTAATGAACTTCAACTCACACTAATGTCACCACACAAAATTTGCATTATTTAAGGATTCCCTTCATCCTTCCGCCTTTGTAGTTTAACATGTAAAAGGGCACAGGATATTCACTCGCTGCTTCGTTACATTGATCATAATTATCTCATATTATAAACTCAATTACGAATGATGATAGAATTCATTACAATTCCCTAATATCGATAATACAAAATTAAGGTTGACACACACGTAGAAGATTACTGCTGCGACGGAGATAATTGCCAATTAACGTTATTGGACTTTTTGTGTCTGGGGTACCACCCTCTACATTTTCAAGTAATTTAATTTTTATAAAGGGAATTTTTATTAATTTGGATGGTTTTGGATGGTGGATGGTTTTAAAAATTGTAGGTTGTAGGTTTAATTGTGTTTATAATAAAAATTAAAAGCGTTTAGAAAAGGTCGATAGTTTAATTGAAATTTATTTCTTCGGTTTTTTAGAGTTCTTAAGCTTTCTTCGTACTTCCCAACATTTTTAACAAGTTTTCCACAACGCCAAAAAAAATATTTTAAATATTTATTGATTTAAATTTTTAAGAAGCATCTGCCTAAACAAGGTGAGCACACAACCACCCCAATTAATTATGACCATCTTTTCTTAGCTTTCGCTTGAAAACGAAACCATAATTCCCCATATCACAAAGAACAACAAAGAACGTGCACAATTAAAATTGCCGTATCCTTTAAATAATCCACCCCAGAGCATGCCCAACATCTATAAATATTAAAGAGGAGCCGCTCCACATAAAACCGAAACCAGTTTAATTAGCTCAAGTCATTATAAATCCAAATTATCTCCCACCTTCGGCTAGGCATGAGCACGCCACACCACACCGTAATCCCTTGAGCTTTCTCAAAGACATTAATTTAATTTCATTAAACTCTTGGCAATAAAATTCTTAATATTCACAATGCCGGAATATATTTAATTGCAGAAATATGCAGAATGAATTTTTTAGATTTCCTCGTTCTTGTGTTGGTGGCTCAGAATAAGATTTTAATTGAATCATGGAAGACAGCAGTAAAAATTTCGCCAAGTCAAGTTGATCCCTTTCATATCCTTTTTAAGATATTCAAATTTGGTATGTGAGAGGTGAGGAGCAAGTTATGTGGCTCTAGGAAGGTAAATTTAAAAAATATGTTTGAGATTTCAACCTAAAGTGCAGAGTTTGCCGAATCATTTTCGAGTATCCAATGAAATTCAAGCTGAGTATTTTAAACCCAAACCAGTAAAGTGGCCTAACACAGAAACCAGTGATTTTTCGATCAAAAGTAGTCAACAGAGTCGCTTTTAAGTTAAAAAATATTCTTCCCATCTTAGAGCAATGCGTCCTTTTAACCCTGAAATATGGTGTCTGCTTAGTAAAACAGACGTTTAAGCTTCAAAAAGTTAGTTCTTTACTCTCAAACCTCATTCTTTCTTTGATAAGTTTGGGATAACATGATCTGGACCTGATTTTATCTTTCATAAGATAAGAAAATCATTATCTGGTCAACTTGGTTACAAAACGTTACAAAAATCACAAAGAAAACACAGAGATACTGCTGTCAATTAAATTCAACTACTGAACTCACGTCTGAATGCATAATTTCAACTCAACTCAAGTAGCAGAGTTAGGTGGAGCTCAATGGACCCTAACTCAACTCGATTCCCGTCTATATGTAGTTGGACTCGGGCCCGACCTTAGTTCAACTCAATTCTCGCAATCTGACTACATATTTTGTAAAAAAATCAAGAAGACGATTCCAAGATGGCGGCCGATTTTTGCCATTATGTACCACCTAGCCCACGACATGGGTATCAAATAAAAGAGTATGGCGGGTGGAATACAGTAAGATGTGTGACGATGTGTGTTACCCAAAGCTACGTCACCACAGGTCCTCGATCGCAACGCCCATTCAATGGACGGAATTTTCTTCAGGACACGAGAGGTGTATAAATGTATTAAAGAGCTTGATGTCTATAAATCTCTGGCTCTGATAATATTCCCCCAATGGTGCTCAAGAAATGTGCCTCACCCTTGGCTTAGCCTCTGCGCAAACTCAGTCATATTTCTCCGGAGTTTGTTCCAACTCTTGGAAACTAGCTCATGTTCAGCCCATTCCCATAAAAAGAGAACCAGATAACCCTTTAAACTACCGCCATGGAGACAATAATCAATAGAAGGTCTGAGGAAATATCAAGAATCTAACCAAATTATACACCTTAGGCAGTACGGCTTTAGACCGAAAAAGTGGACTGGCTACCTTCTTGTGTGTATGACTGAACACATCAACCAAAGCATCCATAGCTTCGGTGAGTCTGGTCAGGCTGTTCTGGATATCTCCAAGCCTTCGACAGATTATGGCATCCCGCTCTGCTGTTTAAACTCCAAACTATTGGTATCGACTCAGTTCAAAGGAACTGGATTAACAGCTGTCTTTCTGGCCGTTCAATCAAGACTTGTATTGGATGGCGTTGAATGGCTGACCTATGTCTTAACATTCTCAAGTAACTTTATCCAACGATCTGCGATGGACTTATCACATATTCCAAGTCGCCAAACAAACGTATCAATGCCTCGGATTTCTTAAGAGATGCAAGTTCCTCCTTCAAAATATTACATTCGGCCTCGCTTTGAATACAACTCGTATATCTGGGCGGGCGCCCAAACACGACCGCGCCGTCAAACTCATTGGCGATAGCACCCTTGGCTCCTCCATCGATCCTTTAAGCCACCGCTCAGCAAGTTTTACCGCTATTACCATAGCGATTGCTCCACCTACTCGGCAATATTTTCCCCGCAACACAAGACTAGCCAACTCACCTCACGCTTTCACTCTGCAGCCTTCCCTTTCGAGCACACTACGGTTTAGAAGTTCGTTTATAAATAGAACAACTCGGTTGTGGAACTGTCCTCTGCAGTCGGCGCTTCCGAGCTCATATAACATCTCAGGGTTCAAACCCAGGATTCATTGACATCTACTCAAGCACCCTCCAGCCTCCTAACCTATTCTTTCTAATCTATCCTTCAGATCAAGCTCGCTACTATATATTGCACCGTGACGTGAACGACATGACGGACTGACTAGTAGTGCAAAGGGTGATTCCTGAGCTTCATCTTATCACATTGTTTTTTTTTTTTTACAATTCCACAAAAACTTTTTAACAACAATTTTCCCTTAGTGCTATTTTCAATTAATTCCTACCACTTGCGTCCCATATATACATCAAAACAGCTACATGCAACATTTGTGTCTGTCCTTTTGTCTTCTGCATCATCCACTTAATCTCTTTCAATCATTCCATTCCCTCTTGATTTGATCATTTCCAACAAAGTTTTCCTGTCATCTATGACATGTTTGACTGGCAGAAATGAATAGGGTGTGTCCTGCAAATTTTACTTTTTCTCACATATACGAAATAGCAGACCACACAGCAAATAGAAAACTGCAGTGCTCCAAAAAGAATTATCAAGGGGAGGATTACTTTTATCTGAAGGACCACTCACTCTCCCTCCCTCAAAAATCGAAGGCTCCTTCACAATTTTTGGCACTAAGTGGAAATCCAAGCTACTTAGACCAAGATCAAGTGTCGGGATGGACGGTGCTGGGTCAAATTTCTTTAAGTCTACTAAGAGATTTTTTTATTGATATTGGTTTGTTGTGATACCGTTGTCACCATGTTATAAATGGAGGGAGGTTTCTATTTATAAAGTTTCAGTTCAAGAAGGAGATAGTTTTTTTTTTAAATTGAAAATTTAATTTAATTTTTTAATTTAAGCTTGTGATTATTATTAAAGTACTGATTAGTATATTTTAGAAATAAAATGAAATAGCTAATTTCTTTATTTTATTTCAGGTGACAGAACCTGTCGTATAGGTAAGTTGAATTTGATTGGTTATTTCCGCATTGAAGAGCACATTCCTTGAATTAAAAGAAAACTACAATATTTAAGTGATGAAAATCTATGCACCACTCGGAAGCACTTAATGTGCATGACGATTCATGTCCCTGATTAAAACTTCGATAAACTTCTTATGTTCGATATTTTTTGTTTTGTTGCTTAATCTTAAAAGTTGAATTCTTTGCTGGGTTTAGAAAATGTCAACTAAAGATATTTTGACTCATGATTTTTTTCGTAAGGTAGGCAGTGAGCTTGGAAAGATTTCAGATCCAACCATATTTAGGTATTTGACCAAATCTCCTATTGTGATTTTTGTAACTTTCCCAAATTCTTTAAGAAAAGGTTTCAAGTATACTTGTCAGAGCCGGACAGCCGGAGAGAAAAATAGAAGACAAGCTCGCTTAATAAGAGTATGGAAGGTGCTAAAATTGCGACGGACCTTACGTTTCAACTCCAAAATGAATTGATTTGCACGAAGCTCGAAGAAGTAACAAGTTTTTGTAACGGGCCTTCAATTTCGCCAAGTCGATATTTTCATTACCAGGCAGCTGAGCCAGAGACACAACCTTCAGGCTTAGCGGGAAACATCGTCATCGAAATAATAGCGGCCGTTCAAGTATCACGTAACGCAGTTTGGTCTTGCTAGGCATTACGGCGAGAAGAGGGACCAAGCAACGCGTTTCGTAACATTATTTTACAGTAACTGCGACGAGAGTTCAATAAAACCAGTAACTGCTAGATCCTAGCGATCCGGCTCTTAAGCTGATTACACCCGCGCTTGCAGTGCGGGAACACAACGCGAAGGTTGAGCTATCTCCTCGTTGCCACCTCAAATGTCAAACGCATGTCAGTATAACCTCGCTGCATACTGGAACCGTTTCCCGCACCGCCACTGCGCGTAGATCTGTTTCTAGCTTTAGAGTCTAACGAGTTATGTATGTTTGAACTTTAGGAGCCGATCGTTGGAGTCGATGCTACATGGGCCTCTGTAAGTACGTATATCCCCGCCGTCGGAGGATGGTGGTAGATCTGCCAAATTGACGACAATTGACACTTCGATTTCGGATAATACCGACGATTGAACAAAGAAGTTCGTCAGAAAATGCAACACTACGTCCTCATAACACCCTTATGGCATTCGGATCGTGTCCCAACAAGAATTATTGCAGTGTTGGCCTCCTTTCGATAATCGGCAAAGTATTCACGCAATTCATACAATCGAGGCTACAGAAACATCGAGGCTACGGTAAACGAGCCAGAAAGAACAAGCGGAATTAAGACCACATCGAGGATACATTGGTCAAATATTCACTTTCGGTCAGATAGTGGAAGAAATAATTCTATTGAAAATCAGCGAAACTTCTCTAAGCGTTGTACGATGGCTCAACCAGCAGTGTTCGTATTCGAAGCGACTTACCCGAGGAATTCCCTATTCAAACAAGTGTCCGACAAGGAGACGTCGCTTCGTCATTTCTCTTCAACGCTGTGATTGACGCGATTATGCGTGAAGCATTCGATGGGCGACGTGGAGTTCGATACGACGACAACAACTAGACCATAGCGCCGTCTTTGCCGAAGCGGATGCCGAAATAACGGACATCTTATACGACATTTTCCGCATCGCCCGGTCATACGGGTTAAAAAACAATACGGAAAAGATCAAAGTACTTACAACTATCAGATCGAAAGCCAGTATTCACCACGATGGAGCCCAAATCGAACAGGTGCCAATGTTCTACGGTACGGTACGGCACTGGTTTACGCTTTAGCCGTATCTTAAGGCCCCCATTCACACACAGGTTGCCGGCAGGCCGTGACTTGAAAGGTTTCGCCTTGAGGCGAAATACACCACACACTCACCGGCGCCAAATGGATAGGTCCTCCAGCCCAAGAAAACTGACAAAAATATTTGTGCGTGTGGGCGTTTACTTTTGCCTAACTTCTGAAGTTCTATTTAGTCCCAAACCGTGAATTTACTCCAAGAATACATACCGTATTCACTCGGGGCGGAAAGCTAGGCGCGAGCTAGGCTGGTTCGCGGGTGTTTCGTTGTGGCCATGAACATTTTTGCACTTGAATTAACTGGTATGCTAAACTGTTGTCTTCGCCTGTGTGTCTGTAGTTTATCATGACTTCACCTGCATGCCACCACCTGTCAGGCGGATACCTGAAGTCCTCATCCCTCAGTCAAACTGAGTAATCTATGGCCGTTTCTGCCGACCTGGTCTAAAAGGCCACTGCCTACCGGTGGCCTGTAAGTAAATGGGGATCCTTAGTAAAGAAACATGTTTTACTTAATTTAACCCAGTTTATTCACAATTTTACACTTTTTCTTGAGGGGAAAAAATTACGTGATATTTGCAGACCTCCTCCTATGGATTGTGAAGATCAGGTCTAGCCATTTACTCGAACAATTTAGTGTAGATCATTGCCGTAAAAAGTTGTTGGAAATTGATTTCACAATGCTCATGATATCTAGTGCACAATTGAAATGCCCTAGCGGCTAAACCGTTACGATTTCCGTCCACCACCCATAAGATTTTTTGTTCGTCCATCCAAGACCTATCCACAGCCGGGCGTTTCGACAGTTTTAGCAATACACCCTCTATTCATATATATAATCTTCATACACATTTCATCCAAGAGCGTGTTATTAAAACATAATTCATCAATCTGTATGCATATAAGCTTCAGAAAGGATTAAATGTGATAGCGATCACGATACACATAAGCCAAAGAAAAAGTCAACTTTTAAGATTTATGAA
Source organism: Thereva unica (assembly GCA_949987705.1). Lineage (NCBI taxonomy): Eukaryota > Metazoa > Arthropoda > Insecta > Diptera > Therevidae > Thereva > Thereva unica. The sequence goes on from OX465282.1 coordinate 136,398,245, forward strand.
AGCCGATATAAAAGCTTCCATCCACTACAATTAATTTTCACGTTAACCTTTCCATTCGATATTCCATGAATTTCATATTAACCTTGATCCCTTTTCGTTGTTACACAAAAATTTTTAGTACTTTACCGTCATGCTATGTGTAATATCATCAGGAAATGAAAGTTCCAACACTTAAGAATTAAAGGATCTCGAGATCTAAATCAGCGCCGTCATAACTACGAAAGGAACAAAGGCAAAGCAGTAGGAGAAGAAGAAATAAATAAATATTCTCACTCAATATACATAATTTGTTTAATGCAATACACAAAAAAGTAAACCTACTAACCAACTGAATAAATTACTGGCTAAGCCCCCCCCCCCCCCCGCAACTACCCCCACCACTATACCAGCAGTTGTTACAATCTCACAGGCAGAAACTCCTAATTAAAAGTTGTACACGTCAAGGAGCTATCGTGCAAATATAAGAGTTGGGAGTTTGGGGTGTAGATGGAGCTAGCAGAGGGGGTAGATAGAAGGACCGTCGACTGGAATTACCCCAGGGCAAGTAAAAACGGCGCCGTCGAGGCGTTTATCCCTCCACACCCCTTTTTCGTTTAATGTAACAGAAATTGCGGAAGTTGTATTAAAGTAGCCCAGTTCCAAGCGTGCATATACCCTTTGTACAGAGGAAGCACAAAGGAAGGTATTAGGAAGCATACAGAGAGTATTTTTCTTATATTTTGGTGGGGAAAAAATATACGCTATTTTATGGATATGTGTGAATTTTTCCCCGATATTAAATATCCTAGGAGCCAAAAATATAGGCGTTCTACCAATAACTTATTTCCGGACAAATTCATATCCTCGGCTGGAAAACATGTCAGTAAAACAAGAAAACATACGAAAGATATATGGGCTGATGTGGAGCGTGTGGGTGGGCGGAAGGAGAAAAAGGGAACAAGCCCAGTTTTTGGCGAAATGGAAATTCCTTGAAAGCTTGCAAAAAGGAATTCCGTAGAACATTTTTTTTGTGGATACTCTCTTTCTCTTTGGTCTTACTACACCACCAAGTCCCGGGATGACTTTCATTTTGGGTTTCATCCTATTTTTCTCTCAAGCTGCCATGAAGTAGTCTTCAACTTCTTTTACACATAATAAAGTTCGCAGAAAGATGGGCTGGATGTATACATATACACATATACAAATAATTCCTCCCCCTAAAAAATATTTCAAAGTTTTTCTCCTCTATCTGATGAACTTTGTAGTTTACTTGAAGAGATCCCGAACTCTGTTTAGTATGCAGTTTAAGTTCTCGAGATTCCTTCGAAAATGCTTTTTTTTTGTATTTTGTAAAAGTTGTGCTAAAACTTTAATTTTTGTTTTATTATTTTCGTTATATAACATTTAAGATGAATCAAAGGGCACCAAGGGGTTCTTGGTAAATCTTATCTCAATGAACTTCGCCACCAAATAATACAATATTGTTTTTGATGGGTGGGAGTTTTTTTCTTTCTATATTATCGATTTTCTTATGGGTTCGAAAATGTGAATTTGTGATGACTATACTCGACGAAACGGCCGCTTTATAGACGTTTTATGTAGCATCAAAACTATTCATAGCAGGGTAATTTACTTAAATATTCTAGGTCACTAGAGAGATAGAACATTGAGTGATGTATCATGTAACATTTATGAGTCAGAGAAAATTAATGAAATGGTTTCAATTCTCGGTAGAGTTTGTGAATAATGTTATTAAATCGTAGATGATATAGGAACTCTATCGAATTACATAATATAGAAATGGATTTTGAAGATGGTACACGCTGAAGAAGTATTTGAGCAGCAATATAATTTTTTGTTATTTATTTTGCAAAGAAATGCACTATCAATGCGATTTTTGGCGACGTGTCGAGCCTCGATAACTGATAATCGTTGATTCGTCCTCGATATTCTTTAGCCAGGTTTTCTTCGGTGTCGGATCGCTGAATTCTCCAGTCTGCCGAACAGTCTCGCCAGAGAAATTTACGTGGCAAGTGGTTATCATCCATTCGGCAAACATGTTCAAACCACGGTAGTCGACGTTTTTGTATTTCTGCCACGATCAGTGTCTGTCGATCGTTTCGAAGGCGATCGCGGAGTGAATGCCTTAAGCATGCCCGAGAATCTGCCTTAAGCATCGCATTTGAAAGACCTCAAGCTTGTAGACGTCCGGTTCGAGCAGTGTCCACGTTTCCGATCCATAAAGAAGAATCGGAAAGATGAACTTTGCGTAAAGGTGTTTCGTTTTGATGGTAATATTTGTTCCTTTCCATGTGCACCACTTGGGTGTAGCGAATGTTGCTGTTGCTTTGCCGATGCTGCTGTGAACGTCGGCCGTCGATGCCACTGCACATCGGAACCTGTTCGATTTGGGTTCCATCGAGACGAATACTGGCTTTATTTATAATCGCGTCGATCACAACATTGAAGAGAAGTGGCGAAGCCACGTGTCATTGTCAGACACCTGTTTGAATCGGGAATTCCGCAGATAAGTCGCTTCGAATACGAACACTGCCGGTTGCACCATCGTACGACGCTTGGAGAAGTTGGATGATTTTCAATGGCACGGTCGGCCGCAACGTTATTCCAGTACTCTTCTCGTTAAGATGTCAGTTTCTATCAAACTTCTTTGCTCAATCGTCGGTATTGCTTGCAATCGAGGTGTTTCATTGGTTTCTACTGATCGACGAGGTCCAGACAGTTGTCCGAGATCCATGGCTGCAACTCCATTGCATACTCTACAATGGATTCCGATAATTGCCTTTCTTCTAAATCAACATCATCTGGTATTGCGATGGTCGGGTCCCGTAGGCACGCTCAATTCTTTTTGGCTTTCTTTTGACGCCGTTTTCTTCGCTCTTTGTAATCGCATCTGGCCCACACATTGCACGTACTTCTTTCAGCGTCGATCGCCATCTTGTGTTGATCAAAACGTAGTCTAACATCGCCGAGTCGTTGCCGGATGGATTTTGCCAGGTGAGTTGGTGTTTGAGTGGATGGCGGAAGATGCCGCTGCCAAGTTGTTTGACGCTGCGAATGAAAAGCAGGCGTAAGTTGTTGTCGTCAATTACTCCGGGTCCGAATTTGCCCATCGTTCCTTTCCAGCCGGTTCGATCTGCACCAGAATGTGCATTAAAGTCCCCCACGAGTATGATTAATTTGCTTCGAGGTATCGTATCCACAGTCTGTTGAAGTTGATCGTAAAATTCGTCCTTGTTCGCATCCGGGCTGGTCGGTTGGCGCATAAACGGATACGATATGGGTCTTGATCGTTCCACCAATGGTTATAACCGCCAAACTCTCGGATATCGTTTGGAATGCCATCGACATAAACTTGTTGCCGGGCTCTCGTTTCTCACCAAGATCGTCAATGACCCGGATCCGGGAAGTCGTAGTTCCCATAGCGCAGCAACTGACATTATGCATTTCGATAATTCCATTGCTATGATTTCCTTTTGCCCGACGTGATGTCCTGTTCGCACATTTCACGCGGCGAATTTAATTTCCATTTTCGGTGTGACTAATTTGGATCTTCAGCCATTGTAAGGAGCTTTACACCCGCATCTCTGGTCCGCAGCGCTGGCGTATCGACTGCACCGGATGCAGGCATTATTTCGTAAATAGATACATAGGATATACCCATGCGGTTTCTTGCATAGTTCCTTCGATTTCTCGATTCTGATCAATTCGGCAGGTCGACCAGCGTCCTTCTTTCTTTCACACCGTGGACTTGGGACCAGATGACGACGGGAAAGCTGGCGTTTATTCAACCCATACCGAAAAAAGATGGTCCTAATAACTTCTCCAACTACCGCCATTGCAAAACTGTTCCCAAAAAATTTGTTTCAACTAGACAGACATGATCAGGTTTCAAACTCCGGTCCGTCTGTGACCAAAGAGAAAAGCATGCTTCGTGAATGGTTAAACATGAGAGTTATTACCTACCAATCAAGCATTCAACAGTGAAATTTACTTTGAACATTTAAAGATAACAACCAACTACTATCAGTCACTTTTTTCAATCAATTTACCTTAATTCGTTATATATTTCCTTTACGTACCCAAAATTTATTTATTATTTTTTCAGCATCGCAATAATTTGGGAGGTTTGTAATGTGCCTCTTGGGTTGGTTGCCTGAAGAAGCCAACCTCAGACGCACATACAAAAAAACAAAAAAAATTTTGAACAAAAACAAAAATTCCAAAATAAAGTATAGCAACACATCGGCGGTACCCCGGGCCTCCAGAGAAGGGCTGGCTCGTCGGGGGGGTCGTGGAGTGGAAGAACGCCTAAGGTACCACCTCCATCACTGCACCACCACTTACCTCCATGGGAACTCCCATCATCCACGGCGAACGAGAAGCTTGTATACCAAGGCAGAGGAGCCCCGACCACTAAAGTTCAGGGCAAGATCCATCGCCCGCTGCTATGCCATTAACGGATCCTTACTACATCATATCCTCCTAAACCAACCAATATCTCAAATAATTCAAGAAATCAAACACGAGATGAACACACGACAATTTAATTACAACACTCCAAAACCAAGACTAAATAGGTAATTGACAAAAAAAATGTGTTTAATGAACAAGGATGAATTAATTGATACAAAAAAAATGTGTTTATTGAACAAGGAACTCTAATCTAGTAACTTACAAATACTTCCGTAATTGTTTTTATATACACGTTACCCATCTAAAACGAAGAAAACCGACGCGCCCTGGTACCAAGTCGCCACATAAAAACATTTCCATTTGACCAAAAAAAAGATAACCGTGCCAAAATATTTATAAGTTATAATTTAAAAAAAATAAGATTATTATCATCTAGGAAATTCAACCAATATAGCATAAAGAAAAGATAATCCTGGAACTATAAACTCTGTTTACAATATAAATGAGCAGAGCAAATGCTTAACAGGGCTAAACTGGGAATATAAAAACACTCGTAATATTATAAGGTGGTGAAAAATAATTGTTTGAAAAACTTAATTGATGGAATATATGCAACTATGCTAATAACTGATAAAACAAATCAATTTGAAACAAATCTAATCTTAAATATCAACAAAATTATAAAAAGTGGCAAATTATAGTGTAGATCAACCAGGAATCTCAGGAAAGTTAGCCTCTGATGGAAATTAGGACGTATGTCCATAAACCTTAGACTGACTCTTCAACTGGGTTAGTTGTTCTTTATATGGTTTCTTCCTTCTACCGGTCTTCAATGCGCCGCATAAATAACAAAAAAAACAACGCTGTTGTTACCTTATATCTCCTGGCCGCTGGTCGCTCAAAAACAGTTCGGGTTCCTAGCTGCCTAATCACGTCCCTATCGGATATTAGGGACCCTTGTTAGGGGGTGTGGAGAAATGTTTCACTTGACCTCATCTGCGGGTGGGGCCTAACTTGACACCTACACTTCGTGACACTAACAAGCCTGCCTCATCCGATGATCTTCTGATGGATTGAAACTTCAGCAGACGTCTTCTCTAGTATCACCCATTTATCTTGTTTATATAAGGGGATTTTCTCGAGACTTGAATTCTCCAATGACCTGAACTGCTGCTAGTTCTTGTTTTCGTTCTAATCTTCCTCTACCAAATCCAACTCGTCTTCCAAACTTATTTATGTTTTATTTTTTCGTAAATACAAGCTCGACCATTCAGAAAAATCTTTTTCTTTCTATTCACCAAATGTTTTTCTCAGACTTTTATATATTTTTGGTACTTCCGCCTCCTCCGTTTTTCAAAAAAAACACAAAAAAACCAATCGTCTAATCCTTAATGTCCTCAGTTTCGAGTGCCCGTATACTTTTTTTAAAAATAAACTTTCCGATTTAAAAAAACTAAACTGGTTTTCTGATTAAACATGAATTTCTTTTTTCCAATCTCCAAAAAAAACGGAACTATATCCCTCCGATTTTCAAAATCTAACTAACTTTTATTTTTTTTCTTTCCCCCAGGCCTCCTTTTTTTCAAAAAAAAAATCCCTGACTTTTTAAAAAAAATTAATTCTCTCCATAACTCAGTAGTTAAAAAATATTGCCGATAAAATTGGTATCCTCCAAATTCCTATCTGGGGATAGATCCGCCGTTACAATCCCTCGGCTCCACAAAACCGACTTGCGAGGGAGTGAGGAGCCGAAAAAAAAGACCAAAACGCTTTAAGTTTACTAATTTGGTTCTACCTATGATTAGTCTACCTTACGCCGTATGCCAGTGTGGCTCGACCCATGACCCAGAGATTAAGAGTCTCATGCTCTACCGACTGAGCTAGCCGGGCACTATAGAAATACAAGACCGATAGGGGAAAAGAGAAATTTAGTTGAATATGACTGAGAGGACCATGTCTCAGTGAGGAGCTGGCCTGGCAGATCCTAATGAATAGTTCATTGAAACTTGGCCCCAGACTGCCAAGAAAATAAGGAGGTATACCACCGCTAGGGAAGCTACCTAAGCGGATTAAGGCACCCTGTCAGTTAACCGGTGAAGCCGGCGAGATGCCTTATTAGGGCTACTCAGGAACGTGCTTACTTCGACGACGATGGTGACTATTTCCGGAGGTCTTTTCCGTGGTATATTCCTATAGGTCTGCCTTTCATGTCCTCCAGCTCGAATCGACTGTTCCCCAGCTTTCGCCTCACTCTTGCTTTGGTGAACTTGTCAGATAGTTTAGCACTAACCCGATCGGCTTTCTTACTGAGAGGAAACGTCCGTCGGAACACCTCTTGACCGGGCGAGAATTCTACAACTCTACAACGCAGATTGTAAGTCTTCTGGTGTCTCCTGTGGGCCGCGGCAAGGTGATGCTCAACACGTTCCCACAGCTGTTGCCTCCGGTCGCTGGCGGGCAGTACCGGCACGTCTTCCTGTAGGGTTCCTAAGACTTTTAGCAGGGGGTACGTTGACCCGTGCAGAATCATGGGGCATCCGAATAAAGCCCGATACGGAGAGGTCCCAATTGAATCGTGATGGGCACTACGAAAGGCAGCCTCGATTGAGGACAGGTTGAGGTCCCACTCTCTATGATCGTTGCCCAAATACGCCCTTATAGCTGCCAAAGCCGAACGGTTGAGCCGCTCTGACGCGTTGCTTTGTGGAGAGTAGACAGCGGTGAATTTGTGTTGGATGCCATAATCGTTCATTAATTTCGCAAACTCTTTAGAAATAAAATGCCGGCCGTTATCAGAAAATATTACCTCGGGCACCCCGAAAGTGTGAAAAATTCTGTTTTCCAAGAAATTGATGGCGGCCTTAGATGTCTCTCCCGCTACCGGATGAAGGAAACTGAATTTGGTAAAGGCATCCAATACCACAAACAATGCCGTGTGACCTTTCTTGGTTCGTGGATAAGGACCCATATAGTCTATGTACAAAAATTGAAAGGGTCGATGTACATCCATGGCTTTACCCATGGGAGGACGTAGGGGTGTGTTTGGAGCCTTCGACGTTTTGCAGATTTCGCACTGCGCCAAGTGCTTTCTGACTTGGTTCGACATGCCTGGCCAATAATATTTCTCACGGAGGCGTAGAAGGGTCTTGTGAACCCCGCCGTGTGAAGTTTGAGGGGGCGCGTGAGCGGACTCGATCAAAGACGAGGTCAGTTCCGCGGGGACCCACAGTTTCCAGGTCATGTCGTCTGCAACCGGGTCTCCTGTGCGTGGTGTCGTACGGTAGAAGACATACCCCTCAGAAACACGCAAATCTGGTAGCTGCGGTGTTGCGCTCAGGATTCTTTCAGCCAGTTGAGTGTATTCGGGAGCCTTAAAAGCCGAGGAGTCCATGTCTACTTCGCGACAAAAAGAGAGGTCGTCCACGCATTCCCGGCGCGACAAAGCGTCCGGCACTACGTTTTGACTTCCCTTTCTGTGTTCGATCGTGAACACGAACCCCTGGAGCTTTAGGCTCCATCTTGCCAGTCGACCGTTCAGCTCTTTCTGACTCATGAGCCATTTCAGACTCGCATGGTCAGTAATCACCGTGAATGCTTGTCCCTCTACGTACGCTCTAAACTTTTTTATACTCAATACAGCGGCGTAACATTCAAGTTCCGTGATGGTGTAGTTCCGCTGTGCTGCGTTCAGTTTCTTAGACATGTAAGAGATGGGATGTTCTCCTCCCTCACTGTCTCGCTGAAACAGCACGCTTCCCACACCACTTCGGCTAGCATCGCACTGAATATAAAAACGTTTAGAAAAATCCGGAGTGACTAGCAACGGAGCTTCGGTCATAAGCCGTTTTAACTTCTCGAAGGATTGCTGGGCCTCGTCAGACCATCGGAATGGCTTGGTTTTTAAACAATCCGTGACTGGAGAAGCCACGCTAGCATAATTGTGGATGAAGCGTTGATACCACCCCGTCATTCCCAAAAATCTCCTAACCTGCTTATGAGATTTAGGAGTTGGAAATTCCGTGATGGCCGTCACCTTTGCAGGATCCGTTTTCAACGTTCCGTCCCCAATTATGAAGCCAAGATACTTAACTTCAGTCACGCAAAATTTACATTTGCTCAGGTTGATGGTCAACCCGGCACGACGCAGGCATCCAGCAACCTCGTCGAGAAGACGTACATGAGAGTCAAAGTCGGGGGATACCACGAGAAGATCGTCTAGATAGACAAATACGTTTTCACGGAGATGTCCTGGAATAGCCTTGTCCATTAGGCGGCACATACGCTGTGGCGCGTTACATAGACCAAATGGCATCACTGTAAATTGATACAGTGGACGACCGGGGACAGTGAAGGCTGTCCTCTCTCGGGACTTTTTTTCCAGCGGGATTTGCCAGAACGCGTCCTTCAGGTCCAAACTGGTGATATACTTGGTGTCTTGGAGACGACCCAGTAGACCATCAATGTGTGGAAGAGGGTAGGCATCCTTAACAGTGACGGTGTTCACTTTCCGCGAGTCAAGGCACAGGCGTACCTTCCCTGGCTTACGCACCAACACCACCGGTGAATTCCAAGGACTATTGGACGGCTCAATTACCCCCAGAGATAACATCCTGTCTAACTCACCATACATTAGCGTCTGTATGGCCGGTGAGACCGGATAATGTCTCTGCTTTATGGGAACGGAGTCACCGGTGTCGATGATGTGCTCCTCAAGGTTAGTTTTCCCCAGTCCTAAGACGTCAAATGAGGGGAACCTGGCCTTTACTTCCTCCAACTGTTGGCATTGCTTCGACGTTAAGTCATGCACTTTGCAAGGTGCCTTTGGAGTCGACAACTCGCTAACTATGTGGGGCGCGATTGCGAATAATCTCCAGAAATCGATCCCGAGATAAAGTCTTTGGCTGAGACTGGGTACCACAAAGATGGTCATTTGCCGGGTCCGTCCTCCAAAGGAGACGGGAATCTGGACATAACCTTTTACTCTCTGTGGAGTTCCGTCCGCCACTTGCAAAGAAGTTTGCAAGGAATAAAACTTGATCTCGGGGTGATCCTTCAGAAAAGATTCGGCCTCCCTTCCCAGACAGGTGATACTCGCTCCACTGTCCAGTAAACCAGTCACCTCTTCACTCGCTAAGTAGACCTTAACGAACGGACGATCATCTGCCAAATCCGAAATAATAGCGGAAATTACTTTCCGTGCCAGAAATTTCTTGTCTCTCGCTCGGTTCCGAAACTCCGTAAGGGATTTAGTGGATGCCACCTGAGGAGGCTCCGAAAAAATACGGTTCCGAGCGATGGTATAGTTCTTCCAACGCAACAGGAATGACTGTCGCACCTCTGACGAGGGAAAAGTTGGAAGAGAGTCTGTGTTTGTCCAGTCCGGTAATTGCGAGCGGGTCTCGCTATCGTCTATGTCATGGCTGAGGACGGGAGAGGTTAATGCGGGCGCGAGTTCCCGTTGCTCCTCGCACCCCGCGCGCTGTTTCCCATACATACGGGACAACGCGTAGAAACGGTACCTGGCTTGCCACACCTATAGCAAAACAGGTTGCGTGTTTCCGACGAGCAGTCCATAAACAAGTGGCCCTGTTGGTGACAATTCCAACAAGTCACAACTCGACGTCTGCCTGGAGAATTGGGACGGTTGACCTCCTCCACCAGAGAGTCAAAATTGTCACTTCTTGGTTGTCCTTCTGGACACCGGTTGTCAGCTTCGAGTTCGTGGATCTTGGGGATCTGCCGACGGTCCTGGCGCCTCTGTTCTTGCCACCGTTCGGCCCTCAAGCAAACTTCACGCAGCTGGCGCATACTATCAAAACGATGACCGACCACGGTAGTTCCCAAAGTCCCGTTCAGATTATCCGCCACAATCTCGATCAGTTCTATTTCCGGCATTGGGTTGGCCATACGATTGTATAGAGACAACATTCTCGCCACGTACACATCATACGTGTCCCTATCTTGCCGACATTCCAACATCCGCTTCACGATCTGATAATCGGATTCTCTACTCCTGAACTGACTGGTCAGGTGGCTCTTCACGTCACGCCACTCGGGGTCCCGAACCTGGCGACGAAATTGGGACCAGTACCAGTCCTCGGCCCTGCCCCTCAACAAGGACGAGATGTTCCGACATACCTCGGACTGGCTGACCCATTCATCCCTGGCCCGAGTTTCCACTCGGAACAGGAACTCCTCCGCTGACAAATCATTGTCATCACCGGAAAACTTAATGTTCCAAGTGGACACGGGGCTTCTTCGCTTGGTGTCGAAATGAGGAGCCTCCCGCTGCAGTGCAGATCGTAAGGACTCCCCAATTGGCTCTTCTTCATTGGGTGGCGGTGCGACAGTTTCCGGCTGCCGAAATGGTTCAGCCCGCAACTGATCTAGACCCTGCTGAAGTAAAGCCACCTGCTTAGATAAACTTCTAAACCTCGTGGCCTGGTCCTCGGTTTCACGAGGCGTACCACCTTGGCCTCCCTCCGGCTCTTCAGTTTCGGGACCTTCCCGGGCAGTATCTTTCCTACCCCTGGTAATGGGCATATTATTGTCTAGATTAAACCGCGAAACTTTCCCTTGTTCGATTCAACGGTTTGGTCGCAATCTTGTATGCACGAATGATTTCGCGCAACACTATTCAATGATCCCTTTATTATCTGGGAATACCAGTGGTTTCGTGTAAAACCGTCGCGTAAAACCACGATATATTACAAGCGTTTCTCTGTCTTGTTGAATTATACCAAAAGTAAACAATGAACACGACGTAACAATAAGAAAACTAAACCGAAATAAATTTTTTGTTGGTGAATCCTTATTCCCAATTAACTTTAGAGAAGTTGCTATGATATTGCAACAGTCTCACTACTACAATCGACAGGAAAAAAAATCGAACTAAATCTTCAAAGTAACATTAATCTCAACTAGTACAACAACACTACTAGGCCTGTATTGAATATTAATCTTATCGTATCGGTGGAAGAACTAAATCTCAAAGTTGGCAGCAGCGGAACGATCTTTCTCGCCCCAAAAAATAGTGGTGCCCGAAGTCAACGATGGCAGTCAGTGGTGGCTCTGCCTCATATAATCACGACGTAATTACTAAAGTCAAACTTACACTGGCTCCACGACCTTCAGACCATGAGGCCAGATACTAAATGAACTACCCGACGCACCAAAAATCTAAATCACCATCAAGAGTGCCATCGCTGACCCCGGATGCACCTCAGGGTACCTCTACTTCAGTGATAGAGAACCGGTTTATCGAAGGGAGAAAGCCACAAGGAGCAACTCCGACCCTCCAACAAGCCGGTCCCATCTACAACACTCCCCCTTCGCCTCAGAGGGCGCCCACGAGAAATTGAGAAAACTTCTTCCAGAAATAAAAAGAATTTAAGAATACGTCTGCTGTCCACCCACGACTGAGCCGCAAATCTGCGTGCCTTCAGGAAGGATGGATCAGCAAAGCAGAATGAAAAAAGAAAAAGAAGAAGAAAAAAGAAAAAAAGAAGAATGAATCGAAGGATCGAGTAAATTACAAGGATGTCCCACGGGACGCAGTGCCAGGCGAGGTCGCCTGTTAGCCAGACGGAGCCCGTGACACATACTTGAAACCTACTTACTAAAACCCCAATAAACGTAGGAAGTAATAATCATGCTATCAGTTCGACGCAGTGACAGGCGATATCACGCCTGGTATCAAAGACGTCGAACCAAGAAACAGGAGGAGTATGAACGCTGACTTCCCCTCCCGCATAGCCAAACGATATAACGCTTGTTAGCAAGACGGGGAGATGGTGACAGGCTCGAAGAAAAAAACCCAAAAATGGAAGAAGCTACCGCGTTAGGAAATAAACGAAAGGTAAAACCAACTGAAAATGAACTCAGAATTTAGTCAAAATGAAAAGGAAGAAACTGGTAGGGACCAAATCATCGCGGTACTGGCTTAGCCCCCAAGACGAACCGTAGACGCAAGTGGTGGTGCAATACGACAAACAGACACAATTAGCAAAAAGACAAAAAAATTCAGCCGTGAAGGCATTCATGGTATATGTCAATACCTAAAACGAATTCGCTATCTTACCAAATGAAGTAATGTCCGTGCAGGACTAACAAAGGCATAAAAAACCTGCGTTGGGCGCCATTTGTAATGTGCCTCTTGGGTTGGTTGCCTGAAGAAGCCAACCTCAGACGCACATACAAAAAAACAAAAAAAATTTTGAACAAAAACAAAAATTCCAAAATAAAGTATAGCAACACATCGGCGGTACCCCGGGCCTCCAGAGAAGGGCTGGCTCGTCGGGGGGGGTCGTGGAGTGGAAGAACGCCTAAGGTACCACCTCCATCACTGCACCACCACTTACCTCCATGGGAACTCCCATCATCCACGGCGAACGAGAAGCTTGTATACCAAGGCAGAGGAGCCCCGACCACTAAAGTTCAGGGCAAGATCCATCGCCCGCTGCTATGCCATTAACGGATCCTTACTACATCATATCCTCCTAAACCAACCAATATCTCAAATAATTCAAGAAATCAAACACGAGATGAACACACGACAATTTAATTACAACACTCCAAAACCAAGACTAAATAGGTAATTGACAAAAAAAATGTGTTTAATGAACAAGGATGAATTAATTGATACAAAAAAAAGGTGTTTATTGAACAAGGAACTCTAATCTAGTAACTTACAAATACTTCCGTAATTGTTTTTATATACACGTTACCCATCTAAAACGAAGAAAACCGACGCGCCCTGGTACCAAGTCGCCACATAAAAACATTTCCATTTGACCAAAAAAAAGATAACCGTGCCAAAATATTTATAAGTTATAATTTAAAAAAAATAAGATTATTATCATCTAGGAAATTCAACCAATATAGCATAAAGAAAAGATAATCCTGGAACTATAAACTCTGTTTACAATATAAATGAGCAGAGCAAATGCTTAACAGGGCTAAACTGGGAATATAAAAACACTCGTAATATTATAAGGTGGTGAAAAATAATTGTTTGAAAAACTTAATTGATGGAATATATGCAACTATGCTAATAACTGATAAAACAAATCAATTTGAAACAAATCTAATCTTAAATATCAACAAAATTATAAAAAGTGGCAAATTATAGTGTAGATCAACCAGGAATCTCAGGAAAGTTAGCCTCTGATGGAAATTAGGACGTATGTCCATAAACCTTAGACTGACTCTTCAACTGGGTTAGTTGTTCTTTATATGGTTTCTTCCTTCTACCGGTCTTCAATGCGCCGCATAAATAACAAAAAAAACAACGCTGTTGTTACCTTATATCTCCTGGCCGCTGGTCGCTCAAAAACAGTTCGGGTTCCTAGCTGCCTAATCACGTCCCTATCGGATATTAGGGACCCTTGTTAGGGGGTGTGGAGAAATGTTTCACTTGACCTCATCTGCGGGTGGGGCCTAACTTGACACCTACACTTCGTGACACTAACAAGCCTGCCTCATCCGATGATCTTCTGATGGATTGAAACTTCAGCAGACGTCTTCTCTAGTATCACCCATTTATCTTGTTTATATAAGGGGATTTTCTCGAGACTTGAATTCTCCAATGACCTGAACTGCTGCTAGTTCTTGTTTTCGTTCTAATCTTCCTCTACCAAATCCAACTCGTCTTCCAAACTTATTTATGTTTTATTTTTTCGTAAATACAAGCTCGACCATTCAGAAAAATCTTTTTCTTTCTATTCACCAAATGTTTTTCTCAGACTTTTATATATTTTTGGTACTTCCGCCTCCTCCGTTTTTCAAAAAAAACACAAAAAAACCAATCGTCTAATCCTTAATGTCCTCAGTTTCGAGTGCCCGTATACTTTTTTTAAAAATAAACTTTCCGATTTAAAAAAACTAAACTGGTTTTCTGATTAAACATGAATTTCTTTTTTCCAATCTCCAAAAAAAACGGAACTATATCCCTCCGATTTTCAAAATCTAACTAACTTTTATTTTTTTTCTTTCCCCCAGGCCTCCTTTTTTTCAAAAAAAAAATCCCTGACTTTTTAAAAAAAATTAATTCTCTCCATAACTCAGTAGTTAAAAAATATTGCCGATAAAATTGGTATCCTCCAAATTCCTATCTGGGGATAGATCCGCCGTTACAGGTTGTTAATAACAAACTCGAAAGAAAGAATATTGCTCTCAGAAGAAAGCAAGAACTCAATATGAGACATTTCGTCGTTTTGTTGAAAACATCTGATCCAAGACTACAAAAAATCATACAGTACTAATAGTCCATAGATTGTACATGTATAGACGTGTACATAAATTTGTCCGACCAAAAGGTAAACAGTGACTTCAAGGATTGCCATGGATATTCGTGTATTGAAACTCTTCATTACCATTCAATAAAAACAAGCCTTATTGTGTGAAAATTCTTCGCGAAATTGATTTCAAGTAGATTGCTGCACGTTGCAAAAGACGACAACAAATACGTTGCGCATGATCGATCAATTTCAATTGTTTCCTCAATTGAATTTTATACGCGTGCAAGAGATTATCGTTCGTGCATTTACATAATAAAAGTAGCTAGGGACGTTGTTAAATTGAGATTAGATTTAATTGTTTCTTTCTGTAGATCTAAAAATGATTGCTGACATTGCATAATGAAAAATTGCACAGTGGGAAAGATGATGTCTGTGATGTATCTGGTCATATCTAAAATGCGATGCAATCAAATCCTTTCACAGGACACAACAAGACAGGTTATAGGCTTGAAGTTCGATATATCCTACTCTATCACGTGACCCTTTTGAAATAAATCTATTAAAATCTACAAACAAGATTAAATTGGAGAATATCTTCCCATACTGTTATCAGCTAAAATAAGAGCCACCATTGGGAAATATTGTTTATGGTTTTTGCAATACGATCTGTATGAGAATAGAATCCTAAGGACGTGGAGGCAATTCATTCCATTTCGTAAGTGTTTTCACTTTAACTTGATTGTTTTGATTTTAATCTAAGTTTTTTTTCTTTCTAGAGATAGAAAAGTATGATGAAATAGATTTTATTCAAGTTGCAAAATATCATACAGAAAATAATATAAGAAGATATAAAAGTGTGAAAATCATTGTTCATGAAGTAAAAAATCCAATTAAAGGAACTGGAACGAAATCCGCTTCCAAAAAGAAATATCTGCAGTCAATATATGAAGTAATAGTAACTCTCATTTTATTATATTAGAATGAATTGATTTGTAATATTGATGCCAAATGAATGAATCCAAATAATAATCCGCGCGTTGTAACGCTGCACTCACTCAAACACAAGAACCTGATCTTCTTAAAACCTACCGAATGTCTATCTTCAGTTTCTGTTGTGCTCGACGCCGTCTATATATCTTTCTTAGGACCTACTGGAGCCCTATTCTCTATTACAATATTGTTAAATCCAATTCGAACAAACTGCTTTCGAGTAAAAATTTGACAATATTGTTAGAAGACATTGTAAAATTGATGTCAATATTGTAATAGATAAACGAAACGATTTCGCCAATTTCGTTAAACAATCTCAGAATTTTGTAATAGAGAATAAACTCAACCTGGCGGTAAACTCATTGAATGCTGTCAGCCAGTAACTTCAGGGGGTAGTGAGACAATGCTCGTTTTACTTTTGTACGATTAAGATACACATTGTTTGTATCTCAAATCGTCCACACTCAACTCATGTCCTTTCCCAAACAAAGTCCTGAGAGACACGTTTCCTGCTTCGGCAATCTTACAAGAGAGTCTTTGAAAACATCAATTACTGGTTGATTCACCAAAAGGTCGATATCTTCCGCTACAAACGTCACATATTCATTTGACTAGGCTAACATAAGAGCTATTGTGATCATTAGGATATCAGCATCCTCTACAGCTTGTTGTGAATCAAATTTTGCATTGTTACTTGATCCTATTAACTTGGTATTTGTTAATGTTTTCATATTGAACCTCAGCTGTTTATACGATATCGAGGGTTTCCTGCCAAAAGGGCGTATCAACCAAAACATGGATTTAGAGGATTCAATAAAAACATTTAAAAAATCGGTGTATTTTTTTCATATTGCTTATCATCGAAAATAAATGTTTTTAGGCGTATGTTTTGGATACTTTTATTCTCTTGATGGATGCGACCAGTCTGATGGATACGACCTGACTCTAAGAAAAAGTTATAAGCCCAAAATCGCGATTTTGTGGATACGCCCTTCTGGCAGGAAACCCTCGATATGATAAACATGCTCTAAGTTGCGCATTGTGATGGGTCATAGTAGTGTACAAGGCATAACAATAGATACAGGCCGGCTCTTGTTTTTGGAGTTTTCTAAGAAACTATCCTACGAGACAGTGAGCGCCATCGATTCTGTAAATGATATTGCAGCAGATTATTTTCTTTGCGCTCGTCTCAATCGCTTAATTCGTTTGGTGCTTCCACTAGCTACGTAAGGGAAGCCATCGAAAATGTCAACTACATTAGATTTGCAGGTTGACTTGACATAAGATAAATAGCTGCTGGAAATGTCTATTTGGCCGTTGTGCCATTTGACCCGATGTAACAAAAACTCTCCATCGATGACATAGTTTCTATTGTTCAAGTCAGCTTGCTCAGTCAGTAAAAGGGCCATGCTCATCGAAAAGGGAAAAAGAGAGGCAAAAATTCTCGCAGCTCTTCATCTGAATGTTTCAGGAACAACTCTATTCAGATAAAAGACGTCTGTAGTCATCAATCCAACCACACTTTTCCTACAAATGTTTCACGATGGTCATTCGTAGGAAAGTGGTTGGATTAATGACTACAACCCTTGTATCCAAATAAAGGTATTCGATATTCCAACAGGCTGCACCTTTTCGCTTCTTTCAGTCCCTCGTCTTGGAACAAGTGGCAGTTTATCCTCTCATCTGAGACGACGCCTATAACTTAAACCAAAAGATGCGGCGAAAGTTCATGCGAATGTTGGCTTCCACAGTTTGATTCAATACCGACAAGAGCCCGAACGTCTCCATACACCAACGTTGGACGCTAGACATTGGACATTCGTAGTTCGAGCATCGACCATTCGATAAGTCCTACCAACAAGCGTCCAACGTTGGAGGGTGTTCATAGCATCGTGTAGAGCCGAATTTAGTGACATTAGGTCACTGCTCTCGTGGAACCAATTCAGCAACTCCTTGTCTCGCTTTTACATGGTATATCTGCTGTTAACGTGTTATTCTGACGTTGCGAGCTCCAGACAGCGTTGTCATCCATTGTGTGCATCTGTTCACGCCTGCATAATTTTTCTACTAAATTAAACTCTTCTTTTTTACGTAAGATATTATTCTTCTTTTTTACGTAAGAATTCGTTCATAAATAGAACAACTGTGGAACAAATTGCAGTATTTATGAGCTTTTATAACATGCAAGAAGTTCAAACGCAGAGACAGCATTGCTACTAACTTCCCTTTACTCGTCATAGTCTAAAACGGATTCTCTTTTTCGGGCGAAGTTTAATATTTGACATGATGACGAACTGGAGTAACAAGAGAAACGTCCTGGGTTTGTTACTGCACATAAAAAAAGTCCTAAGTTATGGCAGGTTTTTGTTGGAACTAAGACAATACTATGTTTTGAAAGAGTTGTATTCGATACAATTCTGACGGCTCCAATTAAGAATGAGTCTGATAGTCCGTGACCGACGTTATGAAGATATGAAGTACAGAGGCGCTAGTTTAACACAAATTTCTCAATTTTATGTCCTACACAGTCAATACCAATATTAATATTTACCTACAAAGTTGTATCTTTTACTTTGACCTGTCTTTCCTTTTTTTACAAAAGAAAAGGAAAATCAATTACAAAACAAGAAACAAACAATTAATTTTATTTCCCTCTCAAACCGGAAATAATGTCAGTGGGGTTTATTGCCTCTTCCGTAGGGGAAATAATATCAAATGACAAATTTTCCTTAAGGTCTGACAACACGACATCGCTTATATTGCAATTTTGACAATTTAATTTCCAGTGAAAACTTTCACAACAACCTGCAAAAAGATTATCGTGTTGTATTTAAAGGCGTAAGTGCTATCGGAACTGCAACTAATATCGCGATTTCCGTTTACGAAAAAGATATTGATGGCTTCGAAGAGAAGTACTATTTACGTAGAGAGAAGCGCCCCCACAACAAAAACTCATATTTTTTAATTGTGTGGACGATAGAGATAAAGGGATTTGCCGTGGGGGAGAAAATTTATGTTTTTACTTTTCCCCTCGATTTATGATGGCACGTACAGAATATATGAGATTAAGTTGAGGTTGTTTACCTGTAGTGATAGCAATAAATGATTTCTAACTAGGGTCAGATATTGATTTTTATTTAAGGATAAATTGGAGCAATATTTATATATTTAAACGGAGATGTATATTTTTTATGTAGAGATAATCGCTAAACCACTAAACATATTTCTTGCATTTCCACGAAATCGCCAAGGGAATTCCATTCAACTAGAAAAAGTGCAATTGAATGCACTTTATTGTGGTTATTTGCTTCAATCGATTTTATCGTTAGAGATATACATTTTTATATGTTCGCTGGGGTTATTTGCTAGTCGAAACTGTCAAAAACCGCAATCCCAACAAGCGAAGTCAGCATACTATATCGTGTGTGAGCAGAATGATAAACCAAATTTACGAGTATCATCGATTGAATATCTTCTTTATAGTGTAAACCTCCCAAAAACGGGATTTGAAAATTTTAATAGAAACTTCTGCAGAATGGCTGGCGGTTACAACCATAGAATACCCTTTCCTGTGGACAGCAAAACCAATATCATTCGCAAATTAAAATCGGAATTCAAGTCAAGAGTTGATGTGAAGAAATAAACTTTTTGACGTAGTTAATAAATCTTCCTGGAAACAGTTTACAGTGTTGACACACATCAGATTATATCTAAATACATAAATGGTCTAGCGCACCAATCAAATTTGATTTGGGGGAGGATTTGCTTTACAACAAACACATCGGCACAATGCGAATTGAAATTTCACTGTCCTAGATGTGGACGTCTCCATTGCAATGTTTTGTTTAATGACTGCTTTTATTGTTGACAGAATAAATATGAAGAGCTTTAGGGACAGTGAAAAGGATTTCGTTAAATTTTTTTTATAGAAAGTAGGATTGCGCTTGAAGTTGTTTCTACTTTAAAGAAATAGTGGAGCACATTAAAGTATCGTTTTGTAACCTATATTATTATTTTTAATTGCTTTTAGAATGGTATTGATTTTCTGAATCATGTAGAACTACATGGCAGTTCATTATAGGTGTGCTTTAGGAAATTAACTATGAATTTTCACTAATTAAGCAGCCGTCATTATTGGAACTTTTAGTAAGATTACTACAATTAATAATTTATGTTTTAGAAGCTTCTTTTTCCAGTCGGTAGGTTTAACAATCATTAAAAAGGACGTCGCAGTAATTATGGTATTATTTACATTGGAAAATTTATGTAGTTGCAACAGAGTGGTGCTCCGTGTGACAGCGAATATACGACTCGACTTCGTTCAGGTGTCGTTCCAAGCGTATTAACTAAAACATAATCTGAAAAGATTTTCATAAAATTCGGTCGAACCGTTTTGATATTGATTTCTTTGAGGTGCCGATCGAAGAATATTAACGAAAAATGCTCTGAAAAAAATTTCATAACATTCGGTCGAGCCCTTTTTTTTTGTTTAAATGAAAAGACTTCGTCTAAGTGGCACAAGCACCTTAAATTGATTAGTTTTTCTAATATCTAATAAACTTGTTGGAATGAAACCCGTTCTAAATTAAGTTACTTTTTCTGGGCTCAGCACACCTATAAGCCTGTCGAGTTCTAAATAAAGTCCTTTATCCAATGCTCTATCCATCCATAAGTGAAACATAGAAATATTGGGTAAAGAAGAATTTAAGGCTGATAAACATGATAAGAAGCAGACCTTGGATTTGTTATATGTATGTTATAACTTCTTCCGTATGGATGTAGTGAAATTCTTATAGTATGGATTACCGCTATACCGCAAAATTGTTGTCCAGAACCAGTGAATAAGCTCAATATTTTCAGATTTGACTATTCGAACCAGATCGATCTACACAACAATATTCTGGTCCTCGCTTTTGCAGAAAATGAGTGGTGTCATCGTCCCCAAGGCAAAGTCTGCAGATTGGGTCATCGCTAATGAAGCCTACCTGACGAACATTGTTTATGTAACCTAATTGAAAATACCCAGGTCATCAAAGGCACTTCAGCAGTCTCAAACTAATTTTATACTTGGTCCTACGGGACATGATCGATCCGAGATCTGCGAGATCAGATAAAAATTCGCTTGTTTACGTAGGCCCATCTTATGTATTCGATAAGTCCAGATCAGTATAGATCTCGACCCATATTCCGTCTTTCCCATTCATCCATAATCCACACCAGTCAATCCTCTGGTAACATACGGAAAGCCCAGGATAGCCTGTCTTCGTGGACATTCAATCTTATAGTATTTCCGCTCTTGAGATCTCTTCCATATCGTTGAAAAAATCTTCGCTGGAAACAACGCCCAGATTGTCATTCATTTTCAGCCTTAGCGCACTGCAGTTGCAATTAGGACTGGTGAGCTAAGTAAATCATCTTTCTAATAGATGGCGCCAGCAGTAAATTGCTGGGCAAAAATATCAGATCAGAAAGGTAAAATTATAATCTAGGATCTAGGATTCTGTCAAAATCTCCTTGTCACTACATATTTTTACGGCCACATATATTTTTATGCGTATAAAGGACGAAATTTGACCAAAATAAGCCTCGTCATTGAAAATGTGCCTATTTTTTTCAATTTGAAAAAATGCGAATTTTGCAGAAACTTATGCTAGGTTTCCACTTGTCGTTTTGAAATTGACAAATGCCCTAATGCGAAAACCTGCCTATAATTGAATTAACCAACAGCACTGCCTATAATTGAATTGACCAACAGCACTTGTCTCGACGAACATAATCTAGAAGTAGTCGATAAAACAGTCTACCTTGGGTCTACAATTACAAAAAGAAACGATGAAAAGGAAGAAGTAACTAGACGAATACTACTGGCTAATAGAGCTTTTTATGCCCAAAAACAAATATTGCACTCAAGATTTGTGCACAGAAAAACGAAACTCACTCTACAAAACAGTAATACGACCAGTACTGTGCTATGGCAGCGAGACTTGGACTATGACCCAGGAGATAGAGGAACAAGTCCACAGGTTTGAGAGGAAGGTGCTCAGATGCATAATAGGCCCAACGAGAGAGGATGGGATATGGCGAAGGAGATACAACAACGAGTTGTATGAAATTTTTGACGACCCAGAACTCTCAACGTTTATAAAAATCAACAGACTAAGACTAGCCGGCCACGTAATCAGGATGAATGATAACCGTATCCCAAAACGGCTTATGGTGGCCGAAATTCCAGGAAACAGACCAGTAGGTAGACCCAGGAGAAGATGGATGGACTCTGTGACGGCTGACGCAGAGACAATGCTGAACATTCGGAACTGGAGAACTGCTGCAAGGAACCGTCAGACTTGGAGAAATGCCCTAGAGGAGGCCAAGGCTCGATTTGGGCTGTAGCGCCATTGGATGGATGGAACAGCACTTGTCAATGACTGACCAAGAATTAAAAAGAGAAGTGCTGTTGGTCAATTCAATTATAGACAGGAGCTCGCTATTTCCACTTGCCAATTCACTAATTGGCCTAATAATAGGTCATTTGTCAATTTCAAAACGACAAGTGGAAACCTTAGCATTAACGTGAGGCTTCTTTTTGTGAGTGTCGAAAATGATTTAAACGCCACAAAAATGGTGGTTTTGACGTGGAATATAGCGAGCTTCTCGGACCGGTGAAAATTGGGCGAGCCATTTCCTATGATCCAAATTCAAGGAAATGGTTGCCATGCTAGTTGAAGCTGGGAGACGTCGAAAGTCGTTTGTTCACGTACGAACAGTTTCTCCGACGCAACGTCATAGAAGGTAGGGTTTTTTGATCGTATTGTGCCTAACGTTGAAAGGTTGATCCGTTATGATAATTCAAAGCAAAAAGAATCGTGGGTCGTCCTGACCATGCATCAACATCGACATCCGAGCTAAACATGCATGGCTTCAAGCACATGCTGTGTATTTGGCAAGACCAGCTCGGCGTGGTATTTTATAAGCTGCTGCAGCCGTGTGAAACCATCACAACAGCTCCTTATTTACACTTTACAACTTTTCGAAGGACCTAAAATTATTTGCTCATGTAACAACTTCTTCTATTTTACTCTGTATAACTCAAAAGACTCGGCTGCACATAAACCTCGAAATGGATTATGCCTTGATTACTCCACCTAACAATTAACAAAATCAATATCTATTCAGGAACTTGAGGTAGTTAATAGGTTTTAATTGAGAGAACCACACTTCTTATCTTCAGCTATCTTACGATTAGGAAATGCTTTGCTGCCACGGAAAGCTACAGGTGATTGAACAATTAATTTTGTTTTCTTCTGAGAAAATATGTATTGAACTCAAACACTTTCTTTCATAACTTTACCAATTCGCTTAAAATATTATTTAATTGTTGGAGTGCCAAGCTTATATGATAAACCTTTGATCTTTTTTTTCCATTACCATTTCTGCCTATACAACATTATGATCAAGAGGC
Source organism: Thereva unica (assembly GCA_949987705.1). Lineage (NCBI taxonomy): Eukaryota > Metazoa > Arthropoda > Insecta > Diptera > Therevidae > Thereva > Thereva unica. The sequence goes on from OX465282.1 coordinate 136,421,345, forward strand.
ACTTCTAAGTAGTAGTTAAATAGTTACTTTTCCTGCACAATTTCATTGAAACAAATGTTGAATATGCACAAACACGACATTTGTGTTCTGTCGCCTAATATTTTAGACTTCTGAAATTTTCAAATCCTTAAGATATTTCGTCCTTTGAAATTAATATCAATTTCATTTTGTTCATTGAAAAAGATTAAAGACAAATTTATTAACAATGAAAAAAACGTGAATTTGTGTGCTCCGGCAACCTTCAGTCTGTCATTGCTGTAGAAGAGCTGCTTTCTAGCAAAAGTTAAAACAAAGATGGTAAATGCAATAGAAAGGACTCAGTAAATAAATTAGTCTACAGGACCCTTAGCATATTTTATATTAAGATGGATATTGCATCGTAAAATTTCAAAATTAAATTTCCAGTCTCTGCAATAACTCTGAAGCAATACATTCACTCCAGACTTGCACAAATAAATCAGACAAAATCTTGCGTGTCTTTAGTCGATGGTTTCTGTTTTGTGTTTTAGTTTTAAGATTTTTTATTGTGGAAAAGCATAAAACTCCCTGAAGTATCCCTAAAGAATCCTGCAACGTGCGATGTTTTTAACGCACTCCACACTTCAACACTCACTTGTTTAAGGACTCGAGCACCCCAGCAATGGCACTCTGCTCCCTCGACAAGTTTGCAATTATTTTCACTCTCATCCTGTTTTCCCGTATCCTTGCGCATCATGAACTGTATATTCCCGCTGCTGCTGCTGATGTGCATATCCTCCTTGAGAGCGGCGATATACATCCTGCTGATGGAGGAGGATCTGCTGGCCCGGAACATAGGTAGTTTCACCCAGAGAAAATCGGGCGGGATAAAGGCATATCGAACGCCTCACTGATTTCGCTGCTGCTTCTACACTTCATTTTTTATTATCATTTAGCCCAGAGTCAGCACGGCAAGAATGCAGTTTTCGCGTTATGAATGGCAACCTGTTTTTTTTTAATATTATTACTTTGCACTAGATGGCAGATCGGGCGGCGGGGGCAGGTGAAGGTGGAGAGAGAGATTATAATCATTAAAAGCTCATGTTTAAAAGTGAAAAAGAAAAGTGAGAAACCTGCTGGGAAAAGTGCTGCTATGTGTACAGTGTGTGCTGGTTGTGTGCTGGCAGCTGAACTGGGGCGCCAACTGGTATATCGTGAAAAACTCCATTTAATCAGAGCGATTATATCGCGTGGTACACCGGTTTTTGGGCTGGTAGGAAGCCCGTCATACTGGAGTCATCTCGTTACGAGCAGGCCCCCACGATGGTGTGTGATTTTGCTTTAGTTCCGTTTTAGCCTAGATTTTCACCATTTTAGAAGAAGCCATGTTGCACCGTGTTATGTGCCGAATCGTGATTTTATCTCTCTTGGATAGCGCAAGGCTTTTAGCTCGTTTTGTTATTGTCTAGATGTGTTATGAGAGCGTGTGGAGCCGTGCGGATTTAATCTTTGAATTCAAACATTTTTTTTTATATAAAAACTTGAAACGCATGTAGAAAAAATACAAACAATTTTATTTATTTCTTTTTTTTTCCGCCATTCCTGTTCTGGTTTCTTTTCGCGGGCAATTGGAAATGATTTATTGCTTCCATATTAAAACTTCCTTTTGTATTCGAAACAATAGTTTTTGCAAAATTTGCAAGTTGTTGAATAATATCGAAATAACGAAAAATAGAAGAAGACTGAATATTTCATAAATGCAAACTGTGAAAGTTTTTGTGCCAGTAAGCATAATCTATCCATCAATCAATGTTATTAATAAATGAGCCGTTTAGTTTGAAAGTGGGCTAAGTTGGCTTAATCAAGATCTTCAAGAATTTGCTTTGGAGTTGTTTAAAACGTTAGATACTCTCAAATTTGTTTTGTAATGATTCTGCTTTACAGTCTACTGTCCCTTCATATTTCGAGGCGCCTTCTGCGGTTCCCCAAGAAAGCCACTTAGGACCTTTTTTATTTATTCTAATTGTAAATTCTGTTTCAACTCTTTTTAAGCATGTTTTAGTACTCTTTTATGCGGACAATATGAAAATTTTCGCCCCCATAATCTCTTAGTCGGACTGTACCCTACTTCAAGGTAAACTTAATGTATATCTTGAATGGTCTAAAGGCATTGATCTGGAGCTAAGTAAATCTAAATGCAATGCATTTTCTTATTTTCGCTCAAACGATCCTACAATCTACCCTTACTCGATCGATGGCTGTATAGTTGTTCGTCCGGCGGCTATTGGAGTTCATGGAATTTACTTTGACCACAAATTCAACTCTACGGTCCATATAGAAATGGCCGGCAATAAAGCCAATAAAATACTTGGTTTATCGCTTTCGCTTTAAAGACACTAACGACTCTTTTCCTTTCCTTGGTCAAGTCGATTCTTGAATATGCATCCCTTGTTTGGTCTCCATATACATGTGGGATCGAATCGAATCTGTCCAGAGAAATTTCTCGAGTTATGCTTTATACAAGTTAAATTGGCTATCGCAGGTTCCAACTTATAATGCTAAATGTCAACTTCTTGGACTCTAAACACTTAAATGCAGACGAATTTTGGCATTTGTTATGTTTGTGAGAGATTATGCATATGATGGATAGACCAATTTTTATAGAAACTTTAATATTTCACTTGTAGTATGTTCCTTGCGATGGTTCCGCTTGATTTCTCTTTAACGATATCTAAAATTAATAGTTATTCAAATAGATATTGCCATTGTTTAAAAATAACTTTATTTTATTGTATACTATCTGGAAGCTGGTGCGCCTCGTTGCACACATAAGCCAATAGTATGGCGTGCGCCAAAACAATTGGAAATCTCAAAATCGCTTTTTCCATGGGCAATGAGAGTCTCAAATCACACCTCGAAAGTACTTTTGAAAAGAAAAGTGTCACTCTGTCTAAAAACCCAAATCGCCCGCTCATTTGTATTCCCTATCACATTCAGCTGTATTCAGTATTCCAACAGCTGTTTTGAAAATGTTTGGGCAGAGGCATTTTGTAGCAAATAGACACGCATATTCCTTGGAGCGTAATTTTTGTCAAAACTGTTCCAGAGATATGATGCTTTCATACAAGCGTTAAGCTCATTTGCAGGCGCTGATCGAGGTATAACAGACAGCGATGAGCGAAAATCTACTGCACGTAATGTAAGTGATTTTTTATGGGCCATGGTGCATTCGTCCCAAATTATAATTTTGCACGTTTTAAGGAATGTGGCAATAGGGTGTGTTTGCTGATGTTACATGTAAGTGTTGGTATCTGGTTTAAATTCAATGGTAGCTTGGGTGCTCAATGCACTGTACGCCCACCATCAAGTAGCATTGATGCAATTCTCGATGATGTCACTGCAAGTGCAATCTTATTCTGCATTCGAATCGACGCCAAAATCAAATTGAGAAAAAAATGTTTGCCTGTACCACCTGGAGCATCTAGGCAAAATCCCTTTGGCGTGGCATGATTTTGTCGTCTTGTTTGAGTTTCCACGCAAAATTTTAGCTGATTCACGTTGAATTGCTGTTCTCGCACCAAGTCTCAGACTTGCACCGTATTTTATCCTCGTGTCGATTTTTATCGTATGGCACTTAAACGAAGTTTCTTAACGATCGTATGGCACTTTGTACTTCTTCCAGAGTCGGTACACTTGTTTCTCTGGTGTCATCGTTATTGTAGACGGGGTTCTGGTACATGTCTGATGTTCTCATTTGCGTTCAGCAGCTCACTAAAAAATGCCTCCCATCTTTTCTTTACATCTTCGCTGTCTGTGACTATAGTGCATTCTTTTGTTCTACAAATACCGGAAGAAGGTTTGAAGCCTTTCTTGAAGAAGTTTACTTCCTTGTATGCTTCCCGTGTTTTGTTTTGTGTAAAGTTTTCCTCTGCCCTCAGGATGTAATTGTTGAAGAGTTGTCTTTTCTTCTTCTTGCAGATGTTTTTTGCGGTTCTTCTTGTTTCCTCTTATTTCAATTTCTTGCGCCTCGTCTATTTATATTTTCGTATTTTTATTTCTGGCCTCTACAGCTGTTTTACATTCCTCATCGTACCATTCAGTGGCTCTTGATGTGCGTTCGTAAGCTACAGTTGCTTCGTGACATCTGTCAGTATTGTCTTCGGTTTTGTCCATTATTTATATTTAGACCTATCCTTTCTGCTAGAGTTGCCTGATATCTCTCCAATACGGTCTGTTCCTGGAGGCGATCAACATCAAATTTCTTTTGTTGGTTGTTTCTTTTTAAGTGGACAGCCCACATCTAGCTTTAACTGGGAAGTGGTTCTCACTTTCAATTTTGGCGTTAAAGTCTCCTATCACTATCTTGATGTCATTGGAAGGGGACGTGTTATATATAAGATTCAAGCTAATAGTAGATGTCGTGTCCTCTTTCTCCTCCGTTTCTGCATGTACATTTATGATTGAAAGGGGAAGAATTTCGTTCGTAGTCGTATTGGACATAATCGATCACTGATTGGCTTGAACTCTATGACATTATCCATAAAAGACTTGTGTGTTACGAAGTCTACTCCTAAGTGATGTATGACATCAGACCCAGTAGAGACAACTGTTGTTAGATGCCAGGCTCGTACCCCTGTTGTAGAGCCTTTAAAGAAGAAGAATGAAAATAGAACGTATGGACATTTAAAATTTTGTAAATGCTTAATTCACTTCATTCCTAACAAAATCTCTATTTCATTTCAAGATATAAAAAAGTATACATTTATAATATGGTATTCTCCCTCATATTTCCCAGGTAAACATATACTATACACCCATAATCACATATGTCCACATTACCAAAATAAAGTTGTTTCTAGTCATTAAATTAAGGCAAGGGATTAATGCCGGGGACCATATTGCCGTAACACATTTTCCGAATATATTACGAAGGTACTTTTCATCCCTTCAACATTATGTAATTTTAATTAAGCAACAAAATGAAATTACTCCTTATTGCCCCGGCAAGAAAAAAGGCTCTCTCCTTCTCTATAGTAACATTTTGCTAATATGGGCATATTATTCATAAAAGATTTTCACACCCACGTCAAAAATCCACCATTGAAGCGATTTAATGACATCGAATGTCATGAAAATGGCTCACTAATTATATTCGTTTCCCCCACCCCTAGTAATTTCGAAAATGTCTCGGCTTTGTTTCTACAGCTCATTTGCTGTACATATTGGCCCTTATTTAAGAACCTCCGAAAATTAGCTCATGGTCCCTCGCACATGTAAAATTGTTGATGGCATTCGATGGGGCCCTGGCTAGGGCTCCTCCGGCCATTGCTTGCTGCTTGGAAATAATAATTTGATTGACAATTACAGCACTGAAAGCGGTGCTTTATTTGATATAATTTCTTCCGCAGAGTGAAGGAACGAACAATGTAGTGCGATGATGGATCCGTCTTAAAGTAAATTTTCCAGACACGCTATACGGCTATGTCGCCGTGTATTTAACCAAGGGTAGAGGTATGGATGTGTATATTCAACAATACAATTCAACCCACATATCTGAGCCAATCTGCTTCCCCTCGGGTAGATGACTACTGAAACACGAAATTCCCATTAGAACTCTGTAGACATCATGCGAGCTCAACCATGAAAAATTCACACTAACGAAATTTCCCTAGTTTCCAAAATACTCGTTTATTCCAGCTTCTATAATTGAGGAGAATCGGCAGCTGACGGAGGACGGGCCCGCATCAGGCACTGCTTAAGCACTCGGTAATATCGGGAATTATTGACTTTATTTAAGTGCAATTATTGTGGGAAAACTTATCTATGCCGCGCACTCAATTTTTGATACGTCTTTGGTCTTAATTAAATCTTTTCAAGTTCCAGGGAGGAAGTTTCACTTGAATTAATTTAAAACTTTTTCAAACTTCAAAGAAACGGAGGAAGTTTCCGTACTTTGCTTCCTGCTCTTTATGAAAAAGAACAGTTGAAATCCTTATATAGTGATATGTAGTATACATGCCCACATAGAGCGGGGGTGAGAAAAGCGAAAGCAGCCCTATAATTGGATGGCAAAGGTGGTAAGGATGTTTGCCTTAATTAATCCGTAACCTTTCATGCAGTGGACACCTAATCATAGGCTAAGGTTCGTTATTCCAAACATGAAGGAAACCATCAGTCAATCAAGTGGGAAACTTAATAACTAGGATGGATTAGTTGAGATTTATAAATCTGTACAGAAGTAAGTGTGCTCCTCATAGTTATGAAGACAGGAGGAATATCTATACACCATCTGGTGGTAGTTACTTTAACTCTTGTTAAACTCAACCAGCTACCTAGATCCTACATTCTGGGCAATATTATATCAAGATTATTTTAGAGCTTGACCAATGCTGGTTAGTATGAGAAACCATCTAATATTGAATCGATTAACCTAGTTTAACTACAGAATATTCAGTCTTCATGCATTTTCAACGTCCATTACACAGCGTGGTAGTAGGTCCTTTCATTAAGTAAAATATGTAAATATTTTAGTACAGAGACTGGGGGTAGTTTGTTCTTTAGGGTGGTTTTGGCATGTATAATGCTGATGGATATCACTCACCGCTAAGTAGATTAACCCAATTCAGTTTGCTTTAGACACACAATTTCTGTTTTAATAGGAAATTCCTTCTTAGTTTCAGAGTTTATTGTAGCGAATTTTTTAAAGTAGTTTTGAGAGAAAAATCTAGTTAAATTGTGAATTAGGTAAATGCAAATTGAATTGTTTGTAATTATGGAAATTATTTTAAAATCTCATTACACACATCAAATGTTATATGTACTGTACATATATAAAATCGAAATTTGAACCGACAACTTTATTGCGATACAAGTTTACCACAACTTAATCAACTGTTTGAGCAATTACGATTTAATCATAGATAAGCTGAACAAATTGGATTTCAATTTCATTTGAGTCAATACGAATTTTAAAGAATTGACCTAACTTTTTCTTTAGTTTGATTTATTTTTTTAATAAATATAAATTTAAAATAAAGTGGAAATGGAAAGGCGAGGTGCCGAGTGAACTCTAACTACGGACCACTGGGATAGTAGACGGAAGCTTAACCCCTAAGTTACCGAGGCTGTCAGAGTCTAACAAATCATCGAATTGCAGTATCTAAATATATTGCACTACATAGCGCTGAATCTAAGGCGGGCCGCACACTTGTGCGACATTTATTGTATTGAGATAAATTCCGCAATGCGGTAATTACTGCACTGAGATTTGAAACCGTATATTTATGCGACATTTACCGCAAGGTATGATGCTGTAAATATAAGCAAGTTTAACAAAATGCGTTCTAGTGAAGAAAAAATGCCTGTAATTTGGTATTTTTTAAAGAAACCTTTTAATTTTTTTTAAATTCATTTTTGAATTTTTCAATAAACGCTTCCGATCAAGCCAAACCTCAAAATTGCAATGCAACACGCTGTAAATATTGCAATGAAGGAAGACGTTTCTATCTCTTTGCGATATCTCGTTCATGTTGCAGTGCAATATTTTGATTGGTCGCATTGATGTGCGGCAGCAACAGCACTCTGCGTGCTTCTCAAATGGGATCATGCAATATTTGTTGCATTGCAGTAAATACCGCATTGCGGCATTTCTCTCATTGCAATAAATGTCGCACAAGTGTGCGGCCCGCCTAAGCCTCAGTCTTTGTCTGCTGGTATGCCACAAGGCTCAATTCTATCGCTTGTACTAATCCTAATTTTTATAAATGGCCTTCTCTGATGGTGGTAGTCTACGCTACTTCTATGATTTCGATAGTTCAGAAATATACCAGATCTTTTCGTTATGATCGTGAACTTTAGTTGAACTCAATTAACTAATTCTTGATTGTGTAGCAAGAATTGTGTCGAAGTATTGTCTAATCCAGTGGTCTCCAAACTTTTTTGACAGCGTACTCTTGGGCTAGGCTAGATACTGTGCATAAGCCCAAACACTTAGGCCAAAGGGATAGGCCCATTATGATGCCATCCCACTTTAAACCTGATGGTAAAATGTCGTTTCTTCGCTAAACCATCTCGAGTTTCTCGTGAAGGTAGTCTCGGATGCAGAAGTTGGTTTTTGTGGGGACGATAACAGAGCTCCTTCATGTGCCCGCCCTGATTCCGGTCCAAAAACCAGATTCTTTTATTCTAAGGGCTGCGGTGTTGCACTATGCCGTGGGGGCCTGGTGATTTATAGGGCTGGAAGGTGTTTATAGCCCCTTCAATTCTTATTCTACTTATGATTGATTTGACCAGCTGTGGTGAGGCTGAAGGATTTATCGTTTATAGCTGTTTCAGCCTTAGTACTACTCGGGAAGTGGGTGTCCATAAGTAGTTTCAGGGATTCTCTGCTTGAATCAGTCCATTCGCCATTTTTTTGCGTAAATAACTAAGCATTGTTGGCGCTTTAGTTAATATTTTACGTGGCCTTGAGGCTTCCTATGTGGACTCTGCAAAAGGTAGCCTAGGAGGTACGTTTGGCCTTCCTTATTGTCCTTTTGTATCTATTCGGCTTCGACGTATAGCTGCGTCTAGCTGAATTAAATTCATTTCTACACACTCGTGAGATAATAATGGCGTAAGTGCATTGTTCTGTGAAAATGTCCACAATGTTGTCTAGTAGTTCCTGGTTTTTGGTAATAGAGGGTGCCGTAGGAGCAAGGTTCTTTACGATTAGCATTAGTATAGTAACCCCCATTTGTCTTTTTGAGGTTTTTTTATTTTAGAAGGGATTGTTGGGCTAGAGTCTTGCAGTTGGAACTCTATAAATCTGTGGGTTGAGAAGACCTCCCCAGATAGTAAGGCGCCTGGCTACCATTCCAGAGGTCCTGGGTTCGATTCCTGTCAGCACCACGGCCCTTCGCCTTTCCCACTTTTCCCACCTACATAATTTTCCTTCTTTCTCGCGGGCTAGATAAATATAGGCCATACTGAGTTTCTTCTGTTTTAACTCTAGGTCGACCACAGTAAGATCTTCGTCACTGAATTAAGGGAGAACAAAGGTGCTTATGTCACTTCTGACTGGAATACCTGTTCTGGGTTTTCTCATCCCTTACATCGACTTCGCCAAAAGTATAAGCCACACTTCAGGAAATGGATACCAGGCCGTTAGGGGCATTAAAACAAAGAGATGGTGAGCCCCTAGCCAAACGACGTGTGAAACCATAGTCTCCTAATACTGGTCAATCTATAAGGAGAATGTTCCTGTCATTCTAGAGATCAGAACTGATAATCCCGCTGAGTCTCTACTCTGGTCATTTTTCTGTTAAGTAGCATCTTAACTAATTAGTACTGACCAATGGCACAAGCTGTCGCTTCTGTCGAACGGCTCCTAAAATATCAGAGCAGTTTCTGTTGAATTGCGAGCCTACCGCCAGTTGAAGGTTTGAACATCTAGACTCACTTTGCTTAAGACAGTAAGCAACAGTGGCAGTCAAAATTTAAGGAAGATTCTGAATACATTTTTAGATCTGCATCCTTACAACATGAGCCAATATGCAAAAATTATGTGAGAAAGATTCACCAACGACCTTCGAATGTTCTTCAATGGATTTCTGCTTCTGTGGTGAGGCCCCCTTCCCCAATTTTTCTTACGTAACAGCTTGGCCTACAATTACCGTCTTTGATGTGATTGTTTCGTTTTTTTCCGAACACGCGTAACCATGACCATCGAACAGTTGAAATGTTAACACACTTTTGGCACTCCCATCACTTATCTTGTAGGGCATTTAAAAACTTAACCTCTTCTGTAAATAGGCCAATAAAAGTCAACGACTTCCTGCTCATTACCTTTTAAATCTCTCACTGCTCAACATTTCCCATCCTTGCCCAATAGAACGTAATTTAAAGGCAAATTATTTAAAGCAATTAAGCAATTATCTGAATACTTTATTGATCACAACGATCCTACGCATTAATTTGGAAATCTACTTTTCCTTCCGTTCTTTTACGAATCCCAGTATTTATTACGACTTAATTCTATACAATCGCCGGTCTAGTCCGATACCACCCCCACACCAAAGGCAACGCTTTCATAGCTTCATACATAGATCCGTGCCTTGTTAATCCATCCTAAGAGTCTCTCATAAAACAGGATTAAGTCCATTCTAGCAGCCACTTCTTACACGAAATTCAGTGAGAACTCCATTATTTAGATTTATAGCAGCTGGTGTCTACAATAAAGCGACTCTTAATGAAGATTTCGTACAAATCTTTTCTGTTTAGTAAATTTTAATGGATTCTTCCTTCGCCTTCTCTGCTCTCTCTTGGTATCATGGCACTAGAAAATCATCTTCAAGTGTGCTTCAGTAATTCCTATTTTTTTGGTGTTTCTGCGCTATCCATAATAGAAAATAACAAAAATATAAAGGACGAAGGAAACACATCCTTTACTTCCGCATGAAAAGTCGATACACTTAGTGATGACAGAGCATCACGACCGGAATTGATGGAACGAATTTCCTTCGAAATCAGATTCATTTGTTTTCCTGTCTTTGTTTCTTCATAGCAGTCGCAGATTGCCTTGTTTTTGGGGTGAACAGTGCGAGAGATATACATACATATGTATGTATATAGGACATTCACATATGTATATGGCAAAAGTTGTCCATTCATCAATTCGGTTATCTTTGGATTTTCTTGTGGGCGATTTTATTGGCAGAAGAAGAAACAATTATGCCGACTTAAGTTGTTTTTGGTTTCGAGATAAACATTTTTAAAACAACTAAATTTTCGCAGAACTTCCAGATAACGAATGGATATGTTGATGTTCGATTGGTGTGTCTTAAGTTATTACCCATTAATTTTCGTGATACATCCTTAACATCGAAATGTCTTTAAACTCCACCAAATTTGTTTCTTGTTGGTAAAGTCCTCTTACCTCCCCGTTGAGAAAAATGTTCGAAATGTAATTTCGTAAGTCATCTACAATAATTGACGATCAAATCAAGGCCTAGGCCATAAAAAAAATAATTGAATCGATCAAGATGTGATACAAGATCAAGATTTGAAACATAGCTTCCGCCAATTTGTTATAAACAACACGCACGCCTCCAATGCGTGCAAAGTAAGATTCTTAACACCACTACAGGCAGTAAAACCTTCTGTCCTTGGTAACTTCCATCAAGAAGAATTTTACTTCCTCCTCAACATCTCCTTTCTTTCACAACAAGGAAGTGATAACAGAAAGCAAGCCCAAGGCAGACTTAATAGCACTCTGTTCTAATTCTTCTGTACCCGATTAAGAGCTTCCTTTCTGGCCGTTGAATCAAGGTAGTATTGGACGGCGTCGAATCCAATCCCCACGCCATTTCGGCCGGAGTTCCGCAGGGGTCAATTCTATCAACCGCACTTTTCCTAATCTTCATTAATGATCTGCTCTTAATCCTCTCCAACCCACTTCACTGCTTTGCTGATGACAGATCTTTACATTTCTCTTACTCCTTCGACAATATAAAACAAGCACGCGCTAGACCTTATCTTCCCCATCGTGAACTGATGTCCACTTCGATCATTTGAAATATCGATTCGATTCTTGATTAGAGCGACATGAGTCGGGTTGGATTTAGTTTGGTAAATGTCGAAAGTTTCAGGGTCTTCGCTTCCGCTCTGCCCAGTCTCTGGCACCTCCTGTCGACCTCGCATCATGCAGGAATACTTTCTCAAACACTTCTGTGTCGAGTTTCTTAACGGCCCATCCTCGAGCAGTTCCGCATCTAGGGCTCCTCGCTCTTTTACCCTGGCCCACCTCGAAGATGATGGCTTGTACAAATCGCTCCCTCGCCACTGCAGGTCCTCCGCCACTAAACTGCTCACGTAGGTGATGTCGATTACAGAAATTCTCCCACCCCTTTGGAAGGCATCGTTTTTGATCATCACCACGTTCAAACGCAAGAATACTTCTAGGAGTATGGGGCCTCTTGTATTCGTTTGTCGACAGTCCAAGCATTGAAATCACCCGCTATTATTTTCGAGCAATGACGACTCGCGACTTGACGCAGCTTGGACGTGTATTCCGTCAAGTTTTACCCGCGTGAAGCCATTCTCTAGGCTTCTCATGGTATCTTGCATGGCTCGGCTAGCGCACGTCCATATCGCTGACGTGCCGCTGCTATCCGCTATCCAGACGGTGTGCCGATTTCTATAATGCTCACAGACGTTGATTTTCACCTCAAATAATGTCGGCGTGAGCAGGTTTTGTTCCGCTTGACATTGGTGCCGGTTTACCTGTAAGAACCTAGGTCTAGCAGACCTTCAGCTTGGTTACCTGGATTACTGTCTTCCAAGTCAACATGTGCTAATGTGCTAAATAGCGGAATTTTATACTATTAAAGCCAGCTAGCTATCCCGGGTAATCAGAGCCTGTGAGACAATGAAAGTGTGTGCGCCCAGCTCAGGACTCTAGCACTGTACGAGCGATATGCATGCCTGTCCCGCATATGGAGATCAACGGAGATCTCAACTAACACCAAATTGCGGCTGTTCAACTCCAACGTTAAGGCAGTTCTTTTGTACGGTTGCGAAACATGGAAAGTCACCCAATTCATCACAGGGCGCCTACAAGTCTTCGTCAACAGATGCCTTCGTCGTATCCTAAAAATCCGCTGGCAAGATAGAATTTCAAACGAAGAACTATGGCGCCGTGCCGGCCAAGAAAGGATAGACGACCAAATCAGGCGAAGGAAATGGAATTGGGTTGGCCACACCTTGCGACGCGAAAACGAAAATCTAGCCAAACAGGCCCTTGACTGGAATCCGCAAGGTTCCCGTCGAGTAGGAAGACCTAGAACAACTTGGAGGAGAACCCTACTAGAAGAAGCCGCAACAACTGGGAGATCCTGGTCGGAGCTAAGAGCTGTCGCGCAAAACAGAGTCCGCTGGAGGGCAACTGTTTCCGCCCTATGTCCCATGAGGGATTAAAGGAGTTTAAAGAAGAAGAAGAAGTACGAGCGAGCACAGAACGGACTATTACTCCTCGCGAGTGGGGAATTATGGGGATACAATAAAAAAGATTTGAGGGCTTTGGTTATCTTGATTACCATACACTCGCCCTAGAGAAAGGTCCTCCTTGCAAATGTTATTCCTCCAACACCACATTACTGAGTTCATTCCCTGCCAGCCAACTGCCTCAACCTCTTCTTTTCCCACACGCTCTATTCATAAATAGGACAAGCTAACCGTCAATCAATCTTTAGCAGTCAATAATTACGTGCATGTACATCACCCTACTTTTCGGACTCGTCATATTTTTCTAGTTTCCTCACTTTCTGATATTGCACCAACTGTATTTGCTGCTATATCTATAACGGGTTTGCAGGCTGAAGTAGTTATTGAATCATTGTCCACATCGGCGTAAATATCGAAAAAACAATAGCCAACGGAAGCATTATTTACTAAAATGGTGTCTACTATCTTCCAGCGGGAAAAATTCGGAGCGCTACTAAAGGGAGCAAAATTGGAGCTTTAAGAAGTTATATAGGACGAAGAAAACGGACAATTATCGTGGAGGCCGTAAATGGTGCCATTGACATGCTCAATAGGCTGGTGCTCGCTAGATAACCGCGGTCAAGCAGCATTAGATGTGATTAGTACTTAGTTGGAAAACCGATTGGTAAAACACCGCTGTCGGCACTCGCGTTTGGAAGGGACATAAAAGCTTTAAGATACCGGAGTTCATTTAGGCTGGTCGTCCACTGGAAGCGTATTCGAGCGGCTACACGCTTCGGCGACATGAGCGGCTACAGGCGGCTACAAGCGGCTTTGAGATATGCGGCTACACGCTTCAGGGGTCGTCCACTGCAAGCTTTTCATGCTGCTCAGTTTGAAGTGAATTTGGTATAATAATTTTGTGATTTGTAAATATAGAAGGCTTTTAGTACGGTTAAATAACCCCGAAAAAAGCAGAATAGCGGAAATGATTGGGTACAGGCTGAAAATTGGCGCAGAGCTTCCATTTAGGGTTCTCAATAAGGGATTATAATACAAAATCACAATTTTATTCGTAAACTAGTTATTCAACTCTAAATAAATTAAAACAAAATACACTTTTTTCCGTAAACACCCTGTATTTTAGTAGTTAGCCCCCTCTCTAGAACAATATGTTCTCCAAATACATCCAGGAATCATTCCTAAAAAAATTAACAACGTAGTCCAACTTGAACGTCTGATAACCTATACAAGTCGTGAATGAGTGCATATGAGTATTTTAAATCTTTAAAACGGTAATATCTCTTGAATGGCAATTCGTACGGGAAAATGTACAATAACTTTTTTAGTAGAGAATCGCATGATATACAAACTTTGTGCACATTATTTTATTATAGGACTTACGGTTTCAGATGTATTTGCAAAAAACTGATATATTGACCCTAAAACCCCCTAAAAAATGAGCTTCCCGGGGTAGAAAATCGGTAGACTTTATAACCCCTTATTGAGAACCCTAAAAGGAAGCTCTGTGCCAATTTTCAGCCTATACACAATCATTTCCGCTATTTTTACTATTTTTCCTGTACTATGTGGAGAAAATTATTTCCTGATTCGAGCGGCTACGCGCGACCGTTCCAAATTAATTTGGATTTGCGCGGCACGCTCGAATACGCCTATAGCCGCCCGCTCAAAGCCGCTTGCAGTGGACGATGTTTGTATGAAATTCTTTATGTTGGATCTGTCGCGCATAGCCGCGTGTAGCCGCTCATGAAGCCGAAGCGCGTAGCCGCTCGAATACGCTTCCAGTGGACGACCAGCCTTAAGGTAAAAAAACTTTTTTCTACTCTTATGACTACTTCAAAAATGCTTCTAAAGGTGCATTAAAAGCAGTGCTCCCCTCTGCGGACATGCAATGTTAAAAAAGATATAGAAGTAGAATGAGAAGGGGAGCGCTTAAAGTTTTTAAGGAACGTTCTAAGACTAATAGTACATTGATCCATTTCCCGCTGGGTTTTGATGGTCACGGTGTTTAGCTGACGTATTAGTACTCACGTGTTTTGTCTCCATTTCATATCGATTCATAGCTGGTTTTTCTTCTTTTTTTTTTTCAATATTCTCCTTTAATATGCAGCAAGTTTTTTATCCCTTTTGGTCACGATACATTTGACTTTTTGTAAAGCGTAATTATAAATGTGTAATGTGTGTACTATGAACTTTGTGCCGGCCGGCTGCCGGAGATTCTATTCTAGTGACTAGTGCGTGTCTATTATCTGTTATGATATGATTACATGCATTGCAGGAGGGAGACTATTCAAGGTGTAGGCAAACTAAGCTTGAATAAGTAAATAATTTAATTCATTCATAAAAAAGTGAAATTCTAAAGCCAAATAAAACTGAAAGGTGGTTAAAAAAAATTGGGAATGCACGACCAAGCCTGTAAGTCACTCTGTCCTCACCTTAAATGTTTGTGTATACATCACATTCACTTTTCTCCATTCTTTCATGTAACTATTGTAAAGCAGACCACCGAGTATAATGTTATGTCTGCCTTAATGTGGTGACGAGCCCCAAAACATATTTTAGGCACTAGTGAGGCTCATCGTGTAAATTGTCTCATATACAAAGCAACAAAGAATGTTATCCTTCGAAGGGCGGACCCTTTTATTCCTTGCAATCACACCATATAAAGTATAATTGAATTTACTTTATTTCTCCGCTCACAATCTAGTAACATTAAACTTCTCAATTTCGACAAGAAAAAAAATTCAATTAACACATTTCCCCAGCACAAAATCCGTTCAAAATAATAAGTTAATTAAATTTTAACGTTAGCTTACTTAGGTTCCACTAAAAGCTACTTTAAAAAAAAGAATAAAGTAAATAAAACCCTTCACTTGTGAGAAAAAAACGAATAAAAGGTTAATTCCCTAATATTTAAGCTTTTCAGCAAAAGATAAACAAAACCCAGCTAACGATGAAAGGATTTGTAAAAGTGATTTTCTGCACCACCAGAAGGACCCTTGGGTTCCCAGGGTGCAAAAACAAAATTCCCACGAAGGTTCCCTTTCATTTTTTATACATTTGGCAATCCCCTATCTGAGATTCTCACCCTGCACACACACACACGAGTATATACTGCTTGTATATTAATGTCTTCTGATCAAATGAACTCCCTTGATATTTTCATTTCAATTTTTCAATTTATTTTCGTCCTTTTTTTTCATTTTGTTGTTGTTGTCGCCACAAGTTAATTTATTTTTTTCTTCTCGTTTCAGATTAACGTTCACAACGCCAAGCAAAAGAAATGACAGCGTCAACCAGCGAGTGTTTCCTACAGTACTGCTCCCGTTTACCATTATCGTAACACGTGAACGTTCTACCAACACCATTCCCAAGTTTTATCAATTTTTATTCAACTTTTTTCCACCAAGGGGGAAAATCCTTCCCTAGACTAGAGGACGAACATTTTCAAGAAGAGCCCAGAAATAAGGAGGGTCACCAGCTGACATAATCTTATTTGCAGCCTTCCAGGTCCTTCCACGTATATTTGGTTACTCGCCCACTCTTCCTCCGCCCTGTTTAATTTCGTTTCCACTCAACGACTGATAGTTTTTAACCAGATGATCTCTTATCGTCTCTTTTAATGCCAAATATTTTGTAATACGATTTATATGTAAATAACTAATAAGAAGAAGAAAAGGTGGATGAGATAAAAAGACAGAACGACCGACCACAGCCAGTCAACATTGCATACTATAACAATATAGTATTATTTTTTATAAACACAAACCATGGGCAACAAATGCTGTAGCAAACGTCAGGAGCAGGAACTAGCCCACGCCTATCCGACTGGATACAAGAAGAACGATTACAATTTCGGCCAAACCGTCAACACGGGACAGAAGCATAACAACGGCGGATCGCTGGATTCGCGGTATACACCGGATCCGAATCGGGGCCAGATTAAGATCGCCACAAAAGGTGGCGTCGATATCATCAGGCCACGCACAACGCCATGTAAGTATTGCACTCAATTACGATTATCAAAACACAAGTCGTTAAGAATTCTTTTATGGCGGGGGCGCTCCGCACAATAAAGAGACTAAACTCTCGGCCTCCGTTGACGATTGCTGCTGACCTGCTTCTTTATAGCTTGTCGCAATTTCGCTGTAATCCAATTCTCAGGACGGGCAATCAACTTTTATTACTGCTGGTGGATTAATATTTGATGCTTGGGTACAGGAATTACATTGAAAATGGCGCTTTTGATGAATACCGATTCAATAATTGGGACTTGTTTTGTTTTCATGCTTTCAATTGAGTATTTGAGGGTTTTTGAGGGTCTAAATTCGTTTTTATTAGTCATAGTCCCTTTAGGAGTCATAGATTTTTAGGTAAACATTTTGGTAGCTTCATTTCAATATAGGTGGATAAATAGGTTATCTAATTATGTTTTTAGGTGGTAGCTCTTACCTCAAGAATCAGCTTTTGTATCATCAGTCTGTAATGTTATCACGTCAAGGTGCAATGTCTACCAGAAAGCTTAGTTCGATGGATGGCATAGGTTGGATGTTATGGGGAGCCGCGATTAGGTATGAATACCTATTCTGTATTATGTGCAAATTGGAGTTCTGTAACAAAAAGGAGCAAGCCGAGCAAGCTAATGGCTGGGTTCAGGTTTTTAGTTCTGACTGCGCAGTGCAAGTTTTTACAGTTCTAAATTCTATTATTCTATTGCCTTGGCGACTGCTCGGTCCGAAGGGCCGTCAACAGAGGTACCCCGCAAGGAGGAGTACTTTCCCACTTCTATGGGTCGCGGCTGTGAACCAGCTGCTGCAACTTATTTAGGCTGTGGGACACCACGAACTGGCGTATGCGGATGACATTGCTATCATCATAAAAGGAAAATTTCAAGTCCTCTGTGATCTCATGGAGGCGGCGTTATTAACTCTTTCAAACTGGGCTGGGGCGGACTCAGCAATAACCCAGAAAAAAACAGAATTAGTCCTCTTCACGAGGAGGTATAAAACCCTACCCATAACTCCTCGCCAATGCCAGGCTCAAATTTAGCAACAGTGCCAAATATCTGGGATTAACCCTGGGCAAGAAGCTCCTCAGAAATGAAAACACAGAAGAGCGCATTAAGAAAGCGAACATGGCGCTTTCAAAAATTCGCATAGGGAAAACATAGTAGGATGGATCTATACAGCGATTGTAGGTCCAATAATCCTATACGGGGTCATAGTATGGTGGCCAACCTTGAATAAGTCCACTGTGCTAAACAAACTACAGAAAATGCAAAAATGTGCGGGGTTATGCATAACAGGCGCACTTCGCTCCACTCCTACAGATGCCCTAAACGTTATGTTATACCTCCCTTCTTTGAACCTGCTAGCAAGGGAAAACGCGACTATCGCAGCCCTTAGAATGAAAGAATCTGGATCTTTGATTGGAGTGAAAAAGAGAAGGTGCGTAGAGAATAACTACGAGGTCGACATCCCTTGACTTCGTGAATGGAGTAATAGAGACCACATTGTATTCAGGATGCCATAAACTTCCTCACTGATCGCGCCAAGCTCGAGTGGAAGGAGTCTTCTCGCCGGAACTTGGGATCGAAGTCTCTTTCCGACTACCCAATCACTGAAGTGTATACCATGCGGAGGTTTTAGCCATACATAGCCTCATGTTTTCTAATCAACCAGCAAGGCGACAGAAACCGAACTATCGTTTTAAACATTCGCATCAAATAATGCTAATGTTGTGTGTAGATCGTGTCGTGTCTCGTGGAAAAAAAAATTAAAATACGCACATAGCTAAGCGCTCCACCGACCAGCGTTTTTTTGACCTGGTTCCCCTTACGTTCTGGTAGTAGAACGAAAGCGTCTCGAGTTTTTGATATCTGTGGAACGCTCGAAATGAAAGCGTTTGCTTGATGATCTCGATTACGGGTATACGGTACAAAAAGCTTGGTAAGGGCACCATGAAGCCAGAAATCTGGGCCTGTACTCCCGAAGACGAAACGAAACGAAAACGAAACCGTTTTGTCAAAATGCTACCTTGGAAGACGATATCGTCTCGTTTTCGTCTGAACAAACGATGACATATTTGTAATCGTCTTCTTTTAGACGTTAGTGCTTGTTAAATTGTATGTTGGGATTGTTAATTATTTTGATAGTTTTAATTTGTTTTGCATAATAGGTCAAAATTTACAAACCCAAGGCAATACGAGATTATCGTCTCCAGGAGTAGGAAATATATTTTCGTCTCGTCTCGTTATTTCGTTTCGTTTCCTCATCGTCTCGTCTCTGGGAGTACAGGCCCAGGGTCTAAGAGTATGGCCGAGTTCATGTATAGTTCTGACTGCGCAGTGTAAGTTTTTGCAGTTTTAAATTTAATGCTGGCTTAGTAGACTTCGACAATTTAAGTGCGATGTTCATGAACGCTTTGTTGCTACATACTTAGATCTAAGTCAGTTCTGCAAACATGAACCCGGCCTATCTCGGCCGTAACAGGCGGTGCAAAGAAAATAAAAGGTGCCACACGCTTGGAAGCCTTGCTGACTTTTCCGCAGTGAACACTTCCGGGGTCTATAGATTTATTCTTTAAATATTCACAGATAGTCTCCATCTTAGTTTCAGGAGAGAATCTCAAGATGAAGATACTTAAAGGTCTCGGTACCGTAATCAGAGGGACGCAAGGCTCAAAAAGATCTGTAACTTCGATAGCCAGTGGATCCTCCACTATAAGAGGCAGAGGGGCTGCTACCATGACTGGTATAGAGGTCGGCTTTGTCCCTGGAACATCCGTGACCGAGGAACCATCCATTATTAGTGGCGAGGAGGTTCATACCGAAACCGGCTTAGAGGTCGACTCAGTCACAGGAGCACAGGTCGAGGAACTCAATGTGTTAATCATTGCCAATGGTGGCTTGGCGATTTGGACCATTCTTACGACTTTGCAACGAGCAGTACGACCTGGCGCGATTGGGATATTAGCATCCTGTTTGAAGTTGACATTCTCGGAAGAAGGGTCAAGATAGAGGCTGCTCCCGTATCTGCAAATATAAGATGATGAAGAAATGCCGAAGAGTCGAAAGTGCAGGAAGAAGAGGCGACAAAATTTAAGATTGACGAATGCATGTCGTTAATCATGTGTAAGGCCGTTGCAAACCGGGAAGAAATTTCCTGAAATTTAATCTTGAAGGAACCCGAGTTAGTCGCAACAAGAGCAAAGGTGTCGGACAACAAGTCGAGCCGAACGTTGATGGACTGGACTTCATCGGCTAACATCTGAAAATGGGAGATGTTGCCGGTGAAGGAGTAAAAGCGGCCCTCAAGAAAAGCGTTAGAGATGTCCTTCATCAGTCTCAGGACATGGCAGGGCTTAATGTCAGAACACTCACTATCCAGTTGACTCTCTAGGATCCGAAAAGTTGGAACTGACTCCAGGGTTGAGGCAGTTAAGATTAAAAACGCCGTACACATATACCATCGCACGAAGTCCCATCTTGGACGATCACCGAAAAACACAGCTTGTAGGATTGGTGAACCGCCATGGTAGAAAGTCGATTATTCGGGTATGGAACTCTCTTAATTTGGCGGATCCTTGTCAAAGTAAATACACCGATTGAAATTGAAACTCACTTGCAGTTTGAGACCAGTTCTCGAGATTAAGCCCAGCTAGGGAGAAATAAGGCAGTTCTACCAGAAAATAAGAGCGAGACAGGGTAAGTATTGAATCGAACTCTTGGATCAAGATGAAGATAATGGACACACAATTCTATTACACCAGCTCACTAAAACCTCATTCAGTCGAGTGAGTGTAAGAATTCAGAAAACAACGTTTGGGTGGCCTTTGAAACGAAAAGGACTTAGACAAGGAGATTCACTGTCCTGCTATATAACATTATATTAGAAAAGGGGCTCCGAGAGGCATCTATTTAAACCAGAAGGTCCAAATATGTATACAAAGCACCTGACATAACCAATAGTATCAAGATCGCATACTTACGCTGGAAAGAGCAAGTAATGCGAATGCCTGAACAAGTTCTCCCAAGAACCCTGTTCCTCCAAACGCCAGACCGATCAAGGAACATCGGAGGAGATATAAAGACGACAAAGAAATGGACTTACTCTCAATTACGGATTACCAAATGGAAGATTAAAAGGAAGACCGAGAACGATGGAGGTAGCTTCTTGGGGAATCCACGACTCGCAGAGCACTTTAGCGCCAGTGATGATTATGAACGCAAGTAAGGGCCTTTTCGTAAACGTCAAAGCATCAGAGCAACTGAGCAACAACGCATCGGCAACAAAGCAGCGCAAACTTCTTTTCGCATAAGTATGCATACATTCGAAATTGGCTGCGCTGTTGCATTGACTGTTGCGCAACAAACTTGAATCTTGTACGTTTCCGAACGAAAGACTTTGGATCATCTGCGTTTACGAACTCGTTGCATCGTTGCAAAGCATACGTATGCGTTTACGAAAAGGCCCTAATATATGACCAACTAAAAATCGGTTCCAGGCTAATTGTCTTGACTAACTGAGAAATTGCTCAGCAAACTTTCTTCTTCTTTTAATATCCATTAAAGCAACAATAAATAGTTCCAATAACATTTTCTAAACTACCTATGCTAGATCTAAGATGCCACAAGGATATATAACATTTCCACTTAAAACTCTCATATAGAAAAATCTCAACAATTTCAATGAGTTCTATCACTGCATAGAGACTTACACCATCTACTTTCTTCGCGTGTTAAAGAGCACCACACCATTTCACTACCAAATTAAATAATCCATCATGAAGCCCCCAAAAGCCCCAGCTTATATTTATTATAAGCTTCTTTTTATATCCTATTACATGTTCATAGTCCTACCAAGAATCTCTCGATTATATTCGATTTTTATGTAAATGTATCGAAATCACATGACAAACGGCTATTTTTAACTGAAGATTCAGAAAATGAGAATCTTCCGTTTTTATTGACTTACTAGGAACAAAACCCAAGGCGCTGGTAGTAATTATTGTAATTAATTGTCGGTATTTTTTGCGGTGAAGACGCACGCGAGATGACAAGCACATCATTGATTTATTGTGCTAATGTTGTTGTTGTTACCTTGTGGGAAAAATACTTTGTTTACAACTAATTACAGAGCTTGGGAATGACGTTGATGAATAGAATGATTTTTACTGGATTAGAGATAGCTTAAAAATTGTTTTTTTTTTTTAAATTTACTAGTAGATCTATTGTTTTATAAGTTTGCCTTTAAGAAAACTACCCTTTTCCATAGCGGCTATTTGCTAGATAAAAGAGTTTAAATTGGAACTTGAAGCATGGGGATAAACGTTTTCCTCGAATAGTCTCATTAAGTAGTGTAGGGAATTTTTGCACAGTAATTGTCCAATTTGATTGTTACACGGGGCGTTCGATTACTTTAAAGTAATTAAAACTTTTGATAGATTCTATACTTTCACCAACATTCCTTCCATTTGTCATCCAATCTTGATTTCAATGTCCACAATGTAAACTGGCTGACTTACTCAAATGGCATCATCCTACAAGAGTCCCCGAAGTCGCTCGTCAAGGAGTACAGAAAAAGTTTATGGGATATCTAGAATCCAACCTACTTATAAACGACAGACAGTACGGCTTCCGTGTTAAAAGATCCACTGGCAATCTTTTAGTTTGCCTTACAGAACACCAACCGAAGTTTGCATAGTTTTGGTGAGTCTGGCTTTTGATAGAGTATAGCTCTCAGCCCTTTTAGCTAAACTCAACGCTATTGGCGTTGACTCACTTCTACAGAAGTGGATTGAGACTTCCTTTCAATCAAGGTAGTATTGGATAGCGTCAAATCTGAATCACACCCGATCTCTGCGTGGTCCACCAGGAGTCAATTTTATCACCTGCCCTATGCTTATCTTTTTAAATGACCTACTTTCAATCTCGTCTAATCCACTTCTCAGCTCCGCTGACGACGATACCCTACGTAACTCTTACGGCTTCGATTATGCAAGACAAGCACGTGCCAGAACCTGTTTTGATGATCACGAACTAATGTCTAACTAAATAAACAAAGCCATTGAACTCATTCTAGAATCGGGCCGCAAGCATCATGTCGACTTCAACCCCACCAAAAAGAAGTACTGCCTTATCTCCAATAAAAAGTGCAACACCTCTCCATCCGTGACAGCATAGATGATGATGTTGAATTAATAGCCGACTCAATCCTGCACATCTTAGGCGTTACATCAGCCAAAAAGACTTGCGGTGGAATGTCCATATATTCTAAATCAGTTCTTGGGATTTCTGAAGAGGTGTAAGTTCCTCCTCCGGCTATCGGCCTGTGCTGTTCGAATACAACTCTCTCCTCGAAAACTACCTTAAGGTGCCAACCCAAAGAACGCGTTAACGCGATGTTTGCGCAAAAAGCATTTGACATTTTAGTTAAAGTAAATGCTATTTAATAGTCTCATTCCCTTAACCTGCAACTCACGCACTATACAAACTAGTAATTCGTTTCTAAATAGAAAAACTCGAATGTGGACCTTTATAGTTCAAACGTAAGGTTCATCGCCACCTTCTGTAACACCCTTTCGAACCCTCATAACATTCTCCTCTTGTACTAAGCTGACTGCTAGATAATGCACCATGACGTGACTGTTGAGCTTAGAACTACCACGTAAAAAAGGCAACAGAGCATGATGCCACACTTGCAGCAATTTTAGATTGCTTTAGTAGATAATTTTTTACAACTTATGATTTTGTAACATACGATTATTATTAATGATTGGCTTCTTAAAGCCGGACTTTTTGCGAATATTAAGTCATTTTTAAATTGATTTTAAAGTAAACCGAATTTTCTTGCATGCATCACTTTTGAATAATTGTTCAGATATTTGCAAACTTCCTAAAAAGCATTCCTTTGGATCAACGGTTTCTTGTGTAATATGCTTTAACCAATTTTATTATTAAAATTTTATAAATTCTTTAACACCTCAGAAGATATGAAGCAACTTACACAACCAATCTGTTTGGATGCATAATCAAATTTTCATGATTTTGTTAATTGATCATTGTCTGGATCATAACAGGGTAACCAAATGAATCAAAAGAATTACTAAGAAACTTCACTATGGTCATTCTAGAGCTAGACGGTTAAAAATTATAGTTGAAGATTTACTACATGCCGTTAAAATGTTCAATGTTGTTTATAAAATGATTTGTTATTTATAAATATACGTTTATCACCAACATACAAAATTCCATGTAAATTCCGACAGTGTTAAGCCACAAAAGTTGTTACAACTACGAAAATCGAAAGATATCTACAAATGAATAACAGATCCACAATAGCACCCTCGTCACTCATCCGTATCGTTAGAATGTCACCAGTACGGAAATAAATATTTATCATTTCACATCGTTAGAGACTCGAACCATAAAAATTGTACCCAAATAAAACAGGACCATCGTCTACTAATTACAAAACAAATCAATAATATTTTTCTTATAAAATATTATTAATATTATTTAATTGTTTATTTTGCAGGTGTCCAAGGTGGAGTACAAAAACGTCGGATAGTTGTAGCTTTATACGATTATAAATCTCGTGATGAATCTGATCTCAGCTTTATGAAAGGCGACCGAATGGAAGTCATCGATGACACCGAATCAGATTGGTGGCGAGTTATAAATCTCTCAACACGTCAAGAAGGTTTAATTCCATTAAATTTTGTAGCAGAGGAGAGAAGTGTGAATAGCGAAGAGTAAATAGAAAAAAACATATTTCTTATTATCAATATTTCATTTCAAATACTTTGCAGTTGGTTCTTTGAAAATGTCCTGCGCAAGGAGGCAGATAAGCTTCTATTAGCGGAAGAAAATCCTAGGGGAACATTCTTAGTTAGACCTTCAGAACACAATCCAAATGGATATTCTTTATCCGTAAAAGACTGGGAGGATGGGCGTGGATATCACGTGAAGCACTACAGAATTAAGCCTTTAGATAATGGTGGTTATTATATCGCAACAAATCAAACGTTTCCTTCTTTACAGGCGCTTGTTCTGGCATACAGTAGTAAGTTTTACAAATTACATTTAAAAAATAATTTAATTTAATCTATATAAATATAATTGGAGTGTCTGTCTGTGATTTCAAAGTAATTGTGATTTTCTAAGTTAAATGGCTATCTACATGTCATTACGTCTGTGTCTAGCTGTCTGTCTGTTTGTCCCGGCTAATCTAGGAAACGGCTAATTCCATTTTACGAATTTCACGTCATGATTCAATATTTTGTTAGGCGTTTAAGCTACTTTCTATTCTGTTCCGAATATCGGATCAGATCGAAAACATGACTCAATAATCGAAGGAACGTGAATGAAATGCTGTCAATCCGAGATATTTGTCTTCAATTGCCGGCAATACCGGGAATCATTATGCTTTGTCATCTCCACAAAAAAATCAACAAAGAACACAATCAGCCAAAGTTAAATAATGAACAAAAAGAAGTCTATCAACGCATCATTAACAGTGTCAATACTTCTGGTCCTCCATCAGGAAGAATTTCACTTCACATACAACGCCTTCATTCATTTACAACAAACAGGTGATAACAGAAAGCAAACATAAGGCCGACTTACTTGCATCTCTGTACGCCGAGAGTTCTTCCTTACCCGATGCTGACATGCAACCGCCCACCATCGGAACACTCAATGGATAAAGTTTTCTTCATGACACGTGTCGTGAAGTGTATAAGTGTCTCAAAGAGCTTGACCCCAACAAAGCCACTAGCCCCAACAAAATCCTCCCTATGGTTCTTAAAAAATGTGTCTCACCTTTGGCTAAACCTCCGCGCAAATTTTTTGCACTTTCATATTTCTCCGGAGTTTATCCTGACTCTTGGAAACTAGCTCATGTTCAGCCTATACCGAAAAAGGGTGAAGCTAGTGACCCTGCTAACTACCGCCCAATAGCAATTACTTCTATTCTCTCCAAAATTATGGAGACAACAATAAATAGAAAGCTTATGAAATATCTTGAATACAACTAGATATTGGACGACAAACAATACGGCTTTCGATCGAAAAAATCTACTGGTGACCTCCTTATCTGCCTAACGGAGCACCTCAGTCGAAGTATACACCGATTTGGTGAATCTGGCCTGGTCGCTCTGGATATCTCCAAGGCTTTTGACAGAATATGTTGGCAAAACTCCAAGCTTTTGATGTTGATTCTGTTCTGAAGAACTGGATTGGGAGCTTCCTTTCTGGCCGTTCAATGAAGGTAGTATTGGATGTCGTCGAATCCGACCCCCACACCATCTTCGCAGGTGTTCCCCAGGGCTCAATTCTATCACCAGATCTCTTCTAGTTTTTATAAATGACCTGCTCTCAATCCCCTGCAATTAACTCCACAGCTTTGTTGACGACGGTATTCTGCGTTACTCTTATAGTTTTGATAATCTAACACAAGCACACGCCAGACCTTTTCTACATCATAGCCAACTCTTGTCCAATTCAATCAACAGGGACTTCGAACGAATTCTTGATTGAGGCCGCAAGAACCGTGTCGAATTTAATGAATTAAAAACGAAGTACTGTCTCATCTCCAATAAAACCTGCACCGACCCTCTTTCTAATTCATTGGACAATAAGATCGTAACGGCAGAACCGTCCTTAAACATCCTAGGCATATCAATAGCCGAAGATCTGCGCTGGAATAACCACATATTCCAAATTGCTAAAGAAGTACCCCAATGCCTAGGATTCCTCAAAATGTGCAAATTCCTCCTTCAGCCGTCCGCCAGGGCTATAATCTACAACTCCTACATTCATACCCGTCTCGAACATCACTAGTATATCTGGGCCGGCCCCAAGAACCATCTTAGCTTGGCTGGACAAGGTGCAAACCCGCGCTCTCAAACCTAAATTTTGTTTGTACCCACAATCATGTTTTGCAGATATGTTCTTTGTTTCATTATACCCTTTTCTTATCACGAACTATTCATACTAGTTTTTAATATTTTCACTCTATTTTTTTTACAGAAAATGCCTTAGGTCTATGTCATATACTATCAAGACCATGTCCTAAACCCCAGCCACAAATGTGGGATTTGGGGCCGGAATTGAGAGATAAATATGAAATTCCACGATCAGAAATTCAATTAATACGCAAACTAGGTCGAGGTAATTTTGGTGAAGTTTTTTACGGAAAATGGAGAAATAGTATTGATGTAGCTGTAAAAACATTACGAGAAGGTACTATGTCAACACAAGCATTTCTTCAAGAAGCAGCTATTATGAAAAAATTCCGTCACAATAGATTAGTCGCACTTTATGCGGTTTGTTCACATGTAAGACTCTATTAGTATTTAAATGTATTCAAATGTAGTCTAAATACGAAATCTATGTTTACAGGAAGAACCAATTTACATCGTCCAAGAATACATGTCAAAAGGTAGCTTACTAGATTTCTTACGGGAAGGCGATGGACGCTTCCTGCATTTTGAAGATCTCGTTTATATTGCTGGTCAAGTAGCATCAGGTATGGAATACTTGGAGTCAAAACAATTAATCCACAGGGACTTAGCGGCTAGAAATGTTTTAATTGGTGAAAATAATGTCGCAAAAATCTGTGATTTTGGTTTAGCAAGAGTAATAGCCGATGATGAATATTGTCCGAAGCAAGGATCACGTTTCCCAGTTAAATGGACAGCACCGGAAGCGATAATTTATGGGAAATTCTCAATAAAATCTGATGTTTGGTCATATGGTATACTATTAATGGAATTATTTACATATGGACAAGTTCCATATCCTGGCATGCATAGTCGTGAAGTAATTGAACAAATTGAACGAGGATATAGAATGCCAAAGCCAACAAATCATTACTTCCCTGATAATATTTATCAATTGGTATTGCAATGCTGGGATGCTGTACCAGAGAAGCGACCGACATTTGAATTTTTAAATCATTATTTCGAATCATTTTCCGTAACGTCAGAAGTACCTTATCGAGAAGTACAGGATTAAGTTTAAAAGTGTTTTTTTATTTTTTATTTGTATTTTATTTTTCATAAATATTTAAGAAAGTTTTTATGATTAGGTTTTTTTTAAAAGGAAAAACAAAAAATTCTGAACAAAAAAGAGCTTGATTTTCATATTCTTGTAGTGCGTCCTTTTTCAATATAAGCTAAGTCGATAAAGATGTTGCAATACAATTTTTTTTAATAACTTTTTTAACTATTATTTTATAAAAGAATCTACATATATGTTTTTTATTAACTACATAAATCAGTAACTTGTAACTTTAGTTTATATTTGATTTTTCTGTGTTTTAATTATAATTTTGTATCAATCACATCATCATCACACTTCAAAATAAGATTACATTTCCTACTTTTTTAATATAGATCATCACCAACTATAAATTGAGTGGATAAAGACTGATAAGAAATAATGTCTGAGTTTTACAAAGTACATTCCCAATATTTTAAATGTAGGATTTTTTTAAAAGAACTGTTATTACAGTATTATACAAAACTTCAGAACACATTTTGCCATTTCAATATACATATAACCTTACATTCTCTGGTTGAATCACAGTATTTTTTTTATAATAAACAATCAAGCAAGGGCGCAAATTTAAAAATAAAAACACAAAAAACAATAATTTAGATAGATGTCTTAGAAAATGTTCACTCTGCTTGCCTCAGATAAATGACTATTATTTAGGGTTCGCTATCGCTATCTTTTTGTCCATAAATTACGTGAGGTGGTTTTTGCGATTTTTGGACTCCCCTTCACCCTTGGTGAGATGTCATGAGATTTGGCTCGACCCCCTCCCCCTCCGCCCTAATCTCACGTGAGATTTTTCAGATTTAAAAAAATCTCTAGTATTTAACACTAAAAATACGTATTTACGGGCGTAACCACAAGCTTTAATTATAGATAACTGATAATTTGAGCTCCTACTTGCCCCATCTCTATTACACTCGCCTTTTTCGCTTGTAGTGGACACACAACTACCAAACGTGAGCACTCATGATCAACAAGAATTTCATAGCACTAAAATTCGGCGAAGGCCCGTCCTGTAATTCTATATTCTAATGGCCTTTTCGCGGGGTAGTTGCACTTGGCTCGTACGCCGCAGCATTCGTCGAGTTGCGCGTTTGGCTGGCCGGTGGCGGCTAAACAATCGAGGGGCTACTATGCTACTTTCTGGGGTTCCGTACCGTGGCCTGAAAGTTTTGCCTTGAAGCCGAGTATCACTACACACTTCCACGGCTGCAACTGTTTAGGGCCTGCAGTCCAAGAAAACTGATAAAAATCTTTATATGTGTAGGCCTTTGTCGTCAGTTTGTACCTGAAGATCTAGGGTGGTAGCACGTAAGTTGTTTCAATCGAAATCGAATCATACAAAAAATCATACAAACTTGAATTTTTATATGAAGAGGTCGACTGAATCGACTTACTTGCAACAACACCAGAATTCCTATCCAGTCTCAAGCCGTGAATTTACGACACGAATTCACGCCACATCCAGTCAGATTTGAAATCATGGCACGAACTAAGCGCAAAAACCATCCGAACTCGCTTTCGCGCTTGTTCGCGGGTATTCACGGCGTGAGTCTGGAGACGCCCTCAGGCACAAACATATTGTCGCGGAGGCGGTGACGGTGGTCGCCTGCGAGAGAATCTCGCATACATTTAATTTCTCCGCGACACCTGCCCATTGTGTCGGCAAATATTTATGTTCGTCCGTGTATTTTAAAGGTTTTTCCAGTCACCATTCTGTTTGTGCCCTTAAAGTTTTCATTGAGGCCATGAACATTTTTGCACTTGTATTAACAATCTGCTATGCTAAACTGTCGTCTTCGCCTGTGTGTCAGGCAGATACCTGAAGCCCCCATACCCCAGTCAGACTGAGCATTGTGTGGCTTTCATCGGGCCGTGCCTGCTGACCTAGCCTGCCGACGGCCTGTACGTGATTGGGGGTCTTTAGTGGAGAAACAAGTTTTACTTAATTTAACCGATTTTTTAGCAATTTTACACTGTTTCTTGGGGGGAAAAGTTACGTGATATTTGCATAGACACCCCCCCCCTCTCCCCCACTTGAGATTGGGTGAGAATTGGCTCGACCCTCTAAACGTCTCGCGTAATTAATGGACGACCCTTTATCTTGTATGATTTCATATTAATTTCCTTAACGTCAGGTATAAAGATATTCAGAAAAATAATAATAATTAGAGATGCGCCGAATATGGGTTCAACTGAATACGAATATTCGGTCAAAAATGTACCGAACCGAACATTCGGCCGAATTATTCGGTTCATTTTTGCGCTCTTTATTTTATTGCAATTTCTCGCGTGATACAATTATCGTCAAAAAAAGGAACTGAAGCAAGAATTCCATAAACATTGAGGCCCTACGCACATGGGTAGACGAATTTGCAATCCCAGTTTCAAACTGGTTTCACCGTTATCACGCTCACAACCAGTTTGCAACCAAAATGAAACCATTGTCCACACACAAGCGCAACTGAATTCGGCCGAATACGAACATTAAAAAACACGCCGAATATACCGAATACGAATATTCGGCCGAACATTCGGCGCATCTCTAATAATAATAATAGTTCGCATTCTTAGTTGCATTTAAAAGATAATTTATCTATGAATTTTTCGTGTTAGCCATTTTAGAATTTAACCTTATTTCATTTTTGTTCATGTTTTTAATTCATTTATGTTCACAAAGAAATAAGTTTAATTTTTTTTTATTATAAACTCTTATACAAAATTATTGAAGCGCATATATCATTTTCTGCACTTATGATTTTAATAAAAAAAAGTCTTAAAAACATGCAAAAACATATAATAAAAAAAGAAAAAGCGGATATTCCCGATTATTTCCCTTCTTATCCGATAATCTTGTTTATCATGGGGTAAAAGGACAAGAAAGAAACCCATAAAAAGTCTCATGGGACCAATGAACGCATTTAATCTTCGTTGTACCAATTTTATGATCTTTCTACATACAAACAATTTTTACTATACATTTGTTAATAATTTTAAAAGCAAATTCATATAATAATAATAAAAATAAAACAAGGACGAAATGTGTCGTTTATATTGGGTTGACATAGATTCGATATCTACTTGACAGGGGGATTTTGTACCTGCCCTACCTTGACGTTGTCTCATCTAAGTAAAGCATATTTCTTTCAACCTTGCACGTCAATTGGCACTGACGAAGGTTTTGTTTGGCTTCATCACTCATGTAGTGGGTATATAGATTATAATAAATGTTTCCATTGAACTACGTCTTGGTTCATGCTGATTAACTTTTCAGACTTTTTTTATTAAATGTCCTTTGAGTGTTTGATAGTATTTGATTATTTGAAAAAAAAAGGTGTACAATTAAGTTTGAAGAAAAACCTTGCAAGTTTCTTGCAAGATATCGTGACATTATAATTCTTTAGTTCTTGTATATCATCTTCAAACTGCATAAAGAATAAGTACACTTATGCCGTTGCGAATTAACGGAGTTATTTATATTTGTCTTTCTTTAAATATTGTCGGCATAAAGGGTTATTTAGTAGGTGTGAAAGAGGATTATATTATTATCCTTCTTTTCCTCTATTGGGAGCACATATGGCTTCCGCAAACCTCCTCCATCAGACTCTGTTTTGAGCTATTTTATTTGGTTTCAATCCAGATTTGTGAAAATTTTCATTTTCATTCATTACTGGTCTTTTCCAGGATTTTTTCGGTCTACCACCACCTCCACCTTTTGCAGGTACAATTCAAGGGCACTGTTGAGATTTATTGACGCAAACTTGTATTTTGTTTATATCCGCTTGGTTTATGAGCCAGAATTAACTTTCATAGAATAATAAAGATTTCACGCAGGATTTGAAGATATTTAAGTTTAAATTTCTAGATAATTGTGGCGATTTCCTCGTTTCCCATAATTTATTGAAAGCAGCTCTAGCATGATTTAAAAGCTAGAGGTGCATTCAACAGATTCCGATACGGATAACTATGGTATTTTACTATCATATAAATCTTTTATATGACTAAATGAATATGTATTCAAATACGCACGCCGCACAAGTTGCTTTACTTTCTTCCTTTTGCGCGTTTTGAGTCGTGTGGGCATTTTGATTTTCTGTTAAGTCGTGTGCTGGGGATAGTAAATTTGTTGAATTTCATAATTCAATATTCATAATTCATATTAAACAAAGACAAGTCCTGTAAGATAGGAAAATAATTCGCAAATGATACTGCTTTTCTAATATACATATTTCCTAGCACTTTCATTTGTGCCTTTGATTTTAAGGTTGTGTCAAAGTCGGAACGAGACATCAGCACCGCAACTATGTGTGAGTGAAAAGTCGCCACACACTGCGAAGCCAATGCCCGCGACGCCATTACGCGTGCATCTGTCACCATCAAGCTGATGGCGGAAACTTTTTGCACCGTGCCCTCTGTTTCACCTCTTTTTCTTGGCGACAACACGCAATAATCGACTATCAATTTGGCGCGAAACCCAAAATTTCTATAACTCAAAGTCTCTATAACTTATTTAAAAGCAAATTTTTTCGACGTCCAGTCGCATTTTTTGTAATATTTTAGCGTAGAAAATGTTAAATACGTCCTATACGCAAGACAAGATTATTTTTTGTTGGCCAGTGTTATTTCACTATTTATTATATTATATTCAATTAACCACTTCGTGTATCTTGCATAAAAAAAGAACAAATTTCCCGAAAAACGTAGTCAAAAGTTAGAATACTAACAGAAAATAGCAATAGTTGTCCTACCTATAGTTATTACACACAAGTTTTGTGGGACATCTTTGTGCTTTACGACAGTATATAATCGTCTTTGTATCGAATTAATGAGATTTCGGGCAATAACCTATGAAATCTCTAATTCAATGCAGTCTAGAAATATTTTTGGGCGTTATTGTCCGTTTCCGAACACTTTTGTGCAATACTTCCCATAGATATTCTAAGGAATTAAGGCGATTGTCCTTAAATTGTTGTTTAAAAAATTCAGACAAAATTATTGCTTTTTTTCATTGTACCCAAAGAAAACAAAATTCCCTGTCGATATGCGTCCCCAAATCATCACTGAACTTTCGGCATGTTACATAGTGGAAATATGATTTTGCGGAAGAAGCTCGCTGATGGATGATCCAGTCAGACCGTATTCTTGTATTTTCGACCAAATACGTCTAGCTTGATCTCGTCAATATTATGTTTAAGAAGCGTTTAAGTGATTTTTGGCGAAGTTAAGGCTGATTCACACCGGCGCGTTTGCGTAGTCGATTGCGTTTGCGATGTCTATTACGATAGCGAATGCGATCAAGGACTTTCACACTGACGCGGTGCAATCGCGTATCGCAAATAAATGAATCAGTTCTCCGCAAGAGCGAAATTAAACATGTGTTCGTGGTACGAAAAAGAGGCGCTTTGTGAAGATGAAAGAAGTTTCGGTCGACGTATCCATATTGTTTCAGCGATTTTCCAAACGCGAAGTGCGATCAAATGCCGCCGGACGCGTTCACCAAACTGAACGCGACAGGAATCGCTAGCGATTTGCGTTTTCGATGGTTATCCCTAATTTAAACTGCCTTGTTGCGATTGATCACGATCTCATTTGAAACGCAATCGCTTTCGCGAACGCGGCAGTGTGAATCGGCCTTTAAGCTAGTGACAGAATTACGCGCAAACGCAGTGCGGGCAATGACAGATAGAATAGAGTATGTGTATTGAAATGTGAACTAACGAAATGTGGCTTGAGCGCTACGCACACACCGCGCAAGTTGCTTTACTTTCTACTTCTTGCGCGTTGCCGCGAGGTCCACTGTCAAAAAGTTGTTTGTGTTTTGAGTCGTGCTTTGGTGTTGGTAGGCATTTTGGTTATGTTTTGAGTCGTGTTGGGGATAGGAAATTTGTTGAATTTCATAATTAATGCAAATTTTTATTTTTCGAAATTGTGGTGATGAAATTAGTACCTAGAACAAATACCAGTCCTGTAGGATAAAAAATTAATACGCAAATCATACAGCTTTTTCAATTTATTTCGTATCACGTCCACTTGTCACTTTGATGTTTAGGTTGGGTCAAAGTTGGAACGCGACACCAGCACCGCGACTTTGTGTCAGTGAAAAATCCGCACACACCGCGAAATCATGCCCGCACCGCCTTTGAGCGTAGAAAATGTTAAATACGTCCTATACGCATATCTTATCTTGGGCATCTTATAAATGCTGGGAATCTGAAAAATGAAAGAATATTGTTATAGGTTATTAATTGGCGATCCTATTTCAATTGGCGAGTGTTGGTAGCACTAATCTTGGTTATGCCCTGTGCTGTGTCGTTGAAAGAAAACTCGGTATTGGGCACGGAGTAAAACTGTGTTGCAAATGGAAAGCGATATAAGATCCTTTATTATTTGTAGCCTAGGCAGTTCTCACCTCAGAAGTAATAAATGTCCGGACTATTCAAACTTTTAACTGTTCGTATTTAAATTTTAAATTAATTTCATTTACATTGTTTTAATTATAGAAATTAATCTGATTAACTTTTTTATTTAGACATAGATTAGAGCTAGATTAAGTTAAGCAGAAACTTCCTACTTAAGCAGAATATACAATGACTTTAACTTTATACATTTCAACCTCTTAAATCCTGATCATATAAGACCCAGTCACTATCTTCTTTATGAAATCTCATGATAAACCCATAATCGAAGAATATATTTTTTTAACCCAAAATATTTTGTCAAATGGCTTATTAGAAACCATTATTTTAAAAAAGAAGTGACAATTCATGTAGTTTTTGTATATTGAAAGCCACAATAATGAATTTTTGCAGTAGAAAATTAAAAGTAATTATTTTTGTTAAATATAACCTTAGATATTATACTTAGAACAAAGACACCGTGGTGTTCCTTCCGTCTATATTAATACATTTACACCGACAGCATAACATTCCTTATTAATTTTGTTCTTTTTTTATAAATCTTCGTCATTTCATCATTTTTTATACTATTAAATTGTCAAGCCTAATAATTTTAACAAATTGAGAAAAATTGTATTGTAACATTGAAACAAAAAAAAACAATGTGTAAAAATAAGAACCAAAATAATAAATAAAGAATTGAAAATAATTGAACAAAAAATAAAAAACAACATAATAAAATGCAATCATTTGTTAATTAGTTCCTCGGAAATTTATGTATAAAATATTAGCAACTTTATAAATATATATTATAAAGAAACTAAACAAAAAATATAATAAAAAAAAACAACACAAAATTAAAAATATAAAAATGAAATGAAATGAAAAGCGAATAAAATTTTCTATAGATAAACAAAAAACAAAAAAACGCATTTGTACTTAATGGATAAATAAAAAAACGAAAAATAAAACAAAATGAAATAAATCTTGTAAATAAAATATATACTGTAGAGTTTTTTGTGCGTTACAACAAAAAAAATTAATAAATAAGTAATATAAAAACAAAAATTAAATTTCGGGGGGAATGAAATCGTGATGGATTTGTTAATATTTTATTTTTATTAACTTTGAATTAGTAATTTTCTTTTTATATTTAAACCTATTTTTTTATTTTATTAACAAACATTTACATCACACTGCCACGAAGCACATTTTGTAACATAAACAGCGTATTATTCTAGGTATACATATTTTTTAGAAAAAAAACAATATAATTTTTTTTTTTCATACTTATTAATATTATATTAAATGAATAGATATGAAATTGAAATTCAGTCCATTTTTTACAAAAGTAATTGAACAAAAAAGAAATTTTTAATTTTAAATATTATAAAAGAAAACAAAAAATGTAGTTTGAATTTATACATTAATTACATTACTTAAAAAAACCCAGTAAAATAAATTTTGAAGGTTAAGTTTTATTATAGAAGATGAACATGAAATTATTTTATAGAGAAGAAGATTATTATATAGATACGTATCTCAGCCTTTTCATTACATATTCTATAATAAGACTTATAGCACGAGAGCTAGCAACGTTTTCGAGAATTCATTTTAACACGGCTGATTTTTTTTTATTTAACTTTTCTTATTGACCTACCTAATGGTGCGGTACATCTGCCACCTGTGAGTGGTTGCGTTTTCTTCTGCTCATGCAGAGATGGAAATTGTGAATTTTAAATTCTTTTTTAGACTCCATTTCTTCCTATGTATCTGAGCAAAATCCCAATATTCTTCGTTTTTCAGCATTTTGCCCATATTTTGAACCTAGATATTTTCTAAACGGACACTCAAATTTCTGTCCTTTATATGATATTTAAAATAAGTATTACTCCAGTAAAAAATGTTGTCGTAACACAGTTTTACATAGTGGTAAATTTGATGAGTCTAAATTCCTAAAATTTTGTTTGGTGTTGTCGTCTAAATTTTTGGATCGGTCTTCTTCTTCTTCTTTGATCCGTTAGCTGGCGGTCCGAGTGGGACGACCCCGCAACCGATACGCTGCTGTCGGTGCCGCTGGGTATCGAACTTTATTCACGATTCGTTTCTATTCTTGCCGGTTTTTGGCCGTGTCTCGAGCCTCGGTAACTGATAATCGTTAATTCTTTAAGGCGTACTTTCGTTTTGATGGTAATATTTGTTGAGCGATCAAATTCTGTCTTTTCCGCATTGATTTTTAACCCGTATGACTGGGCGATGCGGGAAATATCGCACAAGATGTCCGTTGCTTCAGAATTCGTGTCGGCGAAGATGGCGGTATCGTCGGCGAACATTAAGTCGGTTGCGAAGTTGTTGTCGTATCGAACTCCAAGTCGTCCATCGAATGCTTCACGCATAATCGCGTCGATCACGACGTTGAAGAGAAGTAACGAAGCGACGGAGTGCGAATATGGGTTGCAACTTAAAAAAGTACATTGGTTGAATTTGATTGATGTCGAGAATAGACATATGCTTTGTATACAGTCTTGGCTTCTGTAATTTCACACCATTCATCTCGTAGATCGCCGATCAATGGCCTAAATTTTGTCTATGGAATTCATCAGTAGCTCTCACACAGTCCGATAATATCACATTTTTAAATTTTAGGTTACATGAGCATTTAA
Source organism: Thereva unica (assembly GCA_949987705.1). Classification (NCBI taxonomy): domain Eukaryota; kingdom Metazoa; phylum Arthropoda; class Insecta; order Diptera; family Therevidae; genus Thereva; species Thereva unica. Next base: position 136,458,406 of record OX465282.1, read on the forward strand.
AATTATTTTACCACAGCTGGTCGCAGCTAGTTATGTATGTTTTTTAAAGCTCCACTGGGCTTCCGCACTCTTCCAATTATACCAACCGGCTCCCAGAGATTTAATTTTATCTGGCTGGCTTCTAAATACGGACAATTTATCTTATATTCCTTGATTGCAGGCAGCGGCGGCCCTTGAGTTTTATGCGCCCGATGCAGTATGCCTGCATGCTCCTCATTTTTTGATTGGAATGAACGACAATGGAAAAATTGCTTGTCAGTCGAATTGCGCCCGGTGCAAGTGTACCATTTCCCAATATGAAAGCACTGCCCCTGTTTAAGTGCAATGACCGTCTTCTTGCATTCAAGAAAACGGAGATCATTTCGCCAAGCCGCGATTTCTTGAATGGAAAAGAATTTTCTATAGCATGCCGCAATCCCTCTTCTGTCACGATTCTATCAACCCAATCTTTGTTCAACCTCGTTTTCATTTTATTTCGAATAATCGCAATGTCTACCCGAGAAGAAGCTAGTTTCCTCTAGCTTCTCTGCCATCCTTCTTATTGTTTCATCAACTTTGAGCCTTTCCGATATATTCTGTACCGGTACAGTATGATATATTGCGCGTTAATTTTTTGGTCGCAGTGAAGGACAATGGACAAAGGTACAAACACTTAAATATTCATTTTATTAGATATCCAAGGTAAATGCTCCGATAAAATTATGTCGTGTCACTTCTTTCGCCCCGAATCTTATGAGTTCGGGGACAGACGTACAGGTTATTTTATCTAGGTAGTAATATGGAAAAAGTTTCAATTTTTTTTAAATTTAATTTTTGAAATTTCGCCCCTGTCCTATTGCACCCGGTGCAAAGGCACCATTTACACCTCTGAAATAGCCGCCCCTGATTGCAGGACTATATCGTATTAAAATTTTAGCAATACTAAAAAAGTTAGAAAATTATAATTTATTTAATACTAAAATTGTTTCTGGAAACTATAAATTCATGCCATTAAAAATTAATAGAAAAAATTTGTCTAAAAATGATTTCAAAATTCATAATTTTTATCTCTGCAAAAGATATGCGCAGAAGGAAACGCAACCGCTCAGAAACTGGCAGACTTTCCGCATCCGTTAGGTAGGTCAATAAGAAAAGTTATATCAAAAAAACAGCCATGTAAGAATCAACTTTTTTTCAACTTCGCTAGCTCTTATACTATTATATATTATTTATAATTATACTTATGAAAAAGTTTTACTTTCTTCCCTATATTTTACAAAAAAAAATTAAATCAACCAACATACAAAATAAATGTCGCGCTTTCAGAGCCCATTCCTGAAAAATAAAAAAAAAATAACAAAAAATACAAATTACATAACCGTAGCACGTTAGATAAACACAAAATATAATTTTTTTTAAATAAACAAAAACAATCAGAAAAAAATCATTTTTTACAAAGTCAAAAAAGTATAATTCAAAATAAACAACACAAAAATTAACCAAAAGGCTAAAATTAAAAACAAAAAAAAAACAAAATATGTTATCCAATATTAGACAATTCTTTTGTAAGAATAATTTTTCTCTACTAAAATAAAATAAATAAAAAAAAACAAACAAAATATAAAAACAAAAAAAATACAGACTGTAAATTTAAAACAAAAAAAATACGTTAGCAATTTTATTATACTATCTAATAAACAAAAAAAAACAACGTGAATCATTTTTTGTTAGTTATTAGTTCTACAAAATAAAAACAACAACCTGTATTTTTAAACAATTTAATAATTATAATTCATAAATTTTTTTGTAAGAGATTTCTCCAGTTAGAAAATTATACAAAACGGTTTCAATCAAAATTTTCTAATTGAACGTAATTTAAAAAAAAAACAAAAAACAAAATATTTACATTTTAAACTTTATTAAAAAAATACGAATTAGTTTAGTTATTTTTTAAATGAAAACAAAAAAAACAAAATTTAATAAAAAAATTAATAGACATTTCTTGTTTTTGTAATTAAAAAAAACTTTTGTGAGTAATATATCCATCACTCTCTCATATAATATATAACTTGAAACCAAAGCCATTTTATAAATTTGTTTATTATTATTATTATTTTTTATTATTATTATTATTATTTAACAATGTTTAATTTTAATATCGTAGTCTTTTAGTACTCATTTGTGTATTCGTATTTAATTTTGTTTTATTTTTTCTCTTATTAAATATAATTTTTTTTAAATAAAAAATAAATGAAAGAATTTTTGTTATTTGTAAAATCGATATCTTATTATTATATAAAGACAATATTTTACTTTAATGTTTTCTTTATTTTTTTATGTATTTCAGAGCTAGGAAATTTTAAATTGCATTGTAAATTAATGTAATATCACTACGAAAACGGAAAATCGATGAACTTAACTTGTATTTAAAATGATGGGATTGAAAATTGTTTTCTAAATATGTTAGCAACAAGCTTTATTTCTGGTTTATACGAGTACACAGCACAGCCACAAATGAGGTCATGGGCCTTGCTCAGAAAAGGCCCCAAAACAAAAACCAAGATTTTTCTATTGTTTTTGTAATATCAGGAGTCCTCTTGCGAACTTCTTCCATGTAATGTGCCACCTCCATATTTATGCCCCGGTCATTCTCACACTAAGTAAAATTCAAGTCACCGATCCTGTTTACGATCGATTTCATGTGACAGGGAGTAACTAAGTGAACAATTTCTCCGACAATAGGGGAGTCGCCATGTATGTTAGGAATAACGTAGCTTTCTAGAAGGTGTGCAATATTACATCTTCTGAATTAAATCATATATGGATCAAAATAATTCTTCATAGCCTCGTCATATTCTTGTTTTCTATACAGAAGTAAATATAAGTAATGTAGCCTCGACATTGGCCTTCGATGCTAGCCCCTGTGCTGAAAGCCGTATTTGCTGTCATAAGAAGTGAGGCTAATACAGCGGTATGCTGATAGTCGATTCTTGTCGTATAAAATCTGCTAACATAAACGACAGCTTATTTGGTGTGCTGGCAGTCGTTTTTATTGAGATTTTGTTGTCACTTTTGGACGGGCAGTTTGCGTTAGTGGAAATTTGAAGGAAAATACATATTTGTTCTTTTGAAGTGTTTAATTTTAAGGTTTTAATAATTTCAGAATAAAAATTACAAATAGAAAACAATTCGACACCATCCAGATTTGGCTAAAGGGCAGAGATTTGCTGACCAATTACACAAATGTTTGGGAAGAAATTATAACATAAAATTTTTAATTCTTCGCGTTTGTTATCTTCATCTTCCGAACTACTAAACCACAACAAGAATCTTTAATCTCAAATTGTTTATAATTTATTAAAATTTTCGCGAAACATCAACTCAAAAATGTTTATTCTTCAAACTAAAAATGTTTATTCCTCACAAAACACAAAAACTTAACTCATACACTCTTTGACCACTGTCAGTCGTAATTTTACTGAAACGACAATTTCTTCAACTCAAACGACTTGTCACGCCACCCGACTCTCAGCACACCAACTAAAAAGCGAGACGACATCGACATCTACATGCGACTGTCATATGACTCGACTTTCAGCACAGGGGTCGCTATCTCTGAACAAATCTCCGTGTGATTTCAACGTTCACAATGTCAATTGGTTAAATTACTGAAATGGCACCAGCGCGACAGCCGACAGCTTTGCAGCCTTAAATAATTTGCGCAAAATCGTTAACTGTCGAATACGAGCTCCGTATGTCGAGGGGGACGGAGCCCATCTCTTTGACCTATATCTTACAACGCATCCAGTTCGATACTCCGTCGACGTTAGCTCACCCCTTGGCAATTCGGACCATTGTTCATGTTTTATCTTGAACTGGTAAAAGCTGCTGAAGTTTATCGTCTTTGCTTTGCGTCTCGGCTAGGGAGTCTTCAATCAAGTTTTGAGAAATTTATTTACTCCAAGTGTGATCTAGACAACGTATCTGTGACAATAGTCAATTATTTCAATCGTCCTCTTCATACAAAAATTTTGAGTTTTTGTATGAAGAGGTCGATTAAAACAACTTACGTGCTACCACCCCGGGGTAAACTCTGCATGGAAACTCAGAAATTGATCATGTTCGGACATAAATATAATTAGATGTTTTTGTGTTGTTGCTGTATTGCTTAGTAGGCAGATATCTTCAACTAACGAATTTAAATATTATGTGTAGTGTAAGGCCCTCCGTATACGAGTCGACTGATTTATAAACTCGATTTCAAACTGGTTTTACAATAATCACACGCACAACCAGTTTGCAATCAAAATGAAACCTTTGTCCCACCCACCAGCACAACTGATTTATGGATCAATCAGTGTTCTGTGCCCACATAGTTTTTAGTCACGAAGTTTTGGCAAAATGTCAGGTAGCTCAGATGATGTGCAGCCATGCAACTGAAATCGCTTCGCTTCGTTCAAACTAGTTTCAAATCGGTCTCCTTTCTGCCGACCTGTATATGGATGCCACTCCCGTACACGGGCAAGATCACGAAATAGTTGCGTCAGCAACTGGAATTAGAAATCAGTCGATTCGTGTTCGGAGGGCCTAAAACTATTTTATTAGTACTTGGCAATATTGTTAGTATCTCTCTTTTAAGTCTCGGTTCTTATAACAGGTGATTCTACTGTCCAAATGCCGCGAATTCCGCGGATCCCGCAAAATGGTGCGGGATCCCGCTTACGCGGAATTTGATACCCTAACCAAAATAATCATCTTTTTTAAGATACTCAGAATATCTACACACAGCCAAACGTTATGATAGAGTTTCATAAATTTTAAGGAACTGACAGACTTGTTAAGTGCTTTATATCTTCAAAAATATTTTATATTAATAGGAATAGCTAAGTTATCGCAATGAATCTTAAAATAAACATATTTCCTAAAAAATGGTAGTGTTTTTTACTACGAACATAAAACTGCTGCTGCTTAACACTGAAAACATTACAGAGCACACATGAGTAAACTAATAACATCCTAATGGATTCTTTATTTCTAAGATATTTCATTATGTTATTCATATATTGTACGTTGAGATGTACGTGAGTAAATTTTTAATGCAGCCAAAGTTTAACTAATAAAATAACAGGTGGTAAGTTAATGGATTGCCGAATTTTTTCTACCTTTGCCATTATTTATCTTGGGTTTACCGGATATAATTTACGAATATCATAAATCCTTGAACCGTTGGTTTATACCGCGTATCGCGTCACTAAAGAGGTCAGATATTCCGAAATAGTCTCACTCCTTTGGAGTTACTCTACCCATTACTCAAACAAAATTATTCAATTACTTTCTGCAGCATTTATATTTTTAACTTTATTTATTAAAAGCCGAATAAATTATTAATTTGATAAACAAAATTATGTTTCATTTCATAGATATAAAAAATTATATATTTTCTCGTATCATTAATGTTTTTTATAAATTTTAAATTTCCTTATCTAATCATCAATTATTAATTAAATTTAAGATCAAAACAAAAATTATATATTGGATAGCGTAACGATTTGCAATGTAAGTAAAAACAAAACATAACATGAACATTTTTTACGATGTGAGTAAAACTAGCATTTTGTAAACAATTGAGACCGGAGCTCTCTTTGTTAACAAAAATATTTAGTATAAGAAATATTTTGTACATAAGATCATAGCTTACGAAATAAATGTAATAATTCATAAAATAATTGTTTTATTTTATAAGTTATTAATGGTTTATTTTTATTTTTAATATTTTGGTCGTTGTAGCTCGTTCTAAAATTTTACCTTTGGCTTAGATGTGACCCAGCCGAAATACACGAACGGAATTAAGTTTTTGAAAATCCCTTCAAAACCTTAACTTTTTAAAGACATTTCGTTTAGGTATTCCATTCTTTCCATTTATTTATTATGTGAAAGAAATGTTGATCACAGCTCCAGGGCCTGTACTCCCGAAGACGAGACGATAAAGAAACGAAACGAAATAAAGAGACGAGACGAAAATATATTTCCTACTCCTGGAGACGATAATCTCGTACTGCCTTGCGTTTGTAAATTTTGACCTAATATGCAAAATAAATTAAAACTATCAAAATAATTAACAATCCCAACTTACAATTTAACCCCAAAACCGACCACATACAACCACCACTAACATCTAAACGAAGACGATTACAAATGTGTCATCGTTTGTTTAGACGAAAACGAGACGATATCGTCTTCCAAGGTAGCATTTTGACAAAACCGTTTCGTTTTCGTCTCGTTTCGTCTTCGGGAGTACAGGCCCATTTTTCAATGACTCGTTCGAACATATCAAGTGGTATTTGGCCAATGACTAGAATTCCGATTGTATCCCAAAGAAGTCGTAATATCAGATGATCTAAGGCGGTCAATTCGCCAGTCGGAAGCTAGAGATTAATGGTCATCGAATAATTGGTTGCACGGGGTTTGTGGCAAGTAACGCCGTCTTGTTGGGACGTAATGTCATCGAGATGGCTTCAAATTCAGGCTGCATCGGCGATATCGGGCACCAGTTATGTGCCGGTGGGTTCCACATATCAAGAAATATGGACCGATGATAAACTACACCAAACCGCTTTTTGTCTGGATGTAATGACACCAATTGAACTTCTTTGGGTTGCTCTTCAGACCAAAAACGACAATTTGGCTTGGGCGTTATCGATGAACAAAATTTGGGTGGAAAACCGTAGATCTTCTTTTTCTGAAAAATTTGTAGACGTTGTGATAGGCTGACTTTCCATTATCAAATGTCAAACAAAACTGAACAAAAACACCATATACAGTTTGAAACAGCTCACCTTGATCTGTTAAAATCCAAACTGTTAAAAGTACCTCTAAATAAATCACTCATTATATATTGCAGCCTTGTAGCTGGCTAGAGCATGACAACTTTTGGTCGAGCTCCAGCGACAGAAAGCAGCGTGAAATTCTGCAGTGTGCGAAGCAAAATAGCGAGGAGTGGGGGGGATTGCGTTTCAATGTTGCAATGCAGAAATTAGTCTCAACATTTATTGAATTTTGTGTAACTACGTCACTTAATGTCTTCAGTCCCAGTGGCGGTTTCTACGAAGTAGATATTTCTGCTCCCTGGTCGATTCGCTCGTCTCATGCCGAATGGTAGAATCGCAGAATAATTCATTGTTTGGACTGCGATACGATAGCAATAGTGAGTATATTAGTGTGAGCAGTGGAGCCCACTTGCTACAATCACCGACACTCCTCGTAGCTATTTTGTTTCGCACGCCGCACAGTGGGGCCCGCTCATAGAAGGTTCTGCTCAAAACTCAATTTTCAAAATGTGGAAATTTTTCAAAAAAATTGTATCATCGAAGTTGTAATAATGTATCAGATAACGTGTAAAAATATTAAGTCGCTGGCTGCTATGATTCATCGAGCGCGTGAGCATAAAGTTCATAGTTTAGGCAAAATAATACTTCTGTGAAAAAGGAATGCCAGTTTATGCGCGATATAAAAACATCAATTTCTAACGTTTAACGATAAAATCTATGGAAGTGTATTATGTCGGTGATCAAGCAAGGTATGTTAATTCTTATTTAATTTTGTACTATATGATAAGTTCATTGGTTTATGATACAGGGCTTACAATTTGTGGTAGTGTGTATTTTTTCGTAGGAGGTTCTTTAAATGACATTTTCTCGAAAACGCGCAAAGTTCTATTGCTAATTTTTTCGATTAACTAATATACAAAGCCTTCCTTTTATAATAAAAAAAGAATCAAAAATGCCCGAACCTACTTCTGCGATTTTCTTAAGTTTTATATTTGGCATTGCGAACAAATCGACACGAATAGAAAGTTTTCGTATCAGATCTCAGTTGGTGTGAACGGCACAATTGTTTTTCAATATGTTACAACTGACCCCCACCACAACACCACCGCCACCGTACTCGGTGTGTGCCTGCCTTAAAATTTCATGGAACTCACCAATTATTTTACATCTAATAAATCTAGCTTTTGATATAACATAAGCTTAATTTAGAATTCATATCCCCAATTTCCATGCGCGACTCATTCTCCTCGCTTCAAAGGTTCTTCCGATATCTACAATCAACTACCAACTTCATTTTACTTAAATAACAGCAAACTGCGGCCCCTCTGTCGAATTCCAGACTAGCAAGAATAGTATCAGACAATGCAGAAGAGGTTGAAGCTGCCAGTGACCCATTTGATCTTACCTGCCTTTACCCCTATCGTAGGATCGCTGGGCAGAAAATATCTCCGATCCAATGTTAGGTTCTAAGCCCATTTCTGAATCAGTTAACTAGAGAATCCGGAAAATATGTGCTCGTTATTAGCTCCTTGATATCCCTGGCATTCTCCGTAAAAAATATTTGATAGGCAAGAAACTTGTCTATTTCTTCGCAAAAGGCTTTGCATGTGCTTCGTTTGAGTCTTCTCAGCTATTTATTGTAATCCGTGATGGCTTTATTGCAGAGGTTACCCGAAACTTTAGCTCTGTTTAATAGATTTCTAACTTCTCTTTTCCTTGTGCAAACCCTGCAGCTGCTGTTGTTTCAATGAGGTTTCACAGGACGATTGCTTTAAAAATCTGTCATGTTCGCTGTTTGTAGATTAGCAGAGACAAGATCGATGTCGGCTTCAGTGATCCATACCCTGCACATTGTAATTTGTTATGAAGTGAAGAAGGTATGCTGGTAAGATTTAGTATAGGTGCTTCTCCATGCGAGATGTTGATGATGAGATTATGCGCGTTGATGTTTCAACTTAATACAAATGATGATTAGATGGATTATATAACTTTTCTTAATCAACAACAATAAAAGAAAACGCATATCATTTGCATCTGATATATTTAACGTGTTTCAAAAAATAAATAACATATTTATACCACGAAAAATATGACATTTAATTTAAAAATGTATTATTATCTTTAAACTTATTGAAACGACAGCTTAATCTAAATGGAAGACGGTGGATAGGAAGACAGGCAATGTCTAATATACCAATATAAATACCTTTCAACCATAATCCTCCTCTAATAAATGAGGATGTAAACGTGCTTGCTAAACTTTATGTTCTCGACTAGTTTTATATCTTTTGTTTTTTGGATCATTAATTGTTTCTGCTGTATTTCATTTGAATGCGTGTGTTGCATGTGGTATGTATCTATGTGGAATGTGGATTGAGCTTAGCATTGTTCGTGATTATGTTTTATAAATTCCATTTTTTTTTAAATTTACAGTTCCTTTAAAACTTCTCTAAATTTATCAAAGAAAATATCAGCATGTTTTTGTCGAAATATAAGAGCTGGACGGAAGCGAATTGCCAAATCGCCACAACCACCAGATTGTATTCCTTTTAGTTTTAACTTATTGAGTATATTGTCACGCAATTTTGTATCCTTACAGTTAATAGCCAAAAATGTTCCTCTGCCTCGAGTGGAGTTAAGCAGATGAGAATATTCCTTCTCCATGGTAAGCAAGCCAGACTTGAGGTGTTTGCCTGTTCGTGTTACATTATCAAGTAAGGAATCTCGTTTAATAACATTAAGGATTTCTTCTAAAAGCAAAAGTTTTCCTGGATCTCCCATCCAAGTGTTAAATACCCTGTATGCCTGTGATGGCTTTAGATCGTTGCTGTGGAAGTATCCACCGAGCTGCATCTTTTTACTGAATGTGACCACATCTGGTGGAGATTCTAGATTAAAATGCTCATGACACCACATTTTCCCTGTTGGTCCACCGCCTGTTTGGACTTCATCAATCAAAAGAGCAGATCCATGACGTTTAGCAAGCTTCTGTAGCTGTTGGAAAAATTCTGGAGAGCCTTCATTATCACCACCCTCACTTTGGATTGGTTCTACAGTGATTCCTGCTACTGGAATGTTTTTCTTCGCGTATTTTACAATTAAATCCTCGATTTCTGCTAGGCATCGAGCATCTTCCTCCTTATTTTCTCGTGTATTCTCCTCCAACGGATATTTGTATTGTGGGAAACTTGCAACTGGCCAGTCGAATGATGGTATATCAATTTTATGGATGTACTTTGAATGCGTGGTAGACAGTACACCTAAAGTCCTTCCATGGAACGCCCCCTTAAAGGATAAAATACTTAGCGCTGGAGATCCAGGAGCCATGTTTATCATACATGAATTCATTTCTTCATTAGTGAATGGCACATTTTTTCCACGCTGAACTTTTCTATACCTAAAAATTACAGCAATTATTATAATATTAAAATTTCCTTTAAAATCTTTATTAACCATATAAAAATATTTTTGTATGCATTTTCATTTGAGCAAGAGCCGCACATCATTGTCGTGACATTATTGAGGCCCTTAGGAGCAACAGGTAATAAAACTGATTGTAACTTACTAGGCCAGTCTTTGCCAGGGAACACACCTAGTGCTGGTCTATTAATGAGTGCTGTAATATAAATATTTGCATTTAATTATTTTGTTTTAAATGTTAAATTAATTTTTAATTTTACTTACTTTTTAGATTGTGATCATTTTGAAAGACTTTTAGTAAGCTAGGATGATTGTATCCAAGTGGTACGGAAGATATTTGTGTGAAGACATCAAGAAGTACATTGCCATCAACGTCTACCAAATAATTTCCAAATGACTTATCGTAATCGGCAAAAAGTTGTACCGAACCTGCGTTCTAAATAAGTTAAGTTATTTTTTAGCAAATTCAAATATTGTTGTGTAGTATAGGAGCGAATGGCTAACAAAGACCTCGAAAGGTGGTAACAAGCAATTTGTCACTTCTATCAAAGCCCGAGAAGATTCACTGCAGACAAACACCTAGCAGATCTGTTAGAAAATACTAATCCCACCTCCCCGCGGTCCTTGGGGTACTCCTTCGGAAGGAGCTAACGGGTGACGGGCAAATAGCGAGCTCTCTGCGCCACAAAACAGAGTTTAAGTCGGTTTGGCTGAGGGTTAACAACCCTCTCCCATAAAAAATACTATTGCTACGAATCGGCAAGCAATGCATCGAAACAGGATAGACAACCTTTGATGACGACCTTTGCTTTTCGAACCAGGACACAAATCGGATCATGGAATGTGAGAACACTGCGTGCTGATGGGCGGCTGGATAAACGAGATGAATTGATATAAAATCAAGGTCATGGGACTCAGCGAGACCAGATGGCCCGACTCGGCGGAACATATCTGCCCAAACGGTGAGTCCTTGGTGATATTTTGGCAGAAATGAAACTGAAAGCCGTAAGAATGTCAGTATCTGGTGATTATTAGCTTACCAGATGCGTACCAGACTAAGAAGTACTACGCTAGTTCAATGCTACGCTCCAACGGAAGACGCAGAATATGGCATTAAGGAAGAGTTCTATATGTCACAAGTGTCAGGAGCTTTAGAGGAGCAGATACTGGAAATGACCACCATTTGGTTGTAGCAACTATTCGCCTCAACATCGCCACAATCAGAAACGTCTAAGACGATGCCATAAACCATAGACGGTTTAATGTAGACGCTCTGCGGGAAAGCAGTAAAAGGCAAGAATTTGCTGGGAGCCTGCAACAAATATTAAACCAGCAAACCGTTTCTGACGACACATACATATATTGGAAGAGCTGTGGCGTACTACAACGAGCGCTATATTGACGGCTGCGGAAACGAGCATCGGTTATGTCCAAAGAAACCAGCAAGACTGGATCTCGGACGCAACCTGGCAAAGGGGCCTTAAATATAACGTAAACTGAAGGACAGGAGAGCCCTAAAAAATAACGTGAACTCTACAAACGACCCGGACAATCGTCACCAACTTGAACGAGAATACACCCAATTGCACCAGACCGAACGCTTAGAAGACAGCAGGCTGGATTCAAGGCCCTTTTTGTATAGCTCATGTATAGATCATATTAACATCGCGGGAATCATAGTGGGACAGTCTACTGAATTACGATCCCTCCTTTATGTTGCTTTCGTCGACTATGAGAAAGCGTTCGACTCGGTTAATAGGAGCTTTATATGGCAGGCACTACAACGACGTGTGCTGCCTGATAAAATAATAGAATTGATAAAAGCCCTATACAACAATTCCAAAGGCAGAGTTCTTCATAATGGAAAATTATCCGACAGCTTTCAGGTGAGTTCAGAAGTAAGAGAAGGTTGCCTACTTTCGCCATTACTATTTCTTTTAGTAATAAACGACATCCTTGTTGGCGCTCTATATAGTAGAACAGGCGGCATACAATGAGATTTGCTAGCCTCGATTTCCCGGATGATAACTATTTGCTGGCCCACAGACACCAGGGCCTCAAAAACATGTTAAACAATTTGACAACAGAAAGGGCATTTTCGAGAATTCACCATGGTAGCTACCAGTCAAACCAGAAGTTAATCTACCATGTTCGGCAATTGATTATTTACCATAAGTCATCACTCACCATGTTCGAATATCCACCGGTAAGGTAACCAGAGTCTCACCACAGGGTAAGGGGGTTAGTAATCAATAATAGATTAACTTCTGGTTCGACCGGTAGCTACCATGGTGAATTCTCGAAAATGCCCAAAGTAGTCCAGCAGACTTCAGGCTAAATCCGACTAAAAACAAAGAAATTCGGATAAATGCAAACACCATTGAACGGACAGCGCTGATTAACCGTGACAAGGAACTGGTAGATAATTTCCGCTACCTCGGAAGTATTATTGCCGAAAATGGCGGTGCAGAAGAAGACGTCAGTTCCAGAATAAATAAAGCACGAAGCATATATGCATGCCCGTTTCGCATATGGAGATCAACCCAGATCTTAAATAACACCAAATTGCGGCTGTTCAACTCCAACGTTAAGGCAGTTCTTTTGTACGGTTGCGAAAAATGGGAAGTCACTCAATTTATCACAGAGTGCCTACAAGTTTTCATCAACAGATGGCTGCGTCGTATCTAAAAATCCGCTGGCAAGATAGAATTTGAAACGAAGAACTATGACGCCGTGCGGGCCAAGAAGGGATAGACGACCAATTCAGGCGAAGGGAACGGAAAACAGAAGCCGCTTCACCTGGGAGATTCTGGTCGGAGCTGAGAGCTGTCGCGCAAAACAGAGTCCGCTGGAGGGCAACTGTTTCCGCCCTATGTCCATGAGAGATTAAAGGAGTGTAAAGAAGAAGAAGATGATTTACATATCACCCTGTATTTTTGTAACCCTATGACCTACTTTCAACCGTAAGGTAAGGCAGTATACGCAGAATGCTCCCATCTACCTAAAACTGTAAAAGCGAAGGTTCCACACTATCAGAAGAAACCTCTGGGAGCTGTACTATGATTATTGTTTCCTGTTTATATTATTAATCTTTTAAATTTTCCATACTATAAAAACTATTCAACCCATTCAACTCAACACGCCATTCTACATATATTTTAAATATTTAGATTGTTGCATAATGCAACCTATTAAAAAAATGTCATTCATAATAATTAATCTATCGAAAGATATTAAAACACAGCTTTAATAATACAAACAACATAATAAATCGATCGATAACGATTAATCTGGATTCAAATAATTAACAAATATAATCGAACTTTCGCGCCACCAATTAGTAACAAAAAATTCTAAATTATAATTTCTAATTTTATTTAGTGGCAAATTTTCTAATTTTGTTTATCAGCTTTTTAAACACGTGTGTAGCACAAATTAAACATTAAACTAAAAATAGAATTAAAAAGAATGGGAATCTAGCTTTTTACAACTTCAAATAAAAGGGGAAAATTTTGGGCATTTTTTTTTAACTAATGGGTGTGTTATCAATGTTATCATTTTTATGATTATTGAGAGGATCACGATTATTTTATTAGATTTAATTTTAATCAGATTGAACAAATATTATTCAGTAACGACCGCTTTGCCCCCTAAATTTGTTAATTTTATTAAGTGGCAAGTGTCTTTGCAGAGCATAAAGGAAATGAGAACCATTTATGCTTAACGATTGTGGAAGGCCATTCGTATGTGGAGTCTTTAAAGTATTAAAAGTAAGAATTTATATACCTGTAATGCATTAAGCTCTTGTAAAAGGGCCAACGATTTGGGTCCAGGCACTTGAGTCTTGACTTCTGGGCCTTTTGGTTCAGCTTGACTAGCAAAAGCCCTTATTAATTTATTTCCTGAAATAGAATTTCGTTAATGAAAATCAATGCCAATATGTCCTGCAGGAATCGATTGCTGCAGCTCCTTACTCACCTTTCGTTACATCACTCCCTGTCTTCCAGATCTTCTGCACTAGCACTGGCCTTAACATGTTAATTATTTTATGGATATCCTCTTATATTTTTCAGTCTTTTTTAGTTTCCTGTTCTTAAAGAACTTTTTGATTAGCACTTCATTCACAACACACTCTACGGTACACGTCTATCCAAGTCCAGCGTAGAATCGAGACTAACTCAATTTTTTTGAGTGTGCCATCGAAAATGACTGAAAGTGATGTACTCAGCCGAAAAAATTTGTTGAACTCCTCTTGTAACCAGTTTTCGCCTCGATATAAATTCTTATCTCGGAGGATGGAATTGATTATTACGAAGCGTGCGCGGTTCGAGTGATGTTTTTGTTTGGTGTGGCTCTCTCTTATTTTTTTAGTTCCACACTATCAAACGTGACTTGGGTCAAACACGCTACAGCAGACCAGCCTCCAATCAAGACCAATTACGTTCCAGTTAGTAAAATCAGAGTCACCCCATCTTCTCTACGTTATGGGGAATGGTCGTTGAGATGCTTGTAAAGGGCAGTTATTTCACTGATGCATGTGTTGCATATCTGAGAAAAGTATCTACAGTGGAAAAAACCCCAGGAGGAAGCCGCGAACCATTTAAATATGAAGATTTTATTCAATTGTTTCTGATGCACGCAAACAATAATATAAAACATCATTGTGGTGGTGGATAAGGTAGATATTCGAAAATATTTAAATATTTCAAAACGTAATGGAAAATCTCGTATTTGAAATTGTGAGTTTCGTTCAGTTCTATCTGTTTTACTTGTATAGGCAATAAGGAAGCAATTTTAAAACGTTGTAATTGTTCACTTGATAATTTTTATGAAAGAAGGTGAATTCTACTCATACGTTTTACTTTACAAAAAAGGGGAACCTAATTTATGCTTTTTGTTCTTCAATACCAAAACAAATGAAAGACTAGAATGGTTGGGTACGATGCTTTTATAGAACATCAACGATTAACTTCGGCCTAATGCAACATGCAACGCGATAATTATGAAAAAAATACAAAAGTGCATGTCAGCTCCGATGCTTGACTGCAGTTTATTCCTGTCCTAAAATAACAATAGGCAAAGAAAGCCAATGAACCAATATATTTATTTATATTAATTTGTTAAAATATACTACATAATTTTTGAATTCTACTTTTTAGTCTATTATATGTTTTCCGCCATTTTGTGTAGGCCGCCATTTTGAATTTGGAATGACGCTACACCGGTAATTGCATTCCACCTGTCATGCCTTTTCATTTGATACCCATGCGGGAGTCTGGGAGCACAAATTCAAAAATCGGCCGCCATCTTGGAACCGCCATCTTGATTTTTTTAGAAAATGGTCCGATTGCTTTGTCAAGCAAAATTTGAAGTTAATGCGTTATATGAAAGTGGGTCATGTTATAAATATAAAAGTTACAGTCTCCGGTAAATACCGGCATAGCCATAAAGTTCACTAATCCGTCCCTTTGTGAAATAAAACGCTGTCACAACAGGCTTAGTGTATGTAATTTCCAGAAATCTAAATCGTTTTATTGCCGGTCCAAACGAAGGACCGTTTGTCGAAAAAATGTTAAATATTAAATAAATAAAAAAAAAGAAAAAGAGAGACTAAATTTGTATTATCAAGTTTCAGTTTTTTTTGTTATTTTCTTTGTTAACACTTGATTTTTACTACCCGTCTATTTTTCATTCCGCGCTCTATTGCGAATGACGTTACACCACTAATTGTATTTTACTTGTCATGACCTTTTATTTGATACCCATGTCGGGGGTCGAGGAACAGAAATACAACAATCGACCGCCATCTTGGATCCGCAATCTATATTATTTTATAAAATGGTGACATTGCTTTATCAGCCGCCTTTCGAGCATACAAGAGTTTTCCGAGTGAATCGCTCCGCCTAGAATATATAAAACTTAGAAATTCCTGTAAAGTCACCATCAGGAATGTCAAAAATTCATTTGACAGCAAGTTGAGAAGTAAACTCCTTAACGCAACTTCTGGTAGCAAAAACTTCTGGTCCTTGGTAAGCTCCATTAAGAAGAATTTCACTTCATCCACAACTCCTTCACTTATCCACAATGAGAAGGTGATAACAAACAGCAAATCCAAGGCCGATTTACTAGCATCTCTGTTTGCATCAAATTCTTCTCTACCCGAAACTGATACGCTACCCCCGGTTCTCGAGCTCAATGCTCATTTAATGCCCAGGGTTTTCTTCAGGACTCGCGAGGTGTACAGATGTCTCAAAGAGCTCGACGCCAATAAATCCACTGGACCCGATAATATACCCCCCATCGTCTTAAAACAATGCGCCTCACCTTTGGCTAAACCTCTGCGCAAACTTTTTGCCCTATCATACCTCTCCGGAGTTTATCCAGATTCTTGGAAAATTGCCCATGTCCAGCCCATACCGAAAAAAGGTGACTCCAGCGATCCCTCCAACTACCGCCCAATAGCAATTACTTCTATTCTCTCCAAAACCATGGAGACGATAATCAACAAAAAGCTAATGGGATATCTAGAATCCAACCAATTTATCAACGACAAACAATACGGCTTCCGACAAAAAAGTGATCTTTTAGTTTGCCTTACAGAGCACCTCCATCAAAGTTTGCATGGATCTGGTGAATCCAGTTTGGTTGCTTTGGATATCTCCAAGGCTTTTGATAGAGTATGGCACTCAGCCTTGTTAGCTAAACTCAAAGCTATTGGAATTGACTCGCTTCTGTATAAGATGGTTGAGAGTTTCCTTTCCGGCCGTTCAATTAAGGTAGTATTGGATGGCGTCAAATCTGAATCTCACCCCATCTCTGCGGGAGTCCCCCAGGGGTCAATTTTATCACCGGCCCTATTTCTCATTTTTATAAATGACCTACTGTCAGTCCCCTCCAACCCACTTCTCAGCTTCGCTGACGACGGTACTCTACGTTACTCGTACAGCTTCGATACAAGACAGACTCATGCCAGATCCTGTCTTGATGATCGTGAACTAATGTTCAACTCTATTAATAATGACATTGAACTCATTCTAGAGTGGGGAGAGAAGAATCGTGTTGAATTCAACCCCACCAAAACCAAGTACTGTCTTATTTCAAAGAAGAAGATCAACACCTCACCATCCTTGTCAGTGGATGACGTGGTACTAAAGGCCGACCCATCCCTACACATCTTAGGCGTGACTTTAGCCAAAGACTTGCGATGGAATGACCACATATTCCAAATCGCCAAACAAGGATCTCAGTGCTTGGGATTTCTTAAGAGGTGCAAGTTCCTCCTCCAGCCATCGGCCCGTGCTGTTATTTATAAATCCTACATTCGGCCTCTTCTCGAATATAACTCCCTCGTTTGGGGCGGCGCTCCAATAACCACCTTGGCATGGTTAGATAAGGTCCAAAAAAGGGCTCTTAAACTAATTGATGGCGACACCATCTGCTCCACCATCGACCCCTTGAGCCACCGTAGGAATGTAGCTGCACTGACAAAATTTTATCGCTACTTTCATAGTGACTGTTCCTCCGAGCTAAACGCTCTCCTGCCTCCACGGCAATCCTATACCCGCAACACCAGATTAGCCCACTCGTCTCATTCCCTCCACCTGCAACTCCCCCTTTCACGCACTCAACAAGATATGAATTCGTTTGTAAATAGAACAACTCGACTGTGGAATAATCTCTCGCAGTCAGTTTTTCCGAGCTCCTGCAACATCCAAGAGTTCAAACGCAGGGTTCATCACCACCTTCTTCAATACCCCCCGTACCTTTATAATCCTTAACCTATTCCCCCACCCTCCCTCCCGTACTAAGCTTACTGCTAGACATTGCACCATGACATGACAAATGACATGACGGACTGGTAGTACAAAGGGTGACTCCTGGGGGCCTACTATGTATTCGGATCAGAAAGTTTTATTTTTCCGAAACTCACTTCCGATTGGAAAGTTAATTGGTACCATGTAAAATTTTCGGATCTGAACAAAGTGTTACCATTGATAATCGGATTTGAAATCTGAATTTGGTTGTCATATCTATAAAATCAAATTTTTGAAGAATGAAGTATTGGCCTTTTTATAATTAAAAGTTTGTTTTAATTAATATTAATTATATACAGGATGCTTTAGACTTAAATTCTAACCCATTAAGGGCTAATAATAGGGTATATTTGAGGAAAAAAATTGTCCACTGAGATAGAGAGTGTTTACGAAAATACCTTTTGAAAAGTTTCTAATTTACTTAAACTTTAATAACTCTTATACCGATTATCGTAGAGCAACATATTCAGGCTTTTTGGGTAATTGTAAATTCTTCAATTCGGCATAAAGAAGAGAAACTGGCTTCGTTTGGAAGTTATGTAGGTGTTTAAAATCGTTATTTTGCATCTGAACCACCCAAAATTGTTTGTTTTCAGCATATGTCTCAGAAAAATGCATTATTAATGCATCAAAGAATTACTTAAAAAGTTAGATACACAAGAATGACCTAGATCGTATACGAACGTAGTAAGTTTTAACGGGAATTGTATTCTATTACGAAGAAATAGTATTCGGAACACATAAATTTCGACAAAACTGTGAGCAGGTTTTATTTTACTTTAGTTATCTTCTTTACGCTCCTTTAGTCCCTCATGGAACATAGGGCGGAAACAGTTGCCCTCCAGCGGACTCTGTTTTGCGCGACTAGGAATACTAGGATCTCCCTGTTGTTGTAACTTTTGCTAGTAGGGTTCTCCTCCACGTTGTTCTAGGTCTTCCGACTCGATGGGATCCTTGCGGATTCCAGTCAAGGGCCTATTTGAGCTTTCGTTTTCGTGTCGCAAGGTGTGGACAAGCCAATTCCATTTCCTTCGCCTGATTACCACCGTTTATCCTTTCTTGGCCGGCACGGCGCCATAGTTCTTCGTTTGAAATTCTAACTTGCCAGCGGATTTTTAGGATTCAACGCAGGCATCTGTTGATGAAGACTTGTAGCCGCCCTTTGATGAATTGGGAGACTTTCCATGTTTCGCAACCGCACAAAAGAACTGCCTTAACGTTGGAATTGAACAGCCGCCATTTGGTGTTAGTTGAGATCTCCGTTGACTTCCATTTGCGAAACAGGCATGCATATGCGCCTCGTGCTTTATTTATTCTGGAACTTTCATCTTCTTCTGCACCGCCATTTTCGGTAATAGTACTACCGAGGTAGCAGAATTAATCTACCAGTTCCATAGTTATTCAACTTTAGTTATGAAATACGAATATTATTTATATGCTTCAAGTTTCATTAGTTTATTCCGACTTTCGAGAGAAGCTTTTGTTTGTGCTGGATGAAATCAAGGAAAATTGTCTACACCACGTCGATCAACAGCCATTTAACCAAATATTAATTGGGGCAACTCTGAGATTTTTTGCGCAGCTAATTTTTGGCGAAGATTTCTGCATCGGCTTGTCTTATCAAATAGTGTCGGCTGTACTAGACGAAATAGGAAGTGCAATCGAAGAATCCTTGTGTTCAAAATAGATAACATTATGGAAAGGACAGAGCTAGAAAAGAAAGCCATTGATGGTGCACACATCCATATAATTAGGACTAAACGAGATTAACATTCTTCACCAAACAGCAAATTGAAACACAAGGAGTCTATTTTCTTCTTAAAATGAATATTCCAGCAGTTTCAAATCGTTCTTGCTTAGGGCTCACTCATTTTTATTTATCTTTTTAAAGCTAAAATTATAATATTAAACAATATTATTGAATTTCGTATTATTTAACTTGCGTAACTTTTAATTTAAATAAAGAAAGTACTTCCTTGATGCTCAAAAGTTTTTCATTCTTTGTTTCCGATAGCAAATTGCATTCCGACGACTGAAGCAACAGTTTTCGGATTTTTTCTAAGTAAATCCCAATGCATAGTAGGCCCCCAGCAAATTTAATTCCGAATATAAATGTCATTGTACTTTCGGATGAGGTGCGTTTGGAAAAACAAAATACATAGTACGAAATTTCCGAATTCAGATAATTTTACTTTCTGATCCGAATACATAGTAGGCCCCCTGAGCTTAGCACTGCCACATAAAAAAAAAATCAAGCGAACTACACAATGTGCCAAATTTGAAGGTAATCGGTTATATTTTTTTACTTTTTAGTTTAGTTGGCATCAACCGATTAATTTCGTCAACTAATCGATTAAGGTAATCGAGATTAAAACATTAATTCTAATCGCGATTAATTTATTTAATCGTTAATCGTCAATCCTTAATTTGATATAAGTAAATCATACCGTGTCAGTTTTGTTTAGTGTGAATCCTGAAGCTGATTAAATTTAGTCCGGTCGGCAAATAATCCTGTATAATAAAATGAAAAACCAAAGAAATAAGGTACTTGAAGAACTGAACGTTCAAACGAACGATATCGAAAAAAAATTAAACTGTGGGGCTTATCGCGAGAGTCGATTGTGATAGAATAGACTCGCCTTTCTTCTAGTCTACTGTGGAAAGAAATGGTATCACGTAAAGCAGTTAGACTTTGGAAAATAGGGTTGTCATTTGAAACAACAATTTTCTATTGTGAAATGCATTTTCAATATTTGTCAGTTGTTTGTTTTGGTGATTTTTAGGAGTTATTTTATAATTAAGAATTAATAAAAATAAAAGAAATATGAGTTTTATTTGATTTGACGTTTTTGAGGACGAAATTGATGAAATCGTCGAAATAATATGAGAATGGCATCAGATCCTCTAGTTATGGATGGTAGATTGTGCCCATCTTACGTCGGCCTCACTTTTTCTACACATTCCCTTGGCTATTAAGGGATTATCTTCCATTAGGGCAACTAATTTCTCCAACTGTTGCTTGTTACCGAAATTCTTTTTCCTAAGAATTAAAAGATCAATTTTATAGATTAATTTCTTAAAATTATACTACATTCTCAAAAAGCTTTGAAATTAGATCTTAAAATTACTTACCTTATGTCTTTTCCATTTTTAAGGTCTTAAAAAAAACACCGAGCAAAGCAAAAATTGATAGAACCTGCAAGTCATGTAAATATTTGTAATAGACTTGACAGTTCGATAATGTAGAAAAATTTCTATTGCAGTAGACTTTCGTGTTACGAACTATAGACTTTGAATCTATTCGACTTTGTCTATAGGAAATACTCTCGCGATAAACCCCTGTGTGTGAATTGATACACCCCGTTGATACGTCCCCAATTTGGATATGCCGACTTCAATAAAAATAAAACCAACCCTCTAAATTGATCCGAAACCACACCTAGGACAACCAACTAAAAAACGAGACGACAACGACATAGTACATGCCACTGTCATATGATTCGACTTTCAGCACCGGTCGGTAATTCAAATTGAAGTCTGTAGCTGAATTCTGCATTGATGCGGCAGTGATTAGTTTTTGAATTTACCCTACAATTTGGCTGCATTCGAAAATTCAGCCAACTGCGCAGAAATGGCAGCACAACATTTAAAAAATCAAAATGGCTGCAGCCAGGCATATATAGGCCGCGTTCATGTTTGCAGTTCTGACTGCGCAATCTAAGTTTTTGCAGTTTTAAATTTAATGCTGCCTTAGTAGACTTCGAAAATTTAACTGCGATGTTCATGAACGCTTTGCTGCTACTTAGATCTAAGTCAGTTCTGCGAACATGAACCCGGCCATATTCTGCAGCCGTTGCTGCGATACTGCCAATTCTGCGCAGCCGGCTGAATTTTCGAATGCAGCCTTTAATACAATTTTTCTTGATTCTGAAAAACATCCAAACACTTTCAAGCGACATACATGATACCGTTTAGTCGAAAACTGCCGTGTCGTCGAATTCGCCAACTATGATACGAAAAATGAAATAAAATGACGACAAACGGTGCTAACCATGATCAGGCCCCTCTATTCTCAAATCCCCCGAATTGAATGCGACTTTGATAGTTTGCGGTTACCGAAAACGTTCCAAGTAAAAGTGAAAGGCAGTTATTTTGTCAGATTCAATAATCACTAAGCTCCAGGATTCGCGAATAGTGACCAAAAATGGACTATTTCAACAGCAGGGTAGCTTCAGACTTTTCTGCTCGGCAATATTCAACATTGTTTGACCAATTATTTTTTAATTTTAAATTCTTTAATAACCCTTTATATTGCTTTATCTAATACATCTCTTTTTGTTCGAATCAAGACCTTATAGATGATTTTTTCAATAATTAAAAGCTTAAAATGCAAGCAAAGTTAGGCTGCTCGCACACTGCATCAGAATTTGTACGATTTTGTGCGAATTCTGATGAAATTGTATGCTATTTCATCGGAATTCGCACAAATTCGTACAAATTCTGGGGCCTTATCATGAAATGCGATTCGAAAATGAAATTATCCGAAAATCGAAAAAAGCGATCATGCCATACGAATTCGAATCGGTTTGATGCGATTACAAACGGAATTTTTTCCAATGGCTGTGCAGCTGTCGCATTTGATGTTTCGATTTCGTGAATGCACACTTTAGGAATAAAAAATGTAAATTTATCTTTCATATTTTCTTATAACTACATATTTAATTGATTATATAAATAATCAGCCTTATTCTCGTTGTCGAGTGACGTGACAAATGTGTCACACTTCGACCTTAAATTGTATTCTCATTGTCAATCTAACAGACTTCTGCAGAGTAAATCGACTAAATTCATATTTAATTGTCGTAAGATGGCATGTGAAGTGAAATTTTCCTCGATACGTGCGTAGGTATCGACAGTTTTATTCCACCGCGTTCCTCGTAGTCACGTCACTCGCCAACGAGAATACCACCGAATAGTAGATTGTTCTACAAGTAAAGAAAAGTTATAGTTTTCCAGCGAGTGTAAATATTTAATTCGCGAGCGAGCGTAGCGAGCGAGTGGATTAAAATTTACATGAGCTGGAAAACTCACTTTTCTTAGCGCGTTGAACATGCTATTTTTTCGGTAATCGTATAGAAATGACGTACATTTAATATTGAAAATCAAAAATTGCAAAGAAAATATTAATACTTACATTGAAAATCAAAAATTGTAAAGAAATAATAATTGGTCAAAGTAGGCCATTTTCTGTTGACAATTAATCGGGAATCATATAGAAATACGTAAATTGTAAAGAAATAATAATTGGTTAAAGTAGGCCATTTTCTGTTGACAATTAATCGGGAATCATATAGAAATACGTAAATTGTAAAGAAATAATAATTGGTTAAAGTAGGCCATTTTCTGTTGACAATTAATCGCACTGTAATTAAAGTTATACATATATAAAATCGTGAAGAAAAGTGTTGCTAACTAGAAAAGTATCACTTTTCTTTACGATTTTTGATTAAACAATGTACGTCATTTCTATACGATTCCCGAAAAACAATTTTTCAGGGGAAAAGCTACAACACAAAAACAATACGCTGTGATATCCTTTTCTATTATAAAATAAATGTTCATTTTCCTTTGGTCGAATTATATTTATGTGTGTTCCATCCACACATCCAATTACTCCGGCTTTGATACTCGAAAGAGTTGTATAAAGCTGTAACAGAAAATAATTGTAATGAAGAAACTAATAAAGTCTGTGTACTCATATTGCATCAAGGAGCCCCATAGGATTCGAATTATCACGAAGTTTTCTTCGAACCAATCGCATATTTTGAAGATTTTCTTCTTCACTGTGATGAGAAAAACGCGCTTCGACAATAATCATTTTTATATAATTTATTTTACTTCGATTAAATTATTTAATTTTTGTAAAGAAAACTCACAAACTTTATTACCGCACTTATAAAATGTCAAATATTGGCATGAAGTTGCCTGCTTTCCCAGTATTGGAAAGAATTTTTAAGTTGCGTAGGGCAGTACACCCTTTGCAATGCGAATTCGTAGTAGACGGATCCTATGATCGGTAGATTCATTCGTACCGCAAATTAATTTCGGTTCGTATTTACTTTCGTATCGCATTTCATGATTAGGCCCCTGATCCAGTGTGCGAGCAGCCTTATAGTTGAAGGCATAAGATAAGCGTGCATTGATGGGACTAACCAGAAAAGGCTGAGTGTACACAAATAATACCAGGGGCCGGTTCACGTAGCTCGAACGACGACAATCGTTCGAAACGAATTTGAATACGAAAAAATTTGTCTCGAAAAAATTGAGCGTTCACGTAATTCGAAAGAAAATTTAAGGAAACCACATTACTAAAACACGATTTTCTTTACAAAAACCGCTGTAAAATTATACAATTTGTTGGCAACAACTTAATTAAATTTTTAAAAATAATTTTCATATGTAATAACTTATAAAAGTCTACTTTTAAATTGGAAAATTAATCTTAATAAATACAAGTGTTCGATAACATAAGAGCTTTCGAGTCAACAAACGAAAATTTGCAATTTTTTCGAGCTACGTGAACGCGAAACGAAAAAAAATTTTCGTTGTCGAGTTACGTGAACCGGCCCCAGGTATCAAAAAGACAAATAAAGGAAGTTGCATAAAAATGCGAAAAATGTTGGCAACATAAGAAAATTAAGAAAACTTCGATTGTTTTTTTTTTATCAAATAAGCAGTTTTTAAATAAAAAATATGACAACACTTTTATTATATTGCTATTATATATATTATTAATAAAAATTTACAAACTCCTCCGTTTAAGATATTTCAAACGACCGAACTGTATTTCATATTTATTCATTAAACTAATTTACATATTCTTTAATTAAAAAAAGAACACAACTATGTACAAAAAAATACATAACTTAAAAACTGTGTGTGGCAAATATTTTGCACTTGTGTTTTTTTAATTTATATTTATATTTTTATATATACTACCATATTACTAATATTTCACTTTAAGTAAAAGCATTAAAATTTATTACAATATTTACTCTTCTTGAGATAGATTTCTTCTTTCTTAGTTATTAATTAAATTTCAATTATATTACAAAAATATTCTATTTGTAAAAAGACAATAATTATATACAAAGTTATTTTTTGGACGATATCTTAATTTCTTAATTTAAGACTGATCCACTAAGTTTTCCCGGAAGTGTTTGATTTTTTGCACAAAGTAAGCTTCTAAACTTTCAGCGCATTTATAAAATGGTGATTCTTTTGGATTGTAGTAGCGGCAATTATCGAAAATTTTTGTCATATCGCCAATAAATTCAGAGAGTTTAGTATAGACCTGAGTGTTGATTTTTGTTTCAATTTTTTGGAGATCTGTAAAGAAAAAAAATATGGTTAATTTTTCGATTAGATTATGGTAAGTAAATTGAGATAAATTTATGCATTGAATCAGTAAAGTGGCCACGTAAAATTAAGAAGAATAAAGTAATTTATCTCGGTTTCCAAAAGTCGAAAAATTCGAGACTCCAGGCTTTACAGTTTTAGGTGTAAGCGCACCTGTGCGAAACTAGTTGATCTTCAACAGACCAGCAGATAGACCAGGCAAACTAGATTGAACAGACAGACTAGATAGACCAGACAGACTAACCTATATGTCTATCTGTGTGACTGCTTAGTTTATATGATCTGGCTGGTCTCTCTGGTCTGTCGAAGACCAACTAGTTTCACACAGGTGGCCCTTATGCCCAAAGCTCATAAAAAAAACTCAGCACACAGGTTCTTGTCCCGAATAAAGCTATACCCCGAGCCCGCAACCGATGATATGACTCCTCATACCGGCACAGCTATACTACTATTCTGCCATACCCACCCCTAATGAAAAAAATTTCACGATTGAGGCTACCAAAACAGTGTTGTTCAGTACCAATTGTGTTCCTGTCTTCGGTGTTGAGACGAGTTTGCCGATTTTCTACTTGGAAGTTGTACAATGCCAGACCATACCATTGTGTTCGTCGCTTCTCTACGGCAACAGGACTTTGCAGACTTTTGCAGGATACCCAAGTCCCCTGATGATTGGCGTAATTCTAGTAAAATCTCGTCGGATCTTATTAAAAGGTCCATTGTTCTTTCTTTGTTGTAAGTGTTGCAGAGGAAACACTGTGAGGGCCTTCAGACTCGACCAGAAGCGTCTAGACTCCAAAAGCTACTTTCCAAAGACTCCTTAAACGAAGTGGGCCTTCTCAAAAAGGAGGATGGCTCGTACACCTCTAACCATAAAGACACCTTCAGGTATCCTCCAGACCGCTTATGCATTGGATGCTGGGTGTAGTCATAAGACCATCCCAGACCATTATTTCCGGAGTCTTTCTTGGGACATCAAGTGGGCAGTGTGGGCATGGTCACTGGTTTACCGACGGGTCAAAGATGAAACATGGCACAGGGGCTGGTGTCGCAGGATCCAATTCGTCTCGATTCAGTGGCCCTCTGTTTTCCAGACAAATACATGCCTTTGCGACCTGCGCTCGGCTCAACCTTGAGAAAGGTTTGAAAGGCGCCAACATTAAAAAAATTTCTGACAGCCAAGCTGCTATCAAGGCACTCTCAAAGTGGAAGTTTTCTTCCAAAATATTTGTAGGGTGTTTTGATATACTCCAGAGCCTGACCAGAAGAAGGTCTCGCTCTGCTGAGTCTCGGACATTGGGGTGTCGAGGGAAATGAGGCCAAACACGAGGGGTCTGAGACGTTGGTCATGTGCCCAGAACCCTTCTGTGGCATCTCTTGGTCCACTGCCACGTCCCTGATAGAAGAGTGGATTAAGGGACTAAACCTAGCCTAGCCACAGATCTTAGACAGGCTAAAGATCTTATAAGACCCTTTGCCTTAAGGGGCACTATCACTTTAAACAGAGCAGACCTAAAGCTGCTGATGTGATATGTGGCTGGCCATGTAGGACTTGGTTACCGGTTTCATCTCCACAACCTAGGACTGTCTCAAGAGGCAGAATGCCGACTCTGCATGGAAGGCGACGAGACTTCCACACATATTCTTTGTGAATGTCCTGCTCTGATCTGCCTTAGAAGAAGAACGTTTATCAGAGAGTTTATGAACCCTGCTCAAGCCCGGTATTCGTCAATTAAAGACCTTCTTGCCTTCGTCCGAGTTCATTTTTAATAGTACTGGCCTCTTTTAACATCCTCTGGTTCAAATACAAGTTTCATCGACATCTAAGCACCCACCAAAAACCCTAATCTGTCCTCTTCTACTTAAATATAAGTGCAAATTACCATATACCTGACATGTCGATCTGATCAAAGAGTGATTCTTAAGCTTAGTTTTTTCGCATAAAAAATTATTGTTTAACTTATTGAAAACGACCGTTCAAGTAATCTCCGAAAATATTTTTTTAAGAGAATATGTATTTAATTTAACTGAATTACTTACCCATAGGTTCTTTTATCACTTTATAATAATCGGGGGCCTCTTCTGGATCGACGGGTTCCATAAATGGCCATGCGTTCTTATGGCTCTGCAAAATAAAAAATTGTTTTTAGAACATAAATATATATTGCTATTTTATTTTTAAGCGAAACTTCTATAAAAGCAGCCAATTAACACAATTTCAAATCTGGGGTGACAGCACGTAAGTTCTTTCAATCGACTTAGATTGAAACAACTTACGTGTTACCACCCCTGATATTTTAGGGGAAATTAAAACTGGCAATTAAAGATTATTTAACTATAGTTTTAAGAAAAAGAAATAATCAAAAAATTTATTTGTTTTAACGTTAATAATTTAAGTGTAAAGAAGTATTCACTCAGTATGAGAAGATTTGGCAAAGTTTTGGTTCTTTCATATATAATACAAACCTGAATTTGTTTCATCAACTTTTTCAAATTATCATATTCAGTAGCCGTAAGATTTTTCATATTTGCAAAATTTACAGAATTATTTCGTTGACAATTTGGACATATATATTCATCAATATATTCAGCTTCGCTCTGTAATATACCAACGCAACGGCCATGGAACCAGTCCTGGCATTTATCACAGCAAATATAAAACTGCGACTCATCATAAGGTTGCTTACATAAGCAATATAATTCTTGCGTTTCTCTAGCATGCTTACATTCATTGCATATAAATTCTGATAATTTTTTCGAAGCCTCTTCTGTAATACCAACGCAATCTCCATGAAACCAATTATTACATAAATCGCAGCCAACATAAAATCTGTAATTTTAATAATGAATATAGTTTTATTTTTGAAATGTTATATGTGTGAAATTCATACTTAGTGTCGTCATAAGGAGTTCGACAGATACAATAGAGCTTCTCTTTCTTCTTAGAAGGACCGGTCGCAGAGGAAGATGATTTTGACGAAGTCTTCCTATTGCGGCCGATACCTTTATTAGTGTTATGCGGTGCGGGATTTTCTTGATTATTGTTTGTTGGCAGTTTTGATGGCGAAGGCCTGAAATATTAAGAAAACAACAATTAAAATCTAGCATAAGATCGTTATTTATAATAGTAATTACTTTTTCTTTTGTACAGTATCGGAATTCTTGAAATCATCGTTCTTTATCCGATCGACCTTGGCCCTTATTGATAGCTCAGTGGCAAGCTCCTTTTGGATTTCCATTTGCAGTTCCTTTTCAAGCAAAACTCTTTTTTTCAGTATATCCTTTTTCAAAAGTTCCTTATGACGATAAAGTCGTTGCTTTAAGTTTATGAGATAACAAAAATTCTATTTAAATGCAATATCCCAACGATATCAACTTTTTTTTTATTTAGAAAAGAAAATAAGTTTTGTGAAAAGTGAAAGTGAATGCAAAAGAATAAAATTTTGTTGGGAAAGGCACAAATAGATTTGAAAATACATGATCCAATAAATATTTTGCATTATAAATTTCCAAATAATTATAAATAATGAAAAATACTTGAATACATAAAAACAACAAATATGTCTACTACACCAATGCACAATTGTTCGTGTTTAGTAGACAATAATGATGTTCCATTTATATAATGAAATTAAATTTAAAAGAAAAACTTACCGTAAGATGATAGTTCTGCTTCTTCTTTTCCCCCTCCCTTTTTATTGCTGCCAATCTACGATTATTGATTGGCTGAGGAGTAACTTCTTCACTCTCTTCAGATATTGAATGGCCCGAGGTGATTGTGTTCGGAACTTCATTTGATGTTATTCTCTTCTCAACCGAATTGCTTGTGCTGGTGCGTGGTGGCCGTTTTCTTGGTGTTTCTAGGACCCAATCTTCATCTTCGTTGGATTTATTTATTGAACGCTTCCTTGAACTATTTGATCTTGTTGGTGACGGAGGTGATGGCAATGAAACGTTGTTATTAACTACAGTTGGGATATTCACAACTTCTCCGCCTTTCATTTGACGTTCTTGATATTTTTGCAAATTTATCAACTTTTCCTCAATTTCTGGATTTAAATTTTCTTGTTTTAAAGCATTTTTTATGGCTAAAAAATTTTTGAATTATAAAATAATATATTAAGGGTAAAACTATGTTAAAGAGATTTTTGGATACATGGTAACCTTTTCATGCATTATATTTGCAGACAATCAAAAATATAAAACACGAGAACACATTAATTCTGGTGAAGAGAATTGCGTCTAAGGCCAATTGCAAAAATATCAGAAAAAAAACAGCGATGTTAGTTTCTATGACAAGACATTTATAACTACAGACACAAAGGTTGTACTCATGGTGTTTATTGGATTCGAGATTAGAGTGCAGTATTTCTTCGTCAGTAGTCAATCATCAGCGGAATACGGGAATAGCAAGAAGTATATGAAAATATGAAAGTGGCACAACTATTCCAGACTGACGCACGTACGATCATAACCTCGGTCACTGGTAACCACTGAATAGTCTATTCTATTCCGAAAAATACTGTCATTAGTTCTGGTGACTCCATTTTAGGCAGAAGTCAAATAACTTTGTAATAGTACAAGAAGCGGAACTAAATGGAGCCAATAGCTGCTATCTGCGACACAAAACAGAATTTTAAATCGCTTGGGCTGAAGGTTACCAAGCCGCTCCCATAAAAAAACACCACTGCTACGAATCGGCAAACAATGCCTCGGAACCGGATGGACAACTCGATGACGGACACGAATCGGATCATGGAATGTGATAACACTGCTTGCAGAGGGACGGCTGGATGAAGTTCTCAATGAAATGAATCGATATAAAATCAAGATCATGGGACTTAGCAAGAAGGGAACATATCTTCCCAAACGGTGAGTCCTTATATTCTGGGAGAAATGAAACTGAAAGCCTTAAGGCCCCCATACACGGTCAAATTGGCTGTACAACCAGATTTTCATCAAACCTATAAGCGCAATGTATTTTGATCGGCCGACCGGCCCACAATCGATAGTTTTGGTTGTACAACCGCACTTCGCTGTACAACCAATTGGACCGTGTATGGGGGCCTTTAGGAGTGGCGTTGGCCTAATACTTTCCAAAGAAGCCAGGTCCAGCCTCATTAGTTGGTCACCAGTTTCTGAGAGGATTATTACCGTGCACCTGCGTACCAGACTAAGAAGTACTACGGTAGCCCCATGCTCCAACTGAAGACGCAGAAGATGACATCAAAGACGAGTTCTAAACTTCTAGAACATGTGTGCGAACGGGGGGGTTTGTAGGGTATGGGGTGAGCCGAACGGGCTGGTCTTTTGTTGCGGGAAAAATATTGCCGTGCAGGCAGAAGGTTCTGAATTTGAGTGGAACAGTCGCTGAGGTAATAGCGATAAAGTATAGAGAGCGCTGCTACATTCCTACGGTGCTCAGAGGGTCCTATTGCGGAACGAGTCGATCTGACGACTTTGAGTCGATGTTAAATTTTCATACTGAGAAAGTCGATTTTTATCGATAAAAACATTAATATGAGTCGATTACATTTTTGCCGTCGACTTGACAATTGTGTAATCGACTCATATTAATTCTTTTATCGACTAATTTCGACAAAAATCGACTTTCGCAGAAAGAAATTTTAACATCGACTCAAAGTCGTCAAATTGACGATATCCACAATAGGCCCCAGAGAGTCGATGGAGATGCAAAGGCTGACATCTCCGATACGGATGGCGCGATTTTGCACCTTGTCCAGCCACGCTAAGGTGGTACTCGAGGCCGGGCCGAATATAGGATTTGTAAATTGTAGCTCTGGATGCTGGTGGGAGAAGAAATTTGCATTTCTTAAGAAATCCTAGGCATTGGCATTCCTGTACTAAATTAATAATAATAATAATAATAATTGGGATTCTTGTTTAGCGATTTGGAATATGTGATCATTCCATCGCAGGTCCTCAGATAAAGCAGATGTTAAGAGAAGGATCAGCTGTAAGATTTGTTTTGCCCACTGAGGCAGAAGGAAGGTCGGTGGAGGTTTTATAAGTAATGAGACAGTACTTCGTTTTGGAGGGGTTGAACTCAACACGTTTCTTTCGGCCCCAATCAAGAATGTTCGATGTCTTTGTTGATAGAGTTCACGATGGTGAAGATAAGGTCTGGCACTTCCTTGTCTTATATTGTCGAAAGCGTAAGAATAACGCAGGGTACTGTCATCAGCGAAGCTGAGCAGTGGGTTTGAAGGGATTGAGAGCAGATCATTTATGAATATTAGGAAAAGTGCGGGTGAAAGAATTGATCCTTGAGGAACTCCGGCCGAGATGGTGTGGGGATTAGATTCGATGCCATCCAATACTACCTTTATTGAACGATCAGAAAGGAAGCTCTTAATCCAACAGAGCGAGCTTTGGTGAAGGTGCTCTGTTAGACATACAAGGAGGTCGCCTTTTGGATCTAAAGCCGTACTGTTTGTCATGAATAATTTTGTTGTATGTTAGTTTAGTAATATGCTGATGCTGATATTCAATTAACTCGGAAATTGCTGGACATGGTAGTAATACTTGAAAACAAGAAATTTCCCAGCAAATTGCTCTTAAAAATATTAGAGAAAACACAACTTTGGTTGAAACTGGACTGGTTTAAACCTTCATATAAGGTGACGCTAAAGTCTTACGGAACAAACAATGTAATATATCTAAATTCAACTTGAACACCCAACAAAAAGCCCCTAACAATTAACTAACTAATAGAAGTTGTTCCACTTAGTTTCAGGTCTAGTTCGGTAAAAATGCAAAAAATAAAAACAAAACTTGTATACTACATTTTACAGCATTAAATTTGGTGTAGAAAGGTGGTTGATTAATAAATAAATAGTCTTTGGCATGCCCTTTACAAATGGTATTTAGTATTCTTAATGAAAATTTAGTATTAAGTATCTCCGAATTATTTTGCTATAGAACCTATAGCTATTTATCAGTTATAAATTTTTAGTGAAAAGTGCTATAAACGACAGTAAGCTTTAGTTGAATATTTATATGCAAAAAAAACAATTTTTTTTTTTTTTGAGTCGTTTGTTTTCTTACCACCAATAGAATTGAGTAAATTACAATACTACTAAATCTACCACCTGTTTAAAATGAAGGACTTTTTCTATGCACATATTAAATGCAAAATTTAGATAGACATAGCTGAAATGATCAGAGATTTGAATGACAAATTACAAATTTACATATTTTTTAATCAATCTAATTTGTCTTATGGTTGTGTTGTCATTCCTTTATGGAGATTCTTATTTTGAATTGTTTCCATATTCTCAAAACTATAACGACATATCTTCCCTGTTGGTTATCTAATAAAGTTATTGGTTAAGTATTGTGCTGATAAACAGTAAATTCTAAAGTCAACCTCTAAAGGTTAGTTGTTAAAATTTTATCTTATTTTGAAGCAATGTATTACAGTGAAAAGTTTCGATATTAACCAGAATCACTACAAAAATAGTAGTTTATATAAAGCGTAAAAGGATCAAGGTATTATTACAGAAAATAAAAGAAAATAGCAGAAAAGAGCTTTCAAGAAAACTAGCTAATCAGTACCAATATTACATCTCTTAAGTATTAATATAATCAAAATACAAAATATCTTTAAAATTAAATACGAATTCATGATATTTAACACTAGATTTACTGATTTGATCAATTTTAAAATTCTTACTTAAATATAATTGAGTTTCTTGAATAATTAATAATCTCGAATATAGAAATAATTGTTTGTTCGATTGTCTTAATTGAGATATATCGACTGCTAGTCGATTCGACAACCGCAATAGGGGTCAATATTGATAATAGTGAGGAGGAGTCACTAGACTTTTCCCCAACGGTCCAATTCGTTGTAGATTGGGAATCGAAGTGAGCTACTGAATGCACATGACTATTGTGTTCGATGGGTACTCGGATCTATGGGGCTTGTGGAGATCGACCGAAACGCTAGTGCAAATACAATTTAGTAGCACCAGGACAAGTAAATTTTCTATCGTTTTCCAAAAACAAGCGTAGATTAATTACCATGCTGCGTAGTATCAACCTACAAGGAATCAACAAACACGTCTTCCAGACCTTCCACTGAAGCTACGTTGAAATGAATGTCAACAGACTTCCTGAATCGAAAGGCTTGATGCTTTGCTACTTTCGTGCTTGAGGTT
Source organism: Thereva unica (assembly GCA_949987705.1). NCBI lineage: Eukaryota > Metazoa > Arthropoda > Insecta > Diptera > Therevidae > Thereva > Thereva unica. The sequence goes on from OX465282.1 coordinate 136,492,045, forward strand.
GATGAGGAATAGCCGTAAAAGACTACAGTACATCTCCTTCAGTAGTAGTTCTTGGATGTAGCTCTCGACGATTGTCGATATCTTGGCACCTCTTTTCCAAATTGCTTTATGGAGGACGAACCCTCCGTGAAATACGATGTCTAGCTGTGCGACAACGCGAGTTCCGGACGTTGAAGGTCATGGAGCCCATCTTCTTGACCTGTTTCTTACTTCTCATCCAACTCGATACTCCGTCGAAGTTAGCTCGCCCCTTGGTAACTCGGATCACAATCTAGTCAGCGCTAATTTCCCATATCCATCTTCTACTCCAACCAACACAGTTCCTAAAAAAACTGTCTGGCACTATGGGAAAGCCAACTGGTTGGGACTTATACGCTTTTTTCAAGCCACAGACTGGAATTTGTGTTTCCGCAGTGCCAGTGCGAACTATGCCGCTTCCTGTATTACTAAAATAATACGGGCGGGAATGTGTTTGTTCATTCCTCATTCTACCATATCTATAAAGCCTAGGCCAAATAGATGGTTCAATGGGGAATGTAAGAACGCAATTCAAGCTAAGGAAGCCGCTTATAGAGCGTACAAACATTCCCCCAACGAGTCACTTCGGCGTGAGTATATCAAGTCGAGAAACTCCTGTAATTCCATCATCAGGAAGGTCAAAGCATCATTTGACAACAAATTGAGAAGTAAGATCCTCAACACACACGTAGGCAGCAAAAGCTTCTGGTCCTTGGTAACTTCCATCAAGAAGAATTTTACCTCTTCCTCAACCCCTCCATTCATTAATGGAAAGGAGGTGATAACAGAAAGCAAATCCAAGGCCGATTTACTGGCATCTCTGTTCGCCTCAAATTCTTCATTACCTCAAGCTGATACGTCACCACCGGTCCTCGATCGCAACGCCCATTCAATGGACGGAATTTTCTTCAGGACACGAGAGGTGTATAAATATCTCAAAGAACTCGACGTCAATAAATCCACTGGCCCCGATAATATTCCCCCTATGGTACTCAAAAAGTGTGCCTCACCCTTGGCTAAACCTCTGCGCAAACTTTTTGCCTTGTCATTTTTCTCCGGAGTTTATCCGAACTCTTGGAAACTAGCTCATGTTCAGCCCATTCCCAAAAAAGGTGAGGCCAGCGACCCTTTAAACTACCGCCCAATAGCATTAACTTCTGTTCTCTCCAAAGTTATGGAGACAATAATCAATCGAAGGTTGATGAAATATCTAGAATCTAACCTAATTATTCACGACAGGCAGTACGGCTTTAGACCAAAACGGTCTACTGGCGACCTTCTTGTGTGCCTGACTGAACACATCAACCAAAGCATCCATGGCTTCGGTGAGTCTGGTTTGGTTGCTCTAGATATCTCCAAGGCCTTCGACAGAGTATGGCATCCCGCTCTGCTGTCGAAACTCCAAGCTATTGGTATTGACTCAGTTCTAAGGAACTGGATTGAGAGCTTTCTTTCTGGCCGTTCAATCAAGGTAGTATTGGATGGCGTCGAATCCAACCCTCATTCCATTTCGGCCGGCGTTCCCCAAGGGGCGATTCTCTCACCTACTCTCTTTCTTATATTTATTAATGATCTGCTCTCAATCCCCTCCAATCCACTTCATAGTTTTGCCGATGACGGTACTTTGCGTTACTCATACCCCTTCGACAACACAGGACAAGCAAGTGCCAGACCTTGTCTCTTAGAACGTGAACTCATGTCCAACTCTCTTAACGCGGACATTAAACTCATTCTTGATTGGGGCTGCAAGAATCGTGTCGAGTTCAATGAAACCAAAACCAAGTACTGTCTATTCTCCACTAAAACCTGCACCAGCCTTCCCTCCATTTCAGTGGGTGAAGATAATATAACAGCTGATCCATATCTTAACATCCTCGGCGTGACTCTATCCAACGATTTGCGATGGAATAATCACATACTCCAAGTCACCAAACAAGCGTACCAATGCCTCGGCTTCCTTAAGAGATGCAAGTTTCTCCTTCATCCAACTGCCTTGGCTACAATCTACAAGTCCTACATTCGGCCACGCCTTGAATACAACTCGTATATCTGGGCTGGCGCCCCTAAAACCACCTTGGCTTGGCTAGACAAGGTGCAAAACCGCGCCATCAAACTCATTGGCGATAGCACCCTTTGCATTGATCCTTTAAGCCACCGTAGGAATGTAGCAGCGCTCAGCAAGTTTTACCGCTATTTTCATAGCGACTGCTCCACTGAAATCAAAAACCTCCTGCCTACACGGCAATCTTTCTCCCGCAACACAAGACTAGCCAACTCGGTTCATCCCTTCACCCTTCAGCCCTCCCCTTCACGCACATTACGTTTTAGCAGTTCGTTTATAAATAGAACAACTCGATTGTGGAACTCTCTTCCGCAGTCGGTGTTTCCGAGCTCATATAACATCTCAGAGTTCAAACGCAAGGTTCATCGACATCTACTCATGCACCCTCCAGACCCCTAACCTATCCTATCTCATTTTTCCTTCAGATCAAGCTTACTACTATACGCTGCACCATGACTTGTAAGACATGACGGACTAGTAGTACAAAGGGTGACTCCTAAGCTTCATCTTGCCACAAAAAAAAAAAAAAAAAAAACGTACATCCTTGGTCGTAGTGTTGACTAGTTTGTACAGGGCTGACTTACGTCGATTTCCTCATCCCACTCTCACTGAATAGAGCTAATGGGTACGGGGCTAATTCGTATTCCATGTACAGCTTTAAATCTTCGTCTGTTTTTTTGCTGATGGTTATACGTCGAAATAGCAAGAATGGGTCCACGGGAATCTTTTCGCCGTTAATTTGATCGATGAATTCACTGTCGAAAGGGGAAGAGCTCGATTTTTTCAAGCCAATTTGATGTTAGAAAGTGGCGAATTGAAATGCAACATCATTGTAGCAGGTGATCGTTGTATCTCATACAATTCCTGTCGCGATATCCATTTGATGGTTAACATACATAGATAAAATAGTAAAGTATTATATATTATTGAAGGGAATTTAATGCTCTACAACCCTTTTGCCAGCATTTATTTTTTGGATGCATCGTTGAAGAGTTATCCGGTCAAAAAGAGCAAAAAATGTGATGCAAAAATGTTTTTTCCCAATGTTACAGATTTTCAAGAGCAGATATCTCGATAACTATACAAGATATCGAGAAACTTGACTGAGTAAAACTTGTAGCAAACAAAATCAGCTTTCATGGAGTGGTTATGTCGCTAGGACGCATAGTTTTCGAGATATTTGCGAAAAACTGAAATATCAGACCTTCAAATCACCATACCCACCGCCTCAAGGCCTACGGGCGGGGAGTTTTGATATGTTCACCTCCTAACTAGTCCAAATAAAGTTACGAAGCCAAAAATTGTATCTCAAGCATTTCCCTCTATACCTTTTTCGTTGCCTGGCCTAATTATGAACAAATAAACTATTTTTTTTTTGATAATGTGATGTAAACTTTATTATTTTAAAATTCGGTTAACCGGAATTTAGATTATTCGTGTCAGGCTTGGTCCTGGGAAACCCGGTTAATCGAGGTTCAACTGTGGTTCATTACTTTTTCTGAAATCCGCCCCAAATAACTTTTCCAGTTAACTGGATTCTCAAAGGCTACAGATTAGAGGTAGGTGCCTTGTGTTTCTGAACGGTTTTATCTAGAAAACTATACCGAGATCTGGTTGGAAAGATAAAAGAGTGAAGTTTTAGAGAATTGCCAACTTAGTTATTGTGCTTGCAGGCGATGGCAAGAAAGTGGACAGGGAATTGTTGTAAATGGAACGGCAAGAAAGAAGAAAGTGGAGAAATGAAAAGACGAAACATCATGGGAGCTTTAAGTATAGAATTAAACCACATCTGAGATAATATTCGAGCGCCTTAACCTCCACTACTTGTAACGTCTGGTCTTGACCGTACTTAATTTTTATGATACTAGATATCTGTTTAAGATCAATTATCCTGAAAAAAAAACATTTGGAACTATTCATTAAGATAACCAGTTTCAGTAAAAAAAAATGCCATCCTATTGTATCCGTAAATCTAGTGTTAAAATCTCAGAAAAAAAATACTATTAATAAAAATAATAAAAATTACAAATATTGTATTAAAAATCGACTTACTTTGTTGTATATAATCTGGTGTTATAACAAATGAATCGGGATCCTCATGTAGCATAGCAGTATGATCAATATTAATATCCGATTTATTTGGTTGATTTGATTTTTGCTGTAATACTTTCTTTTGTATATTAGATGCGATTACTTTTTGCAAAAGCTCTTTCTTAACATCCGGGTTAAGTTGGGCACCATTTACTTTTTGTTTTTGAAGATCATCTAGTTTGTTAGTTGAAGATAAAAGCGATGTTGTATTTATCTATAAATAAAAAAAAAGAAAAAAAAAATAATATTTGATATTAAAACTATTTTTGTTTATTTAAAAAAAATTCAACCAGATATAGAAGAAATAATATATAAATATATAAGAGTGCACATTTTTTCATTGAGCCAATTTGGTATATATGTATGATTTGAAATTGATTATTTTTTTTTCATTTACATTTAGAAAAAAAAATAGAGAGATTTTTAATTATAGGAGTTGTTTTTTTATGAATTATTTGAATTGTATTGAAATATTGTATTTAAAAAGGATATAAGACGTAACAAATAAAGGAAGTTCAGCGCGATTAAAAAACTCTCCATTACTTATTAAAAATCATATAACAATACACCTATTGAAGTATAATAATTTTTGATAAAGGTGGAAATGAGTTTCAAAACCTACCTGCAGCGGGCTTGATCAGTGGATGAACTTACTCCAGGAAACCTTTGAAGGAATTTGATGAAGAGATTAGGGTAAAAACTAGTATAAGCAGTTTAATTCATAAAAAAATATGTTTTTAAGTTTTTATTATTTTTTTTTTGTTTTTACCTTGAAGAAAAGCAAGGTTATTTTTTTTACATAATTTTCTTTAGTAATGTTTTTTGTCTTCTTCTTCTCGTTTTTTTTAAATACTATCTATTATTTTTGATTTTTTTTTAAGATGATTACAAACGGATAAGCCTTTGTGTTTTATTTTAAATTTATTTTTAAAATTTGTTTTTTTTTTTTTTGAAAATTTAGTTAATTTAATTTAGAAAAAAAATTCAGCAAATAAGTAATCTTTTTACTGCTCATACCACTTACTTGCTAATCTCTTCATAAATTTCCAGCATTTAATTTCCTTCGTTATTTTTTTTTTAGAAAAACAATTTTCTTTTCTTTTCTTTTTTTTGTAAAATTGCTACAATTTTTATTGTAATACTAATTTATTCTTTTTCTTTTTTTTTTAATTTTTAAATTAATTCAAGGGCAAAAATATCAATTAATTAATTAGTTATTTTCTTTAATTTTTTTTTAATTAATTAAAATACTCATGTAAAAAGAGCGCTTTTTGTCAACACAAAGGCCAATTGCAAATAATCATCCTAATTAGTTACAAAAAATATTTGGTATTAATAGAAATGAGAGTTTATGGTGCAGAAAAAAAAGTAATATTTTTTTTTGTACATAGATTATTTTTTTGTTTTGTTTTAAACATATTCATATTAATTACATAACACTATGTATTATTTAAAAAGGAAAAACGAAAAAATATCACAACAAATATTTTTTTAGACTATTTAGTTTCGTTTTAATCAAAAAAAAAAACAGAAAAATTTATTTTTTAAAAAATTCGGAAAAAATGTTGAGCAAAACTTTTACTTGTAAATTTTGTGTGAGAAAATTGCACGCACTTTAAGAGAATAAAATAAAAAGAAAACGAAATAGGAACTAAATAAAATATATTTTATTATGTGGAAAGAAAAAGAAAAACTAAATAAAGAAAATGAAGGCCAAAAATTTTTGAAAAATTATATACATGTGCTTTTATCTATTTTTTATTATTAAAAATTTTATCCAAAAACGCCCATGTATATATTATATATTATACAAAATGTAAATAGTTAAACAAATTTCTATTTTTTGTTTGCATTTTTATTTTTATATTTTTTCATATTTAAAAGTCAAGAGAGCTCAACGTAATTAAAAATAAAATATGAATGAGTAATTAAAAACGATTTTTTAGTAATTGTTAAATGATTTTTATTGCAAAAAGCGCTTTACATTTACAATTTTTATTTTTTTTTGTTTTCATATTTTTCTAAAAGTTGATCATTATAATATTTAATCTGATCACTAATTAATTTTTCGCCTATATAATGATTTACTTTTGTTTTTTTTATTTATTTTTATTTTTTTTAAGTATATAGTCAAGATTATTGGAGTTCTTGTATATTGCCAATTGAAAAAATTAAAAAAAAAATATATATTTATATAGAATATAATGTGGAATAATTACACAAAGAATAAATTTATAAAAATAAGTTTGAAAAAGATAAATAAATAAAATACAACTTTTAAAAATACACATTTATCAGTTTTGTTTGTTTTTTGTTTCTCTTCTTTTGATTGATTGATTAATTGTAAAAATTAATTCTATACGCATTGGTTAACATATTGATTTTAAAATCAATTTCTGTTATATAATAAGGAATATTTCTTATTATAATAATAGTGTAAAAAAAACTAAAAATTTTAAGTGTCCAAGCTATATATGAATATACATATATAGAATCTTGCATATTTATCTAAATAAAATAAGTTCGTCGAATTTGTTCATTTTAATGTAATAATCTAAAATTAAAATAAACAATTTGGAATATTATAAAATCATTTTCTGTTCAATAACTTTAATCTTAATTGAAGAATAAAAAAAACTTTAAAAAGGACACTTTCCTTAGGCGAAAACCCAAATTTTATTCTTATAAACAAAACAATGCAAAAATTTTGCTATATCTGTTTTTTCATCTAATTAATTATATTATATATAAATTATTTAATTAATAATTTTTTTTAGAAGTTAAAATTAATTAAGTTTGAGTACGAAAGAGTACGCGTACGAAAAGTGCCAATTTTTCATTAATTTTGTAGCAGGAAAATATTTCTTTGGGACAAATAGATACTAACAAATACGATAGGATCCTGCTAGAACGATGTTTGGTGAAGGGGGAAACAATTAAATATGATGAAAGAGGAAAATGATGGACAGAAATTAATCTTTTTGTTTGTGACGGAATGTAGGACAATTTCTTATTGGTTATAGAAAGCTGTTAGACCATTTGACAACAGAAATTATCTCGGTAGACTTAAGATTAAATCCGAGTAAAGCTAAAGAAATGCGGATAAATGCAAACACCATTAAACACACAGGGTTGAATAATCGTGACGTCAAGTTGGTAAATAAATTCTGTTACCTCGGTAGCATAATTACCGAAAACGGTAAAGAAAAAGATGTCAGGTTCAGAATAAATAAAGCGTATATGGGGATCAATGGAGATCTCAGCTAACACCAAATTGCGACTGATGAGCTCCAATATTAAGGCAATTATTTTGTATGGTTGCAAAATATGGGCACCCAATTCATTACAATGCAAGTGTAAATATTAATCACCAAATGCCTACGTCGTATCCTAACAATCCGCTGACAAGTTAGAATTACAAATGAAGAACTGTGGCGCCGACCAAGAAATAATACCCTGACGAAATCAGCTGAAGAAAATGGAATCGAAAACGAGAATCTACTCCATGCTCTTGACTAGAATCCGCAAGGAATCCGTCGAGTTGGAAGACCTAAGAACGTGGAAGAGAACCCTATTAGCAGAAGCCGCACCAACTGAGAGATTCTGGAACGAGCTGACAGTTATCGCTCAAAGTAGTGTCAATTGGAGGGCAACTATTTCCGCCCTATATCCCACGAGGAGCAGAAATAAAGTAAGAAGTAAGCTTTTCGTGAGTAAGACAACAAATTTCGGGAGTACCTTGCGAAAGAAAATTAAATGATAGCCTTGTTTAAAATTCTAAGAGCCGGTTTCACAGTATAGAAATTAACTTAAGTTACACTTAAGTATGCATAGTGGTTTCACAGTTGCCACTTAAGATTTACTTAAGAATAACTTTAGTGGCAGTTTCTCTAAACTTAAGTTTTTCTTATAGCCCAGACACTTTGTACAAAAAAAGGACCAAACCTCTAAAAAAATGCAGCCGGAGATTTTTCAACGGGATTCTCTATATTTGGGGTCACAAATAATATTCCAAAAGTCCATAAAGCCAACTGACCGACTACTCAAGTTACGGCGGGTGAAAAGTCACGAAAATCATTTTTCTCAAATATCTCGTAAATTATCGGTTTTATGCAATTTTTAGCTAAGTACAGATTGTTCGTGAGATAAATCTGCATACAAATATGCTGTACGAAATTTACGTAGAACCAATGGTTTTCGAGATATGGGGCTGAGAAAACGCGGACATCGCGCTGCATTCGTTTCGGCACCTCCTTTGAAGTAGAATGCAAGCTGCGTTTTTACATAGAATCCCCAGTAGACCTAGTCCAAAGTTTACAAAGTATGAAATAATTTTGTTGATTATCTCTCTATCTCTTCTAACTCCACTTCTTTTATGTTGTCATCTTTATCAACAACCATCTCAGAGGAAAATATGTGATTGGCGACATCATCGTCCAGCTAAGATTCAATGGTTGTAACCTCGGTCATCGAATTGAGATAGGGCGGACATTCATTTTAGTTGATTAATGCATCTATTAGGTATGGCGATAACTTATGATAGTTTAAGAGCCAGAGCTGAGATTTTAACGTCATCCGTAAGATGGACAAACTTTATGGTAATATCTTCCGATGGTATGGGTGATATCGTTATCTTACGTTATGCTACGCAAGGAGATGGCCCAATAGGTACATATAATGGGTAAAAGTAACGTAACCTTTTTTTAAATTAACGTCATCGATATAGTACATACAATTTTAAGAAAATATAGCTTAAAATAAACTAAATCCAATTCAAAAGGGGCGGACACGTATGTTGGGGCAAAATGGGTGACGAACAGGGGCGAAGTACCCTTAAATTTATAAAAGAAAACGTCATCAGTAATATATGCGCCATTTGCACTTCCGAATTATGTACTTTTTTTTTTATTGAAAGACTCGAGTCTCAGGAAAGGCCCTTTATACTGTGGGCAATCTATTTTCTTCGTATAGTCTGCAATGTCGAGCAGCAGCTCTTGTCAAGGAAGGAGCAACTGCCACAACCTATCCGTGATGTTTTTGGTCCATCTACTCCCAACCATTACTATCGGGACTTTGACATCGGGGCATCGAGAAACAACTCGCTGGAGTGTTAGGCCTCCTGAACCGAGTTGAATCTCATCAACCAACCGCTGACATGCGCTTTGGTGGAGCGGTAAGGGCTAAGGAAGGCTATGACAGGAAGTATCAGGAATGTAAAGAGGGAAGAAGAAAGAAGGAAAGTTTTGTAGGTGGGAAAAGTGGAAAAGGTGAAGGACCATGAGGCTGGCCGGGATTCGAACCCGGGACCTCTGGGATGGTAGGAGTAAGCATGGAAAACATAAAAATCCACTTTAACTAGTTTTGAGTAAATCTGACGTTGATTGTCTGACTGACGAGCAACTGACTTTGTTGCTTTTGTCCACAAATCAAAGAATCAAAACGATTTTTGTCAAATGTCCAATAATTCAGGGTGCTATGACTGCCAATACGCAAACGTTTTCGACACTGTGCGGTATATAAAAATCAAGCCTTACAGAATCTGTTGCATGCCCGCAAAACTAGTTAGGAATTCAGCTTAGTAAATACCTTATTGTTAACATAGAAAATGATGAAAATTATGGTCAATTTTATTAGATCAGTCACACACGCAAATGGTTTGTCTAAAGTTATGTTGATTGTGTGGCCAGAGTCAAAATAGCGGATCGCGAACTGTGCGTCAAAATTTACTAGCGTGTTTTTTTATTAATTTTCTCTTGTGCTTTGGTCCCCCACCAAAAATTATCAAAATATTCGATGGAATATTTCCTGGGAGTGTTCGCTGTAGTTGTGTGCACCAATTTTTCATATTTTTGTTGGTCCGTTGTACTCCCGTGTAAAGGGCGTGGAAAATTTTAAAAAGCTGCTCATAAAGCTGTCGAATATCTATTTACTATATTTAAGCACGAAAATAGCCTAGTAGTAATGGAAACAAAATATAAACGGATAGAATTTTAACTAGTTCAATTTATTTTGACACTATGAACTAGTTAAGTGTATCACTCTGGTTCTCTTATGAGGCAAAAAATAATGCCTGAATAAGGAACTTTCGATCAGTAGTATCATATTTGAATAATCATTCACTTTATAAACTAAAATGTGATGTTTTCTTAATTTTGAAATTTATTTTGGTAGTGCAGGCGGTACACGATTCAACGAATTGACTCAATCTCTACATCAAAACTGTCAGTTTACTGATCATAGGTAATACAAGAATCAATTCTTTTCACGCATTTTCTGGAGTAAAACGCACTTTTATATATAGAGATAATCTATCGAGTCACGTGACGTGCCTTTATTGATCTAATGTGTAAACACATATGTAATATATACAATTAAAACGATATAATATATATAATTTGTAACAAATGAGAAAAAATCTAAATTTTATAAAAAAAATAATCCGACAAACAGAAAACTTTTGACAGTCATACATACATCCGCATTCATGCAACTAATTGGCAAATAGAAAGCTTGTCAAGTTTCTCTAAATCCCTTTGATCTCTTCCTTGGCCAATCAACTGGGAACTAATAGTTCGGATTGATCGATGACTTGAATCGTGTATCATCTGTCTACGAATCCACGACAGGACAAAAAAGAAACTTTTGTAATGAGCTTGATGGTACACCATTTGGAACAACGAAACTGGGCGAAGAAAAAGGCCAAGGGGTTGTTGTAGAAAATACTTAAGAGAAAGATCGAATGCAAAAGATTGCAAACTGATCTGTGTAGGCATTAGAATTTTTGCTTGATTGCTAAGATTATTATACACATGATGTTTTTTTAGTTCTAAAGATTTTATTCATTGTTTAAACAATCAAACTGTAATTATTCACCTAATCAATTAAGGGCGATGGAATGAGGGTCTGAATTGCTGCAGAAATTTTAATTTAATGTTTTGCTGCCAACAAGACCACAGTAATTTATTTGGCTTTGCTTTACAGCAATCATATTCTCCAACTTTTTCCTGTAGGCTGTGAAAGCTCTTTGTTTCATATTGCTGCGAAAGCTGTTGCTTACAAATGCTGGTGTATGCTGGTGCGGCTGTGAATGCTTCACATGCACATAAAAAAAACCCTCACCCCTCTTAACAAAGTTCCATATAAAGTTGGACCAAGAAAAAAAGCTGATCAAAAAAAGCTATCACAGTCTTTGGAGAGCATAGCTTCGAAAAACTGTAAGCAAACAGAAAGCATTTCACAGCGAAGTATTTTAAAGCCGAGTAATTGCAGCCGGATCAGTATGCTCCTGAGAGCTTTTAAGTAATTTGAAAGCAACAGCGTTCGCAGCAATTTGTAACAAAGAGCTTTCACAGTCTACAGCCAAGTAAACTTAAAAATGTATACTTGAAGTTTACTTTGCTTTCAAACCCTGGATGAATTATTGAGAAAATTGGATGAATTTGCAAAAAATAAAATACTCTTTACGAAAGAACGTACTGAAATTTGTCTAAAAACGTACAAAAATTGACAACTTCTTATATCTCTAAAAAAATTGGCAAATCCCTTTACTTTTTCGCATCTAAGAAATTTTAATTGTTATGAAAGGAACATTCCAAACATTTTTTGTTGATTATTAACTACTTAAAAAAATACAAAATACTGTACAAACACATAATCTCACACAGCAGAACTATGTTTTTTATTAAAAAAAAAAAAATTATATATAAAATGAGCTACTACCTAAAGACGAAATTATGCAAAATAAGTAAAATTTTATTCTAGTAAAATTTGTTTAAACGGAAAAAATGAATGTAAATATCATTCTTAATAATTCGGCAGTCCAATTATGTATATTCAATTAGGGAGGTCAGTCTATAATAATTTGAATAAAAATGTTCAAAAATTCACTAAAAAATATATTCATCAGCCCGCATTAAGGCATTCTTGTTAAATCGTTAAAAAAAACTATAACACGTCTATATTAGCTACAACATGAAATGCACAAAATAAAATATTGAGGCGTCGTTTTTATCTATAGAAGTAAAACACGTAAAAAACCAAATATAAAAAAAAAACGAATGAAAACCATTGCGTATAGAATTATCATTTAAGGAATAACGTCCATATTTTAATGAAGCACAAAATTTGTTTATAGGTGAACTTAACTAAAATGTTTAGTAGAATAAATATGAATAATTTTCATTGCTTACTTCTTACACATCTATAGGCAATGTCATTTTTTTCTTTCTTTTAATTTTAAATACATACGGACAGTTCACGGAACCGATTTTTGCCCAATAAATAACAAAATGCAACTTTAAATCTTAATTTAAAAAAAAAAACAATTTAAACATAATATTAATTCGTGGATGAAGAAGGTAAACTAGAGTTTCTTTTTCGTATTTCAATAGATACTCACTTGTTGTTGCTGTGATGAGGTTTGAACTGGTGCAAGAGGGGGAGGTTGAGCTTGTGATGTTTGCTGAGCCGTAGACGTTGTAGCAGGATGCACGGCTAGGTATATTTTTGTTGGGCCAAGTACACCTTGTTTACCACTTGATTCTTGCGCTAAAAACAAAATATTTTAGAAAATTTACATTATATTTTTAAATATTCTACCTCTACCTTTCAACAGCTGCTGTTTAACTTGTTGTTGCACTAACGCTAACTGCTGTTGAGTGAAATCATTGCCGGCAAGTCCTTGCAGGACAATTCTTGGCCCTTGATCTGTTTGTATAACTTGTGCTGTAACGCATTTTATAACAGTTCCAGGTGGCTGCCCTTGCAGAAGAGATTGCTCAATAGAATTAGCAGGAATTTGTTGCTGAACCACCTGAGTCTGCTGTATTTGCTGTTGCTGCTGTTGTTGTTGCTGCTGCTGCTGTTGTTGTTGCTGTTGCTGCTGCGTTTGTAGTTTTTGTACCGTCGTATTAGTTGATGGACTTGTTATCACTTGAGTTTGGGGCCTTTGTTGCGGCTGTTGCTGCTGTACAACTTTTGGGGGCGATTGCACTTCATTTACTGGTTCAGGATCATTGAAATTACTATTTGTAACTATATGGGCACTGCCATCGCTTTGTGTCTTTATATGGGCTACAATTTGTGCTTGATTATGACCCAACGGCCGTATAATAACTTGCTGGCCATTGACTGTTGCCACTTGCAATTTACCCTGAGCTAACTGCTGAGCCAACGCAGAATTTTGCACCACAACTTGATGTTGCGTTGATTGTTGTTGTTGCTGCTGATGCTGCTGCTGAACCTGTTGCTGCTGTTGTTGTTGTTGTTGCTGCTGCTGAACCTGTTGCTGAGCTTGAGCTTGCTGCTGTACAGGTTGCGGAGCAGCTGCAGCAATAACCTGTGTTTGTTGAGGTTTTGGTTTTGGCTGTACAATATGTTGGGTTTGTATTTGTTGCTGAGCTTGTACAAGTACATGAGGCTGAATAAGCTGCTGGTGCTGTGCCGGCTGAATAATTTGCTGCTGTAGGACTTGCACTTGCTGTTGCGGCTGTAATTGTGTTGTTTGGGGAACAGTACGCTGGGTAACTATTGCTTGTCCAGGGCTCAATAAAATGCGTTGCCCACCAACAACAATTTGCTGTTGTGTATTTCCAGCATGCAAAATTTGTTGTACAACCTTTTGGCCAGCCTGATTGATTAAAATTTGTTGCTGTGGCTGTAATGTTGGTTGGGTATTCTGAACAATTATTTGCTGCTGGATTGGCTGTTGGGTTGTTTGGCTCGTTCCAGATGGTATCAACACCTTCTGCCCTTGCATATTTTGACCAACGATAATTTTTTGTCCTGATTGTACTAATAGCTGCTGAATACTATTCGCTGTGGTTACAATCTTTTGGGTTGGTGCTGGAGCGGTAACAATTTGTCCAGAACTTGTTATTATTTTTTGTACAGCAGAAGTTGTTACGGATTGAGCGGGCTTGGCTGCTGCAGTTTGTGTTACAACTTGAGGACTGCTAACCACAACCTATAAAATTATGAAAGTTTTATGTGAGAATCAATGAAAAATGCATAAATTTAATAATTCCAATATAAATCACAGGTAGTATTCCTTAAACTTATTAACAAATTTATATAATTTATAGGGATCCTCCAAAGAAGTTGAAATCCACGGAGTACAGGTTCACCAACTATTCTGTTTCTGGATCTATTGTATACGTAAATTTTAGATAGAACTTACTACTGATAGCAGTCGAATAAGTCTTAGGTATGGGGTGCGGCAGCGAGGGAGGCCCAACCTTCGTTGGAAGGATGGCGTGGACCAGGACGCCCAGAGCTTAGGGATGCCAAACTGGATGACATCGGCTCAGAATCGGGACCGGTGGAGAGAACAGTTGCGAGAGGCCAGGACCGGATCCCGGTTGTAGAGCCGTTAAAGAAGAAGAAACCAATCCTCATAAAAAATAAATATGCAATTACCTTTTGCGTCACCGTCTTTGGAATAACTGTTTGCTTAACAGTTTGCTGCACAGGCTTCGCAATTTGTTTAACTACAACTGATTGCTTCGGTGCCGGCTGCTGGACTACCGCAGATTTGGTAGTAACTATAGTTTTAGTTTGTGTTGGTGTTCCAGTTGGCTTCAAAGCTACTGTTTTAGTGCCAGCTCCTAAATAATACAAAAAAACAAAATAGTAAACCATAATAACAACTAATGTACACAAGAATTTTTACCTGGTGTTGTGGTTAGAACATGCAGTTTTCCATCTGGCATTTGTATTAGCTGTTGTCCTGGATTTAGACCCCTAACACTAACCTTTCCATCAGCACCTCGAATAATTTGAACTTTATGCTGTGATGGCGGCTGTGACGTGGTAGCAGTTGATGTAGATGGTGTTGATGGCTGTTCAACAGTTGCTGTTCTCTGAGCTGGTGCTGAGATAGTTTGATGAATAATTTTTGTAGTACCATCAGGATTTTTAACAATAACACGCCGATTTCCAATTATGTTTGGTTTTGGCGATGCTGAATAAATCGAAAAAATAATATATTAGTAAATGTATACATGGTGTTTTATGAGCTTTTTATATTGAATGCAATAAAAAATGAAATTGTTTCTTATAAAGACTTTAGTAATGCTTAAAATAACGAAAAAACGTGTTAAACGAAAACGAAGATTAGTAGTGATTGCAGCAAAGCTTTTTGTAAACAGCCGAAATAAATTATGGATGATAAGTTTGAGTAGACTACATATAGTGTATCAAAATCCGGTATTATGCAGTAGATCATAATTACAATTTTTGCGTTTCAAATATTTCATCATAATTTTTTTCATCATTTCAGTACTCCGTATAATCTCTATAGATAACAAAATGTATTTTTATTACATTCTGTGTTACACTTAAAAATATAATATGTCTTTACCCAATGTACCTTCTTCCTCAACTTTTATCTCAGGTTTAGGAGCTTAGCATTTAAAATACAAGTTGATAAAATTATCAAAATACATTGCAATTAACAAAATAATTCTTACCAGTTTGTTTAACTTCTAGAGCACGCTTTTGTTGATGTGCAGCACGCTGTATTCGAAGTTGTTGCTCCATTTTTTCTTTAATCTCTTCAGGTGTAGCTTTTGGACCAACAATAATTGTCTTAGTTGTAGTATTCGGTGTGCCAGAGCTAGATGCATGTTCAACCTGCCTTTGTGCAGGCAATTTTCCAGTTACAGTTCTAGTGACTGCCTTTTCTTGCTTCTCACCAAACAGTTTTACTTCCCATAATTCAAGCTTCTCTTCATCTACCCACTCTTCTGTTACCTGGGGCTCTGTTTGCTGAGGAGATTCGGCTCTTTTCCTTTTACGCAAGCCAGAACGGATCGATGTTACTTCTGCAAAGTGTAAAAATGAAATTAAATATAAAAATGTCGAATAGATCATACATATAACATTCCAGACACGTGCTATATTAAAACAAATAGACCACGATGGGCAGGACATTTAGAACGAATGGCGGAAAACAGAGCAGTGAAGAAGAAATATAAGGGAATCATAATCGTTGACAGGGCGGCAGGACGGAGAACGCGGCACACTTGTTGAGCCTGCGCAATTGGAGGACTCTAGCCAGTGAGCGAGGAAATTGGAGGAGAAAACTGAAGGAGGCGAAGGCTCGATTTGGGCTGTAGTGCCATTAAACTAAACTGAATCGAGTCTATGACATTAGTATAATAGGCAGGTCAGTCAGAGGAGTTAAGGAATGGGAACAGGATATTCTACAGCTGCGGAAGGGAACGTTACTTAGGAGTAGGCTTCGTAATACACAAGTCAATTATAGATAATGTGAACCACTATGTTCAATACAACTCCGAACGAAATTCTTCATCCTTTCAATCATAAACATACATGCGGAGACGACAGAGGACACTTTCTATTATAAGCTTGAACAAGCATATGACACGGCTCCTTCCAATGACATCAAGATGATGATAGGAGACCTCAACCCCCAAAATTGGATAATAGAATTGGCACAGAGCAACCATTGGTAAGGAAAGTCTCCACGAAACATCAAACGACAATGGATAATGTGTTATTGATTTTGCAATGAGCAAAAATATGATCGTCAGCTCAACATATTTACTAAGAAACGACATTCACAAATACACATGGCAATCTCCCAGCGAAAGATACTGCAACCAGATAGACCATATTCTCATAGACAAAAGGGCAGCTTCCAGTATCCTCCAAGTAAGATTCTGCAGAGGGCTGTCCGCTCAAGGAAAATGAAACAACAAACTATAAGTTTTCGACACATGCCAAGTTACTGCGTTTACGTTGGGCCGGTCATGACCAAAGACTGGATGACTCAAGGATACCAAAAGCAGCAAAGAAGGTCTTACTTACATCATCGAAAGCACGCTGCGGAGAATATGGAAGGATGCAGTTGTAGCAGATGCGGAAACACTACTCCACAAATAGAAATGGAAAATATTGGCCAGAAATCGAGAAGACTGAAGATCTTTTTTTCCTGGAGTGCCATTTACCTTTTTTGCGCTGGAGTGCCATTGAACTCAACTGAATCGAATCCTATGACATAAGTATAGTAGGCAGGTCAGTTAGAGCTACTCAGGAATTAAGAAAAACTAACTTTAAATGTCAAAAAAAAGAACATAAAATAAATGTAGAAGTCACTTACCTCGAATAGTTTTAGGTAACTCCAACGGTATAACAACTTTTCGCCTAAGATATTGTGTCTTTTCCGAAAACCGACCTATATGTCTATGCTTCAATAGCTCTAAAGTAACAATCTCAGTTTCTGTAGTAATTTGATGCTTTCCATCAGCCGTTGGAGGCTTAGTACTCATATCATCCCATCGCAAGCAGCACCACATTATTCGAAATTGAAGTGCTATTGCCGACAATGTACGAACATTAGCCGTTCTAAATAGCCAACATGTTTTAAATAATGGCCGCGAACATGGATATGGCCAAACTGCCGTATTATTTTTAGCTAAATGATGATAACCAGACACTGGAATTTTACCACCAAAACGAGCTAATTTCAACAGTTCATACTTTGATAGAATCATAATCGAGCGTGCTTTATGAGTATTGAAATTAGCAACAATTGGAAATTTACTTAAAACCGATTTTGTTTTCGGTTTGCATATCTTTCCATCAAAGCCAGATTTTAGTAAATAAACTTTCCAACGTGCTGATTGTGTAGAATATACTCGTTCAGTTCCGTCTGGCCCAATTTCTTTTTCGAATTTGGTCTCCTCCTTCTTAGGTGGCTTACAATTAATTGGAAATCTTCTATTTGGCTTTGTTATAAATTTCGCCGGACCACCGACATCCGGATCCTTTTTGCCATTTTTAACTTGGGCTGAGAGATTGTCTGGATATTCATTTTCAATATATTTTTTTGGACCAGCTATTAAGCTACTGCGCATCTTATTTCGTGTCTTACGACCTGATTTGCTTTGTGAGCTTTCATCCTCCAAGAAATCAGATTGTGACTCGGAACTTTCAACATCTAAAACATTAGTTCCATGTTCAAGTTTAGGTCGCTTGGCGAGCGGACTTTTTTCAATTGAACAATCTGGTTCGATTTTGATTTGCTGTTCACCACCACCACCGCCTGGCAGATCCATTGCATTTTCACTTGCTAAATCTGATAAATTAATGCTATCCTCCTTCTTGCATTCTTCACTATTAATTGTCACCTCTGCGCAATCCATTAATTCTCCTTTTATTTCTTTCGATACAGTTATACATGATAGAATCATTTGCTCATCATATTTTTGACATGATAAAAGTGCAGTTTTTAGATCTTGATCTATATCAACTTGTGTTTCCTCACGACCATCATCGGTATCATCTAATGTAAAGCTAGCATCTTTCTTACCTTCCATTAATTTTTGTTCCAATATTGACGGTTTTTTCACTGCTCCCATTATAGCAGCTACAGTTTCCTTAGAACCATTGCCAGCTGTATGGGCTTTTCTTAATAACATTAATAATTCCTTCTTAGCTCTAGCCTTTTGCATACATGATGGTGAATAGCAAGTATTTTGTGTAATTTGAGATATAACATTGGAGTTGGTGTTGCAACCTTTGGCATAGCAGCGATATTGCCTTGCGAACTTGTTCATTTGCCCCAAGTGAATACGGACATTTTGTATTCTTTTCGCTAAAGCATTAACTAATTCTAAATTAACAGATGTTTGATTGTTTGTATTGTTATTAGTTGAACTTTTATTGCCTGCAAGTCTTATCAAATGACGTTCTAGAGACGACTGCTGGATTATCGTACTGGAAGAGCTTTTTACATCAGCAACAGTTGATGCAGCTGCAGCGACTGGCTTTTGTGGTGTTGTATCATTAACAACATCAATATCTTCCTCTTTTTTAGTTTCACCATTGTACTTACTCTCCTCGGCTTCTTTCAATGCTATCCTTCTGACAAGTAAATCGTCTAATTTTGATTTTTTCGCTATTTTTGAATATAATAATCTTCCAGGTGCTGTCAACGCCGCCGATATATCTATATGATCAAATGAATGAGGCATTGGAATAACTTCAATATTTTTATAATCATCAAATCCTTCTTTAGTTTTATCATCGCAATTCTTATAAAATGCATAAGTCCTTGGGTCTACAGTAACAATTTTATCAGCATTATCTTTACGAATCGCCATTGTAATCTTAGCTGGTGTAATTTTATTTATAACTGACGGTTTCTTAATATTTCTACGATTATAAGACATCCATAACCAGCCCCATTGTCCGTGAATTCTATATTCCTCACCCTTTTGTTTCCATACTTGATGCTTAAGACCTAAAGAATACTTTACATAATTAAAGGCTAAACGATTCCTTTCTTCTTCATCTTCACGCTCTCGCTTTTCACGCTTTTCCGCTTTCTTTTTCTCTTCTCGCTCTCCGGATGTTATTCTTTGTAGCTTTATATGACCAAGCTGTTCATGCCAAACATTTGCAAAAATAAGACCTTTAAAGCATGCCTGCAGCACAATAAAAACACAAGAGAAATCTGAAGGCTTAGTGCAATTTGTAACAGCATTTATCCATATCTTTCGCAGAGCTTGCCAATTTGGATTCATAAATGGTGAAGGTATTGCTTGTTCTAATGTTAAAAGTGTTTGTCGTAATGTTGTTACCACATTTGATTCCGTTCCATGCGATGCACCCGACCATTTGAATTCAGATGCTGTTGTTAAGGAGAATTTATGCGATAAATGACGCTTCTTATCGCGTTCTTCATTCCTTTGTGGCTTATTTAACGCAATCGGATTCGTTGTATATTGGTTAATATAATTTTTGAAAGTATTCTCCATTCCAAGCTTAAAATATAAAGTTCCAGCTGATATTTGATTTAATTTCTGACGTGTGATCCTCGAGTCAGAACCGACTTCTTCATTCAATGATTTTCGATGATTGTCACCACCATCTTTGATGTTCGATAAAGATTTATTAACACCATTATTCCGGGAATCATTTATCGATTCAGAATTCATGTCAGGATTTTGCGAGTTCGCATTATTTGATTCTTGTGCATCAGACGATTCGGGATTTTCACTTTTTGCAGCTAATATCTTCTCAATTCTTTCATTTTCTATTTCAAAATATGTTTTCTTGTTACCTTTATTCTCATTTGTAATAGATTCAGTTATATTCATTTGACGTAAAATTTCATCCTTAAGATCAAACAATTCTCGGCATAATTGCTGTTCTAATTCTCTTTGATCTAGAGTAGACAACAGCAGATCAAATTGTTGCGGCGTACTGTAGTACCAAACAGTTTTGCCCTCTTGATCCTCAACAAATATACGACGGCCAACAAACCAAAATTTACGTCCATGCCTATCAAAACCTAAAGTATCATGTCTTATTAATATTCCTTGTTTTTCTTGAGATGAAATGCAATCCATTACACCAGACATTCGATGAGCCTTACAGATGCTACACTGCCAATCTTCGGTGGGAACATCAACGAGGGGTGGGTCAACACATTCTAAATGGAATACAGCAGGGCAAGTTTCGCAGCATAGCAAATCACCTAATCGATGACATATTCTACAATGATCATCATAATGTATCGGACCCTCAGTCAAAATATCATCTCGAACCGATGTTGTTATCAAGAATTGGTCCGTTAGAAATTGAAGCACAGTTAAGCGATCTTCAACACTAGTATATGGATACTCTTTTGTTGATAATATATTTAAAACGTTCCGATCAAAAGATGTATCACTTTCAACATAGCTCCGTAATATTTCGGGCCAAGTTATTGTATCCATTAAATATATACTTATATTAATGCTGTCTTTTTGATCTAAAGGTCCAAAATGAGTCGCTTGAACATCCTCCTCTCGAAGAATGGCCTTCAAAAGCATAATATGTATTTCAGCTAATAATGAACTTTGCTCCTCGCATACTAGAGCTGCACAAAAGTCCTCTACACGGAACGGTGATAATCTGACCAAATTTCTAAATCGTCTTAATACTTCATATATGGTTACAGCTTTCAACGTAACATCCTTATTAATTAAAAGATCATCAGAAGATGCAGGAAGTTCTAAAGGTGGAACCTCTCTATCCTGAAGCCATATTGGATCAGGGCTTGGAGGGCGCGGAGGCCGCCCAACACCATTAGTTGATGGACCAAAACTGCTTAGCGAGAAATCACTATCGCTTTCGTGATCGCCATCTATGCTTTCTTCTTCGCTGGGTGATAGTAATAATGGATCATCATCTGCATCGCTTTTATTATCGGAGGAATCTCCAAAATCGGATCCATAATGGTATTCGGATTCATAACCTGAGGAGAAACAAAAAGAAATATATTAGTTGGAAGAAAATATGTTATTGAATTTACATTTTAGAGTATGCATGAATAAAATATAGTTCATAATTTATACGTTTTAAGATAAATTTAAATTTAGTAGCACCATCAATAGTTACTAGGAAACTTTTTATGGCATCAGTCTAGTTTAAATAATTTCTTTTTTCATTTTTGGTTTGTAGTTATACAATCAATGGCTCCTATATACACTAAAGATATGCAGCCGAATTTCCTGGGTGAAAGTGTAAGCATTAGAGTCACCCGCTGTACTGCGAGTCCATTCCTCGTTTTATGGTGAAATTTGTAACAGTAAACTTACTTCGATTAATACTTGATTAAATAAAGTCCGCAGTGTGAAGAAGACTTGTGTTTGAGCTCCGCATTCCATCGAAAGTCCGAATTCCTACCGGCAGAACAAGTACGCAGCTGTCGATGCTCTCAAGCCTATCGCCGATCCGGCCGTAATATTCGAATCGAATTTTATTATTTCGTACTGGACGTCGCCATAAATGCTCTCAACGAACGTTTTAAAATACTTAAAGCCGTTGCAACGCGTTTCGGATTCTTCTC
This sequence comes from Thereva unica, assembly GCA_949987705.1. Taxonomy (NCBI): domain Eukaryota; kingdom Metazoa; phylum Arthropoda; class Insecta; order Diptera; family Therevidae; genus Thereva; species Thereva unica. Next base: position 136,514,079 of record OX465282.1, read on the forward strand.
TGCTCCCTTTCTTTATGCTCCTTTAATCCCTCATGGGACTCGGATTCGGATTCTTGTATCGCATCAATGATACAGGTTTCAAGCCAACCGAAGGGCAATGTATTTGCTAATCCCGACACTAATGTATCGGACATTAGTTTCAATGAGCTAAAGGATGAAATATCTATGTAAGGACGTGTATCTTGTCCAATTGTTAATTTACTGGACTTAACCGGGTGTACGGAGTTATTTCCCAATCTCATGATAGCCTTACGCGGTGATTAGACTGGTCGTTCCTACGTACGTTCATCAAGAGCTATTTAGAATAACGGAGAAGTGGAGATGTGGGCTTCATGTCCTGCGTTCATCTAAAAAGCTCGTGAGGAACGTACGTAGGAAAGAACAGTCTAATCACCGTATTATGCACAATTCCAGTTGGAGTTGCTTCTGCCGAACAAAGCTTCTCCAAACTGAAATTAATTGAAAACTATCTTCGTACTAATAAGTGCGATGTCCAGCTGTCACATTTGGCGCTTATTTCAAATGAAGACGATTGCCTCGACAATGTGACGCAGGCCGACGTTGTAAATCGGTTTTCTGCCACTCATAAGTTGATCTATCGACTACAACGTAAATCCCTAATTATGAACCGCGAAACCGCGAACGATAAATTATTAACTGGCGAAACGATAAATAAACAGAAAAGGGCTTTTCAGGACTAAATCAGTTTGCGGAGCAGAAGGCTAAGCAAGAAATTTCGAAACGAAAGGCAGTGGCACAGCAAGAAGTAGAAGTCAGCGCGGATCTTATCATTTAAAGCGAAGAAATGAAATTAAATTAATTAATTCATTTAAGTCGATTCTGAAGTAAGAGAGGAAATTTTCTAATTAATGACTTGGTTGACTTTGCCAAATAGAAAGAATAGTAGATTGTTCTACAAGTAAAGAAAAGTGATAGTTTTCCAGTGAGTGTATATGTGTCAGTTTCGTCTAAAGAAGAATTTGAATTTGAGGTGAACCGAGGTGTTAATTAATCGGCATTGGATTTACTTTCTTGTATCACTTCCAGATTATAAATGATAGAAAGTGTTGTGGAATAGATAAAATTCTTTTTGGTGGAAGTTACCAAGGACCCAGGGGCGTAACGAAGGGAGCCTTTCGAGATCAACCCTTCGGGTTTTTTCTTATAACTCGTAAACTGTTCGGTGGCAAGCGCTAGTTGAAAATTGGCGTATTTCGGCTGAATCCGCAATAACCCATTCCAAAACTCTATTTTATATTAAAGCCTGTCAATTCGAGTAAGAAATGGTGGTATGGTAGCTAGAGTAATATGGCGATTGAACAAACTCTAGAGATCCTAATGCAGAGAAGTGGTGGTTCTCGCTCATAACAGAGAGAGAAACTGCAAGCGTAACAAGATGCACACGATGTCAGCACTGCATAATGTGTACCCAGAGATAGAGTAATTTTTGGGGTTGGAGCTCGCAACGTCAGAATAACACGTTAACAGCAAAGATGCTACGTAAAAGTTAGACAATACTGACAAGCTGCTGAGACCAATGAGCTACTGTCACTAAGTCCTCCAGGTGTCGCCGCAGATGAGTCGTTATGACACTATTTCTGGTTAGTTTATTCATAAGCTGTCTTCTATCTATACCTCTATACACTTTGTCAAGGAATATTTTATTGTAAATGTTCCATTCAAGATTTACTTTGCATTGCACTAATTTATTCAATTATATTTAATTATGTTGTTGTTATTATGCATTACAATTAGTGATAATAGTGATGTGCTTTATTGTAATGTAGTCTCCATTAATATTTAGCTTCATTATTAACACTTTTAGATTTTGTATTCATGCCTATACATAGTAGAATAGTTTACTATTTGTAAGACTCTGTCTTTGTACATAAATTGTCTATAAATAAATATCAATAATATTTTGCTAGGCTATCAAAAAGCACTATTGTCTTTGCAAACCCCAAAAATATATTACATTTGAAAGAGATTATACATTATAATAAATTGTTTTCGATATCGGGAGAGAATGTTAACATCACAAAAGGATACAATTTAAGTGTCGTACATACCGCAGTAAACTTTATTCTATCTTATAAAGTTTTTAACAAAAAACTTCTCAAGTGGGTCCCTTTTGATAGCACATCTTGCTGGTTTTTTTACATTCTAACATTCCTCTTATAAACTTACAAGTGCAATAAATTCTTTATTCTCAAAAAAAAACAGCCTTACCGAGTCAACACAAATACTTAACTACATGAGAATTACCTTTAAGATATCGTGTCAGCACGGTAAAGCTCTTTGAAATTATCGTAGTTTCATCTAACAAAAGGTCAGGTAAAATAGCCATGGCCAAGTAGGTGTTTGAAGAAATTATTGTAAAAGACGTTATCAGATAAGGCGATTTATGAGGATATTCATTTTTATTGAACAGTATTCTCGTATACCCGGTTGTGAGCAAGTTTTCAAAAAAAAAAAAAAAACTTTAAGGACAGGCCACTATGAGTACAAAGACATTAAAGTAAATCCGCGATGATATGAATAGTAAATGAATGATCGATTAAGATTGAGAGTTTAATGCCTGAAATAATGTTATTAATAGGTATAAGAAAGTGGTAGCGATAACTAAAAGTAGAACTCAAAAAACATGTTATGTGCGAGTAAAGTAAACACGTAAAGTTGTATTGAAAGAGAAAAGAATATTAAAACAGAAAATTGATTGATATTGCAAAAACTATGTGCGATATGTCTGAATTGTTTACTAATAGGTCGAAGCGTATAAAAACTTAAATAGATGAAGTTTTTGAGATAACTTATAGTGCGGTAAACAAAGAATTCACCAGGAGTATATTCCTCAGTTTTGAACCTCGTAAACTTTGTGATACTTTTGTTACAAACAATTAAATGTTTTAGGGGTCATCCATAAATTACGTGAGGTGATTTTTGGGATTTTTCGACCCCCCCTCCCCCTTGGTGAGATTTCGTGAGATTTGGCTCGACCCCCTCCCTCCCCCCCCTAATCTCACGTGAGATTTTTCAAATTTTAAAAAAATCTAGTATTTACGCTAAAAATACGTATTTACGGTCGTAACCACAGCAAAGTGGGCCTTTTCTTAGAATATAGAACTACAGGAAAGGCCCTCGAATTTAAAATCCTTGTTCGTAACCGTAGTGAAATCCGATTAAAATTCGGAGTGAAAGACGTGTAAAAAGTTCATCTGAGCGAAAGGGGGGAGCAAGATTTTATTTGAGATAACTGATAATTTGGACGCCTTGCCCTCCTCTATTCCACTCACTTTTCCGTTTGTAGTGGACACACACTAAATTCTAAGGGCCTTTTTGCGGGTCAGTGTTACTTGGCTCGTACTCTGCAGCATTTGACGAGACACACGTTTGACAATCGACAACCAATTTTTGTGTAGGATTTACCCCTATCTTAAGGCCCCAATTTACACACAGGTCGCCAGCAGGCCGTAGCCTGAAAGTTTTTGCCTTGAGGCCAAGTATCCCTAAACACTCACTGGCCGCCAACTGTATGAGGTAGTGATGAGCAAGACTTTTCTTGCAATTCTTCCTTTTATTGTACATTAAGCAAGACCAAAGCAGGAACAAGACAAGACAGGACAAAATAAGACTACATTGCTAATCACTAAATGCCTAAAATCTTGCAGTGGTGAGCAAAAAGCCTTCGAAAAAGTCTTGCTAAAAGTCTTGCAAAAAGTCTTGCAGTCTTGTCTTTGTCCTGCTGAATTGTCTTTGTCCTGCAAGACAAGACGTTTTGCTCATTACTGGAAAACTTTTGCCCCTTAGTGATGAGCAAAAAGCCTTGCTATCCTGATCTTGCAGTCTTGACTTATCCTTGTCTTGGTATTTCTTGGTCTTGCTAAATGTGCAAGACTAGTCTTGCTTATCACTAGTATGGGGCCTGCAATTCAAGAAAGCTGACGAAACTCGCATTTATCGTCAGTCCGGGCCTGAAGATCTGAACTTCTATTCACTAAGAATTCACACAGTATGTACTCGGAACGGAAAGCAAGGCGCGAGCTAGTCGTGAAAACCATCCACCATCGCGTTTGCGCTTTTCTGCTCTTTTGTGTTCACGGCGTGTGGCTTGAAGCTTTCGTTGGGGCCATGAGCATTTTTGCACTTGAATTAATAACCTGCTATGCTAAGCAGTCGTTTTCGCCTGTGTGTGTAGGGAATCAGGACTTTACCTACATGCCACGGCCTGTCAGACTCATGCCTCAGTTAGACTGAGTCAAGCTTAGTCGTGCCGGCCGGCCTGTAAGTCAATGGGGGTCTTTAGTGGAGAAACACGTTTTACTTAATTCAACCCAATTTTCGCGCAATTTTACACTGTGTGTTTTAAAAAAAAAAATACGTGAGATTTGCCGAGACCCCCCCTCTCCCCCAGGTGAGATTTGGTGAGATTCGGCTCGACCCCCTCCCCCCCCCTAAACGCCTCACGTAATTAATGGACGACCCCTTTATCGTGTTTTTCGAGCTTAAAATGTGATCAACTCCGGTTCTATAAATCGGATCGGGGCAAACTAAACACCAGTATATTATGTTATAAAATTACCAAAAGCAAATCTGCAGTTCTGATTAAAATATTAAGACCACCTACTATTCGACATAAAACTGTGACTTCCAATGACTATAGCTTTTTAAAGCTATAGATGTATCCAATGTCGGCGGACTTTGCACCACAAAAGCATTGCTTTAACGTGCCTTGGTGATAAACACTTTTTGGCTGCTGGTCGTACAAATAAGCTTAAAAGGTTATAGTCATGGAAGTTCGAGATTTATTTTAATCAAAACTGTATATCTCAGAAATGTGGCAAAGGAACCTTCAATTGAAGCCATTACCGACAAATGATGTCGTCTAAGTTTTGAGTAAAGTCTATTTTTTCACATTGCCATAATTTATAAACGTTTCTTCTTTCAATAATCATTTGTTTCGCCCTTATCAAAATAAACTGCGAGAACTACTACCACATATGTACCTTTTTCCATCCAATGATGCAACGATTTCTCTGAAGCTCACTTTCGCGGGCCTTCCTCGAAAGAAAACTTTGTGGGAAGTACATTCTTACTTATGACTTAAAATATCAAAAAATTGTTTTGGCGTTACTACAGCACAATTCGTCGGTAAGTGGGTGAATTTTCCCAATCGACAACTCGAGTCACAAGATTTATCAAAAGATGATTCTACACCTCGCACAATACAGGTCGAAACTTGTTAGAATTTGAACAAAATGTAAATAGGACTATTCAACGCGCTTTATAATTTACAAGTATTTTTACTTTCAATTTTTGATGTTTTAGTTTTTGCATTTCTTACATCTGTTGATGAAGACTTGTAGGCGCCCTGTGGTGAATTGGATTACTTTCCATGTTTTGCAACCGTACAAAAGTACTGCCTTAACGTTGGAGTTGAACAGCCGAAGTTTAGCGTTAGTTGAACAGATGCCTGCGTCGTATCCTAAAAATCCGCTGGCAAGATAGAATTTCAAACGAAGAACTATGGCTCCGCCGCACAAAAAAGCTGGCCAAAAGTCTAAAAAAAAGTTTATAGATTGCGGTTTTTTTTGGGGGGATGATTCGAGGACACTTCCAATAGTGAGCAATCAGTCACGGAAGGTTAGATTTTTTTCTACGGACTGAGAAATTGTAGTTGCTACTTTACTCTTTTTGCTTATTTTTAAACGTTAATATTGTGAAAAAAGGTTAACGCTTTCAAAACGCTATAAAAAATTAAGTAACCAAGCAATCGTGGTCGTGTAAAGTGGAATTTTCTTTGGAAGGTATGTAGAGTATAAAAAAATTGCACTATACCCATTAAGCAAGTATATAATACACAGTAAGCATCTATTACACGTGCTTTTTATGAATTAGGATTGTAAGAATGCGATATATATTGGACAAAAAGTAATATTGCTCCACTCTGCTCCACTGGAAAACTTTCTGGGCGTTGTTGGTAAAGGTGTATTCCTTCACCTCCAAAAAAATCCGCTGCCCAAAATTGCCCCTCCGTGTTTTAAGGGGTCACATACGTCCAGCACTAGCCCATGGAAATGGTACTTCAATATTGCAAAAATGCGGGACAAGGTTTTATTTTTGGGATGTGTAGGGGGGGGGGTCAGTGTGAGCTTAAATCTGAGTTTTCGGGATTCTAACCCACTCCCCTCCCCAATTTGGCCGCCATCTTGGAAAAGGTGCGCAAATGGTTTTTCCATTATATATCTCCGTAACAGTACATCTTACAGAAAATTTGCAAGGACACTTTTTGTTTATAATTAAATTATCTACAATATATTAGCAAGATATTTTTGGGTAAATTTAATAATTAAGAAGTTATAAGCCTTAGAACACCAAAATGTAAGATGTATTTTTAAGATTCTTGGTGAACTCTGACCCGCACTTATCTAGTTGTCGAGATTTGCCCACGAAATCATTCAAGTATATGTCAGAAGATGTTGTTAATTTGCTATTACCACCACATATAGGAAGTATCGATAATGTTTTACAAAATGAAGATTTGAGCTCTGAATGTTCGACATCAGAAGATAAAGATACAACTTTTACTTGTATTCACAATGATTTTCTTCTGTAATTGCATTCTTAAAAATTCTTATTTTGTTTTTCTAATAAACAATAACTTCCTAATAAAATAACTTGCTTATAAAAAAATTAATCAAAAGTATTAAACATTATATTAAAACAAATTTTTTGATTTTTTAAGAGGTTATGTTAACCATATTGAGTCCGCCATTTTGAAAATCGAAATTTCGACACCGGATTCGTCATCAGCGACCCCGAAAACCCCTAAGTGAGATGTTTTGGTATCATTTACTAAAGTTTTTGACTATTTGGAGGGGTTATGTTAACCATATTGAGTCCGCCATTTTGAAAATCGAAATTTCGACACCGGATTCGTCATCAGCGACCCCGAAAACCCCCGAGTGTAAAATTTGAGATCATTTAATGCACTTTTTGACTTTCGGCCAGCTTTTTTGGATTTGGTCCCACTGTGCGCCGTGCCGGCCGACCAAATCGGTCGACGACCAAATCAGGCGAAGGAAATGGAATTGGGTTGGCCACACCTTGCGACGCGAAAACGAAAATCTAGCCAAACAGGCTCTCTCTTGATTGGAATCCGCAAGGATCCCGTCAAGTCGGAAGACCAAGAACAACGTGGAGGAGAACCCTACTAGCAGAAGCCGCAACAACTTGAAGATCCTGGTCGGAGCTGAGAGCTGTCGCGCAAAACAGAGTCCGCAACTGTTTCCGCCCTATGTCCCATGAGGGATTAAAGGAGCGTAAACAAGAAGATTTCTTACAAAATATTGTTGATACCAAAGTTGATAAAAGCGTTAATAAAACAAAAGGTAATAATCGAGTTTTTTTTTTCAACGAAATGTTCATAAAGAAGTGGCTTAAAAACGGGTTGCGGTTGACGGGTTGAGTTTGTATTTAATATCTTAAAAAATTGAAAAAATATCGCCTAGATGATAATACTGTAAAGGCCCCTATACGCAGTCAAATTGGATATAAGTACATCGAAGTGCGGATGTACAACCAAAACTGTCGATTGTGGGCCGGGCGGATGACCATAACTCGGTCGATTTTTTGAAGGCGTGGTCACCGTTAAGTCATTTTATAAATAATTAATGAATTTGCCGTCTTCGCCGAAGCAACGGACATCTTATACGACGGATTAAAAATCAATTCGGAAAAGACACAATTTAGATATGCGAAAAAAGAAGAGACCCTCTTGATTATCCAATTGTTAATGAATTGTTCATTTTTATTACTAATTTAAGAAAAATAATAGTGATTAAAAAAATCAATAAAAAGCGATAAAATTTGCTAAACTTATAAAGAAACTAACTAAACATTAATCATGTTAATTAAATAAAATTAACTTAGATCATAAATGATGTCGACGACCATAAAAGTCTTAACGTCTTTGAGATTTCAATAAAAAAACTTGAAAATGTTTTTATTTATTATATTTTTATATGTTAGAAAATCAAAATTAATTATATTACGTTCGTAGCTTTAGTAACTTAATTATTTACGCTATAATTGATATGAACCGTACTTCAGTCTATGATTATAAATAAAAAAGAACTTTGAAACGTGTTCTAGTTTTATAAAAATTTGTTAGTGAAACTCGTTTATTACGTCCAGCTGTTTGTTTGTTTTACTTTGCATTAATTATTATATCTTAAAAGTTTATAATGAAATTGTTCTTACTTATTAAATAATATAAGGTCACGCGAACTCTTTTTTCAGGTTTACGTTCATGATACAGAATTCAGCAGTTGAAGTCCAGTCAAATTAGGGTTATTCAAGTTTAGGTAAATTTTATAAAAAAAAATATATTAATATTTATTTACACCCTGTAACGTAAGTAGATAGTAGGGATAGCCGCCTTCTCTAGAAAAACTTTTTTCTCCAATTTCATCCAGGAATCACTCCTGAAAAGATTAGCCACGTAGTCCAACATGGGCATATGAGAGTTTTAAATCTTAAAAACGACGATATCTCATGAATGGCAATTCGTACGGGAAAATGTATATCTTTTTTTGTAGATAATTACATAATATACAAACTTTGTAAACACTATTACTTAAAGTTAAAGAGGTATTTGCAAAAAAAATTGATTTTTGTGCATTTGACCTTTAATATCTCAAGACGCGGACACGAGATTATATGCGACTTTTGACACATCATTGGGAATGCCAGGTTCATACAAATTTTCAGCTTATTACCTCTCATTCCGAGGTTGACCCCTTTTGTTGGATTATTTGACTATTGAAGTCACATTTTTAGCGAAGAAGATATGAATGTTCAAGATCTCTTGAGGTTCAGCACAAAAATTTCAGAAAGAGATAAGAGATACTCCCAATGCCAGCACTTGGTGGCTGGTGGTCGAGTAATTGTTGCGTATTCGCTCTAAAAACTCCAGACATGGGTTAGTTTAGTTTGAAATATAGATTTAATAATTAGCTTATGGCTTAAATAAGGGTAAGAGTAACTCCGCCGTCGCCTGGTCCCAAGACCAGTGTGTGAAAGGACGAGGGTGGTCGATCTGCCGAATTGACCAGAATCGGGAAACCGAAGAAACTAGGCAAGAAACCTCATTTTTCAAAGCGATACCGGCAGCAGCGTATACGTTGCGGGGACGTCCCGCTCGGACCGCGAACTAACGGATCTAATAAGAAAAAAAGAGGGGTAAGGGCTTTCTCGAACTTTTGTACATGGAAGATCGTCGCCTGGGCGGTAGTCATCCGTGAATATTTTAACTCCGCTGCCCTCGCCCAGATAGTGTTAGGAGTAACATTAAGTTGATTAATATACAGTTGAACCCCGATTATCCGTACGTCGTTTAATCGGGACCTTTGTTAACCGACAAAAATTGTATAATTGATATTTTTCTCTTTTAAGGGGAGGTTCTCATCTAGCGACCCAAAAATTACATGATTTTCTCGATTTTTTTTTCGTGGAAGGAAGCTGAGGAAGCACTCAAGTTTTTTTGTAGTTATCAAGTATATATTCAAGTATGTTTACCAATTTTTATAGAGCAGTATATCGAATAGTTAATTATTTATTTACATGTAAAGCCGTTCGCCTAAAAAAAAAGTACCTAATCGGGCGCCACTCTACCGCTTCCAAACATCACCCGAGATCAACAAATGAAACCTTTTTATAAAATACATGACATTTACAGGATCTTGAACTATCCAACTAAGGAAAAGTCGAAAATTACGAAAATGGTGGACTTTCGAAAAAAAAATTCCTCTTTTCGTCTATTTCTCTGCTCTTAAAAGTGCTATAAAAAACAAAATAATAACAATAGCCATCTGCGATTAAGTTCAGGATCCGCTAAATTTAATGAACTTTCTAATAAAAAAAAAACCAAAGCGATATATGCAGTAGTTTTTGAGATACGATGGCGCCCATCTTAAAAAATACGGTTTTCTAAAAATACGGTTTTTTTTACCTTCGTGTAAAAATGTGACTCCGGTTTTTTTACTATACTTTAAAAAAAAAATGAATTTCGTCAAAACGGTTTTTGAGAGCGAATACTATAGGATATTTACTAACTTTTTAAACAAAAAAAAAATTGATTTTTTGGTTGAGCTTGATGAGAACCTCCCCTTAACCGTGTTATCTGCGGTCACTCTGATATCCGGGTTTCACTCTAATATCCGATGAAATTTTTGCCAGACCATGTTTTTACGAGATTTAGTGGTTGTTTCGAAGCATAATTGCTGAAGTTTTTTCTCAGCCGTTTTAAATGTTGGGTGCCGAATCCAAATTTCAAGTTTTCTGATTTGTAGGAGGTCGGCTTCACAACAATAAACGCAAAAAACCTCAATATATTCCAACTTTTTTCAGTTTTTCGCTATATACAAAATTAAGGATGACAAAATTTCCTTCAAAATGCATTAGTCAACTTTGATTTTCCGAAAAACAGTGATTTGTGATTGTTAACCAACAAGCACTTTGCAAGATTGTCTATGACAACGCCTATTTTAAAGTACTCTGAATGGACGAAGCACATTCCACACCATGCGTCTCTCGGGGAGTACGACACAATATAAACATCATGATTGTCTGCCGTTAAAAAGACACAATGGTTGGGGCAGCGTACAACGTTTATGACGTTCGATCAACTTCTCTCTAGAGTTCAAGATGTGATAGCGAGTGATGTGGGAGACACTGGCCTAATATGACAGGCCACGCTGGCCACACATGCTCACACTTAGCACTTGCTAAGGTGCTAATGAAGTCCCTAGACTGTTCTCCAACAACGATCCAATTCGATGCTGAGCAACTTTTGTAGAGTGGGAATCGAAGTGAGCTACTAAATGGGGCGCGTGAGGAGATCGACCGAAACGCTATACGTGGAAATATAATAGTTTCACAAGTACTTCTTATTCCAAAAACAAGCATAGATTAATCACCATGCTAACGACAAACTGCAATAAAAGAAGGTTCCCTCACAATTGTGACTGAAGATGTTGGTCTTTTTGGCCATAATGATGCGTCTCCAAACTCCCCTCAATGTATATTTCCTCTGCCTCTCTACGTCCTCGTGTTTCAACCACTACCGTTACTTACACTACTAAATTCACTGATCGTTCCGCCCATTCAAAGCAAATAACAGTCGCTGGTGAGAAATGTCTGATTGCACATTCAACAAGCTGAGGTATAAGCAATACCTGATATTCACCTACAAGGAGTCAACAAACACGTCTTCCAGACCTACGGACGCTGCTCCTCAACAACACGCCTTCGGAAATTTCAGTGCACCATAACCTACTTGAATCCAGAGCAGTGGATGTGAAACTTGACAAAAAATGGGTTGATTGGCATTACCACATTGAAACCTCCGACTGCCGAGAGGCTTCTTCAGATTATACATTTTGCAAATACAAGACAGTTTGCCGAGGTAGGCGTGGATGTAAGCAAGCAGGACTGCTCCGCACGAAGCTGTGCCAGCAATGTGAGGGGCCATGCTGCAAATTGACGATAATTTGATATAGAAGAGGAAGACGACCTGGACGAGCGCCTTGCAGTACCACTGTTCAAAGTAGCTGAAACGACAGAGCCCCATTCATGTAATATTTTACTGCATCTTTACGAATCAATTTTTCTCTATCATAACATTAATCACCCTATTAAAAATTTTTCATTTTAAGAACAGCAACAACTCCCTGTTCAGCCTGGACCTTATTATTTTTATATTAAAACTCGGTTAACTGGGATTTGGATTATCCGTGTCAGGCTTGGTCCCGGCAACCCGGTTAATCGTGGTTCAACTGTAGTTTTAAGATTCTTTTTATATAAAATAGACATAGTACTAGGTTTTTTTTTCAAATTTTCTACATTACAACGATTTTTTTTTCTATAAAATAAAATTAAAAAGCAGATAAGTCTTAGTCGAAAGGCATAAGTTATATTTTAGATATACATAGATTAATTTAGAGTGCCTGCTGAGGGCCAGATAAGAATAGTTTAGAATAAATTCATTTTAAGCATTAGTTAAATTTATATTAAGATAGACGATGAGGTAATAAAAAATGTTTTTTTAAAACAAAACTAAGTAAGCTTAAATAATCCCCAAAAATATCGCCTGGACCTAACAATATCGGGCCCACTAAATTTAAACAGCGATAACAATTTCAATAAGTAAATTACGATTATGCTAATAAGTAAAAACAATTAAAATTAACAATATCTATTTAAATTCCATATAAGTCAATGTCTTATTAATTATCATATTAAGTCTTGCTAAAAACTTCTAGCATAATTTATAATAATTTTTACAAGTAAAACAATTCATACCTTTACGAGAGTACGATGCCCCATACGATGTTGAAGCACCTCTTCTACCACGACCTCTAGTTGATTTAGTTACTGACGGTCTTGATATACTCCTTCTGCTGCCCTCACTCTCTTGTGGGGATGATGCCCGGGAAACTGACGGTGTACTAAATTGTGAATCAGATCCTTTTGTTAGATATTTCGGCTTCTTAAGAAGATTATAATTAAATTTTGGTGTACGATCACCAGTCTGGATCTTTGGAGGTCTGCCACGTTTTCTACCTCCTCTACCAGTCATATTAACTTCTGTTTAATCCACAATATACAATTTTCTTTTAATATTTTTTTTTTTAAATAATCAAAAACTAAACAATAAAATTGTTGTCTTTTATTTTAACTGATAGAATATCGCTCATATTTTCTGCAGAAGTGTTGGAAACTGTAATTGAAAATAGAAAAATAATGTTTATAAGTCTTTAAATAACTATATAGGTTTTGTGAGTTTTTTTTGGGATTATAAATTTTATGCCAGTTTTTATTTTGATTGGAAAAAATTCATTTGCATCTCAAGGAAGCAAATTAGGTTACGACCTAAGAGAGGTTCATATTAAAATCTAGTCAATAACGTAAATTGCTTAAGAAATAATAAACCCCCAAAGTTGCGCGGATTTCTTTCTTTTGATGGATTCTGGATGGGTAATGTAAAATTCTCATTAAATTTGTTTGTTGGAATTATTGCCGTCTCCATGTCTAGGTCACCAAATCTCAGCTGATTTGGCAGAAAGCAAAAGTGTTTACTGTCAAATGAAAAAAAAATGTTTTCACCTGATTCCGGACCGTTTTGTTGCAAGCAAAGAAATAAACCTAAACTCCTCGCCAAAATATTCAAATGATGATGAAAACTAATGGCGCTAGGATCTTTTGTACTTGGCCAACAAATATGGTGTACTTAAATTGGCTTCAATATTTCATTGATAATGTCAATTATTATAAAATTTTCTTATTAGAGTTAAAGCCCCGATTGTTTGTTTTCTTTTTTCGCTTCCGTGAGAAGCAAAATCGTTTGTCAAATTCACTACACAAGAAAAAGACGCACCACGGCAGAAATTTCAGACGCGAACAAGAGAACTGGACTGGGTTTTAAGAAATTCACGGTAAAAGCCCGTCTCTGATTGGCTGATGAGAAAACCGCCATTATTTTGCTGCATGGGATTTTTTCACATTTATAATTATATACCCATGCTAAATATAATTTTATTGAAAAGAAAATCAATTAAAATTACATTTAAAATTATATTTAATACGTTTTAATATATTAAATCAAGTTAATATTAAAGAAAATTAATTTATTACTAAAAATTAGCTAATAAAACTGCTGACCAATCACAGAGCTCCTTATAAAAATGTCCAGACCTTATGCGCCATCTATGGCCTCAGAATTATTTCCAATAAAAAAAAATCGGAGGAAAAATAAAAAATACTATTTAACTTTCAATAAAAATGTAAACAAAAACTTACTCTTTTGATGTTTATTAAAATCGCCTAATTAAATTTATTTTCTAACATATTAATTTATAAATTTTACACACAGAGACGCGCTGCATTATATTTCATTTTTTTTTTCTTTTCTTCCGTGTTGTATTGAAGGCATCAATACAAAAAATTTTGTAAATATCATTAATCCATTGCACTTTTTTTAACACAACAATCACACACAGTTCATTAACCTTAGCGAAAAACTTAGTTTAACATAATTTTTAATAATTACCACTAAATTCATTTATTTTTTCTCTTTAATAAATTTTTAGCTAAACTTCGAGAGCAGACCGCTGTGTTTTTTATTACTGACATCTGCCGATAAATATACGAAATTCATTATTTTAGTAATGCCATATATTCATCGTTATATGACAAATAGTTGCCTGAGAGATTTGCTTTATTATGACATTTTGAAAAAAATTTGCCAACATTTTTGTACGTAAACAATTTATTTAGCTTATACTTTGCTAAAAAAATTGGTTTTTAATATCTGAAAATTATCTTGTTTAAAAACTTGTAAATTTAATAAAATTATGAGGAAAAATTCTCTTCTTTAATAAATAATTTTTAAAATTTGTTTACACAAGAAGAAATTACAAGTTAAAAAAAAATTGATTTCTAGTGAATAATTTTAAAAGTGTGTAAAAAATATTTTGTAGCTAAGTGAAACCTTTAAATTTGTCGCCTTATTAATTATATAAGGAAATAGACTGCCTATATTAGTAAATTAAATCAATTGTAGCAATCTAATATTTATGCCTATTAAAATTAAAAGCCAAATTTTCAATTATTTTTCGAATATGTCCGAAGCTTATTCGAATATCAATTAGGTACTGTTCATTTAAAAATTAATCAAGAAAGTTTACCCCATGTTTTTTCTGTAACATTTATTTTAACTATAAAAAAGTCGAATAAAAAAGATTAAAAATTTTTAATTATGTGATATTAATTTGGATAGTCAATAATTAAATTGTTAATTTTTTACGATCAGAAGATTTGGCTGAGCTGCACCGCCAAAACATAAAAATTGCGGGAAGTAAAATATGATTGCATCATATTCTGCTAGATGGCGTTTTTTCGGACTTATAATTTTTCTAACATTTAAATTTCTCATTGTTTTATAATTTTTGTACAACCTAGCATCTTAGTTTTGAAAAAATTAGGCTGTCCTCTGTGTCACCAGAATTAATACCTGTGACACAATTTACTTTCATTATTACCTCGTTAATGACCAGGTTTGAGTTGAAATTTCAACAGCCGTACATGATGTCGAGTTGAGTTCACTTTGGACCCTGTTTAGATGTTGCGCTTTGTCGCGCGCTTTGAGGCGCCTCAAAGCGCACATTTGTTTAGACGATTCGCTTTGAGCCCAGTCGCTTCCTTTACAGCTGGAACAAATGGAATAAAAACAACTTGCATAATTTGCTATCTACGAAGTATTAGCGTGTTTTTATAAAGTGTGATAACAATTTTTGCGATATCCAGAGTATTTCCGTTTTTTAAAATAAGAAAAGTGATATGGTGTTTTTGTAAATTATCAAATAAAATATGCAAAAAGGTTTCTCGCACGTGTTTTCACTTAGAAGGCTGAAACGAAAGTAAAATGGAACACGAAGATGGAACAAAATGAAATTAAAACGCCAAAAAAGCGCAAGTGAATCCCTTTCTGATCAAGACTCACTTCCCACCGCCCCGAAACCTCCCCGCGCCCACAAATTTCGTGAGGCACTTGCGCTGAAGCGCACCGTCTAAACAGGGTCTTGGGTTGAATTAGAGTTGAAGGCTTCACAGTAGAGGTGTCGCTCTAGATGCATACAATGGGGATTGGTAGACCGCCTTAAGGATTTCGACTACGCGGATATCTGATTGTTGGCCCACAGCCCAGCAAACCAAACTTTCCGAATTCCTACAAGTCGAAAGATTTTTGGAAGCAATACAACAACAAAAACTAAAGCTTTTTATGTGGCGATTAGTCGAAACTAAATCGAAAAGAATTCGGAAAACAACTTTGCAACAATCATTACGTTTACATGCTTACTTGAAGTATACTTGAAGTAGATTACAAGTAACTAAATATGCATGTAAACTCGTCCTGACTTCAAGTATACTTGAGTCAAGTAAATCACAAAAATTTGTTTGATTGACTTGAAAAAGCTCATGTAAACACTACATACTTGAATACTTGAAATTTTGCTTGTGTATTTTTTCTTTGGAACAAGAAGAAGATAAAAACTGTAGTGAATAGGCCCCCATCCACGGTCAAACAAATCGTCAAACCAATTTTCGACAAACAGCGCACACATTTATGCTTTGACATTTTTGGCCATCAACGAGGAAAACTTTCTTCAAACATCCCGAGCGACATTTCATATAATCTACTGTAAACAAAGCGAACTTTACATGGCACACAGGCAAAACTCACACACACATTTAAGCTGTTTGAAGGAAATATTAAACCAGACGAATATTTTCTTCAAACAGCGGCCAACTTCGAAAACTTGTATTTTATACACGCACACTTGCAATTTTTTCGATGTTGGCCAGGAATTTGACGATTTGTTTGACCGTGGATGGGGGCCTAATGTATACTTTTGATGCAATATTTTTAAAGTTATTTATATTATAATTTGAAGATAGTTTCTGTTATAATATGAAAGGTCAGTTCAAGAAAATTTCAAAACATTTTGAAGTCAAGGAAATGAACCGAAAACGCAACTTGAGTTTCAAGTAAATTTCAAGTCAGGAACTCAAGTAAATCATGTAAACGTAATGAATGTCACGACGAAGCCGGTAACAAATTTTCTTTACGAAGTAGCCCAGAAATCGGAACACTTGTCTTAAACTTACATCGTGTGTCAAAGTGAAGTGCGCAAGTGCATTATTGTGAAATTTTAGAATTCGTAATTAAGTTTGTTGTATTTTTGTGTTACGTCAAAGTTTGTTCGGTGGCGAAATCAACGTGTCGCCGCGCATAAAAATTTGTTAAATTTGCAAGTTAAAAAAGCATTAAATATAAATTAAAGTTAATAAAATCGCGCGTGAATTAGTGCTCCAGTGTTTTAATAAAAAAAAATAAAAAAAGTGAATGATTCATTTTAAGAGTGATAAAGGCACCTTTACATTATATGACTTGTCATATGACTTTACTGTCAATAAAGTCAAAGTTAACATAAAATGTCAAATGACATTTGTTTTTGACATGTCATACGACTATCTGTCAAAATTTGCTTTGAATATTTCTGTTATGACTTGTCAAAATTAACTGTGAACACAATACGAAGCAAGATAGATTATCAACTTGTAATTTTGATAGAAAAATCATATGATAAATCAAGTCAAAACAGAGAATATTCAAAACAAAATTTGACAGAATGTCGTATGTCATGTCAAAAACAAATGTCATTGTTAGGTTTGACTTCATTGACAGTAAAGTCATATGACAAGTCATATAATGTAAAGGTACCTTAAATGATAAGGTGGCCATTTGTATTTACATTCGCGGTGTTTTTTTAATTTAGAGAAAAAATGTTCAACTTGTGTAGTTATGAAATTATAAATGAAATTAAAGTGATTAAAGAGTGTGTAGGGGAAAGCCAAAAAGTTATTGTTATTCATATTAAGTGGTGGTACTTTCTCGAATGTTTTTAATAATTTTTGACCACTTTAAATTCACTGTTAAATTGGGGTGCACATTCATGGCAAGTAAAACCGGTTTTATAGATGAGAGAGGGAAGGGAGCGGAAGAACTTAACGAAACATTTTTCACGCAAAAGCAAACGCGTGAAAACTTACACACATATAAAATGTTACTTCTATCTCTTGTTTTCTTTAGCTCTGTTTTTGTCTGACAAGTGAATTTTATTTACAATACATTTAAACGTTCCTGTAAAGCTTTCAAATGTTCTAAACACAATTACGCCCCGTGTGTGTTCCGATGGGTTGAATCAAGACCCTCTCAACTACAGGCCTCGTAGATGTATTTTTCGTGGTGGTGGTAATGGTCCCAAAAGTCACCACACACCGGAGTAACATGGCGCGGAAGCCGTACGCGCAGAATTTTTGTGTTTATTTTGCAGTAAAAAGTGATAAAATATTGTATTTTAACACTTTTAACTGCACTTGGATTTATCAGTGAATAGTTTTTTAGTGATTTCATTAAAAAAAATAAAACAAATTTGGTGATTAAGTGTGTTTAAGTGTTCAAATTGTTAAGGCGATCAACTTTTTTTCACATTCACGGTGTTTTTTCATGTTTATTTACGAAAAAAATGTTGAATATTTAATGTTTTGTGTAGTTATGGAATTAAAAGTGATTTTAAAGTGATTAATACATATATTATGATATTATTATTAAAAATATAGGTGCCGAAAAACACTTCTCTTATTCACTTTTCCATTCGCACTTTTCTGTACTTATATGTTTAGTAATAATTGCAAAATAAATTAATTAATGACTTTAAAATCACTTTTAATTAAATATTCAGCATATTTTCCCTTAATATACACGAAATAAACACCGCGAATGTAAAATAAATTGATCACCTCAACAATTAAGACACCAAAAATACACTAAATCACTATTTTTTTATATATTTTTTTATTAAATCACTAAAGAAATAATCACTGATAATCCTTGTATGGTTTAAAGCGATAAATTTCAATAATTTACCACTTTTTACCACAAAACTATGACGAAAACACTCGCGAACGTACTCTGCGCCATTAAATTCTCAGCAACTGTCAAATTTTGGGACCATTCTCAGCAATTGTTGTATTAGTGCCCAATAAAACTGCATGGCCTGTAGTTGAGAGGGTCTTGGTTGAATAAAACCGGCACACTTATGGCTCAGCACACTTATGGCAGCGTCTGAATACCCTCATTGTGTATTAAAAATACTAGCGCCATCTGTCGCAAAGTGTATTCATATATATTGTATACATATAGGGATCGGTGTAATTATTCATCACACAAAATTGTGCCATACGCGGCCTCTAGTGGTTTTTGCATATATGGTTTACATCTTAACTAAATTAACCATAATGCCTGTAGCCAATTTCCAATGTTAGCAAAATGAACCTTGGCACTTTCCACATTAGGCAACAGCAAAACACTATCTTCACCACTCGAGATTACGTTATTCACCTCGCAGCTGTCTGGCTGTCGAATCTGATATCCCTCCCCCCCGAGTGCGGTGGAAAAAAGTCAAAGGTTCCATAAAAATTTAATAAGTACTTTTTTAAGAAAAACGCTGTGCGACCGACATACATCTTCAATAATTGCAGAAAAACTTCCCTTCTCTATCGAAAATGTTGAAATCAGAAATGCAACATCAGTTCTGGGTGACGAAAAAGGCCGTGCAAAGAAAATTTGGCTCAAAGGAGGACGATTGCATTGTTTCGTCCGATGCTGAATTAGATGCAAAAATAGAACTATTTAAATCAATATCGGAAAGTTGCGGCCACCTATACAGAATTATTGACCATTATCAGGAGCGGCTGTGTATTCTCGCCCAAGAAGAAAACGCCTTGGGTAAGTTCCTGAAGGAGACTGGCAAAAACAGCAACACAACCGGGAAAATAATGCTAAGCGCAGGCAAAGCCATATCGTATTGCGGCCAGCAGAGAATGATGACACGTCCGCCCTTGCTCCGGTTATTTCATGAAGTTGAAGTTTTTCGCGGCCGAGCAATCGTCGACACTCACGCCACTATAGTAGCTATGGAAAAAGAAAGGACTGAGTATAGGGCGGCATTGAGCTGGATGAAATCTGCTAGTAATCAGCTAGATCCTGACACAGGTAGAGGTCTAGAGAAATTTAGGAAATCCCAAACCCATGTACGACTTGCAAAGGGTAAATTCGATAGGTTATCTCTGGACTGCCTTCAAAAGGTTCGATGATGGTATCAAAATTGACTTGAACTAAATGGTTAATGTTATTAATTTGTAGATTGATTTGCTAGCAGCAGCTAGATGCAACATGTTCTCTCATGCCCTAGTTGCGTATATGTCGGCTTTACTGCAGTTTGCCACAAAAACTTCGGAAACATTTAAGGCCACCGCACTGGCGCTGTCCACAAGCCCACAGTACAACTTCTGCATTTTGAAAGATTTGACGCAAGCATCCGCGCTGGAAAATGATAATGAAAAGCAGCTAGACGAGGTCACCCCAATAGATTCAGATCAAATGTTGTTCTTTTTGGTATGTATTTGAAAAATTGTATCGGCAATTTGCACACTATTTTCTGATATTTTGTCGACTGGTAAACACGATATCAGACAACCTTATTGTTTTTCTAGATACAATCAACATTATTGACTTTGTAAGATTAAATTTGTGGGATAGATTGTTGATTGTTGAGCACTGTGCAGACTTTCAGCACAGAGGCCTATAATGTAAGAGCAAGAGCATTTTTAAACACCACCAAATAAAAATCTGAATGTGGTTTACTTAAGGTCGATCCACAAATATCCTTGACGTAACGGCGACTTCAGTGTAGTACCGGGAGCATTAGGAGTGGTAGCACGTAAGTGTTTCAATCGACCTCTTCATACAAAAATTCAAGATTACGTGCTACCACCTCAGACAAAAGAATTTATCGGTACGGTATAATCCCATTCAAACAAATTAAGAAAGGCGCGACATGTTCCCAGACATACGATGCGATGGGGCACCGACGATCTCAGTACCCTTCAGGCGTCCGTGAAAAACAAAAAATACGTTGCAACCGGTATTTTTTAATATATCCTGGGCGTGAAACAAATATTTTTAAATTCAACGGAAAATTTTACAACAATTCAATACGGTTTCTGTGCGACCACTTCCCGAAGAGTCCACCTAGTTCGAATCCACACTAAATTCCTTGGTGCATTTGAGATCACTGTCTAAATTTAAAAACTAAAATGTCGGATGTCACTGAACATTGATCACCGATACGGAAAAACCGGTGCTGACTGAATGTCAGCGGAAGACACTGACCCGAAAAGCATCGACACCGTGTTCTTACAGATATGTGTGGATCGACCTTTATCCGTATTCGATTCACTACTTACACTTACCGTGCTCCTCGGCGTGAAAGATAGTAGACCAAGCTAACCTTTCTATCAAACCAGAGTTTTTCGCGGGAACTGCCATACCATACCCATACCAACATCCGTCTAGGAGGCAGCTGCGTACCATACGAACCCACGCTGTAATATTCTAAGGAAAATTGAGGATTGACTTTTTTGTATGTTCAAAAAAGAGGCCTAAACATTTCAGCTTGCGAGATCTCTTCCATAACGCTGCCAATTATAGAGTATCTCCTGGAAAACCATTGTTGAGACGACCTTTCGACCTGCCATCGGATCCGATCGAACATTTTTGCGCGAGATACTGCGTTCAAAGTAACTGCGACTACCTCTTTGGCCCATTGTACTACACCTCTATACCTCATAACATCTGGGGCCAGTTCACGTAATTCGACGTCGACTGAAAACGACACGGAGCGAGTTCAAAAACCTTACTATGGCTAACTATGGTAAACTTTTGTCGTTCAAAAACTCAGTGGTTAACTACAACATAACCACTAGCATAACTTTATGACCTTCAGCAACTCCCGTGTTTAACCATAGTAAGGTTTTTAAAAGCGCTCCGTGTCGTTTTCAGTCGACGTCGAATTGCGTGAACTGGCCCCTGATTATCCTGAAACCTCCGAGCAGGGCTTTATTCCTCTCTTGCCAAAGAAAATGTGGTCCAAAACCATCTCCAATAGTTTTGCTTCCACCTTCACCTATGTTTTGAGGCTGATGAGTCCACACAAACCTTCTCGTCCAACGAAGCTAGTTGCCGATGATTGTTGACCACCACGCTCTGCAGCCTTTCTAGGCCCAGCTGTGATCAACCTGCCGTCGCTGTACTTGCTACAGTAGGTTTTTTCTTAGGGGACCCTGTGTGACTTCGGCCTTTTTGGCATCTCGCTCGGTCTCTTCCTTAGCAGAGGACCAAGGTATTTTTGTACCTCCCGCGACTCGGGCGTTTTGGCTTGATTTAGTGCTAGCCGTTTGTTGTATTTCTGAATAATCGAGTGGAACTTTATTTTGTCAGAATGGTCTTGCTTATGCAAAGTACCGAACTGTCTGTCATGTACCAAGCTGGCCTCTTACAATTGCCCTGTTCGGCATTGACGTGCCTATCGGTGGCTTGCTAGTTCTCCAGCTTACTACGACCCCCCACCCACATTGATAATGCTCTAAAGTAAAGTGGCCGCGGTACTTTCGGACTCACCAAAGCCTCACTAAAGAAGATGTCATTAGGATACCCTTTTCGTTTCCTTCATTCTGTGGCCTTTCGTTTTCGTTCAAATGTCAATATGATTTTGATAGATAATTTTTTAGGTAAATTTTAATCCAATATTTCCTTATAGGACGAGTTTCGTGATAACAAAGTGGAAAAGAAAGTGACAGAACCTGAAAACCATGCAAACCCAGAAACTAAAGACAAAGACAACCCGGAAAAATTAGTTGAACTAAATTCACCTGAAGCAACAAAGCAAGGGGTTAACGATACTAATGATTTATTGGACAATTTAATAGATATAGCAACTGACCAAAATGCTACAAATGATCTCAAAACAGAAACGCATCCTGCTTCTGATGATACATTCCTTTCAAGTAATTTTGATGATTTAGTTTCATTAGGAATGGAAACCCCTTCCTTTATGCCTTCACAACTATTACTAGCTGACGATAATCCTATGCAAAACGATACTGATAATAAGATTGATGATAATCCACTAAATGATGTAGAAACAGAAAGTAAACAACAAGATCCTGTTAAGGGTAAAAGTTCTATTCTTGATTTTCTTAATCGCGCTCAAATAAGTAAAACATCATCGAAAACGACGGATAACAGCAATCAACAAGTAAAAAACAATACATCCCAGCCTAAATCGAAGGATAAGACTGCTAGAAAGGATATGTCAGCATGGTTTCAGCTATTCTCTGAATTGGATCCATTAGCCAATCCAGATGCTATGGCAAGAAAAATTGATGGGGGCAATGACAATAGTCAGGCTGCTTGAAAACAAAGTTCCAGACTTTCTTATAATTTATTCCAAATAATTAAACCAAAGAAGCTTAATATCAAAGATCTCCTAAATAAACATGTATTAGTTGTGGAATTGTATTTAACAAAGACGCGTCTATATTTGGGCGCTGTGTGTTTATGTTCTTTTAAGTATTATTGTATTTGATGACGAATTCAAAAAATGCTTTATTTTATTATATAGATTGCTACTATACCAAATATATTTATGAAAATTTTATTAAAAATGACCAGATTTCGAATCTGAACCGAATCTTATAAAAAACAAATATTTTAATGTTGTCTACTTTGCTTACTGGATAAGAAAATAAAACATTCCTTTAAGATGTCTTAATTTAAAAACTTGTTTTAATTGTTAACCAGTTTTTTTTATAGATCAGCAAAACATTTCCTACGATTGACGTTCACGTCCCACGTTCATAGTGTAAATTGGCTAATTTACTCAAATGGCAACAATGTTTCTGACAAAGACGACGAGCTCTATTCCGTTCCGTTCCGGCCCTCCTTGCTTGGCCCTTTAGTAAGTCTAGAAATTTAGGGTAGAACGGCGGCGGTCTGGGTCTGCTTGTTGTCCCAGTAGAAGGGTAATGTTCCCCCTAGATTATATGGGAGCTGGTGCTGCCAATTTTCAGGTAGGTCCAAAAACTTTGGCCGCAGCGGCGCCGTCGAGGTCTATTTCTTGGCTACCCGGGCTCTAGACCGCCCTCCCGCCTTTGGTCTGTAGGGAAGGAGTTCACGAAAATGGGGCTTCCCAATTGCACTCAGCCTACAGGCCAATGTCTTCTTAACACTATGGGCAAGCTTTTCGAAAGGGTAATACGCAACAGACGAACTAACTATTCACGAAATAATGCTACTGCATTTGGGGCAGCCGATGCGCCAGCGCTGGGGACCAGGGATGCTGGAAGTGGGGCACACCAAAAATGTGACTCCAATTCGAAGCGGGGAATGTAGGAACAGGACATCGCGTCGGTCAAAAGGAAATCATAGCAATGGAATTATTGAAATGCAAAATATCTGTTGTTGCGCTATCGGAACTACGACTTACCTGATCTGCGACATTGACGATCATCCCGCCAGCAATGGACGAGACGTTGACGCTTTACTATTCCGGTAGTGATACGAGAGTCCGGCGTCGGGTTTGTGGTCGATCGACGGGCTGCCAGCAGCGTTATCGCATTTCAACCCATATCCGAGCGTTTGGCAGTTATAACCATCTGTGGAATGATCAGGATCCATTTCATATCCGTTTATGCGCCAACCGAGACCAGCCCGGACGCAAACAAGGACGAATTTTACGATTATCTTCAACAGATGCTGGATACGATACCTCGAACCGAATTAATCATACTCGCGGCAGTTCAATGTACATTTAGGAGCAGATCGAGATGGCTGGGAAGGAACGATGGAAAATTCGGGCACGGAGAAATTAACGACAACGGCTTGCGCCTGCTCTCATTCGCAGAAAACACCACCAGCCAAGACGAATTTGGTGAGCCTATGGAACCCGGTAATCGTGCGAGAGTTTCAATTAGCATTATCCAACAAATTTGAGATACTCGCGATACCGTACGATATCGATGTAGAAGAAAGGCAATTTTCGGAGTCTATTGTGGGGTGTGTAATGGAGTTGTGTCCACCTATCTGTAAACGGACTCAGCCTTGGATCTCGGGCAGCTGTCTGGACCTCGTCGATTAGCAGAAACGAATAAAACACGTCGACTTGGAACGATACCGAAGATTGAACAAAGAAGTTCGACAGAAAGTGAAATCGGAACGCAATAAAATCGATGAAAATGGAAAAGCGCCGGATTGATATCGTAAAATCTAAACTCCACACCATCTCGGCCGGCGCCTCAAAAACCACTTTGGCGTGGGCTGGCCAATTCGCAAAACCACGCCACCGAACTTATCGGTGAAAATACCTGATACCCTTTGTTCCTGCAGCCTTCTCTAAATTTTTCGCTCATTATTCCACAGAAATTACAAATAGGTAGCGTACATGGCTACCTATTTCCCAAAATACAAGACTAGCCATCACGGCTCACCCCTACACACTACTATGAAGGTTTTTTGTATAAATTGTACAACTTGATTGCATAATAATCTTCCGTAGTCAGTTTCCAGACCCAGAGTGATTCCTAGCTTGATTGCAAGCGAGGAAAATGTAAAGGCGCTACGCTATCGCTGCCTTTTGCCAATGTATTAACATGAAACCAGACATATGAAAAAAAATCACAAAAATGAATTGTTATATTGAAAGACGTATTTATTTATGTTTTAGCACATGATGAATAAACTAGAATTAGATGAATAAAAATGTCATGAAACTGTCTATCCATGCATCAAATACATGTTTCAATTTTGATAAATCAGCATTTTCTCTTTCATTTCCTAAACGTTACAAATCAATAAAAATTTTAATTTGTATTTTAAATACATGTTTTTTTTCTTGTTTTAATAATAAAGTTACTCAACTGTTCTTTTTTTTAAAAATATACAATTTTTTTTGCAATTATAATTAATTACTATAATCATAATAACAAACAATAATTAATAATTAATATCGTTATCCTAATAAATAACCTCACTTTTAAGAATATCCCAGTTGTTTGATCACTGATCGAATCCTGTGCAAAGAGGAAAGACAGAGTTAACAATGTTATTTACGTTTTGGTATTATGAAAGGAATATTTACTCTTCGTAAAAATCTGTTTCTTTTGATGTCACGTTCAATAGTTCTTCTAACTTGCTGACTATGCCTAAATCTTTGAGTTTGACGTGCCTTTCGTGAGCGCTTGAATCATTCCGATGCACTAAATTTCCAATTGCAAATAATGCTCCGGCCTGAAGTTTTGTGTCTCTGTGAATCTGTAAAAATATATTTTTAATATTTACTACAACATTTTTGTTTATCTCCACAATCATGTTCTTACCAGAAATTCACCAAGACGTTTAAGTATTCGCTCATCCTCCATAATATAATCCTTTGCTTGCGCACCTGCTGCTATATTACCGATAATGCAAAGTGCCTGTTCCTTAACTTCAGCTGGATGTGGTGAATCTAAAACCATATTCACGGCCTGCATTACTTCCGTTGAATGCTCTGACATTATATCATCAATATGTAAAGATTTGCTAAGTAAATTTCTTAAAAGCCCTAAAGTCTTCATTATAACTCTTGTATCTGAATCGTTTAATAGCTGTAGTATTCGATCTGTTCCTAATGAATTAATTATTTTTGTTTTAACATGCTGTTCAGCCTGGAACGCCATATTCATTAGAGCCCAGCTGCCGTTTAATCGAAGGGCAGGATCTGCATTTTCGGTTAGCAGACAAAGCATTTCTACAACACCAGAATCGAGCATTGGTTCTTTTGCTGGTGAAAATTCTAATAATAGATTGCATATTGTTGATGTTACTACTGTAAGAAGTTCATTTGAGGGTTGACCAGATAAGAGAGACATAAGCGGCCGCCAAACTGAGTGGTCCTAAAATTTAAGTAAAATTAGTTTTTTTTATTATGTTTACAATAAATTCAATAATGCAAAGTGATGTAAACTCCTAGAAATGTAATGCAATAATTAAGGGTGTTAACATATAAAAAACTAATATAATTGAGTGCATCATTCGGCACATTAAACTGTGAATCAATATATGGTCCCGCGAAATTTCGATTTGTATGAATAGAAAAATTAAAGTTCTTATTCTGTACATACCTGAAATGTCGTTCTAAGCTGCTGCACTGACCTAGACAATGAATGTAAACATCTGACCGCAGCCAGGCGGACCTAAAACAATTAAAAAACACGTTTAAATGTTTCATATTTTCAAAAAAGAATAAATAACTCACATCTGGACTACTATCATCTAAGCCTTCTAAAACCTTTTCCATCAGACCTTTCATTTCAATAATCCTTTTTCTAATATCTTCATCATTTGCCCCTAAAGACGCTAAACATCGAAATGCGCCCTGCCTTGGAAGGGCAGACGAACTCTGTAATAACTGCGATAATGAAGATATTAAGTGATTACTTATTGCAGCTAGCCGTTGTAATTGGGAGTCAATCTGAAATATATTATTTGAAATAAACTTGCTTTAATATATCAAAAATTAAGTGATTGATATTACTTCTGCTAAATATGCTAAAGTTTCTGCAGATGTAGCTCTTATATCTTCATTAAATTCATCTGTACAAAGTCTTGCTAAGCACGGTAATGTTTTATAAACAATTCTGTTATCTGTCGACGGAAGTGTCCCTGATCTGTGTATATATGTTAAACATCTAGCTGCCGCAAGTTGTATATCTGCATCTCGAATACGAGAGAGTAATGATGTCAAAATATCCGGTAAAGATTTCCCTTCGTAACTATATTGAGTTTATTGTATCAGTAAAATATAAGGGAATGTTTTTTTTATTCGTGAATTTGTTTACCTAGTAACACAGACAATATCAGATACAGCACGATTTGTGAAGCACATTGAAGCTAAGCATTTTAGTGCCGGAATTTGTAAAACAGCATATTGTGTACTCATCATTCTTGCTAAAAAAGGTATAGTTCCTGCCTGACATAATATCATTTGTTCATTATATGAATGACATAAAGGAACTAAAATGTTTGTAACACATGCTTGAGTTTGTATTGAACTATCGGGTGAAGCTAAGCCTGTAAAAATTAATTTATTAAATTAAATAATAACAATTGGGGATAATGTTAAGGAATTGACAAGTAGGATAATACTACTCACTTATTAGATGTGAAAGTGTTCCAATATTTGAATAAAGAAGACCTACAGGAGCGAATGAATACTGAAAAATTGATTTGAGCACACATAAGCAGAGTTCAATTAGACGTTTGTCAGTGTTTTGCGTTGAAATAATATTAAGTAAAATTCTAACAATATTGTAGTCAATAAGAGATCGGATCTGTTCATCAGTTCCTTTAGCAAGAGAGCCTTTAATATAAAATATTATTATTATTATTTATTCATTTTATTTTTTTTATTTTTTTGTTTACACATAAACCTCTTTTTACGAAATTGACACGATGAATTTGTTATTTGTTAAGATTATTATAACATACAAGACTAGACCTACTCTGGTTGTCGAATTTCATTTTCGATTGTGGAATAAGTATCCCTTATATCCCACAGCACTCCGATTCACATGGTATAAGTTTACTTCGCCTCAAAGTCAAAGGAATTGAGATGTTTGGGGTGCCGAGCGACTGAGCTCCTCGCTCCTCCTTGCTAGGTTTCACCGTCAGATTTTCTTTTTGTAGATTTTTGACATCCTACATAAGCTCCTCTAGATAGGTCTTCATCTGCGGCTAATGGCCACGTGATCTACCCAGGTCTCTCGTTGTGACAAAAGTAAGTTCCACCTACCATGAGTTGGTGGAAGCTACAGATATCAACGAAAAGCTCACCGTTGCTGTTAGTCACCTGGCATATGCCTTGATTTCCAACTGTGTGTTCAACGCCGGTGTTATTGAGCCGTTTAGGTCACCCATTAAAACAATGATATCTCCCCTTGGAATACAGCGAAAAACTTCATTCAGTCGCATATAGAACTCGGCTCTACGCTGGTGCTACGAAACATCTGGGTCTTTTATCGATGAATTTTAAATATCCCAAACGAAGATTCTAGTTTTCGTAAAAAAACGAATATGAAATGGCTTTTCGGGAAACAATTCTATAAAATAATTTGAATTATTATGAATACGGTACAGACTTTTGTTTTTTCAGACTTCTGCAGAATTTAGTCTGCGCAACAACTAATGTCGATGGAATCAAATTTATTTATTCAAACTTGTAGTAAAGAATTATCCGCACAGATATTCTGTCTCTGTCGTATGGACGCACCATAAAAATAAATAAAAGCCGCATAAAACGTTTGTTATTTACATAAATGTAATTTCAAATTCGTGAAATAAAATAGAGGTTTATGTGTATTTGATTATTATACTTACCAATAACAATTATTGCATCTAGCCGAACGTTTAATGGGACATCGTTATTTGTTATTAAAGCAATTAATCTTGGAACTATTCCTTGTGATATCACCGACGCTTTCTGTCGATTACTTCCAATAACAGCATTCTTTAAGCAAACAAGAGCTTCTTGACACTGGAGATTATCATTTGAGTATAGTTTGTCTATATACGATCTAGAATCTTCTATTTCCTGTAAAATTTAAATAAAATATAAATTAATTTTTTGATGAAAATAAGAATCTGAATTTAAATGGGAATTTTGCGATGTTTTAATTACATTAAAATAAGTAAAAGACTGGGAATAAAAAATTCTCAGTTTCTCTTATCTAATGCCGTAATAATATAAAATATATTTTTCTTTGCTGTAAAGAAACATAATATATAGTAAAGCAAGCTATTGACAAGAATAAATAAAGAAAACCCGATTTCGGAATATAGCCAAAGAGGTCTTATTTTTATTTAAAGTACGCTAACTTTTTACTACTATGGCCGTAAATTTGTCACCTTATTGTAGAGTTGAGCCGTACTTACATGAGGCAGTTCATTTGTCCCGTACGCGATAGTAAATTGTATTGAGGCCTCAACTTTTTTAAATGTCCCAGTTCAAAAATAATGTCCTGCTGGGATATGAGCGTGTATCGTGCGATCGTAAAGAGGAACTGGAGAGACATTTTCTTATTTCTTTAGCGACAGTAAAATATCCAATTCGAACTGCGGCGAAGTGAGATTGTAAACACTAACTGCAGACATTTTCTTACTGCTTTTGCCGCAGTAAAATATCCAATTCAAACCGAGCCGTGGTGAGATTGTAAACACGAACTGGAGAGACATTTCTTATATTTTTGGAGGGATTGAAATTTTATACTGAAGAGACAATTCTTACATTTTTTGAGGGAGTGAAGTTTTGTACTCGAAAGACATTTCTTACTTCTTTTTAGGCGAGGTGAGATTGTAAAATATAAATATACTTTCTAGAGGCATAGCTTTCATACCTACTCTGAGTCACTTTAATGCATAAGAGATTCAGACCCATGATTCTGAAGCCATGCCAGTATCTACAACTACAACATTGTCTCCGCTTTGGAGCTGGAGTCTAGTATTTAGGATGTTTTCGATAAGCAGGTGTGTGACTTAATGAAAACCACTAATCAAACAACTGGGCCATTAGGGAGTTAGATAAATACCTTTAGAACCACTGTTGCCAAGATGCAAAGACCCGGCAAAGTGGTGGAATTCGAGAAAAGGTCAATATCCTAGACGCTATCAACTTTTTAAACAAGCACTGTGCACCGTTGCAGCCTTCGTTGTGCCTTCTGAACGCGCCTTATCTAAAGTGGATCAAGTTCTGGTAGAAATACGAAATAGTTTAAGTGGCAACAAAGTGTCACAGATACTATATTTAAATCTCTGTCTATAACAAATAATATTTTTGTGTTATTTTCAATTAATTAATTCTTAATAATAATTTTGTAATTCATACGCACGATAATTAATATTCCCATTAATTCATTCATTCATCATTTATCGTATCCCCTTTTTCTACAAACGCAAACGCAATAGATCTACTCGCATCGCAACAGTGCGGTTCTCTACGTAACGTACTAGCAATACAATGGCACCTCGCCTCATTTGGAGTAAGGCATTGTACTGGGTCAAAAGGAAAAAGAAGCTCCTCTTACAAACTCATTTAATAATCGTGTCCTACCCAACACTACCATAAAGTAAATTAACAAAAAAACAGCAAAATTATGAATTTAAATAGATTGTAAAGAAACTCGTCAGGGTTCAGGGATCATGCGATATCATGAGATTATTTGTATTCCAAACGGATGAATTTTTGGAATGAAAATTAACTACTATATATTAAAGTAATGAATCTTGCAGGCCATTTTTAAATCTAGTTTAAGATTTTTTTTTTTTTTTTTTTTTTTTTTTATGTGGCAGTGCTAAGCTCAGGAGTCACCCTTTGTACTACCAGTCCGTCATGTCATTTGTCACGTCATGGTGCAATGTCTAGCAGTAAGCTTAGTACGGGGAGGGGAGGGGGGTATAGGTTAAGGGTTAAAAGGAACGGGGGGGTATTGAAGAAGGTGGTGATGATTTAGACAAAGGCAAGAGAAGGAATTTATTGAAGATGTCTTCCAAGACTGGGATGCATCAAGTACCATTCCCACGTGTTTTTTATGGAAATTCATACTTCCACTTCGTACTTCTAATAACGTTTTAGCAAGTGCAGTTGCCTAAATTGGAAGTTCTATTGACTAAATTTTTATATCTACTAGCAATGTTAGAGAGTGGGTGTGCTGTAAAATTACGAACAGAGTCCCGCCAACACCTTCTTAAAATTTAATACTCTGTAAGATTTCAAATGTAAAATAAAGATCATTTTTCTTTAGTTTTATTAAAATTGTCGCGCAATTTTAGGATTTTTTGTTGAATATAAGTATTAAAATATTCGTTGCGCAGTTCTTAATTTTACATCAAAATAATTTAATTTGTTGGCAACGGTTTAGAATATCTTTGATATTCTTGCAACTAAAATTAGTTTTTAAAAATAATTTAGTGCGACACTTTATAATAGAGACGCATAGATGAGATCAGGTGCAATCGTATATTAGTAATATTTATCTTTAAACGCAATTTTATTGAATTCAATTTATTTTATTTGATATTATTATAACAATTTCGTATAATTTTCCTCTTAGAAATCACGTAGAGGATGTATAAAATAATACCGACATAGAGAAAGCTAGCAACTAGTGAGAAATCATGTGATGTACGCACATTCCTATCTGTCGAGTATTTTTTGAATCATATTGAGATAAATAATGTTCAATTTGTCTAATCTTTTTAGTTTCCGAATACGTAGTGTTTATTTTCCAACATATATATTTAATTTAAAAAACAAATCGACTATACCCAACACTTGCCTCTTCTCATAGAAAAGGGAATGGGGAAAAAGTTGATCCAAGTGCGTTTGGCTCCTCGATTCCTGACACGAATATCTACCTATTACAGTTAGTACTACAAACAACATTGTTCAACGAATTGCAATTCGCTAAACATTTTACTAGGCTTAAAAGGCTGAAAATTGGAAATAAATATATTTAAAGTGTTACAAAATACAAAATGCAGCAATTTTGACACTTGAGTTTTAGGTGCCGGGCGCCTCAATCAACGAAGGCAGGCAGTCATTAAAGTGAAATTGGTCAGAAATTGCGTTTTTATTATCATAGCATACTATTTCATATGAAATTATCATTGATAAATTAAGAAACTATTTTTAATAAACACAAAGTTCTAAAAGTCATTGCATATTTCCGAGTTTTAAGGTTAGATTTTTATTTAACACAATTACTGGCGCCATTTCATTAATACGCAATTAAATTAATTAGAACTAACCATAAAGTAAGACGATGTATCCATCATTTTTGTATAAAAAAATCGTATTTTTATTTTAAATGTTTTTAATTATTTAGCAGGGACCAGAAAATAAAAAGCAACTTTTTTTGCCGCAAGACAAACTTCAAAACACACGTCAAACTTTTTTTTTCTATTGTTGGTAGCAGGGGCGCGTTATGCAATTTAACGAAATGTAAAAAAGAATATGTAAAAATTTCGTTAAATAATAAGTGTGTTCAATACGGAAGCATAAATAATTGCGTTAAGAAATTTTTTTTAAATAAAAAGTGAATGTATGGTTAAATTCAATTAAAGTGAAAGTGTTTTTATCTATTACGAATTAACAGTATATTACAGGCGAATGGCGAGTTCTCTGCGCCATAAAACAGAGTTTTAAATCGGTTGGGGTGGGGGTTAACAACCCGCTCTTATAAAAATACCATTGCTACGAATCGGCCAACAATACTTCGGAACCGGATCGACAACACGACGACGACCTTTGCTTTTCGAACCAAAAATCGAATCGAATCGGGAATATGAGGACACTGGATGGCTGAATGAAGTTATCAACGAGATGAATCGATATAAAATCAAGGTCATGGGACTCAGCGAGACTAGTTGGCCCGGCGAATATCTGCCCAAAAGGTGAATCCTTCTTTTCTTCTGGAAGAAACGAAACTGAAGGCCATATGAATGGCGTTGGCGTAATACTTACCAAAAAGGCCAGGTCCAGCCTCATTAGCTGGTCACCAGCTTTTGAGGGTTATTACCGTGTGCCTGTGTACCAGACTAAGAAGTACTATGGTAGTCCCATGCTACGCTCCAACTTAAGACGCAGACGATGACAGCAAAGACCCAACAACACCGGCCTTGGACACACAATTGGAAATCAAGGCAAAGGACCAGTACTAACAGCATCGATGAGCTTTTCGTTGACTTTTGTAGTTCCCACCAATTTATGGTAGGTGGAACCTACTTTTGTCACAATGCTAGAGCGTGAAACCTGGGGCCTTATTCTCTATTACAATATTGTGAGAATTTTTCTCGAAACTGCCAAAATGGTATTCTGTATTACAAAACTGACTCGAAACTGTAACAATATTGTTAGATTTTTACTCTAAAGCTCAAGGGTAATCGAGCAATTTATAAAATTTTAGGTGTTGGCGATACAATTAAAAGCTTTTGCGCTCATTTTCTATTCATTAGGGGACATTTCTACGAGAGGAAGCAATATTGTAATAGGAAATACGGAAGCATTTTAGTTTCGGATAACAGTTTCGAGTGAAAAGCATTTGAGTATTGTAATAGAGAATAAGGCCCCAGATAGATCACGTGGCCATCAGACACAGATGGAGAGAATGTCAATGCTTTAGAGAAGCAGACACTGGCAGTGACCACCATTTGATAGTTGCAACTATTTGCCTACAAATCGCAACAATTAGAAAGGTCTAATGCAATGCCATAAACCGTAGACGGTTTAACGTAAACCTGCTGCGGGACAGCATTAAAACACGAAAATTTGCTGGGAAACTACAACAAACCTTAAGCCAGCAAAGAACTCCGTCTGGTCCCAAGTCCAGGGTGTGAAAGGGGGAGGGTGGTCGACCTGCCGTTTTGGCCAGAATCGGGAAACCGAAGAAACTAGGCAAGAAATCGCATTTTTTAAAACGGCACCGACAGCAGCGTACCTATTGCGGGGACGACCCGCTCGGACAGCCAGCTAACGGATCAAAGAGAGAGAGAGAGAACAAGTTAGGTTGAAATAGCTGCTGCCCCACTAGGGAGCCCACTTAGGCACGCCATTGGGATGCCATTTTGGTGTTGGGACAAAGTTCAACAAATTTTGAGTTTTCTCATTGCGCCACTGATACACAGCTCAGCTGTTCTTTGGACCCTTTCCAGTATCTTACGATACTTAATCTTCTGTAATGCAGTCCACCATACCGATAAGCCATGCATAAGTATACGTCTGATTACGGCTGTATACAGCCAGTGGACGATGCGGGGTTGAAGGCCCCAATTGACTCCGATCGTTCTCTGGCATAAGAAGCGAGCTGTTTTGGCCTTATTCGGCCTCCACATTAGTTTCCTATCGAGTACGAGATCTAGAAATCTCGCATCCTCCTTTAGATGCAGTGTTTCATTTCAGAGTCTTAAAGAAGGAAAATTAGGAAGTCTATGCTTTTTTGTAAAGAGCACTACTTCAGTCTTGGCTGGGTTAACGCCTAGACCCTATGTAGTAGTCCAATAAGCAAGAGTGCCCAAGGCTTGTTGCATTATCTCTCTTATTGTTTTGCCGCGTTTTCCGCTTTTTCTGCGAGCTCGTTTATCTACCCCCTTTCATCACGCCAATAAGGTGCTGTACCAAATCACTAAACCGCTCTCGGGAAAGCACTCTACTAAAAAGCACTCCGTAAAGTGTTGACGTTATGATCCGTGTATGCCAGCCCAATGAATGTACCCGGCATCCAGTGGATAAGCGGCCTGGAGAATTGACATTGGAGAGTGCTCGCTGAGCAAGCACATTAAGGTTTCTCCCTGTTTATTGGTATATGAGCCATCGTCCTTTTTAAGAAGGCCCACTATATTGCAGGAGTCTTTGGAGAAGAGCTCTGAGAGTCTAATCGCCTTTGGTCTTTTCCAGGCAATCATTTGGGAGCACTTCAACTCCTTGTTTTAGGCTATAAGAGTGAACTTGTATTAAGGCTGAAGCAGCAAAATTCCTTAATACAAAAAAAACTGAAGCTGATAGAGGCCAAGGTTCGAAGAAAAAGAAGATTTTATTCATGACAAGAGAGGTCTCGTTGACATTGGTGCTCCCCCAAATAAAGTGGTGAGCATGGTGTAAGATCTTAAAAAAAAATTTATTAAAATTTAATATTTCAATTTATTAATGTTTTATTAATGAACAATATCATAATAAATAACGCAGTATATATATTTTTAGGAAGGTTTTCTTTCTTACAGCTAAATAACCTATCTAATAATTTTGCTTTTTGTACCTATGTAAATACCAATTATTATTCATCTTCTCTACATATAGATAATTATTTAAATGTTTCATTTCTGATATGTAACCTAATTCTACATTTTGATTATTATACATAACGCAGAAATATTTCATTTTCTATTGCTTTCGGAATGTCCTTTTTTATTTTTAGCGAAATAATATATTTCTTCTCTGTTAATTCCTTTATTAATGGATGTTTCTTTCTTTTGTCAATATTGGAATGTCTCTATATATAATATGAATAAACTAAACGCTTTCGAAGCATTTATAATTATTTATAATAATTCAATATAAGGCGTTCGAGATTCGAAAAATCGATCTCTAATTAATGTTTTGTTTATAAAATTACATTAAAGCTTCGGTATAATTATCTGTTTCTTTCTTTTTTATCTTGTATCTATTTAATCATATAATGAATTCTGTTCTACATTTAAAATTATTATTTTATTCAAGGGGTTATTTAAGTTGTTTAATTGAATAAAAAATATTTGGTAGACATTATCGTGTGTTTCCACTCAGTATATTATTTGCCTATTGATAGGCCAATGTGAAACAATATCTTTATCACAACTTAATAATAACTAAATATTTGCGATAGCATACAAATTGGAAAATTCACTTAAGACAAACGAAAACTATAATAATGGTAAAATATTGCCATGTGGGTGGGGTAGCTTAGAAGCTCGTACAAACTGCTTGCTTTTATTTTACGACAAATTGTGGCCAGTTGAAGGAAATGCATAGAAGACATAAAATAGTGATTGTTTCACATAACATGTTGTACGAATCTCTGAATAAATAATGCTAGCCGGAATTTTAGAAAAACGAAAGAGGTAACGACAGAAATAGGTAGATGGAAGACATTCTAGAAGATATACAAAAAGTACGTATGTAAACGGACTTGAGCCCCATTTATGAGTGATTGTCGATTGTTCTACTGCTCAACACATTATTTACCAATCTATAGATCAGGATCAAACCATCCCCCCTGCGTGGTGCTCCTGGGTAGCTAACTAACGACGATAGTAGTAAGTATGAGATGTTATATTCCCGCCTACCAGAAAACCTTCCTAGGATTAACTTTTTGCTATGGAATCTACGGCGTCATAGCCGGCGGATAATGTGGATATGGTGGGTAGTAGTAGGAATTTAAGAGTAACTGAGCGTGAGATATGAAGTCTCTGGTTTCGGCCCATATTAACTGAAACTGACACAATAAAAGAAGACTTGACTTCCCCACACTCCCTTGTAACCCATCTACGTTTGGGATAAAGGTGATAGTTCCAAGCTCAAATTCAAAATCATAGCAAAGATAGCATATAAAGCCAATCTTTAATTTAAAAATCAAAAAATCAATTTTCTTTACTAAGTTTTTTCCCTTCAGAAAAAAATAAAAAATCATGCTCCTGTCATCTCACTCCCAGTCTGAGTTTATAAGCCCAACATAAC
Source organism: Thereva unica (assembly GCA_949987705.1). Classification (NCBI taxonomy): domain Eukaryota; kingdom Metazoa; phylum Arthropoda; class Insecta; order Diptera; family Therevidae; genus Thereva; species Thereva unica. Next base: position 136,550,897 of record OX465282.1, read on the forward strand.
CCGGGATCGAAGTTTCACTCCCGCTTTTTCTTCGGGAGCGAAAATTCAAGTTCTGAATTTTCACTCGCGGATTATAAGCGGTGTTTCACTCCGGATCGAAACTTCCATCCGGAGGGAAACTCCGCTTATAAACGTAGTAATAGATACATGCTGATATAATAGAAGTGCGTGCATTCAAATGCAAACTGACATATAGTTGCGTAAATGAACGCACGCAACGCAAAAGCTGGTCTACTTCCAACGCAAATACCTAGTCTCAAATACCCAAACACACAACAGATTCTTACGCCCGTCGCTTAGATTTTATTGGTTATTTGCAAACGACTAGACGGAAAATACAGATTGCTGACCAGCACGGTTACAGTTTTGTGTTCAGCAAACGGCAGGCCAGCGCTTTCAGGGCGCGCTTTAATATCTCAGCTAGTTTCGTTCGCATATAGTTCGATCTCATCAAGGCGTACATTATTACATATTGTGATCCACAGTAGAGGTCACAGAAAACCACATGTTGTTCTATACACCATCAACCCTCGATTCACAATGAAGTTACCAACCTTCTTTCCTTTTTAGCAAAAGCTGTTACCAAATAACAGTTTCGGAGGAAAGGATATGTTTGTTGATCCGCGGGCCTTGAACGGCGTACCAATGATTTGTATTTACTTTCCTGGAACAACGCGGTCAGCTCAAGATATATTATTAGATGAATTGCGGAAATACAGAGCGATATAGTGGCCATTCAGGAGATGGACTGGACAGAGAAAATTGGGAAAAATATCACTTTACATCTTTTATAGCTACAAAGAAAGAGACCATATATTAGGTACAGTATTCATTTTACGGAACGAAATAAAACACCTCATCATAGGCCTCAAATGAGCCCCAGGCCAGGCGAACAAGAAAACTATCTCAGATTATCGGTTATCATCAGGGTTTCGAACCCGAGCCGATCTCTGAACCCGCTCCGGTTCAAGATTTTTTTAAATTATGTAAACCCCAACCCGAACCCAATCAAAAATTTGGTTCAGGTTCAAATTTTAATAGTAATTATATTCTAAGCGTTTAGAAATTAAAATTTCATACTTCTCAGAATTGGGAGTAAAAAACAATTGATCCACCTCTATTCATTGAAGGACATATTGGCTGTTCCGGCAACTCAAGTAGGTTGAGAGGGCTTTTTCTACCCTGAATTTTGTTTCAGCTCGACAAAGCAAACACCGTGTTTAATTACGAAGCTATTAGCAGCGAGCAGTAATAATAAGGGTGATGAGCTAGAACACATTTTTTTAAATGTTTCAGTGCCCTTGAGATTTGCAGAGATTTAGCCAAAAGTGAGGCGATAGACAATAGGGGTATTATCTTACCACGCTAAGACGAGAATTTAGCCAAACAGACCCTTGGGCGGAATCGGCAAGGAACCCTTCAAGTCTAGAACAAGGTGGAGGATAACCCTATTAGCAGATAAGCCACAACAACTGGGAGATCGTGGACGGAGCTGAGAGCTGTCGCACAAAACGGAGTCCACTGGAAAGCAATTTTTTCCGCCATATGTCCCACGAGGGATTGAAGTAGCATAAAACTAAAAAAACAATAATACATCAGAAAACGAACAACACCGGGTTATAAATTCTGCGTTGGTCTACGCAAACATCTGACGGCTAGAAATAATATCAACGAAAACAAAATTGAAGATGTACACAATACTAGTAAGGCCTGTCTTACTTCAAGGTTTGGAAGTGTGTATGGTAATCGAAAAACGTAGGCGATTAGTAGGAATATTCCAAAGGTAGGCCAACAAGAGGCTGTTGAGCTCATGATGACGATGACAGTGTACACGAAATAGTTAGTCATAGTAGTTAAGATTGTCATACTTTTACTATTGATATAATTAACTTAAACTGGCCAATAATTATAAGCAGTACTATACTATATCTGCCTACACATGAAAATTATAAAATCTAAAAGAAAAGAAAAAAATAAATTGTTGCATGTAGCACAAAAATAAAAATATAACGTATTGCTGCCACAAATCAAATAAAAATTTTATATTTACCTACAAAACAACAAATATTTACAATTATTTTTTATCTATGATCTACAAAAACATTATTATTATTTTTTTTTAAATATAATTACCTTAAACTTATTAATATCATTTCACTCATGCTTGCTAGTTAAATAATAATTTTATTTTTCTTCGTATTTTGTTTTTGTTCGTTCTGTTTTTCCTTTTTTTAAATAGAAGCTGAGTTGAGTTATCTTGGTTGGTTGATCTTTTTTAAGCTTAAATTATTATTATGTATTGCCATAAATGTTTTGCTATGTGTTAAATATACAAACTCTCTTTAAAAGTTCCCTTATCAAATAAATAAATGTGAAATACAAAAATACAAAAAATTTGCATAAAATGCAAACATATTAATCTTCTTCCACTAGGCCTGAATTGAAATGCATTTCAATATACATTTTTTATTCGATAAAATCTTACGTTTATATTTACCACAAAAAAGAAAACAAATAGCAAAAAATAAATGCAAAACGGAAGTATGTATTTAAAATTAGTTAATTATTCTCACTTACTTTACTAAAAACATTTTATTCTAGACTTTTTTATAGTTTAGTTTATGGAACCATAACTTTAGCAAGTCCTGGAAAAATTTCTCCCTGTATTGATCCGTATGCAACAGATTCGCCATCGACAGTAATATTGCCTTGTGTTCCATGTGGCTCTATTCTAAATGCGGTAACTGGTACAAGCTTAATATATTCATTGCGTTCCGTTGGGATGTGAGTTCCAGAACTTAATCCCAACAGGAAGCTTAGTAATTGAGATCGTGATAAGCCAGCACGAATGATAAGCAACCATATTATGCCGTCGTTAAGGTTAGCCTGAGGTGCAAAGTAGCAGTCTACACCTAAATGCGTCTGATAAGCAGCATGTACCATCACAAATTCCCCCTCTTCTTGGTGCCAGGTATCAGGCACTGGTGTAGTAAGAGCAGGTATTTTCGGTGCTGGACCAAACATCTGAACAACTGGCTTTGATGCCGCTGTTATACTGTTGCCACATGACTGTTTATCTGCTATGCTTTGATAGACACTTTCCGATGTGGAAAAGTATGCACTTTTGCGTGATGTCGCTGAATACCAGCTATCTTTTCTAGTACGAAATGCAGGCAGGCCAGCTGATGTTTCTAGTGAAAGTACATCACCGAAACCTGTATCACATGTTTCACAATCGCCCTCTCCGTGGCATTCTGGACAATCTAGTGCTGTATTACAGCTAATGCTATGCTTTAACATATTTCCTTTGTATACATTTCCACCATTCTCAACAGTCGTCCCTGGCTCAATTTGCGCTGGTATATATGATACTTTTCCTGTGTATGTTCTTAAGCTTATCAGCCGATGTACAGACCAAAGTGCGAAGCGTTGATAACCAATCGATCGGAGACGTTCACTTTCGATATCGATGTCGGATATAAATCCCCAGCCAACTGATAAGAATGAATACATAATCTGAAAGGAAACGATTTAGAGCTTTACTAAAATACATTGCTGATATTGACTGATAATGAAATACCTGTGAACGAGTCTCAACACGAACTAAGTCCATGGGGGCTGTTTTACCTCGTACTGTTGTCAACGTTGCACCCAAAACTGGTTTTGGCTCGTAGGGTTCCCTGGAAATACAAAGATTTGATTGAGTTTTATTTTTGATATATAAATTGTGTAAATTTATCTACTCTTAGCTTTTTATGCTTTCTAGGAAAGTATTTTAGATTGTTATTTTTCAAAACATAGTGAAAAGCTTAACAATATTTAACAGATTAATATTTTTGTTATTTTCCAAAATATAGTGAAAAGCTAACAATGTTTAACAGAGTTAACAACGTCATTTTGTAATTTCTTTTGTATGTTATAGATAACCTAGTATTGGAGGACGTCTAATTAAAATAATAAAGAGTAACCTTTAATCTGCCTTGATCACTCAAATGATTGTATTAAAATTTATTATGTTAGATCATCAGCGGATGTTAGATCATCAGCTATAACAATAGTAAGGAAACAGTTCATTTTTGTTCATTCCGGCTAGAGCTTGCTTCTATCGATGCTCCTGTACTAAGATGGAACTGTTGACAATACTAATAGAGGTTAACAGCACGATTATGATTTCAGATGATACAAAGAACTCCATAGCTATAAGCCATAGTTTACCCCATTTGTAATAACGCAATAAAGAACAGGCTGAAACATGTTTCAAAAAGGAATACTTCTATAAAGAATAGGGTGGAACTCACCTCAGAAACATTACTAGGCGAATACCAAATCGGCTTCATCCAAATAAAGAAGCTAAGCCTAGCACATCTGTTAGATCTAGCCCAACTCGACATAAATACCCAAGCAAGATTCATTACATTTCATAAGGCCGTTTGTTAACGACAACGGCCAACGGTCCGATTTTTGCACGGAACGTAGTCCGTCGCTCAGTGTTCTTTAGATAACTATGAATGTTTAGCCACGCACTGGACATTCAACCGTTGACTGTTTACGCGACGTATGTGCACCCGTTTCGCACCGACCCGGTCTCCGGTAAAAAAAAACGCCCGTTAACAAGCAGCCTAAGCCTTCCAGGTTAATATCAAAAACTCAAACAGGGGATGTTAATGTAGTTATTAGAAAGACTTAAATTTAACGAGCACGCTAAATAAGCAGATGACATCAACATGGTAGGAAGGTCAGTTATATTAGGGGTGGTAGCCTGTAACTTGTTTCAATCGATCTCTTCATACAAAAATTCAAGATTTTCGTATGAAGAGGTCGATTGAAACAACTGGTTTCTACGGTAATCGTACTTTTTCGAGTAAAAATATAAAAGATGACCTTACAACGGGCGAACACCGACCCTGACCGAAACATAGTCCTCGGACATGTACTGGGCATCGGAAGGTTATTTGCGGGCTGTAAGGCCGTACACCATTCTAACCTATGACCGTCCTGGTCTACGCCATCCTTCCAGCGAAGATTGGGTCTCCCTCGTTGTCACACCCCATAGGTCTTATCGTCTTATAAAGTTTAGACGTTATGGTTAGATGCTTGGATTTAAAGAGCCTTGACAGACCATAGTAGGCTTTGTTGGCCTTTAGAACTCGTCCACGTATTTATGGTTCCACTTTATTAAGGTTATAAAAAATTAATATATGAACCGATCACCACCATATGCCTTTTTTCTTGATTTGTCCTTCACCAGCTGATTAATATGAATGATTTAATAGCCCTGCAATAATTTTTTTTATTATTCGAAAAGAAAGTATTTTTGATCCAGGCTTATTTATAAAAAAAACCTCTTGTATTGTTAAAGCTGTAAAATGTATACTTATATTGCGTTGAACAAATACAATGCAACAACAGTGATAAAATGAAATGCAATTGGCACTGGTATGAAGGTCGTCTGTTATCGCAGCTTGATAATTCTTGGGAATTTTATTTTGTGCAAACTTGTATTATCGCTTATACATGCAAGTTTACGCAGCTGTTGATTGAATACACTCAAGTTTGCTTGAATTAAACAAGAAAAATCGCTATTCACGGTCAATATGAATGGATTATTACCGGAAAATATTTCTTAATGTAAGATTTTAGGGTATTAGGTCATGAGATGCCTCTACTCCTTACATTAATTCTGGGTTAGCATAAGTTAGAGCCCCAAATAAAGTTTCCTATGTAGTGGCAGAAATCCTACCTCCTACAGAGGTATTGCAAAATATTTGAAAAACTTGTCTAAGCAAAGATTTCCCCTCTAATCAACCCATACCTTAAAAAAGGCGGGAATCTTGCATTCTTCCCATATTGGGTTAAATTTGTCATAACCTGATAAAAGTTCAGTAACTGATCAGTTGGTCAGTCGGTGGTCAGTCATCAGCGGAATAGGGGGAATAACATATAGCATAAAATGCACGTGCCGCAACTATTTCGGCCTGATAGAAGTGCGAGCATAGCCTCCTAGTGGTAGCCACTGGTAACTATGCTATGAGAGAGGATAGTCTGATATGATCGGGCTAGTCCTTTCCAAGTAAGGCATGGGGCTGATAAGTTCACCCGGAAAAAGGATTATTAGGGATGAGAAACATTCCCAAGCAGCGTTCTGTTAAGCCTTAAATCAGAATTAGCAGCAGACTTTTTATTTGACAGTTGTCTATACAGTTCCACCTTGAAATGTCAAAAAATGCATTTAAAATGCAGAATGCTGCCTGTAATGCCGTGGCTCAAAAATTAGGTTCTGATACTGCCTTTAAGAACTTCTCTGATTCTTTAGCTGGCGGGTCAAACGGGACATCCCCGCAACGGATACGCGATACGTCGATGCTGCTGGGTCTCGAACTCCATTCGCGTTTCGTTTCCATTCGTGACGATAGAGCCTTTAAGTGCACGGTATACAGAAACAAGCATTACGTTTACATGATTTACTTGAGTTCCTGACTTGAAATTTACTTGAAACTCAAGTTGCGTTTTCGGTTCATTTACTTGACTTCAAAATGTCTTGAAATTTTCTTGAACTGACACTTGACTTTTCATATTATAACAGAAACTATCTTCAAATTATAATATAAATAACTTTAAAAATATTGCATCAAAAGTATACATTCACTACAGTTTTTATCTTCTTCTTGTTCCAAAGAAAAAATACACAAGCAAAATTTCAAGTATTCAAGTAGTGTTTACATGAGCTTTTTCAAGTCAATCAAACAAATTTTTGTGATTTACTTGACTCAAGTATACTTGAAGTCAGGACGAGTTTACATGCATATTTAGTTACTTGAAATCTTTCAAGTATACTTCAAGTAAGCATGTAAACGTAATGAAGGTAACACATGAACGTCAAGCTAGCGGCGGTTGCACTGAAAAGCGGCGAAGCTAAAACTCAACTCTATTTAAAAATAAAAAGCTAATGTCCCTCATTTAAATTATTTGTTTTATGTATCTATATGTGTGAGGAAGATTGTGTAAAAATTTCAGGATAGTTCCATGGTTCTGAAGGAAATAGGATTAAAATTTTCCAGCCAGCGTTTTTGAGCTTAATTACAAAGTCACGGCCCTTTTAGTGCCACCGCCGCTTGCTTCGCCGCTAGCTTGACGTTCATAAAGCAATGAACGTCAAGCTAGCGGCGAAGCAAGCGGCGGTTGCACTGAAAAGGGCCGTGACTTTGTAATTAAGCTCAAAAATCCTGGCTGGAAAATTTTAATCCTATTTCCTTCAGAACCATGGAACTATCCTGAAATTTTTACACAATCTTCCTCACACATACAGATACATAAAACAAATAATTTAAATGAGGGACATTAGCTTTTTATTTGATAAAAACTAATTTTTTTTTGGACTTTGTAATTAAGCTCAAAAACGCTGGCTGGAAAAATTTAATACTATTTCCTTCAGAACCATGGAACTATCCTGAAATTTTTACACGATCTTCCTCACACATACAGATACATAAAACAAGTAATTTAAATGAGGGACATTAGCTTTTTATTTGATAAAAACTAATTTTTTTTTGGACTTTGTAATTAAGCTCAAAAACGCTGGCTGGAAAAATTTAATCCTATTTCCTTCAGAACCATGGAACTATCCTGAAATTTTTACACGATCTTCCTCACACATACAGATACATAAAACAAGTAATTTTAATGAGGGACATTAGTTTTTTATTTTTAAATAGAGTTGCGTTTTAACTTCGCCGCTTTTCAGTGCAACCGCCGCTTGCTTCGCCGCTAGCTTGACGTTCATAGTTTTATTTAAACTCTATTTAAAAATAAAAAACTAATGTCCCTCATTTAAATTATTTGCTTTATGTATCTGTATGTGTGAGGAAGATCGTGTAAAAATTTCAGGATAGTCCCATGGTTCTGAAGGAAATAGGATTAAAATTTTCCAGCCAGGATTTTTGAGCTTAATTACAAAGTCACGGCCCTTTTCAGTGCAACCGCCGCTTGCTTCGCCGCTAGCTTGACGTTCATCTGAAAGCACGGTATACAGAAATAGAAGGTACATTTCTACAGTACACAGCCAGAAGTGCTTAAGTGCATTTTTGACGTTTTTGAGTTTATTGCATTTTTATATTCAGTATTTTATTCTTAATCATTGTTGTAATTCTTGTCTCAAACTGAGCTGTGGTTGCTGAGTTATCGGACCGGCAAAAGTGGTTTTGTGCACAATTCTGTATCTAAAAAAATCTTTGAAGGCGATTTTCTCGAAACACATATTTTGCACTTAGACTCTTTTGGCGGTGTACTGTAGATTTGCTTTCAGTAGTTAAGGAATACGCAAACCGCCCAGCCCAGTTGGACATTCCACAGACGCTGTATGGTCTTTAATTAGTTAAATATCTGAATTTTTTGTTATGTGTTTCTTGTATTGGCGGATGGGACCTTCGTTCGCCCAGGGGGGCGAGGTACTCACACTTTTTAACCAGACATCATCCGAACACCTTTTTACTTTAAAGGAATTAAAATTTATAATTTTACCAAAGATTACCCACAAAGATACGACACTCTCAAAATTTCCCATAAGCTCCCTTGCGAGTGAATATATCAATCGACAAGGTGCAAGCGAGACAAAATTTAATTTAAAAACAAAAAAAAAACCTGAGAAAGAAAGGGTAAATAAAGAAATGTTATTTCACGAAGTGCGAAAGAGACGCACTGATTTCTCTTCTCCGCAATTTTTTGTGCCGTCTGAACTTTTATTTTGCTTGTGTGAATTCATGTACCATTTTCGTGTACATCCTGCTCTGCATGTGTTTGTGTAGTTTGCCGTTGCTCCGCCCTCTCGCCATTCCGGAGTGCGTATATGAATAGAGAAGTTGATCATAGATTTTTACTTTCCTTTTTCTTCGCACAGAAAGGATTACAGTGTCGTATCTTTCTGAGTAATTTTTGATTTTACTCTCAATGGTTGAAAAAAGCTTTCCAAAATACCAAAATGGTTAAAATCATTGCTATGCCCGTATTTACTCAAAAGCATTAGTAACCATAATCACAAACCAGAACCATTCTCAACAAGCCGTAGTTAAGTTTCGTTAAGAATGATACCATGGAATTCTAACTTATCGATTATTTAACACATTTGAACGATGTCGGTTGTTTTTGTTTGTTTTGTTCATTCTTCTTCGGCTGTCATCTATGGAAGCATCTGCAAGACTGCAGGGGATTCACAAACGCCGAGTGAGAGAGCGGAGTGCGGTGTGTTTATGTGCCAGTGTAGTAAATTTGTGCTCGTGAAATGCAATTAGGAAGCAAGTTATTAAGAACAATTCGTTTTGCACAAAGTGCCAAATAAGTTTTAAATTCTTTCAATCAAAGACAATTAATAAGAAATGGCACAGAAATTCATCCTGACGCCAACTAACGACGGTGTTCTCCACACCCGAAACATCATTTTGCGTGGAATTTGTGCAGTCTACCTCTGTGCATTCGCAGCCTTCTACTACCAAAGCCCAGGTTAATTAGCATATTTTGTTTATAAATAATAATGAAAAAAAAACGCAAGAAATAAACAAAACAATTTAGTTCGAAGATTGTGTGTTGCGGCGTGTGTCTGCACACGGAATGGCGTGAGTTTTTCCTCAAGTAATTTCGTGATAGGAGAACTACATTTTTGCTGGTCAATGAATAATGTAAACTTAATTAAAACCAGCTTTTTTAGGAAGATTAATTTAGAGGCTTCAGCACACTGTGGAAAATCTATATTGTCATTGCATCAGCAGTAATAGGTTTCTATTTGCAACGCAGAACACATGACCTCGAGCGGAATATTAAATTTATTACTAATCTCCTAATTCAAGAAAATTCGCTACTTATGTTTTACATTACGTTAAGAAGTGCTGAAAGGGTATATTTTCAAATATATCCAGTTACTTAGTAAGTAAGTTTCCAAGGTAGAAAAAAAACTATTGCAGTATTGATTACAAGACCGGTTCCCATTACTTTGGTGAATTGAGGCAAAGCGAATGATTTCAGATGATGTGTACTACTGCATTGCGTACTGCATTGAAGAAAGCAACCGGAAGACTTTTCTCTTGGCTCGAGGGGATAGTAGCAACAATGAAGAAGGCCCGGTTTTAATCTACTATAAGTTTCATAACGCCCATAATATATTTTATATTTTGTAGATATTTCTACTTTTTATAATATGTAATAATTTTGGAAGAGATATAGTAATTGCAATTATAAGATTTCTCACTTTTGATAATTATTAATTTCGAACAAAGTTACGGCCCAACATGTGCTGTGTTGTGGCGAAAAAGATGTTGATTTTAGAATTCGGTCTAACAGTTGCCAACATTTTGCTAGATTTCGCCCAAATAAACAAGTTATATTCCAGACGGGGTCAAATGTGGGACTTGTTGATTACAGTCTGATTGTAGACAATTGTCTCGTCTACGAACATTTGTAATATTTTAATGTTATTTATCAACGAATTTGCGATGTTGAAATTGAAATAAATTGCAGCATTTCATACAACGTGAAATTTACTGAGAAATTAATTATTGCAGTAGAGTTAATTGTAGGTTGTTAGGCCTTTCTTCGTCCTCAGGTCGCGCTAGAGTTAAAACAGGAGAAACTCAGGATGGCCTCTTTCTATTTAGTCCACGAAGATGAGGGCACTGAGCATCCTATAACCTTTCAGGCACGCCAATGCTACCACGGCAAGAGGTGATGTTATTGCACACCATACACAATGGGGTAGCACGGATATCAATGATAGAGGTGAGGTTATTTTTAACTACCTACTAAACACCAAGCTTTGTATTTGTAACAAAGGTACACATCGGAAGCCTCAAGGCTACGTAAAATATTATCTAAAGCGTCAACAATGCTTAGTTATATATGCAAAGAAAACGGCGACTGGACTGACTCAAGCAGGGAATCCCTGACATTACTTATGGACACCCAGTTCACCCACACCCACAGTAGTACTACGGCTGAGACAGCTATTACGATAACCCCTTCTGCCCTACCACAGCTGGTCAAATCTATTATAAATAAAGCAAGAATTGAATGGGCAGACAGGGGCGGCGCTTTCATAGGTGCGAATGGTGCACTTGCACTGGGCGCAATTGGACAGGCCACAGTTTAAGATTTTGAAGAAAAAAACATGGCTTTGTTTCCATGACTTCATTTTCATAAATTAAATGAATTCACTTTTATTACCTCCTCCTAGTTTATTTTTTTGATAAAATGTTCTGTACGTCTGTCCCCGAACTATTGTAGATCCCGTAGGCGCAAAAAGTTACACAAATTTAACCAATTTCTGTCCCTGTACTTTATCATGCAAGAAAAAGCGGAGAAATTTTAGTTCCCCATTGTTCAGGAAGTTACTCAAAATTTTGATAAAATTGCTGTCCAAGTAAGTTTTCACCTGGTGGTGAGTCACCAGTGAAATAGGAGGAGCAACATATAGTGTATTTAAATACGTGGCGTAATTAACGCGAACTGGTGAAAGTGGTGCGACCATCACCTTCACTGGAAGCTGTCCTGAAAAGGATGGGCTAATATGATCGGAACTACCAAGCCAAATTGTAAAGTTATCATGTCGAGGGCTGCATTCTAGTGGGTATGCTTTGCACTGTCGTTTAAGGATCTTTTCTGGGCACCGGGCGCACCCAGTTGTATAATGCCTTATTCTGATATGGAGGCTGTGTCAAGATGGATCGTTTCGTGAACTCCTTCCCTAAATACCAAAGACAGGACGACGGCCTTGAATCCGGTTAGCCAAGAAGCAAATATATTAAAGGGGCACAAAGAAGAAGCAAATATAGACAGCCGCCGGCCACTCTGCCCAAAGTTTCTAGTACCGCAGCACCAGGTCCCATTTAATCTAGGAGGAGCGAGCATTCCCATCAACCAGGGATACAGGACCCCAGAAGAAAGAAATAAAAAGAAGAGTGGAATAGCAATTACCCTCTTACTAGGACAACAAGGAGACCCGGACCGCCGCCGAGTGGATGGGAGCCATGGAACATACCCGGGCCCACTTTCGTGAATTCCTTCCGAACAGACCGAAGGCAGGACTGCGGTCGGAAACCCGGGAAGCTTTAACCGTCAAGCCACTAGGCACTGGCGGTTAGTGTAGTACAATAGGCCGCGCGCACTTTTGGACCCAATATCTCACCACAAAATAGTATCATAAAGTTTGGAAACCACTGGCATATGCTAAGGCAGTTCGCAGAAATGTCAAAAAAGGACTCTTCGATTCTCAAGGAATTGAGTACTTTTGAAGGAGTAAAAAATATTCATTGAGTAACTTTTTTTCGATTCTACTCATGAGGATTTAAACGAGAACTCTTCAGCGATTCCGTATCAGTATCCTGTACAACATCTGTTGCCGTATCTGTGGGTAGACGAACAAGACGGAAACACTTGCACACTTTCGCTTTAAACTAAAGCCAGACCGTGAGCACTAGAAATGATTCTAGTCATCATTTCGAAAACAAAATTCAGATTAAAGTACACACTTGAGTGAGAAAGGGCCTTTTTTTGGACTGTTGAGCCAATTTTTGCAGTCTAAGGTCAATTTTGCAATCTATGGTTTAATCAATGGGGAATTTATTTAGAAAAAAAATGCCGAAAGACTAAGACCAATCGGACATATAAATTTTTGTCAGCGATGGCAGCTTAAAATTAAGTTTTGAAAAAAAAAAAAAAGATTTTTGAAAGTGATTTACGAGAAGACCTCTTAATAGAGATCTCCAGACTGAAGGTGAGATCACTGATAAGCTTCCTAAACTCTTCAGGATGGCTATAGATGTCCGCCACAGACGTCCAAAACCACCACGAACCTTAAGCATCAGAGATTAATGGTATCGAAGCGGCACACCAATTCGCTTTTTGGGAGTTCGGTCGTACTGGAGGCAGCCCTATATCTATTTATAGACAAAAATCTCTACGACCAAAATCCTCGATCTTATATGATCTCACCATCCAAGAAGAAATTTGACAAAAAAATAACAGAACAAAGTTATTAGAAAACTTATTGCTATTGGATAACCTATTATGATCGTCACGTAAAAAAATACACCCGCTGCTTTGAATTGAATAAAAAAAACTATTTGCATTTTTCAATGTTTAATTTTAGATCCGCAAATATTGGATGTGACCTTTCTTCTTCTTTAACCTTCCACAGGCATAAATTAATATAAATATCTTTAGGAAACTATTTCTAACTTCTACAATGATGCACATTGACTTCAAAGATTGTCGTCATTATAATTACGGGGATGCACCAATTCCAGGATTATTATTGTTTTCAACCCATGAATAGTTCAGTTGATTGCATAACCAGCGAACAAAAGCAACATTTCTTCATAGCCCATTTTGGAGTATTAAGGTCTAGTCTAGAGTGAGTGGGTTCAAATTTATAGCGCAAAAAATTTAATATGTCGAAAAATTTAAAAATAATCAATCATCAAAATATTTACAGGCTGTGTTAATGAATAGGTGTTTACAACTTTTTTCTTCTTTTGCTAATACTCATAGGTGAATCATCTTATACAATGCTGAAATTATGCAAGGACAGATTAGACTAATCGTATTCGAGATGGCTGAATTAAATATATACGGAAACATGATAACTTTCTAATTTTTAATGAAAAAGTAGAAAAATAGACGATTTTGGAAAAAATCTTTTGTAAATTGCGCCTTTCTTAAAAATTGTTGAAAACACTCAAAACACTTCAAACTTGAGTTACACTTAAGATTTAATTAAGTACGGCTTTTTAAGCACTTAAAAGTGAATGTAAAAACGTGTGCAGGTATAATACAAAAAATTGTATTTGTAAAAAAGCAACCAAAAGAGAGCCCCATACAGAAGAAAACAAATAAAACGTCATCGTAACAACAACATTTTTTTATAGTATTATAAATGACTACTTTCAGCTGAATGAACGCACAGAAACTGGTTTTTGTACAATCGACCACCACATGTTGACATCATTTTTTCAGATGTGGATTTTGTTTTACTTAATCTTTTTGTTTTAAAATTATTATTCAATTGCAAAAATAATTGTATCTTAGCGCCTGTGTAATCAAGAAACAGAAAAAGATATGCCAGTAATAGACGGTTTAGATTAAATAATATCTGGAAAAGATAGAATCCCAGGCTTTTAAAATATTTATTGGGTCTTCCGTATTTTAAGATATCGGTTTTATAATCACAATATACTGGCTAGTTGACCAAAGGTTTAAGCGCTAGTCGATAAAAAATAATTGTATTTAATTTTGTGATTTTTTTTGTAAGTAATCAGTTTTAACTTTGAACTTGTACATTTTGAGAGTAGAATTTGGACGCGTCTGTTTCAGTACAACCAGAAAAGTAAGACTAAATTAACTAATAAAAATAGCATTGCATTATCACAAATATACAAGTTTTATATCTAACAAGTATTGAAGGTGCTTTCAACAATCTTGAACCTTCTGCGGTCACGGGGGCACTTCAACATCTAGACGTTGATGGGTGCTCCAGGTCCTTTATTGATCGGCTGCTGAGGTGCAGGTCATCAAGTCTGGCCTGGGGTTTTCGGAAGAAGTCAGGTTGGAAGAGGCACACCACAAGGTGGGGTTCTTATTGCCGCACCTTTGGAATAAAATAGCCAACGAAGTGCTGATAGCACTAAGGGAGTCTGGGTGCACCACGGTGGCCTATGCTGATGATATTGTGCTGGTGGTGAACGGCAAGTACATCTAAAAACTAAGAAATATAATGCAACAAGCATTGGACACTCTTGCTCGTTGGGCTACTACATAGGATCTAGGCGTTAACCCAGCCAAGACTGAAGTAGTGCTCTTTACAAAGAAGTATAGACTTAATAATTTTCCTTATTTAAGACTCTGCAATGAAACACTGCATCTAAAGGAGAATGCGGAATTTCTAGGTTCTCGTACTCGAAACTAAGGTGGAGACCGAATCTTTTAAAAAGAGCCAATAAGGCCAAAACAGCTCTCTTCTTATGCCAGAGAACGATCGAAGTCAATTGGGGCCTTAACGCCAGCATCGTCCACTGGCTTTATACAGCCGTAATCACACCTATACTCATGCATGGCATATCGGTATAATGGACTGCATTCCAGAAGATTACGTATGGTAAGATAATGGCAAGAGTCCAAACAACAGCTGATGTGCAATGAAAAACACCCCAACAGCTGCGCTAGATGTCTTATTTCATCTTACTTCTTTGGACATAGATGCCGAGCATATGGCAGCCTGGACGGCCGCCAGGACAAAGGCTTCTCTCGGATGGACTCCTTATTCCTATGGTCATTCATCCATCCTTAGGAGGTTCGCCAGCGCTGCGGATAACCTAGGCTACACTACACCTACGTGGACCTTGAAGAAAGGTTTCAATACCATCATTAAGGCCAAAGATGTCTGGACAAATGGTGTTATCTATCCCAACTGCATTATTATGTATCTACCCAGATGGCTGAAAAATTGGGAACAGCGTAGGCTCTGGTATTTTCTCCGAGGCATTGAATATAGATACCTCTCTTCGTCTACCCGACCATTGCAGTGTATTCCAAATATTTGTGTTCCTAATTTCTGTTGCTTTATCAAAAGTTCAAAATGGCTTGAAATGGCCTGAACTTTGACCCAACACTAGAATGGGATCACAATGGCGTCCCTAAGTGGGCTCCCTAGTGGGGGAGCAGTTATTTCAACTTAACCTAACCTATATCTAACAACAAGTTTACTCTTTACACAGCGAATTAACCATGAATAACCAGCCACAATTTTTCGAGTACGTCTTCGTATGAGTCAAATTCGGTAAGAAGGAAATAATCATCGGTACTGTCGATACTGTTCATTATTTGGAAATCGTACTACAAATTTTATCCAATCAAAGATTGTTTTTAGAATCTCTGTATATATTAAAGAAACCAAACACCTAGTGAGAATTATATTATGCAAGATCTTTTAAATAACCCAAATTTTTGGGGGGCTTTGACATTATATGGGTATTGTGCAATATTTTCTATGACCCAGTAGTTTACTCTATTCAAGAGAATAGAAATCTAGGACAAAATGATTACGGCAATCATTTTTTTGAATTATTATCGCTCGTGGCATTAAGCTCTAGAAAATATTTTGCATAAATTAACAGAAACAAAATCAATAAAGATCACCCGTAGGTGGTGCGGCATTATTAATGGCAATACTCTGACATTATCGTGTTGCAAAAATCGGCAACAGCGCATAGGGGATTTCCAAATTGAAGAGAGCCCACCTACAATCCACACCTGTGCCGTAACGATTTATTATTTATACTTCAAGATAAAATTGAATCTGCATCGGAGAAAATTTAATAAATATAAAAAAAGATGAAGTCTGTGGTTTTTTTACATATTATTTTTGGTAAACAGTGGTCATGGCAAAAAACAGGAAAGGTATAAATAAGAAGTTTAATTTCGCTCTCCTCCAAGAAAAAGATCGTCATTACATCGGAAATACTTTAATATTTTTATGTGCAAAATCACTAACCGGATTGATGGGCTATAAAAATGGGTGGAACCTGAACTATGAATAAAATGTTCCCCTAAAATCCAGATTAAATATACAAGTTTTTTTCTAGTTTTAATGTCGCAGGTTTTTAATAATATGTTGCTAGTAGATTTAGCTCGATACGATATGAGTGCATAAACTGGATCGATACATTTTTAATTACTTCCGAAATGCTTAAAATTTTTAGATATAAACTTGTATAAAAAATTTGCGATATTGCAATGCTATTTTTTGAATTTATTTATTCACCAAACAAAACACACTTCTTTGATCCGTTAGCTAGCGATCGGAGCGGAATGCCCTCGCTACGAATAAGCCGCTGTCGGTGCGACTTTAAAAAATGCGGTATCGAGCGAGAGCCGGGCTATTGAGTATTAATGTCACATTTTATGGTCACGAAGATAATTGCCCGTTTTCTTTTTTTCTATAAAATTTATAAAAAGTCAAGGAAAGCTCCCTTGCGAGTGCTCCAAGTAAGCTCCCCTGTGCATCGCTCCCAATTTTCCCACTGGGTGAGCACTCACTCATCTAAAATTCGGCGTGTGCCTTCCTGTAGTTCTATATTCTAAGGGCCTTTTCGCGGGTCAGTGATACTTGCCTCGTACGCTGCAGCATTCACCGTGTCGCGGGTTTGGCTTGCCGGTGTCGGCTAAACAATCGAGGGGCTACCATGCTACTTTCTGGAGTTCGCACAACCGCGTAAAAATTTTTGTGTAGGATTTAGCCATATCTTAAGTCCCCTATTTATACACAGGTCCTCGGCAGCCTGTCCTGAATGTTTACGTTTTCGCCTTGAGGCCAAGTATCGTCACACACTCACCGGCGCCAACGGCCTGCAGTCCAAGAAAACTTACAAATATGTTTGGGGATTTATCGTCAGTTTGGGCATTTATCGCCGCCTTGAAGTTTTCGTTGAAGCCATGAACATTTTTGCACTTGAACTAACAACCTACTATGCTAAGCTTCCGTCCTCGCCTGTATGTTTGTAGGGAATCATGGCTTCACCTTCATGGTACGGCAGACAGTAATCTGCGGCCTTCGTCAAGCCTATCGGCGGCCTGTAAGTGAATTGGAGTCTTTAGTGGAGAAACATGTTTTACTCAATTTAACCCAGTTTTCTCGCAATTTTACACTGTTTCTGAAAAGAAAAGTAACGTGATATTTTCCGAGACTCCCCTCTCGACCACTTAAGATTGGATGAGATTCTGCTCGATCCCCTCCCCCCCTAAACGCCTTACGTAATTAATGGGCGACCCCTTACTAAAGACGTTCCCAATCTAATTGAAGTCGACCCCTGCTGTTTCGCCTATCTTCTTTTGCTCATCCTCTGTATAACCAAACCATTTCAACTACCTTTCTCAATCCTCGAAACTAAATCTTCTTTCACTCTTCTTCGAAGATATTGTCGGTGCTGGCAGCGAGTGGATGTGGTCTGAGTCCCGCGAGAGAATGGAAAATGGACGCGGCCAGGCCGAAACCTTATTTTTTTCAAATGGGCCACGAAGTTTTAATCATACGTTACATTCGTGCCCGTACTGGTGTTTTGTGGAAGTGCCACATGCTACTCGCGAGCCGCGGTTTGCTGACCACTGCCCTAGGCTATCGAGACCAGCTTAGCCATGCGAAGTATGAACAATAACGAGACAGTTCGGTCGTTAGGTTAGGTTAGATATGGCTGAGCTATTGGTTTAAGCTCATACACTTGGGCCAAAAGGATAGGTCCATTGTGGTGCCATAGTGATCCCACTTTAAACCTGATGTTAAAGTGTCGTTTCTTCGCTAAACCATCTCGAGAAATTAATGAATCTTTTAAGTTGTGAGAACCTAATCTTCGAGATTTCCGCAAGCGTGCTGAGAAAGGGTTCACCAAATGTGGTTAACCTCGTTCTGCTTAGGGCCGGGCAGTGACAGAGAAGATGTAGTACACTTTCCTCCTCCGCCAGATTCTTACAGCTTCTGCAAAAATCTGCAACTGTACATGAGAGGTCTTGTCTCCGGGGGACTCAGTAGTGCAGTAGGGGAGCGTCTGAGTCCATAAGAGGGCCAGGTTAATTTGGCCAAAGTGCATTTATTAAGTACAAAGTTTCGTTGAGTAGAAAATTTCAAAAACAAGGAAGGTTATCAGGGACAGGGATGAATCCTTCTTTTTGAACCAGTTTTCGATACGATTATATAAAACTAATTAAACATTAAAATATATATTTCCAAATAACTTTCAGGACTCTTCGGAAAGAATGGAATATTGCCAGCGTATATACAATTTAGTTCCTATCCAAAAGGAATTGTTTCTGCTATACACAAGAATCCAACGCTTCTACACTTTGCCCAGTTTCTTGGTTTGGACACTGATTTAATGATGGATGTGCTATCTCTAGTCGGCATACTAATATCTTTCACCGGGTAAGTAGACATGCATTTTCTTTAAACTATTTAATTATTTTCTTTTTGTTTTTCTAGATTTATATCGCAAGCTTTTTGTTTACTACCAACATTTGCAGCACTATGGTCGCTTTATTTCTCATTGGTGCAAGTAACTCAAGTGTTTGGACATCAGTCTGATCTACTGCTACTAGAGGCTGGGTTTCTTTGCTTAATATTGGCACCACTAAACAATTCAAAGAAATCAACTTCGTCAGATAAGATCGGTATCGCTATGCTTAAGTGGCTGCTGTTTAGATTTATGTTTGATTCTGGAGCTGTGAAATTTTTTAGTGGTTGTCCACAATGGTGGAAATTTTCAGGTATAAAAACAAAATATTATTTAAAAACATTAACAACATTCATTTATTACAAATATTCAGGTTTAGCGTATCATTTCGAAACAATGCCACTACCAACAGCACTCAGTTGGTACTGCTATAACGTTATACCAACTCTCTTCATGAAAGCAGTGAACATTTATACAAACTTAAGCGAACTGGTTTGCCCGTGGTTCTTCTTCTTCCCCAGCAGAGCTGTTCGTATAATACTATTTTATTGGGAATTGTATCTACAATTTTGTATAATTTTAACCGGGAATTTTGGATTTTTAAATTTTTTACTTATTGTACTATTAATAACTTTACTTGATGATCAATATATAAAATCACGATCGGTAAAAAGGTTTGTATAGTGTGCATTTGAATTTCAAGTATAGTTTAAAAAATACATTTTTCTATTCCGCAAGATTAATATTCGAGGCTATAGTAGCATTCCTTATATTCACTGTTCTATTTCACAAAGTACCAGATTTATTCAGTTTGGAAATAGAAAAATGTAAGGATTGTATTTATTAAACAGACTTAAGAAAACCCTGTTAATAATTTTATTGTATCCAATTCTTATAGTGGCATTCCGGCAGGAACATATTGCAGTGCTTCGATCAATGACGAAGCTATCACCACTTCTGGCATTGGTGGCAGTTATTGCCACTTTCTTAACGAATCTTGTTTCGCATCCGGCTATTATTGATACAGGGGTAAATTAAGATTTTCAGTAATGAAGAAAATAATTTATTGTTTAATACACGTTTTACAGAAAGGATTTTTGCGAAAATTGTCGGATATAAATACGCTACTAGCGGTTTCTTTAGTATCTTTGCTGCTGGTTGGAGTATCTGTGGTAAGTTTCGTTGTTTAAAAAGTAAAATGTTTATAATATTTATTTACCGCTCAAGCAGTAATTTTTTGATGCCATAAGTGCCTCTTCGAACTGTCCCTATACAGTCCAAGGACATATTGATTTCCTGATCGGTATGTCAACACATTCCAATTTCCTTTGTATCTGACCACCAACCTTATGGTAATGTGGTTTCAAAGGAAATTCAGGGCGTTTATTCCGAATTCTTTGGCCTGTATTGGTCAAAAATGGATCATGGTACAGGGTATGATGTCCTAATTGGAATGAAAAGGTGGCGCTCTGTTTTCCACGCTGAAATACTTGCCATTCAGACTTGCGCTGGACTTAACGTTGAGAAAGCTGCCATCAAGACACTCTCATCGTGGAAGTTTTCACCAAAATAGTTGCAGAGTGCTTTGACGTACACCAGAGCCTGGCCAGGAAAAATACAAATAGGCACGGGCTCAGCTGGGTCCGCGTACACTGGGGTATCAACGCCAATGAGGTTGTAGCCTAGCTCACGAGGGTATGCAACGCTGATCCAGGGCCATAACTTTTTTGTGGAGTTTCATGGTTTACCTCCAAGTCCCTAATAGACGTCTGGGTTCAGGAGCGGCGGAAATCGTGGGTATGGAAGGAAAAGTTCACATGCACTTTCGCTTTGGGTGGGATAATATACACCCAAAATATTTCATGTATACTTAATAACCCAGCACGTTGAAAGGCCGTCTCAGTCGCGCAAATGTAAGGCTTTTTATACGAAAACGAAATATATTATATTAGAGCTATTAAGAACTTATAACTGTATAGCCTAAGCTTTTTAAACCCCACCCGACTAGCATTTAAAAATGTGATAGCTTCATGCAGCATACAAATGCGGGGCATGGCGAAAGGGGCAATTATGTTGGTGACAGTGAAGGGTGTCATTCAGCAAAATCAATATTCAGGTTCTGGTTCGATTACAGAGGTCAAGCAGCATAGGACGTTTTTAGCACTCAGTTGGGGGACTGCATTGGTAAGACCACACTCGTATTAAAAAATAACAACCCACATGGAGTCCACATGAGGCAATGGGTCTAGCCTCGTGGGGGGCCTTTCTGCAAGCCCCGTCCAAAATATTACTCGGGCATAACCCATAAACCATATAACTCTACAGATAGCTGGTAAATATAAATTGACTGATTAACTTTTTACATTTTAACAGTTATTTCTTCACGTGCTCCTCACCCGCAATGAATATGCTCCGCCGCCACTGACTGGATTAAAGGACTGAACCTGACCTATTGGAAATCGATTTCAATAGTTAGACAGGCTAAAGAGCTAATGAGACACTGCTTTAAAAGGCGATATCACTCCAAATGATATCCTTAGGTGAGATATCTGACATGCCATTTGGACCTTTGGTACCACCTCCACAGCCTCAGGAGCCAGACGACTCTTGTGTCCTTGTGAATGTCCTGCTCTGATATAGCTTAGAAGAATGATCATCAGAGAGCTTCTAAGCCCGATCAGTTTCGGCCTTCTTCAATTAAACACCTTTGTCCGAAGGGCTGATGACCTTCGTTACTTACGTTATTGACCCTCCATATTGTTAAGAAAAAATTATAACGGATGAGACGCAAATCCCTGTGAAATGTATAGTCTTGTGGAAGAGGTACTTTCACAAGTAAAACAGTCATTGGCCAATTCATTGCCTTCGCGTACTGTTCTCCACAGGGCAATCTTTGACATATTCTTAGATAACTAATCTAAA
Organism: Thereva unica; assembly: GCA_949987705.1. Taxonomy (NCBI): domain Eukaryota; kingdom Metazoa; phylum Arthropoda; class Insecta; order Diptera; family Therevidae; genus Thereva; species Thereva unica. The sequence continues at coordinate 136,572,796 of OX465282.1, forward strand.
TGATAAGAGCACATTTTCTGGTGGCAGTGACATCATAAATCCCTACTCAATAGGTGTCTGTAAATTAAGGTTTATTTTCTAGAATTTTCAACTTTAATTTGTTTTTAAGTATAGTAATACTACATGCACAAGACAAAAGAACAATTTGACTTTAATATCAACACAGCCACGAGCTTACTGAGCACTTACTGAAGACAAGTAAAATTTTCAATCTTTTCACGGTATTTTCTTATCTTTCGAGTGAGTTTTAATGACCCTGCCGCATCAACTTTCACGTATTCTGTGTGGCGGTACCAAATAGCAATGTATAAAAATAGCACGATAAGTTGTTAGTAAGCAAGTCTGGGGTTGGTTGCATTTCGCACTGCCAATTGTACAAAGCCGTAAAATTAAGTCATTAACCTACAACGCGGTATTATTATACGAAAAGATAGGACAAGATAACAAGCCATAGACACGCTTCTATGTTGAGATAAAGTTTCTGTAATAAACTATTGCAAAGAAACCCGCTTTGAAGCATTAAATTGTTAAAGAATCTGTTCTATTAATTTTATCCTGCAACTAAAACACCAGCACCGTGCGTTGTCGAGGGTTTCTCGAACTTTGAAGATAAATGGTACGAGTACACTTCGACTGAAGCAGTCACTTTCTCGTTGTGTAGTGGTGTTTCGTGAATGACGTCTGAGTTCATTCCCTGTCGACAGTTTTGTTTAGTGACCCCGCCAGAGACTGTAAAATGAGCATCGTCGTCATCAAAATTTTGTCTGCAAAATGTGGTTGGACATCGATCATTTTGCTACGGCATTTCAATATTACGCGTGGCTCTCAAAAGCTGCTATTCCGTAGCAATGGTTTATTGGTAGAAAGTGAAGGCAATCATTGCAAAAGAACGTATAATAAAACGCTTGCTTTTACGTTTTTTTTTCAAACAAAAGCTTTGTTTACTTCCTGCATATTCACCGTTGGACGAAAGAATTCGTTGCGGCAAACGAACTATCGTCGTTATCATCGATTTCAAACCGAAAACGTGTAATTGAAAATCATCTAACTTTTCCAAAGGTCGTACGATGTACGAAGCGACTTATCCGAGGAATTCCCGATTCAAGCAGATGTCCGACAAAGAGACGTCGCTTCGCCACTTCTCTTCATCGTTGTAATCGACGATTATGCGTGAAGCATTCGATGGACGACTCGGAGTTCGATACGATGACAATTTCGTAACCGACTTAATGTTCACCGACGCGACGGTAGCGCCGTCTTCGCCGACCCGAATGCCGAAGCAACGAACATCTTATACGACATTTCTCGCATCGCTCACTCATACGGGTTAAAAATCAATGCGTAAAAGACCAAAGTGCTCACAACGGATGGATCGAGGGCTAGTTTTCACCTCGATGGAGCCCAAATCGAACCGAACAGGTTCCAATGTTCTAATATTTGGGGTCATTGGTTGAGGAAACGACGTACACAGCCTCATCGGCCAGGCAACAGCAACATTCGCCTCACTCAAGTAGTACATATATTCCGATTCTTTTTTATGGATCTGAAACATGGACTGAAAACCAAAACTCGTGCTCTACCAAACAGTAAAACGACCAGTTAAGTGCTATGGTAGCGAGACTTGGATAAAGGCAAAGACAAAACAAAAAATCTCGTGCGCGTAATAGACCCCGAGAGGATGGAATATTGTGAAGAAGATGGAGGGTAAAGGATAACGGTATTCCAAAACGGCCATTAGCATTCTATCTGTCTATACTTATAATAGTTTGTAGGGCCTTCATAGTAAATATTTATGTTAGTTGTCCATAACACATTATGAGATAATACATAAAATTTTTAATCAGGTACCACACAACAACTTAGATTCCGCCATGAATATAACAAATACGCAGGTAGGTTTCAATGATTTTCAAGATTAAGCAACTTTTTCCTAAAAATTTTTTTAAATGTATACCACAGCTTGGAAAATATTATAAAATGTTTAACAAATACCGCATCGTCAATGAGTTTGGTCAACATCTCGGAAAGATGCGTACTGAACGTTTCGAAATAACCCTGGAATATGCTCAGGATATAAATAAGGCTTGGAATGAAATAAAGTTTGCCTACAAGCCTTCGGACATGAAAAATCCCTCATTATTTTTGGGTAAGATTCCTTTTTACAATTAAAATTCCGAATTAATTATGTATATATTGACTTAAGGACCCTACCTACCACGATTGGACATGAAATTCTATGATGCAGCAACTGGTAACTACAGGGAGAACACTTGGCTGCTTCCACTTGTCTATAGGATTTTACAAAATGAACCCATGATTTTGAAACTGTTTGGAATTGACAATAAAATTGAGCCAACGCCAAAATACGTTCGTGCAATTTTGAATAAATTCAAGTTTACAACATCAATTGAGTATTATCATAAAAAACAAATCTCAATCATTCATTTACAAATACAATTATTTTTCAGCAATCCTAGCTATTGGAGAAGGAAGATCCTAGGGGAATACTTCCCAGCCTTTTCGATAGACAATCCAACATTGGGTGCATACCTTCAATCTTATAAATTGGAAAAATACAAGCCACCACACGTGCAGAATGTTTTTTTGAAGCAGATTTTGGATATGATTAGGTAAAAGTCACTATTTTATGTAACGATAATTATAATACTTAAATTTAACTTCAGGCAACAAGTAATGGCATTTGAGGGCCACACATTTGTATTGGCAGTTTTGCTCGCTGGATATATTATTGTGTTACTTAAGAAATAATTTCAGACATGAATGTTTTACTGTATTCCAATACATATGTTTTTTAACATTATTTTGAGGTTATTCTATCAAAAGTGTTTAATTATAATCAACAACAACAACAACAACATAATCATTTCTTCATTTATTTTCTAGCTATGGATTAAGATAATTTGTATGTCATTACTAAAATAACAGTTTTAAACTACACAATACTAGACTGTAAATAAACTGTTTTATGTGTTTAATTATGTTTTGTAAGATTCCACAAGAAATGCCGGCAGACCAATCCGTTCAAGGATCCCTTCATATTTTTTCTATAGCTTTTTCCTTTGGTCCAAACTTCTTCGTTCAGGTTCAGGCAGACGGAGGGTCAAAATGATTTTCATCCCGAATAACGAAAGACGCGGGTACGAAGTGGCTACAGAATGCAGGCCAATAAGCTTATTATCTTTTCCTCTAAAGACCAAAGGACGCATACTAGACTTATACCTCCGTGACTCCATAAAAGAGATCCCGATCGATGTCTACATCCACAGCATGCATATTGTAAAGGCAGATCGGTGCACACCCCTTTCACGAAGTAACGTGCTGCGTGGAATACTCCCTAGAATACAAATACTTTACCCTGGTAGCCTTCCTAGATATAGAAGGCGCTATTAACATCAGAACCGAGGCCATGGCGGCCCCCGGAATCCATACTGCCGCCGACAGTTTTGTGTTCAGCAAGTTTCAGCGCAGCACGTACAAGATCCCAGATCGCTTCGTTCGCCTACAATTCGATGTCATCTGGGCGTTTTCCTGCGATAGCTACTCTGATGTCATCCGCAAACCCGATTGCCACTGATTCCTTGGAAAACGAAGCCCCAAAACATCATTTTTTACGTCGAGGGTTATCAGTGCGCAGCAGTGATTTTTCTCTGGCGGCTCTTGCTCTGCCCATCACCATGTTGACTGCATCAATCGTCGATCTTGCCTTTCTGAAGCCAAATTGCTTATCTGACAGGCCATCTACCCTTTCGACGAAAGGGAGTATCCTGTTACAGATCATTCGCTCAATAAATTTGCCTATGTAGGACCATGGGTCCGCTAAAGACTTGGTAGGAGCACGAGTTTCTGCTGTTTTCATCGCTCCGGGGAGATCTCTCTCAGGCACGCTGTAAAGACGTCAACGAACTTGTCTGGAACTATCGTAGCTGCCAGCTTCGCCGCCTTATTTGGTATGCCATCTACAAATGCCAGGAGCCTTATTGATGGCTACCTTTTTTGGCGGCCTCCAGAATCTCCTCTGCGGTCACCGTAGGTACCAGGTCCAACCGAAGGGTGGATAGATCGACGGTGCGTACGTTCTGTGGAAACAAGACGTACGTCGTGGAAGACGCAGGACAGGTGATCGGCGAAGAGCGCTTCACCGCTGACATAACCATTTTATAGACTCCGCCCGAGGGTTCCTAGTCTGTTTCTCTGCGCAACCTTTTGAAAGGCTCGATTTACGTCTAGCGATGGCCTTGTTCGGCCTTTTCCTCGCTTCCTTATATCTTTTAAGAAGCTGGTCGAAATACAGACGGGTCCAATTTCTCGGAGTTCTCCTTCTCGCTTTCAGGTAAGACCTTCGGCATTCGTCGATCTCGCCGTTCTGCCATAAGTTTGGCGAGTGTCAACGGTTACCGGCGCACCGCGGCATGGTAGGGTCACAAGCCTGTTTCAGTTAATCTTCGATTCGTTTTGCCTATTCCCTGGTACCTCCTGCCGGCCTCGCATCATGCAGGAATACTTGCTCGAATACCTCTGCGTCGAGCTTCTTTACGACCTATTCTCTAGCCGTTCCGCACCTAAGGTTTTTCTTTTCTATACCCCAACCCATCTCGAAGATGATGTGAATAACTATGTATGCATCACCATTTAAATAATCATTGTACAGGCCCGAAGCAAATATGAGAAAAAGAAATGCCGCCAATAAAGCCGCTTTTTGTATATTCTTAATTTATTAATACTGGAACTTTTCGTTAACGCCCCATGTTTTTTGACATTTAAGTAAGTTATATTTATAATTTTTATTCTACCTGTCATGGCAGGGGGTCGGGAAATAGGCCGGGTTCATGATGCAGTCCTGACTGCGCAGTGTAAGTTTTTGCAGTTTTAAATTTAATGCTGACTCAGTAGACTTCGACAATTTAATTGCGATGTTTATGAACGCTTTGCTGTTACTTAGATCTAAGTCAGTCCCGGTCATACAATGGCAAAAATCAGCCGCCATCTTGAAATTGCCATCTTGATTTTTTTTTTAAAATGGTCACGCGAACTATATTTAAGTTGATCAGTTATATGATAAGTGGGTTAAAATTCAGTTGCAAGATTTGACCTAGACGAACTAACATACTTACAAACCTTGCAAGTTAAATAAAAGCTTTTAAAAAAATACTGATAATAATATATCATTTATTTCATTAATCCAATCCCAATGTGTTCCCACATATAATTGCCCCTTCAATTTTAGGGGTATAAGTGGTCGGTATTGAGATCAGTGCAAGGTGTGGACGGAATTAGGAGTCCTTGGATAACGCCTTGTTCAAAATGGTGTTCAAAACTAAATAAATTTCAATAAAAATCGGTTGTTTTTTAATTCTATAATAATAGCTTGTTTTAATGCAATGGCTGCATGTGTACAAAAGTATAAGACTGGTCAACAACGTAAAAATTTTGATCGCATGTGGATAAATGCAACTGCAACACTGATGCTTCTGCTTTGAAAAGTTTTTGAAAATAAATACTGCACGCATCACTTTCTATGCGCACAAATCTTCGTCTTTTCTTTCAAGTAAGTGTCAATCGCGCTGCATTTCTCTACCTGCACGCTTGCGCATATTTTATGCACATAAAAACGATTTGCTGCATTTTTTGAACTAATGATCTGCTTCGTAGGGTTTGTTTTTGAACAGCATACATGATGCAAAACATTAGTGATGCATTTTTGATCGGGACTCAAGAAGTTATGTAAGGACTAAGTATAAGAGTACTATAAACAAAATAAAGTAAACAAGCACTATAAACAAAATAAGACTGTTCTGGCAGGTATTTTATTAAAATATGCGGTGTTTATCAGTATTATCAATTCACTTTTGTCCATGATCGTACTCTAAAAGCTATTGGACTAATTACCAAGATGCCAGAAAATGTGACCAGACTTCATTATCATGAACCGGTAAGTCAACTAGGAGACAAGCACTTAAACCAAACTAAAAAAACACCTTCAAATCTCTCAATGACCCTTAAATGAATTAAAGACCAAAGTTTAATGTTCATTAACTGCAATCATTCTTAAGTCACCAAGAGTTATGTATGTAGATCAACCTGCAACGTTGTTAGTAAATGAAAGCGAAAACCAGTTTTGCTTTATTTTCTTTTGAGCAACAGCAAAACTGCATGCGCGTTCAACCTGTTGATGTTTTACTTACTACAGTTTTTTTGCGCCGTTACATAAAGCTACACATGGTTGCATGCTTGCAATATGAAGAAACTTCATATACACCATTATATTGCCACTGAAATTAATGTTTTAGACATTAGTAACCTCTCTAGTTGATATTCAAACTAGACCAAAAGTTTTTACGCTGTCCATACGAAGAACTAGATGACCTTCTTTTGTCGAGCTAATGGTATTTCTTTCCAATAACTACTTTTTTCACAAATTTTCTTTTTCCTTTCAATTTAGTGACCGCGTTTTGATGCAGTCATCAAGGTCAGATTAGTACTAAGAAACCAAAAAAAAATTATTAACCTGACCCGGCATAAAACTCTCCTCATTGCATTACGTTAAATTGAAGCCTAGGCATCAGCAGATTAGTCAAAAAAAAACGAGTTTTAGCTTTCCTCTAAAAGAAGATCCGTTGGATGTGCGAGGGCTTGTAGATGTTACCCAGAATGGAATGTTGTTTGTGCGCAGGGTCCGGGGGTCTTTCTATATTTTTTTTTTTAAAAAGAAATTAAGTTTGTTTTTTAGAAACGCGTTTCGACAAATGCTGGTTAGGGTGTATTCAAGGCCATCTGGTGTGCGAGTATGTAATACGTCTTAACTTAATTTTAAGAAACTTAATTATTTCAGCCGAGTTATTTAATTGACATATGACCTAATTGCTTCCCGACCCTCGATGGACATGTTTGTGCGACTATTTTAGATTAGCTGGCCATGTTTGTAACGACATAAACAAAGAAAAAGTGATGATCGCAGATCGAGAATTAATATTATTAATGTTTAATAAAGGCAACAATTCAAATTTCTGAGAAGTACAGCTGTTACTACTGCTGAATCCATTTTAGGTGGAAGCACGAAAGATCGGACTGACTGATTTCGTGATGAATGCAAGCTGACGAGTAAACGCAAGAATGTTACATACCAAGCAAAGCAGGTGTTTCCATAGAATACGGGGTGAAGAGAAATAGAAACAGCTTAGAGGAAAAAAGTGCAGACGGGGGAAACTCTTCTAGCACAGAAGGCGCACTTCTCAGCTGGACCAAGAATAATTGACCATTCAGCATAATCAGGCGCTGTGATGAGGCCTCAATTAAGCATACTAACATAACGCAAGCAAAAGGAAACATACCTAAGCGGTTACATAAGATTAAAAAGACGCCTTTTAAGGACATCTTTACTAATACTTTTAAGGACATCTTTACGCTAAACACATTAATATTGAGGTTCACGTTAATGAACATGCGATTGACAGGTTCAATTCTGCTGTAATTCATGTTAGAAGAGTTGATTTGTAAAAGAGGTGGACCTCTCAGATTATAACGACTCTCTCTAAACGACGCACGGCGGCCTAGAAAACCTGAGTCAACCTTTCCATTAAGGAGCTGATGAACAAATACACCATCGGCCTCCTCACGACGCTTGTGAAGAGAGCTTAAGTTGATTAACTTAAGCCGGAATTCATATGATGGCAGAATTAATGGGTTTTGCCAACGAAAATGATTCAGTGCGAATCGAACAAACCTTCGTTGAACTGATTCAATAGTTCTAACGTGCGAAGAGTAGTGAGGAGACCAAACCTGGGACGCATATTCGAGTAATGGTCTGACAAGAGGGCTGTTCATTTCTTTGGACCACCTTTTTATAAAACCCAGGACTAAACTACCTCTGGAAGAGATATAGTTGATGTGAGTGGAAAATTCCAGCTTACTATCAAATCTAATCCCGAGATCTTTAACAAAATTAACACGAGGGATACCTTCATTAGAAAAGGTGTAGTTGAAAATTATAGGATCACGACTCCTACTAAAATTCATGACTTCGAATTTACTAATATTTAGTACCAGGTTGTTGTTAGCACACCAAGAATAAAAGGTGTCAAGGTCAACTTGTAAAAATTTGCAATCCTCGATAGTGTTTATGTGACGGTACAACTTGATGCCATCAGAGTAAATCAAGAGTCTATAATGTCTTAGCAAGTGAACAATGTCATCAATTGATAGAATAAAGAGTAGAGGACCAAGCTTCAATAGTTACTCACTGGAACCATACTAGAAGGGCATGCGGAAGGTCTAACATTCTTAATTTAAGAATTATAATGGAGTGGGAGAGCTTGTCAAATTGATTCAAAAAGTTTCGGTATATCAGGCAACTTAGCAACTGGTCTCTAATTTAATATTTCGTTCTGGCTACCACTTTTGTGAATAGAAATTATGAACGAATTCTTCCAAAGAGTGAAGAAGTACTCTTTATCCAGGGATTTTTGAAAAAGGGTTTTCAGTGGACTGGAGAACCTCGCACAGGGCTTAAGGACAGCAGCAAGGACAGAAGTGAGGTCGAATGAGAGTTCGTCGATATGTTTCACGATATCAGCACTGGTAATTGAGAGAGGTAAAATATGAGCCTGACGTTCTTAGCCGTGACGAAAATTGTTGTCAATAGGCTGAAAGTCAGAAGGCGTGAAAGATTGATGAAAGAATGATGCAAACATATTGCAATTCACAGGCGACTCATAGCTAGACTAGTTCGGGTGCTGCATAGTATTAGGGCGGTTGTCAACTTTTTTCTTAGAGTTAACAAATTTAAAGAAGTTCCTAGGATCAGTAAACGCTTTATCACTCATACTGCTAAGATATTCTCGATACAGAGGAAAAGAGATTGAACGAAATCGAGCAATTGATAGTGCAACTCGAAGAGTCCTTCCTCTTTAAACATGTTTTCTAGAGTCTATTCTTCTGATTTATCAAACGGTTGAGTTCATTATTGAATCAAGGTGGAGAAGAACTGGGCAATTTTTGGGGCTCATAAGGTAAGCAAGAAACGAGGGCTTCGTATAGTACATCATAAAACCGTACCACGTCGTCATTGAACTCATTTGCGGAAAGTAAGTTGTTGAAATACATATATCAAGGCAAGTTTAGATGACACCTCACTAAAGTTGGCATTTATAGGAATGGGTTACCACCTCCGGGCAAGGAGTATTCTCTGAATTGAAGTATTAATTAAGCAGAAGGTGAGGATTGTACTGGGTTCAACAGTTATGTTGACTGAGTCAGTAGAGAATATAAGATCCAACTGCCTCCCTAATACATTAGTCACACCGCTCACTTGATTCAAGCCGAGTGAGAATAAGAAGTTGAGAAAGCAGGATTCCTAAAATTAAGGCTGGCTTCAGGGAGGTAGTTATAGTCATCTTCGTTCGATACCCATTGAATATTGGGCAAATTGAAGTCTCCTAGAAGAAGTAGCTCATCACTAGTGTTCATTATACTTAGGTTATGATCCACGCAAGTGATGAGAATATCATTTAGGTTTTCATCTCCATCGTCAAGTATACTAATCATATCTGATGGAGATTTCTTTTGGAGAAAGAACGAGTAGCTCCATGTCAAGGTGGATAGAGAAACTAAGAAGCGAGATTGGGTTACAAATTAGATGGCTACTACAAACGAGAAGTACGTCACCCCCACTAGCTTACGAGTCAGTAAAACGATCCCTCCGAAACACTTGGTAGCAGGTATCAAAGAGTTCAACATTAAGAATGCTTTCATAGAGCCAGGTTTCAGTAAATGCTATGACACTAGTCGTCGATCTTATAGATAATCCAGATCCGTCCGAACTTGTAGATAATCCAAACTATTTGTAGTCCATTATACTTATATAGCGAGCTGGTACTACACAAAGTGCCAACTAAGCTTAATAACAATTTTTTTCGTATCAACGTGTAACAAATGTTAAATATTATTATAGCTGTTAGAAAATACGCTTTAAATTGTAACCATTAGTCACGATAGAGCTTTATAATAACAGTAATTAATAATACATATTAATACCCTCATAAATGCCACGTTCTCACTCAAATCTACTAATTTTTTGTGCGTTGCACGAAATTCATCTACAAATTTCTACTTATTTAACACAACAATATGTTTTTTAAGTTTCTACAAATTAATAAAGAGTTCATAAATGCAGGTCCCGGAATTCTATAATTGCCTCGTCATGCAGTGTAATTTTGTAATTTTATACGCCTCAGGTATTTTTTATTACATCGAGCACCTAATTACTGTATGAATAAATATAAATAGATTTTGTTTGTTGTTTTCATTAATACCTTCAATTTAAATCGGTTCTCAGATCATCATTGTGCTCTATTGATTAGCACGTCTTACACTGATTTCAGGTTTTGGAAAATATTTCTGTACATAAAAAAATGTTTTGTAGTTTGCACGCATATTTCATTTAGTTAAGATGTCAATGGAGATTGGAGTGGAGCTTTCTGAACTTATAGTAGCTGAAATGATTGTTTGGTAATAGAAGACATTGACTAGGGGCCTTGGTTATTATATGATAATTACAATTTGTATTAGTACATCTGTTTGCTTAAATGTTTTCTAATATATTCAGATATGCAAAAGTTTTAGTTACTTTAAAACAGCGAATTAAAGTAGCTTTGTTAAAAATCTCACAACGTAACTTTGAAGTCATTGTTAACGAGTGATCAAATAATTACAAATGTTCAAATGTTGATTTCCTAGTTGACAGACTTAGTTTAAGGTAAAGAACATTAGAATTTTCAATACGGTATATTTTATCTTAATTTGCATAACACAAACTAAATTAGCTCGATTTCAGTTCAGTTGTTGCGCTATCTGAACTACGACTTACGGGATCCGGAAGATTGACGATCGCCCCGCCAACAATCGACGAAACGAAAGCACTTTACGGTGGTGAGAAACGAGAGGCCGGCGTCGGGTTTATGGTCGATTGACGGGCTGTTAGCAGCGTTATCGCATTCCAACCGATATCCGAGCGTTTGGCAGTTATAACCTTCGGTGCAACGATCAACACCCATATCATATCCGTTTATGCGTCAACCGAGACCAGCCCGGACCCGAACAAAGACGAATTTTACGATCAGCTTCAACAGACGCTGGATACGATACTTCGAACCCAATTAATCATACGCACGGGGGATCTTACTACATGAACGTTGGGCAAATACGAACATGTAGTAAATAACGACAACATTCCATTCGCAGCGTCCAACAATTTGATGAAGCGTTCGATGGACGACGCGGAGTTCGATACGACAACAACTTCGTAACCGTCTTGATGTTGGCCAACGATAGCGCCGACTTCGCTGACACGGATGTCAGTAAGCACGAGGGTCAGTGTTCCCCTCGATGAAACTCAAATCGACCAGGTCCGACATTCAAATATTTGGAATCATTGGTGGAGGAAAAGAAAGTGGCATCGACAGCATGCCGTTAAGAGTGCGGATGGAAGGCTGCTGTGCAGCGACGAGGAGCAGCTCCAAAGATGGAGAGATTACTTCTTCGCCGCCCTGAATGGTTCATTTACACAGGAACCTCAGGAAACCAGCAACAATGCACAGCCAATTCGAATCACCACCCGGGCCCCATCCAAGACGGAAATAGTAACCGCAATTCATGCGATGGCCAATGGTAAAGCAGCTGGAAAAGATGGCATCCCGCCAGAATTGTTGAAAGCCGACTCAAGCCTCATAGCAGATGCGCTTCAGCCAATCCTACAAATAGCATGGAACACCTGTACCTTTCCGGAGGATTGGACGGAAGGTATCATAGTCAAAATACCAAAAAAGGGGGACCTAACAATATGCGACAACTGGAGAGGCATCTGTTTACTATCTACTGTGGGCAAAATTTTGTCCCACATATTACTATCTAGGATAAGTGAGGCAGTAGACCGAACGCTTAGGAGGCAGCAGGCCGGATTCAGGAAGGGCCGCTCATGTATTGATCATATCAACACCTTACGAATTATAGTGGAGCAGTCTACTGAATTCCGATCCCCCCTTTACCTTGCTTTCGTAGATTATGAGAAAGCGTTCAACTCGGTCAATAGGAGCTTTATATGGCAGGCACTACGGCGACGTGGACTGCCTGATAAAATAATAGAATTGATAAAAGCCCTATATAACAATTCCAAATGCAGAGTTCTCCATAATGGAAAATTATCCGACAGCTTCGAGGTGAGCTCAGGAGTACGACAAGGATGCCTACTCGCGCCTTTACTATTTCTTATAGTAATAAATGACATCCTTGTCGGCGCTCTAGATAGTAGAACAGGCGGCATACAATGGGGTTTGTTAGACCGCCTTAAGGATCTCGACTACGCAGATGATATCTGTTTGCTGGCTCACAGACACCAGGACCTCAAAAACATGATTAACAATTTGGCAACAGAAAGTAGTCCAGCAGGCTTAAGGCTAAATCCGACTAAAACTAAAGAAATGCGGATAAATGCAAACACCATTGAACGAACAGCGCTGAATAACCGTGACGTGGAACTGGTAAATAAATTCTGCTACATCGGTAGTATTATTACCGAAAATGGCGGTGCAGAAGAAGATGTCAGTTCCAGAATAAATAAAGCACGAGGCGCATATGCATGACTGTTCCGCATATGGAGATCAACGGAGATCTCAACTAACACCAAATTGCGGCTGTTCAACTCCAACGTGAAGGCAGTACTTTTGTACGGTTGCGAAACATGGAAAGTCACCCAATTCATCACAGGGCGCCTACAAGTCTTCATCAACAGATGCCTTCGTCGTATCCTAAAAATCCGCTGGCAAGATAGAATTTCAAACGAAGAACTATGGCGCCGTGCCGGCCAAGAAAGGATAGACGACCAAATCAGGCGAAGGAAATGGAATTGGGTAGGCCACACCTTGCGACGCGAAAACGAAAATCTAGCCAAACAGGCCCTTGACTGGAATCCGCAAGGATCCCGTCGAGTAGGACGACCTAGAACAACGTGGAGGAGAACCCTACTAGCAGAAGCCGCAACAACTGGGAGATCCTGGTCGGAGCTGAGAGCTGTCGCGCAAAACAGAGTCCGCTGGAGGGCAACTGTTTCCGCCCTATGTCCCATGAGGGATTAAAGGAGCGCAATGAATGAATGAATGACAGCCAGGCAACAGCAACATTTGCCTCGCTCAAGTGGTGCATATGGAAACAAACAAATATTACCATCAAAACGAAAGTACGTCTTTAACGAACTTTGATCTTTCCGATTTTTCTGTATGGATCGGAAACGTCGACGCTGCTCGATCCGGACGTCAACAAGCTCGAGATTGGCACCGCAGAAAACCTGGATAAAGAATATCGAGGGCGACTTAAAGAATCAATGATTATTATCAGTTATCGAAGCTCGAGACGTCGCCAAAAATCGTCAAGACTGGAAACGAATCGTGAATGGAGATCGAGATCCAGCGGCACCGGTAGCAGCGTATCCGTTGCAGGGACGTTCTGTTTGGATCGAGAGCTAACGGAACAAAGAAGAAAAAAGTACGTTATTCCGGTCGACCAAAGAAGCGATACATGAACTCCCTTGGGGAAGACTTAGCTAAGATATGCGTACGAAATTGGAAGGAATTAGTCAGTAACCGAACGGCATGGAGGGAAATGCTGAAAGAAGCCAAGGTCAATAATAGGCTGTAGTGCTACAGATAATGAAGATTAAAAACATATGGATAGGTGTTCTATCGCTTTTTAAAATTCATCATTCAAGGCATTGGAATAAGAGATGATCTAAAATTTGTTAACCCGACGTTACTTGGGTGCAAAGGAGGTTTCTAAGTAATTATACTATACTATATAAGACGATATACAACGAAACCTAATCATTTAACTAATCTACAAATCCAACTCTCTTAAAGTAATTAAGTTGTTCTAAAACACTACTCTAGAAGGCTATTATAACATATTTTATGTATAAAATTTAAGTGTACTTTTCTAGCAGTAAGCAAGATTTATAGCTTAGCTGATTTTATTGTTAGCAGCTTTGACGCTCAGTATTACATCGCAGAACGCAATTTTATCTACTTTACTAGGTGCAATTTTTTATTGTTTGTTGACAGAAGTACGTGCTCAATACTAGTAAAAAAATTCGGTTAGTTAACTACTTGAATTATTCAAATTTTGTTAAGGATCAATAATAGTAAAAAATTAGCATCGGGCTTTATAGATGCAAAAGAAGATATTGGTTGTATGGGTTGTGTCGGCTCCATGTACAACAGTAAGTGATTCAGATAGCTTTTTAATATTAGCTCTAAGCGACCGGCTGAAGCTGATGATGCCGGATTAAACGTGATTGGCATAGCTAAGGTAGCTTGAACGTCCGAAGAATATCTTCGATTCAATCAGTGTGAAGGCGATTGAAATAGTAAATTCAGTAAATGTAGGTGTCACCTCAGTGCCTGAATTCAGCAACAGAAGTAATATTATTTTTCAACATTTGTTTGTTAGATTACATATATTTGTGTCCAACACGCAAACTAGTTATTCAGATTACGTAAAAATATCTAAAAGAGTAAAAAAATCGTTGAAACAGATCTTTAAACGTATCACCAAACCAGACAGATGGGGAAAGATCATCATAGACTTAAACTGCAATGATTACCAAAAATTAATAATAAATTTAACGCAAAGAGTTCAGGTCTGTTCTTTGATAGTACAACAATAATATTGTATAACATAGCACAAAAGCAACTCGTATCATTTTCAATTAGATCTCGCAAATTCAAAATACGACGAAATATGAGGAATTACAAATTTCGTTTATTTTGATATAAAGCAGCATATGCTGAAAACATCTGCCTTGACCAAACCGGTGTTATCAACATAGACTAAAAATATAATTTATCAATTGATAAAAAATAGCGGAATTTTCTTATTATTTTTGTAATTATCTTTTTTAAATGTGAATAGAACCATTATCAATGCCAGCTACTACGTTTCTGAGTAATTATATAAATTAATGACATCCTACTCACTTGTATACATGTGCAATTGTCCTTGCTAGTCCATTTCCAGATCCGCATGGTACAATACCGATTGGTACCTTCTCCAGTACCTGTTCCCAATCCTCTCTTTCTAGTATGCCATTGATAACTTCCCAAAATATTCCATCACCGCCAACAACAACAATACCCCGCCAGCCGTAAACATCTTTATTTCGAACGAATTCTCGTGCAAAATTTGCCTTTTTTGTAACTTGCAGATCATAGCATATTTCAGCTTCCATATAGATGGGTGCCACTCTCTGTTGAAATACTTCTCTGGCCTTACCCGATCCAGATTTTGGATTTAATATAATAAGCATGCGTCTTGTATCATTCGGTTTTATTGGGCTAGTGGGTGATTCGCCCCTTATAAGCTGCTTAATAGCATCGCGCCACTTTTGTGCCTCACGATTGTTATCTTCATAACGATCAAAAGATCTAAATCGAAGTGTTAATGTTGTACGCTCCCTCCTACATCCAGATCTTCTGCTTTTCTTTAATATATATGCATATATGTAAAGGTATGCACTAGCATCTGTTTCATCCAAATCAATGGAATTCTCATCGACAACCTTAAGATGTGTCGGGCCAGGTAAGGCGGAGCATGCACATGATGATCCACCAGCAGTTTTACGTTTACTCCTTAGGCAGCGACAGCCAATTATGTCTTGTAGATTGATTACTTGCTCTTTGGCACTTCCGTTACATTCTTTCCTTAAACATAATCCTTTTTCGGATAATTTAACTTGGAAAACGTTATTTTTCTTCGTTGTTATGTAGAAAGTTTCAACAAGATATACGGACGGTTGGGTTTCATTCATTTTAATGCTAGATATCTCTGATTTCTCATCGATACCACTAAAATCTTGAACTTTAATTATATCACTCATTTTTTTGTTTTCTTGTCTTAATTAATAGGATTACAACAAATTATAGTATAATTATAACAAATATGCAAAACAATTCACGTTTATTAAATGAATACGCTTGTTCCCGTACTAATTATTACCGCCACGAGCGCCCCGTCTGTTGTCTGTATCACCTGTAGCGGTACCACGTCTGATTCGACTGGACTGTATAAACCTACTAGCGGCCACCGATCCGTCACACACTAGCAAGCGATCAAAAGCTGGAAAACCAGTCCCCAATACTTCTAGTAGCAAAGTACAAAAATTCACATCCACTTTTATTTTTTTCTTATTTTAGTTTCTTGTCGAAAAAAGCCGATAATAATAGAAGAAAATAGAGAGACGTCAAGCTTATTGTAGAGATGTGCAACAGAGCTCCATAATATCACTGATAACTCCTGTATAATAGACCAATTGGAATGATAATTGATACGAAAGAAGACACCGTTTTATTTCTGTTACCGTATACAACACAGAAATTAGATTAGTTTATTTTGGATTTTTGTAAATTTCGCAACATAAAACTGCAAATTGCATTCCGTTTTTTTACTTAATACACGGTCTTTGAGCGCTCCACACATCTCAGAGTTATTTAACACAGTTAAAGAAACGTCAATGGCAGTTTTATTTGATTTTACGCAATTCTTTGTTTTTGAATTCATCTTTTGCAGCCATATTCGTAAAATCAAAAACATATTCTTCTTCTTGATTTTGATGCAATGCAGCTATTTAACGGAAAACTTTCATCATTGCTAGGACATATTTTTTGTTGTTACATTTGAAAATAAGTGGAATTTAATAACTTTTATATTTATTTACTGCAAAAGTAGTACAAAAGAAACTTTAGCCCTATAGCAATTGTATTTTTACATTCATCCAAGAATCTGGCGCTCGTTTCATCATTTCGTTGGATTCCGTTTACCACCACACTTCTAATCTTCTTCTTATTCACCTAAGCGATCAATTTCCAGTTTCAAAATATCGTCTGTTTCTGCGCTTTTTTAATCTTACGTTCATTTAATCCCTCATGGAACATAGCGCGGAAACAATATCCTCCAGCGGACTCTGTTTTGCGCGACAACTTGCAGCCCTAACCAGGATCCAGCTGTTGCGGTCTCTGCTAACAGGGTTCTCCTCCACGTAGCTCTGTCTTCCGACGGTCGCTCTAAGCGCCATGTGCAAGGGACGCCAAAATGAATGCGAAAAACAGTTTCGAGCGAAAAATAACATATTGATGTCGCCTTTTGAAGGCAAGGTAAGAGCTTGAAGGGAGTGGAGCACACTTGCACTGTTTGTAGCCAGTCAAGTATGTATGCTCGTCAATATGGCTCGAACACGACACAACCAAGGACCGATGACTCCAAGACCGGTAACATCCCTTCCGAGATGCGACTGCACTGCTCCATGGATACGTGAGGGCAGATAACTTCTGGGGTTTTCATAGCCCCCATCGCGGGCAATCATTTTCGCTCCGATCACCAAGGAAGCAGAAATCCTGAGTTTATCAACTCGCAGAAGTCTGGTCCGAGAATGGAAGAGGAAGTTGCTGCAATGTCAGGATGATGCCCACTGCGTTTTTGGTGCTGGTGGTAGGGGTAGCCTTCTCTCACGATTTGGTGATTCCCTCCGCCATCCTAACATCACAGGCGACTGGATAAGGCGCCTTGTGATGAACGGGTGACTTTCCATGTTTCGCAACCGTACAAAAGAACTGCCTCTAAACCTCCTTTTTTAAGGGAGAGTTGTCGGGAGCTTTTGAGTAGTCTAGGGTCTTGTGAGAACCGAAAACTTCTAAAAAAATAATTTTTCTTTATCCAAAAATCCTTATATACTAACAATTTTAATGTCTTAATTCTAAGGGACTACTTATTTTTGTTGAATATATGTTTCTACTAGTACAGCTACCTAGTTGTTATCTCTGCATATATGTTGATATCGATAAGCAGCTACCTACTTATTAGTTTTCTCTACATGTGTGTTACGGTTAGTTGGCGGTCTACGGGGATATGGGATACACTGTCGGACCACACACGACAAGACCTGGGCAACATATCCCTGGACCCGGCATAGAAAACGCTGCCAGAAGCCTTGTCCGATCGTACACCTCAACGAAGCCAGGGCAGCATATTCCTCAGGTATTCGTGGTGAATGTGTTTGTGTGTGTGATCTTACCTTGCCTGACCATACACCTCGACACGGTATAGGAAACGCTGCCAGGAACATTGTCGGATCATACACCTCGACAAGGCCTGGGCAACCTGGGTTTTTACCGGCCGGATCATACACCTCTCCGGAACGAGCTTGTTGAAAGACTGATTTTGGCCTGATGAAGCTTTCAAAGAAGAATCAATTAGCCTGCCGGGTGAATGTTTATTTTCCTAAAGCTTATTGACCCAAAGTCCAGGGTAGTATTTGTAGGATCACGCATTGGTATAGTGCTTGTAATGTCATAGAGCTTCATCATTGGTCGCACCGCTTGCCTGTTGATTTCCGCTATTTGCTTTTCTTTCGCGAAAATTTCCATTTTCCGCTCCAGTAGCTCCTTTTCTTTCCGCATAAGTTCCTTTTCCAGTATAGCTGCAGCATTTCTTGCGTGCTCAATTTTATTCGTATTTAATCCCTCAATCGTCATTTGAATCGTTGAATTAATTCGTATTTCTTACCATTTTCCAATCCAATCCACGTTCTCGACGACGCTTTAAGGCTTTCAGAGTAAAGTTTTCATAACCTTCCATATTACAAAACTGGAAACTATTTTTCCTCTCTCGTTGTTTTCGGATTGCGATCCCACTTCTGAATTGTAATTTAATAACTTTTATATTTATTTACTGCAAAAGTGCAAAAGAAACTTAAGCCCTATAGCAATTGAATTTCTAGATTCGTCCGACATTCTGTGCGGTGCGGTGCTCCTTTCAACGTTTCGTTGCGCCCGTTAACAACCACACTCCTTATCTTCTTCCTCTTCACTTAAGCGCTCAATTTCCATCTTCAATAGCTTTTGTCTCGGTGCTATTTTAATCAGCTGATTATACAAGATCTTTATTTTAAAGTAAATACAAATATAATCCACTACATGATTTTGATAAGTTATTAATTCGCACAAAAAAACCGTAACTCCTTTAGAAATATCTCAGAACTTCGCAAAATAAATATTTTATTTAAGCACCTGCTTTACATGCTTGGCAAGTCTACGAAATGTCAAAACATAACAAACCAGAAGGCAGACGCATCATGGACGTTGGAAATTCGAATGTGTCCAGCAGTAATTATCGAAATTATTTAAAAAATACCTTTTATACAATCTACAGTGATAACTTTTCTATGGAAACATATTTTGTGTGGTTCAGTGCATTAATATTTATAACAGAATTAATAACAGGTATTGTAGTTTTATCCAGAAATCCAATAATATTCAGACCGACCTTTGTTTATGTTTTGACTTGACTTTTTCTTAACCACACATTTATGCAAAAAACTTATGTATATAAACACCTGTTGAAGGAAAATGCGAATAAAATTTTTGTTATTTTACAGATTTATGCCTTGTTTCATATTATATTCATCAGCAAGAGTTGCGATGGGGATTAGTTACTCTTGCTATAATTATATTGCCATTAATGCTATGTCAATTATGTTCCCTACTTATGCTACGTGCCCAGAAAAATGTGGGGCTTCCGGTGTTGTTGGTACATTTAGCTTTGTTTGGGATACCTTACAGGTTATACAATTATTATTAATTTTTTTTACTGTAATTTGAAATATATTTATTGTTTTTAGATATCAACATATATTGCGAAAAGTTGATAAGGGGAAAATGACCAATCAAGAAGTGGAAATTGTGCAACAAATGATTCGTGATGTTAATAACTTACAAACTGTGAATGCAATCCTTCAATACTGTCCACAATTTGCTCTGCAGGCATTTTTAATTGTATACAAGAAATATAAATGTGTTATTACAGGTAAGATAGGTTCTTGAAGAAGTAAATGTAGACTAGAATGTATAGATGGGATATGTGGATACGTACAAAAACTCGTGCCTATAAAGAAAAACAACCCCGCCATTAAAAACTCGGCTTTTGGTATATAATTGAAACGTGGAAACCACGATGCAGAATACACATCACAATACACCTGCAAATCAACGGCCAGCTCTTTCTGCAACTCAGCCACAGCTTGAAAGACAGGTTGGTGCTGATGGCAATAGTCAGCAATATTTTATAACGCAATCCTACCCCATTATCGGGGTTGGAAACGTACGTATACCAAAAGACCGTGTCTGACTGGCCGATGATAATCAGCATGAATGCGAAGTCCAAAGTGGTAGGAATGGGTTCGGGCAATGCAAGCATTAGCTTTAGAGGTTGAGATTGAGGAGGGTAGCCGATCCATAAGTACTGAGTTTCCATGCAGAGTTTATTCAGATTAAGCGCCCAAGTAAATTCAACGAAGCCAGTCCGGTTTTTTTATATGAAAAACCAAGCTTAGGAGTAACCCTTTATACTACCAGTCCGTCATGTCTAGTAGTAAGCTTGGTTTGAAGAATAGAGGAGAATAGGTTAAGCCGGGTTTTGCATATGTGTGTTTCAGTATCTTACCGCACATATACTAAGGCGATACAGTGCAAAATTATTTATCTGTAATTCAACCCAGACCTGCAGATCGAGTGATCTTGAGAGAAAAAGTTTTCTGTTTACTTAACGAAAACTCGACCCTGGCTCATGGAAACACAGCACATGGAAACGGGGACTGAGTAAAAAGTTTCGTTAAATCCAAGAAAACTCAACGAAATCAGTCCGGTTAAGCTGGGTTTTGCATATGTGTGTGTTTATCTTTTACAGAACATATACCAACGGCGACGCAATGTAAAATTGATTATCTGTCACTTTAACCCAGAACCGGCATGGAAACAGCAGCGAGTTAACCTGGCATTCGGATCGTGTCCCGTCGGCGTGGAAGGAAGCGACCATTGTCTAATTTTGAAAAAGGCCACCACAGTCGGGAATGCAAGAATTATCGCGATATTAGCCTCCTTTCGATCGTCGGCTAAGTATTTACGAAAATCATACAATCGAGGCTACAGAAACATCGAAAGCAAACGCGCCGGAAAGAACAAGCGGGATTTAGATCACAGTACGTTACTGCCGTGGTTTTCATCGATTTCAAATCAGTTTTCGATTGCATCGATTGCAACACCTTGTGGGAAGTCTTGGAAACCAAACACTTGCCATTGAAAATTATCCAACTTCTCCAAACGTCGTACGATGGCTCAAACAGCAGCGTTCGTATTCGAAGCGAGAAGTCGCTTTGCCACTTCTCTTCAACGTTGTGATCGACGCGATTATGCGTGAAGCATTCCATGGACGACTCGGAGTTCGATACGACGAGAACTTCGTAACCGACTTGATGTTCGCCGACACGGATGCCGAAGCAACGAGCATCTTATACGACATTTCCCGCAACGCCCGGTCATGCGGAAAAGACGAAAGTGCTCACAACGGAGCCAGTGTTCACCTCAATGGAAACCAAATCGAACAGGTTCAAATACTTGGGATCGTCGATTGAAGAAAAGAAAGAGCCATCGACTGCCGACGTTCACAGCCGCATCGCCTCGCTCAAGTGGTCCATATGGAAACGAACAAATATTGCCATCAAAACGAAACTACGCCTTTACCGAACGTTAAATTTTCCTATTCTTTATGGATTGCAAACGTGGATAATACTCAAGCCAGACGTCAACAAGCTCGAGGTCTTCCAAATGTGATTCTTGAGGCAGATGTCAGCCCGCGATCGCCTTCGAAACGAGACGGGTCGACAAAGATGCGATCAGCAGACACTGGTTGAAGAAGAAATACAAAAACGTCGACTACGGTGGTTTGGACATGAATGGATGATAACCGCTTGCCGAATGGATGATAACAGCTTGCCACGTAAACGTCTCTGGCGAGACCGTCTCGCAGACTGGAGAATTCAGCGATCGACAACGAAGAAAACCTAGCTAAATAATATCGAGGGGGATTTAAAGAATCAACAATTATCATTCACCGAGGCTCGAACCGTCGGCAAAAAGCGTCAAGACTGGAAACGAATCGTGAATGGAGTTCGAGATCCAGCGGCACCGACAGCAGCGTATCCGTTACGGGGGCGTCCCGCTCGGGCAGTCAGCTAACGGGCTAAAGAAAAGAAAAAGAAGAACGTCCGCTATCAATCCCATATTATTAGTTGATGCTTAGTCGAACAAAAATGTTACTTTTTATTCATTGACCTTTGATAAAAAAAAGTTAATTTCATTTTATTTTTCAGGAGTATCTGCAGGATTAGCTGGTTTCTCCTTCATCTGGCACATTTTCATTCATTTCTATTACTGTGCCAAAAATAACAAGAAAAGTGCCAACAATTCCCCGAATGATACTAGAGTTATCGATAACTTAACTTTCACCCAACATAATGGTAGGCAAGAGGCAGGTGTAGTTCCAGACGAGACACTAAAAAACTTTAAAAAAGCAAATTTAACCGAGAATTTCAAGATATTTGAAAAGCCCATGTACAAAACCGATGATAAGAATTTTGTTTCGAAGAAGCAGCCGCTGAAGAACGTCGAAAAGAGTAAAATTTTTGCATTTAACAAGCGCAAAACTGTGTATGAGACTGACGATTTTGATCTCTGTGATTACAACAATACATCAACAGTATTTTTTGAGATAAACGAAAGTGAAAACTCAATAAGCAAATTGAATACATCAACAATTAGTAATAGAACTGAAGATTTCCATAATCAGAACAATACGAATTTGTGTTTAACAAACAGAACGCAACCAAGTAGAGAATCGGATATTGATTTGAAATTTAAGTATACGGAGGGATTAGAGCCTGTTCCCGAGTGTAGAGCCTTAAAAAGAAAAGGAATCTGTTCATCACAAGAAATGTTGCACTTGGTGGATCTGATGAATGATATTCCTCCAGAGCAGATTGATATACTTGCGAAAAGCCTGGTTGAAATGGGCGGAGATGACAGTCTTAAAACCGATTCTGAAAACGCTGATAGCTCGAAACTTTTAGAACAATTCCCAGAAGTGATTGATCCGAAATTAATGGAAAACATTGATGCTGCAATATATGAAAATCAAATCATTTTCCAGGAGCGTATTAGGAAAAATAAGTTAACAATACAAAATCTAAAGCTGCAAGATCAGTTACTATCGAAATATTTGGAGGAGGTTAAGAACTTACCATCGAATGAAATGGTAAACATACGAGATTATGAAAATATGTGCTTTGCTAATGTAAGTAGACAGAACCGCTTAAAGCATTGGCGAAATTATTTACAAGATATAGACACGAATATGCATGACAATTCCACCGTTCAAAATAGTAGTTTTTATGTTAATACAATGTCGAATTCCCTCACCGATCTATATGTTAATGGAACCGATGTTGGTTCAGTTGTAACTGAAGATGGTAAGCTATCAGATCAGATATCAGTTCCTTTAACAGAAGAAAGTTCCAAAAAGTATGTCCGCTGGTCGGATAAACTAGAGATTGATCATGAAGAAAGTGTTAATGATGATCAAGCAAGTGATAATTTATATATGAATGTAACTGGGCCAGATAATTTTCTTCCGCGAAAGAATATTCTTGTTGAGACAATTAACGCCATTAATGTTGAATCGCCGTTTAGTCATGCTAAAAATAAATCACAAATATTGCCAGAAAGTATTATTAATAATTAAGTTTTGTGTGAGAATTATTATTTTTTGATTAGAATTAAGATTTCATTCTAGGTTTAAGTCTTCATTTTGTAGTACATTATTACAGGATGATATTATTTTTTTCTTCACAAGAAGCAATTTTTATGCAATTGCGTTTTTTTCTGTGCATTGTTTTTTTGCCATTTTTATATATACATACATATTTTGTAATAAATTTTCTTTACACCTGTTTTGGGATTTCTCTTCATAATTTCTTGTACGAGATTTTTGGGTATGATAGGATGGTATCAACGTTTTATCTCGAATTATGCAAGCGTGGCTTCTTTAATCACGGATTTTTTGAAGAATAAAACTTTGAAATGGAAAGATGAGGTCCAGCTGAGCTGATGACTACTGGTGTAGATAGCGTGCTTTTTAAAAAGGAACATCAGATTGCTAATATGCCCAAGAAATTAAATGGAGCACAACGGAACTACACCATTACTGAGTTTGAATGCTATGCAGACGTGCTGAGTGTGAAAGAAGTTTAGATCTTATGTGGAGGGTCAGGCTTTTACGATCATCACTAATCATGCGAGCTTGGAGTGGCTCACGGGCCAAAAGCGGCAGATAAGCAAGGTGGAGTCTAATGGAAGGTGGAATGCGAAAATGCACAAAATCTGGGGCCGGTTCGTGTATGTCGAAAACGAAAAATTTTTTTCGTCTCGGGTTCGCGCAGGTCGAAAAATTGAAAATTTTCGTCTCAAGCCGACGAAAGGCACTCGAAAGGTCTTGGGTTATCGAGTTTTTGTATTAGGACACGAACAATTTTCTTTCGACCTATGCGAACGCTAAAATTTTCGTCGACAAAATCTTTCGACTTCAATTTATTTTCGTACGATTATCGTCGTTCGCCATACACGAACCGGCCCCTGCTTTGTGCAGAGCTCTTAAACCTCTTGCAAACAGCACACTGTTGGAAGCAGGACAGTGTATGTGATTGATGGGGGCTTTGAAAAAAATTTTGTTTCGTATATTTAATATGTACCAAGTACAATCAAAGTGCTACTATTGCGTTAATGGAGCGCTTGAGGAGGTCAACCAAGAAGCACCAACAGTTTCCCAAGCTAATTTCTTATCGAATGCGAAAAACAAGAATATATTGATCACTATGATGGCGACAAAATGCAGTGATAGTAGAATCGCGTTCAAACAGGCAACTGATGCAGACACGCTGATTGTGCGGGCGGAAAAAACCCTGGGGCCAGTTCGTGTATGTCGAAAACGAGAATTTTTTTTCGTCTCGGGTTCGCGTAAGTCGAAAAAATTGAAAATTTTCGACTGAAGCCGACGAAAGGCACTCGAAAGGTCTTGGGTTATCGAGCTTTTACATTAGGACACGAACAATTTTCTTTCGACTTACGCGAACGCTAAAATTTTCGTCGCCAAAATTTTTCGACTTCAATTTTTTTTCGTTCGACTATCGTCGTTCGCCATACACGAACCCGCCCCTGGCTTCGGCTAACTACAGTGTCGCAATTGTAGGTGAAGATGTTGATCTTCTGGTCAAATTGATCGGTCGCCAAACTCCCCCAATGTATATTTCCTCAAGCCAAGGAGAGGTAAAGCCCTTCATCTCCTCTTTCACCCGGGAAGTGCAGTAGAGAAAAATGTTGCCATGCTCTTCCTCCACGCAATGAGTGGTTGTGCGTCCACGTTACAAGGCAAGGTTAAATTTCTAAAGAATCTCGAATCTTACATAACTATATTTACTGATCCTACTAAAACTAAATTTCTGACTGCCCTTTATGGTGGTAACCAATCCAGAACAGTGGGGGTGAAAGTTGACAAAAAATGGGTTGATTCCCATTACGACACTGAAACCACCGCCTCCCGAGAGGCTTATATCTTGCAAATGCAAGACAGATTATTTACTAACCAAATTTTTCTATAGGCTAGGTAGCTAGATCGCTAGACTGTTTGGGCTCTGGTGAGCACCTTTGAGGAATTTCTTTTTTAAGGAACATGAAATTGTTTTCCATAAATAATTGGAAGGCCCACCAAGCGCCGGCGCCTGGGTGTTTTGCGCCCGGTGCACAATTCTATTTTGCGCCCCATTAGCTCATCATTTTTTTTTATCGCAGTGAAAGACACTGGAAAAAGACACAAACATTCGGTGATTGGGAGACATAATTTTCATAGTTGCGGCAAAAGCTAATTTGATGAGAATTAATACAACAATAAAATTGGTAAAGCATGGTGTATTTGTTAATTTTACAAAGCGGCCGGGTGGTTTTGGTTAGAAGAATAAAAATTTCTAGAGGTCGAGCCGGTAAATCATAATGTTTTAGTTGATGAGGATTTTTTTAAATCCTAATTTCTGAAATTGCGCCCCGTTCAGTTGCGCTCGGTGCAAGTGCACCATTAGCACCTTTGAAAGCGTCGTCCCCGGGACCACCCTATACAGATGTTACGGTTATTTTATATTGTACTGGACAGACCTGTCCAATAAAAATAAACAATTTGTGTTTTTTATGTATTATTTATTATATGTAAACTATCTTATATAATCGATTATAACTAAATAAAGGCGAACCGGTCTTCCTTTATATTTATTTATAGGCAGTCAATTCATTGTGACGTAAGACTGTCCACCTACAGTAACATAATTCCTCAATAAAATTGATGAAACAACAAAAATATAAAAACTACAACGACTTAATCAAAAATTTTCTTTTTAGCCTTTGGCGTTGAAATTGTTTTGAGCTCAACACGCCTGGGTGTTTTATTTCCTGGTGTCTCTTGATCTGTTCCACTTTTTTCTAAATCCTTCTCAATTGCTTGGCTATCTTGTGAAGATTCATAAACCAAGCGAATATCTTCCGTTCTATCACCAGACATATTATGGCTGTCTTGTCGTGATATATTTAGTGATTGATCCTGTTTCTCTTCTTCAATTATTTTCTTGTCTGGACTTAATTGTAAGTCAGCAGTTGTTGGTAGTTTGTCAATTGGCCAACCATCCATTGCTTCTTCACCGATAGCCGTTTTTTCAACTGGATTTGGTGTTAGATATCTGGGCTGTTTTCTTACGGCAATTGGTGTTGCTTTTTTCGCAGATTTTGGTGTTTTTGAAAGTGCAGTTTTTTCTTTATTTCCCTCAGATGATTGCGATTTTTTATCTTCGGAAGAAGTTGAAGGACTGTTTCTAGGATGTCTTCGTACACTAATAGGAGTAAGTGGCTTACTCTTTTTTTCTGGCGATACAAACTTGTTATCTGAACTAATGATATCCTTATCTAAAATTATTTCAGGGTTGGAACAGACTGGTTTGGCTACTTTTGCATCGTCTTCACAGTCATCTTTTTTTTCTGGCTGAGATGAAATTTTAATGATATCCGTTGCATCTTTACTGTCTTCTATTAAAACAATTGTTTCCTTACAACATAAAGATTCATTTTGTACAGAATCTGATTTTTTACTTGTTTCCGGAGTGGCAGCATTAGTAAATTCCACTTCGGACTGTTTAGAATTTTTCGGTGAAGTATTTTCAGATTTTTCTGGTTCTAGTTTTTTGTCAGGACTTGACTGAGTTTTTTGTTCATTATCTATTAATTCTGACTTTTCTTCAGCTTTCATTTCTATATCCTTTTCAACAGTTTCATTCACATCTGGCTGGTCATCTATCTCCATTTTCTTATCTTCATCTTCTATTTTTTTGTTATTTTCGACATTTTTATCATTTTCCAAACAATTTTCAGATTTCTTTATTTCATTTTCAGTACGTGGTTTTCTACGAATCGCGATTGGCTTTGCCATCACTACATCCTCTTTTTTCTCCTTATCGGAATTAACATCTTCCAACACACTTTTACCATCGCTAGAGCACTTTGAACTTTCATTTTCGACTTTATTACTACTATCTTTCTTGTTCTCAGTACTACCGCCTTTCCCACTTTTGCTTTTGCCCTTATCGCTTTGCTTAATTTTAATAATACTTGATGCATCCTTATATACTTCTCCCAGTTCACCTTCAGCGAATGTTATTAATGAGCAAAATCCATCCGTACTCGAAACAATCAATATCCTTCCATCACTTGACCATGTCAAGTCGGTCAATCTCGTGTAATGGATATTGGATATTAAACCAAATGGCACTTGTTGCTGAGTGTCGTAAAGATAAACTGAACTTTTTGTAGCGATAGCAAATATCATCCTATATGGTAATGGCACCGCTGGTTTATTAGATTCGCTATGAGGTCGTAGTGTAAAAAGGACTGGACAAAATTTAGCAGCTACTGTGTATTGGTCCGGTGATGGGAGTACAATAGAAGGCCTGTTAATGATATAATTTTGTATTAATGGATTAGTGCATTAGTTTATTAAATAATAATCTATTTAAACAGTAAAATGTCTCTTCTAAACATTAGGATATTGTAACGGTCGGTTGTAAAATTTACTTTGATTGGGAAATTTTCTTTCGAAATCACTTGGGGGCTATTGGGAAAATTTAACCGAGGGATGCGAGGAAAAAAGAAAATTTTTTTTTGACAGAGAAAAAAAAAACAAAAATGGGTAGTAAGTTTTTGGGGTTTTTGCAAAGAGAAAGGAACGGGGTTGAGAACAAAAACAGTTCATTTAGTCCGACAATTTGATTATTAATTCGGCAATTGCACGTAAAAGTAGTTGTACTAACAAGAATTGACGGAGTAGCATTTGCTGAAGATGTGCTGTATGTGAAATTATAGTCCTCAAACCCCCGTTAGAAAAAATGTAATGCAGAGCTCGAAAGGGACGTGTTCAATACCCGACCGAATCTATCATCTTTACGAAGGCCAAGGAGAGAAGATTGCGGCCTGAATGATTTCGTGAAGAAATAGTGAAATTATTCGAATATGCCCCATTTTAAAGGTATAATTACCAAATTCGTTTAATCTATTGCAGTGCAAAGAGGGTTTTCTGGGCAAGATATTGTCGGTGCACCAGCAAAATCGTTGGCGTTATTTTCAAGGGTTTGGAGGTCCGTGGTCCCTGTGCAGGAGGCCCCGACCCCCCTTTTTCATAGTAAAACCTTCAATATATACAAGACTCTGGAGTGGCTGTACCATTTTGAAACCTGTGTTCCCCAGGAGGACGAGGTTGTGGTCAGCGGCACCCGCCCGAAAAATTGGAATTAGCTGAACGTTTCTAACTGCTGTTGCATCTGGCGAGAGTGACGACGAGGAGACGATTTAGTTTTTTAAATAATAATAAAGTTAGCTTACTGTACCTAATTGTGGAAACAGTTAAATCATTTGATATCGGCTACCCTAAGTGTGGTAAATCTGGAAGAAAGAAGTCAGTTGGAAGGAAGCGCTAATGTTCGTACTAGGTTGACATTTGCGAGTGCTCATCATTTAGCGAAGAGCGAACAGAATTCAGAACCAGAACTTTAGTTAGGTGTAGCTACCAGAGAAGCCGTTGGAGGTAGCATACTCATATTTTTCTTTATTTTTTTGTTGTGTTCGTTGTTCGAGTATTAATTTATTAGTAAGATTCCTTATTTTGAGTTTTTAATTAATTGTAATTGACACATTTGTCATATGCATGTATATTTTATTTACACACGTTTAATCGTTAACACATTTTCATATGTATGTTATTTACCAACATACCATTGTTAAAGAACACCGTTTTGGCCGAAACGACGTTTTGTTTTTATCGTCATTGAATTAACGGTTATTTGATTTTTTTTCTCTTTTTTCGTTTGATAGATGTTACTTCTTCTTCTTCTTTGATCCGTTAGCTGGCGGTCCGAGCGGGACGTCCCCGCAACGGATACGCTGCTGTCGGTGCCGCTGGGTCCCGAACTCTATTCACGATTCGCTTCCATTCTTCTCGGTTTTTGGCGGTGTCTCGAGCCTCGGTAACTGATAATCGTTGATTCTTTAAGTCACCCTCGATATTCTTCAACCAGGTTTTCTTCGGTGCCGATCGCTGTATTCTCCAGTCTGCAGGACGGTCTCGCCAGAGAAGTTTACGTGGCAAGCGGTTATCATCCATTCGGCAAACATGTCCAAACCACCGTAGTCGACGTTTTTGCATTTCTTCTTCGATCAGTGTTTGCTGATCGCATCTTTGTCTGACAACCTCGTTTCGAAGGCGATCACGGAGTGAGACACGGAGGATCTGCCTCAAACATCGCATTTGGAAGACCTCGAGCTTCTTAACGTCCGGTTTGAGCAGTGTCCACGTTTCAGATCCATAAAGAAGAATCGGAAGAATCAACGTTCGGTAAAGACGTAGTTTTGTTTTGATGGAGATATTTGATAGATGTTACTAATATTTTATATTGAATTAAATATGGTATTTTTTGATTGATTATACGTCTTTGTCCAGGATGAGGGAATAATTTTTCATTGCATCTTTCCAGGATGGTTGGGCGAATTCTTTCTCGGGGTTCTCTCGTTGTGGCATCTCTTAAGTTTTTTTAGGTCCGCGATAAACATGAAGTGATGGAATAAGACATTCGCATCGACATTTAGGTAAGTGGTGAACCATGCTACGCTTAGGCCCGGCCACACACCCCACGACCCCCCCGGCGAGCTAGATAACTCCGTGTGGCCGGCAGCATATCCCCCTAACATTAATATCGGCAGTTGGGGAGGATGGAGTTTCGGAATTTTTTTCTTTTTCTTATGTATGGTATTGACTCCTTGGTCATGCTTTTCCGGGCTTATGGCTAAGGGGGCAATACCTCGCATAAGTGGCGCCCAATACATAGTCGCGCCATTATGCTGTTACAATATTTATAGGTATATCAAGTAGATATTTTTTATATTAAGTTCTACGTTCAGAAGACAATTTTTTGTGCTGCCGTAATGTCATGTTGTGCTCACAGTGGTACAGAAACAGGGGGAGGTTAGGGGTCTAGAGGGTGCGTCAGTAGATGTCGATGAACCTTGCGTTCACTGTCGTTTACAAACTCATACAACAAGCAAGAGTTCAAACGCGGGCGACACTTCCACCTCCTAGCATCTATCATATTCTTTTTGTATTTTCGAGCTAAGCTTATTACTAGACATAACACCATGACCTAAACGACATGTTGGACTGGTAGTATAAAGGGAGACATCTAAGCTAAGCAAAAAATTACAATACTTACTGCTTTAAAGAATATCTACTATAGATATAAGATGTATGGACAGGTTTATTTACTCCATCGAAATCAGTTACACCAGCCGGAGTTATCAATAATTTCCCATCAGGACTGAAACACAATCTCCGGAAAAATGTTTGCAAGGTATCATCGTGAAAAATCCGCATTTGTTTTCCGCTAAATTCGCTGCTTTCGGGAACAGGTAGAGTGCATTTACCGCTTCGAGAAACGACTTTCTTGGTTTGAATATCAAAAACTCTCATATATCTATCAAGAAAAAGTCGATTAGATAATAAAAAAAATACAAATATAAATTACCTGTCCGTACTCAAAGTAGCAATATACTGGTTTTGTGGATCCCAAGCAACACCTTGCACAAATCCTTTATGATCTCCTAATATAGCCTGGGATTTACCTTTATGTATATCCCATATCATTGCCGTGTTGTCAACAGATCCACTTACTAAAAATTGCGAGTTATGACACCAGCTTAAATCGTACACATCTTCCATATGCCCGCGTAGTATTTTTAGTGTGATCCAAATCTCTTTATCCTGTTCATTTGTGCCATCCACAATATTTACGGGCTCACTTTCGCCCTTCAATTTCCAAATAAAAATTACGCTTTCATCGTCGCCTGAGGCGAGTAATTCGCCATTTGGCGACCACTTAACTACATTTACTGCTCTTTGATGCCTTGTTAAATCTGCTGCTAGGTCCAAGTTGACTGATCCGAACTCATTGAATGTCATATACCAAATCTATAATAAAATATTTGTGAAGCATTGAAAATGTTTGTTATTAACTTGTGGTCAAATAAATTCAAAATGTGTGTGTGATGACACTATGAGAGAAAAGGCTTCTTGGAAAACTTACATACGAGAGAACACAGCACAGGGGGGTTCAATGCCGACAAATAGCCTTTGAGACCCGGGACCTCTGGGATGGTAACCAGACGCCTTATTCCCAGAGTCTGCAAAGATCTCGGCTTCTTTGCTAGAAACACTGGTGATATTTCAGTAATTTAGACAATTGACATTACGAACGTTGAAATCACCCGCGACATTGATTCCACACTTAGGGTGGAAAAATAAAAATCCGGAGATTCGTTCTGAGATAGCATCAACTAAAGTCGAGAGTTCAATACTTATATTAGAGCTTCTGTATAGAAAACAGAATAATATGACGTGGCTAAGGAGAATTGTTTTGATCCATATATGATTAAATTCAGAAAATGTACTACTGGAAAGCTAAGTCGGAGGTATTGTTCACTAAGCATGACATCACCTGAAATTGATCGAAATCAGTATCGATGACTAAGTTTCACTTAGTGCGAGAATGGCCGGGGCATGGATATGTTACATCACATGGAAGAAGATCGAAAGGAGACTCCTGATATTACAAAAAACAATAGAAAAATCTTTGTTCTTGTTTTGGGGGCTCTCCTGCGCAAGGTCTGTGCGAAGCAACCATCGGGGGTAATTGTAGTGTTATGCCTGCTACAACATGACGATTCCCATCAGATGGTAGATTAAGTGCTGCAGCACCGGCGATGTCTAGCTCTGAGTGTGTGGAAGTGAAAGCGGAAAAAACTTACTTGTCATACGAACAGATCTAAGGTGACCATCCGAACTATACCTTGTTTGTACGTTTATTGTTAAGCAAAGTTTATTGAATCATATTTTGGGCAGGTCGAAGCCGATCTGCCCTTACGATATGCAAAGCTGTTTTTTGGTAGTGCATTATTTTTCTCGATCATCTGGTTGGTAGATTTTTTTGAGAAAAATATTTATTAACTTCAAAGGAACGCAAATTAGTGAATTGGTTCTGCAGGCAGAGAGCTCGGCAGGGTTTTTTCCTTGCTTCAAAAAAGGTTTGATTAAGATTTCCAACCAAGATCAGGAATTTTCCCTGAATTAAGGAAATCCTCAAGATAAAGCATTCAAGGCATCAACCGACCAGTCAACATATTTCCAAGGGAACACGAGCGACAGTTTCGGAATCCGTGAAGGAGAGACCATCTTTTTACATTGGAAATCCAGACCAATTTTTTTTCAGCCCTGAATTCTTTGTTTTGATTTCTGCCTTTGGAACTATTTGAAATATTTTTAGGGTTAATTCTGACCAAGACTCAAGTTTTGCCTTTTTCTTTCTTTCTAAAAAGCGCTTTGGGTTTATTGCGATTAATTAAATAAGCAACACTGCAACATAAGCAGGCTGCCTGCCTGCCTGCCTGTGTCAGTAATTTCTATCAGGTTTCTGATTTCTGGTTTACTTTTAAATATTTTTTTGAAAGCACTGCAATGTCTGTATGTAGGAAAAAATGATTTTTTGATGTACCTTTTTTTATTCTAAAGTACTTAGTACTTTTAAGTTAAATAAAAAGGTAACGGTACACGAGCCCCAATTTTTTTTTTAGCTAAAAATTGTCCACATCAAAATATACATTGTGTGTAAATTTCATCGAAATTGGTGAAATAATACAGGAGTTATCACCTGTTAAATTATTGAAAAAACGGTACTTTAGAGTGGAATTACAGGATAACGGGACTTGAGCGACATTTCTTTTTTTCACAGTTGGAATGTACATAATTAACTGTACTTTGTGTAAAAATTTCATCAAAATCGGAGGTGGGTACTGTTATATTCTAGTATTACCAAAATGTTTTCCGTTATTTTGGGTAAGAGGGTCTCTGAGTAGTTTACTGCCTCAATTGACTTTCTAAAACTACCAACAGAGCCCCCAAAACAGACTTCAGTAATAATTGGAACGTGAGGGCTCCCTCCAAAGGAGACCTGCAGTTATATTGTCATTTGGAAAGTTGGTGAAGAAAAAAGTTCAATTGCAGACTGAGACTGGTTACAGAGGTAATTCAAAAAATCAACAAAATATTGTTTAGCAAACACAAAACCTACAAGTACGTGAGAGTCCGTTCCTCCAGATGCGAGGCGCATTAATTCCGTTTTATCTCCATTAACCTTTGGTTGAATATCTACACTTAAAACAGGATCACGATTATGCCATGATATCTCAGGAATACAACACTTCATTTTAATAAAAACAACGTCTATAATATTATAAAAATTAAAAATAACTTCGATTGCACCAATTTACAAAATTTTTGCCGCCAAAACAAACGTCAGTTGTTTAATTTTAATGAAAATACTAGTTATGCCATATGAATTTAAAGAAAAATCTGCCGCTGTAAGAATGATTTGATGAATACTTTTTTCTTGAATTTTTTTGTTAATTTTATTAAATCATAGCTAATGTTTAGGTAATAATTATTAATAAATAATTAATAATAAGCAAGATTACTAAATACGTTTAATTTGTATTAAAGAAAATTGAATGCGTTTAGTACACTTTAGTAGTAGAAAAAAGTTGGTACAATCCATGCCGGCACAAATGTGCGTGCGTATAGTCGAGTTGTCAGTTTTTGCATAAGTGTTTTGTTTACTCCGGGAGTTCGTTTATGGCCTAGTAAATATACAAATACTATAGAAACTCTAAAACTAATTTTAAGTGCAAAATGCCGACAATAATAGCATTAGACGTGTCTCTTTCAATGACCAGGATTTTGCCAGGTCGTAATGAAGATAATCTAACTTACCATCAATTTGCCGTTCAGGGTATTAATCAATTTCTGGACCATTTGGCGAATAATTCCAAGTTGGAGTTTGTTTCTTTGGTAAGTTATATTCACGCATTTATAAATTATATTTTATATTAAAAAAAGTTAATTTTGTAAAATTGACATAAATCAGCTGTATAGCAGTACTAGATTAAAAATTGTTTTTCGTTAAGTTCGTTTACGCGCCAAACTCGGAACGTATGTCGGTTCTTTTAACGTGGTGCATGCTCTGGTTGTGTGAGTAGACAATAGGCCATGCTTGAGAAAATTTTGTGAAAATGTGAAAATTTATCAGTTTTAATCCAATTTTAAGGTTCTTTTTTATGAGAAAATAAAACGTGATTTCCTTAGCAATAGTATTAATAATCATATTAAGGAAGTTCTCGCAAAGACACAATCTTTTCGGTGCAATCGTGTGTACGCGCGTTGAGGTTATCTGTCAGCGTTACGTTTTTTCGTTGGTAGCAAAAAAAATAGAAAAAATTAAGATTAATTTTTTGGATAATAATAGTAGTAATAAAGCAAAATGAGTACCTCAGAGATTACGGCAGAAGTTACCATCAAAGTGCCACTGAAGCAGATGCAGGTTCTGCGTGTAGGCCCACGCTTTTCTACATATTTTAAAAGTTTACGTAGTGGACATCATGGAAGTCTGTCAAAATCCAGTTCAGCTGATAAAATATCAGACACTGAAGTTGACTTTGATGCGGATATTAATTACTTGAAGAGTTTAGATCCGAAAGTGTGGAAATCACAGGATCACTATGCTGTACTTGGATTAACCCATTTAAGGTAAGTCCTTCACGTTATTCTCGTATACCGCAAGGCTTTATTAACCAAGATTCCCTTTTCTTACTACAGACAAAAAACTAACGCAAAAAGTAAGAGTTTATTGGTAGATATTTTTATCTGAGATTTAAAAGATTTCTGTTAATTAGTAGATAAAATGCAATAGCTTAGAACTAGATAGAAAATGCATAGAGGTGCAGAAAGTGCATATTGATTTTTTGTATTTCCCAAAATGGACACCGAAATCTAAAAATAATTGGCTTTTAGTGATTCATTTTTTTTATTTTATTCAGGAGATTATTCGCAGTTTAATAAATTTTGCGCTATCTTTTTGGTTTTTATGAGAACAAGGGCAACCCATATGATGCGCACAATGGTCAATTTAGAGCCATTGTACCCATTCCCCAGTAACAGAAAATACCGCCGGAAGGTCTTTTGAAGAAGACTGAGCATGAGCGCAGCTGATAGTCGTTCCTGAAGCTTTTTGATAATCGTCCTTCTCCTGAGCCAGATCAGAGCAGAACATTCCCAGAGAACAGGTGGTCGAAATAATTGTAATGATGAGGTGCTCTCAGACCTTTCTCATAGTTGAGCATACTGCAAGTCTCCATGGCTTGTATGTTAGTCTAAAAAACAGAGGGCCACCTTCCCATTGCAATTGCGACGTTGGTTTATCGGGGAACGTTGACATTCACACCTGCTCCAGCCTCCAGTCCTTTTCGGATCTATACCATAGTTTTGGTATTTCGCTTCCTTTTCTTCCACTCTGCCACAGCTTCCCACTGTTTCGTTCACTTGAAAAGATGAACTGGGAACAACTTGGCAATGATGTCAATAAGGCTTTTTGCTCCTAGTTTCTCCCCAATACTAACCTCAATGACGATGACATCGATTCTGACATTCACCTCCTCAATGACTTCATCACCTCTCTCGACAGGGACGCTGAAGCCTTAAAGGTTCGTAGGCAAACTGCCCGTAGACATCTAAAGCCTTTCTTAACCCGGAAAAGATGGAGAGCGAATCTCAAGCGCATGCTCTAAAGAAATGAATACATACAAACTCCCGTATCAGGCAACTCGACAGCCGGTCTCATTAACTAAATGGTATTGTTGAAGCCAGGGTCTCTAGATTTCTCAATTTGTCGTTCTAGAACAAACTCA
The DNA here is from genome assembly GCA_949987705.1 of Thereva unica. Lineage (NCBI taxonomy): Eukaryota > Metazoa > Arthropoda > Insecta > Diptera > Therevidae > Thereva > Thereva unica. The sequence continues at coordinate 136,609,161 of OX465282.1, forward strand.
GGGCTATGAAGCCGGAGCCCACACTATACAAAGAAATCAATCGAATCATTGGCCGTAAACTCTCCCAACGTTTCGAATGTCCTTACGCCGGCTCCCTAACATCAGCTGCCGACGTACATGAGAACTTTGCAGATTACTACGAAAAACTTTTCTGGCTTAGGATACCCGTCTACAAACCCGCAAATCGCTCTTCAGCTTCACCCTACGGCCTATTTTACCTTCGTCGACATATCGTCCTGCAGTGACAACTTATCTTCCCCTTTCTAAACCCCCAGACGCGAACTCATCATCCATTCTTTCAATAGTAAAAGCTCTCAATGGTAAAAGATCATCCAGCGTAACTCCCAGATATTTGGCTGAGTCTGAGTGCTCAACTGTCCAATTTTCTAACATTTATAAAAAGGGACGACCTTTCTGCTGTTTCAGTTATATTACAATTGGAATTGCAATTGATTAATCGGAGGCCGTGCTTTTGCGCATTCTCCAGTCACATTCGACTTGTTCTCTAAATCTGAGCTATATTCAAGGCAAGGAGGAACGTGGGATTTGTAGATCACAACCAGCAAGCAATCGCAAACATGTGGTGAATGTTACGCTCAGCAGATAAGACTTGGGTTATCTATTATTTGTTTCGTTTCGTTTCGCTGGGCATGATCTGTGAGGCCTTCAATCAAGAATTGGCAAAGTTAAGGTTGTGTGGCTGCGAGAAGATAGCCTAAAAAAGATTAACGTTTAACATAGAATTTAGATTTGAAAGATACTGTAGGTAGTAATAAAGATAGTGTAGCTATTACATTCGAAGTCATTCAAGATAAATAACTTCAGGTTTGGTGGGTCATGGTGGGCGCTTGAAGTGACTATTGGCCCGGAACTGAAAAACGGAATCATTCACACAAAAAAATACTGACATTTGTCGGAAAATTGCTATGTACGCCTGAATTCTTTCTTTCCGAGAAATGTCAGGTTTTTTCGAGAACTTTGAGTCCGTTTTTCAGTCCCCACGAATTGAAGAATCAGAATTCCTATCTCGCTTCCATTCTCACATGCAGAACATAAAAGCAACCCTTCCTAGACAACCCGTTCAAGAGGACATCTACGTGCCAGAAGCCCTGGACGATGCCGACTACGTTTTCATACGAGTGATCGAAAACCTATCGAATCTCCATATGAGGGCCCATATGATGTAATCAAACGATTACAAAAACACATCGTCGTCGTCGAACGGCACAACCAGCCAGTCGGACTATGAAGCTAGGCTGTCTAAAGCTGTAACATTCCTGTTGGCCGGAGTATGTGTTACTGAGTTTTACGCAACGGAGAGGGGGGGGGGGGATCTCTGCCCGTCTGCGTTTTGACTATTGATTTTGGGGGAAAAATTTAGTTTAATGATTTAGAATGAAAAGGTAATGAAACAACGGTTCATTTCCACAAATAGGATATCTTTGTAATCATAAGGAATGCGGCTTTCATTTAATTCATAGTGTATGATGGAAAAAACAGGAAAAATCTGTAATTTTTTCTTTTTTATGTGATAGACTAGAGAGGCTTAGGGGAAGCCCCTTTGTACTGTTCGACAATCTATTTTTTTCGTATAGAATGTCGAACAGCAGCTCTAACCAGAAGATAGAGAGTAGAAAGAGATGGAAGTAGGAAGGAGCTGCCACAACCTAGCCTTACATATATACTGATAACTCAAAAAGTAGATCGTTAAGGCTCGCGCACATTAGTGCAGGCCTCATTGCATAACAAAAATCCTCCGACATCACTTTCGTACATTTTATATTAATTAGACCACACTACAGGTAGGCACCGGGCCGCATTGCAGTGCACTGGCGGATCGCTTGCTAGGCGATGTTATGTGTTGCGATGCGGACCGCCTCAGTGTGCGTTGAAAGGCGCTGATCGTGATTTAACATTAATTATACGCTGACTGATTCAATTATGGCCTCGAAGCGCGGCCCGATATCTACTCTGCGCTACGTCCTGTCGCGGCTATAGTATGCCCGAGTCTTGAAGGTCCTACTTTCAGAACATTTTTAATAACCCTCGGTTTTTTGCCATTTGCCATTCAAAAATAAGTGCCAGTTACTGATCGATAAGGTAAAGGTGATGTAAAACGGGTCCCGTTCGACTATCAGAAACCTGTTGTGTTGAAGATTGAACAAGGTGAACCTGTGCGTGTAACGGAACTGGAAGATTATAGAACGGGTAGGCCCTTTTCATAATTGCATTTTTGCGCAAATCGATCATGTGCATATTATTCAAAAAAAAAAAACTTGCAATGCATCATTTGTTCAAAATTGCAACCTGTTTGGCAAGTCTGCGCAAATCTTGGAACAATATAATTGAAGAAGGTTGCGCAACTGATTTACCTGACAGGCGAGCAACCATGCAATTATGAAAAAGCCCCTACTTTGAGGTACTCCCCAGAGATCAGACGATTGATTCTCAACTCTACTGTGGACTACTAGAGAGATGATGCCAGGCAATCGAATGAAAACGGTACGAATTGAATAATAGGAACGGTGTTGTCTTCCATCACGACAAATCCTCACCATACTTGATTCTTCTTTCTTTAAAGGCTCTACAATTGGGATCCGGTTCTGGCCACCGATCCCGATTCTGAGCCGATGCCATCCAGTTTGGCATCCCTAAGCTCTGAGGGTCCTGGTCTAGGCGATCCTTCCAGTTGGTCGAAGCTGGGTCTCCCTCGCTGTCGTACCCCATAGTTCTTACCTACACCTCGATGACCCGTACCTCTTGATGACACGCCAAAAACTTTGGTTGGAAAGTTTTGATTCCTCTACCGTATGGTCCAGATGTAGCAGCGTCGACCAGGGCCATCTGCTCAATGTGGATGCTCTCAATAATCAATGGCAAACATGTCGTGTTTGCACTCGTTTTAGTTATATCCCTGAAGCATAGCCATGATCTGATGAAGACAGTACAGCTGGTACAATTTTTAACACCACTCAAATTTGCGCCGCGGGGGCAATGGACCCCTCTGCTCCCCCTAGGCTTTGCTTTATCCATTCCATTATATTTTATTTACTGCAACCTCAGCAAAACTGTCTATTTAAACCAGCCTATATAGAATTGGTGGACTAAAGAATGTATATATCCATGTTATTATAGAAATCGGTAGGGTTGACGTTAGGGTTTACTCGGGCTTACTGCGAAAACACTGCCTCCCCACATTGCTGGTTTGGTTGGTTGCGGTCCGAGTTTTTGGGAGTTGAAGGAGCCGCACACCTTAATTCCTACGTTAGCAACAGCAATAACACGACTTTTGAGTTTATCAGAAATGACTGGAGGGCTGTGTACAATAACTTATGTTTTCGCAAGCTTAAGAATGATATAAAATGTTTCACAAGTACAACCCCTCATCGCTAATGTAGTTATGCACGAGTTTCACTTCATACAATCACGTAGATCGATATATATTTGAAAAAGGTCTGGTAAATGGGCTTTGCGCTTACTTGAAACACATAACTGTCAATCCACTAAAGAATTTGGTTATATTTTTCCCTTTTTTTTACAGATTTAATGCCAGTGACGACGACATTAGACGTGCATATAGGAAAATGGTACTCAAACATCATCCTGACAAAAGAAAAGCAAAAGGCGAAGAAATAAACACAGATGACGATTATTTTACATGCATAACAAAAGCCTACGAAATACTAGGTTAGATAAGAAACAATTATAACTGTTTGAGCCCAATCGAATATTTTACAAAATTCTTCCAGGTACCCCAAAGGCGAGACGTTCATATGACTCTGTTGATCCTGAATTCGATGATTCATTACCTAGCCCAGCAGAATATGAAAAGGACTTTTTTAAAACATTTGATAAATGCTTTCGACTTAACGCTAGATGGAGTGACAAGAAAAACGTGCCCAGTATAGGTGATGAAAATTCGACACGCGATCACGTAGACCACTTTTACAATTTCTGGTATGACTTTGAATCCTGGCGCGAATATAGCTACTTAGATGAAGAGGATAAAGAAAAGGGACAAGATCGCGAAGAAAGAAGATGGATAGAAAAACAAAACAAGGTAATTAGAATTAAGAGGAAAAAGGAAGAAATGTCACGGATACGAGCATTAGTCGATCTTGCATATAACAATGATCCAAGAATACAGAAATTTAAAAATGAAGAAAAACAAAAGAAACTCGCAGCAAAACGTGCCAAAATGGACGCAGCACAAGCACAAAAGGCTGAAGAAGAAAGAATGCTGCGTGAAGCACAATTAGCTAAAGAAAAGGCCGAACAGGCTGAACAAAAGCGAATTGAACAGATACGTTTGGAAAAGGAACAACAGAAGAAACTATGCAAAAAGGAACGGAAAACGTTACGTGATAGAGCAAAAGATAACAATTATTATTCGACAAATGACAAGGACAAGCTAAAGCATATGGAAGCTGTTGAAAAAATATGCGAAATGCTCAAATTAGTTGAACTACAAGATTTTAATAAGGAACTAGAACAGGGCGGCCGAGAAGTGTTCTTGAGGGTAATGAAAGAGACTGAAGAGAAACTAGAACAAGAACGTGAGGCCATGTTAACAAATAAAAATATTAGCACCGCAAACAATTCGGCTGGTGTTAAAATTCTAGACAAAAATTCAATGTGGAATAGTGAAAATGTACAATTGTTAATAAAAGCAGTAAACTTGTTCCCAGCTGGCACAGCACAACGTTGGGAGGTAATTGCATCGTTTATGAATCAACATTCAACAAATATGGGCGATCGGAAATTTGCAGCTAGAGATGTACTTAACAAGGCAAAAGATATGCAAAGTAGCAATTTCTCTAAAAATGAACTCAAATCGCAAGCAAACGATGCCGCCTTTATGTCATTTGAGAATTCCAAAAAGGATTTGAAGAAGGTCGACAATGCTGAAATTAGTGTTCCCGATGTTCCCGTTTCACAAAATGCGAGAAAATCAACACCTAAAATGAACGGTTCAGTTCCGCAGGCAACAAATGGAACAGACAAACCGAAATCGTCTACAAAATCTCAAGCCGAGCCACCTAAGCCATGGACAAAGGATGAGCAAGCTTTATTAGAGCAAGCAATAAAAACGTATCCAATTTCGACGCCAGATCGTTGGGATAGAATCGCTGAATGCATACCAAACCGAACGAAAAAGGATTGCCTGCGACGGGTTAAGGAATTGGTAGATCGTGTAAATGCTAAGAAGGAAGCACAACAAGCAGTGAAATGATCAACTTTGTTTTTATTGCTCTGGATAAGCTGATATTTTGTTCTAAATTTGTTCTTAGAAAATTTTTATTTATGTTTAATAAATTTATGAAAATTAAATATTAAAAATAAATATTTTCGTGAAGTATTTTTTATTGTTATATTTCTTCCTTAAGATGTGGCTTTAACTACATCAGATACATTTGTAATCCATCATCACCAGCGACTCCAAGTGGGATTCTAACATGTTGCATTCTCATCGACCAGTTTTCTGTACTCAAAATTTGTGTCATCGTAATTGGCGACTTCCGCAGAGGCGACCTATTTCCATTTACAAGTGATGTCATCGTTTTCATGGTAACCGCTGCTTCTTTTAGTTCTTTCTGAGGATATTTGCTAATCGTAAATAAATTACACGACTCACTATTGTACAGGGCTTTCACAGGTCCCCCCTTTAATTACTTAGCATTTTTTCTTTCCATTTTAAACTTGGAGATTTCCGCAAACGTGCTTAGAAAGGGTTCATAAAACGAGATGATGGTTGATTTGCAGAAAAGCCTCATGTATGGCTAAAACCTCCTCTTGGTATACACTGCACTGATCGCGTAGTCGGAAGGAGACTTCAATCCCAAGCTCTTGGGAAGACTCCTCCTCCTACCCGAACCTCCAGCTTGGAGCCATCAGTAAAGAAGTTTATGGCACCCTGAAAACTGTGTGTTCTATTTCTCCATTCACGACGTAGTTTCTCGTGAAGGTAATCTCGGGTATGCAGAAGTCGGTTTTTGTGGGGACGGTAACAGTTCAGCACCTTCGTTCACCCCTGATTCCGGTCCAAAAACCTGATTCTTTTATTCTAAGGGCTGCGATGGTTGCGCTTTCCCTTGCTACTAATGTATACTCTTCGACCTCAAGGAATTTTCCAATGGTTGGCTTTTGTATAGGCTTGTTGTGCGCCAGAGAGTTTCGAGGTTGCTGCAGAAGATAGCCCGAGGAGGTTGCGCTGTCGCTGCACCTAGCTGCATTAAATTCTTTTCTACACTCCTTACGGAGCCTTTCGGACAATCTTTATTAATGGCGGCAATGCATTGTTCTGTGAAAGTGACCACAATGCTGTCGACTTGTGCCCAGTTTTTAGTAATACAGGGAGGCTTAGGGACAACGATTAGCCAAGTAAAGTAACCCCGGTTTGTCTTTTTGAGTTTTCTTACTATTTCAGAATGTTTGGTTGGATTAGCATCCTGCAGTTGGAACTCTAAAAACCTGGGGCCGGTTCGTGTATGTCTATAACGAAATTTTTTTTTCGTCTTGGGTTCGCGTAGGTCGAAAAATTGAAAATTTTCGTCTGAAGCCGACGAAAGGCACTCGAAAGGTCTTGGGCTATCGAGTTTTTGCCTTATTATGGTTAATAACACTGCGTTACAAATGAAAAAAAAAATTGAGTACTCGCTTTGAAATGTTATGTTTTCTTATTTATACTTATCGTTTATTAAATATACATACAAATTCTTTTTTTATCACGTCTCATTTTTCTTCCGTAAGAATGTGCCACATTATATTAAAAATTTAAAGTTTTGCGAGTTTTCAACCATTTTTCAGAGGATTTCGACCGTTTTTAATGGTTATTTAATATTTTTAAAATTAGGGCTCTTCAGAATTAACACAATAAGCATTCGAAACGAAATATTATCGCTTTAATTTTTTTCCATGTGACGTCCGTGTGATAAAAATTGGCATTTACATTTATTTAATTAAGTAATTGACACGTACCTCGAAAACTAGACGTGGTGGATACCACATATGTTTGGAACATTTAATCTATGACTCATTACCTATTTATTCCAGCTAGCAGTTACGAGGGTACCAAAATCGTGTAACGCAGTGTAATTTTCAAATAATAAATGGTTGTATATTTTTACAGCAATTGTTGTAACATTTTTCGCGTTTCAATATTGTGGTTTCTATCGTGGATACGAAAAAATTTCTTTCGACCTATGCGAACGCTAAAATTTTCGTCGACAAAATTTTTCGACTTCAATTTTTTTTCGTACGTTTATCGTCGTTGGCCATACACGAACCGGCCCCTGTAGTCAGAGAAGGACTGTTCCTTCGAGACCTTTCAGGACCATATTCGGTCGGAGTGGCAGTCTGAGACAAGGGTGATATCCAGCACTTCGTCTCTGTTTTTGGTAATAAAGGTGGGATCATCACCTTGGATACAAATAGCAAGCTTGGTGTGTAGTAAGTAGCTAAAAATAACCTCACTTAGATCATTGGTGTCTGTGCTACCCCATTGTGTATGGTGTGCATTTGTATCACCTCCCATAATCAAGACCGTAGTAGAATCAGTGTATCTTAGCAGGTCCCGAAAAGCCATAGGAGGAGTTTCCCTTACCTTGGGTATAAAAGAGATTAAATTTAGGCGTCTTTAAGCCACAGATCCTATCACCAGCGATCCATGGCTATTGAACTTGGGCAGCATCGGTTCCGCCTGATGCCAGGTGAAGCAAAAGTGCAGCGGACGCTGCTTTACAATGATGCAGATTTATCTGAACCATTGCACCATTTTCCAGAAGGTTTAGTATGATAACAGTCACCACCATATAATGTGTATAGTAAACTTAGCTTAAAGAGCAATGTGGAGGTGCTCGAGACGAAAGCGTTGAACCTTACGTTTCAAACCGAGTTTTTGTATGAGTTCGGAAATACTGACTGTAGAAGATTGTTCCATAGTCGAGTTGTTTCATTTATAAACGAACTTCTACAGCATAGTGTGCGAGGGCGGTAGTCTATGGGAGTGTACCGAACGGACTCGTCTTGCTGCGAAAATATTGTTGAACAGGAAGGAAGACAATAATTTATGTAGGTTAAGTGCGGCAGCAAACGTCAGTACTTTATCCTGGGCCAATTCGGGCAAAGTACTTTTAACCATTGTTGAATATTATATCGTTCCAACGGGTTTGTATTTTAAAGGTGGACTACCCTTGCAAATGTTTTACGACATTCAGTAGCATCATACTATTTTTGCCTTCTTAGCTTGGGTCAAATAAATACGATACGGATATCTACTTCCAACTAATCCTACAGAAATCCTACTATGAGATAGCACTAAAACGTTAATAAAAGCGCGTTATTATTAATAGATGCGTTTATGTCAGTTTTATCAGTAGTTATTTTGGTTATCATTTTAATAAAACAACTTATATTGCAGGTAATTTATTCGATGTTGTCTGAAGTAGTTGTTGATTTCACCAGGGACTACGACACCATTAGACATGCCCTTAAGAAGATCGAACATTTCGACAAAACCAGCATTGAAAATATGTTGCAAACTGTCAGCAATATTTTAGCAACAAATTGGGGCACACAAAGCTACTGCCAAGTGCTCGTTTTTACAGATTGTGGCATTGGCTTTGGAAATACATCCCTCAAGAAAATGACTATGAATATGTCCAAGAACAAAGAGATTGAATATCCTTGGTTGACATTCCTGCAGAGCAGCAAAATTAGCTTCGTCTGCATTGGATCAACAAATGATTCATATTTCACTCAAGCTGCCAAAACTTATGAGCAATTTTTGGACTTGAGTGGCCAAAAAGGACAAGTATTCTTACCGAAAGCTCCTGACGACATTCCTGAGGATATAAAAAAAGAAAATAAAGGAGACATCAATCGAAGCACAATGGCGGAGCTTATAGAACGGATGTGCGAGACGAATTATAAGCAATTTGAAGCAGTACTCAAGTGTGGGGGTTATTTTAAGCTGGAATGTCCGATTTTGATTTGGCCACCTCCAATGGTATCGACGTTTTCGATTAATTACGAAAATCTTACATTTGAAAATAATATCTTATTTACAGCCGCACAAATCTAAAGACAATTTTGGAAGAGATGTGGTTAAAATTATCTCACGTCGATTAGAAATTTGTGGCTTTCTTGGTCTCTCAGACGTTGGCTCTCCGGTTTCAATTAGTCGGCACCTAATTGTTCCGAAAATGGAGCAAGAGAAAGGCGCAAGGAAGAATGAAGCGAGCAAAACTAGTAAAACTGAGGCACCACTTAATGAGTATGAGAAACTTGAGAGCGACATTCGGACGTTTTATGCTAAAGTAGATGGAAACACATCAGATGATGAAGAAAGTAAAAACCATGTACCAAATGAGGGCAATAAGGAATCTGTATGCGTTTTGTTACATGGTGCTTTAAAGGTAAAACAATATTAAGTAGCAACAAGTATACTATATTTCTTTATTCAAGGTGGAGAATATGGCCGCATTGGTATTATTGAATGATAGCTGGTATGGATTTATCTATTCATATGCTGACAGCAAGAAGAAATCAAATTTAATGCTGAATGTACTGCCTCCAGGTTTGTTTTTCTTAACAGAAATAGTAAATGAATAAGATTACCAGAATTGGGTATTCTAGGCAACAATGTAATACCATGGATTGGCGACATACGGCTTTTGGGTGCGTCCGATGAAGCAATACCTGGAGAGAACCCGACATTTCCGGTAAAGTTTTCCACGCTTTTGTTCTCCTATTGTTATTAACTTTTCAAACAGGTTAAATCCGATAAGCGAAGCTATTCCCAAAATTGTGTAGTTTGGATAAAGCAAGCTGGTCTTCAATCAGACATTCAGAAAGTTTTGCGTCATGCCAAAAAACTGCCTGAGAAAACCCCACATTTTTATAAGGTAACAAAACAATATTATTGCACGTACGAAAGAACAGAATTCTAAGAAATACATTTTATTGTCAATATGCAGGAATTGAATCGCATACGTCGTGCAGCATTGTCACTTGGATTCATTGAACTATTGGAAGGTTTGGCAAATATTTTCGAGAGAGAAGTTTCGGTGCTGCCGCAAAACGCGAGTCCAGATTGCGCGATTCAATTGAAGCATGCTGCAATTGAATTGCGTAAAATTGCCAATAGGGATTTGAAGACGTTAATTACAGCACAACCGACAAAATATAATCAATTGTAACTTGGTTTAAATACATTTTTAGCATGATCGATTTGGAGTTTAATTAATGGGTGAAATATTACTAAAAGATGTTAATTAAACAGGTAGTAGGAGCATCTACCTTGCCCTCCTTAAGAACTTTTTTCACTTGTTTTACGTCTGCTTTGTGGCTTTCTTCTTCTGGCTTTTGAAAAAAAAACAGGATCTTTTGGAGCACTTGTCTAGATATTCTTTTCACACTCCGTATTCAGCGAAGACGCTAGATTTCTTTCTGGCTGTTCAATCAAGATAGTATTGAGCGGCGACGAATTTAAACTCTACGCTATAACGGCCGGTGTTCTCCAGGGGTACATTCTATCACCCGCTCTTTTTCTAATATTCATACATGATCTGCCCTCAATCCTCTCTAACCGACTTCATAGCTTGGCCGATGACGTTACTCTGCATTATGCCGGACTTTGGCCCCTGCGCTGAAAATCGAGTCGTGATCCGTGAGGGGGTTTGAGTCGAAGAAAGTGACATTTCTGTCGAACCACGACTTGCATGCCCCTGTGGTGAAAGCTTGTCGTATCGTGACGACTCGACTTTCAGCACAGGGGCCGCAGCACGGCCTAAACTTAACTTAGCATTTCGACTCTAAGCTCCTGTGCTGAAACTCGTAATTCGACAAAAACGTCATTTTTTCCAACTGAAACGCCTCGCCATGGATCACGTCTCGACTTTCAGCACAGGGGCCCTTGTATCTTAGATCGTGAACTCTTGTCCAACTGTATCAACAGGGACATTGAACTGATTCTAGATTAGGGCCGCAAGAGTCGTGGCGATTTCGATGCATCCAAAGCAAAATACTATCTTCTCTCTAATAAAACCTACACCGACCAACTTTCCGTCTCAATGGACGGCGTGAATCTAACGGCTATCCATCTCGATATCCAAACCTAACTTTATCTGCAGATCTACGATAGAATAATCACATATTCCAAAGCGCCAAAGAACCACCTCAATGCCTGGAATTCTTTAAGAGATGCAAGTTCCTGCTCTCAATACAACAAACACCTTTTACAAGCGTCCTGATTAAGGTAAGCCAAGGGCCTCTGTGCTGAAAGTCGAGTCATATGACAGTCGCATGGAGATGTTGATGTTGTCTCGTTTTTTACTTGGTGTGCTGAGAGTCGGGTGGCGTGACAAGTCGTTTGTGTTGAAGAAATTGTCGTTTCAGTAAAATTACGACTGTCAGCACAGGGCCTGAGAGTGTATGTGCTAAGTTTTTGTATTTCGTGAGGAATGAACATTTTTAGTTAAATTCTTGTTGTGGTTTAGTAGTTTGGAAGATGAAGATAGCAAACGCGAAGAATTAATTAGAGTTTGGTTGTCTGGCTACCCACCCACCCGGGCCTAACCCGATCCGTCGGCACTGTCTACATATGTCAAATATGAGTCTCCAGATGATATGAATCGTTTAGGAATCATTTATAAGAACGGCCATTTTACGATTTTTAACAGAATGATCTGCTAGAATTCACCAAATGAATCATATTACATAAGTTTTACCCAATGTGGCTTTTTTAGACCCCACTGTTAAGCTTCCTAAATTCCACAGAATGGCTTTAAGCATCCGTTACACCCGACCAACAATCACTGAACAGAGGGTACACCAGCCTTATTCTTGTTGTCGAGTGACGTGACAGTTGTGTCACTTCGACCTTAAATTGGTATTCTAATTGTCAATCTAACATATTTCTAGCAAGCAAATCGGCAAAATTTGTATTTAATTGTCGCAAGGTGGCGTGTGAAGTGACATTTTCCTCGATACATGTGTCGACAGTTCACCGCGTCTCTCGAAGTCACATCACTCGCCAACGAGAATACCACCACAGTTGCGGCAACAAAACGGCGTGCCAATCGCTAATTGGGACTCCGGTCGAACTGGAGGCAGCCCTTCACGTACCTACCAGCCTACTTACCATAGCGACTGTTCCCCTGAAATTAAGAACTTTCTGCCTATACGGCAACATTTTTCCTGCAATGCAAGACTAGCCAGCTCGACCCACTCCCACATACTGCAGCACATCTTTTGGGGCATATAACGATCTAGAGGTTCTTTCAAGCACCCTCCAGACCCCTAACCTATCGTTTCCCTTGTATCCTTCAAACTAAGCTTACCAATGCTGCTTTTTTATGTGATAGTCTCAGCTTAGGTGTCATAGTGTACTAGTCCGTCATGTCGTACACGTCATGGTACAATGTCTAGTAGTAAGCTTGAAGGATAGAGAGAAAGATAGGATAGATTAAGGGGAGTCGGGTGGGTGTTGGAGGAGATGGCGGTGAACCTTGCGTTTGAACTCTTGGGTGTTGTATGACTTCGGAAATACTGACTGTGGTAGGTTTCACACCTTTGGTGTTTGGAGCTATCACCTACAGAGACGTTTTCCTTTCATCACTTAATACCATAAAATGCATTAATATTTTTTGTAATTATTTTATTTATATCATTTTTCTTTTTTACAGTTTTATTGTTTTGTTTAGAAGACTTAAGACAATAGTTTAAGTTTTTTTTTCATTTCGTTTTTTAACTTGGTAGTATTTGAAAACAAACTAAAAAGAGCATCTGTTACTTATAACTAACAATGGAGAAAAACAATAAAATAATCGTTGCTTTACGTACCTTATTGCTAAAAGGTATACATAATATGTTTTTAGGACAAAATCATTCTTTTGTTTTTTTTTTTTGTTTAAAAGAAAATGGCAAATTATATAGCGATTGATTTGTGCTAGGAATCTTGAATTTTTATGGCCGCTGAAGCATTTAGTTTCACTTTTATTTTTATTTTTTTTTAAACACAAGAACCTACTATCACAGGCGATGCATTGAAAAATGGATGCAGTTAGTATACTATTTTCTCATATCTAAATAACATTATGCAGGAGTTCTGTGCTTTTATTAGTGTGTGTGTGTATTTTTATACCAAATTTTTTACATTAATTTGCCATGTTTTTTTTTTATTAATTATTGCATATTTTATTAATAGAAAATTCGAAAAACCAAGTTTAATTTGTTAAATAAAGCCAAAAATATTATTTCTGTTTTATGTTTAATATTTCATTCAACTGCATAAGTATTTAGATGTAGAAAGTTTAATTTTCATCATTTTTTTTGTTTTGTTTGTAAACATGTTTCAAAACATAGTGATAAATCTTAACTATGAACAAAGCATGTAGATTAAAGCGTTATAAAAGAATTAAATTGTTTAAATAGTAACTTTTCTCGTTTTTTTTATTTACTCTAAGTTTAAGTTCTGAATATATTATTCTATAATAAATAGGATGGAATATATTTACGTATATTTTGTTTCAGTAATTCATAGGTCAAACTGAAATTTTCTAGTATGTGTGGATTAGTGCAAATTTTATTTTTTAAACTATAATATTTTGCGTCAAAACAATGTAAAAGTAAATGCAAAATCATTTGGATGTCCAAAAGTACGCAATCTTACAAAAAATTTAGAGAACTTGAGAAAAAGGTTTTCTAACACATTGAAGCACATGTTTTGTTAGCAGGACTTCAAAATTTGAAAGTTGGATAGCTCATAAGGAGGTTGAATTAGGTGTTGAACACTTTAATCGCGGCAAATATTTAAGCAGATCTTGGATGTTATGTCAGCAGCGTTAGGCATTTTTGACTGGAGTAGATGAAGATGTTTGGCTTCATATTATTTTTTTTATGGATTTAGTAGAAGTATCTACCGCATTTGTTCTTGATCTCCTACATAAATAAACGTGATATGGTCTTCAAACTTAATTTGTAAAGATTTTTTTCGATTTATCATGCCCAGTGCAAAAGAATGAAATGAAAGATACTATAAAATAGAATTCTGGGTAATTAGAAAGACTTCAATTTAACAATTTTCACAGAAGACTACTACATATATATTGCAAAACTTGATGCAAGATTGCATTATTGTTGTTTTATTGTGTTGCTGAAAAGTAAGCAAGCAAGCAATATTATCTAATATAGATCGTATTTCAATATTCAGAGGCCAACATAATGAATGTTGTTAAAAACACATTATGTGAGTTGTTAAATAGCTACTGCATAATAAAGTAAAGGAACTCTGTAAGATTTCCATTTAAGGACAAATGCCACTATTCTTGATTTGAAACAAAAAAAGCAGGGTGATTCTAAAGTCACGGATGTGTTTCTCTATATCTATATATGTATAAAACAGTAACTGACTGACAGACAACGCACAGCCCAAACCGCTGGACCTAAATTTTGACAGTGCATCCATATAATACCGTGGACATTTTTCGAAATTCTTCCCCTAATGGGGTGAAATGAGGTTGAATAGGTTGTAAGGGAAATTTTTGGAAAGAAGTTCCTTAACGCGGCTTGAGGGTAGAGTGAGTTGGGAGAAATCGTCACGTAAGAAAATGAAGAATTCTGTGTATGTACGCGTGCGAGTATCGATCCCAGTAGGAGTGTGTGTGTGTGTTTCGGGTGTAAAACTATTATCAAAAATTACCCACAAAGATACGACACTCTCAAAATTTCCCATAAGCTCCCTTGCGAGTGAATATATCAATCGACAAGGTGCAAGCGAGATAAAATTCAATTTAAAAACAAAACAAAAATCGAAGAAAGAAAGGGTAAATAAAGAAATGCTATTTCACGAAGTGCGAAAGAGACGCACTGATTTCTCTTCTCCGCAATTTTTTGTGCCGTCTGGACTTTTATTTTGCTTGTGTGAATTCATGTACCATTTTCGTGTACTTCCTGCTCTGCATGTGTTTGTGTAGTTTGTCGTTGCTCCGCCCTCTCGCCATTCTGGAGCGCGTATATGAATAGAGAAGTTGATCATAGATATTTACTTTCCTTTTTCTTCGCACAGAAAGGATTACATTGTCGTATCTTTCTGAGTAATTTTTGCTATTATATTACTTGGCTTAGCTTCAAAATCCAACATGTATGCGAAACATTATAAGTTCACCAAACCGCAAACACTTCCTAAACCACAAACCGAAACTTCAGCCCAGACACAAACGAAAAACAACAAATTGCGGTTGTTAAATTACAACGTTAAGATAGTTCTTTTGTACGGTTGCGAAACATAGAAAGTCACCCAATTCATCACAGGGGGCGTGTACAAGTTTTCATTAACAGATGCCTGTGTAGTATCCTAAAAATCCGCAAGATAAAACAAGACCAAGAAAGGATAGGCGACCAAATCAGGCGAAGGAAATGGAATTGGGTTGGCCACACCTTGCGACGCGAAAACGAAAATCTAGCCAAACAGGCCCTTGACTGGAATCCGCAAGGATCCCCTCCAGTCGGAAGGCCTAGAACAACGTGGAGGACAACCCTATTAGCAGAAGTCGCAAGAACTGGAAGATCCTGGTCGGAGCTGAGAGCTGTCGCCCTAACAAAATCCGCTGGAAGGCAACTGTTCCCGCCGTATGTCCCATGAGGGATTAAAGGGGAACAAGTAAGTAAGTTAAATCAATGATCGCAGCGCCATTTAAGAAGTAAGGACGAATGAATTTATTTCTGGTGTAAGTCGGAAGAGTTGACCCGTGGTTTAGAATCGACGTCATTGGTATTAAGCGACTTTTATACTACCCCATATAGTGTCCTTAGTGGTTAAATAACGTAAATAAAGAAGATGACTAGAAAGTAAGACGTTTTTGAATATTCACTGAATGTATATTTCCCAGAAAAAAACCTGTCTAAAAAATTTCAACGAATTATCGTTAATTATGGAGATCGCTTTGAAAAATGTTGTAATTCAGTAAAAAAATATTGAACTGAGGAAAAAATTGGAATAGCGTATGAGAAAATATTGATGTTAACGCATCTACATACAGGCTACTGATGCAACCTATAAACGACGCTGAAAGTTTAAATTTTAACAATTAGTTTTTGTTTCGTTTTAAATTCAAAATATAAGGTAAAAATAAAACGTTATTGGAGAAAACAATAAAATATACACTTATTTCTTTTACCATAATAATAAAATTTGCACAATCCAACAACCAATAATTTCAATTGAGTATCATTATCTATTAACAACTCTAAATAGTATTTTGACGTATACATATGAAATGTGTTTTTGAGTATACTTTTTCATTTCAATTACATGAATTTAATCATTTTCTCGTTTTGCATTTTTTTAATACTGTTATGAGCAATTTCACAAAAATGAAAAAAAAAAAAAATAAAAAAGAACAAAAAACAAAAAGGTTAAATTAAAATAAAAACCATAACTACATATATGAACAAATGTTGGTATGACCAATAATTCATAGTTATTTTTTTTTACTTACTTTCTTTTCATTATTTACTCTTAGTTGTAGCTTTTATACTTACTAAAAAATATCTTAAAATAGTGGTATACATTTATTGCAATTATAACTTATATTAACTTGTATTTTTTTTGTATGTATATATATAATCATATAATAACGTTTTATACAATTAAAAAATATGAGGTAATTATTACGTATACATTGGTAAACTGATTTTGTTTTTGTTGTTGTTTTTCTTTTTTAATAATAAATTTCGGATTTAAATGAATTATTTAACTCCGCAATCATTGTTCTTTTATGGGTGAATGATGATAATATCACTCATTTTTATATAAAGTAAAATTCAATTTCACTTCATCGTATATATATAATGTGTTTTTTTTTTTAAATTTTCTTTTCTAAGCTTTCTTTTTTCACTTTCATTTTTTAATCTAAAAGTATACTACTAGTTTTTTTTTGCATGGCACATTCAAGAGAACATGTGTTATTCTTCGTTTAAATGACTAATAATGAAAGAAGTTGATTCAATGGTTCAGGTTTGTTTATGTTATTTATATTTTTTTTTCTTTAATTAATATGTCGCAGCAGTCTCTCAGGCATTGTTTCTTATAATTTTTTATGTATTTACATGTTTTTCAGTGCCTTGGATATTTTTTAAAGTTTTGTTGTTGTTAATAATAAAATTATTATTATAATTATTTCATTTAAAAAAACATTGGGTATGCTTATGTTACAATTAGTAATTTCTCTAAATAATTGAAATAAATGTTCAGATAATTAATCGTATGTTCGCATTGAAGAATAAAAAGAAAGACAGTGTTGTGATCGATGAACGTAAATTACTATCAGATGGTTTGGCCGTAATTTACACGACTCTGCAGGGACAATCTTTAACTTCAATTCGGATTTTACCGCTGCCTTTAATATAAAATTTATCGAGGAAGAAAATTTGTGGAATCTGGGGCATATCGGGAATAAAAGTAACGAACGCACAGCCAGGCCCGGCGTTTGGCTTTTTTGCGTCCGGTGCAGTACGCCCCCATCATTTCTGTTCATTTTTTGATCGCAGTGATGGACGATGGAAAAAGAGTAAGCACTCCGTGGAATTCCTTTAATATATGAAAATGAACGGCACCTTTTGATTTTTTTCTTCTGAAATTGCACCCCGTTCAATTTCGCCCGGTGCAAATACACCATTTGCACCTATAAAAGCGTCACTTCTGTCTTTTTACCAATCAGGATCTGCTTCTCGATCTTGCTTTTGTGCTAAGTTTGCTTGCACTTTAACTTAACAAAGCTCTCCCGCTGTTAGCTGCATTTTCCTAATTTTTTCCAGAACAATCCTGTGCTCCGAAAATCTATAGTACTATACACTCGAATTTCCATAATAGAGGTCTATGTCGTTCTCGAAGCCTTCATATTTCGAAGAATAATAAGTGGACACTGTACTGCATGTATTAGTTTCTACTGTAGAATCTTGCATAGAAAAAAACAATCCAATCCATCCTGGATATAGAAGGTGCTTTCAACAACTTTAGAACAAAGGCGATCTAGGTGTTTCTCGTCGAATTGGACTTTTGATCTAGGCTAATTCATTTAATTCAAATAAAAAACTATGGCACTATGATGCGTGACGTGCACGCCACCAACGCTTGCCGTATCAGTGGCTTCCGTGATGAATTTTTCACTGCCATTTACACAGCACCGCCTTTTCTGTATCAATGCTCAATGTTAAATGGCATCTTTTTTGTTTTGAAACTGGGGCAGTGATCACAGAAGCATCATGGAATTTAGCTCGAGGACGAAAAGAATAAAAAAGAGATCGGCTTCATCTCTTTTGGACTCTTTATATAGAGGATATTCAATCGCTGAATCAAAATATGTTTTCGGATTATGCAGATAATATAAGGTCGAGGCATCTAACAACCTGCGTTCCTTAATCTAACGTTTCAAAGAGATGAAAAGCTCACGAGCTACTGACTCATGTTGTATAGCTTCTAATTTTTGGAATATAAACATCAAAGCGGCGTCAGAAGTTATTAGTAAGGAAACCCAACGCCTTATCGTGGAATGAACGCGACTTTCACTCGAGAAGTCGAACGGTAGTGAGTGTGAGCGAGTGTACCACTGTAGAAGCCCCAAAAGAAGGAGGTGTACGATACGTTTTGAAGAACTCCGCCGTCGTCTCATCCCAAGTTCAGGGTGTGAGAGGAGGAGGGTGGTCTACCTGCCAAATTGACCAGAATCGGGAAACCGAAGAAACTAGGCAAGAAACAGCATTTTTAAAGCGGCACCGACAACAGCGTATCCGTTAAGGGGACGCCTCGCCAGCTAACGGATCAGAGGGAAGAAGAAAAGAAGACGGGTACCAAATTTCCGCTTAGGTGGGGTCTTCATCTAGCGGTCGGTGCACCTCCTTGTTCACCTAGTAGTCTGGTACTGTTTGCGTCACAGCCTTTGTTAGTGGGATTCACTTGTTTCAGGAGGCATAACACTCCAACAAGACTGTCTCTCACTAGCCCTGACGGTTGTGATTCACCCGGCTGTTAAAAAATGGATGCACTCATATAACACCCAGTAGTGCAAACGCGAGGCTCACTGCCTTCTCCTTATGCATCCACCAGACTACCCTTAACCTTTCCTATTCTTTTTCTATTTTCAGGTCATGCTTACTACTAGACATTGTACCATGAGTTGAACGACATGACGATCTAGTGGTACAAAGGGTGATTCCTCAGTTTGACCATGCTACATAAAAAAAACGACTGAAAAACCGGCATGCAAAGTTGCGAAACACTCAGCAATGGTCAACCATCAATCGAAGAATGAAAGATCTGCGCAATGACTCAAGATGTTTTGGAAGCTCAATGATTCTAATGTCTTACGATTTCCGCCAACGAAGAACGAGCTCATCAACAAAGTGTTCTCGACAATTGGTGGAGTGGATCACTTAAACTTCACAATTCAAAATCAAATCGTTGGTCCACTGCCTTTCTTAAAATCTATCGAGTGTGTAACAAACGAAGATGATGCTACCAACTGTCCAACTGAATCTTTAAACTCCTGACTTGCCACCGCATAATTTACAACTAAAGGTTGACTCGGTAGCTATCATCCTTCGAAATCTGAACCCAACCAACCAAAACTATGTAAAGGAATATTAGATGTGTCCAATACCTTTGAATAATTTAGGATAATTGGAGGCTATTTTATAGGCAGTGTTGTTGAGCATGCATAGATATTTCAGAACTTGTAAATAGTACATTATTGTTTATGTTTCGGGTTTGAATTGTTAAGAAAAACCAATAAGCCCTATCTATAATATTGCAAATCCTAATCAGTTACTTCCTTCCAAACCCACTTTAAACTAACCCAAAAAAGAAAATAATATGTATTTTGCTGAAAAATTACTAATTGTTGTATTAAGCCGTTCAAACTATACTTTTACTTATAACTATCATAGTATATGGAAAAGCAAAAATACTTTTCATTATTCAACATTCTTGATCTATGACTAAACTATCGTTACTTTCGTCAGAGCTATAAAAGTTTTCGTCTAGTTTTTGTGGTGGAATTCTTTCAACTTCAGCTCTGTTTACGTTAGCACTTATATTTTCAATATTTGGATCAATCATTGCTGGATTTAAATTATTTTGCGTAACCAAATTTTCTGGCCAAAATCTTTTTGATGGGCTGTTACTGTTGCTTTGCGGTGTCTTTTTGCGAGCTGCTAATTGGTTTTTTAAGCATGATTAAAATTATTCATAAATTTTTTAAGTAAATTGGCTAGGAATTGTTACCTTGATTGCTACCGTTGTCACTAGCATGTTCTAGCATTGGTTGTAGAATTCGTCTTCTTGCGTTTATAAACCAATTATTTACCTAAAATAATTAAAAAATGTTTTTTATTAATCAGGTCAATTTTAATAACATAAACAATAAAAAGTACTAAAGTAAAGCTGTACTCAGTGTAAAAAGAAATAGAGGAAATGAAAGTACTTAATAATATATCTTTTGATACTTCCATCAAAACGTACTAAGTTTAGTATAAAATTCATAAAACGAGGAAGAAATCAATACTTTGTTCAATTTGTAAATTTTATGCATCCATATATCTTGTGAAGACAACTTTGAAAGACAATATTCAAACAGGTAATCGCAAGACATGATTTCAGTTGTATCTAAAGATATATCCTCACTCAAAATTCTTTGAAAGAAACTTTAATGTACTCTGCTAACTTAGTGTACTACCAAGGACGTAGCTAGGGGAGGGGTTTTGGGGGTTCAAACCCCTCCCGAAGAAAAAAAAAACATCGCAAATAACATGAAAAATCAAATAACATTCGTAGTAGATTTCGAAGCAGAAAGAAAATACATTAGCGAATGTCTTAAGGCTCAAACCAATCCGTTCCGTTCGCTCCGCACGTTTTATCTTTGTTATTTTTGACGTTCCGTCCGCTTGATTGTGGCTACTGCTCCGTTCGTCTCATGGAAATGTCAAATTTCTAACTTTTAAAAACGGAGAGGATTGGTTCTGTTTGAGCCTTTATTCATATGTGCGCAAAGTTTATTTGGGTGTAATTTTCGTTTACTCACATGCGCGAAGAAAGTAAAAATATCTGGATGACTATGTGTATAAAAAAAGTATAGGGGGAGGAAGAAGGAGGGGAAGGAGAGGTCTCATTTACACAGGTCATTATTATGATTCTTATAATAACCCCCTCCGAAGCAAAATGCTGGCTACGTCCTTGGTACTACTTATATAAAGTTCTGAAGCCCCACTAGTCGTTTAGATCATTGGATTACGCGACAAAACTGAATGCAGTTATGCATTTAACTATGAGCATTTCGACCAAACAATTGACTGCAAGAACAAAGGCAACACATTTTAGAGCTACACGGCATAGATCTTATGAAACTTCCCTCCTATGGAATGCCAGCAAAACTGAAAAGTTGTTCTTGTAATTTATAAAGTAATTAACGTTTTGTGTAGGAACAGTTCAGGAATTGCATTTGCTCTTTTAAAAAAAAATCAGCGTGCTGTTAACACATCTTGTGCATACATGGTTCTAGCATTTTTGGTAAAAATATGCCGGAAACGTGTCTTTTAATTTTTCGTTTTTGAGATACTGTAAAAACAATTGCAGAACATAAAATTTTGAATGTCGTTTGTCAAAATAATATCAATTGCATGCGATTTAAGACGCCATTACCACTTGCCAATATGCTGGATTCTATTTCGGAACACGGGCTTAATAATTATATTATTTAGAATGGACTTCTTTTTCTTTAGCGGCTCCACAACCGGGATCTCCGGGTTCTGGACTCTCTCCGCTTTTCTCTGCACCGATCCCGATTTTGAGCCGATGTCATCCAGCTTGGGATTCCTAAGATCTGGACCTCCAGTTCTATGCCATCTTTAGAGCGGAGGTTGGGACTCCCCGATGTCGCACCCATAGACCTTACCGTAGAGCATTGGTTTATGATACTGCGACTCCCATGTTACTTTTGCATAATAATACTGGATAGCAACAAACTGAACCCTCCGGAAACCGCAAGGTTCATTCAATTCACCTGTCCTATTTCTAATCTTTATAAATGATATACTCTCAGCCTCTTCAGCCAACTCTATATAAACAACAAGAATCGAGCTAAATTCAATGTTTTTAGCACCAAATTCCAGCTTGAACAAAACCTATAAAGATTTTCGGCTTCAATGGTCAACGAAGATCCATCGGCTGAAACATGTACTGAAGATCTACGATAGTACGAACACATTATAGATCGCTCAACATGCATCGCAAAGACTTAAAATTCTTAAGAGATTCATATTCTTCTTTTATGGGATTACATTTGGCTTCTCCTTGAATTCAACTCGTTTACTAGGAGGGGAAGCTACCAAAACTAATATTGAGTACAAAAACGACAAAAGCACAGCCGATTTGCTTTGGCATGGGCATAGCCGGCGGATAATGTGAGTACGGTGGGTAGCAGAGGGTAGAATGCCCCTAGTGCCGCCCCATATTCGCCGAAGCTCACACAATAAAAGAAAAGTTCTCTACGGTACCTTGGGTACCTAGTCATACCAGTCACAACTATAAAGCTGTAGTATTTATCCTCCATTTCCACTCAAAACCTGCGCGAGGTCGTAACTCACTTCCCAACACTCCCTCGTAACCCATGTATCCACGTTCGAAATATTACGTTACAGACTCGCAGTGCATCTGCTGCCGAACTGACTTTGTCTCCCTTCTAACATATTATGAATCATAAAGACGCATGTCTTCTTTCGCCAGTATCTCTATGGGTATAATTCCCGCTATCACGTACGCATCGTTGGATATGGTCCTGTATGCACAGCACGAGCCAAAGACGCTTAAGCTGAAGACAGATGTATGCGTGTGGTGACCGATATAATGCTAGTGCTTCTAGTACATTTAAATCCAAACTGACATATAGTTAAGTAAACGGAACGCACGCAACGCAAAGTTGATCTACTCGCAATCGTCACTTAGATTTTTTGGTTATTTGTAAAAAACTATAAGGAGCCCAAACACGCAACTGTCTGTCAGCGAAAATCCGCCGCATACACCGCAGGCGCCGTACGCACGCACGAATCTGTTTCCAGCTTTAGTCTGTGTGCGACTCTCCATTTTCTGCTGTTAGCCCTCTTTCTTGCCTCGGCACATACGGACACTGCGTGAAGCTAGATTGAGTTGATCACTCTCGCCAACAAGAGGTGACGGATTGGTTTGGGCCCCCACATTGTGTAGCATTCTCGGAAATGCCCCACAAATTGCGGAAGCTTTATCCGCCAAACCCTCCAATTGTGTTTTAAAATTAAGCCTGTGGTCGATCATCACTTTCACGTACCTTAAGGCGAATTATGAGTGATTGATCTGTTCCCATACCTTGATTCTTACGGATACTTGTTTTCCCAGTTTGCTGATTAGCGCAGTTACAGCTTTGTGTTGAGCAGACGGTAGTCAGCTTTCAGACCAGCGCTTTCAGGCCACGTTTTAATAGCTCAGATAGCTTCGTTCGCGCATAATTCAATCTCATCCAGCCGTTGTAATCTACCGGAGAGGTCCTAGGACACCACATGTTATTCTGTACACCATTGGCCCATCTTCCAATTAACAATGAAGTGACCTACCTTCTTTCCTTGTTAGGAAAGGTTGTTACCAAATAACAGTTTTGGAAGAAGGGATGTGTTTGTCTGACTACCCACCCGGGCCCAATACGATCCGCCGGCACAGGCCATGGGCCCTTTGAGCCACTGTAGGAATCTAGCAGATGGTATCACAGCATACTGAAATGAACGCTTGCTGCTTCCAGGGCAATACTATATCCACAACACCAAATTTGTCCACTCCGTTCATTAACACTGCTTACAGCTCCTCTTTTTCCTTTGCAGCTGCCCAGGCTAGGAACAGGCCCTGTGCATTTGGTATCTTGCAGGACTTTGAAGAGGTTTCGAAACTCATACCTTTACCTACCTACGTCGACTAAATTCAAACAAACTTGGAAACTAAGCAAAGATGGGTATGTTGCATGAGTATTGGATAGAAAAGATTTATTTTTAGTTTTGTGTGGTCTCTACAATTTTTCATAATTTAGAACAGAAAGTATCAACATCGCCAACATGACCATAAATCTCCTTATTTCAAAATCTTAGTTTAATTATCGTTTTTAGTAAAATGCTCATTATTTAAATTAATAAAAATAATGCAAAAAAAACTCACCTGTAATAAAGTTAAATTAGTTTGTGCCGCAATTGCCCGCTTCTCGTCTTCAGTTGGATAAGGATGCTGGAAAATAGATTAATATCACAATCGGTTGAGTAATGCGATTGCATTTGCCACTTCAGATACTACTCATGCATGATACTTAATAGGCTAATAAAAGCGACTTAATAGCCGCATAAATCAAAATAATTTGTCTACTTACAACCAAATGCTGAAAAAGCCACGCTCTCATTACACTCGTTGCTTGCTTTGGCAATATTCCACGTTTCTGCCTCTTAGAACCAGAATTATTTGAAAAATTGGAACTTAAATCGTCGTTATTTGAATCTAGCTCAGAATCGATATCATCAGAGCTACCACAAGGAGATAGTTGACCTATGGCGGGGAGGAATTAATAAATTTTATTTGAATTTTCATTTCATTTCATAAATAAATAAATATTTTATTTCAATTCAAAATAACAACCTGAATACTGATCTAGAGGTAATGGAGGACACCCGATTTGGCTTAAGGGAGTGGAACCTAATATTTGCGAGGGATTAATAGTATTTGTTGGGGTAGCTGGCGCAATTGTTTGATGCTGACTAATACTATTTGCTGGATGCTGCGGAGGAAGACTACTTAATGGAATTCCATTTCCATTACTACTTAGCTCTGTAGAATTACTATTATAATTAGGCTCAGTTATCGGATTAGTTGTTGGGGGTATATTATATGCACCTGTAAGCTTTATTCGTAGATTATTATAATAATATATAATCGTTAATTTATACCTGGTAAATTGTTATATTCATTGGTATCTGAGCTGGGTATATAATCATTATTTGCATAGAAGCTATTTGGCTGGGTTGTAGCTTGTTCCTAGAAAAAAAATAATTAATAACAAATAAATGTTTATCGATTTAACAAATTGATTTAGCTAGACGTACTTGGTCGGGACTATTAATAGGAGAGTTTGAATTTGACAAATTATTATTATTTTCCAGAGGATAATCGGATCTAAGTAAGTTTTCTGACTGCATCTTTCCTCGAAGGCAAGCAATATATCTAGTACAAAAGTCTCTACATAGTTCTTGAACCTGTGAATTATATAATAAGAAATTTATTTGAAACTAAAACATTGCCACAAGCTTATCGAAAATCTCTCGTGCAAGAAATTTTTTATAAGGGTGCCATAATTTTTACATTTTATATCAGGGGTGACCAACCCAAATGGTACCGCGGGCCACTTTGAAAATGCATTAGGGATCTGCGGGCCGGGCTGATTCAAATTTAATTTATATAATTTAGGGAGAGAGTTCCAAAATTGTGCTGCGAAGACGAAGAGAGAACGATGACAAATGTGCGGAAACGCGGAATTATTAAATTATTATTTCTGAAGAATTGCGAAAGCTGCAAAAACCGTGAAACAGTCGCAGAAACCTATACTCACGATAGCCAGTAAAGGTTTGATTACATTGATCGAGTTTACAAACTACTAGCCGGCGAATTTAGAAGCCCCCAAGGCTCTATCAGTGTGGAATCTTCTTCTTTTCTTCTTTGATCCGTTAGCTGGCGGTCCGAGCGGGACGTCCCCGCAACGAATACGCTGCTGTCGGTGCCGCTGGGTCTTAAACTCTATTCACGATTCGTTTCCATTCTTGCCGGTTTTTGGCGGTGTTTCGGGCCTCGGTAATTGATAATCGTTGATTCTTTAGGTCACCCTTGATATTCTTCGGTGCCGATCGCTGGATTCTCCAGTCTGCGGGACGGTCTCGCCAGAGAAGTTTATGTGGCAAGCGGTTATAATCAATTCGGCAAACATGACCAAACCACCGCATTCGAAGTTTTTGCATTTCTTCTTTGATCAGTGCCTGCTGATCGCATCTTTGTCTGACTGTCTCGTTTTGAAGGCGATCGCGGAGTGAGACACCGAGAATCTGCCTCAAGCAATGCATTTGGAAAACTTCGAGTTTGTTAATGTGCGGTTTGAGCAGTGTCCACGTTTCAGATCCATAAAGAAGAATCGGAAGGATCAACGTTCGGTAAAGGCATACGTATCGAACTCCGAGTCGTCCATCGAATGCTTCACGCATAGTTGCGTCGATCACAACATTGAAGAGAAGTGGCGAAGCGACTTCTCCCTGTCGGACACCCGTTTGAATCGGGAACTTTTCGGATAAGTCGCTTCGAATATGAACGCTGCTGGTTGAGCCATCGTACGACGCTTGGAGAAGTTTGATGATTCTCAATGGCACGTGTTCGAATGCAATGTTTACTTTGCGAACTACTTCTTCTAGGCAGAGATTAAATAGCATGGATGCCAGCCTATCGCCTTGCTTGACTGGGAAGGACTCCGTCAATTCTCCTTGTATTGCACACCTTGTATTTTCCATTGTCATAAGTTTGAGACGCTCGATATTGTTTGAATAGCCATCAGATTTTCGCGTAGCTTTGCCAGAAATGGAAGAATACTGATTGGCCGAAAATCGGACAAACTGGTAGGAGAAGGGCACTTGGTAATGGGTATGGTTAAAACATGCTTCCAAGTCGAGGGAAACTTTGGAACCGTGAAGCAGGAGTTGAAAGCAATTGATTGTATTTTTATCCATCAACCCGGTCACTCTTTGCACTCCGAGAGCTAATACTCTATGGCAGGCTGTGAAGTTTCGT
The DNA here is from genome assembly GCA_949987705.1 of Thereva unica. Taxonomy (NCBI): domain Eukaryota; kingdom Metazoa; phylum Arthropoda; class Insecta; order Diptera; family Therevidae; genus Thereva; species Thereva unica. The sequence continues at coordinate 136,636,042 of OX465282.1, forward strand.
CATTGCTCATAGTTGGCTCTTTTTTTCTTTTTCATATGTTGGAACCTTGCAGTACAAAATATTTTGTTAAATCATGTTGAATCTTGCGGGTCGCGCGATTTCCCACGGGCCGCGGGTTGGCCACCCCTGTTTTATATGCATGAAAAGTGCTTAAAACATAAGGAAATCACTACTATACCTTTTCTAATTCTAATAGATGTATCCGCAACACCTGAAGAGCCTTAATCATCTAAAAATTTAATAATAAATACTTTTAGCAAAAACAAAACTATTGTGAATGATTTTGAACATACCAAGCCATCTAGCTCTGCATTGTTAGTAAGAAGTGGTCGCTTTTCCTTTTCTAATAACTGTACAAAGGCCTGTTGAAAAAATAAGTAGTTTTAGTTTAAATTAAAATAATTATACCATAATCAATGATTACCTGAATATCTCTAGAAAAGCTATCGCCTTCACTATTGCTATTACTAGTTCCGTTGGGACTTGATGCTGAGGAATTTGACGATGGTATATATCCTTGTGTTGCTTGCTCGCATTTCTCCAACAACAATGCCAGAAGGGAAAATAGCGGATGTCTGTAAAAACATACATATCAGTTAAATGATAACCAGAAGTACTTATGTAAACGTGTATTATTATAAATGACCAAAAAAACCAACAAAACATCCTTTTTCCCTAACTCTTGCTCCGTATCCCCGTATCATTTCAAAGACAAAATTTAATCCATGGTCATATCTCGAGATATTCCCAGACTATCTTCTAGTTCTTCCTAAGGCATTAAAACGGATATATGTATGAGGAGTGTGAACATCTCGAAAGCGCGTCGTCTGTGCTGCATCTCTCGGCTTGTTTAAATATTTCATGCCATTATTGCATGCTTAAGTTCGTGAAATGCAGCATATATGAATGGATTAGAATGAAACGGGAACCACGTGCTGGATTCGTTTATTTATTAATTTCGAGCAGACCAATATAAGCACTTAGATTTGCATTAACGCTATGCGCAAAAATGTTTTCAGGAGCAAGTTTAAGGCGGTACAGGAAGAAGGAGGATCATGTGTTAGGCAGGGGGAGGGGGATGATGTGTTGTAGTTTTCTATTAAAAGGGATGATGTTTCGTGTATGTCGTCATATAAAGGATGAAACTTACTTGTATACAGCCCGCTTGTCAGCTTCAAATTGTGCTTGGTCGATTCCGTTTGGTGTTGGAGTCGATGATATATTGTTCTCTTGCATTTTGCAATATACAAGGTCTATCTAATGCACGAAAATTCCATTTAATATCAGTCCATTAAGGAGAATTATAGATGATGTGGTAGAATTGAATCTGTAAAGTGAAAAAAGAATTGAATTATATGAGAGCGAAATTTGTTTAAGTTTTACTAGCATCTACTTTTATTCATACATTATCATTAATTATTGTACAACGCGTTTGCAGTCTTGTCAGGATGGAAAACACCAAAATTTTGAAACGACAAATCAATATCTCATTCCTTGGGCAGACATAGAATTGTTCAGAGACAATATGGAAAGGGTGGAAGGTGGGTTTAACATTTTCGAGATGATATGGAGATGAGGAGATGATAATGTCAAAGGTACTGAGAAATTAGAGAGATAAGGATACGGAATAGGTGGAAAGTACTTGAATTAATCCTCATAAGTAGAATCCAAAGAAAATTATTCAATGAGTACTAGTACTGGTTCAAAAGTGCTCGGTTCTTTGAGAATCCATAACTATTTTTGGAGTTTTTGATTTCAGGTACATGGAACAAAAAGGCTTAATTTGCCTTCCTTTGTTTTGATATTCTTCTTCTTCCCTTATGATGAGTACCGCTCCCTTGGCATATTGCACTACTTGCTTTGGCATTACTAATGAGCCCGTACCATAAAAACCAGGGAATAAGCGAACATGTTGAGATTATAAATGAGCCAATAATTTAACAGTGACGCCGCTTGTGGGAACTCCAGATTCTCATTGCGCATGGAAACAGCGATATTGAGATTCCTTCATTTTATGGTGCGGACCGCTTGGTTGTTTTATACCTGCGACGTGTCATCCATCCATCCAATGGCGCAACGAGCCTTAACCTCTTCTAGGGCATTTTTCCAAGTTTGACGGTCCCTTGCAGCATATCTCCAGTTCCGGATGTTGAGCATTGCCGTCACAGAGTCTATCCATCTCTTCCTGGGTCTACCGACTGGCCCATTTACCGAAATGTCTGATAACATAAGCCATTTTGGTATACGATTGTTTTCCAGCCTTATTACGTGGTCGGTTAGTCTTAGTCTCTCAATTTCTATTAACGTTGTTAGTTTGGGGTCATCAAAAATATATCCGTTCTTGGCTGAAACTTATTGCTGATCTGGCGTGTTCCTTTGTAGGTTTGCCTAATTCTCCCTTCGTTGAAGTCTTCCTGTATCTGTAGGATCCTCCTTTTTAGATACTCTATCTTCTTCTTTCTGCACAGCTTGTCTGCAGTTCTTCTATTTAGCTTAAAGACTTTCATCCTTGCTCTTGTTGGCCTTGTGATGTATTCCCGGTGGCTCTGGTTTCGTTCTTCTATTGCGGCTCTGCAATCCTGATCGAACCAGTCAATTATCGTCTGTCTGGGGGTCTCGTCTGCTTCTTCCTTTACGCTGTTTTTAAGTTTTTCCCATTTGTTGTTGATGTCGGGCTCTTCTCCTACTCCTTCTCTCTGGTTTGGTTTGGTACGATAGCATTTGATAGACATCTCTTCTTTCTTCAAATTTTACCTTGTCTATATCGTACCTTAGTTGTGTTTGCCGTCTGTGAGTTTTGGTCGTTATCCGGGTTCTAATTTTCACTTTGACGAGATAGAAGTCCGAGCCCCAACATGCTCCTCTCATAGTTCTCACATGCAGTATACTCCTCGCCTTTCTTCTCTCAATTAGGACGTGGTCTTTTTGATTATTTGTTACCCCGTCTGGTGATTGCCACGTCATCTTATGAATATTTTTGTGCGGGAACATTGTTGAACGTACTATCATTGAGTTCGAGTTAGCGAGATCGATCAATCTACTACCATTGTCATTGGCAGCGTTATGTAGGCTCTGCTTTCCTATGACAGATCCTCTTCTTTTCCTACTTTGGCGTTCATGTCTCCAAGCATCATTTTAATATCGTTTGACTGTATTAATTTGATGGCGTTTGTTAGCCCCTGGTAGAATTACTCTTTCTCCTCATCCGTCTTGTCTTCTGTGGGCGCATGGACATTTATGAGACTAATGTTATGTAGTCTTGTTTTAATCCGAAGCGTACATATTCTATTATTTACTGGCTTGAAGTCCAGAATCAGTGATTTCATTTTCTTTTCCACGAAGAAGGCAACTCCGAAGTCTCTTCTTCCATTCGATGAACCATGAGTATCGTGTGGGTTCTGATATCCATTACGCTACTGTGAGTCCATTTGGTTTCCTGTAGAGCGGTGATTGTTATACCGTATTTTCCAGTAATAACAAAAGAGACCACATAGCGCCCGTCCTGTTGAGGGTTCTGACGTTCCAAGTTCCAAAATCAAATTTCATATTTCGTTGCCTGGGTCGTTGCCGTTGGGTCCGTCCTGTCCGAGGCCTGCCTTGAGGATTCGTGACGGCTGCGTTTTTACGGTGGAAGGTTGTCAACCTGCCGCCCTACCCCCAACCTGGAGGACCAGTCCGGAAATTGTTTCGTTTTGAGGCGCGAAACACTCGCCCCCCGGAGGAACGGAGGGGTCTGTTACTCTTGAATAACCAAGAGCATCCAGGGGTCACCCGATGTAAAGTTAATATCTTCGTGGACGTGGAGTTGGAGATAGGGTTTGGTAGGTCTTAGGCCGTGAAGACCTTAGACGCGTTTCTCAGGACTTGTCTCTTTGGTGTACCGGCACCACTGACTGATGACGTACCTACTTAAAGGTCTGTGGAGGTGAAATATGAGAGATATCGGGTATCATCGGGTGAAATATCGGAGATATCGGGTATATTGAAAATTTCATATTTAATTAGCTAATATTGGACCTCCTCCAACTTAAGTGCCCTAAGTATGTGCTAGTAGATTGCCTTAGGCATTGCCTTTCAGACACTTCAAACTTTTCTTTTTTTATAAAGGACGATATTACGGACCAAACTAAAGTAGTTATGCATCTCGAAATGAATTCTCCTTACAATTTTTACTAAATAATTTTTTTAGAATATTTTAGCTAAAGCGTTCATTTTGAAAACTAATACAATCAATTCGACTGACCTCATTTCACGTTTTAACTTGGAGAATTTTAATCAGCCAAAAGCAAGAGATATGTTTTTTTTTGTTTTGTCTGGGACTGAATCTTGCTCCAAGTTCCTTGATTGCCTTGTGGTCTGTACAACGTCAAAACAATTCTGATTTGCCTCTATTCTAATTTTACGACACAGATTTGCGATGTATCCATGTCTTGTCCATAATAAATACGAGAGTCTCCATAACTCTAGCTCTTGCATAACTTCCACTCGGAAAATTTGCATCTTCCTACAGCTTGGAGGAAGTTTGTCGTTGTGATGCTTGCTTTTTAGTACCTATAGTCAAGTTTCTCATACTTGATAGATGATAAATTGCAGGATTTCATTTCATTTATTTATAACACTTGTGAAAATCAACAATTTCGATTATATTTTAGGAGTTTTTCATAAATTACTTGAGGCGATTTTTCGACCCCCTCCCCCCACCACCTTTTCTCTTGGTGAGATGTGAGATTTTGCTCGACCACCTTCCCCTCCCCACTAATCTCACGTGAGATATTTCAGATTTAAAAAAAATCTCTAGTATTTAACGCTTTAATTATAGATAACTGATACTTCGAACTCCTACTTGCCCCTCCTATAGACCACTTGCTTTTTCTTCTTGTAGTGGACACATAACATCCAAAATGTGAGCACGCTAAAATTCGACGATGGCGTTCCTGTAGTTCTATATTCTAATGGCCTTTTCGCGGATAAGTGTTACTTGGCTCGTACGCCGCAGCATTCGTCGAGTCGCGCGTTTGGCTGGCCGGTGGCGGCTCAACAATCGAGGTGCTACTATGCTACTTTCGCATAAAATTTTTTGTGAAGCATTTAGCCATATCTTAAGGCCCTCTTTCGCACACAGCCTGAAAGTTTTCGCCTTGAAGACAAGTATCACCACACACCTCCAAGGCCGCCAACTGTATGGGGCCTGTAGTCCAGAAAAACTGCTAAAAATCATTATATGCGTAGGCATATGTCGTCAGTTTGTGCCTGAAGATCTGAACTTCTATTCAGTCTCAAGCCGTGAATTTACGGCTCGAATTCACACCGTATCCAGTCGGGCCTGAAAGCAAGGCGCGAAGTAAGTGCGAAAGCTATCCTGGCATTCGCGCTTGTTCGCGGGTGCTCACGGCTTGAGTCTGGAGCCTCCTTAAGGCACAAATATATTGGCGCGGAGGCGGTGAGGGCGGCCGCCTGCAAGAGAATTTCCCATACATTTAACTTCTCTGCGCCGCCTGCCCATTGCTTCAGCAGATATAGTGGTCCGTGTATTTTAAAGGTTTTTCCAGTCATCAACCGAGTTTTCGTTGAGGCCAGGAACACTTTTGCACTTGAATTAACAACCTGCTATGCTAAACTATCGTCTTCGCCTGTGTGTCTTTAGGGAATCATGCATCACCTGCATGCCACGGCCTGTCATGCGGATATTTGAAGTCCTTATCCTCTAGTCAGACTAAATATTGGGTAGCATTCATCAGGCCGTGCCTGCCGTCCTGGCCTTAAAGGCAACGGCCTGCCGGCGGTCTGTAAGTGAATGGGGGCATTCAAAAGAGAAACATGTATTACTTAATTTACCCCAGCTTACTAGACCCCCTCTCCCCTCGTGACATTGGGTGAGATTTGGCTCGACCACCCTCCTCCCCCCAAACGCCACACGTAATTAATAGATGACCCCATTAGGAAGTGTTATAGAATGTCATAGAATTAGGTTGTAAGGTAGGATTTACAACTTGCTGGCCGAAGAGGTAAAAGACCAAATCCTAAACATCAATAAATACCTCAACGACCTTAAATTCCTTAGGGTAAAACCATATTTATATTTGAATAAGCACAGCCCCACAGAGCACAGAGAAGAAGAATTAAATAGATGCAAAACGAAGTTTGTTTATTGTTAAATTTTGTGAATTAAAAGGAGCGAGGATTGAGATTGGTGGTATCGCAGTTTTATTAATCTGCTGAACCCTTTCTTGCAAATATCCTTAGCCTTGGAATAACAGCCAAGTTCCTGTTAATGTTGCACGAGCAATAAATGCTGTGCAGTCGCTCTCTCAGTGCCATTCAGAGGTTAGTTCTAGCCACTTGAAATTGAAAAAAAATTTCCTCTTTTCTTTAACTTTGCACAAACTTTTCTGTTGCAAGAACAAAAAAAAAATGAAAAAAAAAAGAAAAGAAAAATAGCAAAAAAATAAAAAGAATAAAATGGAAAGAAAAACTTTGTGATGTGTCCTAGCCGAATGAATATAACTTAAAATGCTGGATTTCCTAACCCAAGAAGGATACGTGAAGTTCACCCTTAATACATTCAGATAAAAGTTTTCTATGGGTACAAGGCATATCCATGGATTCACCATTTTCATGTGAATAAGCATATGGAGGGTAAGTCGTCTACTTTACATAATATTGCAGAGTGTGGATGTTGAAATGAAATGTGTTCTCTGGGTAGAATGTTATCGCCGCTTGGTATATATACGTAGGAGAACGCTCTATTGGACAATTCGCCATAGTAAGCAAATTGGTTTTAGTACACATCTACGGGTCTCGGCCTATTCCCAGAACTATTTCACCAAAAAAAACTATATATATAGAAGAAACAGAAGAAGAACAGAACAGAAAAAAATATAAACAGTTTTGTGATGAATTGTGCCCTTCATTTTATGAAAATTAAATCTGCTTGTTCTGCCATGTTATATACCCATTTCTGAAATTTATGTGTCCCTTGCCTTATGATTGTTGTGTGTGTTCGTATGCGAAAATCTGATCCTTAATTCATAAAAAAATGTGCATAGATGCTGTATATTTGTAGCTTCATGGAATTTATACGATATTACAGGGAGCAGCCCCGAGAAGATATTCGCAAAAGTGGCATGAAGTTGTTCAAATTTAAACGTAGTTGGAATATTATGCCTCGAGAGGTAATACACTTTGTTTTGAGGGGGGAGGAAAGATATGGTCTATTTTGGTTACGTTGTTGATTTTCTTTTACGATTTAAGGATGGCGTTTTGCGACAGTGTAACAGGCTTAAATTAGATGAAATGAGTGTGGTTGACGTTAGTTTTATTTGATCATTATGCAACAAGGAAAAGGGTTTTCTCATATTTAATGTGATTGTAATGTTGCATGAAAACTATTGCTTGCAAGGGAATTTAAAAGAAATATAGAACTTTGCAATATCTAGTACATACATAATAAGGATAAATTAATAAGAGTATGGAGGGTGTGAAAAGAGGAGGCGATGGACCTTGAGTTTGAACTTCTGAGAGTTATAGGAGCTCACACCAAAGGGAACAAATTTGTACGAAGTCAGTTTTTACAAAAAGCAAAACAAACAAATTTTGTAACGGGGCTTCGATTTCGCAAAGTCGATGTCTTCAATAGGAGCGGGATGAGGCAGAGACGCAAATGTCGGAGTTAGTGAAAGAGACAGCCTCGTCAAAGTGTAATGCCCCCTGAAGCAAGTAAATCCCAGACGAACAAGTAAAAGTACCGCCCACTATTCAACAATCCCACGACAATTGCCCTTGAAAAAGATATAATTGGTGTGAGTGGAGAGCCTTGCTAAAGAATAGTCATAAGTTATAGCACCACCTTTCCTAGAAAAAGCCATGACCTTACATTTACTAATATTAAGGACCAGGTTATTGTTGGAACACCAAGAATAGAAGGTGTTTAGGGCTGCTTGCAGAAGTCTGCAATTCTATATACTCCTTATGTGGCGGTACAGTTTGATGTCATCAGCGTAAATAAGAAGTTTACAGCGCCTTAGTAGGGTAACAATGTCATCAATTGACGAAATAAAGAGGAGAGGACCAAGATGACTGCCTTGCGAGACACCAGAGGACGCTTCGATGTTTATAGATATATGTAACTCCGTCGAATAGAACCTGATAGGTTCTGTCGGCTATGTACGACTGGAACCATACCAAAACTATAATAGAGTGAGAGAGCTTGCCGAAAGCTTCACTGAAGTCTGTGTAAACACAGTCAGTTTGGCAGCCACTGTGTGTGAAGAGCACTTCAGTAAATTAGTAGTAGTGCAACGAGTATATTTCGTTCTTACGACCTTTTTTATGGACGGGTATTATAAAAGAGTTCTTCCATAAGGTTGGGAAGCGCCTTTTATTTTGGGAAACTTGACAAAAACTCAAGAAAAATAGAGTATTTTTTACTGAGAAAAAATTCAAAAACAGGAAATGAAAAACATTGTTTGCATGTACAAAAGTCACGAAAGTAGCGGTCAACCGCTCCCAGCCGGCACTTAGGTATTTGGAAGTGATGATTGACAGAAGGTTCAACTTCGGGTTACACTTGACGATCTTAGTGGAAAAAGCTCTGCCATCAGCACACGTGCAGATGATGCCTAATATGTATAAGGACCCCAGGCGAAGCCGACGCCTTTCATCACAAGAGTGGTTAATTTGAGCCTCTCGTATGCAGCGCCAGTGTGGGCAGTAGCTCTGGACAGAACGGGCAATAGGGAGAAAACAAACTCAGCGTATCGCCTAAGTGACCTAGTCGGTGAGGCATTTTTATGGAAATTTTGGCCCATAGGCGAGATTATTATTGGAATCGCTTCGTTTTAGGGTGCAATTGAACGCCTTTAGTTTGCCCACAAAGTGATTGACCGCAAAAAATTTGAAGTAACTTATTGTGAATAAAATAGGCACTTTTTTATATTTCTTTCGATATCTCCGTTCCTGTTAACTTTTAGTACAACATATACCGGGGGAAAGTTATTCGTTATGAAATTCTCTAAAAAATAAGCCCGAAATCCCGTTGGAGTTTTAGAAAAATCCAATCCAATGCGGCCCCCCAACTTACTACCAATCACGTCCAATGCTGCTTGACCTCTGTAATCGAAACAGATTGAGTACCTATGCTAAATGGTACCCTTCAGGGGTCCTTATGAGGAACCTACGAGGAAATCCCTCTTTCGACATGCTCCTGAGGCAATCCCCTTTATAAATGCTAGTCGGGTACAGTATACAGTTCTAATTCTTAATAGCTCTAATACAACATTTAGTTTCCATAAGAAAAGCGTGAGACCCTTCGACCACGTTCTTTCGTCACCAACCTTCTGGGTTATTAGGTACACTTGAAGTATTTTGGATGTGGATTTCACCACCCAAACCGAAAGTGCGCGTGCATTTTTCCTTCCATCTCCACGCTCTCCGCCGCCCCTGTAAGAAGGCACTTGGTCGGCAAATGGAAGGATTCAACCAAGTCGAAATCTATCAATGAGTAAAGCTAGACTTCGGTTGGTCCTCCAAAATGATAAGAAGTCTCAGGTTTTGCCCATATACATACGAGTTCGGTTGGTGAACATTTTATGTCGATCTTGATTGCCGTGCAGATACCTAACGATGTCTGGCGAAGGGTAAGTCTTCACTTCAAATGAGTAGTGTTGTCGCAGGTCATTAAGGCTGCTTTTAATTAACAGTGAAACAGTTCGATTATACTATTTGCCTGCGGATGGTACGCGGTTATCCTGATTGGGTGAATGGTGAATAATTTGCGACTAATTATGATTAGAACTGCGTAGATTGGTCGGTTTCGATCTCAAGAGGAATGCCGATACGAGGCTTCAGGCTATATCGTGTATTCCAAGAGAAAGAAAGATTGTACGTCGTATAACTGCGAACGTGAACAAGCGGTTTTATTCCACCGGCTTCCACCCTCTTTATAGTAATTCGCAAGAAAGAAGGAATGTTATCTAGGAAGTATAAATGGAAAAGAGGAAAACCATGTCACGGAGTGGATTCGAACCACGCACCTCTGGAGTGGTAGCCGGGGGCCTTAATCCCTAGGTTGCCACGCCCCACAAGTGTGGTGTGAAATACCCTCAACTTATGTGCCACTTATATTATAAAATTAAGCTAACCCAGTCGTCATAAGCCCAGAACATCATGCTATTGGAATTTCTGATTGATAATTTGTTATCAGCCTGCGCTTAAAGCACGAAATGTGAAGTGAATGACCGGACTTGAAGTCAAACCAACATAGAAACAGAAAAACAACCCTCTGAAACAAATTTAAACAAAAAAGTCTGTGTTTAAATTTAAGCTTTAAATCACGAAAAAATCCTCCTAACACTCCTCGCTTCCAAGTTAACCGAAAAAATTAAAGCAAAAAAGATAAAAAAGCACCACCATTACTCCACACCTCCCAAAACGTAGGCACTTATCATCACAAAAAGTCGATATCAAACTCAACGTTTCTTCTTTAATTTTACAAAAAAACAACAACAACAACACCCAGAATTATCCTCTCCAGATCCTCATCTATGGAGGTGCTCATATTTACCCAACAAAACCTTCTTTACGATAGCAAACATTAGGCAAGCATTGTTGCACGATAACAGAGGAAGTGTGACTTACTTGATTAAAGAATCACCCTGTCTCTAACGTAATGGCACATTCATCGCTTTCTATTAAACGAACGGGTTAATGATGTCGATTAAATGTATATAACGTACCAGGAGCAGACCTCCGCTCTCCGGTCGTAAAGGCATCCTCTCGTCTACATGATTTTGTTGGTAAATTAATGATATCTTGCCTTCTACTGGGACCGCGTTAATAGAGTGACGTTCAAACAAAATATTATGCCAGAAGCGGAGCACACCCAGCAGCAGCTACTACCGTATACCGAGGAGAGACTGCCGAAACCTGGCGGAGCTCGTGATTACAAACTCAGGAGGTATTTACGCAAGATTAGATTAGGCCATTGCTTATGCCCGTTTTATTGTTATTATTAGCAAACATGTAGGACCTATTACAATTTACAGTTTGCCACGCTTGAATCTTTAAATTGTCTTTTATCTCACTGCTAGAAAGTCGCCAGCATTTTATCAAAATTTACCCAAGCAGCAGGAAGCAGCGCCTCGGCACAGTCAGTGCTGGATTATTAATAAGGTGTGAGTAATCAATGAATAAATTTGCGAGATTCCGTTTAAAATAGGGGACAACACGGCAGCGATTCGTTTTCGTAAACATAACACTGTGAAAAAGAAGAAGATTAGCAAAATATATACACCCCCGCATTTTGCAGCCAATATGAATTATTTCCACAGCACCCCGAAAACCAGAGAACATAGGTTACAGGCACCTCGTCCTTTTAGACTCGATTTCATTGGATCATGTTTGACACTACTTCAAGATGATTCATGCCCTTTGTTTGCTCGAAGGGCTAAGGTCGGTGCATGCAAATTAGGACACATTTTGGGCGACTTGAACCGATATCGATTTCTGCCAAGTTGAGCTCTCGAGCGGGTTTTGCATGAAAGTAGCTCGGAATTAAAATTGTTAATTTCTGGTAGATTTTTGAATGGATAAAAATTAGGTCATTAGGTCACATTACACGATGGGGTTACCATAGAGACCATGGCCAAATAGAGATTGTTCTGGTTAATATTAAGGCATGGTAGTAGGACAATGAATGTAAGGAGTTAATGAGGAGCTAATGTGGATTCCGATTACTATGAGGTTCCTCTGAAAGTGAAGGTAGGAAAAACTAATGGAAATGGAAGCTGAAGAAAGAAAATCGAGACTAATTCAAGTTTCAGATCTAGATGATATATCCATAGAAATCTTAAAATATCTTGAGGAGTGTTGGGACGTATAAGTGAGATTAATATATTCTCAACAATACATACAAACTATAACCTATATAAACTCCCCACGAGTTAATTGAACTTTAGAAACTAAATACCAAACACGTTGATGAGCACAGTCTACAAAGTGCACATAAATTTTGTTAAATAGATTGAAACCATACATGGAAGACACGGTAGGAGCCTAAGCAAAAATAAGACTTGTTCGTTCTATGCCTGACACAGTGGTGTAAAGACGACGGCCTCCACGTATGCGTGACCAGTCCATCACGCTGGTTCACCCTGAGCAATGCGTTCTCGATCAAACGTAGCAGACCGCTCTAACTTTATGCTCCTCTCTCTGCTACCCATCCCCAATTCCCAATCCTCTGAGTCGGGTCAAGATGTAATACGAGCCTTTCCGGCTAGGGCGGCAGGCACGGCCCGATGTAGGACACACAATACTTAATCTGACTGGGGATGAGGACTTCAGATATCCGCCCGATAGGCGGTGGCATGCAGGTGACGTCATAATTCCATACAGACACACAGGCGAAGACGACAGTTTGGGATAGCAGGTTGTTAATTCAAGTGCAAAAATAATCATGGTCTAAACCAAAACTATAAAGGCTCAAACATATTGATAACTGAAAAAACCACTAAAATACACGGACCACCATATCTGATGACACAATGGGCAGGCGGCGCGGAGTTTTTCTTTCTCTCACAGGCGGTCGCCGGCACCGCCTCCGCCCCAATATATTTGTGGCTTAGGGCTGTTACAGATTCACGCCGTGAACACCCTCGAACAAGCGCGAATGCTAGTGTGGATGGTTTTCGCACCTAGTTCGCGCCTTGCTTTCAGGATAAGGCGTGAATTTGTACCGTAAATGCACGGCTTGAGACTGAATAGAAGTTCTGCGGTGGTAGCACGAAAGTTGTTCCAGTCGCCCTCTTCATCCAAAAATTGAAGTGTTACAAAAATTGTTGTATGAAGAGGTCGATTGAAAGATCTTACGTGCTACCACCCCAGATCTTCAGGCACAAACTGACGAAAAATGCTCATATACATAAAGATTTTTGCCAGTTTTCTTGGACTGCAGGCCCCATCCAGTTGGCGGCCGGGAAGGTGTATGGTGATGCTTGCCTTCAAGGCGAAAACCTTCAGGCCACGGCCTGCCGACCTGTATGTGAAAGGCAGCCTTAAGCTATGGCTAAATCTTAACAAAAATTTTTATGCGAACGCCGGAAAGTAGTAGAGTAGTCCCTCGATTGTTTATCCGTCACCGGCCACCCAAACGCACGACTCGACGAATGTTGCGGCATACACTGACCCGCGAAAAGGCCATTAGAACAGAGAATTACAGGAAGGGCCCTCGTTCAATTTTAGCGTATAATGAAATTCTTGCTGAGTATGAGTACTCACGTTTTGGTAGTTATGTGTCCACTACAAGCGGAAAAAGCGAGTGGGATAGAGGAGGGGCAAGTAGGAGTTCGAGTTATCAGTTATGTATAATTAAAGCTGGTGGTTACGCCCGTAAATACGTATTTTTAGTATAAATACTAGATTTTTAAAATCTGAAAAATCTCACGTGTGATTAGGGGGAGGGGGTCGAGCCAAATCTCACAAATCACCAAGGGGGAGGGGGAGTCAAAAACTCGCAAAAATCGCCTCATGAATTTTATGCACGACCCCAAAGAAGCCTTACAGTGAATTGTCAAGTTTCGAAGTTCGATGAAAAGTGCGCTAGAGTAAAGGCAGATTATGCGAAATCAAACTCAATATTCACGTGCTATTTATAGACTTCAAGCAAGCATATGACAGCGTCAAGCGTGACGAGTTATTTGAAGCTATGGAGCGCTTCAAATTTCCAAAACACCTAATCGAAGTGACAAAAGCTACAATCGAAGTAGAAAAGTTTCACATCAAAGAGAAGCCTGAGACAAGGTGACGCCACGCGCTGTCATGCTTCCTATTTAACATAGTGTTGGAGAAGGCGGTTGACCGGTAAGACTTATGGGGCGCGACAGTAAGGGCGACCAACCTTCGCTGGAAGGATGGCGTAGACCAGGACGCCCAGAGATTAGGGATGTGAAAAAAGAAGAATGGTGCAATCAGGGATTTTGTTCTTTTGATATAGACCATCCGTCTTTGCCTTATTAAAGGATAGCCTACAAAGATTGGACTACATTTCACAGAGCCATCGTTTGGCTCTGAGTCTTACCCTAGCGCACCAACTGGAGATCAAGGCAAGTGTTTTTTGAGCTGTAGTCTACCACATTAAAAATGCGTCGATTCTGTAGGTTTATTTCTGGTTTCTTAACTGAAGTTTAACCTAGTCAGACAGTCAGCTTAGCGACCAACCGCTCTACCAAGAAACCCAGATCCGTGAATTCTGATCGGTAATACAACAACAATAAAAAGGCAAGTAATGCACAAAGGTTAAATGTCATAAGATTTCTCCAACGAACAAAAGAAAACTACACATAATCCAACTTTATAAATATTTAAGAATAAAGCACCCCCCGACCCCTTTCTGAATGGCAATCCCCTAATTTATCGATGCCAAAACACATGTACACATTCGATTCGTATAAATTTCGCATAAAACAGCTGAATTTAAACTTTTGATTTCCTTTCGGCATCAAGGGGATTGCTGCGTCAAAAGCGGAATGATATCTCGATTTCCATGTCGTATTTCCGTTATTATAAAATACTTTTTCGAATTGAAACAACTGTTCAACAACGGAGCGTTACTCAACATAAATTTTTCATTTTTATTAAGAGCCGCTCTCGCTCCTGCATATCGCATGTCTCCTCCCGTGCCGAAATTTCAAATTGAGTCATTCCAATTCAAAGGACACAAAAACCGGGATACTTTTGGCAGGACGAAAAAAAAATACAGAGCAGAGCAGAACAGCCAAACCACAGAAAAAAAGCCGAATCCTTGTATTTCCCCGTGCCGTCTCTCGATGTTGCAGAGATGAATCCGAAATTCCAATAAGTATATAAATATGACAAAAGAATAAATAAAAGTATTAAATCATATTTTTGTGTAAAAATCATATTAAAACCACATGGCACATGTCGTTGTGGTATAACTTGGCTGCTATCATTCCACTGTCGGTCCTTGCTGGGTAAAAAGGCGGGAAGAAATTGAGAATTCGTCCTTTCCAACCAACAGGAGCACAAAATACTAAAAAGCAACAGAAGCAGCAGCAGCAGCACAAGCAGAGAAATCCTGCCGTTGGATGCTGTGCTAGTGGGATGAAATTGCTGGCGATAGAGATGGGGCGGACGGGCAGGGCAGGGCGGCATGGTACACATAGTGAATGTTGTCTTCGGCATACAAACCAGCACCAGAATACTCTCTCCACGACCGCCAAGGATTCCACCAGGCAGGAGAAAGAAGAAATTGTGTGGTGGTGCGGCGGATGGACGAGCATTAGAGACAAGTAGAGCCCACAGCACCCAGCGCCGCGGTATGTAAAAGAAATTGCAATAAAACCCAAATGTTGCTTTAATATAGAGAAAATATGTATAGGGACGGCTATAGATGGAGGTAGTGGTAGGTATAGAGCGCTACCCGGCTCCCTCCTCAAGGATGTAACTTTGTTCGTATTTATCCGAGGCAGCGGTTTCTCTACTTGCGGATAGTACAAGATATATACGAATGAAGTACAGTGCATACATATTTATGATTAGATAAATATTAAATTTCGGGCATGTTACCGCCGCCGTTCGGTCGGATTCCCACACAGGCACAAGGCCTGAAAATCAATTAAGATGGCACAGCCCGAGAATGTGCGTTCGCCTCTCTGAATCTTTTATTTAAGAAAAGTCAAAAATTTAGAAAGATAAAAATTGAAAAGTTTAACCTCTTTTCTCGCATTCCCGACTCTGGCATGGCGGAAGCAGTTGGGAATTCACAGATTCCAGCGAGTTGCTGCCGGTGCGGTGCCGCCTTCGCCGTTTTGATGTATGCCAATAACATTTCGAATTATTCAACATTTTTCTGCTCCTTGGAGATGTGTGATATTGACGATGGTGGTCCTGGCAAAAGGACGAGATACACTGGGAATTGTGCCTGCCATGTGATGGTGTGAAGGTGTAGATTACAAAGTTAACTTGCCGATGGTGTCGAAATGTCGGTAAGGTTGTGAAATGAAGGGTTTTGATTAAACATTAATACTTCTGGGAACGCCTATGTTGAAACGATAAATAAATGTTCTCGGGAGATTTTGATTGATTTGGTATTTGGGATTGATGGCACCACTATTGAAATAGCACCGGTTTTTTTAACTTCCCAGTATAGGAAGTTATTGTAATCGGTCCGAAAATCGAAATCGAAAATATCAACGTATTTTCATCTTTCAAGGTCCCAGGAGCATTTTAAGCAAAAAATTGGGAGGAAGTATGTGTGTGTGTGTGTGTGTGTATGTGCGTACGGATGTGGTCATTTTTTCCTGCACGATATCGCGCGAACCAAAACTGATATCGACTTCGTTGAGGTGTTGTTCGAAGCGTATTAACCGAAATATGATCTGAAAAGAATTTCATGAAATTCGGTCCAGCCGTTTTTTTGCTTAAGCGACGTAAGTGCTTTTTGTACCTGCACGATATGGCCCGAACCACAACAGATATTGACTTACTTGAGGTGCCGTTCGAAGCGTATTAGCGACAATATAATCTGAAAAGATTTTTATAATATTCGGTCCAGCGGGTTTTTGGTTTAAATGACTTAAGTGATTTTTGTACCTGCACGATACCGCGCGAACTAAAAACTATATCGACTTCATTGAGGTGCCGAAAAACATTAATACATCAATTTTATATACATTTTCGTCATCCTAATCTTGTAAGTGCGCACATTTAGTTTGACATTTTAGCGAAAATATTGATAAACAATTGTGACAAATTCTCGGTATTATGCATATATTCTATATTGCCTATTGTTCATTTATTATTAAAATATCCAATCATAATATTCAACATCCATCATACTGGGAAGTTGATCGTGTGGACCGAAAGGGTCGAACCCACATCCCAACTAGTTTTGTAACTCCAGCTAATACCCAGAGTTTGGAGGTAAGTTAATGTGATCTTAATACTAAACTCTAGAAGAGTGCAAAACTTTTGGCCTAAATCATTTAGACCCATCAATCTCATCTCGTTTATCCTGACAACTATGAAGAAAACAATCGACTTAAAAAACAAATTACCTTTCCATATAAACATTACTATCAGAAAGACAAACCCACGGAAACTGCCATTCATTACCTCACTAGCACAATTGAAAGTTCTCTAGATGTAAAAAGAGGTGGCTCTATCTACATTCTCAGCTGATTTTCGACAATGTGCTGTCTTTTTAGAGCCAGCTTCAATTGTAGATACATTCCAATCATTTTGAGGAGAGTCGTGGTGGTATTTATCCTTAAACAAGGCAACAGGCCTCTAGAGCTGCCTGAATGGTATAGATCTATCCCTTTAACCTCATATTTTCTTTTGAAAACGGTGGAAAGCCTGATGGATCTTCATATTAGGAACAAGTTGCAGCTCTCGCTTGCTCCACATAACTCTCAGTTCACTTACTCAAAGGATAAATTATCAGAGCAGCAAAATCGAGAAAGCTATTCTCGCTACGGAGAATAGTGCGTTCTCGTGCGTTCCTTGAAATCGAGGGTGCTTTCGATAACACTAGCTATGATTCTATTCCTAAAACACTGATTCTCAGAAACATGGATCACAACAAAATTGAGAAGATAAATGCCATGTTTGCAGAGCGTGACATTACTTCTACCCTGGTTGTCTCTAGCATTAGTGTCAAAGCTATCAAGGACTGCCCTCAAGGTTGAGTTTTGTACCCTTACTATACTCATTGGTTGTTGATGAGCTCTTGACCAAACTACACGAATCTGCTTCCGATGGCTATGCAGATGAAATTACCATCATTGTCTCGAGGAAGTTTGACTTGACCATCACAGACATGGCCGGCGCTTGGGTTTTATGCGTCCGGTGCAGTACGCCAGTATGCTCCTCATTTTTTGATCGCAATGAAGAAAAATGAAAAAAATTGCGTCCCGGTCGAATTGCGCCCGGTTCACGTGCACCATTTGCCAATATGAAAGCGACACCCCTGTTTAAGTGCTACGGCCTTCTGGTCGTTTTGGAGAAAGCGGAAAATATTTCGCCAAGCCGCGATTTCTTGAATGGGAAAAATGTTTCGGTAGCAGGCTGCAATCCCTCTTTTGTCATGATCCTATCGTGCCAATCTCGGTTTAAGCTCGTTCTCATTTGATTTCGAATAATCGCAATGCCTACTTAGCAATGCAATGCCTAGCTTCCTGAAGAGTGAGCTTCCATTATGATTGTGCTAGTTTCCTTCAGCTTCTCTGCCATCCTTCTTATTGTTTCAGGAACTTTGAGACTTTTTGATATATTCTGTATTCTGCAGAAACTCGCCGTCCACGACACTCTTCTTTCTCGAAGTGTAGTTTATTTCATTTCTTTTTTTCTGGCCTTGTAGTTCTCTCAGGCGGATGGGTTGTCGTCCTTCATTACCTAATTTAAGGCCCTCTTCGACACTACCAGAATGTATGATAATGGTTCTCTACTGGCATATGGGGCAGGGCCGGCTTGGTTTTCTTTTGGGACTGATGCAGTATGCTATATCGCGCATTCATTTTTTGGTTGCAACGAAGGACAATGGACATAACCAGATATCCAGCATAAATGATCCGATAAAACTATATGGTGTAACGTAGGCTGTGGCCTGCAGTCCATGAAAACTGATAAAAATCTTTATGTATGTGGCCATTTATCGTAAGACCGCGCCTGAAGATCTGAACTTCTATTCACTCTTAAGTTTTCGTTGAGGCCATGAATATTTTTCCACTTAAATTCACAACCTGCTACGCTAAACTGTCATTTTCGTCTGTATGTCTGTGGGGAATTATAAGGTGACCTGCAGTCCCAGGTCGGTAAGGCGGTTGATTTCAGTCAGACTGAGTAATGTGTGGCTTTCATCGGGCCGTGCCTGTCGACCTGGCCTAAAACGCAAGTGAATGAGGCCTTAAGGCATGAGCCTTACAGGTGGTCACATAGAGATTTTTACCACTTTCGCGCAAAAAAATCCCAGGACAAGCTCTCTTGTATGTTTACGGGAAGGAGCCTGAACTTTGAGAACTTCGCGAGCATTAAATCTGAATGCACTTACACTTCTTGCGTCTCTTTCATTACGCTGACAATTGTAGAACGCCCAACAGGCAATTCGTTCTCATAGTCGGCGCGGCATTTATGTCAGATTTCTTTACTTCAAACGGTTATCGAATTCACTCGAGTCTCCAGCTGTCGGAGAACTATGAGTTCTGCCGCAGGACCACAGAGATCTGCGGTACTTGCTCATCAAATTATTCATGTGTTGGTTGGTATGGTACCAATGGAGCTTGGCATCCAGTGGCACCTTGTGCTACCTGTTTCAACGGTTATCACGACGACAGCATCATCTGCGTTTAGATGAAGAAATTTTGGAAACCGGGTAATTCTACAAGTGGAAAAGTATCATAGGAGAGGAGATCTAACTCCATTCTTACTGACATCCCTTTGCAATGGTGTCGTCTAGAGGCCTTGAGTCACCATTAATCTGCCAGTTCTCAACATACAAGACGATCTAGCCAGAAAAATACATTTTGGAGCGCTTGATATGAGTTTAATGTCAAATGATATCAGCTGTCAGTGCAGTTTGCATAACACTGCCTTTTCAATTTAAGAACCAAATAGTGAAGGGCTGTCGAAAACGAGCTTCTAGACCATAAATTTACGAGAAAAAAGGAAACGGAAAGACGAAGTAAATTTCGGTGGAGTAGTCGCTATGGTAATAGCGATAACATTTCGTCAAAACTGCTATAACACTTCGTTGACTCAATAAGTCTATGAAGGAATAAAAGATGTATCACCGATGATATTTATTTGCACAAGTCATACTAAGGCGGGTTTCATGATCAGTCATTGTGACATGTGACAATTCTTCAGTTTCGAAGAGTTGAATTTAAACGATCCAGTCTAAAACGGAGGTCGCTGTCCTTGTTAATACATTTGGACATAAGCTTAGGATCATAAAACAAGATCTGGCAAGTGTTTTTTTTTATATTGTCGAAAGCGCAACGTTGTCAGCATAGCTGTGAAGTGGGTGGGAGCGAATTGAGAGCAGGTCATTTATAGATTAGGAAAAGGGTGGGTGATAAAACTCATCCCTGGGTAACACCGGCCGAAATGGTTTGGGGCTTCAACTGTCTAAGCATTCGAATTTCGAGAATTTCGTTAAACACCCGACTTTCCAGACCACCATAAATCAGTGACTCAGCTGGTATGATGATTACAATTAAGTAAACAACTCAAATATGAAATTGCTAGCAAAACACAGTAAATTCCTGCAGCTTAAAGTCATCACCGCTTTCATCTCGTGCATTTATCCCAGAGTTCATCTGCATTCTAGAAGATTTTAGACTATTTAAACATTCAAAGTTTGTCCACCGCGGGCTTAAGTCGACTTTAATACAAAAATAACGATGCCGCCTTTATTGTGCCACCTCTACTGAATATGGCCCTTTGTCTCCAGCGAAACACAAACTTTTCGCTCATTCCCGCAGCGAAATCAAAAGACCCGCTTTAATTGCTGCTACTGTGTGTAATTGAGTCAGAGCGCGCAGTTTTATTCCTCGCTAAGGAGTGCAATAAATGATAAGCGCACTTCAAACAGTTTCCATTTCTAAAACGCATGGCGCACAGACATGGCTACACTTCAATCAACAACAACAACAAAAAATCATACAATTTACCTTCGCCTACATTAATCCGGTTTTATTGGCCGCTGATAAGGTTTATTTAGACAGAAGCATAACGCTCTCCGCACTGATAGTGGACGGAAATTATCGTGTTTACGACGCTCGCTGCAAACAAGACTCGCGCTGGGCTGTTAACAATTGATTGCTATATCACATGGATTTACCACCGTTGATAATTTCGTGAAGAAATTCGTTTTGTAGTGGATAAACCTAACAAGTCGTAAAAATTAAGGCAGACCTTTCGAATTGGGGTTTTTCTATTTGCGTTCATGTTTTTTTATAAATATGGGACAGGTATTAATAGCCCATTAGGGAAGTGTTTCTCTGTTTCAAGATAACTCATACCCAACGATCTCATCAACAGTTTTTCTTTAGGGCAAAGATTACAATGAAATATCAATACCAGGATCTGCGAAGGTACCAGGAAGCGAAACGAACAACAACTTTATCTTATCAGGAATGCTTATTAGATTAAGACCAATGTTTGTTTGTATGTATGTACTAGAAACCTCGATAGTTCAAAAGTAAGGCAGACACCCTAACTAGCAAATTTTTCTTAGTTATCGAATTGTCCGTAGTTTAGAGCTGAATGAAATCCAAGGCCCCCTTTTAGACGGGCGGACACCGAACAGACAAAACGAACGAACGAACTGGGTGTATAGGGAAGAGGGTGAGAGAGGACGATGGGGAGGGCAGACAATTTTCATGGACACTTTCAGCGAACTGTGAACGGACAATTTGACAGTTCCTGCGTTGTTGTTGTTGCTAGGATGAGAGGGCAAAAGCAAATTTCAAAAAGCAAGAACAGCAAGCCATGAAGTTTTTATAAAAGCAACAACAAAACCCAATCATTTTTGGCATTTTGTCCGTTCGTTGGTGTCCGCCCGTGTAAATGCCCAGCCGACACTCCACCGGGCTTCAAAGGAGAATTTGCGATTACAGTTAAGTTTTGTCTGTTCGGTGTCCGCCCGTCTAAAAAGGGCCAAGCTAAACAAACTAAACATTAAATGGCAAGCCCTTTCGCTGGATGAAATTTATTCCGGGCCAGGTAGAACCCCTCGTAGCGTACTGCGTCGTCTGTTATTAAATGTGAAGTACTGTAAACATAAACTAGGATTTTCATTGCACCAGGGATAAAAACTACCCTAACCTTTCCTCAGCACCTCGGAATATGGAACAACACAAAGCTACCTCGAAATAATGGCAGCAGGATTAGTAAGATCTCCTCCAAGCCTCTCTGAAGGCGAGCCGGGAAGATGTAGTCCTTTCCAGCAGCCGTGAAGGTGCCAATGGTCCATTCAATCTTATCCGCAAATAAAATCCAGTTTAACAGGCCTTTGTTCCTATTGTAGGACCGGTGGGTAAGTACTACCTGCGATCCAGTGTTAGGTTCTAGAGCCAATCCAGGGTCAGTAACTTGAGAGCCCTGGAAATGAGTGCTGGTATCCCTGATGTTT
Organism: Thereva unica; assembly: GCA_949987705.1. Lineage (NCBI taxonomy): Eukaryota > Metazoa > Arthropoda > Insecta > Diptera > Therevidae > Thereva > Thereva unica. The sequence goes on from OX465282.1 coordinate 136,658,189, forward strand.
TCTGTAAAGGATCTTTCAACAGTCTTGAGAGAGACAATGCCATTGGAGTGATCCTTAGACAAGATTTTGTGTAAGCTCGTGGAAGTTGGAAGCATGTCGATTTGTTCGCAGAAGGACTTTCATGATCTTCTCAAATCTTTGCTATAATTAGTAATGGCTTTCTTGTAGAGGTCCCAGTTGCCCGAGACTTTAGCTTTGTTAAACAGTTTTCATTGTCCCACCAAGTAGCCCATCGGTTGGTACTTCGTGGTTTCGCAGGACAGGTACTTTCAAAGGCTGTGATGATCGTTTTCTGCAGATTGGCAGAGACAAGGTCGAGATCGGCTTCAGTGATGGGATCATTACCAACGTGGCTGACTCCTAACCTGAGAGTTGTGCAATACGCCTCCCAGTCAGTCTGCCGTGGAACCCTAAATGCTTCCGAGGATATTGCAGAAGCTCTCAAGTTAAACGTTTATGTCTATGATCTGACATTGGTGGTCATTTGAAACGTGCCCATCAGTGAATCGTAAAATTTCAATTTCAAATTTGCTGTGACTGTGATATTGTTGTTATGCGCACAGGCAAACGATGTGCGCTGGCGGAATTTGGCCCCTATGCAGACTGTGAAGTTTGAATGAAAAGGCTGACGGAATATGAATACAGACTCTGTAGACAGAATGTTTATGCTGTAAACATACTAAGGGCGAAAATAGTTTCCACAGCGACTGGCAAAAACGAATACAACACACAGCTTTTCTATGAGTATGAAGGGTGCAGCACAATATGCAGACCACTCGACGACGAGGTCGCCGAGAGTGGCGACTCAATCAATCCAAGTTCTATTTCGTAGCCGTCGCCCCTCAAAATTGCCTGGGCGGTGTGACATGGGATTGTGTTGCTATTCTCGTATGTTCCTGTGCGCGTGTGTAGCATTCGGATGTCGAAGATGATTATTCTTGTGTGTGCTTTTTAATTTGTGTGCACCGTCGCCCTTAGTATGTTTACAGCATTATGCGCACTTTTTCCAGCGGCTTTGTGTCATGTGGACGCAGTACGAAGAAGACGAATTGTCACGAGAGTTCGAATCTCGGACGGTAGTTGTGCGACTTAAGCTCATGCTACACCGTTTGATATGGAAAATGGAAACCATCTAGCACAGCCGCAAGATAATGATAGCTGTCTTTTATATTGATAGAAGAAGGGAAGGCCATGCGGCGTTGCGTGGCATTGAACGTAGTCTCTGGTTTGGTAGTTTGACACCACAATCCCTATACTGCAGTTTGTAATGAGAAAAGTGAATCACCTCTCAACTAAAAGGCTGATCCGTCATGCCTTGGTCATCTCATGCTACAGTTTTTAGTAGTAATCTTAGTTCGAGGGATAGAACAGATTATGTGTTATCAGGAGGGCGTTGAAGAAGATTACGATGAACCCAGCGTTTGAATTCTTCGATGTTCTCGGAGTTTAAAAGTACTGACTGTGAGTAGGTTATTTATAAATAATATAGATAGATTGATTGATGGAACTGATCCCTGGAGAGTACCGGCAATGGTAGAGATGGAGGTTAGATTTGAAACTATTCAGAACCACTTCGAAGTCTAACTGAATCAATACCAACAGCTTGGAGTTAAGCTTACAGAGCTGAGGTCATGCTCTATTAAAAGCCTTGGACAAATCAAGAGCAACCGGACCAGGCTCACCAGATCACCAAACTTTGATTGAAGTGCTCTGTAAGGCACGCTAAAAGAAAGCCAGTAGACCATTTTTGACTGAAGAATACTGTTTGTCGTTTTAAACTTCTTTTTGATTATGATATTGATGGGAGACAAAATCGAATCGTCATATCTTTGTAATGCCACTGGATAACCAACTGGTAGGGAGCACACCCTTCAAATCCTGCCAAAGCAAGTTGTTAAGTGATCGAGAGAGCTGGATGGCAGTGGGTAGTTTTTGCACTGTTTTTGAGGATCTGTCAGGATGGGACACTACACTTCATGAGACTGCTATGGCTTGATGTCAGCACACTTTTGGTTGTCGTCTCTTCACTGAGCTAAGCTGGACGCGTGGTAAAAATGATGTCAGAACACTTGTTTGCTTGACGTCAGAAGGCGTGGCGTACTTTTAATTTGGAAGGTAAGATACTGTTCCAATTCTCTTATATAAAAATTACTGTTTATAATTACTTGCCCTATTTTTGATTCCTAAAAATGACTAATAAATTATTCTTTTGTTTTACAAACAGATTAACATTTATCCTTAGCTTGGCATTTTTTCTAGCCCAGACTGTTATCAGCAAGAGGGAGAGAAAGAATTTCCCTTGAATGCAAAATTTTTACAGGTTCCCTTGACACTGTTCCTAGGAACGAACGATCATTGAGGCTCGCCATCTCCACTTCACTGTTCACCGACAAGTTCGCACCAAAAAGGGGTTCCTACGAACAGAGTAGGGAAACAATTCATATACTGTTTCTCGAAGTTAGTTGGCAATTATAGTCCAGTAAATAGGTACTTTTTCTTTGCAAAAAATACCGCACGCGATTTTTTTTTACCAAATGTTTTTACATAATTTTATGAGCTTAAATTCAAAATGGCGTCATCCCCACCCTTATGCTTCACTTACAATGAAGGGAAACGCGTTTAATTCTATATCTCAGAAACTGTGCGTTTTACGACAAAAATGTATATAATCTTTTTTGTAGATAAATAAGTGATTTAACTTTTTTGTTCAGAACTTTTTTTTGTAAAGTCAATATGTTCGGAGTTATAGTGCTTCAAACTTTATACATTACTTTCTTTGCACTATATTTCGTTAACGGTTAGCCCGCCATAAAAAGGTCCTTCCTAAGACTTATAGAACACACTATTATCTATAATTTTCGCTTTTATCATTTTTAGATAGGGCTAATATTTCACGAGTTATAGCGCTTTAAATGTCGGAAAATGTAAATTTAACAAAAAAAATTTCCTAACATCTTATAAAATTCCGTTGAAATTTTACTTTAAACATTTTTTTCTAGCATTTATACTTTAGCTAATGTTCATACATAATTATTATAATTAAGAAATTTCGTTGGCGTACGTTTGCAGAATCGGAATGATAAAAGAAGTTTGGACATTGTGCAACGTATTGCAAATGTTTCTGATGCCAAAGCTACAGGTGCTAGGTATCATCATTCCTGTATGCGAGATTTGAAAACCACACCATCTACAGGGGGAAAAAGGGGTTGTCCTTATAAAGAAATGTCCGAGATGATGCAAGTTATTAGTATCTTTATAACGGACAGTGAGGAATGTCAATTTAGAGTTTCTGAGTTGCTAGCATTAATCGACAAGGAAAATCGTCCGGAAATTCGTTTGTTTAAGCATTCACTAAGGTTCAAGTGTTTTGGAAAATCGGCTACAAAACCAAAGTGAACTTTTCAGCTCTGCCTCCAACTAAAGATGCTGCTCGACTTCACTCATTCCGAGTATATCATCAAGTGCAAACTTGGCTTGATAGTTATCAAACCCGGAGGAATGGGACTGGAAGCGAACAAGATTTTGCTTACAACCAGTCCCAATGACTATTGCTCCGGCACCAGCAAATTTATTAAAATTAATATCCTGCAAATGTAGGAAAAAATGTGACAGTTCCTGTGGATGCCGCAAGGCCGGTCTCAAATGTACCATAATTTGCTCTAACTGCAGTGGAGGAAATTGTGAAAATGTGACGAAGGATGCAAACCTCCTTGAAAACAATGAAATAAATGAGAACATTTGCGAATTTTCAAGTCTCGCAGATATATCATTCGACGAAGACAACGTCAAGTCATTAGATGGCAGCTTCATTGGTCTATCCGATTGTCAACCGACATCTTCGAAAATATGAGGCTAAATAACATGTTATAGCATCATTGTTTCGTTTTCTTGTGGATTAGGCCTACTGGGGAAACCACAATAAAAAACGCGCCAAAAGCTCGACCTCCAAGGTGGTGTGGAAAAGCGTTTGTACGCCAACGAATTCTTAATTATATGTATGAACATTAATGTGTATCTATATGAAACAATCGGCGCTGAATTGCGGCTAAAGTATAAATGCTAGAAAGAAAATGTTTCAACGGAATTTTATAACAAACATATTTGTTGGTATAACTTGTCATCGTAAATAAATAGTTGACTAGATATTTGCAAAAACCCATTTTTAATAAACTTTTTAGGTGTAATAAATCCATAAATATCAACTTTATAGAAAAAAGTAAAGGCAGCAAATGGTGGCAATGATGAGCTCAACACACGATATAATCAGTTTTGAAATGAAACGGGGAAAGAAAAAGATGTTAGGAAATTTTTTTTGTTAAATTTACATTTTCCGACATTTAAAGCGCTATAACTCGTGAAATATTAGCCCTATCTAAAAATGATAAAAGCGAAAATTATAGATAATAGTGTGTTCTATAAGTCTTAGGAAGGACCTTTTTATGGCGGGCTAACCGTTAACGAAATATAGTGCAAAGAAAGTAATGTATAAAGTTTGAAGCACTATAACTCCAAACATATTGACTTTACAAAAAAAAGTTCTGAACAAAAAAGTTAAATCACTTATTTATCTACAAAAAAGATTATATACATTTTTGTCGTAAAACGCACAGTTTCTGAGATATAGAATTAAACGCGTTTCCCTTCATTGTAAGTGAAGCATAAGGGTGGGGATGACGCCATTTTGAATTTAAGCTCATAAAATTATGTAAAAACATTTGGTAAGAAAAAATCGCGTGCGTTATTTTTTGCATTACGAAGGCCTTTTTTCGACCTATTTACTGGACTATTATTTTCTTTTCGAATAAAGACTAGTTTTCGAATGCTAATTCAGAGAAGGAGAATAAAACTTTCGCTGATGGATATATTGAATATTGTTCTCATATGATTTTTCATTTCGAGACGATTACAGTCTGGGCTAGAAAAAATACCAAGCAATAAGATAAATGTTAGTCTGAGATTGATTAAATAAAAATAATGGCTGTAAAACAAAATAATTATTATTGATCAATTATAGATTTCAAAAATTGTAAAGAAAAGCAATGCTTTCCTTGCTTCCACAGACGCCACGCCACTGGCCAGGACTCTTGTTGTTTGGATTACCAGCCAGGGCGCCCTGAATTACTAGGCAGGCTTTGCATTCAGAAAGGTGCGAGTCTAAGCGACAAGCTATTAGGCAGACTGCTGAGACTATTCAAGTGGTCTGGCCTACAAATATGAAGTATAGGGCTGTAATACACCAGGTCAAGTGAGTAGCCACCAGCACCTCACTAAATAAGAAGGAAAATGGTGTCAATCGTTTTGGAGCAAATATAATTGATCGCTGTTGGAGGAGTTCAACTTGTTGTATGAGCTGAACAAGGGCTGGTTGTTTACAGGAGTCCGGATAAACTCTGGGGAACTACATATATGTAATAGGGCAAAAAGCTAGCGTCGAGGTTTAGACCGAGTTTTTTAAGAATATTTAATGAAAGTTTTAATTAAATAAATATATATTTAACACACATAATAGAAATTTTGTTTATAAAGAAATAAAAGGATAGCCCTTGGCTGAAGATTGAATATTTATTAGTGGAGACCGAAAAAGTTCAGCCAATTTTGCTCCAAATGACATCCCTGTTTCGACATAGACACCCTCGAAATATCCTTGGCCACCTACCAAAAAACTCACTTGTTCCCCTAACTCGTTTCTCGTCTCCTGAGGTTAGATTAATACATATATAGAATTTTAGATAAGTCACAGTTTCATGAAATTGGAACCCTCGCTGGAACCGCAACTGAACAATCAATGAAACCAGCTTGATCAACTGAACGATTCGGGGAATCCCGCCAAGGAATTCCCCGAGCTGAAAAGCGAAGGAAACAATAATCAAATCGTTTTGTCTTCACGCAGAATTTCCGTATTTAACCCGTTCTCCTCCGCGCGCGGCCGAACGGACGAAATAATCGCGCAAACTGAATTCTAACGTTGTCGTCGCCCACCATATTGAAAGTCTTCAGCCAACGACGGAGGAGAGACGCAATGATGATAACACATGGATATGAATTGATAATGTCGCAGCGCGTTAAAATATTGCTTGCGTACTTCTGCGGTCGTTAATTTAACTTTTGCATTAAAGTTTAAGCAGCCATATGCCGCGAAATCCAGCGCAACTGTGTCTTCTTCCTACTTGCCGCCAGCCCCCCACGCGGCGCTCCGCCCCACCACTCGTCCTTCTGGTAAATTTAATTAGGGAGACATTTGGGATATTTGAGGTTTATCCAGCGAGTTGTGCCGCTATGCATAAAATTTTAAATTATCTTAATAGTATATTTTAATTAATTTATACGTCTTCGCGGGCGCTTGAATCGCTTTTTAATTTATAATTAAAGTTTTTAGGGACCATTACGCGATCTTTCATGTTTCCTTGAGTTACTCCCATTGAGGCTCAAATATTAATGTGCCGACAGCGAGCGAGCGGAACAGCAGCCCAGCCACCAGAAAAAGGATAACAGTGAGAGAATATCAAAGGGAAAAGTGCGTGCTATCATTGTGTGTAGAACGAATGGAAATCTCTTTCTAAAAAGGGTTGAAAAATCATTAATATCCTATTTGCTGACGAAAGAAACACGACGTTGAAAACTGCAAATGAGAAATACGTTATATACTCGTCTACATATATACAGGATTCACAGAGGGACGGACGCCCTCGGCCCAGAGAGAGAATTTTATAGTTAAGTAGTTTCAGAACGAAGAGAGCAGGAAAATTTTACTGGAAATTTTTGTTGATTTGCATAAATTTTAAATTTGGCAACAAGAGGGGGCTTTCGAAGGGTTGAACAACATTGTCAAAAACCAGGGGGAGCAAGGTGAAACTTTGAAGTTTCAAAATAGGTAAGCGAACATTGTTGAATAGCGGCAATTGTAAATTACGAGTGTATTGTTAATTTAGAGCACACAAGCCGGAGTCGTTAAATATTTTGAAAAGATGTTTTCTTATTTGTCTTAAAAATGTAGGAAAACGTATTCAGTGTTGGCCAACGGCTTTCTTAGAAATTTTCTGCTACTATCCATTATTTGGAGGGCATCCCCAGTAATTGTATACCTTTAGTTTGCGCAAAATGTTTTTTGGCATGTGCATACCAGGTTTGAGATATTGTAGCGCCATCTATTGGGAATAAATTGAACATTGGGTGAACTCCAGTTTAAGACTTGAAAAAGCTTTCCAAGTCTCCAGAATAGGGTGGAACGAATGTTCGAGAAATCGCATTACCGAACAATATATATGTAGAAGAAAGGCAACTATCGGAGTCCATTGTGTTGTGTGCAATGGAACTGTGTCCACCTATCCGTAAACAGACGCAGCCATGGAGCTCGGACAGCTGTCTGGATCACGTCGATCAGCGGAAACAAATGAAACACGTCGATTTCGAGCAATACCGACAATTGAACAAAGAAGTTCGACAGAAAATGAAATCGGAACGTACTGGAATAACTTTACGGCAGGCACAAGATCCAGCACCCGAACCGCCGACGAACTAGCTTCTCGATACTGAATCTTCAATTATCGAGGTGAAGACGGCAATGAAATCGCAGAAAAAAGAAAAAGTTCTGGGAATAGACCAAGCAACCGCCGGGATGACCAAAGCCGGAGATGATGCCTTATGACAATAACTCCACGTCCTCATAACACACATATGGTATTCGGATCGTGTCCCGTCGGTGTGGAAGTAAGCGATCATTGTCCCAATTTTAAAAAGAGGCGACAGTCAGGAATGCAAGAATTATCGCAGTATTAGCCTCCTTTCGATCGTCGGCAAAGTATTTACGAAAATCATGCAATCGAGGCTACAGAAACATCGAGACCCGGAAAGAACAAACTGGATTTGGACCACATCGAGGATGCATTGATTAAATATTCGCACTCCATCAGCTAATAGAAGAAATAATCCGTTGCGACTAACGAACTGTCGTGGTTTTCATAGATTGAAGCAGCTTGTGGAGAGTCTTGGAAAACGAACACGTGCCATTGAAAATCTTCCAACTTCTCCAAGCAACGTTCGATGGCTCAGCCAGCAGCGTTCGTATTCGAAGCGACTTTTCTGAGGAGTTCCCAATTCAAACGGGTGCCCAACAGGGAGACGTCGCTTCGCCACTTCTCTTCAACGTTGTGATCGACGCGATTATGCGTGAAGCATTCACTGTACGACGAGAAGTTTGATACGACGAAAAAAACTTCGTAACCGACTTGACGTTCGCCGATGAGAGCGCCGTTGTCTCCGACACAAAAAGCGAAGCAACGAACGTCTTATAAGATATTTCATGCTTCGCCGCCCGGCCATACGGGCTAAAAATCAATACGGAAAAGAACAAAGTGCTCACGATGGTTCGAAAGCGAGTGTTCACCTCGATAGAAACCCAAATCGAATCGAGGTTCACATATTTGACATCATTGGTCGAGGAAAAGAAAGTGTCATCGACGGCCGACGTTCACAGCCACATCGGTCAGGCAACAGCAACATTCGTCTCGCTCAAGTGGTTCATATGAAAACGAACAAATATTACCATCAAAACGAAAGTTAGGATCGGAAACGTGTACACTGCTCAACCTGGACGTTAATAAGCTCGAGGTCTTCCAAATGCGATGCTTGAGGCAGATTTTCGGTGTCACTCCGCAATCGCCTTCGAAACGAGACAGTTAGACAATGATGCGATCAGCAGATACTGATCGAAGAAGAAATACAAAAACGTCTGTTTCTGACTAGACTTTCCCTACAAGTAATTTGTAAAAGTTAGCGTTACTTAATCTAACAAAGCCGTCTCTAGTTTTATGCATGGCCAAATGCGGTACAAAATTTCACTGAATGATAACCTTGAACAAACTGATAGACGACTTCCAAAAATCCATCCCTTCCCTTCCCTTATGTGGTAAGTTTTTCTCACCCTTGTTAATTACAACAAAATCAATTTCGCGCTACTCCAAAAAAAATATTGTAAAGTGGCCACAGAATCCCCATTGTTTGGCTGTATGCGTACATCACCACATCACATCTGACTCGTATGGTGTTTGGAGGGGCCATTTCATGTGTCTATTGATTTTTCATGATGCCCATAATATTTCGATACATCGTCGTCAATGCTGTAATTAAGCTAATATAAAAATTTGTTTACTCACCCGCGATGCAAGTGTAGGTGTGTGGGTGTGCGTGTGTATGTGTGTGCATGTGGATAAGGCCTTATCTCTTAATCATTTCTTATTTTGCTTGTGCCACAGCAGCAATTGAAAATTGAAAGAAAACATTTTGAGAATTCTCGAGACCATTTCGATCAATGATTTCGCCCCAGCACCAGAATGGATAAAAGTCTCAGCCACTTCAGAATCATGGGCTGCTTGCTCTATTAATTATGGCGGCAGTATTAAAACGCATCTATTGACACGATCTCCCCTCATCTTGGGCACGTTTTGGATACATCTCGGGCACTGGGGGGCTAGGCTACGCTTTCTGAAGATTGTTAAGAACCTTTCATCTATGTTTGCGCACGCTGTTAGCTAAAAAGATTATTTTTTTTTGGAAATTTACTGGAAAACAATTTTTTTTATGAATTCACTAAACGCGATGGAATACTCGCGTATGATGTAATCCATCCTTTTCCATTGGACACAAACACACCATTCCATCACGGGTGAGACTTTTACTCCATAGTATGGAAAAATGTGCTCCTTTCTGGCCCTCTACAATGCTGTGGGGAAGTTTGTTTTAAATAAAAAAAATGTTGTTTTATTTTTTTATTTTGTTGAAGCAAAAAATGTTGAAAAAGGTAGAAAGACAAAACAAAGTCAGACGGAAACGGAAAATTTCTAAATTTACCTAATTTCACCATTTTTCCCATCAAGGGTGACAATAATTGTTTTTTTACGCCGATTTTACGTGCTTAAGAGCAATAAACGGCATTTTTCGCCGCCCTTAAATGCGCTCCCCTGTGTTATTTTGGCAATTTTTGGATGATGTAGTTTGAAGAATGACTGAACCGAACCCAAGGAAATTCACAATCGTGTTTACCTTAACAACTTATTTTTCGTAGCACGAAGTCTCCACATTTTTATATTTATATTTATATATAAGAGGAGAAAAAGTTAAGTTTATATACATTTTCCTAATGCTTACTTTAAGAGTGGAATGCCACGGATTTTTTCGTGTGTTTGCTTTGATGGATAAGGAATTTGTATAATATTTTATTTTGGTGAAACGAAATTGATTTTATGTTTCGATTTGTTTTAATTCCCAGAAATCAATGAGGCAAAAAGGGTGGAATAATTGAATTTATTGTCGAGGGAGCACTGCTGGATTATTGAAAAACTGGAAAAAAAGAAGCGTTGTACCATCTTCGATGGAAAGGTGTCGTTAATTGATGAATTTTATGGGCCAGAAAAATACTTAAGGATAATAGGCAAATATTTTATTTTAATACAACAGAAAATGTATGCAAAAGTACTATTTATACTATAAATATAAAACGTTTTTGTTTTGAGCATTTTTCTGCCAAAATCTGATCTGCCAAAAAGTGTAATTGTATTGATTGAGTAAAAAAAAGTTAATAACTTCAAAAGTTAATAACTTTTGAATAAAAGTTGATAATTACAAACGACCAAAACAGTCGTGTTCTAAAAATTCAGATCTCAATGAATATAAAATTTGTTTCCATGTGAGAAAATTCGTGTTTCATAGTGTAATGTATGAGATGAGGGGAGTTGAAAAAGTAGGCTGCATTAACCTACAAACAAAAAACACGTATTTTTTTTATATTCGTCTTAAAGGGATTGAATGGCAACGCTAAGCAATCTCTTAAAAGTTACTGCAGTCTTTGTGTTATGAGGACGAAATATTATTTGCCGGTGGTCGAAGGCTTAGTTATGCTGCGTCCGAACATAACCCGAACACGAAACAATCAGGCAGCTTTTGCTTCAAGACCCACCGTTCGTCCTCAGGGGACCTCTTTGTGACCCTGCATCGCTGCATGGACAGAAAGGAGCTGCTCATGACAGCTCATGAGGTGGCGGATCTAGAGAAGACAAACAATAAAAACCGCAATCCCAAAGCGCAAGCAATCATTCTGAAGCGATGTATGGTTATGTATGAATGTACTACTAATTCCGTATACCAAGCGACCTTCGGTTTAATTTAGCCTTCCTTATGCTAATGCGAAGCTCTGCTACGTATGACCATCCGTTCTCGCACATCTCGTGGGACCCATATTCTGAAGTGCTGAGAGAGAATAGGACGGTTTTTATTACCAAAGCGTGGAGATCGTTCAAGAATGCAAAACCCTATCGATACATAAACCTCTCTGTCTTTCTCTTGAAAACAATGGAGAAGGTTTTACACAAGCATATCAGAGTGGGTCTTACAGTAAACCCACTCCACTGCTTGCAATTTGAGTACCCGCCCGGGATCTATAAGAATTGCCATATTTAAGTAGAATAGTACTGGTAGTTGATTGTAGCTGTCGGTTCTACGTAGCAACTCCGCATTCTTTCTTCAGAGGTTCGTAAAAAACACTCACATCGACTCACTCAAACGACTGTCAAATAACAACTGCACGTCCAAAATGGCTGTAGCTTTGGTGAGTAACTGTCAAAAGATCTGCAACTACATTAACTAGCTTTTATTGGCGAGTGCTGCCATCTTTACGTTGAGGTCGGAAACTTTTCAGACCACCCTCGTATTATAATGTGGGACATGATTGAACATATAAAACGATACCATATAAGCGGGGCCTATGTAAAGCTTGGTCTCGCAGACGAATAGGTGGCCTTTGTCTGGCCAAGGCCAAGAATGCAAGTGCAAGACCATTTTTGATCATCACTAAATAAAAACCTGAATCTTGTTCACTTAAGGTCAATCCGCACATATCCGTGACGTCACGGCGACTTCAGTGCAGTACCGGGAGCATCAGTGAAAAAAACGTATCGGTAGGGTATAATTCCATGCAAACTTATTGAGAAAGGCGCGACATGCCAGAAAGTAAACCCAATTATGCAATAATTGACCAAAGTAAAGTAACCAAAATGTTTCTCAGATTTATGTTATAAACTCGTAAAATACTAACGTTAGAAAAAAAGTTGTACAGGAAAAAGGTGGATCAATGTTTTCTTAACGTAACAATAGTTATGTTTTTTGTTGAAAAAATGAGTGGTTTAGACGTAAATCGAGAAAAACACTTTCACGCTTCTTTTCAAGATGGCGGCGATCACACAACCCTGAGTTCTGCAAGTCGAGTTTTTTCTTCACTTGAGCTTACTCGACAATAAACAAAACAAATTATGGCATGTTACTGAAAATCATCAGATTTTTCATATTTTTACTGTACTAATTTGGGTTTCCAGTCAAGAGATCTATGATGTGAGGAATAATCTCATTTTTCATGCTACTACCCAGCAAAGTATCGAAAACGCAAAGTATCGGAAAAACCTGATCGAACTTATTTGGTGACCCACTAAAATTTTTTTGCATATCATTGAGAAAATGTAAATGAAAAATTCTCAAGTCCTTCATTGCTGTATTTTATTCACAAATTCCTGTCATTTGTCATCGAAATTTTTCCTTTTTGTGCATGCTGCAAATAAACCATTTGGTGAATACAACCACCGAGATTATCACCCTCTTACGATAATCTCTCAATGCGTGAGTGATATACGAATTTAAACCAGAAAACATCCATCGATTCCTCTTACTGCTGGCCTCTGCAAAATCCATTGATCACTTCTGCTACATCAATAAGAATCGCTTACAGAACTTTGCTGAAAGTCATTATGACGACGATATGCTCCCAGGTTATGGTGTCTATATATGCCGTAGTGCAGGAGGATTCCTGCCGAAGTCTATGTCTAACCACACACAATATAACTGCGGAGAGAAGAACAATAAAAACGACTATCAACGTCGTGTGTAGTTTTCTGTTTTAATCAAACTAAAATCATTTCGTTCTTTTCTCCGTTTCCAGCGCGATTTCCATATTATTTGGTCCGTAAGTAATAAAATTCAAAAAGTGTTTTATTTACGTCCCCGTCATTACATACCAGTTGAATGCGTGCACTGGGAGTAAATGATTACAATCCATAAGCCCATAAATCTGGCAAGAAATATCAGAGTTAGTGGATGTTTCCACGGCTCAACCCCTTCAGTACGCGCGGCCGTCTCTCCGTCCCCGGCCATCACAGCCGAAATATTACACCTGTGGCATATTTGCATAAGCCTGGTCGACTCGGTGTGTGCCCGTAGGGTCAGCTGGTCTCGAAATTAAAAAAAAAAAATCAAATTAAGGATTCTATGTACGGCTCTTGAAATCTTAACCTTTTCTAATATTATTTTTGATTAAATTTCTTTGATCGTTGAATTATTAATAAGGTGCCGGGGGTTTGGCCTGTGTTTGGGGCTGGCATACTTACAAATTCTAATTCCCAGAGCACAACAAGTACACACTACCCAGTCCCAGCAACGGTACCCGGTACCAGCAGCAGTAGCAGCAAGACAATTAACATAAACAAAGAAAGGAACCAAAAGCCAGGAGACGACGCTGTAGCCGTAGCCCTAGGACCAACGGACGGACAGACGGGGGCGCGGCGGGAGCCGAGCAAAGCTCCCTAATAAAATTATGTACTCGCCTTGGATATTCATTTGTTTTCCACCTAGCGCCTCTCTAAAGGGCCCAATACACGAGCGCTCCATCCGACTTACGCCATGCCAATACAACAACAATTTCTTTGTATACAAATGACAAGTGCATACAAATTGTTGTTGCTTTGGCGTGGCGTAAGTCGGATGGAGCGCTCGTGTATTGGGCCCTTAACAAGTCTGAGACGGCGATATTAAAATATTTTAAGGCATTCGCCCCGGAGTTACGGATATGGATTCGGGATTAGGTTTCGAGTTGGCTTTGTGTGTAAAGTAAACTTCTCGATGTCCCAAGAATGACGACAAAATCGGGAAATCTTTCTCCGGGCTGACGAACAAACACGAACAGGGCAATGCATCCTTTAAAAAAAGGACCTCTCTCGACACTCCTATGGGGGTGTTCTATGTAAACGTGAAATACGAACTGATTTAAGAATTTGTTAGGTTTAGGCTTTCTCGGTTTTAGATTTTAGGTTTTTCGGTTTTAGGCCATGCAAGAAAAGCCCCCAATGTCTTAACGGAAAAGGTTTTGCCCTTCCTTTTTTTTATTCGGTAGAAAAGGTCTCACTCTCCTCCCCTGGACTCTAGAGTGTGGTGTTTTGTGTGTACCGAAGAGCAGAGAGGAATGGGCACAAATAAAATGGTCGAACGTTTTATTGTTGCTTCGTGTTTAGACAAGACAATTGATTCTTAAAAAAAGGCGAACGGGCAAAAGGGAAAATTGTGAACAGGGATATCATATGAGTTATATTATGCATGAGCAATTTATGTGTGAAAAAAGCGCTCAACCAATTCTAATGCATACATAACGGAGCTAATTTTCGAGCAAGAAACTGTTTCTCACTTCATTGAGCGTGATAATGATGGAGCAAATTTCCAATTTGGCCTTCGTTACTGGGGAAAATATTTCCTTGGGTAACAACATTGTTTTGTTAGTGCTGCTGCCTTTTTTTGAAAGTTTTCCCTGTATTTTCCAGCAACGTCTTTTTTTCCTTTTTTTGCGCGCTATTGTTGTTGTTGTTGCTGTTTGGCCATCGGTTGAGTTATTTTTCAAAACGCTTGCTTCACTTCACTTGCTGATGTTGTTTATGCTGTTGATGAAATCTGACACTTATTATGGGCTTAACTTTTCTTTAAAATTGTTAAAGTCGACTGGGCTCAAAATTTATGTTATTTACTGGTTTTTAAATGAAAGAATAGAGCTTAAGATCTTTGTACTATAGGCTGTTCTATTTAGAATGTAACTTTGAACAAAAAGCTTTAGCTCAAAGGATACCAGAAAGGCAAATAAAAATACTACCAGTTCCACGTCACGGTTATTCAGCGCTGTCCGTTCAATGGTACTTGCATTTATCCGTATTTCTTTAGTTTTATTCGGGTTTAACCTTAAGCCGGCTGGACTACTTTCTGTTGTCAAATTGTTTAGCATGTTTTTGAGGTCCTGGTGTCTGTGGGCCAGCAAACAGATCGCGTAGTCGAGATCCTTGAGGCGGTCTAGCAAACCCCATTGTATGCCGCCTGTTCTACTATCTAGAGCGCCGACCAGGATGTCATTTATTACTATAAGAAATAGTAATGGCGAAAGTAGGCATCCTTGTCGTACTCTTGAGCTCACCTGAAAGCTGTCGGATAATTTTCCATTATGGAGAACTCTGCATTTAGAATTGTTATATAGGACTTTTATCAATTCTATTATTTTATCAAGCAGTCCATGTTGCCGTAGTGCCTGCCATATATAAAGCTCCTATTAACCGAGTCGAACGCTTTCTCATAGTCTACGAAAGCAAGGTAAAGGGCGAATCGGAATTCAGTAGACTACTCCACTATTATTCTCAAGGTGTTAATATGATCAATACAGGAGCGGCCCTTCCTGAATACGGCCTGCTGCCTCCTAAGCGTTCGTAATATATGGGACAAAATTTTGCCCACAGTAGATAATAAACATAGTTCTTACCGCAGCAAATATTAAGGCACAAACAGATTGGCGCAGCGGCGGGTGGCGGCGACGGTGACATGAAAAACATTTAAAATACACTGGCCGCCATAACACAAAAGTTAACACAATGGACAGGCGACGCGAAAAAATTAAATATATGCCGCCCGCTGTCCTAATCTGTTTGTACCTTTATGCTTACAGTCAATGCCAAAAGATAATGCAAGGAATTCTTGTAAAAAGTGAAAACAAGAAAGAAGGAACATTATTTGGGCGGGAGAAATGCAAATACGCGCATTTATCAGGCTTCATGAAATCGGACCACGAACCTCTGGTGGTAGTCGCCTGTTTTAATTTCTAGGCGACCGACAAGCCATGAATACTTTTTTGTTCCTTACTACCTAGTAAGTAACGCAGATGTAAGATGAATTTCTTGTTTATTTACTTTTCGTTCCTAGGACATTAAAATACATATATAATAGTCCGGGGAAATTAGCATTTTAAGGAGACAAAACTTCAAAATGTCTGAAAATTGAACCATAGCTTCTTTGTGCTTTTTTAAAAAGAAAACTTCCGAATCGCAAAAAAAAACATGGCCGTCGGAGATATCGCGTTTTTCCCGGATTTTTCCTTATATCTCGATTTCTATAGGTCATACAAGTCCGTGCGAGGGCTCAAAAGATTTGGACCCACGCAAAGAACTTAATAGGTCCTGTCAGCTAAGTAAGACTGAAGCCATAATAAAAAGAACTTGCGGAAAACCTAACTTACTTAGTTAAAAAATTATAATGGAGTGGGAGAGCTTGTCAAATGCCTTACTGAAATCCGTGTAAATACAATCAGTTTTGCAACCAGAAACGAAGCCCTCGACAGCATGGGAACTGAATTTTTTCGGAGCAAGTCGTGTGGGGGGCCAGAATCTCGCGGAATTGTTGAAAATCGTTTCATTCAAGTGTAAAAAAAATACCGGAGCTAAGTGTGGATGTCGCAAAGCAGGATTAAAATGCACTCCAATTTATAACTAATATTCTCAACCCTACATTGACTTGACGATGAGGAAAAACCGGATCGCACCCTCTGTTGGTTAGTATTTTTGCGTAAGATGGCCACATGGTCCCATTTCCCAGTCATATGCTTTCCAAACGTTAGTTAACAGTTGTCAGTTAATAACAACATAATTTTTGTAATTCGTATTATATTTCGTATGTTTTTAAGGCAAAGAATCTGCAATCAAAATGACACATATTTAATTTTATTAGCTTCAACTATTATAAAATAATCATTATCTCTTTAAAAAAAAAAGTCATTTTTATAAAGGAACTTAAATTTCTTCAGTAATTCGCTGCACCTACCCAAGCCGGGCATTGTACTAATGCGAAATTTTTTTAAAATTATGGTTTGTTGGAAACGGAATATTGAAAGAAACATCAGGTGCAGGAAGAGAAATTATTCATTGAGGGCCTGTGCATTACTTTGGCCGGGAGTCCTTTTTGATTTGAAGCATCAATGCACCATTCTTTCATATTAATGTTAAACTTTTCACAATCTTTTCGTTTGGTTCAATACGAATTAAATTAATGTATTTTTCTTAACTTGGCTTTCGTTTGAGTTTTTAAGTGATTTTTCTTTCCATGCGAATAAAATTTTAGTTACTGCTTCAAAAAATTTCTACCTATAATGACTAAGCATTGAAACACCATCAATCGATAGCATCATTTCCACATTCAGAAGTGATACAGCCAGCCACCAAATGAACTCGTGAAAACCCTCAATGATGGCCACTCATAGAGAGAGGTTTTTATAATGAATTATTGCTAAACTTTGTTTTTTTTATCAAATTCATTATCAATTGTAATTGTGCATATTAGGTGATTTCTAGGAATCAAAGAACAAAAAAAAACACGTTACTAAATTTGCAATATTATCTAAGATAAGAGATAAGTGCAACGGAAGTTAAATCGGAGATATTGCGACTTTTTTATACTTATATAAAAACAATAAAATAAATGATTTTAGGATTTAATTTTTTTGTTTTGTTTATTTTAATTGTAAAAATGAAACGTGATATCATTATTAAAATAAATCGCAAATAAATGGTTCTTAAATATTTGCCACCCGCAATTACTTTACATAACATTATTTTATTAGCACATTAATTAATGTAAATAAATTAATATTAAAGTGTTTAATTATTTTTATTTTTAAATGGAGTTGTAACAAAAGGTATTTATAATAGTTTCCATCAAATGTAGTTTCCGTCAATTGTAGTATACGGGTCTTTGTTGGGGAGTGCATCCTATACGGTTTCTAGAATAAATTACAAAACTCAATTGGTGCGACAAAATTTCCAGAAGGTAAAAAAGGAATAATGCTATTGAACACAACACATAAAGTATTCTCACGTGTACTGAAACTTTACACAAACTGCGAAGGCCTGTCTTACTAAATAAGTTAAGAAGTGGGGACACGAAGAAACGCAGCGAAGCATTGATAGGCAAATTTGAAAGAAGAATCAAGATGCAAAATCTTGTCCTCAAACTCATTGGTGATGGCCCCTTTCGCGCCTCTATAGATACCTTAAGCCACAGTGGGAATGTAGTAGCCCTCTCTATACTTTATCGCTATTACCACAGCGACTGTTCCACTGAAATTAAGGACCTCCTGCCTGCACGGCAATATTTTTTCCGCAACACAAGACCTGCCCGCTCGGCTCACCCCCATACCCTACAGCCCTCCGTTCGCCTAGAAGTTAATTTATTAATAGAACAATTCGACTGTGGAATCCCTTGGTGATAAGCAAAATGTTTTTCTATCTTGATCTTGCAGCAGTAATCTCAGTAATCACAATTTGTACTACCAGTCCGTCATGTCGTTTGTCACGTCATGGTGCAATAAGTTTAGTACGGGGGGAATAGGTTATGGGTTATGAGAGTTTAGGGGGCGCTGAAGAAGGTGGTGAAGAGCTCTACATTTGAACTCTTGGATGTTGTAGGAGCTCGGAAATACTGACTGCGATAGATTATTCCACAATCGAGTTGTTCTATTTACAAACGAATGCCTATCTTGTTGAGTGCGTGAAAGAGGAAGATGAAGGTGGAGGGAATGGGACGAGTGGACTAATCTGGTGTTGCTGGTATAAGATTGCCGTGGAGGCAGGAGAGCGTTTGTTTCGATGGAGCAGTTTTTATGATAAAATTTTGTCAGCTGCTACATTCCTACGGTGGCTCAAGGGGTCGATGGTGGAGCAAACGGTGTTGTCATCAATTAATTTAAGGGCCCTTTTTTGCACCTTATCTGACAATTACAAGGTGGTTATCGAGGCGCCGCCCCAAACAAGGGAGTTGTATTGGAGGAGGAACTTGCACCTCTTAAGAAATCCTAAGCACTGGGATGCTTGTTTGGCGATTTGAAATATGTGGTCATTCTATCGCAAGTCTTTGCGCACAGGTTTAGCCAAAGGTGGGGCGCATTGTTTTAAGACGATAGGGGGTATATTATCGGCTCCAGTGGATTTGTTGGCATCGAGCTCCTTGAGGCACCTGTACACCTCGCGATTCCTGAAGAAAATCCTGTCCATTGAATGGGCGTTGTGCTCGGAAGCAGGCGATAGATAGCATGTCCGTTTCGGTTTGAGAGAGATGCTGCTGAGACATGCTAATAAATCGGGCGTCTGTTATCGCCTGAAATTCTTCTTGATGAAACTCACCAAGGACCGGACAGAAGTTTTTCCTACTACCTTTTGCACCTAGGAGCTTGCTTCTCGACTTGTTGTCAAATGAGGTTTTGTCTTTCCGGTGGATTTGCAGGAATTTCTTAGTTTTATATACTTTCGACGGAGCGATTCGCTAGGTGAACGTTTGTAAACTCCGATTAAACCCCATCTGTCAGGCCTAGGCTTCACAGATTGGGCGGAATAGGGAATGAGCAAATGCATTCCTGCGTATATGGTCTTGGTGATACGGGTAGCGGCAGAGTTGGCGTTTTTGTTTAGAAAACACTGGCCCCAGTCTGCATATTGGAAAAAGTTGATAAGGCCCAGCCAATTGGACTTCCCACAATGCCACACAGTTATCTTAGCTGGTTCGAGTGAGGTGGAAAACTTGAATGGGAAGTTAGCGCTGATCGGCAGTGATCGGAATTACCAAGAGGCGACTTTGGAGACTCTCGTGGGTCGATCTCCAATTTGATGTAAATTTTTGGACTGAGTTAGAAGCAGTAGGAAAGATGTTAATGTTAAGCCGGCTGTACAAGATGAGGTAGACGTTCACGCGAATGTTGGCTTCCAACGTTTGATTCAATACCGACAACAGCCCGGACGTGTCTATACACCAATGTTGGATGCTTGACATTGGACACTCGTAGTTCGAGGAGCGGCCACACGATGCGTCCTACCATCAAGTGTCCAACGTTGGAGGGTGTTCTTAGCATCGTGTAGAGCAGGATTTATTAATAATTAGGTTCGGTAAATTGGATTAGATATATGTTTAGTTGTAGTAGTGATATAGAATCTTACATGCTGTGTTAGTGAGTCAGATCTATTGTAGCTTAAAACTGGGTTTAGATTAATTTTATTGGGTCCATCTACTACTATTTTGGATCTATCAATCTTAGATTGATTACCTATTATTATTTTAGATCTTATTATTAACCAGTTAAGCTAGCGAGATGCCTTATTAGGGCTAGCCCATGCTTTGAATTTGTTTTAACAAGTACCAAAACATCAAACTATTTTTGTCTTTAAATAAATGTTCTCTAATAAATTATGCTGTTGATAACTAGTTTATGAACAATTGATACAAAAAACCCCATTCCTTTATATAATGCATAAACTAAATCATCCCGCAACCACTAAGTGTGCACCGTAACCGTCCTCCACTTAATATTAAAAAAGAAAAAAAAAAAGAAGGGAAGTCAGTACTTAGTGTGCTTAAATTAAAGGATAATTTTTTAAGATAAGTACAAGCAATATTTTTGAATGGAAGCGCCTGAAAACAAAAAAGGTAAATAAAAGTTTCCATATTTTAAACAAAGTTCACAATAACCAAAGGCAACTTGACAAGGAGAAATTTGCCTCTCTAAAAGTTGATCATGAACTTCCCCCTTTCATGAGCCCAACAACCACCACCGCCAGAAAGCAACAGGCAACAGCAGCAACATTAACCTGAGAGCTTCCTCCCCCAGTTTCGGCTTGAGCCTCCATAATATCAGTGGCCCTCATTAACTTCCTTATTACACGAGCCCTACACGGGGCGCTTCATCCAATTTTCCCTTGACCAAATTACACGATGGTGGTGCGCGCCCTAGTGCTCCTATCCTTTTGTGTGTGGCCTCCTCGGGATTCTTTGGAAACAAAGTTTTTTTTGCGATGCTTTTGCTTTGCGCTCTGTTGTGTGTAATTTTTTTTTGTTCTACTTGTGTTTTTTTTTTGCAAGAAACTAAAAAATTTATAAGGAGAGCAGTCGCTTGTCAGGATAAATAAATTAACCTATGAATGCCTCTGGGGGCTGAGTACCGGTATTAAGAGGGATGAATATATAAAAAGGAACAAAATAGTAGCAACAACAACAACAACAACAAATATATACAGTGGAAAAGCCAAAAAGCACTCAAAAATTCAACTCACAATTTTGCGCAGAGATCACCACCACTGGTGTTTTGGCGAATGGGGGGCGGCCAAAAAGAGTGTGGCTATAGCAGAGATGGGGGGTGTCGGGTTATATTTGGCAACGTTCGGGGGTTTGGGGGCTCCTCTCGAAACGATTGTTGTGTGTGAGTTTGTACCGGAGTTTTGTGAGCAGAAATCCTGTTAAATCCTTTTCGGGTAATCCATGTCGCGCGTTGTTGTTTTTTTATATTCTTCCTTTTTTTTCTCTGTTTTCTTTTGCTTCCTTCTTTTCCTTGTTTTCAAACTCCGATATTTATATATCTATATATGGATGGGTATCATCATATCTTGTGTGTCGTGTGTCTCTTCAGTGATTCTTATATTTTCTTGTTTTTTTGTATTATTTTGCTATTTTCTTAAAGTTTATTTTTAACCCGAAAATTCGTCTATTTCACCAACAAGATTACTGCAATTGTGGACACAGTCTTATTGCACGTTTCACTTTGCTCGTCTCCTTCGGTGTTTTGTTGTCGTCTTTTGTATTAAATGATTTTCTTTAAGAGACTTCCATCCGCCCGTTTTTTTGAAGGGGGTTGAATGAGAAGATTGGCAAAGGGAATCCTTTTTCCGAGAACTGCACACCATGCAATTTTTGACACCTTTTGCTGAACCCACCCACCTTTTTCCTTAGCACGAACAAGTTTTTGGGGTTTTTTTAAAGATACATATCTCCCAAGAAACGCAATTTTGCAGGGCTCGTCACTAAAGAACTTTAAATAAACTCAATTTAATACCAAAAATTAGGACATACCTTAGTTTTTCTGCAGCTGTGTTCCGCAGTTCTGAGGAGTGGATTTCGGTGCTTTCCTGCAGCCTCAGCGAAATTGATTTAAGCACATCACCCCGAGAAGACAAGAGCCAGATTCAGGCCAAAAACATTTTGCGTAACAAGAAATTTCCACTCGAAGGCAAGAAACGGGAAAAGCGGAAATCTCTTCCTCACTGTTTTCAATGTAATTCACTTAAAAAAAAAGACGGATCCAAAAAACTCCCAGCGACGGCAAATCAAGAATAAAATGATAAATTATATTTTGACAAGAAAATGCCACCGTAACTAAGCGGATTGGAATTTTTCAGATTGATTGCACCCCCGCACATTCGCAGCACATCGTTTGGCAAGGAAGGAAACACTGACCACTTTTTCTCGGGCATAAAAACACAAAAGATTCCGCCACCATCCTTTTTTGGGGAAAATCAAAGTTTTGTTTACATTTTCCACGGCCAAATCCAGCACTGCTCGCTCCGTGGAAATTCAGCCTTCTTCTAGCTAAATGCCCGACCTTTGATTTATATTATTTTTCCCTCTGTTTATTGGAACTCGGTGTGGAACATGACGGAAGGGAAACTCACTTTAAATTAAGCCGCGAACAAGATGGATGAGGAGCTGTCGTCTACTGTCTGCTCTGGTGTCTGGTGCGTATGGTAAAAAAAGTTTTTTTTTGGGGAATTGGGGATGCTGTTCTGTGTGCTACACACACGGCCACACACTCTCTGGCCACTAACACCACCACGTGCACAAGTGGCATTCACGGTTCTTTATGAAATGCCTGAATAAAATATGGGCGTGAGAGGGAATAAGAAGGAAGATCACGGATAACGCATTTGGAAGTTTTTTGACAGATCCCGATGAGAGTGTTGGTTTGTTGCTTGTGTGTGCGAAAGAGTCAAATAGCTATGTTTTCGGGAAATTCGATTTGTCAAATATTTTGTGATTTCAGTGTCACAATACAGCGGGGCTTTAGATATGTTAAATTATGACATGATTATTATTTAAATTTTTAACTCTACACAAAATTATTTACTGAAAAACGTTATTAAGATAATTTAAAAAAAATGCGTGACTACATTCAGTGTTCAAAAAAATACATAAATATTTTAGCACTAATCTTAGACAATTCCGGTTGTGGTCTTCTCTTCGAGTCTCGATTGTGGAAATAAACTACTTCAAAATTGGAAGGTGATGTATGTAGAAGTTTTGCCGTTAAATTTGTCCAGTTATAATATTTAAAATGGGGAGAAAATTGAGTTTAAATAAAAGTTAGCTAACATGGCTATAGCCTTCGAATAAAGAACTACAAGAACAATAATTGGCTTGTCAATTATTAGTAAATCAAAATGAGGAAGAAATTGAAAGAAGGTGTATTTTGAAATTCTATTTTCAGGGACTTGTGGCCACGTTTTTTGGGTGTAAAATCGTATCCCCAACCCTTTGCTGATCGCTCCTGGATAACCAACCTTTCCGATAGACGTATCCGATCCTCCTAATGGAATTGGGCTTTGGGGTAACTACCGGTCCCCGTAAAAACCAATCACTAAATAAACCAGAAGCGAAGTCTCCATATTAGGGGAAATTGGTCTAACTACAGAGTAGTCTACAGCTGTAAAAGGGAGCATCACAGGAGTAGGTACCATAATTCGAAGAGAGAACTTAATACAGACAAAAATATTCAGTTGCTAAATATCGTCAATTCAGCCATAAAGAAAATAAGTATAAAAGTAAGTTTTTCCCGATTTCACATCACCCTCCATATCCATGCCCTGGCCATTCTCGCACTAAGGGAAACTCAAGTCACCGATACTGATCTCGATCGATTTCAGCTGATTGGGTATAGCTAAGTGCACGACCATGAGTCGCCATGTACATATATTAGAAACGTCGTAGCTTTCCAGAAGGTGTACAATAGCACATTTTCTGAATTTAATCATATATGGATTAAAATAAATCTTCGTAATCACGTCATATTCTTCTGCTTTCTATACAGAAGTCCTAATATAAGTAATGAAGCCTCGACATTAGCCTTCGATGCTATCTCGGAACGAATCTCCTAATTTTTATCTTCCCACCCGGAGTGTGAAATCATTGTTGCGGGTGATTTCAACGTTCATAATTGGCTAAATTACTCAAATGGCACCAGTGTTTCTGGCAAAGATACCAAGATCTTTGCAGCCCTAAATAACTTGCACCAAATCGTGAACTGTGCAACACGAATTCCGGATGTTGAAGGTCATGGAGCCCATCTCCTTGACCTATCTCTTACAACTCATCCAACTCGATAATCCGTCGAGGTTAGCTCATCCCTGGGCAACTCGGACCACAAACTAGATAGCGCTTATTTCCTATATCCATCTTCTATTCCTGGAAAACGGAAAGCCAGGTTGGGACTTATTCGCTTTTTCCAAGACACTGACTGGAATTTGTGTCCGCGGCGCCAATGTGAACTATGTCGCTCTTTGTATCTCCACAACAATACGGGCAGGAATGTGTTTGTTCATTCCTCATTCTGCCATATCTATAAAGCCTAGGCCAAATAGATGGTTTAATGGGGAGTATATGAGTGCAATTAAATCTAAAGAAACCGCTCATAGAGCGTAAAAATGTTCGCCAAACGAGTCACTTCAGCGTGACGGAATGGACGGAATTTTCTTTAGGACTCACGAGGTGTTTAAATGTCTCAATGAGCTCGACGTCAATAAATCCACTGACCCAGAATATTCTCCCTGTGGCTCTCAAGAAATGTGCTTCACTTCTGCGTGAACTTTTTGTCTTGTCTTACTTCTCCGGAAACTAGTTCATGTTCAGCTCATTTCGAAAAAAGGTGAAGGCTGCGATCCTTTCAAGTACCGCCTAATAGCAATTACTTCTGTTCTCTCCAAAATCATGGAGACAATAATCAATAGAAGGCTGATGAAATATCTAGAATCTAACCAAGTTATTCACGACAATACGCCGCAATACGGTCTACTGGCGACCGTCTTGTGGGTCTAACTGAAGATCTCAAGCAAAGTATCCATCGCTTCGGTGAGTCTGGTCTGATTGCACTAGATATTTCCAAGGCTTTCGACAGAGTAAGGCATCCCGCTCTGCTGTCTAAACTGCAAGCTATTGGTATCGACTTAGTTCTAAAGAACGGGATTGAGAGCTTTCTTTCTGGTCGTTCATTCAATGTAGTATTGGATGGCGTCGAATCCAACCCTCATTCCATCTCGGCCGGCGTTCCCCAAGGGTCGATTCTCTCACGTGCCCTATCCCCTCCAACCTACTTCATAGTTTTGCCGGTGACGGTACTCCGCATTACTCCCACACCTTCGACAATATAAGACAAGCCCGTGCCAGACCTTGTCTCGTAGACGGTGAACTCATGTCCGGTTCTATGAATAGGGATATTGAACTAATTCTTGCTTGGGACCTCAAGAAACGTGTCGAATTCAACGCAACCAAAACAAAGTACTGTCTTATCTCTACAAAAACTCATCGTCCGTCCCTATATCTCCTCTTCTTCTTCTTCTTTGACCCGTTAGCTGGCGGTCCAAGCGGGACGTCCTCGCAACGGATACGCTCCTGTCGGTGCCGCTGGGTCTCGAACTTCATTCACTATTCGTTTCCATTCTCGACAATTTTTGGCGAGGTCTCGAGCATCGATAACTGATAATCGTTGATTCCTTAAGTTGCTTTCGATATTCTTTAGCCAGGTTTTCTTCGGTGCCAATCCTTGAATTCCCCAGTCAGGGACGGTCTCGCCAGAGAAGTAAGTGGCAAGCGGTTATCATCCATTCGGCAAACATGTCTAATCCACCGTATTCGACGTTTTTGTTTTTCTTCTTCGCTCAGTCGGCAAAAACAATGTAATGGCTGACCCATCTCTTAACATCCTAGGCGTAATATTATCTTCAGATCTGCTATGGAATAGTCATAGGCTGCATTCGAAAATTCAGCCAGCTGCGCAGAATTGGCAGTATCGCAGAATCAGCTGCAGGAAATATATGGCTGGCTGCAGCAATTTGATTTTTTGAATGATGTGCAGCCAATTCTGCGCAGCTGGCTGAATTTTCGAATGCAGCCATATATATTCCAAATCGCCAAACAAGCTTACCAATTAGTGCGTTTCCATGACAGCTTGAAGCTTACTTGAAGCGTACTTCAAGTACAAATGTAAACGCAGGCAGCTCGACTGGAGTCGATCAAAAAGATTTTTGTGATCGGCTCGAGTGCTTGTCATGTAAACCGAGCTTGAAAGCTTGAGTGCTCGAAATTGCGAAAGTTAGGCCTGTAAATGTGTCTAAAGGTAATGTGTGGGAATATGAGAAGACAAAAATATTTATGAAGAAATAAAAGCACCATAAAAGGAAGAAATATAATAGTAACTTCAAATGACAGCTAAAGAGCTCAAGCTCAGTTCAAGCTAATATTCCGCTTCAAGTAGGCAGAGCATATACGCGCTCGAGTTCTTGAGATTTTCAAGCCTTCGAGTACTCAAGCTGTCATGGAAACGTAGTAAATGTCTGGGATTCCCAAGACTAGTAAGTTCCTCCTTCAGCCAACTGCCCTACAATTCACAAGTCCTACATTCGGCCCCGCCTTGAATACAACTCGTACATATATCTGGGCGGGCGCCCCTAATACCTCCTTGGCTTGTCTGGACAAGGTGCGAAACCGCGCCATCAAACTCATTGGCGATAGCACCCTTTGCTCCTCCATCGACCCTTTAAGCTACCGTAGAAATGTAAAAACCCTCAGCAAGTTGGACCGCTGTTACCATAGCGACTGTTCCACTGAAATTGTGGAACTGTCTTCCGCAGTCGGTGTTCCCGAGCTTCCAGGTTCATCGACATCTACTCACGCACCATCCAGACCCCTAACCTATCCTTTCTCCTCTATCCTTCAAATAAAGTTTACTACTAGACACTGCACCAAGAATGGAACGACATGACAGTCTAGTAGTAAAAAGGGTGATTCCTAAACTTGACTTAACCACATAAAAAATTAATATGAATGAATAGATCCTGTTAAAAAAGTCCTTTGTGGAGGATTCGACAGTGAAGAATACTAAACGGCCTGTAACCGCTGGTGAGAATATTTGCTCCTACTTACCTCCATTCTTCTATTCTTTGAAAACCTCAACAAAGCAATACAAAAAAAAACATCTATAATTTAACAGATTTAATTTAATTTCTTTTAAATGATATTGCCCTTAAATATAATATTTAAATTTAAAATAAAAAATAATAATAATGCAATAATGGTAGATCATATTTTTTTCTTCTTATTTGTTTGTTTGTTGATTTGTCAAGCTAAATAATTAGCATTTATTTTAAATAACGTAAAATTAATTAAAAAATATATAAAATATTATATTAGTAACCGAGTTACTATAAAACTAAATAAAATCACAAAATAGGAAAAAAATTAATGAAAAAAGTAAAAATATAACACCAGAAAAAAATCTTCTTTATACACTTTATTTTATTTTTATGTTGAGATGAAAAAGAGAGCGAATTTTGTTTTTGTTTTTTTTTGAAAATATTTCTTAGGGTTTATATTTATATAATATAACAATTATTGAAAAGCATCGCGCCCTCTTTTCTCTATCGAGTAAATATAAAAAACTATAAGCATTTTTCCATTTTCTCTTGCGTTTTTATTATAAATGTTTTCTCTGGTGTTTTGTTTTTCTTCAATAAATTGTTCTTAATTTTTTTTTTATTAATTTTCTATTCACTAATTCTAGGACGGTATTTCAAACATTCAAGTATTTATAATGTAAAAAAACAAAATGTTTATATATATAATAATAAGGTTGAAATGGGATAAGAGAGGGTTGGTAAAGATTTAGATATTTGTTTTTTTTTTTTAATTACATCATGTGGTTGAATATGTTAATCGAATCATTTATAATATTAATTAAATTTTACATAGAATTCTTGATGTGATAAAAAATAAGGAAAATATTTGCTTAAACTAAGACCAGGCATAATTTGCTTCATTCTATTCAAAACCGCACTTCTGGTTTAGTTAGTTAATTTCTTTTACGTACTTTATTCAAGATTTTACGTCATTATACTTGTGATGTCCGTCAAATGTTCTATCAGTATTTTTAAATGAGTTTTGAAAGAGGTTTTCTTGTTAATAATGAAAATCATGGCTGTGTTCGAGCTAATGGATAGTACTGTGGTATGTGGAAGGAAGTTAAGAAATAAATCAGATAACGATGTTTGAAGAAATCACGTCTAATAATCAGAACGGCTTGATTCGACTTTAGTTCTGACTTGTAGTGTTAAGATTAAGAAGTTATTCATTCATAGCTCTGTAGATATTGCTTCCTACTTTAACACTGACTAGAACGCGCATTTTATATGAATTCTCTATGGGAATTGTTCTATTCTATGAAGATCTAGAAAATAATTCCAAGAAATCTTCTGCATAATCTAGACCAACGGTGGGCAACCTGTGCTAAAAATCGTAGTTCGACTGGAAAGTCACTTTTTTCAATTCAAATGACTTGTCATGCCACACGACTCGACTTTAAGCATAGGGGTCTATACTTCTTTATAATAAGTGTGTTCGTGGACTGTTTCGAAAGTTCAGAGCAGCCCACGCCCGAGGGCTCCATGTCGCAGAGGGCGTCGCCTGTGATCCAGTAATGTGTTATTTAGTTATTCTCTCCACAATACAAGACACAACGCCGGATATGCACAAGAGGCAAGCAAAGCTTGTGTTTGAAAAAACGTAAAAGGCAGCTAGCAAGGGCACTTGAGTATAAGTTCTTTTGCAACTTTTGTCTTCTCGGTTCTGCAATAAACGGAACTTTAAATTTTTATCATCGCATTAAAAGACGCAGATGTATGTCCATTACAAGCTTATGCATGGGTCATTTTTTTAAATTTTGAACATAAGTCATTCGTTTTCCCAGAAATAGACTAAGAAATTACTGTGGATGTGGAATACCATTTGTTCATAATTCCATAGACAAATTATTCTATAACAGAACAGTAACAACAAAATTGTAAACTGTTTCTGCTTGCTTTTACAGACTAGCGCTTAATGCTCCCTGATTTTACCATTATCATATTTCCGTGTAAAAAAATTGCGCGCAATTTGGCCGACGGCGACGGTACTTTCTCGAGTAAAAATAAAAGATGGCGTTACAACGGGCGACCACCGGCCGCTTGGGCTTACGGCGGCCAAAATTAACCGATTTTGAGACTAGTTCCAATCAAAAATATTTCAGTTATAATAAAACCAGCTGGGGCCATCCGCACTTCCCCGACGGCAGCGCAGGTACCCCTCCACCTTAAGGTAGAGAAGTCCGCCATAAACGTGGTGCTGCGACTGAAAGCGAATAGTTTCCTGGGCACTGCTCTTGGGCGAGGACATATACAGGATAGGCTAACCTTTACTTTTCCTAAAGTATTGCCGAGCGGACTAGTATGGTACGCGGAGGACTGTAAAACAGAGCCAGGTGTGGGCACCGGAATCTGAAGTGAAACCCCAGATTCAATAAGGCGATAAGCCTAGGCACCCTAGCAACTGTCTTGCAAGCAAAGGTGTACGCTATACTGTCATGCACTCATGAGAAGAACTTAAGAAGGGCCTACCATAGCAAACGGATTTTTATCTTTTCTGATAGCCAAGCGGCAATTAGGGCGATAAGGTCCCGTATGATCAAGTCGACATTAGTTTGGGACTGCCAGCGTGCTCTTGGATAGCTAGGTGTTCTCAATAAAGTAACCCTTGTCTGGGTTCCAGGTCACCAGGGCTTTGAAGCAATAAAGGCAACAAAAGTACGGATACCTAAACAGGGTTCTGATAATGCATTCATCAGTCCAGAGCCGGCTATTGGGACACCCATTAGCTTGCTGCAAAGGGTCCTGGTCGATCCAACTTTGGTGAAACAAACTGAACGCTGGAAGTCCGCGCCTGGACTGGCCAACTCTAAGCGGTTCTTTCCTGTGCCGTCCCCTAAGACGGCTAAGGTATTGCGCAGTAGCAGTGATGTCAGGACACTTGTCGGGCCCTAAATTACCACTTATGGAGGATAGGGAGGGCGGAGGAACCCAAATGCAGGTTCTGCCTGGAGGAGGATGAGTCTGCTCTCCAGATTCTCTGTGAGTGCCCCGCAATAGCGAAGAGCAGGGTTTCCTTGTTCGAAGAATCCTTGATCGAATATTCAAGTCTAAGCGACAAGCCACCAGGCAGCCTACCTATATGAGGTATAGGGGTATAGTACAATTACAAATGAATGGTCGCAGTATCTTTGGATCCAATACCTCATACACAAAAGAAAGACCTATGGGGCGCGACAGCGAGGGAAGGATGACGGAGACCGTCAGCTGGAAGGATGTCGTAGACCAGGACGCTAAGAGCTTAGGGATGCCAAACTGGATGATATCGGCTCAGAATCGGGACCGATGGAGAGAACAGTTGCGAGAGTCCAGGGTCGGATCCCGGTTGTAGAATCGTTAAAGAGTAAGACTTGTATTAAGTCTCTCAGTAGGCTCGTCACTATACTTCCTGCATCTGTCATTGGCCTGACTTTGTGATCTTAAGCACACTCATATTTTTTTTTAGTAATATTAGGAATTGCGTTAAAGTTCAACTCAACATCAAAAACCCATTTGGAACCATTATTCGAAAGTTTGATCTAAAAATATTCCACGTGGATGGATGAATCAAGAGGTAGGTGAACAAAAATTTGTCCGGTCGAGTCAGCATTTGTGCCTATCTACTTACTTGAAACAAAAACGATCAGAATGACCCGGTAATGAAAAATGAATCACATGTGAGAATCTTGTGAGAAGAAGAACAACTTTAAGCCTACATGACTTTACCTTTTACTTCGAAACCGAGATTGATCTTGAATAAAAGAATACTATGTTTGATTTTGAAAAACCTAAGACACTAAGCTTCTTATACCAAAAGAAAGGCTCAATTGTTGAATCGAAAATCAAACCCACAAAAAAGAGATCTGAACTGGCCAACTTCCTGTTATCAATGAAGAGGAGTACAATTAGGATCACAACATGGGCTTGAAAACTCCCTCATCTGAAGATACATACTAATATCTTTTGTATGTAGTACCAATTCTTTTAAAGACCTCGATAGATACAAAACCAATTAAACGTGACAGCAATTGTAATAGCGGTTAAGTAGATTAGCCATTGAAGTTTCACTTGAATGTCCGAAATTGTATTTGCAGAAAACACTCAGTATTAGCTAGTCAATTCATAGTTTTTAAACTCGACTTCAAACTATAGTTTTCTGTTTATACTTATGAACAAACCCTTATTGTCTTGATGGCGCATCTTAAAGCTCGCTTCTAGTGTAAAATGTTAGTTGATGTTTAGTAAGTAGAGAATAACGTTTAGAATTTATGAATAGATGAATTTTAACCAAAACATTTTCAGTTTTATTAAAATTTGAGTATGATTAATGAACAAGCCTCTTTTAAAAGATGCAATTTTCAAAATATTACGTATCATTTTTAAATACCACGTCCGAACAAAGTTTCTCCATTTATATTAGCAATCAAAAAATATTATTTCTACAACGGAAATAATGTTAAAATAGTATTAAGTTGAGATTCTAAAGAAAAAGTAAAAACAAAATGAACGATTTTATAAAAATATATACAAAGTATTTTTCAAATACATACATGATTGTATATTTTATTTTAACTCAATTATTGCAGCAAAAAAAATTTACAAAACTAAATTTCTTTTCTTTTTTTTTTAATACAAATTCTATAAAGAATAATATGTTTCTTGTTTTTTTTTTATTATTTATAAATCGAATTTCAACCACACAATGATATATTATTTATTAAATTTATAAAAATTGAAATGAAAATGATTTAAATGTTCTCTTTTTGTTTATATTTATATATATTATATTATATTTTGAGTTATGAGTTTTTTTTTTGATAATTAAAGTCTTTTTGGTTTCAAAAAAATGAAAAATATGAGAATAAAAAATTCATACCTTAATAATTTCTATATAAGCAAAAAAATTTTAATAAAAACTTCTCACACTCTAATCTGCAGTCTTTTCTTAACAAACAATTTGAAATAATAAACATAATATTAAAAATACAAAAATAAGGTAAAAACTAAATATAACAGGACAGAAAAAAATCAACATCTTGAATTCAATTTTCCATATGTATAACAACGAAAACGATTTTGCGAAAGAGAACTAAGTTGAATATTCTTTCTGTTTTTTAAACGTTACAATTTTCACTGTTTTTTTTTGGTTGTTGACCAGTGTTTTTTATGTTTCTTTCTTTTCTTAAAATTTCAACTTAATAGTGCTAGGCAATACCAGTTCAGTTGAATCAACAATTTTGTTTAAAACGGCAATCTTTCGCCTTTGTTTTATATATATGTATGTATATGTTTACTAATTCGAAGGCTCTTGCATACTTGATTTATTTCTCTGTCGTACAACTTCACTAGCTGGCGGTATATTTAATTCTGATTTATTTTTCTCCATATACCTGAAAAGAGGGAATTAAAATGTATTAATAATATTACCTAAGGCGAGTAATTATCATCATGCTAAATAAGAACTTCAGATAGTGTCCTCAATCAACATATAATAGAGAATCTACCCAAATAGATAATCGACTTTTATTTTGTACTCTTCAAAATTATGTAGGAAATATTTCGTCTCGAGATTAGAAAAATAGATGAAGTAGTAAAATAGTAGTCAATCTAGCTCATAAAATGGAGGGCAAAATCGTACCGAAATCACTGGTGCCTCCTGGATAACCAACCGATGACGAACGAACCCAGTGGGACAATAATAAACAGAAAGCTTAGGGAATATCTTGAATGCAACCAAATATTGGAGGACAAGCAGTACAGCTTTAGATCTAAACGATCTACTGAAATTTAGTTTTGAGCACCTCTACCAAAACATTCATCCGGCCTGGTTGGAAATCAAGGTCTAAGCCAAGTTACCAATAACAATGGTGAGCTTTTCGTTGACTTCTGTAGCTCCTACCAACTCATGGTAGGTGGAACTTACTTTTGTCACAAGAAGATACACAAAGAGACCTGGGTATCGCCCGATGGTAGAACGAGAAATCAGATAGATCATGTGGCCGTCAGCCGCAGATGGACAACTATCCTTGAGGATGTCAGGAGTTTCAGGGGAGCAGACACTGGAAGCGACCATCACTTGGTAGTAGCAACTATTCGCCTTAAAATCGCCGCAATCAGAAACGTACAACGCGATGCTATAAACCGTAGACGGTTCAACGTAGATCTTCTGCGGGAGAGCGTTAAAAAGCTTGAATTTGCTGGAAACCTACAACAAATATTAAACCAGCACAGCGTTTCTGACGACACAAATATTGAAGGGCTGTGGAGTAGGGCAAAGGGCGCAATATTGACGCCTGCGGAAACGAGCATCGGTTATGTCCAAAGAAACCAGCAACACTGGATCTTGGACACAACCTGGCAAAAAATAGAACGCAGGAGAGCCCTAAAAAATAACGTAAATTCTACAAGCGACCCTGAAAGACGTTACCAACTGGAACGGGAATACTCCCAATTACACCGGGAGGTAAAGAGAAGTGTCCGGCGTGATAAAAGGCAGCAGATAAATGAGCTCGCAGAAAAAGCGGAAAACGCGGCAAACACAGGCAACAGTAAGGTGCTGTACCAAATTTCTAAACAGCTCACGGGAAAGCACTCTACTAAAAAGCATGCCGTTAACAGTGCGGATGGAAGGCTGCTGTGCAGCGACGAGGAGCAGCTCCAAAGATGGAGAGATTACTTCTTCGCCGCCCTGAATGGTTCATTTACACAGGAACCTCAGGAAACCAGCAACAATGCACAGCCAATAAGAATGGCCACCCGGGCCCCATCCAAGACGGAAATAGTAACCGCAATTCATGCGATGGCCAATGGTAAAGCAGCTTGAAAAGATGGCATCCCGCCAGAATTGTTGAAAGCCGATTCAAGGCTCATAGCAGATGCGCTTCAGCCAATCCTGGAAATAGCATGGAACACCTGTACCTTTCCGGAGGATTGGACGGAAGGTATCATAGTCAAAATACCAAAAAAGGGGGACCTAACAATATGCGACAACTGGAGACGCATCTGTTTACTATCTACAGTGGGCAAAATTTTGTCCCATATATTACTATCTAGGATAAGTGAGGCAGTAGACCGAACGCTTAGGAGGCAGCAGGCCGGATTCAGGAAGGGCCGCTCATGTATTGATCATATGTATCAACACATTACGAATAATAGTGGAGCAGTCTACTGAATTCCGATCCCCCCTTTACCTTGCTTTCGTAGATTATGAGAAAGCGTTCGACTCGGTCAATAGGAGCTTTATATGGCAGGCACTACGGCGACGCGGACTGCCTGATAAAATAATAGAATTGATAAAAGCCCTATATAACAATTCAAAATGCAGAGTTCTCCATAATGGAAAATTATCCGACAGCTTTGAGGTGAGTACAGGAGTACGACAAGGATGCCTACTTTCGCCTTTACTATTTATTATAGTAATAAATGACATCCCTGTCGGCGCTCTAGATAGTAGAACAGGCGGCATACAATGGGGTTTGTTAGACCGCCTTAAGGATCTCGACTACGCAGATGATATCTGTTTGCTGGCCCACAGACACCAGGACCTCAAAAACATGATTAACAATTTGGCAACAGAAAGTAGTCCAGCAGGCTTAAGGCTAAATCCAACTAAAACTAAAGAAATGCAGATAAATGCAAACAACGGACTGCGCTGAATAACCGTGACGTGGAACTGGTCGATAAATTCTGCTACCTCGGTAGTATTATTACCGAAAATGGCGGTGCAGAAGAAGATGTCAGTTCCAGAATAAATAAAGCACGAGGCGCATATGCATTCCTGTTCCGCATATGGAGATCAACGGAGATCTCAACTAACACCAAATTGCGGCTGTTTAACTCCAACGTTAAGGCAGTACTTTTGTATGGTTGCGAAACATGGAAAGTCACTAAATTCATCACAAGGCGCCTACAAGTCTTCATCAACAGATGCCTGCGTCGTATTCTAAAAATCCGCTGGCAGGATAGAATTTCAAACGAAGAACTATGGCGCCGTGCCGGCCAAGAAAGGATAGACGACCAAATCAGACGAAGGAAATGGAATTGGGTTGGCCACACCTTGCGACGCGAAAACGAAAATCTAGCCAAACAGGCCCTCGACTGTAATCCGCAAGGATCCCGTCGAGTCGGAAGACCTAGAACAACGTGGAGGAGAACCCTACTAGCAGAAGCCGCAACAACTGGGAGATCCTGGTCGGAGCTGAGAGCTGTCGCGCAAAACAGAGTCCGCTGGAGGGCAACTGTTTCCGCCCTATGTTCCATAAGGGATTAAAGGAGCGCAATGATGAATGATGATGATGGTTGCTCTCGACATATCCAAGGTCTTTGATAGAGTATGGCACCCCGATTTATTGACTGAACTTCAAGCTATTGGTATTAACTTTCTTCTAAAGAATTGGATTGAGAGTTTCTTTTCTGACCGTCCTATCAAGGTAGGTAATACTGGACAGCGTCGAATCTAATCCCCATACCATCTCTGCAGGCGTTCCCCAGGGCTCAATTCTATCACCAGCTCTTTTCCTAGTTATTATAAATGACCTGCTTTCAATCCCATCCAACTCACTTCACAGCTTTGCTGACGACAGTACTCTGCGTTACTCGTATAGCTTCGAAAAAGCAAGACAAGAACGTGCCTTGTCTGCTTAATCGTGAACTTAATATCCATTTCAATCAATAGGGTTAAAAAAAAAATCCCGATTTTCTTCAGGACTGTAAACAAGTAAACACCCTTTTTTTTTATGTGGAAGACTAGAGTCACAGGAGACGCCCTTTATACTGTGTCGACAATCTATTTTCTTCATATAGAGTGCAATGTCGAACAGCAGCTCTAGTCGGGGAAGAAAGGAACTGTCACAACCTACCCGCGATATTTTTAGTCCACCTACTTCCAACCATTACTGTCGCGACTTTGACATCGGGGTATCGAGAAACAACTCGCTGGAGTGTTATGCCTCCTGAAACGAGTTGAATCTCATCAACCAACCGATGACATGCGCTTTTTGGTGGAGCGGGGAAGGGCTAAGGAAGGGCCAAGGAAGGCTATGACAGGAGGGATCAGGAATGTAAAGAGGAAGATGAAAGAAGGAAAGTTATGTGGGTGGGAAAGTGGAAAAGGCGAAGGACCGTGGGGCTGGCCGGGATTCGAACTCGGGACCTCTGGAATAGTAGCCAGGCGCCTTACTCCCTAGGCTACCGAGGCCCCTTTGTGGAAGAAGATTTTTTTCCTTGAGGTTCTGCATTTGGGGACGAGTGAAGTATGGCTTCCGCACTATGCCGGGTTATGTTAACTGAGACACGTTTATTTATGATTCTGTTTTATATCATATATTTATACTACGTGTGCACAATATTTTTATAATTGATAGTTTTATTATTTTTAGTTATATATATATATATAATATATTTATTTATTATATTTGTATGATTAGTCACTTCACTATCGCGAGTCGCTTAGATGTCACTTTTTGAGGAGCCTCTTATGGACAGTGTGTAAAAACGGAGATGCCGGAAATTGGCTATTCCCCGATAGACACGATGCGGGCGGAACGGAACAGAGAACGGTAAGATCACTGAACTATCGTTCGGTGATCGATGGGAGTGTTCCGACTGATCGTTTTGATCGTGTCGGAAGTTATTGTGTGACATTGCGTAAAGTTCGGTAATTAAACTTTACGCGGTCACTACATACTCCCCCCCCAGCGTAGCGTTAACGGAATGTTACCGCTTTAGACGGCTTAGCTTCGTTGTCGCGGTCGCAACCGAAGGCTGGCTTTAGCCTGTCAATGGATATTGACTTGGTTGTGCCGTTCAATTTGACAACGAAGTGTTTTCGTAATCGTTTGATTACTTCATATGGGCCCTCATATGGAGGTTCGAAAGGTTTTCGAACTCTGTCGACTCGTATGAAAACGTAGTCGGCGTTCTCCAGGGCTTCTGGCACGTAGACATCCTTTTGGACGGGTTGCCGAGGATGTATTGCCTTAATGTTCTGCATATGAGAACGAAGGCGAGCGAGGAATTCTGATTCTTCAATTGGATTCTCATCCGTTGGGATAGAAATCGAATTGGGAAGTCTCAGATTCTGACCGTATACGAGCTCGGCTGGTGAGCATTGTAAGTCGGTCTTAATTGCCGTGCGTATGCCTAACATGACAAAGGGCAAGTCTTCACTCCAATGAGTAGTGTTGTCCCTTGCCATTAAGGCTGCTTTTAGTTGCCTGTGGAACCGTTCAACCATCCCGTTTGCTTGCGGGTGGTAGGCGGTGGTCCGGATTCGACGAGTGCCGAGTAATTTGGCAACTTCATTGAACAGTTTCGATTCGAACTGCGTACCTTGATCGGTTGTGATCTCGAGAGGTACGCCGAATCGTGGGACAAATTCAGTGACGAATTTCTTTGCCACTGTTGAAGCTGAGATATCCCGAATTGGGTATGCTTCAGGCCATCGCGTGAATCTATCGACTATCGTTAAGATATAAGAGTATCCACGAGATGGGGGTAGGGGTCCCACTATATCCATATGGATATGGTCAAATCTATTATTTGGAAGTTTGAAAGCTTCCAATGGAGATTTGGTATGCCGTGAAACTTTGGACTTTTGGCAACCTAGGCATGATCGAGACCACTCATTGCAGTCTTTATTGATCGATGGCCAGAAGTATTTCTTGGTAACGGCTCGTCTTGTAGCACGAATACCAGGATGAGAGAGACTATGTTCGGAGTTGAACGCTAGTCTACGTAAGGAAGTGAGAATATAAGGCCTTGGAATGCCTGTACTAGTTTCACACCACACTTGATGGGCGGTGAATGGTATTGGTGTGAGAACTAATTTTACCCGTGAGCCGTTGCTGGGGTGCTCTTGTAGAGACTTCAACTCTGTGTCACCTTGTTGAGCCTGAGCCAGTGTAGGCAGGTCGAAGGTGACCGAGTCGACGTTGTCGGTTGCTAGTGAGCGCGACAAGTAGTCGGCGACAACGTTTTGTTTACCTGACACATGTCTGATGTCTGTGGTAAACTGAGAGATTAGACCCAAATGTCTGGTCTGGCGAGGGGATCGTTCGGTCTTTGTGTGAAGGGCGCGAACCAGTGGTTTGTGATCAGTATAGACCACGAAATTGCGTCCTTCTACGAAATAACGGAAGTGTTTGATCGCTGCATAAATTGCGAGGAGTTCGCGGTCGAATGCAGAGTACTTCCGTTCGGTTGGTGACAGCTTTTTGGAATAAAAAGCTAGTGGTTGCCACCGATGACCGTTGAATTGTTCCAAAACGCCTCCGATTGCATAATCAGAGGCGTCAGTCGTAAGACTGTATTTTGCATCCTCGATTGGATGGTTCAGCAGAGTTGCTTCAGCCATCGAGGTTTTCACCTTGAGGAATGCCGCCTGACATTCTGCTGGCCAGTCAAAAACTTTATTGGCACGTGAGCGGTTGAGAAGGTCTCTCAAATGCTCGTTTATAGGCACCAACTGCTCAGCCAATTTTGGGATAAATC
Source organism: Thereva unica (assembly GCA_949987705.1). Lineage (NCBI taxonomy): Eukaryota > Metazoa > Arthropoda > Insecta > Diptera > Therevidae > Thereva > Thereva unica. The sequence goes on from OX465282.1 coordinate 136,696,807, forward strand.
GGTGATAGAAATTCACCATTCCCAAAAACTTCTGGATCGATTTGACAGAAGTTGGAGGTGCGAGATCAACGATAGCCTGAACCCGATCGGTGGATGGAAGTATTCCATCCTTTGTGATGCGGTGGCTTAGAAACTTAATCTCTGTTGCACCAAAAACGCATTTCTCTAGCTTAATGGTTAAACCGAAGCTATCGAGGCGTTTAAAGAGCTCTTCAAGGTGAACGATATGCTCATCCTCGGTTTTACTGGCGATAAGTATATCGTCCAAGTATACATAAACGAAGTCGAGATCTCTCGTAACTTCATTTATGAACCTTTGAAAGGTTTGTGCTGCATTCCGTAGGCCGAATGGCATACGTGTAAACTCATATAGGCCGAATGGCGTAATGAGTGCAGTCTTATGCACGTCTTCTGGGGCGATTGGTATGTGATGGTATGCACGTACCAAGTCAACCTTCGAAAAAATTGTGCAGCCGTGAAGATTCACGGAGAAATTCTGTATATGCGGGATCGGATATCTATCCGGCACAGTGACAGCATTAAGGTGACGGTAGTCGCCGCATGGCCTCCAATCATGTGAGTCCCGTTTAGGAACTAGATGAAGCGGAGATGCTGCGGGGGACGACGAAGGTCGACAAATCCCCAATTCGACCATATGGTCGAACTCTAATTTTGCCACCTTCAGTTTCTCCGGATGGAGTCGCCGAGCGGTGACAAATGGTAATTGCCCTTTAGTTACAATGTGGTGTTGCACATTGTGTTTAACCGGAAGGTTAAAATTGGGCGGTTTTGTTAACGAAGCGTACTTCGTTAATAGCTCTTTGTATATGCCAATAACTCGGCATGGAAATGTTTCGGGGTTGTAGTCGACGGTAGCGCACACGTTAATGCGAAACTTCGTGCGCTTGTCGACTAAATGCCGATATTCAAAATCGACGGACAATTTGAACTTCGTTAAGAAGTCCGCCCCGATAATGGCTTTAGTGGTGTCGGCTATAATGAAGTTGTAAACGTATCGTCGGCGTAAGCCGAGTTCGAGTTCAAGCAACTTTGTGCCGAAAGTTCGGATCAGTGATCCGTTGGCCGCGTACAGAAGGACGTTCGGGCTACCGTTATGGGCCGGGAACGCCTTGGCGGGAACAATTGAAACGTCAGAGCCCGAATCAATCAGAAAGTCCATCCGATTGTTGGTGTCTCTGACGAATAAACGATATGAGCGGCCGGTTATATGCTCGCTCATGTCGATCCCCTGCCCCTTTAGTTTTTTTTAGGGGTGGAGGTGGCTTTTTTTTTCGCCGGCTTGGCTTGGCCACCGTTGAAACTGCAGGGGGCTTTGCAGCTGCGTGCTTCACTACCGAAACGGTAGTGGAAGTAGCACAAGCTACCCCTGGCTTGGTTCGTCCCTTGTGGCCGATTGGCCGAGGGCTGTCGAGGGCCGCCCTGCCGATTGGCAGGTGTTCGGCTTCTCGGCTTCCGCTGGCTGCGGTCAAGCTTATCTAGCCGGGCCGTCAGTTTATTGATGGCGCTTTGCAGCGCCACCAATGTGGGTTCCGCTGTGGCAGGTGTTGCGCGGACGGCGGAAGCGTATGAGGCGCCTCCGTGTGGAAGCACCTCCCATACTTTGTCCGCCGTTGCAGCCAGCCCGGCTAGTGTTTGGTCAGCGGAGGTGGCCAACGTGATCTGGATGGCCTGTGGAAGCCTCCGCTCCCACAGGTTCCGGATCAGATCATCGTTGACCGCCGATGACCCGCCAGCTAGTGCCTTCAGAGCCTGGAGAAACTCGGAAGGTTTCCGGTCTCCAGGCTCTTGCACTGATAGCAACTGCTCGAGCCGGCGCTTCTCGGAAGTGCCGTATTTCTCGAGCAGATGCTGTTTAACCTCTTCATAGGAGGCTGTGGTAAAGTCTACTGTGCTATGCCGCATCGCCGTTACCGCCTCTTCCGGCAATGCGGCCATTACATTGTACACCTTGATCCTGTCCGATTTGCAGCCCGCCAGTTGAAACATAATGTCAGCCTGATAGAACCAGGAGGCGGGCTGCTGTACCCAGAATTTCGGGATGTCGTATTTTGACACTTTAACGGCGTCGACACCCGAAGTTCCGGGCTTTGGCTCCTCTATTGCCGGTCTTTCCATGTGATCGTCTTGTTCCATGGATAAACCCTCGGCCCTTGACATTTTGAAAAAAATAATTCAATCAAAAAAAATTTTAAAATACGAATGAATGGGAGAGACGAATCGAAAACAGATTGAAATTCAACAAAATCCCAATTGAAACGTGGAAATGACTCTAAACTTCTGATTTTGTTTCAATTTTGGAAATATATATAGTATATATATGTATATATATGTATGTTTAAATTATGTATAATAATATGTACATACCTACATATAATTGAAAAAAAATTTTATGCAAATGTGTATATGTCAATATAGTTATGTAGTCAAAATTTTCATGCAAATATGTAGATATGTATATGTTTAAATTCAATTAGTTATGTAATTAATTTTCATGCAAATAAATATTCAAAAGTCTGATTATCTTATCAAAATTTAAAATCAAAATTTTAACAGTGTAGAGTAAAATGGCCTTATATCCAATATGGCTTTATATAAAGAAATAATTTTCTATTGTTCTCGAAAAAAAATAGAAAACAAAACCGAAAAAAAAATATAATTGAGGATAAAACTTAATATTACCAATAATGCAAGAGTAAAAAAAAACTTAAAATGCTAGTAATGCAAAACTATTTAAAATATAATTTTATATAATTTTGGCATGCAATTTTGTATATGTTTTTGAACAATATTAATTTTTAATAAATTATCTGTTGTGCACGATGATTCGTTCGATTTCCTTTGGGATTCTTCCTCTGCTGCAGATCAATCGCACTTGTCTTCGAAATTCCGTATAAATATTTCTTCCAGCTTATGCGGAGCCCCAGTTTGATTTTTTTAATTTGTTGCGGAGAGTATTACAGCAAAGCTGTAATCGATGTTAACGGAGCAAATTGTATTGAAAAATATTTCTTTTGTATTAACAAAAAAAATGATGAGAGAATATTATATCGATAAACGATTATTATTTTATTTGGCGACAACGTATTATATAGGAAATTGATGTGTTGTTATTTGTTTTATTATATATATAACAGGCACTTTTTCCCTCGTGTTTCGCCGTCGGGGTCACCACTATGGCTTCCGCACTATGCCGGGTTATGTTAACTGAGACACGTTTATTTATGATTCTGTTTTATATCATATATTTATACTACGTGTGCACAATATTTTTATAATTGATAGTTTTATTATTTTTAGTTATATATATATATAATATATTTATTTATTATATTTGTATGATTAGTCACTTCACTATCGCGAGTCGCTTAGATGTCACTTTTTGAGGAGCCTCTTATGGACAGTGTGTAAAAACGGAGATGCCGGAAATTGGCTATTCCCCGATAGACACGATGCGGGCGGAACGGAACAGAGAACGGTAAGATCACTGAACTATCGTTCGGTGATCGATGGGAGTGTTCCGACTGATCGTTTTGATCGTGTCGGAAGTTATTGTGTGACATTGCGTAAAGTTCGGTAATTAAACTTTACGCGGTCACTACAGAAGAATTCTAGGCGGTCTATCTCGACCTGATAATGACCACATGGGCATCAAATTGCAAAATCTAACATTTTAATTAGTAAACAAGCTGTACAGTCACTTTCCCTTCTGGGGCACGTGGGCCTTCTTCGCACGAATTTCCGGGATGTCACAAGTTGTGCTCGGAATTGAACACTAGATTGTTGAAACAAACATGTATCAAAACCGATTTATACCAAATATAATTTATGAGATATAAAAGGTATTGGTGCAAGGACTAGATTTATTCGAGAGCCGAGAGCTTGAGTGTACTTTGAAATATTGCAGCTTTATATCACATATTTAAACCTGTGCACATATTAGTGGTTTTTGCTCAATGTAGACCAAGAATTTGCGTCCATTGACGAGAGCGAAGTTTTGCATAGATCTCGAAAAGATTGTGATCTAATGCAGAGGGCTTGTATTCCACTGGTGGAGCATTTTCGAATAATAACCGCCATAACGGAATCGACGTCATGGACGACCGTCAAATTGTTTCAGTACTTCTTCGGCTCGGCATCCTGGAGTGAATGGTTCAGGGTAATAATAAAAGGAAATTGCTCGTTCGTAACAATGTTGTGTCCGTAACATTATGTTGTATTATTGAAATGTTGAAGTTTGGAAAAAAATATTGTTAGTAGCCAATTAACCCCCGCATTAAATTATTCCGTTCTCACAGTTGACTATAGAGGACACATTAATGTGCTTGACTATAGAGGACACATGATGCGAAGATTTAGTAAAGTGGGTGTACTATATGTAGAGATTTGCAATTGGCAGAGGTTTCAAACTCCGTTAGGATATATGCTCAAGTGGGACTTTTGAAATACTGGCGACGATGAAGTTATGATGAATTTATCGACGAAATGCTCGAGTTGAACTTCATGTAACCTCATGCCGAAAAGATGAATTTAGGTTCCGTTTTCTTTCTACAAATGAAACTTTAGGCAGCAAAAATCCTTGGTCTTGTACTCAAAGCGATCGTAATTTGATATATTCCTCTATTCTTGTAACTTCGACCATTCCCTAATTAACGCAGATTTTCCTAATCCATGGTCTTCCAATCGGTTGACTACCATGTTCTTCTACATTAAAGACTTCTGTTTGTAGGCCTTGATAGTCTAGGATGAAGGCGTCCGGATACCACGTTAACACCTCGACACCTCGGGGCCTCGGTAGTCTAGAGGTAAGGCGCCTGACTGCTATCCCCAGAGGTCCCGGGTTCGAATCCCGGCGGTGCCACGGTCCTTCGCCTTTCCCACCTAACTTTCCTTCTTTCTTCTTCCCTCTTTACATTCCTGATCCCCCTGTCATAGCCTTCCCTAGTCCTTCCCCGCTCCACCAAGCGCATGTCGTCGTTGGTTGATGAGATTCAACTCGTTTCAGGAGGCATAACACTCCAGCGAGTTGTTCTCGACGCCCCGATGTCAGAGTCGCGAAATGGTTGTGAGTAGGTGGAATAAAAATGTCGCGGCTAGGTTGTGACAGTTACTTCCTTCTCTTCTCTCTATCTTCCGGCTGGAGCTGCTGTTCGACATTCACTCTATACGAGAAAATAGATTGTCGACAGTACAAAGGGACTTTCCCCTAAGCCTCTAGTCTGTCACATAAAAAAAAAAAAAAAAAAAAAAACACCCTTAATTCTATTGACACGGCCCTTTGTTTTTTTACTTCTCCTGCCTTTTTATCATTCCCTTACTTACCTTGCCTTTTAACAAAAATTGCTTTGCATTCCCTTGTCTCCCACCGCCTTTAATAACAGCAAGGATTCTGTGGCTTGCTCGATGGCCGAAGTCCGCGCTCTGTCGCTATAGTATTAGTGCAGGTAGAGCAAAACCGCATGTTAGCGATAGTTATTTTCTCATTCCCCTTTTCCTGTCTACTTCCGACTAGAGCTTACTGTTCGGCATTGTACGCTATGATCGAGTTACATAACCTTCGAAAGTACAAAGGAGTTTACCTCTAGGTTCTATTCATATCCATAATAAGGTTAAAGCAGTCCTATATGGCTGAATGTATAGACGCAATTAAAACTATGGAAGAGTATAGGCCTTCACAAAATGATTCACCAAGAAAGTCGAATCACTATTTAATGACAGGCCGAAGGTTAAAATCCTGAATACTACCTAATCTTGACAATATTCCACGTTACTCCTTTGCTTTCGAAAGTTAAAACAAAATATATATTTTCAAATTAAATGATCAGCAAAACAATTACCTTCTTCGTGCCACAGCTAACAGCATCTCCTTTCGTCTTTGTAAAATCTTTTCTCTTTCCGTTGAACTTTTCGAAAAGCGATCACCCAACGGTATGTCTTCCAAACTGAAATTCATAATAAGAAAAGAAATAGAAATAAATCCGCCGCAAAACAATATTCAACAACACAACACTTACCTATCATCTCTCAACAAATCATTTTGATTACCAAAAATATTTGAATTTTTCTCAATTTCATAACCACTATCTGCTGAGCTAGAGCTGGTAGAATCTTGGTGATTGAAGTCAGGACTTGCATAATATTCATTCGCCGAACTTGCAACAAATGGAATATTCGAATGGTCACGTGCATTACTTGCATTGCTTGGACCTGGCGAATTTGCAGTTTCCTGAAACTCATCATCGCTAAATTCTTGTAGCCTTGGCGGATTGGGTAATCGTCCCTCAAGGATGTTGTGAATTGTTAGCTCAATTGATCGCGATATTTGAAGGTCTGATATTATCACAGATAGTGGATAATGTGGGAACATCTCCTGTATTTGCCTTGCCATATTACGTAATTGTGATGTATGTGCGGTATTAGCAACTGGTTCTGGCCTCAATACTGTATTTATGTTGCTAACTTCAACAGAGAAGTTTGGTAACCACGAAACATATCGAGAGCCTGGAAAATAATATTGAAAGTAATTGGGTTATTATTATTATTATTGAGATTACAATCTTTTAGAGTACATTACAAATGGTAAATAATCCTAAATTCTTACAACTAGCTTAAGATAGAGGAGCGAAGAATTTGAAAGAAGTAAGAGAGAAGAAAGAAAATACGAAAGAAGTAGGTAAGGACAGTAGAGTAGTAGTACTACTATGAAGCTGGAAGAGAAGCTAAAAAAATAGATGCTTGCTTTTTGAACATCGTGGCTGTGCTGATTTTTTGTATGGGTAGAAGAAGTGTATTCCAAAGTGTAATCGCATGCACAAAGAAGGAACGACTAACCAAGGAACGGTGAAAAGGGATAAGCAGCTTAAATGACCTCAAGGACCGCATGGGGATAAGGAAGTCAGAGAGGTAGCAAGGACGTTTAGATAAAAATATTTTATGTAGGAGAGTTAGTGCCATGACATTGAGAAAATGAAAGAGCCCACATCCCAGTAGTGAATTTTGCACGTCCGACACATGATCAGATCTACGGATGTGTAAAACAAATTTCAGACAAGCATTGAATGCGACGTCAGAAGAAGACGTCAGTTCCAGAATAAATAAAGCACGAGGCGCATATGCATGCCTGTTCCGCATATGGAGATCAACGGAGATCTCAACTAACACCAAATTGCGGCTGTTCAACTCCAACGTTAAGGCAGTTCTTTTGTACGGTTGCGAAACATGGAAAGTCACCCAATTCATCACAGGGCGCCTACAAGTCTTCATCAACAGATGCCTGCGTCGTATCCTAAAAATCCGCTGGCCAGATAGAATTTCAAATGAAGAGCTATGGCGCCGTGCCGGCCAAGAAAGGATAGACGACCAAATCAGGCGAAGGAAATGGAATTGGGTTGGCCACACCTTGCGACGCGATAACGAAAACCTAGCCAAACAGGCCCTTGACTGGAACCCGCAAGGATCCCGTCGAGTTGGAAGACCTAGAACAACGTGGAGGAGGACCCTACTAGCAGAGGCCGCAACAACTGGGAGATCCTGGTCAGAGCTGAGAGCTGTCGCGCAAAACAGAGTCCGCTGGAGGGCAACTGTTTCCGCCCTATGTCCCATGAGGGATTAAAGGGGCACAAAGAAGAAGATTGAATGCGACCCTGAGTCGTTGATGACAGGACGAATCAAGAGACATATAAACAAAGGCGCCATAGGGAAAAAGCGGCAGAATAAGGGATGTCACAAGCTTGACACGAATAGAAGATGATAGCAGATCCGCAAACAGCCACAGTTTTCGCAAGGTACCATATAACTTAAGACAGCATGAAGGAAATATGATTACAACAGGAAAGCTTACAGTTAATAAATATCCCAATGCTCTTGACACAATCAACGACAGGAATAGAAACATCACCTACCAATAGATTAGGAGTGTATTCAGAGGATATAGGACGATGGCTTACAAGCAGTACTTGGGATTTAATTGGATTAAGTTTGAGGAAATTATTAGAGCTCCATTCACTGATTCGAGATAAAATGTTATTCATATCGGCAGTACAGGATACAATATCACTAGGAGGAAAAAATTGTACAGCATTCATATGAAAAGAACAGACGAGGACGAAAATCAGATATATCAGATGGAGATCGTCTCTTGGGTAAAGGAATCACAATGATTTTTTTCCAGAGCAAAGGGAATTCAGATGCGGTGAGCTCAACATCAAAAGGGTCAGATACAGAAGAATGAACACCAAGTGAGCGAAGGTTAGACCAAAGTCGTTTCGGATCTAGGTTAGGATTAAGCTTGTGAGCATAGAACTCACGTTTAGCAGCTGTGACTTTGAAGTGATTTGATTGATGCGATTGCGAAGCACTTTGTACTCAATTAAGTAACTGCGAATTTTAGTTCTACGGTAACACCGGTAAATAGACTCGCGCTGGATTATCAAATCCCGAATCTCACGTGAAAAAGGATGTCAAGAAAACTCGGAGGAGAAAGTTGTTTAAATTAAGAGCGTATATAATCAAAAACTTGGATGGAGTTTGTTTAAATTTGTTGCAAGTGTCAAGAATATTGACTTTGACTGCGAAAAGTTGTTCTTGCATGAAGATGATACAAAAAATTTTAGTAATCGAACACTTACCATTGAATTGAAAAAAATGATTGTTAACCCTTCCATTTGTGTCAGCGTCTTCAATCCTATCAATAACTTGGCGCTGAATTGGTGTATTTTGTACACTCAATCCCAGCCTGCACGTTGGACAGCTGGTATCTTGCTCCAGCCATGACTGAAGACAAGAGCTTTAAATTAAATAAAAAAAAATTAACAAAACAATTTAAAATTATTCCCTAAAGCAAATTACTTATGGAACAAATGTCCACATGGAAGCTTTCTAGCAGTTTCCATCTTCTCCCAGCAAATAGCGCAATTATCACAGTTCTGCGACAGATCATCTTGAGTAGCAAGTGGATAACTAAAATAAGCAAATGAGTTTTTTTGCAACTACAATCTCTTAAGTAAATAATTACCTTTTCTCCATATGGTTCTGCACCCAAAGATAATTTCTGTGCTTTTTATATTTTCTTTGTATCTCATTAGCGAGACATCTCAGCTGCATTATAATAACAAGACTAGCCATGGACAGGAAGATGTTGCTCCATATTAGCATGTGCAAATGATGGCTAAAATCGACAATAAGAGCGGCTAACTCAAAGACTAGTTCAGTGTAGTATGCGTATGGGCCACGTTTGTCCCATGATACAACTGCAAATAGAAATCATTTAATGATTTTACATTAAGCAAATCTCTTGAATTTTTTTGTGTTTACCATCGTTAGCCATTCCTCCTTGTCTCATATCATACAAAAACATTCCATACCGTACAAGAACATGGGATGTTTTAATAGCTAGCAGGAAACACTAGAGTAGGAAATGAATTATTAAACATGGTTTGAGTTTTGGGTTTACGATTTAAGCGTACCTCGGCTGACATAAAGGCGAAAGTGTTAAGTCCAGCAAAGAGACCAACGCCGATTGCGATTATTATCATTACTACTGATATTGTCAGAATTGATCCAAGAAGTGTCACTAGTCGAACATGCGACCATCCTGGAGTTGTTGGAGAGAATGAAAGCTGCAAAAAATAATAGGTTTAAATTAGTGCTGAAGTTATAGTGAAATGCAAAATATTGTGGATGATTATTGGTGCGTCTTCTGTGTCACTGTGTCACTTCATAGTTGAGAAATTCTTCCTTTGGTTCATTCGATTGTTATTTTTAAAAAATCTACTACGATAGTTTTACATTTGTCTAGGAGGTTCGACATTTTTAATTTAGATTTCACGTGGCTGATTGAGATTTAAAGAGTTAAGAGTCTAGACTGAGCCAACATAGACAAGGAACGAGAGTGTGATAATGTCAGTCCACCACAAACGAACGAAGTCATCAATCACAAAGTTAACAATTAGAAAGGAGAATCACCATGCGACGAAGCCAGAACCAGAGGTATTTAGCTTCCTTTCGGCATCACTGGTTCGACAGGTGTTACAGCCTCCACCGGTGATTGCCGGAACTCGGTTCTTTTCAAGAGGAATACAAAACTACGTAAAAGTCGGCTCCCGTGGACTACGATAGTTGTACCACCGGCGAAATCAGCTGACTCACGGACGATTGAACTTGGGGAAGTTAAGTCCCGCTATAAACATTTTTGTTTTGATTTTTGTAATATTCGTGGGACGTATGCAATTTTTTTTCTGTTGTTTACCATCGTAAAAAGTGAAACCCAGATCAAACCACATACCACATTTTTTTATATGGAAAACCAAGCTTAAGAATTCCCCTTTGGACTACGAGTCTGTCATGTCTTTCACGTCATGGTGCAATGTCTAGTAGTAAGCTTAGTTTGAAGGATAGAAGAGAATAAAATAGTTTAGAGGAGGTGTAGGGGATTTTCGACTAGAAATTGATCAACTTCAACTCTTAAGAGGATGCACAATTTCAGAAATACGGACCACAGACCATGTTCAACAACAAGACATATCTAAGAATAGCTTACGTTGAAAAAACATATCCACTCATAAGGGAGTGGAATGGCGTGGCTTTTCAAAGGGTGTACAATAGTACCTCTTCTGACTTAAATCGTGGATTAAAATTGATATTCGATACTACGTGATATTTTTGACCTAATTTAAATACTGAAGCCGCTTCATTATTAGCATTTGCTGCTATTTCTGAACAGTTCTCCAGATTCATACGTCCCATCCGTAGTGTGAAAGCATTGTTGTGGGTAATTTCAATGTTCTTAATTTGGATAAAGTGTTTAATAGTACCAGGGTTTCTGGGAAAGCCACTGAGCTCTTTTTAGACACCATCTACACCAAATTGTAGATGATCTCAAGAAGCGGGTCCCAGACATTGCAGATCAAGGAGCACACGTTGTGGATCTGTTTCTTATTCCAACCTAACACGATGGAGGTAGGTATATTCACCTCTCCATAAATCGGACTACTGGCCGGTCAGCGCTGGTTTCATATATCTATCTTCTGTTCCTACCAATACAGCTCCTACAACAATCTATGGGATTATGGGGAAAATCTACTTCAAGAAGGTTTATACGCTTCCTCTTACTCTTACATGTGGAATCCACCACCTTCCCAATCCTTCATAAGCCTTGAAAGTGTAGCAACCAGACCAGATTTACCAAAATGACCCACGATGATTTTTGAGACAATTGAAGTAAATGCTATTGAGTTATAGTTTGAGTCACCAATTAGGGTTTAGGGTTGAGTAAACCCAGGTTTCCAAGAGTCAGGATTAATTCCGAAGGAGCACAATAGGTCGAAAGTTAGAGTGGAGATAAAACAAATGATAAGTTCCCTTTACTTAGGATCATAGAATCTAAAGCGTCAAGTGATGGCTAGATTTTTATGGCGGCACTTGCGTGTCATCGGGCAAGTTTCCACATTTCCCCCGCCTCGTTCGGCGAACGACGAAAGTCCACCGTCTAGGAAAGGGTGTCGCCCGCCGTCTTATAATATCTTAACTGGAGGCTCCCGCAAAGTAAAATGCATGTCAGAGCGTTCTTCGAAAGTAAAAATACTGAATGATGAGTCTTGATTGTGGCGACTCGAATTAATTTATCTGGCTCGGAAGCACTGCGGTTATATTTGCAAGGGAGATAACTATCATCTTTGACTAAAGATAGTTCGCTGATCATGAATGTGGTCTTCTCGTGGAACCTTTTTGAAAACCATTAAGATACTCCTGTAGTACGAATTAGTGCCATCTTGAGATAGGAGCTCAGGAACTTCATAAGAGTCACAATTTCTGGATAATACAAGCTTAGAGCATAACTATCAACACGTCGCCCATACATAGTTTCTTTAAACAGAAATATATTTTTTCATCAAACAGGAAGCTTTTTGATCCGTTCATGACAAAAAGAATATAGTAGCGGCAACAGCAGCCAATTTTTCGACCCTCTAATGCCAGCTTAAATGGATCAAATATATGGTAGTGAGATGGGAACAAGCTTGGACTGGTAAGGTGGGCGTTGAAGAGGTTTCCAGTGAGTTTATCGCGAATTAGAGCAGCTCTAGGCGTCTGAGCGTTATCGTGCACAAGCGGGTGCTAATCGGGTGCCGGAGCTGTCTCGACCTCATGCAACAGCTGGCAGAAATAGGCCGCACTTACTGTTCGTCGAGTTAATTCACAGCACAGTACACTTTTGAGTCTCAAAACATAGGAGCCGACTGAGTTTTGGCCTTGATCGGTGCCCGTTCTCAAACTTTCCTTCACGCCACACTCGTCCTCTTGTTCGATGCGGTATAGTTATTAGACAAGGTCTGGCGCATGTTTGTATCTTGTTACCGAAAGCATAAGAACTACACAGACCTCCGTCATTGGCGAATCCGGTGGTACGTTAAGCAGACTTTTGATTATCGGCTTCGTTCAAAATATACAATACAAGAACGGAAGTAATTCATACAACCCTTTGCTTCTATCGAGTAGATTTGCACAAAATACTATTGAATAAAATGTGCTCTAAAATTGCCTTCATTGAACTCAAACCCGTAAAAATTGATTACATTGTAAATGACTAGTAAAATTAACTGAACTACTTTCAACTTTATTTAAGAATCAGAATCTCGTTAAAATAATATTAAACTAATCCCCCTAACTGAATTTATCTAAGGTTGTTACATCACACTGCTACTTTATATCAGCAATAAAATAATAAAAAAATCTTATTAGATAAACATTGTTAATGCCCTTAAAAAATTTCCATATAAAGGTAAACAAATTACATAATGGGATAAAAAGCAACCAAAACAGAAAATAAAATTAAAAAATATGCTTATGAGACAGCCCGCAGCTGATACCCTTCAATGTACAATCTTTAACAGCTTTTCGCATATATTTCAAGTTTATTGTCACCTCCGCTCTCATATCCAAACAGGTAAAGGTGTAACCCTGTACGTATTTTGCTTTACGTCATTCATGTGAACACATTCGCAAAAAATAAGAAAAACAAAAAATATATATTTTTAACAACGTCATTTCATACATTGACCGTGACATTAAAAAGTTCCCGAAAAATATTATAATATTGATGAATAAAGTTCAACGTCGTTCTAATTGAAAATTGCACAATATACAGTTGATTTGGGAATTTGTTGGAAGTTCGTCTACATTCAGAATAATTGCATATGTATGCATAAACGAAACACAATTCCAAATATCCTTGAGTTACTGACTAAATGTTTAACAAATTAATTAATTTCAAGTTAATTGATAAAAGTTTCACAAGCAAATAATCACGTCATAGTAAAGTTACGCGCGTTCTCAATGGCAAATTCAGAATGAAAATGAAAAAAAAAAAACAAACGAAAAGCGAAAACACTTTTTAGAATTTCGAAACGATTTCGAATTTGTTTTAAGTTTAATTCTTTATTTTATAAATATTTATTAGAAGCGCTATTGTTATCCTAAAGAATGAGCTGTGCCTGTTTGGCGCCTTTGGTTAGCATTTAGTAAACAACAAGTCGTTACTGATTTGAATGGAATCGAGTCAATAGCCGGATAACTTTGCCAAATATTGCGGTCTGACTTTTAGGTTTACATTGATTTACAAGATAAAGAAAAAGGCAATTAGTTTAGTAATATATTTTGTAAAATGTCACCACATTCAGGTAAAATGAATGAAATTATAAAGTTTGTTATTGGCGACGTTACAGGCATTGATCTTGAGAGAAAGGCACAGAAATACAAAAATTGTTTGTATTGGTCTGGTGGCAATTAACGCAATTACAAATAGTTTGAGCTTTGGCATATTATACTAAATCTCCGTTCTCAAGGATTGTGTCGATTCGTCGTTCGTACGGCTCGTTAGACAACGGCTGACAGCTATGTTAAATTCAAGCGAATTTAGGAACCAAGATCGTGATCAAACACGCCAACAAAGGAACACCACAGAAGGAGTTGTCTTCCTCTTATTGTGGTTGGCAACCTGACCTTTAAGTCCGCCGTCGTCTGGTTTTCAAGTAGAGGATGTGAAAGGAGGAGGATTGGTCAACCTGCCGAATTGACCAGATTCGGCAAGCTGAAGAAACTAGGCAAGAAATCGCATGGATATACACCCCCTTGTGCTGAAAGTCGAGTTGTCATGACACGACAAGTCGTTTAAGTTCAGAAAGTGACGTTTCAGTCGAATCACGGCTTTCAGTACAGGGGCCTAAACTCAGCTTAGCAGCTTTCTTCACCTCAAACGTCTTGTCACGAAACACGACTCGACTTTCAGTACAGGGGCCTAGAACTAACTATTTACGAAATAATGCTACTGCATCCGGGCAGCCGATGCGCCAGCGCTGCGGGCCAGTGATGCGGCGGCGGCTTTATGGTTCATTGACGGGCTACTAGCAGCGTTATCGCATTCCGGTTGTGACCCAAAAGTTACCTGTCAGTCTGGCAGAAAATATTCGGCAAGAGATGGGGTCTCCCGCCAAAAGTAACCCCAATCCTCATGTATGGCTCGAAGGATCTTTAAGTAATGTCATAAAGTTGGCAAGGGTCCAGAAGGTTGCAACAATAGGGGCAACGAGCAATGCCTTGGATGTTCTCTAGCACCTTCCCATCAAACACCTAGACCTGTAGAGTGTCCTAGATTTAGAGAATCCGGAGCGGCCTTGACTTCAAAAGTCTACGTTCATAGGAACAATATCTTTTATTTGCTATCGGAAGATATGGCCGCCACATCCATAGTGTACCTTCCTCTAGATTAACCTTCAGGAAGGACTTCTCCATCGAAATATGCTCACGAAGAAAGCGGAGACGTCCTGAAGAAGTTTGATCTACGGATATTCATCGACCGCTCCAAATCTCAGATGGCGTCGGTGAAGAGATCTATCTAGAGACCAACAGTTTTCAGAGATCTATTTCGAGACCAACGCATATTCCAGCGAACGCGATTATTTTTTCAGTTAAGGTACTGGCGATCCTGAAGGCGTACCAACACAACGAAGCTCGAAGCTACGCAAGAATGCAGAACTGAAATTTTTATAGATAGTTACGCCTCATAAGATTATTCAAAATGCTAGTCTCGTCATTGGACGTTCAGTTGCATGCTCTAATTATATCTTAGAGGAATGGTGTTGCGGAGATTAGCTAGACTATGCCAATAGTCTACCTTGACTCTCCACAGTCTGAATATTTAAGTAGGCTAGGAAAATTTTCCCAAACAAAATGGAAGAGTTTTGTTATGAAATCCGGCCCGTGCGAACGATTATGTAAATCAGCATCGCTAAAAATAATTTGCAGGGCTTAGCCGGTATTTCGAAGCCTACACCATTTTATTCAAAAAAAAAATTCCATTGTTAAATTCAAGTCTCCACGCCCCGGATGATATATTGTCTTGTCTAGTCTTGACCATTTACGTACCCGGATGAAATTACTTTGAGATGGAAATTGTTTTTTACCATTAACTAGGTAGGGACCAGAGCATCTTGTAGCTAATGGCGTTAACGCATAACGTGGTAGTAAAGTCTATCGGTGTTAGATCGCTCGACAGCCAATTGAAAATTGAAGTCTTTGTTTCGAGAAATCTTACGTCCAAGAAATTTTTCACGCAATAGAGAAATTGTTTCACGAAGATGATCGAGGCCGGCTTTAGGTATTTTGGCGCCCCATGTGAGATGTTTCTATGCGCCCTTAACTTTTAAAGACATTTCTTTTAGGTATATGCTATTATGCACAAATATACAATAACCCGAGTACAAAAAAAAGTGTGGACTTACAACGGGCGAATACCGGCTTGGGAGCACATGCGGGCTCACGACGGCCAAGCTTGGACAAAAGATTTAAGGGGTTATTAGTGCAGTAAAAAAAGGCCAAATGAAGGGCTTGGTATAGTCTGGTAACAGCAAGATTATGATTTTATCTTGTTTGGTGTATCACCAGGAGTATACTCGTATTCATAAGTTTTGAACCTCGTGAACCTTGTGCTACTTCTGTTACAAACAATTAAAGCTTAAAATGTGAATAACTCCGGTTCTATAAATCGGTTCGGAGAAAACTAAAACTAGTATTTTTGTAATGAAATTACCAGTAAATTGTTTTTGGGTTCAAGTATCTAAAGAACGTACATAACCTACAAAACTGAAAAAACGAGAAAAAAAACATTTTTTTCATTTTAGAGCCACTAGACCAGTTTGCATCAAACTTTCAGAAAATATACTTTTTGATGTTATAAAAAGACCCTGAAAATGGTGTCAAAATACTAAACCCATTGGCTTAAATTGCATTTGCTAGATAAAGTTTGAAATGCCCGCCATTTCATGCCATTGAGTCCAAAATGAAGTTTTGTTTTTTCAAAATGTATTCAAATTCAATGAAACAATTTTAACGTAGGTTCACTGAATGAGAAAAAGGAAATGCCGTACTTGCTATGTACTTGTAGCACATGATAATTTCTTCAATAGTATAACATACAAAAACTAATTAAAATATCATAAAATAGTTTAAAATTTAAATAAAGAAATTTCCATAAAAGAAAACTTGTTTACTAAGACAAAATTCACTAATTTACATATTGTTCATATCCTGTTCCGTCGCATAAATTAATTTCACGTGTTTTTTCATGTAAAAAAAACTCTTGTTTTGGGGAGTCACCGCTTTTTACAGCCAATCGTTGTGTAATTTTTAATTATATGCTATGTTCGACAGTAAACTTTTGATTAAAAGAAAGTAAACAGAGGTAGAAAAGAAAGGTCCAACAACGCCCTCAAGCAGTGTTGATAAAAACAGTCTCTGAGTTGAAACTATCGAGGGAAAATTGCTACTAGACTTTGGTGATAAATTAGAAACCAGTAGTCGGTTGAAGTATGATGATGAAAGTTGGTGAGATGCACAAGAGAATTTTATTTGTAAAATAACGAGAATTGTAAAGAAATTATAACTAAACTAATATGTTTTTTTTGCAAATAAAAATCACACTAGATTTTTAAAACGGATACAAAGTTGTCTCCATATTGTCGTATCGAACTCCGTGCCTAGTTTGACAACGTCTAATAACATAAAAACCCGATATTGTAAGTATCACTGAAGAGCTACTGTTTATAGGTGATCTCAAATATGTCGTCATGTCATAAATCGTAAAGGTAGTTGCTGGACGTAACACTAAGAGATTCAATCTTTATGGTTTTCTACAGAAAGAATTTCAATTGCTAAATAGTCACGCTTAAACTAGGTTATAAATTATAATGCTAAAAAAGTAAATTTAAAAACAAATCCGTCTAGTTGAAAAACATTTTGATTATAAACTGGTTCTAATTTAAAAGAATTGATATAATATTCATTTTTCGTTTCCTCGTGATCGTAACGTTACGGATGCAGCACAGATTTGCAGATATCCAATTTATCGTCATAAATCTTTCCACTATCTGATTATTAAACACTAATTCCTAATATCTCAAATGAAATCATCGTAGACCAAATAGACTACAAGCCCATTTTTGGGAGATCATGTGACACAGCATGAATTATATGCAGATCGATACTCCTAAATGAGACGTACTATGACGTATGTGATCACAGAGGTAAGTTGAATATTCCATCCGGGGGGTGTATTTCCGACCAAACATATTATAAAAAAAAACTCTTAGAACCTACTGCCGTAGAAAAATAATGGTACCAGAAACTAGAAGAATGTTTGAATTTCTGCAAATTTAAATTTACACCCCACAAAAAAAGTAACCAATTTTGCAAATTTGGCGTTCACCGTGCAACCCAAAAATGCCCTAGCCACTCGTCAACGTCCCATTTGACCGGGTCCGCGATGCTCCAATTAAGTTGTTAAAGCGGTAAGAGAGAGTGTTGCCGATAATTTAAGTGTCGTTTTGCCGCCGATCTCAGGAGTTAAACCTGAGTGGAACCACTCTAAGGCTGCGGTTACGCTGGCTGAAAGTTGGTGATAGTCCAGCTGGTGCCAGCTGTTACAAGAAAATTAAACACAAGGAACTTATTCAGAGTGGTTAGGCTGAAACTTGCAAGCTTTCACACATTCATGAAAGTTCATGACAGCGTGATAGCTAATCAAATTTGTTTAGTTAGCTGGCACCAGTTGAGATTAAAATTGGGAAAATGGATTCTGAAAAATTAATAAACGAAGTGAGGAATAGGAAATTGTTGTGGGATGCAAGGGCTGGCACTAAAACTTGGATGATGAGGTGCCATCGGCGGAGGTGGACGTTTTAGTAGAAATTTAAGATAACTACTTTCTGTTAAAAATAACATATCTTCAAAGGTTTGGCCCTCATGAAAAATTGTTGTTAATAAAGGCACTGAAAAGTTTATACCAAAAAACGATACGATCCGAACTAATCGATGCCGTGTACATAACTATCATGAACTGTCTTGCAGCATAACCACTAAACAATGAAAGCTTGAATTATAACAGCTAGCACCAGCTGGACTATCACCAACTTTCAGCCAGCGTAACCGCAGAGGAGGATTATGAAGCAAGATCTCCATCTTTTCCTGTACAAAGTGCAACTTAAGGCTGAAGCAGATTGCTCCGTTCTGCTTCGTTCGTTCCTTCCTTCCGTTCCTTTCGTTCGTCTTCATTCTTCTCCGTTATTCCTGATGTGGACACTTAAAATGAAGTGTACAGCATTGAACTCGCAGAATGAAAGAACGAAAAGAATGAGCGAAAGAGAACGAAACTATGTCATTCCGCCTTTAAGGCAAGAACGAAAGGAACGAACGAGCGAAGAGGAAGGGAGCTATCTGTCTCAGTCTGTATTCAAAAATTGTTGGCAACGGACAAACCGCGCCGCTTGCAATATGGAAATGCCGTCGCAACAGCGATCGATGCCGAGACTGATTTTTTGGGCAAAATTTTGATGACGGACGAAGCTTATTTTACAGTCTCTGGCGGAGTCAATAAACAAAACTGTTGAAATTGGGCAACAGGGATCCCACAAGTCATTCACGAAACACCACTGAAAGACAAGAAAGTCACTGTTTGGGCCAGAGTGTGCTCAATAATCATCGTCGGACCGTTTTTCTTCAAAATTCGAGAAATCCCCGACGGCGCATGCTACTTTTGGATGTTGGTGCACTGTGGGCGTTCGAAATCCCGCGAAAAAGGTTTTATCCACTACCAAGGCATTCCCCTTTCATTTCATGACTTCATGCTCGATGCCTAAGACCGCACTCTATACCCAGCGGTAAATGAATCAAGGGCTGCCAAAACTAGCAAGAAAGTAGCGCTTCCAATTCATACGTTATGGAAGCTCTCTGGAAGCCGTCTTTCGAGCTTACAAGAACTTTTCGAGGGAATCACTCCGTGTAGAGTATATAAAACTAAGAAATTCCTGTAAAATCACCATCAGGAATATCAAAAATTCATTTGACAACTAAAATCCTTAATGCAACCTCCAGTAGAAAAAACTTCTGGTCTTTGCTAAGCTTCATCAAGAAGAATTTCATTACATCCACAACTCCTTAATTCATCCACGACGAGAAGGTGATAACAGACAGCAAATCCAAGGCCGATTTATTAGCAGCGAAATTTTTCTTTACCCGAACTGATACGGTACCCCGGTTCTCAAGCACAATGCTCATTTAATGAACAGTTTTATCTTCAGGACGAGCTCGATGCCAACAAATCCACTGGACCCGATAATATACCCCCTAATGCCCTAATGGCTTATCCCTACATATCGGTTCGGTAAATGATCTCAAGAGTAGTTTTCTCTTTTATAGTAGTTCTTATACAAAATTATTGTATCATGCAACTTCAAAAGTATCAGGTAAGCACTAAAGAACATTTAATTTATTTACATCAAAAAGTTATATCGATGTTTTTTTTAAATTTTCCTCCTTCGCGCAGGCGGGCTTCTCCTATCTATACGCACATATGCGTCTTCTTTAATTCCATATTCCTTTTTCATATTTACGACCATTTTTTCTGGCAAAAGCCATAGTACTTGTGACACTAAATTTGTGCACAATTAATTGAAGATAGCCGCTATTAGGAGTGCTAAGGCAAGTGCTCTTGGGTGTAAAAAATCAAAGAAGTTTGGAGATCAATGTTTACACCAAACGACTCTCTAAATAGTGGAAGCCCAAATCAAGTTAACAGTAAATACCGGATAAACCTAACTTGATCCAATAAAGCCAGAGACCAACCGTAGTTGCATGACTGAAAATATAAGTGACTGCAGTGACTGTTAAAGCATTTTTCCCTTAAGGCATTTTAAACCAATTAAATTAAAATTATACTTTTGACTAAACGGCAATTGAAGCCCATAAATAAATTATTTAAATTAATCGAATGAGATCGGTCTAGTTGTAACTCAGACCAACTTTTCGTCTGATACCGGACGCACTTTATTAATCAGGTTTTATCCGACTAGTAATATTAGTGTCCTAATTTCGTTTTACGCTCTGGATTTACCTGATTTTACGAACGATTTGAATTAGAACATTTAATTAAAATCTTTCTAGAACCAAAACTTACAAAAATCTGTGTCATAACAACTCGATCGATCGAGCTAAATCTAGATCAACTAGGCCAAAGCTATCATTTTAAAAGAAAGTCTATGTAAAAAATTTCGTGGTAATGTAGAAACTTTTCAGGTATGAGCGTTTCAAAAATGATTTATTTTATATTTTATAAAGATGTGGTATACGAATTTCCTGCATAATTTTTCGATTTTTCATTAAGGACTAAAACATGCGCTAAACTTCATCTCGTGCACAACTTCTCAGAAAAAATATAAGCAAAGTCCAAGTATATAAATTAATAAAATACAAACGACTGCCAATTCCTTTTTTTTCCTAAGATCACGAGTGATTCTGGAAAAAACGCAAATATTATATAAAAAATAAATTTCCGGTTTCTCGATTTCTTAATTCAACAAACGTGAAACAAAAAAGTTGCTCTAAACTTAGAAAAGATAACTGACTAATTGCTGGGTGTAAGTTGTAGGATGATTCAGATGAAACTTCTTAAAAACTCCTAAATAAATCTGGGAATTCAATCAGGGGTGCAAAAAACCACAACAAACGAATCAGAGGTTATTAACTCAGTGGTGGACGTTAATCTTGCAACATACGATCTGTTTTTAGAACTTTTTTCGTTTTGTTCCTCTTTTTTCTAAACATATTTAAATAACATCAAGATGACATTAAAAATATATCCGGACTATAGACACCTGTTTAATATACCTGTTTTCGATATTGATAATAGAGTATAGAATAGTTGTAGGGGGTTAATTAGTTGTCGGCATTTTCTAGCACATAGAACTAAACCTATTTAACGTAGCTTTAACTATGAGTTCAAAGAACTTGGTCCTTCTACATTTGTGTATAGTATGTATAGTGAAAAAAAATCATAATACAAAATGTCATCAAAGTCACGCATAGTTTTAAAAAGTCACGCAAGGATTTTAATAATTTATATTGTTATTGTATTTAGATAGAAAACAGGTTAATTCACTCTAAAAATATTAAAGACAAATTACCAAGTTCTCTACACAAAATTACTAGAAATAAAGAAAATATTAGTTATTGAAAGTCATGCGTGTTTTTTGAACCCAAATGAATCTTTAACTCCGCGCTGTTGCAATCATGATAACTGAAATTATGTAAAATCGTGAAAACATACGTTTTGTAATTACTTAACCTCGGAATTAAAGGGCAAAATTCTGTATAGGTCATAAACCGCTAAAATTAGAAAAAATAAAATTTGAATCGGAGTCTAGAAAAATGAAATCAGGTTTTCGAACTATTGATTATAGAGAAATAAATCTCCCAACCGATTTATTTAGTAATAATTTGGCAACAATATCCAAATTCGTTATTCAATTTGCAGCGTCTGATCCAAGCTTTCAAAGGAGTGTAATAGCAAAACGAAGCGTTTCAAATGCAGTATTCCGTACACCTATATTTGCGTCTAATACAAAAGATATTTGCGTCTAATACAACGTATAAAAAATTAGGAATTTCAAATAGGACATTCGTGACTAAATTAATTTTGGAGACGGGAGAAAGTCGTCTTTATCTCAAAGATAGGGAGAAGAGGTCACGAATTCGCAAAGGACTATAGGCTGATTAGCCTAACATCCTTCGTGCTCAAAGAAAGGAAAGGGTCATCGACTCCTACAACCGCCAATCGGTAGATGTGACTTTACTGTCACCAGATCAATATGCTAATCTCAGTGGTAGATCCACCGAGAAAGCTCTGCACGAAAAGACCATATATGACAAAGAATTTACTTTGGCAGCCTTCTTAGACATAGAAGGCACCTTTAATAACGTACGTACTGATTCGATTTGAGAAGACTTCATAGCCCTAAACGTAGAAGCAAGCCTCAGCAGCTTTGTTGAGCTCAAGAATAATCCAAGGGGTTTTGGGAACCGAGACTATAGTTAAATACGCCAACAGAGGCACACCACAAGGAGGCGTCATATTCCCTTTACTGTGGTTAGTAACGATGACCAGCCTCCAAAAAAACTAGGAAAAAGCAGAGCTTAAATAGTAGCATACACAGATGAACTAGTGATTATGGTGTCCGGAATGTTTCCAACAGTGATTAGTGAAACAATGGAAGGATGCCTAAATAAAATTGGCAATTGGGCAGTTGCCTGTGGTCTAGCAGTCAATCCAGGAAAAACGGAGTTGATGCTGTTCACAGGGAAAACGAGAATTCCTCAATTAAACCTGGGGGGTTGAAGGGGCACACTCTCTCTTTATCCTCCAGAGTGAAGTTTCTGGGTCTAATACTGGTTCCTAAACTCAACTGGAAGTCGAACATAGACGACAGGGTAAATAAAGCCTGAATAGCCTTCTACACCTGTAAAAAGGCGTTTGGCAAGAGATGAGGTCCCAAGTCAAAGACGGTAGTGTGTATGTACACAATTATGGTACGCCCAATTCTCACGTATGGTTCGCTAGTATGGTGGCCAGCGCTGAGGAGAGACTATAACGTCATAAGGTTGGGAGGAATACAGAGAACGGCAACGATAGGGGTAACAGGGGTCATGAGGACATGCCCCTCGAATCGTTCGACGTGTTTTCGCACCTACTCCCCTTCCCACTTTCACATCAAACATCTAGCCTCGTGTAGGGCCCTCAGACTGAGGGAATCCGGAGCCTGCACCTCTAAGCCCTACGGACATAGCAATATCTTGAATCTGCTACCCGAGGGTATGGTCGCTACAACCACAGACTACCTTCGCCTAGATTGAACTTTAGCAAGGACTTCTCCTTCGAAATACCCTCAAGAAGAGAGTAGAGAAACGGAGAGGTTCTGGGCAAGTTTGATGTAGGAATATTTACCGACTGCTTCAAGACGTCAGAGGGCGTCGGAGCAGGCACCTCCCGGTGTACGCTAGGCCTGCCGGACAATGAACTTAGAACCTACAGAAAGATGTTACATTGGAATTTTTATAGATAGTCAAGCCTCTATAAAAGCTCTAGATTCAGTAAGAATACGCTCCAAGATAGGAGTGACTTTCGTTCCCGGTCATAGGGACATAGGGGGGAATAAGAAAGCCGACACCTAGCCTAGCAGGGAGTCTCTCTCTCCGGAGCTCGGAGACCGAGAAGGCCGGCAGCCCAATTGGCGGAATCAAACGGCTATTTTTGACTACCACCTACTGCTAGTCAGCCAAAAGCGGAAAGCACTGGACACCTGCACTGTTTCTGACTTGGCTGACTTATAACAAAGAAAACAGACCTTCCGAGATATTGCCAGAATCACGGCAATCATCACGGGACATTGGCTCATAGAAACCACGATGCCAAGTTCAGCATCCCGTTCAAGGTCAGTTTCCGTAGCTGCGGGGAGACGAACGAGTAGGAGCACTAGATCACTTCCTGTGCAAATGCCCGGCTTTAGCTCAAGCCAGGCAACAGCGCACACTAGGCAGTTACGTTTTGGAAGACTTAAAAGAGATCTTCTAGACTGGAGATCAGGGGGTCTAAAAAGGCCACTTCGGGTGTTTCATAATATGATCATATTATGTTTCATTTCATAAATCATAAAAAGGCCACAAAATATGATTCATATTAAATCTGTCGATTTCCTATAGGAAACCGTAAAATGGCCTACTAATATGAATTGCATATTTGTCAAATTAGGTGAAATTTTAGAAGTTACTCCGAGGGCGAGAGCAACATATTAAGTTTATATTCGTGTGTATTTAGTGTTCAAATTGTGCTAATTGAATTTAAAAAAAATCCAGTTTCTTCCAATTTCGAACACATACTGCCACTTTTTTTCCCGAAAAATCACGTTTTTTTAAAGCACTTAAAATTACTATATTCCACTTGAATTGTAATTACAAAGGTTACTTTGTTTGTTGACATTAGTAATGTTGGTTTGATAGACCCAAATATTATAGCCACGTCACTAAATTTTTTGTCTGGCAATGTCTTTGCCAAATATGATTCTCTAGATGATATGAATCGTTTATGAATCATTTATAAAAACGGCCATTTTACGATTTTTAGCAGAACTGCTAAAGATCTGCTAGAATTCACCAAATGAATCATATTATAGACGTTTCACCCAATGTGGCCTTTTTAGACCCCCAGATCACTGCTAAGCTTCCTAAATTAAACAGGGTGGATTTAGGCATCCGTCCCACTCGACCAACAACCATTGAACCATAGTTGTGGCAACAAGCCCTACTCGTGTGACTACAAACACTAAATTCTGGTTTCTGACTGAGTCAACATAAGGCAAGATGACATCATTTATGACAATTGGTGCGAGAGTACTTAATACAAGTAGGGAGTCTTATTAACCACTTAGCCATGAAGATTTTCATGGATTTAGGCGCAATTTATTGGTAGCAGCGCAATGGAAAAGACCCCTAATAACGTCGTTAAGCCTATGAATACACTTAATAGTTGAATCGAGAGGTATATTTATGTAAATTTGCACATCATCACCATATAAGTGAACAGATGTGTTCTTAATTACAAGAGGAAGGTCATTAATGTAAATGCTGAACAGCAAGGGACCTAGAATAGAGCCTTGTGGAACACCTCAGCGTAGAAATATGGGTTCGGAAAATTGTTTGGTGTCAAGAATTCAATAAATAAAATCCTTTTCATATTCCTTACAACTATGGTGTATATTTTCTTATGGGAATCGCCCTATATTTTAAAATTGAATTTCTAAAACAAAAACCTATTTTTTTATATCAAAGTAAAAATGTAAAAGTATGAATATGTAAATATGCAAATAAAAACGTTTTGTTTACACATTTTAAAGCTAACAATTTACGATTAAGATTTCCTGCTACTTACATATTCAAATCTGTCCTTTGATAGCTGAGAAAGTAAATGAAGAAATCCAAGAATAGAAAACCATGAAATCCAAAGTATGACCTGAAATAATTAGCATAAAATAAAATTAACTCAATCCACGACAAAATAAATCATGATAAACTTGCCTCGTTCATAAACTGCACATTGATTACCCCGAATATAAAAATAAATTTATAAAAAACAAAATTCCAGAATTTATCCTTAAGATGCTAAAAATAGAGTTAATGATCATTAAAAATTTATGATTTTAGAAATTAAAAGAAAGGAGAATTATTTTATTTTATAACAAATTTACACGAACCTGTTGTTCAGAAATTCGCAAATCTCCAAAAACTAATTTTTGAATGGATTTTCCTAATAGTATCAAGCAGCAATATGCCATGTTGATGAGGGTCTGGAGAGAGATTAAGAATAATGCTATTAGTAATGATTAATATAATTAATTTTGTTATAATAAAAATAAAGTTAAAATGTTTTAAAAAATAAAGAATAGGTCGCCTTTATAGAAGAATTATTCGTTTTGAAGTGATTTGTTAAATGTCAATGACATCATTTACGATTTGCTTCATTGCCCATACCTGAGGTAATCAAGGTGGCGGCAGTGTAAAACTCGACATTGATTTATTTCAGTAATTTTTGATTTTAGGCCAATAGTAATGAATGGGCATTTTTGGTATGGTTTCAAATTTGGAAATAAAAATAATTAATTGTGCAAATAAAAAAGGGAAATTGTTGTCGCATAAGAATTAGCAATCATTAGAGCGCAAATTTGATACAAATACGATAAGAAAAGAGTAGTCGTCCTTGTTCTACTAAAATTAACCAGTTTTGACATCAGAATTTGTAAATCACAAGTTCTGTTAAAGAAAAGACCATTATCACCATTGAGTCGAAACCCAAAGCCATAGATCATCTACCAATAGTATTATTCAAAAACTTTTCTAGAATGACTCCAAAATTATATTCCACGATACAAAAGCCAAGTTTAATAATATAATAAAATGCGCTAAACGCGCGGGGGACTTTAATATTGGCAGCTATCTTCTCTTCATATTAGCAAAAATTTCAATTGCCCACGAACTCGAACGTCAATGTTGTTGATACTACGGTATACGGTGTCGTCCAGAAATGTAATCGTCATACGATTTCACGTTGGTGTTTCGTTCACGCATGCCAACTTAACGACGCTACTTAAATCGTATTGACATGGAGTAGTGCCAAGAAATTTTCACAGATGATAGCCAATAAATGTCGGCAAGAGCGAGATTTTATAAGATTAATGTGATTATTACGTCAATTTGAGAGTTGAAATTGCCAATTTTAAAACTCTTGAATAGAAGAATTTGTCATACAGATATTAAATATTGTAAGTAATGTAAGAACAACTGGCATTGCGATAGGGTGGAAGCAGTATTTTAGATTCACGTTAATGGGTTATTGAACCTTGTAAATAAACCAGAGTACATATAATACAATACAGACAATACAAGATATATCTAATATGATTTCGTTTTCAACATCTATAATAATCTGGCCTGCTTTCTAGGCTAGGGAAGGCTATGACAGAAGGAATCAGGAATTGTAATTTATTTATTTATTTATTTATTTATTTCATATTGAAAGGGATGTACACAAGACTTACATCTTTTAGAGTACATAGAACAATAAATTGATAAAAATAAATTTTAATATACATATAAAAACTAATCTAAACTTAATAAACTAAGAAGAGGGAAAAATAGGGAAAAGAAAGAAAATATTTTGAAGTAAAGATCATAGAGAGGAAAGAGAACAGAGAGAATGAAAATAGTAATAAAAAACTTTACTAAGATAGGACAAGAATATGTGGAAGTAAAGAAGAGAAAGATTAGAAATACTAGAGAGAAGAAGAAGAAAGAAAAAGAGATGCTTGCCTTCTGAATGCTGTGACTGTGCCTATTCTTTGGATGTAGTTAGGAAGACTATTCCAGAGCCTGAGCGAGTGCACAAAGAAAGAACGACTACCAATTAAGGAGAAATGAGCGGGAATGAGAAATTTAATTGACCGCAGGGATTGGAGGGGCGTAAGGAAGTCGGAAAGACCAGGAGGACCAATGCCATAACATCAATAAAGTGAAAAAGGCCGCAACCCAGCAAGGAATTTTGCACACCAGACACATGATCAGACCTCCGCATGTGAAAAATAAACCTTAAACAATCGTTAAAAGCAACTTGGAGCCGCTGACGGCAGGATGAATCGAGGGATATATATATACAAGGGCACCATAGAGGAAATGAGGTAGAACGAGGGACTTAACAAGTTTGAGGCGAATAGATGGCGATAAAAGACTAGAATATAGCCAGAGTTTGCGTAAAGTGCCATAGATCTTGGAGATCATAAGTGAAACATGTTTGCAACAGGATAGTTTGGAGTTAATAACAATACCAAGATTATTTATACAGTCAACAATAGGAAGAGGGGTATTATCAAGTAAGAGAGATGAGATGTTGTCAGTGGACAAAGAGCGACGACTAAGAAATAGTACTTGGGATTTATTAGGATTGAGTTTAAGGAAATTGAAAGAGCACCATTCATTAATTTGGGATAAAGTACTATTGAAATCCGAAATACAGAGTTCAAGCTGACTAGGAGGACATGATATATACAGCTGGAGATCATCAGCATATAGATGAAAGGAGGAACGATGGATAACAGAGGGAAGATCATTGACATATAGCGAAAAAAGAAGAGGGCCAAGTATAGAGCCTTGCGGAACTCCCAAAGGCACAGGTAGAAACGAGGATTCAACATTGTTATGGCGGACACACTGAAGTCTATTAGTGAGAAGAGAATAGAAAAGTCGAATAGCAGAGGAAGAAAAGTGGTAGAGTTGGCTAAGTTTGGAAAGCAGAAGAGAGTGAACCACAGAATCGAAAGCCTTAGAGAAATCCAGAAGAACCAGAATCGCAATATCACCCTTGTCGATCGCAGAGCGCAAGTCAGTCGTTACCTTTAATACAGCTGTTTCACAGCTATGGGATCTACGAAAGCCGGATTGGAATTTAGAGATGAGGTTATTATATTCAAGATGTTGCAGAACTTGGGTATACACAATTTTTTCAAAGCCTTTGGCAAGGAAGGGAAGAATACTGATAGGACGAAAATCTGTTAAGTCAGCAGGAGAGGACTTTTTAGGTAAGGGAATGACTCTGGCTTTCTTCCAAAGCGAGGGAACTTGAGAAGTTGTCAGGCAGTAATTGTAGATATGCGTGATAGTTTCCACGATTATTGGCAAGAGTAGCTTAAGAAAGCGGGGGGAAAGCTCATCACAGCCTATGCTATTGGAAGAAATAGATAGCAATATCTCAAGGACTTCAAGCGAGTCGACACAGCGGAAGTTAAAACCATCAGAACTAAGTGAGTCAAAGCAGAAAGGACTAGGAAAGGAGGTGGATGCAGAGGTAGGGGTAGACTGAATGAAAGATGAATTGAGAAGGTTCACATCAGCCTCAAACGGGACTACCGCAGGAGCATGAATGCCCAGCGAACGAAGATTAGCCCAAAGCTCTTTAGAATTTAGTTTTGGGTCAAGCTTACGAGAATAGTACTCACGCTTCAAAGATTTAACCTTGCTATTTATGAGGTTTCGAAGCTGTTTGTACTCATTACGGTAACTGAGATTCCTAGTCCTGCGATAGCGTCTATACAAGAGCTCCCGCTGAATTATAAGGTCACGGACTTCACGAGAGAGCCAGGGACAAGGAGAGGAGGGACTACGTGCTCTTGTAACAAGGGGTACACATTGATCATAAGCAGATAAAATGAAAGAGGTCAAGATATCGACTTTGGTGTCAACAGAAGTTGTGTTGTAGATAACACTCCAGGGCATAGAGGATGCGACTTCAGAAAGCAGGTCAGAACTAACATTCCTATAATCGCGATAAGAAAAGGAGGAAGGTGCGGAGCAGGGAAGAAAATCAAAACGAGAAGAGAGGAATAGGATATCATGATCAAGAAAGCTAGGAGGGGAGATTTGATTGAATTTTAACACTGAATCAATGGATGTAGCAGTAAGAACATCAAGTTGGGACGGGTTTAGACAGTGCAGATAAGTTGGGAGTTGATTTAAAACATGTAAATCCAGAGATTCAAGAAAATGTCTGAGGGTGTTCGCACGTGTATTAGCTTTCAACAAATCAACATTAAAGTCGCCAGCAGCAATTATATTCTCATAGCGGCGAGAAAGGCTAGAGACAAGATTGTAAAACTCAGCAGCCATGTCTGGATTGAATAAATTAGGAGGACAGTACACATTGATCACAACACAACGAATGTACAGACAAGAAGAAAAAAGGAAAGTTAAAAAGGTGGGGAAAGTGGGAAAAGCGAAGGACCGTGGTGCTGCCGGGATTCGAACCTGGGACCTCTGGAACCCAATCGTCCTAGCCAGGCGCCAAGTTTTAAAGTGAGTAAGGCTTGGTAGCAGATCACCTTTACCCGTGAGCTTAGGTGTCTGCTATATAAAAAAGCCTTTTAGTCATGTGAAACGAGTTATTTGCCCTGTTAAGAGCAGCACTTACATTTCTGTTGAAATACAAGTACCGATCCAGCCAAAGCCCAAGGTATTTCACTTCCGATTTCTTTTCTAATGCTTATCCACCATTGTTCGAAATTTGAAAAGTTTTCCAGTTTCTCTATACATGGTAGAAAGCTCTGTTTAGAACAGCCCAAAAGAGGATCGATTCGCATTTGCTAAAATTGATCTTCAACTACTAATCATCACTAAAGCGTTCGATTGTTTCGAAGTCACGTTGTAGGAGCGTCTACATCACTCCAATCTTCGGCCCCGTCCTGTACACAATCAGGTCATCCACATACGCTAAGTGAAGCGGAGTGAACTTATTAGATCATTCGTAAGGATATTAAATAAGAGTGGCGAGTTCACCGCAACCTTTGCAGGACAACAATGTCAAAGACCCTACCGGATGTGAAGTTGCCACTTTAGACGACGAAATTTTCCTTTGAGCTCGTATTATAAATCGTGTATAGCTGAGGTTCTGACATGCCGAATCTGACCAGTTTGTAGAGAAGACATTCGACCCATACTGTATCAAATGCCTTCTCAAAATAGATCAGGCATGCTCCGGTACACTGGCCTTTCATGAAGTTCCAGTGTATGAGTGATACCAATATCGACACGGCATGAATAGTGTCATGTCTTGCCCGGAATCCGAATTGGTTATCGGGAATTATCTTTTTTTCCTCAACCCATTTGGGCAATTATATACAGCCGTCTGCAACTAGACAGAGGGATGTACAGTAAGTGTCAAAAGTGAGTCAACACCTAAAAATATTGAATTGAAAATATTGACTAAGCAAAAGGCTTACCACCCGAAACAACACTTGCAGATTAAGCTCGGTTATTACCCATTATAATGACAGTAAAAAAACAAAATATCCAGGTATTACAGGAACGACTATTGAAGGAAGAGAATCGACGAACTCAAAGTGTCGCAGCAACGAACGCGCAGCGATGACGTTTGAAAGAAAGAAATTTACTCTGGGATAACTAAGAGCAAGCATCCATGGAAATGCGGTTGAGTCAAGTTTCGTTAAATCCAAGAAAACTCTACGAAACACGTCGGAATAATATGGGTTTGTTAAAGGGTAAGTGTTAATGTCAAGTTACCCTACGCCTACGACAGTGGATTTCCCACGATGATTACCGTGTTTCCTCTAACCGAGGTAAAGTTTTCGTTGAGTAAACAGAAAGCCTTTTCCCTCGAGTTAACTCGTAGCTGTTTCCATGACGGATCTGGATGGAAGTGACAGATAAATAATTTTACGTTATGCCATTCTTGGTATATGTACAGTAAATGATACTCAAACACAAACTTATGTAAAACAGGACTGGTTTCGTCGAGTTAACTTAGATTTAACGAAACTCAAGACTCAATCCCTGTTTCAATGTATTGTGTTTCCATGAGCCAGTTTAAAGTTTACGTTGAGTAAACAGAAAGCTTTTCCCCTTTCCTCCAAATAATCCAATTTTACATTGCGTCGCCTTTGTTATATGTGCAGTAAAAGATACTCAAAGGCACACATGTGTAAAACCCAAGTTAACCGGACTGGTTTCTTCGAGTTTTCTTGGATTTAACGAAAATTTTACTCAATCTCCGTTTCTAGGGGCGATTAATCTGAATAAACTCCGGGTAAACTCTGCATGGAAACTTACTAATGGGCGCTGAATGTAAGTAAGCTCAGGGTATACTTGGCACGGAGAGCCAGTATTAGTCTCCTTTAAGAACAACCCTGTTTTCAATAATTCGCACTTTCATGCAATGATGATGGTTTTATTTGTTATTTATTTAGTGCGCTGTTAATGTTATGAAATTTAACTTGCATCTGAAAATTTGGAAAAGTCTCGAAAATGGATTCCTGTGATATTATTAACGTTTTTATATCTATTGATAAATTAATCATCTATTTTTGTACTCTTATTTCTGTTGAACCACAGCTACAAAGGATTCAACAATGGTTATTGTTTGTTAACTAGTATATTCCAATATTCCTAGTGCACATCGCAATATTCCTAGAAGAACTAATTTATCGTACATCAGCTTACAATTTTGACATATCGTGATTTATGTCCAATGATGCATGTTATTTTCTTTTGCAAGTGGTTTTATTTGTCATCAAATGTCATGTGCTTTTATCCAAGTTGATAAAAGCATCTTGGATCATTGAAAAAACTCATAAATATTAGCGGGTATCTATTATATCACCTGATACTAGTGAAAGCCACGGAAGTTAAGGAAATTTTGTGCATGAAGTGTATTGTATATTTTGGAAAAAGAGAAGAGATGGATCACAATTGACGCAACTTTTTACCTTGAGAAAATTATCTTCTTTGAAATCTTATTCAGATAAATTCATAATGCACAATCGAAAAGATTAATAATAATTGATGAAAAATTTATCACAAACGACAATAGTGATGATTGAAGAAGAAAGGAGCTTTGGAAATGGAGACTAAGACCACATATTGATCTGTGCTTAGTGGAATAGGTGTTGAAAAAGATGCTAATAGTTGGCAAAATAATAGATTCTAAATTTATGCTTAGCGATTGAAAATAGCGGGTCAGAATTAATCAATATGAAACGCGTTGTCTTTCAGCAAAAGTTTCAAGATTATTCGATTAGATTAGATTATTATTAGATCATCAAGTGTTAGTTCGAAAATTGGCAGAAAGGCAAAGATTGTAGTGATTTGGACCATGTCACCACTCATATCAAAAGCATGATCCAAAAACATACACTTTTATGCAAGTGGAATCGACCCAAGCTCTACTTGGGTTGGGAGCAAATCCTCCGACGTTTCTGCAGCAAACTAGAATTGGCTCACTTTCGAAATTTAGAATATGTGGAAACTTCGTTTTCGTTTACTCAGATGATAAAGTCGTCGTCAGTAGATCTGAGTCATCTTGAACAGTTCGTTTTGACAACTTTAGCTTGACTATCAAGTTGGTAAATGACGTTTTTGGTTGGAACGAGAACAATTTTCTAAGTCGACACAAATCACAATCACAAGGGGCGGAATACCTTTATCCGACGATCGGGTTAAGGCTATCAGTGATCTCGAACGCTTAACTGGACTATACCCTCCGTATAACTACTAGGGCTATATGGGTCTATAAAAGGCCTTTGGATAAGACATGGCGTCTTAGGCAGATGACATACGAGCCAACGTGTTGATGCAATGAACTGGGAGTTTGTTAAGCGCAGCTTAAACACGAGCCTTCTCGTTGCACTCAACACTCTGGGTAAAATAATATAATATGATTTATTGGCGGGTAATCAATTGACAATTCAGTCAAAAGATAAATGGATATCATCGATGGTATCCCAAACATTCGAATTTTCCACTTATACGACCCTATGAACTGTGAACTGGGTTTTCAAAGGAAATGGAGGGCGATTAATCTCTCTGAGGGGAAAATTCAACTGTTTATCGATGGGTCATAGATGGAACATGATCGAGGGGCTGGTGCTCAAGAATTTAACTGCAAGTTCCCAATTACAATGGGGAAGTGGACTTCTGTTTTTCAGACTGAAATACATGCCAAGAAGACTTGCGTTAGGTTCACCCTAACGAAAAGATTGAACGGTGGCAATTTTTTCGGACAGTCAAACTCCACAACCTACGACTTTCAGAAGACAAACTCTGTATGGAAGCCGACGACAAACATGCTTTCTGTGAATATCCTGCTCTGGTTTGGCTTATCGAAACCGACGATTGACAAGTTCAACAGAAAATCAAATCGGAACGAGAAGCGTATTGGAATAACTTTGCGGCCGACATGGAAGAAGCGGTGTCAAGGCACGAGTACCGGACGCTGGACCAGACAATCCGGCGGTTAGGCAGCAAAACAACTTCAACAAACGACAACATCAAAAATTGAATTAAACTTTCGTGACGTCTCCCCATGGGCGCCTGCAGCGGTGAGAGAATTCCTCCACCGGCTGTACAACCACGATCCGCCACAAGATCCAGCACCCGAATCGTCGATTACCGAACAGCCGACGAATCAGTTTCTCGACTTGAATTAGCGAGGTGAAGACGACAATAATATTGCTGAAAAATGCAAAAGCGCCGGGAATAGACCAAGTAACCGCCGATAACTCCACGTCTTCATAACACACATATGGAAATCGGATCGTTTTCCGTCGGCGTGAAAGAAAGCGATCGTTGTACCAATTTTGAAGAAAGGCGACAGTCGGAAATGCAAGAATTATCGTGGTACTAGCCTCCTTTCGATCGTAGGTAAAGTATTTACGAAAATCACAGGCTACAGAAACATCGAGAGCAAACGAGCTGGAAAGAACAAGCTGGTTTAGACCATATCGAGGACGCATTGATCAAATATTCGCTGTCTGTCAGCTAATGGTAGAAAGAAATCGTTGCCGCAAACGAACTGTAGTCATTTTCATCGATTTCAAATCCGCTTTCGATTGCATCGATTGGAACAGCTTGTGGAGGCCTTGGATACCGAACACGTGCTATTGAAAATCTTCCAACTTCTCCAAGCGTCGTATGATGGCTCAACTAGCAGCGTTCGTATTCAACTTAACCGAGGAGTTCCGGATTCAAACAGGTGTCCGATAAGGAGACATCGCTTCGCCAATTCTCTTCAACGTTGTGATCGATGCATGAAGCATTCGATGGATGACTTGGAGTTCGATACGACTGCAACAATTTCGTACCGGCTTAATGTTCGCCGACGATAGCGCATGTCTTCGCCGACATGGATGCCGAAGAAACGGATATCTTATACCGACATTTCCTGATAAGGGTTAAAAATCAATGATCAAAAGCCAGTGTTCACCTCGATAGAAACCAAATCGAACAGGTTCCGATGTTCAAATATTTGTGATCATTGGTTGAAAAAAAAGAAAGTGGCATCGACGGCCGACGTTCACAGCCGCTTTGGCCAGGCTACAGTAACATTCGCCTCGCTCAAATGATGCATATGGAAACGAAACCATCAAAACGAAAGTACCGAGCGTTGATCCTTCCTTTTCTACGTTATGGATCGGAATCATGGACACTGCTCAAGGCGGACGTGAACAACCTCGAGGTCTTGCAAATGCGATGCTTGAGGCGGATTTTTGGTATCTCACTCCGCGATCGCCTTCGAAACGAGAGAGTCAGACAAAGATACGATCACCAGACACTGAACGAAAAAGAAATACAAAAACATCGGCTACGGTGGTTTGGACATGCTTGCCGAATGGATGATAACAGCTTGACACGAAATTTTCTCTGGCGAGACCGTCCGGCAGACTGGAAATTCAGCGATCAGCATCAAAGAAAACATGGCTAAAGAATATGGATGGTGGCTTAAAGAATCAACAATCATAAGTTATCGAGGCTGGAGACGTCTTCAAAAATCGTCAAGAATGGATACGAGCCGTGAATAAAGCTCGAGACACAGCGGCACCGACAGCAGCGTATCGGTTGCGGGGACGTCCCGCTCGGACCGCCAGCTAACAAACCAAAGAAGAAGAAGAGTATAATAAAACTTGAATTAAGCTATTCAATTACCGTACAATTTGATAAATAAAACGTTCACAATCATAAGCTCGGTTTACTCTCAAATTCCGTGTGTATACTGCTACCCACTATACCCACATTATCCGCCGGCCATGCATTTCCCACCTACAGTTTTGCGCACATTTAATTCTAAATTTATTTTATCAATATCGACACTTGATATATTCTCTCATATATTTTCATATTTCTTCAAATAAAGCTTCACTGAAAAAGACTTTAACAATGCAATTCCGATTTATACAATTGATTAATAGAGTATAAGGAGTGTATATTGCGGGCTTTGTTAACTTCTCTTATAATATAAAACATATCTTTAAAAATACCTTTTTTATGATTTAAGATATTGAATAATAATAACAAAAAAGAGCCTCTTCAGTTACTTACAACATCATAAAGAAAGCACCGAAGTTCTCGTCCAATATTGGAATTCATTAACGACAACTTATCCATTTTGATTAATTTTATTTTTTCCTTCCAAACAAGTTTTAATAAATATGATAATAAATAACACTAAACCACGCACAAATAACACTGTTTTTATAAAGAACTACCTAGAACTAGTTCTAATATGCATTTCTCTTTTCCCACTCTAGATTATTATAAATCACAACTAAACTTCTTCACTACACTAAAGAATCAAAGCAGACGATCTTTGTGGATTGATTACGGATTATTGATTGCGGTCAGTTCTAATGACTATTTTCCACGCGATTCGAATAAAAACTAAAAAAATTCTAAAAATTTAGCACTTCTTTATACCTTTAATGCGAGTTACTCGAAAATGCGAGAGCGAAACAAATCCAGAATAGAAATAGATACAGTTTAGACACAACACAACAAACACACAACCACCAACAACAATAGCAACAAAAAAACCGGCTGCCATTCTTATTTTATTATTACGGGCGCCTGCAGTTTCGTAAGAACTTGTAACTGTTGCATTGAATCATTAACTGGTTCACCCTAAGGCACCTTGATCAGGTCTACTATCGTATTTAGCCCCGACCAACTAATCAGAATCTCGATGAATATGATCAGCAGTCTAGGTGATCAGCTCAGAACATCATCATCGTCTATTGGTCGATAGATTGAAGCCGACAATAGAGACGAGCGTAGAAGACATAGAAGAGAAGAGAAACAAAAATTTAATGAAGACACAGATTGCGTAAAGAGCGAGTATGACCCTACATCGATCGTTTGACGCGACGCGATCGTTAATCGTTATATGATTCACCAGTATATGACCCAAGGCCGTCCACGCATCGAATCGCTTAGTAATATGCAAATCGGCGGCTCTGGTATTTTCGGTATTTCATAATATATGCAGTCAAACTTGACCGTTTACATTAGTAGGATATTCACCTTAACTGATCTCAAGGCGCGCACACACCTGACGTGGCATACATCATTTTCATTATTCAGACACTAATATGTCAGAGTCAGATAGCGAGTTTCGCGTAACGATCTGTCCAAATTTGGCGCTTTGACGATCGTCATATTTCTGTGCAATCGGAATTTGATTTTCGGAGAGTCTAGTACTGTCCAGCCGCGGATGGACCTTCACATTTGCAGTTTTTCTTCCTTACTACAAAATTTTTGCAAATTTATTTTCGAAAAAAAAAAATAAACAACAAACGATTTGCAACATTTTTGCAATAGGCTAGTTTCTTCGTGAATTTAAGCATTCTTTAATACCACCATTGCGCAAGATCAACCGAATTTAATACAGTCTCAATAAAAGCGGCTAAGAATCGCCTCCCATTGCCAATACCAGCGCCAATGAGATGCAAATTCGTCGTGTTTGTCTACTTAAGAATTCACACTGGTGCAATTGTAACAATTTTATAATAAAAAGTTGCGTTTTTATGAACTGGTTTAGTTTATTAGAAGAATATCCGCACAGGTTTCCGGTCACACCAGTAGTGTGCGGTTGGCGGTTTTAATACATACAAACAGCGGCTTTATTTTTTGTCACCTAGAAATGTTTTGTTACGTAGCCCGCCGTCGTCGTCGTCTAGTGAAGGGGTGGACTAGTTTTTATTTCTTAAAGTGACTTTGAATAAATAATAGAAAAGAACTTGAGGTTGGATTGCTTTTCCTCTGTGTCATCATTGTTGTCTTGTTTGATATTTATGTTGGAGGTTTGTAGTATAGTAGTAGTAGTAAGAACATTTCTTGTAGACTAGAGTCTGTCTGTCAGTGATGTCTGGGCAATGTCAAAGTGATGCAAGTGAAATTAAAGATCGTGTTTTGATCGTTCGGATATATATTTAAAGAATTGGACATTTTGAAAGTAGCTCACTCTATCTACTAGTTTGGTTTGTTGAAGACGATCAAGTGCTGTGATTATGAAAACAGTGAGAAAGTTATAGTTATCCGTAATGTGCAGGAGATTGGACAAGAAGGATATGGTATCAGGACGAAAGCACGCTATTATATTCTAAAGTGAGCAACGACAACCTCCAAGTATGCGTCACCAGCCCATCATGCAAGCTCACTCTGGACAATGCGTGCTAAAACTAAGGAGACAGTGGTCCTCCCAACCTTGCTGTCGCCTGTTTAAGATAATCCCTGCTGTCCATCCTCATCCCTAATCCCTAGTCTTTCTTTGTGTGGGTAGACGAAAAATGACACCCAAAAAACCTAAAATGATGAGTAACAATAGAGAACCTACCGGCCAATGGCTGAAGAGACTGTCGGCAGGCTGTAGGTTTTTGGGAAGGATACAACCTCAAAGTAATCGAGGAGAATGACCTTCCCAAATTCAAGCGGATCACCTTCTGGGTTCCTAATAGAGGAGGCCTCTTGGCAAGTAGAAAGGTGTACCAGAACGGTCAAATTCCAGGGACCCACCACCATCCAAAAAACTCAAGGATATCGTGGGTCACTCTAACAGGAACGGTCTGCAGATCATCGTAGTATGTGATGCGAACGCCCATCATGATGCCTGGGGCAGTAGTGGAGTGAACGAGAGGGGTGAATACCTTTTTGATTACCTCTTAACTACTAACACACTTCACAGGCACCAAAATTTATTTGAATGGGAGCACAACTTCTGATGGGCAGCTAACAGGCCCACTTTCTAAAGCGACCAAAGTTGCCTCGACAGAAGCAAACACCGTGTTTAATCAAAAAGCTATTAGGGAGGCGAGTAGATCGTTCAAACCATACAAGTCCCATTCTGCTACAGGAGGGCTGCCCCTAGTCACTCCTTTATTATGCAAAATATTCAGGGCTTCCTTCGCAGATGGTTCCATCCCATTTGTTTGGAGGAACGTCAACATAACAGTTATACCTAAGCCAGTGCGTTCGGATTTCATCTCGGCTAAATCATTAAGGCCGATAAGTCTCTCGTCTTTTGCCTTAAAGACAATGAGAAATATTGTCGACAGGGCGATAAGGGAAACTTATCTTCTACGCCAACCACTAAGCTCCTATCAGCATACGTACCAGGCGGGCAAGTCCACTGAGACAGCACTGAACAATCTGGTACTCAGGCTAAAATGCGCAGCTCTAAACAAAGAAGTTGCGCTGACGGCCTTCCTCAATATCGAGGGAGCCTTCAACAATACATCCCAGAGCTAGGGCTCGAAGCAGACGTAGTCTAAGTAACACTTTCTGCAACTGGATCGACTCTATGCTGAGAACTCGCAAACTAATGATCTCTCATGTTGACGGGTCTCTGGAGGGCACTATAGCAAAAGGTTGTCCACGGGGAGGAGTTTTACCACCACTTCTCTGGTGCCTTCAGCTGTTCAACGGCTGAAACTTTTTCGCCCAAGGTACCGCTGACGATGTTCGCATAGTAGTTATAGGTGAAACTGAAGAAGCCATGTCAAAGCGCAAGCACTAGATCTGGTCTCTATGATGGATCTTGAAACACACCGTATCTTGTAATTTCCAGCTGCCATTAAAGATATCGTAATAGGTTCGATTCCCACTCCCATGGCGAAAAACATTATATAACATATACTTCCAGTTTAGCTCGCTTAATTATCCTACTTTCCATTTACTCTAAAAGATGTAAATCTTGTGTACTTTCTTTGAAATTATTATTATTATTAAAATATCAATCCTTTAGAATTGCCTTACCTCGTCACAGAAATCCATGTTTCCTTTTCTGCCATCGCCTGAAGTACAGCGTGGAAATTGAATCTCATTCGATCATGAAGACAGGCAATACTTGTTGGATCTGAATAGTCTACGAAAACTACACATTCATTCGTTTTCCCCCTAAAGTTTCCTCCAATTCTAGCTTCAACGCTTAACAAAACAGTCGAATTTCTATTTCTAGTCTTCCACTAAAAAACTGTTGGTTATTGCATATTGACATTTTTATTAGGAGCAGGCTTAGTTCAAAGAGATAGATAATGTATAGAAGATGTTAGGCGGAAGAAAAATTAGATGAAGAAAGGCTCTTTCGAAAATTCAGCTGACCTCAGCAGTCGGAGCAAACGATTTCAAATGCCTTTCTGTATGCTTACAAATTTTATTTCAGCTGAATATTTGAACAGTTGACTGCTCCGACCGCTGCAGTCAGCTGAATTTTCGAAAGCACCCGAATTATGTCTTTACAGTCTCAGAAAAATCGGAAGTATCATCAATAGTAGGTAGAATGTTAACTGACAATGAAAACGTCTGGCTTTTGCCGAGTTATATCAAGAAGATCATGAACTACCAGCTCTTTTATTT
The DNA here is from genome assembly GCA_949987705.1 of Thereva unica. NCBI lineage: Eukaryota > Metazoa > Arthropoda > Insecta > Diptera > Therevidae > Thereva > Thereva unica. The sequence continues at coordinate 136,736,935 of OX465282.1, forward strand.
ACAAGGGGAACCTGATAACACAGCTAACATAAGATCGACTTACTAGCTTCGAATTCTTCCTACATACATCTCGAGCCTGAATACAACTTGGTTAACTGGACGAAGCCTGCAAGCCCGCCTTAACAAAACTGAGCTTTTCAATTTTTTTTCAAATGACACCATTTACTACTCACTTGACTTATTAATGTAGCAGCGCTGGCGAAATTTTATCGTTTTTCAAATAACCTACCTCAACGGCTATATTTTTTTCCCGCAACACAAAACTCGCCCACTCGACACACTCGCCCAGTCTGCAGACAGTCTAGGAGTTCGTTTATTACCCTGTTTATGACTAGGTTGAAAAGTTAAGTCGAGGTTGAGTTGAAAATTCGACCACCGTATATGAAGTCGAGTTGAGTTAAAATAGGGTTGAACTGACATCAAAACATAACCATAAATTACTGAGTTTCCATGCAGAGTTTACCGTGAGTTTACTCAGATTAAACGCCCATGGAAACGGGGATTGAGTAAAGTTTCCCAAGAAAACTCGACGAAATCAGTCCGGTAAGCTGGGTTTTGCATATGTGTGTGTTTGAATATATATTTTAATGAACATATACCAACGGCTACGCAATGTACAATTGATTATCTGTCACTTTAACCCAGAACCACCATGGAAACAGCATCGAGTTAAGCTTTTTGTTTTCTCAACGAAAACTCTACCTCGGCTCATGGAAACACACTAATTTATAGATATGTAAAATTTTTTTAAAAACATGGTAGGTAATCAAAACGAAATAATTTCTATATTTATATATAAGGCAGAAGGCAGACTTCGCGGATGGTAAGCAAACAAAATAAATGTCACTTCAACGCAATTACAACTCAACCCACATATTCATATGAGGGCGAAATATCAACCTGACCCATGTACGAGAGGTGAGTTGAGTTGAGTGGACCGCCGTTTATGATTTGCCTCTCGACCGCCGTTTATGACTTGGTTGAACCTGGGTTGCGTTTAAACCTAAACGGGGTGTATAAGCAGAACATTTAGGCTGCAGAGCAACCTTCAACAGTCGGTATTCCCACATCCAAGAGGCAGGGTCCATCGTCTACTTGTCCTGTACCTCTCCGATTTCTTTTAACCAGCCATCCTTCGAGCTAAACTTCCTACTATTGCACCGGGACGTAGTCAAAATAGTCCTTAACTGGCCCCTGTGTCTTGAAATACACACAGCATTATCAAAAAGAAAAAAAACTCCCACGGAAGTGTATTATCTAGACTAAACAGGTTCTTGTTGAGAGCAAACAATGACTCCACTTCCACCGTCTTAAATGCAAACGACATCGTTGAACGAGTTATCTAATAAGAAAATTGGGTTAGCGATTACCTAAACTAAGAACCTAAACCTCCCTCGCACACACGACGGGAGAAGCTCCCCCTGCCAAAACCTGAGCACACACGCAATAACAAGGCGACAACAATAACAAACAGCGAAAAACAAATTCAGCGGTTGCACAACGAGCGAGCGGCGACTACCTGTTGCCAGCAAAACAAATTGCCCGGATCATGGCCCGCTCAGTACCTTAATCACTCGAAATTACATAGTTGCGTAGCGGCGCTCTTGCACCGCGACCTGACTCACACTCCAGGCCGCTCGGTCAGTGGCCATGTTCGACTTCTGGCCGTCCACTTAACGGACGACAAAGTGGACGTTTGTCATCCGATGTCGGCGTTCGATTGCGACAGGCTAGAGCGAAAAACGAGCAAAAATGATGCACAATTGCTCCACGGCGAATTGCGCTAAAAATAGACGCGCTGTGGGACATAAATAGATTCGCGAGGCCTTGAGGTGCCTCCTCCTCGCCGCGCGGCGGGCGGCCATCTTGCTTCTTCGTTTGGCGACTTTCGTCAAGTGGGGGACTTCTTTTTGGGTGGTGAACAATTATGCTTGCCAAGTTTTTTCTGCGTTGGAAGATTTTCTTTTTTTTGTGTCGTTGAAGAAATTAAAGAAGGAAGAAATTTCAACAACGCAAAAACGAAAATTTCACATTCATTTATATCCCTAGAGCGGGCGGGTGGGTGGGGGTGACAGTTTTATTGCTCGAAACTTTTTGTTTCTCTTTTTCTTTGTTTTTGATTTAGTTTTATTTTTAAATCTTGTTTTTATTTATTATCTCCGCTGGCTTCGCGTAGATCAGGGATGATGATGGCATGTAAACAAAATACTGCTCAAGACGTTCGGGCGAAGTTATTTTAAACTTGAATTAAGTATGTCAGCGAGGAGGAAAGTAATTAAACGGAACATTTCTATTTTATATTCAGGTAAACCGCTTTATATTCCTCGGGAAAATTATGTGAGCGGTTCTTTGGGATAGTGGAGTTTTTCCGGCGGTAATTGTCCTTGGATTTCGCTCGTGGGTTTTTTATGTAATATGTAAATATTGTTTACACATTCATCATAAACGTTAACCTTCAGTACTTAATGTTCGAAAGTAATTTTTTTGCTGTATAATATCTGTATAAAGTGGGAGTAGAAACTTTATAGACCTTAGAAAAGAAAGAAAATCTATAGGGGTGTTGCAAGGAAAAGTCGTGCGTCATAATCTTCAAAGGAATTCAATAGAGGAAAAATTTATAGCTTAGCCAATTTTGGCACAATTGTAGAGAAAAGTGTCCTTAACAACATACTAAATCAAAATAGGTAAAAAAACTTTTAAGTTTAAGTTAACTGTTTTTTTTTACCTATTTTTCATTTTCTAGTTTTTAGTTCGATCTTTGGCTCGTATCATTATGCAAACTTTTCATCCCTTCCAACTCTTTGATTGCATCTTTATTGCACAGTGGAGTCCCATCACAAAATTATTGGCAACATCCTTCTCGACCATTCCATAAAGGTGTATAAGGTGTTACCAACGCCATTTTAAATTTTCTAATTTTGACAACAGATTCATTAATTCCCATTTTGGTTTCTTTGAAATTTTTACCACAGATTCGTCAGTTATGACCTTAAAAACTCCCCGTACAGATTTTCAATGGATTCAGAACACATTTGTAAAACTCAGCCGCCATTTTGAATTTTCAAATTTTGACTACAAAATCCTCATTTGTGGGCCTAAAAAAACCCCGATGCCATGCGATTTTCAATGAAATCGGAAGCGCCATTTTGATTTTTTTTACAAAATTGTCAGATTACAATGTCACGGGAACTAAATGTGTGCAAAGTTTCATAAGAATCGGTTAAGTAGAAGTAGTTGGAAAATCTGTCGCTATATTTGAACCAAAGAAACAAAGAAAAAAACAAATATACGAGGTCAAGCTAAATAAATCCATTAAAAATATCGGGTGCTGCGTGGAGCTAACGGAGGGAGGGATTTAAAGGTCCCTTTTTCAGTTTTTCGTTAATAACTCGAAATCTACAGCCTCTAGCGAAAAGTTAAAATATACTAAATTAATTTACATACAAATACGGAAGAGTTTCCGATCTCAACGTGAAGATGGCAGCACTCGTTAATAAAAGCTAGTGAATGTAGTTGTGCATCTTTTGACAGTTACTCGCCAAAGTTTCGGCCATTTTGGACGCGCAGTCTTTTGAGTGAGTTGATATGAGTATTTTTGTGAAAATGATGAGTGAGTGAGTGATGTTGAAATCAGTTTGAAATTTTGCTTGAAGGTCCGTGGGGGTCTTCCATATGACACCTCAAGCCCGATTTTCGAAATTCAACATGGCCGCCGAAAAATGACCGAAATTCGAAATGGCTACCCAAATATGAATTTGTAAATTATGTTCCGATTTCAATGAAAGTTGGTATCTAGGGGTTTTTATGGTCGCGTATAACGAATTTGTGGTCAAAACTTATAAATTTAAAATGGACACGCCAATATGGCTGACGAATTTGCACAATTGGCATTCCAATTCCTCGGTATGTGGGGTTTTTTCAGTTGCGAATAACGAATGTATGATCAAAGCTTATAAACTCAAAATGGCAGTACCAATTCCAATGAAAAGCGATATCTGGGGGATTTTAGCTTATAAATTTTAAATTTCAGGGCTTATGTGGCAGAGGAATTTTGCCAAATAATAGTCCGGGGAAATTAGCAAAAAAACGCACGAAAGGAGACAAAACCCCAAAATGGCTGAAAATTGGTCCACAGCTTCCTTGTGAATTATTAAGAAAACAATTACGGAATCCAAAAAAAACATGGCCGCCGAAGATATCGCGTTTTTCCCAAGTTTTCCATGTATCTCGGTTCCTATAGGTCATACAACCCCGTGCGAGGGCCCAATGTTGACAATGAAATTTTCTACAGCTTTAGCTCTTACAAAAATGTTATTCAAGGTCAAACTTATCAAAAATCACTTTTTGGCCGAAATTTCACTCAAAAACTGGTATTTTGAAAATATTTTTGATCAGTCAATACAAAACGTTATTGCCTACAAAAAGTCGAAATTTTCAAGGTCACTATTTGGCCAAAAAATCACTCAAAAACAGTTTTTTTTGTCGAAAATTGTGTCTCCTTAAAATGATAGTTTCCCCGGACTTACGGCCCCCTTTCATACACAGGTCGACGACAGGCCATGCCCTGAAAGTTTTCGCCTTAAAAGTAAGTATGACCATACACCTCCACGGCCGCCACCTGGATGGGACCTGCAGTGCAAGAAAACGGATAAAAATCTTTATATGTGGGCATTTGTCGTCAGTTCGTGCCTGAAGATCTGGGATGGTAGCATATAAGTTGTTTCAATCGATCTCTTCATACAATAATTTAAGGAACAAACACATTGGGGCGGAGGTAGTAACAGCGGCCGCCTGCGAGAGAATTTCCCGTACATTTAATGTCTAATGTAATGTAATGTGTGTCGGCAAATATGGTGGTTCATGTATTTTAAAGGTTTTTCCAGTCTGCAATCTGTTTGTGCCTTTAAAGATTTCGTTGAGGCCATGCAAATTTTTGCACTTGAATTAACAACCTGTCTGTAACGAATCATGACGTCACCTGCATGCCACGGCCTGTCAGGCGGATACCTGAAGACCTCATGTCTCAGCCAGACTGAGTATTCTGTGGTCTGAACGCGATTGCTGCCGTGCCTGCCGACTTGGCCTGTAAGTGAATGAGGTCTTTAGTGGAGAAACATGTTTTACTTAATTTAACCACTGTTACACTGCTTCTTAAGGAAAAAACGTGATATTTGAAGACACTCCCTTCACCCCCACAGATTGGTGTGAGATTCGGCTCGACCTCCTCCCCTCTAACGCCACACGTAATTAATGGACGACCCTTACCACCCGCATTACTCGCGTGACGCGCAGAACGACAGCGTTCTTGCGACGGAAACACAAATACCAGTGCTTTGGAAGAACCAATTTTAATATAAAATATATAGTATCTAAAAGTGTAATTGGAGAAGGCGGTTTATATGGTTGGATTTTAAGAAACTGCAACCAGATAAATTCTTAATGTCTCTCTTTTACTATTTCCTCAAGAGATGTACGAAGAAAAAATGGTTTTCAATCAGACTTCGGGAGTTGAGGACTGAAGTTTAACAATTTATATTCCGAAAAGTTGCAGATACCCTACACTTTCATGTCTTTCGTCTCTTCAGATTTACATATTTGATCACGGAATTTTTGAAAATAAAATATTTTTGAAACATCGTTTGAACATCCATTTGAACACATTTGAAGTTTAGAGAGTAACATTTATTGAAAAAAAATAACGTAGACTACATAAAAAACCCAGGCGCCATATGCTAATTATGTTGGTGCTACCACAGCAAATATCGTAAGTGACCAACTAGGAAACTAAAGCAAAGAAAGGATTTCAACAGCACTAGAGGTATACGATGACATATGAGCAGAATGAGTAATCGAAAAATAAAAAATGATTTGAGAATACAGAAGGCGGTAAAAGTTGCTTCAACTATCGAAATGGAAATTAATCGAAATAGATGAGGCAAAGTAAGACACAAAGAAGAATAAGTAAATAAAAGTGTGATTAGAAAAAAATGAAGAATATTAAAGATGAAGTAATAACAGAACGACAGTATAGTCCCAATCGAACTTTTAACAGACGTTTCCCAAAACTATTTGAAATTGAGCATTTTCTGCCATCAGCTTTAAGAATTATTGAGTAGCGACATCTTGTGTAAATATAATGAAAGAATGACATCTTTATTTGAATATGAACAACATAAAAACAATACAAAAATATTTCTCAAAAAGTATATTCAACTCGAACTGGTTTATTTTAAAGCACTATTCAACAACTATTCAACAAGCAATACCATTGCTACGAATCGGCAAACAATGCCTCGGAACCGGATGGACAACACGACGACGACCTTTGCTTTTCGAACAAGGACACGAATCGGATCATGGAATGTGAGAACACTGCTGGCTGAGGGACGGCTGGATGAAGTCCTCAACGAGATAAATCGATATAAAATCAAGATCATGGGACTTAGCGAGACCAGATGGCCCGATGCGGGGGAACATATCTGCCCAAATGGTGAGTCCTTTTTATATTCTGGGAGAAACGAAACTGAAAGCCGTAGGAGTGGCGTTGGTGTAATACTCACCAAAGAAGCCAGGTCCAGCCTCATTAGCTGGCCACCAGTTTCTGAGAGGATTATTACCGTGCGCCTGCGTACCAGACTAGGAAGTACTACGGTAGTCCAATGTTATGCTCCAACTGAGGACGCTGAAGATGACATCAAAGACGAGTTCTATTTGCGGCTGAATGAGGGTTTTCACTCTATTCCAAGGGGAGACATCATTGTATTAATGGGTGACTTAAACGCACAGATCGGCCGTGACAAGACCGGCCTTGAACAAACAATTGGAAATCAAGGTCTAAGCCAAGTTACCAATAACAATGGCGAGCTTTTCGTTGACTTCTGTAGCTCCCACCAACTCATGGTAGGTGGAACTTACTTTTGTCACAAGAAGATACACAAAGAGACCTGGGTATCGCCCGATGGTAGAACGAGAAATCAGATAGATCATGTGGCCGTCAGCCGCAGGGGAGCAGACACTGGAAGCGACCACCATTTGGTAGTAGCAACTATTCGCCTTAAAATCGCCGCAATCAGAAACGTACAACGCGATGATATAAACCGTAGACGGTTCAACTTAGATCTTCTGCGGGAGAGCGTTAAAAAGCGGGAATTTGCTGGAAACCTACAAAAAATATTAAACCAGCACAAAATTTCTGACGACACAAATATTGACGAGCTGTGGAGTAGGACAAAGGGCGCAATATTGACGGCTGCGGAAACGAGCATCGGTTATGTCCAAAGAAACCAGCAACACTGGATCTCGGACACAACCTGGCAAAAAATAAAACACAGAAGGGCCCTCAAAAATAACGTAAACTCTACAAGCGACCCTGAAAGACGTTACCAACTGGAAAGGGAATACTCCCAATTACACCGGGAGGTAAAGAGAAGTGTCCGGCGTGATAAAAGGCGGCAGATAAATGAGCTCGCAGAAAAAGCGGAAAACGCGGCAAACACAGGCAATAGTAAGGTGCTGTACCAAATTACTAAACAGCTCACGGGAAAGCACTCTACTAAAAAGCATGCCGTTAACAGTGCGGATGGAAGGCTGCTGCAGCGACGAGGAGCAGCTCCAAAGATGGAGAGATTACTTCTTAGCCGCCCTGAATGGTTCATTTACACAGGAACCTCAGGAAACCAGCAACAATGCACAGCCAATAAGAATCACCACCCGGGCCCCATCCAAGACGGAAATAGTAACCGCAATTCATGCGATGGCCAATGGTAAAGCAGCTGGGAAAGATGGCATCCCGCCAGAATTGTTGAAAGCCGACTCAAGCCTCATAGCAGATGCGCTTCAGCCAATCCTAGAAATAGCATGGAACACCTGTACCTTTCCGGAGGATTGGACGGAAGGTATCATAGTCAAAATACCAAAAAAGGGGGACCTAACAATATGCGACAACTGGAGAGGTATCTGTTTACTATCTACTGTGGGCAAAATTTTGTCCCATATATTACTATCTAGGATAAGTGACGCAGTAGACCGAACGCTTAGGAGGCAGCAGGCCGGATTCAGGAAGGGCCGCTCATGTATTGATCATATCAACACCTTACGAATAATAGTGGAGCAGTCTACTGAATTCCGATCCTCCCTTTACCTTGCTTTCGTAGATTATGAGAAAGCGTTCGACTCGGTCAATAGGAGCTTCATTTGGCAGGCACTACGGCGACGTGGACAGCCTGATAAAATAATAGAATTGATAATAGCCCTATATAACAATTCCAAATGCAGAGTTCTCCATAATGGAAAATTATCCGACAGCTTCGAGGTGAGCTCAGGAGTACGACAAGGATGCCTACTCTCGCCTTTACTATTTCTTATAGTAATAAATGACACCCTTGTCGGCGCTCTAGATAATAAAACAGGCGGCATACAATGGGGTTTGCTAGACCGCCTAAAGGATCTCGACTACGCCGATGATATCTGTTTGCTGGCCCACAGACACCAGGACCTCAAAAACATGATTAACAATTTGGCAACAGAAAGTAGTCCAGCAGGCTTAAGGCTAAATCCAACTAAAACTAAAGAAATGCGGATAAATGCAAACAACGGACTGCGCTGAATAACCGTGGCGTGGAACTGGTCGATAAATTCTGCTACCTCGGTAGTATTATTACCGAAAATGGCGGTGCAGAAGAAGATGTCAGTTCCAGAATAAATAAAGCCCGAGGCGCATATGCATGCCTGTTCCGCATATGGAGATCAACGGAGATCTCAACTAACACCAAATTGCGGCTGTTCAACTCCAACGTGAAGGCAGTACTTTTGTACGGTTGCGAAACATGGAAAGTCACCCAATTCATCACAGGGCGCCTACAAGTCTTCATCAACAGATGCCTTCGTCGTATCCTAAAAATCCGCTGGCAAGATAGAATTTCAAACGAAGAACTATGGCGCCGTGCCGGCGAAGAAAGGATAGACGACCAAATCAGGCGAAGGAAACGGAATTGGGTTGGCCACACCTTGCGACGCGAAAACGAAAATCTAGCCAAACAGGCCCTCGACTGGAATCCGCAAGGATCCCGTCGAGTCGGAAGACCTTTAACAACGTGGAGGAGAACCCTACTAGCACAAGCCGCAACAACTGGGAGATCCTGGTCGGAGCTGAGAGCTGCCGCGCAAAACAGAGTCCGCTGGAGGGCAACTGTTTCCGCCCTATGTCCCATGAGGGATTAAAGGAGCGCAATGATGATGATTCAACATCGTCCAACGCGACTAAACTGCCTTTCATCACAAAAAATGTCACAGTCCATGAGTATCTTCGTCTAATTCACACAATATATGTCTCACACTTCTTAGATACACAAAAAAAAATTGAAGATTCTTCTTCTAAAAGATCTTGTCACCAATTCTTTCACACTAAGGTTTTATCGACACCAATTCACCGATTGCGATCAAAATGTGCACGTGACTGAAGGTCTGATCGTTCTAGGTAGTTCTTAAATATAACTAAAAAATATATTAATAAGCCCCGAGGTCGAAGGCACCGAACAGCCAGGAAATTCGTACCTCAAGGCGCTCCACTAGAATATATCGGAAGTGTTTATTTACTGTTGTAGATGGTCGGTGTCAGAATGTCACTTTTAAACAAACAATCGGCGAAAGTCTGGGGTTAGCATGTCGATTTCTGGTTTGTATTTGCAATATCGGCTGAGTTCGACTGATTGATTTGAATATTGTCAATAAACACAAGAAAGTAGAAGGACTGCTGTTAAAGAACCTTGGGCAATTATGCAAAAAAACATTGTCTAGTTGGGAAGAATATGAAGAACATGAGTTTGCGCAATGTTGCGTAATATTGATTTAAAGTTGGATTTTTTGTTATTGACAAGATCGAAAGACATCAATAAAAATGTAATTGGTTACACTTGGTGAACATGCAGCAAGAAAGGGAGAGGTGAAGCCAAGCTGAAAAGGTTAGGGCTAGTTTCTCGTGGAAAATTTATTTGGAAAAATTGTGTTGGTATTCTCGTTAGTATCAATCATATTTCTTCAAACATTTCAAGGATAAAGCGTAGATAGTATTTATAGAAGATATCATCTGATAAACTCTTCTGATTACGTCTCTGCATTTGTAGAAACAAAATTAGGTAGAATTAACGATGTTAAATAGCTCTTTCCTTCCTGAGTTAAAACATCAAACTGAGAAACCATTATACCAGCTCGTAATGACGCTCAGGTCATGGTGCAATGTCTAGTAATAAAAGTATGATTTGAAGGATAGAATAGAAAATGGTTAGAAGTCTGTCGATTCCAGTGTAGATGTGCCGGTGAACCTAAGCTCAGAACTGTGGCATGTTGTTACACGAGTTCGAAAATACCGAGCAGAAGATTGTTCCACAGTGGAGTTGTTCTGTTTTAAAACGAACTTTAAACCACAGTGGGAAGCGAAGTGGAAGAAGATCGTCAAGGTGTTGATAAAGCTGATATCTAGTGCACATTGTGATAAAATCCCTTACATTGCATTCTGGACGTTGCAATGCGAGTCAGACGAGAGAGTATAGGGCAACTTGCGGTTCCCCCAACTCGACTAGCATTTAAGGGGCATGCCTCATGCAGCGTGTAGGTCCCATATAACAAATGAGGAGTATGCCGAAAGAGGGATTCCCCTGCAGGTTACCTATGAGAACCCTATGTGCCAAATATGGAGCATGCCGAAAGAGATCGAAAAATTTGATTGCTCACTACCACATCACACAAAGAAAAATGAACGATATAAAAGTGAGGTATGCCTTATCAATTTTTCATAAGGGTCCTATGAGGCATACATCATTACAAATTAAATTCTTCTTCTTTCTTCTTTACGCTCCTTTAATCCCTCATGGGACATAGGGCGGAAACAGTTGCCCGACAGCTCTCAGCTCCGACCAGGATCTCCCAGTTGTTGCGGCTTCTGCTAGTAGGGTTCTCCTCCACGTTGTTCCAGGTCTTCCTACTCGACGGGATCCTTGCGGATTCCAGTCAAGGGCCTGTTTGGCTAGATTTTCGTTTTCGCGTCGCAAGGTGTGACCAACCCAGTTCCATTAACTTCGCCTGATTTGGTCGTCTATCCTTTCTTGGCCGGCACGGCGCCATAGTTCTTCGTTTGAAATTCTATCTTGCCAGCGGATTTTTAGGATACGACGCAGGCATCTGCTGATGTGATGAAGATGTGATGAATTGGGTAGCGAGGTAGCAGAATTTATCTATCTACCAGTTCCACGAGCTGCTTGCCGCGCGGTAAAAGCTTTTAATGTTCTCTGATAGGTCACGAAAATTCATCTGCCTCATGTTTTCTCGCTTACACACTCTTGCTGCAGCAAATGTCACGATGTTTATGCCGCAAAATCACGGAACTATCAAGTTCACGATGACTAATATTTAATATTGTGACTGAAGAATACTAGTCTTACAAAAATTTACAAAAAATAACTAATTGTTGACAACTAGTAGATGCACTATCCATGTGGACGATGAGCCGCAGCTATGGAAGAAATCTGGGTTTTGTAGTGTGACTTCCGGCCATGGAAACGCGTTCATTTCATATTTTAGGTGACTATAAAGGGTGCCAGTAAAACAGTTCTCGTTCGATTGTGGAGGTCAATCAGCGTTGGAGGGGATTAGTACTCAGTTGGGGGACCGTGCGCAAGTCCTTTCCTTTAACGTGGACTCAAGAGCACGAACAGGCTATCAAAACAGTAGAAGAATCAATCAAAAACATACTCTTTTAGTACCCGGGAATCCCTCCGCGGAGCTAAGTATATGGGTGGATGCGTAGGTAGGCGGTGTTCTGCAGCAATACACCTCAGGACAGTGAAAATCGTTAAGTTTTTTTTGAGGAGACTGCAACCAGCCCAAAAAAAGTATTCTACTTTTGATAGAGAATTACTAGCAGCTTACCTTGCCATCAAACGTTTCAGATACTTTGTTGTAGGAAAATATCAACGACCGCACTAAATTCTAAAACAGAAAAATCCCCTCGGCAAATCAACCATCTAGACTATACATATATCACAGTTCACCGGAGACATTAGATACGTCAAAGGTCATCAAAATATCGTGCCTGACACTCTTTCTAGGGCCCACATCGATGCGGTAAACCCTTTCACCAAATTAGATGCACAAATGTTAGCAGAAACGCTTGCCATAAGGCAAAGGTCAATAGGTAAACTCTATCCCTTCATAGGGCATTCAAAGTATCCCCTCATGGGGCACTCCAACATACCACCCACAATCCAACGGATCTATTGAGAGATACCATCGTCTAATCGAATCCAGTATACGCGCCAGTCAAGACCCCAAAAAGTGCGGCCATTTTTTTTGATTCCGAAATTGTTTTCTTAAAAAGTCACAATTTTGGAGTTTTGTCTCCTTAAAATGCTAATTTGCCCCGGACTATATTGCTAGTTGCTTGTTGCCTCAGTGTGAGAGCCGCCACACCACAGGCACATTTTTTTGCGCTACCAAGTGGGACTAAAGCTGAAAATAGATACTTACATGTGTACTGTGCGAGCAGTGATTCAACAGCACGCGGCGAGTTTTCATTGAGAGATAATTGTATGGCATGCGTTCCGTCTCGTCTTTCACTCATAACCCTAAAATCAGGAACGAATGCATGTGTTTATTGTTTCTGTTTGAACATTTAAGACTATGTCGGACACGGCAACGCAGAAAAGGTTGAAAAAAGACCAGTAAAGGCTCAATTATACTGGACGTAACGGACCGGATTGAAATGTCAAAATAAGTGGTTATACTGGACGGATCGCAACGGAACGGACCGGATTAAAGTTTCAAAACTTTGGAACTTGAAGGAGCAGCGTTAAAAGCACCTGATTTTGCCATTTATTATTTAGCTCAAAATGTCGTCAATTAATAAATGAAAATAATGAAATTCTTCATAATAAAAAATTGCACGCATGCAAAAAATTTTAAGCATAAGTCCAAAATTTGGCAAAACATTGCTGAAAAAAGTGACATTTGCATACGTTCGGTTCCGTCAGTATAACCAACAAAATTCCATTCCGTTGACTCTCTATTCCGCTACTTTCCCTTACGTCCAGCATAACTGACGCTTAAGAAAGCTATTGCGTTGCGTGCGATGCGTTCAGGCAACAATCTGCACGCCCGCACCGCAAGCGCGCATTGATCTGTTTCCAGCCTAATAGCCGCCAAGCAGGATCACCCATTTCGTTTGTGTGAATAGTTGTACTTAGGAAACGGGTATGTAGTGGGATTGTTAAGGATACCTCCAGTTCTCTTTAAAGACCATTAGTTATTAAGCTTTGGTAATTCTCTCAGGCCGCACTATTTCTGGCAACGTTGAAGAGGTTCCGTGTCGTGTATCTTTACTTGAAGATTGATTGTTAATTACTTATGTCCAAAAATGGAACGATGGCGAAAAATATCAAAAATAGAAGGTAAACGTGAATATAATTTTTACCGTAGTAAGTTTGTAGAGAGTGGAGAAATCGAATGACTTATTATGTGCGTTCCATTGGGAGATTTTTTCCACTCCCGAGTACATGACCAATGGAACGCGATTTTTGATATAAGAAGTAAACAAGGGTATAATAAGACAATTTTTTTATCTTACCGTATTATATCTATCAATATTATCCATTTTATAATTTTTTAAATTCAACTGTTATTTATTTTATTCACTTTAAACTGTTTTATTTACTTTAAAAATACATCATAAAATAATTAATCTGACAGTTTGTTTTAACTGAAAAAACAAAAAGCCATCTATTTTTAAGTAGCTAAAGCTTGAAAACCTGGCGGAAATTTTATGGGTTTCTACTAGGAGTGAAATCCTCCAAAACAAGAGCAGGGGTAGTTGGAGCTCCTCGGGAGTACTCCGGAGTAGCAAATATCGCCCAATGGATCGCAGCTATTGATTTGCATCTATAGCACTCATAGAACGTTAATATCGATCAAGAACCTACAAAAACACGTGAAATAGTCACACCAAGGATAAAAACAGTCGATTTAAAGATTCTCCTACTACAATTAATTGATTTAAAACTAAAAAAACAAATACAAAAAACTCACCCATATACAAACTGGCTCCTGCGACATGAACGAAATCACATCATTTAAATGCGTCACAAGTGTTCGAGATGCGTTTAGGTTCTTATCAACGTAAACAATCGACGAGCTCTGCGCGGACGTAAAACCCATCGGTCCACCACCTAGGTAACTGTCATCACTGTGCAACTTATCGTCCAGCTCGTGCGAGCTAAGTTCATCGACTATAGCCTTGTCATGTCCGTCGATTGCTCCAGCATTGGTGATATCGATGACCGCTGGTGAAATTGATGAGTTCGTATGAAGGCGCCAGAATGGATCGTTGGTGGACTTGACTGAGTAGTATAGGCATCCACTGACTAGCAGCACGCTGATGGTTGTGTATATTTTAATATTTGGCAACGGAATCCGATCGAGAATTACAGACGGCATCTTCTTAATGGAAAGTGACTATCTCCCAGAGTTTTACTTTTTTTCTGTTTTTTTAATACTGATCAATTCTAAAGCGGAAAAAGAATGGCTGTGAATGGTGAATGTCTTCCCCAGATTCACTCATTTACATGTTTATTGTCGACAGTGTTTCAGATGCTCCTCCGTCTCTGGTTCTGCAACGAAAAAATACAAAAAAATATTATTAATCATCAATTTTCCAGTGTGGAGAATGAACAGATCAGCAAAAATGGCGGAAAGGTATAAATTGGTTGTCGGATCGATGAATCAGAAGATGTGGGATTCTGGGGCTCGACCAGCGCGAATTAATGAGGCTGGGCAAAAGTTCGTGACACTTACATCTCGAAAAATAAACAAAAATTTAAGTTTCTCTTTTAAATCAATATTGGTGGTCAAGGTGAGATTTCGTACCTGAATGGAAAGGGGTTTTCATATGGCAGTCTATAAGGTCACTGTCAAGAAATTGGCGCACGCTTCTCAAAAGTAACGGGATTTACCGGTAATATTCGCGCGAAAGCAGGAAACGATCGCCATTTTTACATTTTAAGACAATTAAATTAAAAAAATGAAAAATTCCGGTGTTTTTACATATTTTAACAAAAAAAAATAAGTTTATATTTATAATTGAACAAGATCCGCGCTGGTAGTTCTTTTCTATGCCCAGTTAATTTCCTGCATTCTTCTGAACACTTCCTAGTGCTAAAAATGTTCGGATGAAAGAATATATTTTGTTTTGTGTGATGTTGGCATTCCTGTTTTTCGTTATTAGCATTCAGTCATATTTTAACGTATCTGACGAATAGAGAATTGCGTTTTGTTTGATTTAAATTATGTAGTTCTCGTTTTGGAAATTTTTAGTGGAATAGAATAGAATAGTGGTGTCATTAGCGGATAATGGGGAATAACAGGTAGTATAAAATGCACGTGCCGCAGCTATTTTGGACTGATGGAAGTTGCGATCATAACCTCCTAGCGGTGGCCATTTGTAACTATCCTATGAGAGAGGATAGCGTTTATTTTATTTATTTCGTTTATTACATGAATTGTACATCATTATCTTTTTGACTTTTTGATTAATTTTTTTAATATCTACTTAAATTGTGCTGTCTCTTTTATTATACATCTCATTGCCTTCTAGACCTTCGGTATTTCAACATTGAATAACTCTAACATTTGAAACGTCATTCAGTATCATTGTAGCTATGAGTCAATAACATCGAAAGAACGCTCTGAAATTGTAGAGGTTTACATTGACAACAACCGTTCAATTATGAAAAATATTGGAGAATTTCGGCGCCTTCAGCAATTCGTATTTTGTAGTTTCTTTGAGTACGGATCTGTAACCACTCGCCAGCGTCCCATTCGAACGCTACTGCGATTCTCCAATGAAGTTGTTGAAGCGGTAAGACAGAGTGTCCAAATGTGTCCTATCGCCGCCGATCTCAGGAGCAGTGCCGGATTTACCTATAACGGGGCCCCAAGCAACCTAAGGTTTTCGGGGCCCTCATTCTAAAATTAACCCCCCCCCCCCCAATATTTTAAAATAATTTACTAACTAAAATAAAAATAAATAATTTTTGACGCGTTTCAATGCGCTGAACGTTCTCTCCCCTGTACTATTAGTTATCGGTAGTATAAAGAATTGCTTGATGAGGCATTCAACATTTGGAAACGCTGAAAACAATTCATTCTTGAAAATGATTTGGTATACAATTCAAACGAATTCCGTATACCTGTTTCACATAGACGTGAAAATTTTGAATTTCAGTCATAATGTTCATGTTAACATCATTTGGATAGTCTTCTATCAGTCTTTCTAAACTTTCTGTGATTTCCTCCTTCGACGCATTTAAATTGGCAAGAAAAGAGAGTATATGCCGTAGCATGTTGTCGCAAGTTGGTTGTCAAAGAATCAATCATCGGAAGAAACGATTTTATCCGAAAACTATCACGCGGAGACAGATTTTCAAGCGCATCTGGAGCAGGCCCGTCGTTACATTGCGTCTTTCTGCGTCTTGTTCTTTGCGTGCTCGCTTTATAATCAGAACCAGGAACAAGCTCCTTCGCTTTGGCTTCGATATCCGAAAAGTCATCACGATAATTCTCGACGACATGTTTCAAGACAAATCGACGGATTTTGTAAAGTAGCTGAGACTTTTTCAAATTCGTGAAGGACTGATCCCCAAAAAATCATCATGAAAACGAATTGAAGATTCTCCATACTCTTTACTAAACTTGATGCTTGGTTTCGAGTATCACTGTCGAGATCGCGATCATCTGCGATCTTTTGTAAAGTATCAGCTATTTTATCATAGTTCGTCGAAACAGCTGACACAGCCTTTGCGTGTGCATTTCAGCGAGGTGTTGACAATTGCTTTACGGTTGGAGCGTTTGGATCTAAACATGCATCAAGACGAGTCCATCGTTTCGTTGAACCTGCGAAGAATACATAAATAGCTTGAATTATACCAAAAAAAATTCATTGCTTCTAAGCACGACGCTACAGAAGATTGTCCAACTAAATTCAATGAGTGACAGGATTTTCCTCTAAAAGTGGAAGTCTACATTCCGTTATATATACCGGACATATTGGACGCATTATCGTACGACTGTCCTCTACACAAATCGAAATCAAGCCCGCCGTTAACTAAATACTCTAAAGTAGTTTTTGCTAAGTACCTTCCAGTATGACTTTCTATCTCAAGAAAGGCCAAAAACCTTTCTACAGGTAAACCAGTTGTAGAACATACATAACGAACGATGACAGTTAATTGATCAATATTAGATACATCTGGCGTGAACTCGATTGAAACACTAAAGTACCCTGCAGCAATTACATCTTCAAAAATAGATTTCGGAACTTTGTTTACCATTAGGTAGACCAATTCATCGCAAGTTGTTTTAGATAAATACGACGTATTACCACTACCGCAATTGCTCTTCATATCAATATGGTTTTTCAAAAACGGATCGAATTGAGCCACCAGTTCGAATAAACTAATAAAATTGCCACAATGTGATTCTCTAAACTTCTCATTCGACCCTCTGAAGGCGATGCCTTGTTGCGCTATCGTTCGAATGACTGCAAAAACACGCCAGTATTCCCGATCCTTGTCGATTTGTTCGATAAGATCACATGAAACATTAAGCTGTCGTTGTCTAACTAAAACCGTCAACTAGGCATCCCGATGTTTTTGATTACCCTCATGATTTTGCACATCGTTACAATTTCGCTAGTCTGAAAACCCATCACCACTAAAGCGAGTGGTGCCTGGACAAAACAACAGACAAACAAAACAATAAACATTGGAGAGAGAGGGTGTGGAGAGTAAAGCAACCATTCTCTCGAGCACACGCGAAATACAGTTTTGAACTAATTTAAAATTGTTTGGGGACAATGAATAATCGATATTGTTTACATGGATTTTTTCATTTTGCATTTTTTGGTTTTTTCAAATTTCCGAATGTTTTCAAAATTTTTCAATTTTTGGGGCCCCTCTCCAAGCGGGGCCCCAAGCAATTGCTTCCTTTGCTTCCTGGAGTCAGAGTCAAATGTCATTCACGAAACCTAATGCATGACGAAAAAGTCACTGTTTGGGCCGGAGTGTGTTTAAAATCATCATCGGACCATTTTTCTTCAAACTTTGAGAAACCCCTGCAGCCGCACGCTATAGTTTTTTGTTGGCGCACTTTATGTGTCCGAAAACGCGTGGAAAAGGTCTGATGAACATATTTTTAACAAGACGGCGGCGCACCTTGCAACACCGCAGCCATTACGATGAAGTTTTTGCAAAAGTCAAGTCTACGCCAGCTAGCCGAAGACCATTGACGAACTCAAAGCTATGATACGAGCCGAAGTAGCTTTTACATACATATAATGCCCGAAATGCTGGCCAATGTTACGCCAAATTTCCGAACAAGAGCTGCTGCTGCTGAGTATCTAATGGAGGTTGTCATGTAAATGGTGGAGAATATCCTAAATTAATCTTGCTGATTTGTCAAAATTGGTAAAAAAAATGTCGGAGTTATTCAATGTTGAAATACCGAAGGTCTAGATGGCGCACCCCATATAGTATGCAAATTTACATTATTTTATTGGGGGGCCCTAAAGATTTTTTTGTAACAGGGGGCCGCAGTATCATAAAGTTTGGAAACCACTGCCTTACGCAGTCGTTGAAAGCCACACTAAGCTTACCACGGCATGCAGCATCAAGAGAAGGAAAGACTAAACTAGCGTAATTAAAGTATGGTAACACTAGAGATTTAATTACCTTTGAGCGCGAGCCTAAGGGTAGGATATAGGCGTATAGCCAGAGACGCCGTAAATTATCATAAATTTTAGATAACGTATGAGAAATATGATCGCAGCAAGTAAGTTCAGAATTCAACTCCGCCGTCGCCTGGTCCCAAGTCCAGGGTGTGAAAGGAGGAGGGTGGTTGACCTGCCGAATTGACCAGAATCGGGAATCCGCATTGTTTAAGTTAAGAAGTTGAGAATTCAGATCAACGCCTAGATTAATGACACGCGTTGGATAAGGTAGGCGTGGGTTCATAAGAACGATAGGTGTAAAACAGTCGGTATCTAATTTACTCCTATACATTGGAATGCAACAGAATTTAGAGGCATTAAGTTGTAGACGGTTCGACACAGACCATTGATGAATACGCTTGAGATCTGCATTTATGTTCGCAATACAGTTCTCAGCCAGTCCAAGGGGGCTGTTTAAGTAGATCTGAACATTATCTGCATACATGTGGAGTTTGCAGCTTGTCACGACACTGCTAATATCATTTATGTACATAGAGAAGAGTAATGGTCCTAGTATGGAGCCCTGCGGAACGCCGCATGTTATCGGTAAGGGATCCGAAATCGAGTTATGCAACCATACTTTTTGGGAACGACTCTGCAGGTAACTACGGATTAAAGAGGTAGCAGAGGATGTAAACCTCAGGTTTGTCGTCATGTAATTACCAATTTGGTAAATAGGTGCAACACTATCAAATGCCTTACTGAAATCAAGAAGAACGATGAAAAAGCAACATTACCGGAGTCAAGAGCCATTCGGCGGAAAGTGCGTGTTCACTGGTAGCAGCAAGGAAAATCTACTTCGAGCACCTTGAATTCTAGAAGATAGCCCACCTTTTATAACTGCGTTTTTGCTAATTTTTAAATGGTTTCTTATTAACATCACTTCTAATGACAATACATATTTTTCATTACAATTGTTTATAATTATTAATTATCGATCACCATCTCCCAAAAATTTTGAATAAGAAATGCGCGAGACACGCGTCCACTCATTTTATTTTCTGATCTCGAAAAAAATTCATCCACACAAAAAATCCATGCGTGAATTAAATGTCGAATTTATGTAAAAGATAATTATGAGCATCACCATCAAACTTCCGATTCTAGCAACTTCGAGCCGACTTTTGAGCAACTAAAAAATAGTTACTGAGCCACGATGATGGGCAGTTCAAAGTAAAGTAGTTGCGAGTCCAGTAGAATCGTGAAATAGTTACAAAACCGGCTGCGTATGAATATTTATGTAACTTTCCTCCAGAACTTGTAAAATTTTCCATTGACGTCACAAATGGATACAGAAACGATTCCCAAGGTCGACTTCTTCCAACCAGACAATTGCCATAGAACTTGATCTCTTTTGGACAGGAAGTGTGGAGATTTTTAACCAGTTCCCTTTACCGAGTTGAACGGAAGTAATGGTTGTACTGTTGTGGTTAGTTAAAGAAAAACATTTCCATCTTACTTACACGTATCACATATGGTTCCAAAGTAAGAACTTTTACGTTTACTTATTTTTCATATATTTATATAGATAATAATATCGCCAAAATAGAAGTACATAAGTTTTACAAACTGTAAAAACACAGCAATATAAACATTTTATATTTTAACTGCATATCTTCTGAATTAAGGGTTTGGTTAGATCAATTTAGCTATAAACTGTAGACACATTCCTGCCATATACATAGTTTTATTATATCTAGGTATCTCCGAGGTGATTGAAACTGATCATGCAAATCTTATCGATCAGTTAATTTCCCTCTGGAGTATAACCTCCCATTTTCAAGCCCTATCCGACGATGTCCAATCCGTAAATGTCCGGCTTGACCAGCTGTCTGACACACTGGCTTCTTTTTCAACGAGCTCAAGTTCGCTTGTGGCTAAATTCTACGTGATCTCATCTCTGATCTCCACGGTCTTAGATACCATCGATGATTTGCACTCAGTGATTCTTAACCCTGGTGCTCCTACTTCCTCCTTTTCAGCTGAGACCTCGGCGCCCCTTTCTGCCGTACTCAACGATATTAAAAGATGTACGATGCGTGTCAGGACTGAAGTCGAGTCGATGTCACTTACAGTGATTCAAAATTACTCACGCCTGAACTTATTATCGGAAAAGTTTAGTGTTTTCGATAGTAAGTATTCCTGCGCCGCTCATTGTATGGAGGTGCAAAGCGAGCCTCCAGCCACTGTTACTCCAGAGGTTGGTAATGCCGTAGGCCTTTCCATAATACCCGAAGAGAGCACTTCGGTGGGGACTGACTCTAGGCTGGCTTCACTCAAAAACCCGGGACAAGCGTGAACGTAGACGCAGTCATAAATTGACTATTACAGAAGCTGTCACTATGAACTCTTCTTTTAGCTTGTCGGTCCGCCCTTCACTTCTAATGAACACTAAATCTTTCCCAGAGTCTGAGGTGATATCTAACTCCTGTTGCAATATTGCTGGACACTTGGACACTGGGGATACCAGGTCTTCGATAACCTGCACCAACCTAGTAACGGTACCGAGGCCGCCAAATATTTTCATTTCGCGCTTTTCCCCTGAAACTACGCCAGAGGCAATTAAAGAGTATTTAAGGGGAAAAGAAATCAATCCTGAGACAATCTCCTGCAGAAAGATCAGCAATTCCTCCAAACCGATCGCGTCCTTTGTTCTGTTTGCACCGCCCAATACCGCTGAAAAGCTTTTGGATTCGACGTTCTGGACTGCCGGTGCCTTCTCTAAATACTAGTAATAGTAGTAATGGTGGAATAAAAATATCATCGCGGGTAGGTTGTGGCAGTTCCTTCCTTCCCGACTAGAGCTGGTGTTCGATATTGAACTCTATACGAAGAAAATAGATTGTCGACAGTATATAGTCCTTCACATTAAAAAAACACGCATTTTACCAGCAGCACCTTTAAGAAATAATCCCCACATCTGATTATTCGGAGCCCTCTGATTACTTGCGAGGAATCAGAAGAGGACCCTTCTGACGACTCTTACCCCATTACGAACTCCGAGACCATCTCTGATATTTTGGCATCGAGAAGGTCTGGGAGTCTGCCGGTACTAGAATTGGCTTCGGTTAGTACCACTAGAAGGTGGTCCTTCACTATTTCGTTCATTGGCCTGTTACCGGTTACGCCTTATTATTGGGCTCTTGAAGTAGATACTTCGCCGACTATGGTTGATCTTGAGAGTTTTTTCCTTTTTGGTCATTATTTGAAGGCGCTGGACTAGCTTCAGCTTAAGACCTATGGGGTGCGACAGCGAGGGAGGCCCAACCTTCGCTGGAACGCTGGCGTGGACCAGGACGCTCAGAGTTTAGGGATGCCAAACTGGATGACATCGGCTCAGAATCGGGACCGGTGGAGAGAACGGTTGCGCGAGGCCAGGACCGGATCCCGGTTGTAGAGCCGTTAAAGAAGAAGAAGAAGGACTAGCTTCCCGGGATCTTTCCTTTTTAGTGCGGGAGGTTACCGCTTATGTTGTACTTGCGTTCAATCATTGTGCTGTTCATATTTGGCTATATTGACTAATGAGTTTGCCGACCACTGGTATAGAGGAAAATGAATTTGAAGTAGTACAATCCTTCATCAATAATAGCAGTCAACAACAGCATTGAACTTTAAATGCGCACACGATTTTTAGAAAGCCTCAAATATTACAACAAAACCTCGGATAGTCCGTCAAAGTTCATCAAATTTCGGCGACAAGCAATTTATCTACTGCTAACTATGTACTTACGATTGTGGTTTTACTTGTACCCATGTGGGTCGGGGTCGAGAAGAGTCATTCGGAGCTGGGTTTCATGAGGACGATTCTGAAGACTTCCTCTGATGATGGGATCTACGAGCGCTTTATCGACATAGGACAGCAGAATAGATTACAGTAGAATCTATAGAACGTAACAGCGAAGTAGGCCAAACTTCTGTTGGTAGAATGACCTACACCAGGGCGAACAGAGCTTTGGGTAGCTACACTGAATGAAGGATATCGGAACGCAGCCGGGATCCTTGAAGAGAGAAGTACAAGAGTACAGGACCGAATCCCAGTCATCGAGCCGAAGATCTAAATTTATAATCTCGTCGGATTCTTTGGAATTCGTGACTATTTTAATACTAACAAAAAACGTTAGTTCGTTTTTTTTTAATTATTTAAATTTGATACTTTTATTTTTATTTATTTTTTCAAAAAAAAAAAAAAAAAATATCTGAAAAAAAAAACTGTCTCCATACATCGTGCGATGTGTGCAGAGACCTTAAACCAATTTTAAATTAAAAACATTTTCCAAAAGTGTCTCAACCGAATTTGGTTAGGGCTCGTATACACTTGACCTTGCGCATTATGTAAATGCCGCACACAACATTATTGCCGTACAGTATTGTTTGTGCAACATAAAAAATGGCTGGCGTGAACTAATTTTATGACTCAGCCCAAATAATTAAAATGTGCGCTTTCTGTTTCTGTTTCTGCGCATGTTTTTTTCGCTGTATTATTTTTATTTCAGCACTGTTCCGAAGTGATTAATATTTATACCTGGTCGCGCTGGGCAGGTAATGTGGCAAAAAAAACCGCCATAGATAGATAACACAGTCGTTGGCACCATTAAAGTTTGTTTCTGTGAAATGTAGCTTTGGAGAAGTTTTAATTTCAATTCGGTTTCAATTAAGTTCTTAGAGTTGGAAATTGGATTATAATTTCGAAAAAATTTGCAAGTTTGATGTCGAACAGTTCAGGAATTGCAATTGTTATGGTAATATGTAAATGGTCGTCGATCGTTAGCGGAATTTGTAACAAAGTGTATTGACATTGTCTTTGGTTTTGCAATTCTAAAATTTTAATAATAGTCGCGGCTACTTTCTTGCGACACTGAAAATAGCTGCGTATAATTTAATCTAATTTCAATTGAATATGAATAGGTTGAATTTAAAAATAAGTTTGCGCTGTAGATACTAGTTTATCCTGGATTTTCCTTAAGATAGGATAGGAAAGTGATCTTGCAACGTACACGGAGGGATTTAAAATGGAAACATGTATAGATGCCGGGGTTCGAGGCGAAAGCTAGGGTTTAGTACAACGTTCAAATTGGACAACCTAGCTACTGCTTTTCAACCAAACATGTATGTATAATATGGCATACACCTAAGAAAAGTTAAGAAGGATCTACGGAGCAGATCTTCGTCCTATCTGACCGTCAAGCGATAATCAGAACGGTTATATCGCGTAGGATCAAGCCGAATCTAGTTTGGGAATATCAACGACCCTTTATGAGCTATAGGTGCTCTCTATCGGATAACCCTTATGTGGGATCCATGCCGTTATGGCCTCAAAGGCAATAAGAAGTCGGACGCATTGGCCAGACAGGTCGCTGACACTGTTTTCATTGGTCCAAATCCGGATATTAAGGCACCCTCGAGTCAGGTGAAAAGGGGTGATAGGACTCTGATGAAATACACCGAACAACAAAGCGTAACGATGCCAGAGAATTACTAACACCGATTTTACCAGGTACCGAATGGACAAAACTAACGAAAAAACTTGGTTTATTGGGAAGAGGCAACACTTCAAATATGGGAAGAGCAGTAAGCAGACCACACCTGGGAGGCGTACTCGAATAAAGGCCTGACTAAAGATATACACAAGTGCTTAGTGATGAGGGGATTGTTGAATTCCTTAGACCATATTTTTATAAATCTCAGGACTAAACTGCCCTTAGAAGAGATATAATTGATGTGAGTGGAAAAATCCAGATTACAATCAAACCTAACCCCAAGATCAATTACAGAGTTTACGCGAGAGATTATGTTGTGGGGAAAAGTATAGTCATAAATTATCGGACCACGTGCTTGCTAATATTAAGAACCAGGTTGTTATTAGAACACCAAGAATAGAAGGTGTTAAGGTCAATTTGCAAAAGTTTGTAATCCTCGGTACTCTTTATGAGACGGTACAGTTTGATGTCATTGGCGTAAATAAGAATATTATAGTTCTTTAATAAGGTGACAATGTCATCGATTGATAAGATAAAAAGCAGAGGACCTAGATAACTACTTTGCGGGACGCCAGAGGACACTTCAATGTTTCTGGATTTGACTCCACGAAATAGAGGGCATGCGGAAAGCCTAATTTTTTTAGTTAAGCTATAATCGAGTGAGAGAGCTTGCCAAAGGCCTTACTGAAGTCAGTATAAACGCAATCGGTTTGGCAACCATCAGTGACGAAGCCCCGAAAAGTGTTAGAAGAAAACTCAAGTAGATTAGTGGTAGTGGAACGAGCTGCAAGAAAACCGCGCTGATTTGCTGAGATAAATCTTTTACAGATAGAAGCGATTTCAGAATAAATAATAATAGATCCGCAAAGGTTTTATACAGAACGGAATAAAACCTTGCAACATCGTCATCCAACTCATTTGAGGAAAGCAACCTATTGAAATCGATCTAAGTGAGCTTGTCCACCTTGCTATTAGGCGCGGTCTAAATATAGTGGGTACCGCTTCACAGTAACACCTAATCCAACGAAAAGGAAAAAATAATATGAATTGCCCAAAAATAGGAGCAAATCTTGTAAATACATCAATGGAAGATGTACAGAAGCAGTTGTTAATAAGAAAGGGATATCGTTATTTTTTCCTAGCAAACTCCAGAGTTTAACAAGATGTGCTAAAATTAGAACAGCTTAGCCTTACTACAGCAAGCAGAGATCACACGAGCCCCAAATGATGCCGTGTAAGATCATAGTCAGAATTGTGTTGTTCATGACGCAAAACTGGCAAATTTGGGAACATGCGTCCTGATTGCGATATCTATTCGACATTCACTATTCGGGAACAACAAACCAGAGAGACAATCGAACATTTTCTTTGCGATTGCTCGACTCTGGCCAGAATCAGACATAGTCCATTTCTTTCGTAACTCCTTATAAAGAAGATGATGGTACGAAGTGAAGTTGGCTCCTCGGTATTTTGGTACCATTAGATCGAAAATGTGACGCTGGTAAACTGGAAAAGCACGTGGTTTATTTGGTTGCGATTGGTACAAAAAGAAATACTCAGTTGGTTTAGAGTTGCAAACCTAATTTGCGCAACGTCCAAATTCGTACTAGCTGCCATCGCTATGACAAGTTGCTCATTGTTGTTAGGGGGTTTCCATACAAGCTGTATGTAGCAGTAGGTACTGTAAACATATCCATGCATACGAACTTCCGGCATACTTCATCATTCACGTCCCCAAAAATGATGGTTATATCACACCTGGAAGTTAAAGTTCCTGCTCAACTACTACCAAGTATAAAAATGCCCACTACTATAAATACCGAAGCTTCTGATAAGAGGGGCTTGTTTATGTTTACTTAATCCAATTCAGTGGCAGCGATAAGATAATGAGTTTGCGTAGATTCAACAACAATTCGCGAAAGATAAATCGCACTTGAATTGTATTTTGTCTGAAATTGTAACAACTCTTGATTGCTGTAGTCAGTTTAAAGATAAGGATTAGTCAGTCCTTCGACTTTCGCTAGAAACGAGAATGTCGACACAAAAAGTATGAAACATTTAAGTGCACGGTTTCAGTACATATAAGGTTATTTTATTCGAAAATGTTAAAATCAGACTTTCTAAGTTATTTTTTTGGATGTTTACAACATTCTAAATTTCTTATCAATATATTCAATGTTCTTCTGATAAGGCAATTATACAATCAATGCTCGTTTCCTATAGATTTACACAAATTTTTATAGCGATTTCCTTAATCTTGTTGAATTTTTTAAGCAATTCTAATCAAAGAGTTGGCAAAAATAGCTGTGGCAAACCTTCATAATATTATGAAGTTAACAGCAACGCCATAATATTGATAGAGACTATCGCATGTCTGGTTGTTAAAATTATTTATTATACGATTTGTTGCAAATCATATCTCGCTGGTTATCTCCGCGCATGTTGTACTGGATGTTCCCCCAAATGAGAGTGTCCCAAAAATCATGGTTATTGGAAAGAATGGGAAACTATCAGATAAAATACAAGGCTTGAAGACTCGTATAATAAATATATCAAAAAGCAATTTAATCCTAAGTTTATTTCTATACTTCGATTTTTCTACTCTCCCGCTTGCGTGCAATTAATTCCGGTGGTAAAGCCGTGCTTGTCTTTTTTTCTCGCTGCGCTTTAGCTGTATTAGTTGAACTAGCCGTAAAACCCTTATCTTGCAGGAATGTCGAAGCCCAACCAAACTTGATCTATCACCAGAGCGGTAAAACTCCAAGGTATACTTCACTTGAGCTATGAGCTGCACAAGGAAAGACTCCTCGTTCGCCTCAATCTGCTTGATGACGAATTTGCTGCGATTGACGATAGAATAAAGCAGCTTGGTAAATTGGTAAACGACGTATAATTCGAGCTATTCCATCAACTCGCGAAGAAAATCCGAGACAGATTTTAAATGTTCCTGGGTCCTTGTAACGAACCGCGATTCTTTACTAATAATCCCTCTTGCTCTCCCTTAGCTTTAGGAAAATAAATATTCACTCAGCAGGCCAGGTAATTCTCCCTTTAAAAGCTTCATTTCGAAGCTTTAAAGCTTCTTACCCCGACGAGCTTTCGAGCTATAAAAGAATCCGCTTCATCAGGCCAAAGTCAGTCTTTCACCAGACTCGTTCCGGAGCGGTCATATTCTCAACAACTGGGAAACCCTGGTCAGAACTGAGAGCTGTCGCACAAAACAGAGTCCGCTGGAGGGCAACTGTTCCCGCCCTGTGTCCCATGAGGATTAAAGGACCCTAAAGTAAATTCTTCAAATTGTTAACATCGAGCCAACAGGGGCTGCAACCAAACCTTTCAACCATTAGATGTTTGCTATATTGGCATGCACCAAGCAGATTTTTATACTATCTTACAGCCAAGCGGCAACCGGAGCAATAAAGTCCGTTGGCACTAAAACCAAATTAGTATAGGAATGCCAACGACCCCTTCATGAGGTAGGTACTCTCGATTTGGTTACCCTTATGTGGGTTTCATCTCTTATGTGGGTTCAGAGTTAATAAAAATTCGGATGCCTTATCCGGACAGAGGTCTGACACTATTTTCATCGGTATGTAATCGGATATTGCCATGAAGCCGGTGATTGAACACCGCCCCAAAAATTACCATCTATAGAGGATCGGAAGGACGGAGGAACCCTCCCCCCCTTCGTTTAAAAATAAAACCCGCCTGCTCCTAGCCTGCAACAGGCACGGGCGAATACTGTCAAATCACCTGTATGGTACCCAAACTAACCGTGCTTGGCCTGGACTTTTCTAGAATAAAGGCAAAACGAGGGCTTTAAAAATTATATAGGACCAAGAAAAAGGACAAATGTCTTGGTGACTAGAGTGCTATTAGCATTCTCAGTAGACCGGTTCGCGTTCGATTGCGTAGGTCAAGCTGCATTGGACATAATAAGTATCTAGTTGGTGGACTGCTTGGTAAAACGACACCTGCCTTTGGAATGGCCTAGGGCCTAGGCCGATGCGGGTGCATTTATAGATGTTCATGCCTGTAACGGATGTACCACCCGCATTTGTTAGCTATATGTATTAGTTTAGGAAAAAAATAGTTTTACTTGGATCGCAGGTTGTGCTTTGAGAAGGATATGTCTGGTATTAGTGTGCTATGTTACTGTTCTGCGATAGCCAAAAGCGAGGTACGATCTTGGTGAACCAAACAAGTCTAAGGATGGGTCCACAGAGATCGGAGATACTTCTGTCTATAGGCTTCTATATAGACTTGAGTCGGACTTACACGCGGCAGTACATTTGTCCCTTACACGATGGCAAATTGTACTGCAGAAGTTTTTGAAATGTCCCGGTTCAAAAATAATGTACTGCATACTACTTTTTGTATAAGCGCGAATTGAGATCAACTCATTCTTGATATTCGATTTTTAACACACATACATACAGGCGGAAATGAGCCGAGGTGTGGTTGTAAATACGTA
The DNA here is from genome assembly GCA_949987705.1 of Thereva unica. NCBI lineage: Eukaryota > Metazoa > Arthropoda > Insecta > Diptera > Therevidae > Thereva > Thereva unica. The sequence continues at coordinate 136,765,694 of OX465282.1, forward strand.
TGTAGTGGAGCGTCATGTGTTTCTTCTTTCTTACTTCGTTTAGAACAGTAAAAATCAACATGAAAACTTAAACCAGGCGAGGTGAATTGTAGATACATACGTAGCGGTGGGTTTCTTCTTTCTTTAGTTCTTTTGCTCTGAGGCAGTTTAATTTTTACTTCTTTTGCGGGAGTAAAATATCAAATTTGAACCCTAGTGAGATTGTAAATACAAACTGGAGGGACATTTCCTCCTTTTTTTTGTGAAGTATAATTTCGAACATGAAATTAGGCGCGGTGATATTGTAAAATATAAATATACATTGTGGAGACATAGTTTTCTTACCTACTCTGAGGCAGTTTAATGCATATTGATACAAGCACGTAAAAAATCTCTTCATTTGTATTTGTTTTCTTTCTTTTTTTTAATTTGTTTGTATTTGTCATTTTGGGCATTACAATAGCACCTCGCCTCATTTGAAGTATGGCATTGTACTGGCTCAAAAGAAAAAGAGGCACTTCTTACAAACTCATTTTATAATGGTGTTCTACCCAACACTACTTCTATCGAATTTTGTCTATGCAAAATCGCGGCTTAGACCTTCAAAAAGTGCCTAGAGAAACCTTACAGATCTTCGCACAGAGTTCTATCCACCGTTGCATTCAAACTTCACAGTCTGTACTACAAAAGTTGCACGGAAAACCGGATAGACAAATGTCCTTATCATATGGAACAACCATAAGCGATACATCATTAGACAGACAGACAGACGACAGGTCGTGGGACTGCCTGTGGTATAATAAGACCATGTCGTGGCAACGGTACTTCTTGGACCAAACACATCACTGAAAGAAAAAGAACTCAAACCAAATCCTTGCATTCTATCATATTTCGAAATTTCACAACAAAATTTTTAATAAATTCTCTTAATTACTTTCTTGACATTAACAAAGCCTAAAACAAGTTTTTTTTGCATCCGAATTAAGACCCTGCGGCCTTACACCGAACAGATATAAATCAGCCTACACAAAACAAGTCAACCTTACACTTGTTAATTTAATTGGATCGCATTTTAGACAAATAAGCCAAAAATGGACAGTCGTCGTCTAGTAGGGCCGACAGACACTAGACAACAGCGCAAAGGGAATCACGCAACGAGACGATTTCTACAAATTTATCGCCTAGACCAAATCCAAACTTTAAAGCCCACCTAAATAGCTAACACATCTGCATCGCGTAGGTTTGCCCTATGACCACAAGTTTTTTGGGCTCTTTTTTAGTAGTAAAGAGAAAACTTGAAAAGATCAAGGCCATATAATTCATGGCTTCTACACAGCAAAAAAAAAAGAAAATAACTTTCATATCTTACTTAAAAACAATTTCCCTTTTCTTATTGGAGAGAGGTGTTTAGGGTTTTTAAGGTCCCCCTTCCATAGTTGGTGACCCCGCACAGAACATGCACAATTATTCATGGATCGAATTCCAATATTTGCCAGCTGCAGAATTCATAATGCCATAGAGACAAATGCCATATTTTTTACCAATCTCCCAAAAAGTAGACAAATCGGTCCCGAAGAAAAAAGTGCTTTCACTTAAGTCTCGAGATTTTTGAGGCAAATTTCTCGGATTTCTTCTTTTAATTTTTTTGTTGATTTTTTCCCGCAGAGACTCCATCTCTCGCTTTCGTTTAAGAAATGAATCTCTTTTGTGATTTATCTCATTTGGTTGATTTATGCCGGCGTATTCATGAGAGAAATTTAAAACTATCCGAACTGGCGGAAGAGTTCTGCCGTCGGTCCTCCGAGCTCTTTAAACGATGACGGGGAGATAAGTCGCCTTCATGGGAAATTGATCAATTTTGTTGCGTGTTTCGAAGTCCTGAACGAAAATCACGGGTGGAAATTAAAGGCCCCCATACACGGTCAAATTGGATGTACATCGAAGGGCGGATGTATAAACAAAACTATCGATTGTGGGCCGGTCGGCAGATCAAAATACGTTGGGCTTATGGGTTTGATGAAAATCTGGTTGTACATCCAATTTGACCGTGTATGGGGGCCTTAAGATATTGAAGATTGGAAATTGGGATTTGTAAGCCACTAAAACCCCAGGAAAATCCCTGTCGTTGTGGCGTAAGATTGATGAAGTTTTAACCGAATATGGTATGCATCAAACTTCGGTAATAATTAAGAAGGCAGATTTCAATGACGATAGATTGTGGCGAGAGTTTCGCCTGGATTGGAACAAGAGCTTGTACAAGAGCTGCAGAGGGTGAACAGGAACCAGTTTTATGCAACATTAAAGATTTACTGAGTGGCAGATTATAAAAAGGCGGAGCTCGCTTTTGACGGTATAAAATGTTTAGGAAGGATGTTATTGATCCTGACAGTAGACGTTAATTATGTTTGACGTACTGAAATTTTCTAGAGATTTGTTATATCTACCACATATTTTTCGAACATATAAAAATTGTTACTATTTTAAAGTGAAGTGTAGTTTCTTCGTTAATTCAACCGTGCCAAAAGGCTTGTGGAAAAACTGGAGGAGGAGGCGTGGAAGAACTGGAGAGAGAATATTTGGACTAGATCCTGCTACCTCGGTAGTATTATTACCGAAAATGGCGGTGCAGAAGAAGATGTCAGTTCCAGAATAAATAAAGCACGAGGCGCATATGCATTCCTGTTCCGCATATGGAGATCAACGGAGATCTCAACTAACACCAAATTGCGGCTGTTCAACTACAACGTGAAGGCAGTACTTTTGTACGGTTACGAAACATGGAAAGTCACCCAATTCATCACAGGGCGCCTACAAGTCTTCATCAACAGATGCCTTCGTCGTATCCTAAAAATCCGCTGGCAAGATAGAATTTCAAACGAAGAACTATGGCGCCGTGCCGGCGAAGAAAGGATAGACGACCAAATCAGGCGAAGGAAACGGAATTGGGTTGGCCACACCTTGCGACGCGAAAACGAAAATCTAGCCAAACAGGCCCTTGACTAGAATCCGCAAGGATCCCGTCGAGTAGGACGACCTAGAACAACGTGGAGGAGAACCCTACTAGCAGAAGCCGCAACAACTGGGAGATTCTGGTCGGAGCTGAGAGCTGTCGCGCAAAACAGAGTCCGCTGGAGGGCAACTGTTTCCGCCCTATGTCTCATGAGGGATTAAAGGAGCGCAATGATCCATTTACTTTCTGATATTTCAGATCCAATAAAAATTTAGGACCCATTATTTTGGAGCAATAGTGCAACGAAACATTGTCAATAACGTCTTCAGAAACAATGTCCAAAGAGCTTAAAATAAAAATTAAACGTTCGAAAATGACCATAGTTCGGATTCGGATGATCTTGATGAAGCAGATAATGTAGTCTTTGAAAAAATTAGGCCATTTTTTATAAAAGAAAGGACAGATGCCCGTTTTAATTTTCAGATATGGATTCCCGATGGCCGACCCAAATCCTTACAAGTGCTAGAAGGTTGTTGCTGCATTCTCCAAAGTGCAGCATCTATCCATTGCCGGAAGGACGGCGCCAAGTCCAAATTGGTGACCCCAAGGGCGGAAGCGGCTCGTGCAGGTGGAGAGCTGTTGGCTGAGTAACGTCTCCGAATGGGCGTCTATAATGAGGGACCAACTAAACCCCAGATCCTTCGTCAAGCGAACAGGCGAATCTGTAGGCAGCCCTCATTGGAAATATAAGCGAAGTTCCCAACAGTTGTTGGGTTAATTAAATAATAAGTTTTGTTTTTATCAATGAGTTGAGTTACGAGTATTTCGCCATTTTTTTTTTCATACAAATCCGCTACATGCACAAAATTTCGGGAGTAACTACGTTCATTCACGAGTCGCGAAGTAGTGGTGTTACGATGGACCAGAGGTCAGAACATGAGTTACTTGTAGCAGTCTCAACAGACGTAGTTGGTAGAATAGCCATACGCGCTTTGGAAAAAAAATCCCGGTTTGTGACTTATTCAGTTGGAGGGCCGGTTCCACAATTTGGAAGCAGGCATCCTCACTGAGTTGCGAAGCGTCATTCGTAATCCCCCTGAAGTAGGAAAGTATGCTGAGTTTAACAGACACATTCTTGCTGCGTGTCAGGACTCGGAGCAAAAGCGATCGCAGTAGCTGCTAGGTGACATCTGGTTAGAAGGAAGGAAGCCAATGCAGGTGTTAAACCAAATGAGTGAGTTTGCAGCGGATGGGGTATCTCTGCAGAGGTTTTGAAAACGCCTTGGTTGCTGCGTCTTCCGCGCAAATACAGGCGATTTTGGCAACCAACGTGGATCAGGACATTGGTAGGCTTGCAGAGATGGCGGATAAGATAGCTTCCTCACTCGAAGCTCCCTTCATCTAATTGCGGGGGGAAATAGCGGCTTTGAGGCAGCAGGTGGAGCAGTTGAAGTTTAATCGAGGACGAAGTTCTTCAAGGCGTCGTGATTCCAGTCGCAGGCGTTACCGAGAAGGCACAGCAGGCGATACATCGTTTTGCTATTATCATCATAAAAGGTTTGGCAGTAAGGCTAGGCGATGTCGGCAGCCTTGTTCATACGAAACTAAGTGGTGGGCAGCCCGCCAGTCCAGGCCCTTTGTGCACGAGGTAACAAGAGGACTAGATTTCTGTTGGCCATACATCGAAGACTTCCTCATCGTCTCTAGCACAGTAGAGGAGCACAAAGGACATCTGTGGCAGTTGTTTCAGCGTTTTCGGAAGTATGGCATTGCAATAAATCCAGCAAAATGTGTGTTCGAGGCATCGAGAAGACAAGAAGACTGAAAGTGTGCATGAGCTACGTAGGTTGTTAGGAATGATTAATTTTTACAGGCGTTTCATTTCGAAGGCAACAGAAGTCCAAGCACCACTTCATGAGTGTTATGCAGAAGTGTCCTTTGGAAACCAGAGCTCAGCAAAGCTTTTGAAAAATGTAAGAAGGCATTGGCTAACTCGGCTCTGCTTGCTCGCCCTGAAACAGCGGTGCCATTAGCGCTGGTGGTAGATACGTCAATTGTTTTTTATGTGGAAGACTAGAGGCTTGGGAAAAGCCTTTTATACTGTCGGCAATCTATTTTCTTCGTATAGAGTGCAATAGTCGGGAAGGAAGGATCTTACATTACACCTCATTACTTTCGCGACTCTGACATTGGGCATCGAGAAAGAGCTCGCTGGAGTGTTATGCCTCCTAAAACGAGTTGAATCTCATCAGCCAACCGATGACATGGCTTTGGTGGAGCGGCGAAGGGCTAAGAAAAGCTATGGCAGGAGAAATCAGGAATGTAAAGAGAAAAGAAGAAAGAAGGAAAGTTATTTAGGTGGGAAAGTGGAAAGGCGAAGGATTGTGGCGCTACCGGGATTCGAACCCGAGACCTCTGGGATGGTATTCAGACGCCTTACTCCCTACCTCAATTTATCAATTTCTTTTAATTCTACATTGACGTAATTTACAGTACAACGGAATACGGCATTAATTTCGACAACGATCCCAACCCACAACATTTCTTCCAAATTCATTTATTCTGTGCATCTCTTCACATACGTTGAAAGAAACATACAAAACGCACAGTTCACATTTATTACATTTTTCATCAGAAAATAATTTGAATATTGTGGATGAAAAAATTCCATGATTTCAATGAAAATTCCCTGAGACTAATTAAATTCCCTGACTTTTCCCAGTTTTCCAGGTTTTCCAGAAAGTGGCCACCCTCAATTGTTAAAACCTTGTAACGGTCAGTTTTGCCTAAATATCTACCTGACTAAAAATTACTGTGGGGAAGAAAATCGAGTAGTTGGTTGGGAACAAAAAGGTAGGCGGGGAGAAATGAAAAAAAACAGAAAATGGGAGTTCGAATTTTGACGGAGGGAGAAATATACTGCAAAAGTTTGTGTTCGGAAAAATTTAAGATTATATAAAAAAAGAAAAAATCAGTTTTGAACACATACGACTGGCTGGAAGACAAAAACCTTCATTATTCAGTTCATTTGCCAAAAAATAACAATTTCGTTCCGAAGTAGCAACAAACAGGACTATTTCGGTGCGGTGAATTCTAGTCGAAAATACAAAAAAAAAATAAGAAGAAAAAGGGAAAGAATTTAACAAGTCAGAAAGGGATTTGGAGAAATTTGAAGGTGCCGAAAGGGATACCAGCGATACAAGGATTGCGTTTTGCCCTGTAGTTAATAGCTCCGGATATACATATTTCGGAGTGTGTTTTGCGTGATTAGAGTTTTTTTTGAAAAAATTGCGGATTGGTATTGGTCTGTACAAACTGTTTTATTTATTTAAGGGGAAGGACCCTGTGTTTATAATACTCTTCGTTTATCTGTCACCAAAATTTCAGCAAAAAACGAGAAAAACGTGTAGAGAAATGGCTGAAGGCAATGGAGAGTTGGTGGACTAAGTAACAGGTATGAAATCAGAAGACCGAGGGGGATGGAGAACAGACCGAAGATTATCCAAAATTACGCGAATATGGTTTAAATAGAAAAAAAGTTGCCGGAAAATTAGATGACGTTTATCAAACAGCAGACACTAGTATAAAGGCGGAACTGTATATTTCATTACTACCAATTGATATACCGTTCGATAGTCAGGTAATTAAGTAATACCTATAGTGCATCCACACCAGCTGGATCAGAGAAAAAAAAAACCACACAAAAAAATTACACAAAATAAAATAACAAAAACAATTTTCTTTTTGCTTTAATTTAAAAAAAAATTTATTACTAAAATAATAATTTTAATAGTAGTTAGTATTACATTTATAATATTTATAATATTCTTGATAATTATTTGTGAATTTGTGTTGCCCCTTGTCAGAAATATTTGGTTCTTTGTTGGTTACGGGAAATGTGTTTTTTTCTCTAAGTGATTCTATTGATTGTAATCACATATGTACAAAACGAGGAGTATTGGCCAATACTGTGAGTTTTCTTTTTATCTTGAGCTCATATCTATGTAACTATAATAATGAAACCTTAATATTGTTGACTTTGCTCATTTAATTTTGATAATGGACAAGGAGTTATAAATTATTGTCGTGGTTGATAGTTATTCTTTGTAATTGTTATTCTGTTGATTAAATGTTTATAATTAATAGAATGACCATGCGTTAAATTTGTTTCTGGTGGAATGGTTGAGGGAGGGGATCATTTCTTTTCAGGGTTTGACGCGGGTCAGGCGATGACCGAGGAATGATGGACGGAAGTCAAAGTTGCACAGACACAGGTAAGTGGTGAACCAACCGCGGTAAGCCCCGGCCACACACCCCACGACCCCTCCGGCGAGCTAGACAACTCCGTGTGGCCGGCGTAGGAGTTCCGGATTTTCTTTTTATTTCTTATGTATGGTGTTGGCTCCTTGGCCATGCTCTTCCGGGCTTGTGGCTAAGGGGGTAACACCTCGCATAAGTGGCGCCCACTATTTATATCGCGCCATTATGCTGTTACATAAATGGCGCCCAACGTAGCTTTTAAAGCCCGTTGACTGTCCTACACGGACCCTGAAGTTTAAATTTTTTTGGTTTAATACCACTTGTGCCTTCACGGACAATGTTTGATTTTTTTTCGTCTATGGTTCACCACTTTTACCCAGCGCTCGCTGTGGGCTAAGGTAGTACCGCGAGGCCTTAGCCCTTGTCTATTTTTTCGAATTTTTTTTCAGCATCCGTGTCCAAATTCTAGGTGAATTTTTATTTGTCTTCGCTTTTAGGCCTGTCCGTTCTCTTCTGCGGTAACTTCTTCGTTTTTGGAGTAGCTTCGAACCATGCTGACCTGCACGGCTTGCTAACAAGCGAGTGGTCGCTTGGCTATGCGTGCAGGTGTAGTAGTGGTTCATCCCTGTCCTGTTTTTGGGGTCGGCGACTCTGGTATCAGGCGTGATACCGCCTGCCACTGCGTCGGTCCGTGAACAGGATCTTCTTTTAATTTTTCCTGGTGGAAGTTGAAGTTGGTACAAGGGCTTAACCGTCTTTGGTAACAGGCGTGTTAACGCCTGCCACTGCGCCCCTTGTTCCTTCTGATGGTCCATCCAGCTTTTTAAATTCTACTTTTTGTTTATGTCCTGCGTCCATTTTTCTCTGTCTGTTCTTCCCAACTGATTGATTTTCCGAAAGGTAGCTCAGTTGTGGTTGAACAGCGGATCCCCCAAATTTTTTTATTTTTGAAGAAGTTTCCTTTCCTTTCGTGGCGATGCGATTTTGAGTTTCGTTTCCGTCCTTCTTTCGGGTGTAGACCTGAAGCTGGGTCGGAGACCTTGATGACACTTGGTGGTGACTATGCTTCATAGTTTTCACCAACTGCCATCGAGGACATCGACATGCGGGAGCCCTGAGGGGATTGTTGTCTGCCTCAACCATTCCACGTATATTGAATTAAAGCATATCATCTACTCACTCATATACACTAACCTGTATATACATACACCCATACACTGTTATTGTTCTGTCAATACACACTAAGCGGCGTTGATTTTGTTTTCTAGTTTCAATAATATCAATATTTATTTGATTGAGTATTAGGCATTTGTTGTTATACCAGTTGCTGTCGATTTTGGTTTCCTTGTGTGATACATACGCAATCTTACAATTTTATCAGCACTTATTTTAATCTATTTTCACACAAAATTTGTTTTCTCTTCGAGTCTTCTGGGCGTATATCCGCGAGGTTGTCTTCAGGTTTAACCTTGTGGTAGGCAATACTTTTTATAGACTGCGTTATCCAGTGCTACTATACTTCATTTTGGTTCGAGCTCTAGTATAGTTTTCTCATTTGAAGGTTTGCTGTTCATTCCTAAACTAGTGAGTTCATTATAGAATTGAAATTAAAGTATGGAACTTCGAAGGGGAAAGGTGCTTCCACCCACTAATGATAGCGATCTTCCGGTCGAAGCTCCAGCTGCGCAAATGAATGCGTCGACTTCGAATGATCACCCTCCTTCGCTAGAGGAGCAAGTCGCCCAGTTGCGACAAGCTCTAGACACCTTGTTAACCCAGCAGCGACCTGCTGAGGTTCCGATGAATCCTTGTGTACCCAGGGATCAGCAGTCCACCCCGGAGGCTTCCCCACCTGCGGTTGGCAGGCTAGATGTTTGGTCTGGGACCCAACCTCGCAAGTCTCCGGTTTCCTTCTGGAACCTAAAGTTCTCCGGCGAGGACAAGGGGTTGTCGGCGGAGGAATTTCTGTTCCGGGTGGAGCTGAAGGCTCGCGATGATGGAGTCGGCCCAGCCGAAATTTGCAGGCATTTCTCCTCGCTGTTGTCAGGTCGAGCTAACGACTGGTACTGGTCGCAGTTTCGACGCCATCATTTGGACCCTGATTGGGAAACCATCAAAACACAGTTCATCAGACATTTTCGCGCTAGGGAGTCCGATGAAGAACTGATTCTACAAATGATGGATACTAAACAGTACAATCTTTCCTTCGACGATTTCACTGCTCAGCTGCTGTCGCTGCATAACAGGATGACTCATCCAATGTCTGAAAACGGATTATTAGGGATAGTGGTCCGAAACCTGAATTTTACGCTAGGGTCAGCGGTTATAGGGCATAATTTCACCAGCCTTCAACAATTGCGGGAGACTTGCGTTCGAGTGGAGCGCTGGCATAAACTAAAAAAGCTAGAGCGTAGGCCCGAGCGAATGGTGCACGAGGTTGACTACTCGTCCCCGTATCCGGCGGACCAAACCCTTCCGGATTTGTCTGCGAAAAACATAGATGAGATGACGGCGCCGCGTCAGTTCCAGAGTAATCCACGACCTTTACGTTGTTGGAATTGTCAACAACCGGGTCATCCTTTTATGGACTGCCCATCTGAGACTCGTGGCTTGTTCTGCTACAAGTGTGGCAAGCCAGGAGTCGTCACACCAGTGTGCCCCACCTGTCAGGGAAACCGGAGCGGGGGTGCGAGATCGAACGGGAGTCCGCGCCCGAGCTAAGCTCGCCCGTTTTCCCTACACATTCTTCACATACACCTGATATGACTACCATCAGCGACTTTACGTCCACTGATGCTCTTCCTGTTTTTCCCTCTGAGGAGGTTAAACTTTCATTCCTTTCCCGTTGGAAGAGATATATCTCCGCTCGTTCGCGCATATTCTCAGAGCCACCTTTCGTGGACTCCCTAACTTCCAAGCGCACCCCTCCCCAAATTAGGGTACGAGCAAAGGAGAAGCGACAATGTTTGCAGAAAATTGTTTCTGCCTTCATCTCTGATTCGTCAGATCCTCGTCTCTTTACGAAGGTCCTCGTAGCTAACGAGGAAGTGGTTGGGTTGTTGGACAGTGGTGCCACTGTTAGCTGTTTGGGAAGAGATGCCGAAGCGTTTCTAGCTAATCATCCCGAAGTGACAGTCTACACTTTGCGCTCTGTAGTGCATACTGCTGACGGGGCTCCGCAGAGACTTTGCGGTTATATTCGAGTTCCAATCTCCTTTGGAGGAAGGACCCGTGATATAACCATCTATGTGGTGCCCAGTCTCAGCCAGAGACTGTACCTAGGGATGGATTTTTGGAATCTTTTCGGCCTAGCTCCCCAAATAGTCGGCGAGATAAACGCTCCATCCGTGTCTGCAAAAATGCACGACTTAACGTCCACGCAATGCGAACGGTTGGAACGCGTCAAGGCCAGATTTCCCTCTTTTGATGTCTTCGGACTGGGAAAGACTAACCTGGAGGAACACATCATTGACACTGGTGACTCAGTTCCTATTAAACAGAGGCATTATCCAGTCTCACCCGCTGTACAACAGCTGATGTATGGTGAGTTAGACAGGATGTTGTCGCTGGGGGTGATTGAGCCATCAAATAGTCCCTGGAATTCTCCAGTGGTGTTGGTTCGTAAACCAGGTAAGGTCCGCCTGTGCCTTGACTCTCGCAAGGTGAACAGTGTCACTATCAAAGACGCCTATCCTCTTCCACACATTGATGGTCTTCTTGGTCGTCTTCAAGACACCAAGTTCATCACGAGCTTGGACCTGAAGGACGCCTTCTGGCAAATCCCTTTAGAGAAGAAGTCGCGAGAGCGGACAGCTTTTACTGTCCCTGGTCGTCCACTGTACCAGTTCACAGTTATGCCTTTCGGCTTATGTAACGCCCCACAGCGCATGTGTCGCTTGATGGATAAAGCCATCCCGGGCCATTTACGTGAAAACGTTTTTGTCTATCTGGACGACCTGCTCATTGTTTCACCTGACTTTGACTCCCACCTAAAGCTTTTGGACGAAGTGGCCAGCTGTCTCCGTCGTGCGGGGTTAACCATCAATTTATCTAAAAGCAAATTTTGCGTGACTGAAGTCAAGTATCTCGGCTTCATAATTGGTGATGGGACTCTGAAAACCGATCCTAACAAGGTGACGGCCATCATGGACTTCCCAACTCCGAAGTCTCATAAGCAGACCCGGAGGTTTTTGGGAATGACCGGATGGTATCAGCGTTTCATTCCCAATTATGCTAGCGTGGCTTCTCCAATCACGGATTGTTTGAAGTCTAAATCTTTTAGTTGGACTGATGAGGCCCAGCAGGCGTTCGAGACCTTGAAAAAGCTGATGACGGAAGCTCCTCTTTTAGTCACTCCAGATTTTTCTAAGCCTTTCTATATTCAGTGCGATGCCAGCAGGACTGGTGTAGGTAGTGTGCTCTTTCAAAAGGACATGGATGGAGGAGAACATCCGATTGCTTATATGTCCAAGAAATTGAACGGAGCACAACGGAACTACACCATTACTGAGCTCGAATGCTACGCAGCCGTGCTGAGTATAAAGAAGTTTAGAGCGTATGTTGAGGGACAGACTTTCACGGTCATTACTGACCATGCAAGTCTAAAATGGCTCATGAGCCAGAAGGAGCTTAACGGTCGTTTAGCCCGGTGGAGTCTTAAGCTTCAGGGGTTCGACTTTACAATCGAACACCGTAAAGGCACCCACAATGTGGTTCCCGATGCCTTGTCACGCATGGATTGCGTTGACGAATTGTCCCTGTGTTTCGACGTGGACTTAAATGCCCCGTCTTTCAAGTCCCCTGAATATCTTCGTCTGGGTGATAGCCTCAGGCAAGCCTCACCGCAGCTACCAGACCTGCGAGTTGAAGATGGGTACGTTTTCAAGCGTACATCACCACGTACTGGAAACCCGATTGCTGACGACCTGACATGGAAGTTGTGGATTCCGATGGAATTGACCGCGTCGCTCGTCGAATCGTATCATTCGCCTCCCCAAGCATCGCATGGTGGAGTAGGGAAAACCCTAGCCCGATTGCGATGCAAGTACTTTTGGCCAGGTATGGCAAAACAAGTTCGGGAATTCATCGCCAAGTGTGAGGTCTGCAAGACCACCAAAGCCCCCAGTTCAGTACTTCGACCACCTATGGGAAACCCCATGGATGCGTCGAGGCCGTTCCAATTTTTATACGTCGATTTCTTAGGTCCTTATCCCAGGTCGAAGAAAGGCCACACGGCAGTATTTGTTGTATTGGATGCTTTCACTAAGTTTGTCTTCCTGCACCCCGTGTCCGCTGAGACCACGGCGGTGTCCGTCAAGTTTCTCGAGCAAACTATCTTTCATACCTTTGGAGTTCCTGAAACGGTCTTCTCCGACAATGGTCGGCAATTCACCTCCAAAGAGTTTGCTAAATTGTTGACCGACTATGGCGTGCACCATGTGCGCACGGCTGTATATTCGCCTCACCCTAACGCTTCCGAGCGGGTGAATAGATCCATCCTAACCGCCATTAGGGCGTACTTAAAGGAGGATCATCGTGAGTGGGATAGACATCTGTCGTCCATTGAATGTGCTCTTCGTAGTACCCACCACGAGGCGATCGGCATGTCCCCGTATCAGGCCCTGTTTGGTAGCCATATGATCCTGCACGGATCAGCATATCCAGTCCTGAAGAAACTGAACGTTTTACAGGAGGGTGACATGGCTTTTCTACCATTGACGGACAAAATGCAGATGCTTCGTGAGCGGATTGCTGTTAATTTAGCCGCCGCACACATCAACCTTTTGAAAATAAATTCAATCGCAGCAATAATATTTAATTAAATTAATCATAAATATTCCTTCAGACTCCTAGCATCGCGCAAAAAGGCATTCCACAGCGTCTAGCGGGAACGTAATATCACTATCCTCCCAGCAACAACTCAATAAAGCCAGCTCCTCTAAAGTATGCCAAGTAGAAAATACGATGGTGTCACTGGTGTCTATGCCGTCGTCTATACATCTTCTACTAATGCAGTAACGGTAACTGAAACGCCAAGTAAGTAGACGGTTACACAAGTGATTTAATATTGTGCACGTACGTCTTTATAGGAAGAAAATTCTTCTAGCCATAAACAAGCTCCACGCCGAGCCGAGACTCCCTAATCCCCAGTGCTTTACATAAGAAACCAGTTTAGCGCTCCCAGCAGCACGTTTCCTGTTACGTTCCCTTAAGACTTTTAATTACGTACCGCACGAACGGGAAACTCGGCGGTTCAGCGATTTGGACCTACGAAAAAAACTGCTTAAAAATAGCGTTTTGGACCCAGCGCAGCAGAATGGCGCCCGAATTTCTATTGAGGAGGAAAACCTTCACCTAAGATACACTACCAAGTACTCTGCTCCATGGGATGTGCGCCTTCCATTATGCTAAGCACTCTAGCCGATGGCGAATTTGAAGCTATTGATCAAAACAAATCTCCGAAAGCATCCATATTCACCTCCACAGGTGATTGACAGCGCGCGCAAAAAAGATAGACCCGGAAACGTGTGCACGTACGGCTTGTACCACCGCCGCCGACGACGACGACGACGACGTGATGCCTGCTTTCGAGGTCAGTTCTGGCAATTTACAATTTGCCGTTTCCAATCACCGTTGAAAGTCACCGTTTCCCTTTCGTCTCCAGCGCGGCGTTTTTTGTGTGCGCACCTGGTCATTAACCTGATCCCGAGGCGAAACTATGTTGCACGAATTCGTCTTGAAAATTTCCATTTGCTTATTTAGGTTGCAGCTCCACCGGGGGCCCGATGCACTTCATCTGGATGCAGCCCGAGAGATGCTGCGGCTAGTTGAATGCCTTGAACTGCAGTTTTCTATGGGAGGTCTGTTGTTGTTGTTGTGTTTTTCTCAGTTGTTTGTTAACGGCGGCTTCTCAGGTGTTAATTTGTTGTCGATTTTTCTCGAAGTATTTTTTTAGGTTAAATTTATTTTTGTTGTTGTTGCTGCTTCCATGCCTGGCATATAACATAAATTTATTCAAATATTTTCATCATAATTCACAAGAGGCGAGGAGGAGGCAGACGCGCGCCAACACTACTTTTCAGGTAAATCAGGTAAATACAAAATTAGTACGAATATTAATTTTGTTGTTGTTTTGAGATTTTCTGTGTTTGATTATGCGCAGTTGTCTGCTGGCTTTTGATTAATACCGTGCAGTAAGGCTGCATTCAATGTAAAGCGGTATGTTAATCAATCGTGATATAAAAATGGTAATTCGGAGTGATTCAATACCTATATTAAATGCCGGCACGAATAAAACACCTGAGGAGAGATTGCGCTCATAAACCAGTTCTTTTGTGGTCCTTACGCGCGGTGTAATTGTATTTTAAACGATATTACTGTGTCAGCAGCAGAAAAAAAGGAATGATTTATTGTTAAAGGGAGAATTTATTTATTTCTCTCATCTTTGTTTTCATATTTTAACAGGTGATCTTCGGTGAATTTATTCAGAAAATGTAGACAGAGTGTTACAAGGCCATATTGGAAATTTTAAGTGTTTAAAATAAAAATTTTGCCTATAAAACTTGATTCTAAAAGTAAGTATTCCACTTATACACTTTTGAGTGGAAGTGTAAAGTTCCACTCGCAAAATGTAAAATGTATATGTGTTAACACAAGTTCCATCCGCTACACTCGCGTGTATATACACTTTTAAGTCTACATTTCCACTAATAAGTGAAGTTGTGTAAACGCGTTGAATTGAAAAGTGTATAGTTCCATTTTACAAGTGTATCCACTTTCACAAAATCTTCCATAAGATCCGCAGTCTCGTTGTAAAGTTCAAGCTATTCAAATTACTGCTAACAACGCATAAGAATTCGAATAAAAAGCTAATAGAAATGATGTATATATGACGGAATTTGATTTTTTAGAACGGATGCTGGTCGTTTAAATTATTATATAACCACTAGCTGGGGCCTGGTACGTCTCGCTGCACCCATAAGCCAATAGTAGCCAATAAAAACCATCCATAGACTTGGTATTTTTCGAGATATGAATTTTACACAAATGGAAGCTCAAAGAACGGGTCCATGGATATTGAGACGGCCACCATGGATCTAATGGTATATTGAGTATACTATGATTGTACCAATATCGCTTGGTTGTTAGCTGCCGACTGAAAGACTGAAAATAATTTCAGTCGAATACGAAGGAGGTACATCTGTTATAGCTGTTGGACCGATAAAGTGACAATGTAAGTTGGTCCAACCGTTGTATCGTATAAAAGCCCGTTTAGAATACCAAATTGTCTCAAGTTCAGACTCACGGGTATGCCACCAGCCAAAGACATGAATTTAATTCCAACAAATATTCAGACAACCAAGGGACAGGCTTCCAAGTCTGTGGAACATCAGTTGGCAGGAATTGCCACCACCGCTGAGCTAAGCAAGCTGATGCGGATACCAGGGAGCATTATTGATTTGATGCTTCGTCATCCATGTAAGATTGATCATTCCGCAATCACCAGACATTACTTCGATGTAACGATGGAATCAGTAAATCGTTTCTGGTCCCCAAATTGAGGATCTCCACCATCAAATGTGGGAATAATGCTCCAACCCAATCTCTCAAAGTGTACAATATAGAAGCCTGCATTAAACTAGAGGAGCAAGTCTAGGAAGCCTTGGTTCTATTAGCCACTAAATGAAGAGGAGCATCTTACCATCTGGAATTAGTTTCCGAAAATTCCAATATGCTAAACCTACCAAAGATGGTCATCGCGAAGTTTGACGAAAACTACCATACATACCTGGATACAGTTCTACGGCCTCTTCAGCCGGATAGTACCCGAATAGCATTTAAATGGGCCATGCCTCATGCAAGATGGGAGCCCTGTGATATCTGCCTTTATATATTCCGTGAAGGATGCTGCCATTAAGCACACTCAATAGATCGATTCTCGGTCGATTATGAAGGTGAAGCAGTAATGGACGTGATTAATACTAAGTTGGGGGACCGCTTGGTAAAACGGCACTCGCGTTTAAAAATATAAAGCTATACATACATATCCACGCCAAAAATATCATATTTTCCAACCTTTTTTTTGCAAAATTAGGGGTGAAACCAGCCACAGATCAAATGATGATACAAGATACTGGCAAAGGAGGACAAGAACCTCGCTAAAGAGTTATTCTACAGCTGCAATCAACTATGAATGGATTCTCTGACAGACTGGAAGCCTTCGTCATCTTCATCTACCAAATCATATCACCTCAACCATCTCAGCTCAAGATACATCCAATTGGTCCATTTGCAGAGTGATCCTAATTTCAACCACCCCAATCGGATTGGCGTATTATTGGGTGCCAAATTTGACCATAATCTATTACCAGTTGGTCAAATAAGATGTCAGAAGATCTGCCACTGCTCCAAAACATAAAATAGAATGCCCCGTGGACAAGGAGGACCAAGGGTACCAGCTTATTTTGTGCTGGAACGACCGAAGAGAAACCCTAAAATGGTATCAACTTTGCACAGTTACCTATGACACTACTTAAGCGCCGTATTTTGCGACGAAGTTCTTACAAAAGCAGTTTGACAGATGTGGCAATGCAGAAGGCTACCAAAGTCAAACGACTTTTGCATCAAAACAAATTGGATGGAGCAAAGTTAAATTACCAAGAAAACAATTGCCAACGACATAGTCCGCTTATTCGAGATACTCTCGGAATTTCGGGACCAGTGATTGTCACCTCCAAAACCTCTTTTCAACCCTACAAATACCCGTGCGGGGATTTTCTTGGCACTCCTTCAGAAGTGCTTCGATCTGATTCTTTAGAGTCAGCTTCAAACAGGGCAACAGGCCCTCGATAAACCTGTCAGTTTAATCTATTTTCCTTCACATCAGGTGCAAGCTGAAGCTCTGGACCTATGTCCTATTTGTATCCATGGTACGATGATGCACTGAATGTACAACACGATCGATAAACCTGTTGTCAAGACAAAACATGTCACCGCGATCATCAAGCTTAGCAGACTGCAACGATCGATCTTCTCTCGGTCTCGATCTGCTGGGTACCCGGACAAAGAGGCTACAGACAAGCTAAAGAGAACGATGAATCCAAGATGCTGGTCAAAGTTTCAGAACCCTTCTGTGGTATATCATTGTCTTCCTACAAGTGCCTGATAGAGGACTGGGTTAGGGGCTGAACCTAGCCTATTTCGAATCAGTACCAAATCTCAGACAAACTCAAGAATTTATGGCACCTTAAGGGACGCTATCACTCTAAACAGGCTGACCTTAGGCTGTTTGTAGGACATCTGACTAGCCATGTGGGTAGGCAGTACCACCTCCACAGCTTAGGACTATCTAAGGAGACAGAATGCGGACTCTGCGTGGAAGGCAACGAAACTTTTACACATGTTCTCTCTGAATGTCCTGCGCTGATCTGGCTTAGAAGAACAACGTTTATGAGAGAGTTAATGATCCCCGGTCGGGTTCAGTCTTCTTAAATTAAAAAGCTTTTGCTTTTTCCGAAGGGCTGACCGTTTTTTCGTTAGTGTACACAATAGGACTAACTAGGCCACAATGTTCACCGTATGGGCTACTCTCATCCTCACATAATTAAATACATATTCGGAGGTGGGAAACTTTATGTAGAATTTGAGAGAACCCAATTCAATTGTTTCAAAGTTTTAAGAAGAAAAAAAGTGATGCGCTGCTTCTCACATCATCAATGTTTTCTAGCTTCATATTAAAGTATAGAGAAGATGACGATAATTGACAATTGCTTTAGCCGCACATAAGAAGAAAAACCGCAGCGAAGTGCTAAGGGATTCGTGAATTTCTACTGAGGAGATCATGAACATCTTCGAATGGGATCGATAAGTAAGAAGAAATGAGGGCATCGCCAAGAAATTACCCTACTATCTTATGATTACATTGGGAAGTAGCATGGTATGCAAACTGAATGCATATTTACCACAAAAACTTTCACACAGTAATTTTATAGATCGCATGTTCCCACCTAGTAAAAAAATGGATCTTCAATTAAAAATTAAAAACCTGTAACAAATCCGTCTGCAACAAAGTTGAGCTATTAGCATATATATTCGTGTTTGATGGTATTATCAGTAACGCTAACGATCGGCCGAAGTTAACCAAAACCATCTACCGGAACAACTGGTCGCAATTTAAGCTGCAGAGGAAAAAACTATACTATAATTATCGTGCACCGAAGCAATAGTAGACCGCATGTTATCAGCAGAACGCACCACCAGCAATTACCTGAGCACGGCTGGAAACTATTACCACACCCACATGCTTTCATTTGACCTTGCACCCACTGATTACTACTTCTCTAACAACCACCAGTTGTTACATTGCCCAATAGTTGAGTCATGTGAAAAAATGATGTGTTCATCAAGAACCGAACCTGTTAGCCTTCTCCTAAGCAAATTGAAGCAAGAAACTGCCAAAATAAAAATGTTGCCATGAGAGAGAAATATTCTTTGCCACATTAAATATTTTTTGGCACTTTTTGGCGGACTCAGAGAATTATTCAAAATACATTGAATCACCAAATCGATGACTTCTATTGCAAAAATTGAATTTAAAATAAGATTATCTTTAAGAATCCGTAACCAAAATAAAATAATACGAACTGCAAATAAAAATAGAACCCCCATAATGCAGGTCTATCCTCTGCTCGGTCTTGCAGCGTTTCGTCATAAAAGATTCAGATTTTACCCCTGGTTTCTTTTAACGTAGTCAATATGAATTTTTTATGGCTTCGGGTTACCTCACGTTTGCTTTATTCTGATTTAAAAAAAAACTCAATACCATAGGACAAATAAGAATAACGATACAAGAATGCTGCCCTTGGTTTTTTTATAGAAATGATGAGAAAGTTGGAGTAAGATTTTGTCGTAAAAAAATGCCGGACTGTAGAAAATGTTTTGTTGAATGATGCGATGCAAGTCGTAAAATCCCTGAATATATGAGAATCCTAAAATTTTAGGATTGCGAAGTTCTTATTCCGCCTTAACGGATAACAGATTGCTAAAACTGGAGTATTTCTTCGCTGGATCCATTTTAGACAAAACGCCTCCATCCGTGAAGAGTTTGAGAGTGTGGTTTCACCTAAGATCCACCTGAGCTAAAGTGATTTTCGGAACCACGGTCAACGTAAAGTATTATGATCTGTTCAGTTTTCATCTAAGCATATGGTAGTTGATTGCAGTTGTCGGTTCTGCATGGCAGCTCCCGAAACTCTGGAGCACTTGCTGTGCGACTGTGTGGCTACATCGAGGAGGAGATTGAATGTCCTCCATTGCGACTCTCCTGTTCCCAAGGAGATTTGGGATATGAATCCCATGGTACGGATGAGCTCCGTTCAGGCGACGAGCTTCCACGGGGGGCACCAATTGGAAAAAATAACAAAAGTTCGTGGAAGACTGGATCAATAACCTCAATCATTAATACCCACTCGCTTATAACATACATATGATATAGGAAGGGTAATGCCGAATCGTCCTGGGTTTATTTTGGAATCTAGGTAAACAATTGCTTCTGAAGGGATAAATCCGGGCTCATAAGCTGCTTTGTGGTATTCCGAATCTAGGTAGAACGCTTCCAGGATTGTCGCTCTCTGTCGCTCTGGCAACGTTACCTCGAATCAACTTGATTATGAAGTTGTCGATCGTATTAGCAAATGCGCTATCGTAAAGATCATTATCAAGATCGTTGGCGTAAAACTCCGTGAAGCCAGATTCGGATGATCGACGCTTGTATTGCACTTCCTCAAGCATTATCTTTCAAAAACCCGAAGCTTTCCCATGTAAGAGGGGGATATGCCATAGGGGACAACGATATCTTATTATTGACCTGACCAAGGCATGATAGCAGATCACCTTGATCCGTGAGCTTAGGTGTCTAGAGTTTCTGTTATGTGAAACGCCTTGTTTGCCTTCGTAATAGCAGCATTTACATTTCTATTGAAATATGAATATGTATAGCTCCAGCCAAAACCCAAGGCACTTCCAATTTATTTTTCTAATGCTTGGCCAGCATTACTTGAAATTTTGAGGTTCTTCCAGTTCCTTCGCACGTCGCGAGACGCTCCGAGGAGTCCAGAAAAGGATCGGTTCGTAATTTGCTAAAATTGATCTTCAACTTCCAATCATCACTATAGCGTTCGATTGTTTCGAAGTCACATTGAGCGTCTGTATCACTTCAATCTTCTGCCCCATTCCGAATGCAATCAGGTTTGCGGACAGTGGACTGCTCCACTATGATTTTCAAGGTGTTAATATGATCTATGCATAAGCGGCCCTTAGTCAAACCGGCCTGCTGCCTTCTAAGCGTTCGGTCTACTGCCTCTCTTATCCTAGATAGTAATGGGCAAAATTTTGCCAGTTTTGACAGATGCCTCTCCAATTGTCACATATTGTTAGGTCCCCTTTTTTGGGTGTTTTGACTATGATACATTCCGTCTAATACTCCGGAAAGGAGCAGGTGTTCCATGCTATTTGCAGGATTGACTGTAGCGTATCTTCTATGAGGCTTGAATCGGCTTTCAATAATTCTGGCAGGATGCCATCTTTTCCAGCTGCTTTCCCATTGGCCATTGCATGAATTGCGGTTTCTACTTCCGTCTTGGATGGGGTGGTGATTATTATTGGCTGTGCATTGTTGCTGTTTTTCTGAAGTTCCTGTGCAAGTGAACCATTCAGGGCGGCGAAGAAGTAATCTCTCCACCTATGGAATGGCTTATCGTCGCTGCACAGCAGCCTTCCATCCGCACTAGAATGCTTTCCCGAGAATGCTTTCCGCTTTTTACTAGAATGCTTTCCCGAGAACTGTTTAGTAATTTGGTACAGCACTTTACTGTTGCCTGTTTGCCGCATTTTCTGCGAGCTCATTTATCTGCTGACTTTTATCACGCCGGACACTTCTCTTTATCTCCAGGTGTAATTGGGAGTATTCCCGTTCAAATTTATGACGTTTGTCCGGGTCGCTTGTAGAATTCTCGTTATTTTTTAGGGCCCTCCTGCGTTCTATTTGTTTGTCAGGTTGTGTCCGAGATCCAGTGTTGCATGTTTCTTTGGACATAACCGATGCTCGTTTTCGCTGATGTCAATATATCGCCCGTTGTAGTAGTTCACAGCTCTTCAATATTTGTGACGTCAGAAACGGTGTGCTGGTTTAATATTTGTTGCAGGTTCCTAGCCTTTTAACGTACTTGGGTCTCAGCAATATCATTCGCTGTGCAGTCTTCATTGGATTCGATGATTATTCGATTCTCAGATGTTTCCAAGTTTCGATTTAGTTGGATAAAAGGTTCAGTAAGGCCCCATTCGTGAGTACAAAATTCACACGAACACAGGTCCTCAAAAATTTCACCTTCTCCTGCTCGTCCTCTATGCACGAACCGTCATAGTCGTCATAATGACTGGTTCTTTCCGGGTCTATGTTAGTCGGAATCCTGGGGATACGTAACTTGTCTAATCGGTTATGTGTTTTACTCCTAAATATTTTATTTATCTGTGGGAACATGATCACTCTATTAGGGCACTGCACAAGTCTAGGTGTTTGATGTGATGTTCGAAAAGGAGCAAATGCAAGAGCTTCTCTAGGACATCTGTTGGTCATGTTTACATGGCCTCTCATACTCCTATTGTTGCCGTCGTCTGAACCTTCCCTAAAGCGACAAAAAAATCTAAAAAAATTGAGATTATACAGATTAGTCAGAGCCAGAACCAATGGCACATAAAAATACAGCAAGAGCTTGCATAAATAAATGTATGGTGAAATAAATATAGTTGCACCCATAAAACTGGACGGACTCGTGCGATTCGGGCGTGTTAAGAAGAAAGAATGCTTATCACGATTGTCAATAGGAGACCAAGGAAGGCCAAGAAGATTATGTGCTGAATATATACGAAAACTACATTAACTCAACCAGAGAGAATTGGAAAAACGTAGGGACGTAGAGGAAGAAGGAAGGCCCAGTCCTACAGGAACAATAATTTATAAGTCAATTCAGACCAACAGTCAATAAAATAACAATAACTAATCAAACATTCACTCAGCCCATACAGTGCAGTGTAGAAATCGACATACTTTTTCTGTTGATATATTGCGGTATAATTCCAGCTCCACGGATTATCTTAACAAAGGAAAAAAAACAGCAAAGAAACAAGACAGTGAGAACGATACAATTCTTGAAAGAAAGTGAAAGTCGTCTCAACGAGCCGAAGGCTTGTATTGAAATGCTAAAGGTGCCCAATTCCCTTTCAGATTCCTCAGTTATCACCTTATGAACAGTCTTTCGTGTAGAGTTAGGCTCAATTTCACAAATAATGTTAATTTTCTTTTGGAAACTGGTCGTGAATTGATGTTAAATTGGTTTTAAATCCAAAAAATATTAAAACTATATAAGGAGATTAAAAATACCGCCGAAGTCTATAGATCTGTTACAAACCTCCGATCCATTTCCACTTAAGGAATTGACTAAACTTGGCATTTTGCGAGAAGAATTACATTCGCCAAAGCACGGGCACGCAGAAAAGACAACAATAAGTAATTCGTTCGCTTCAGATCTTATAGGAATAGAGGCAGGAATCTCTCATGTCAATACCCCTGATAAACAGAGGGGAATACCTTATTTAGTGACCGCAGAAAACCTCTGCCGAGATTAAGAGGAATCCCGTATCTGTGAGACAAAAATATTCGTCATTCCTATTCAGAATCCTGTTTTTGTAGATTACCATATTAAAAGAGCTCAGATTTTGCCTCCAGCTTTTAAATTGCTCAACTTGCCTGGTCACCCAGCCAAACATAACCTTATAAAATCGGTTCTTCTACATAATATAAGTAAAAAAAATTGGTGTTCCCTGACCAGAACAAGCAGAACGTGCTTAATGCATCTAACAAGAAATCTTCAGTAAAAAAATCTTACTCCAACCTTTACATCGTGACAAACGAGGAAAATTAATTAGGTGTAATTAAAATGTATAATTAAAAACCCAGAGTAGATCGCGAATCCTATTCAAGAATACCCAGAATAGCCGGAGAGACTTTCTAGATTTACGTGGAATGCAAACAAGATCTTGAATTTTAGTGGATTTAAATTAAACGGACGATAAGTGGTACTTAGACGCAAAAAACAAGTCTTGAGCCATATTTAATGGGAAAAAATCTCGTCGAAAACTTGTTTTGTATCGATTTCCGCAATTAGTTTTTTGGGAGCCCGATGAGGCATTTTTGTAAGAAACTTGAAAAGAGACTTCCTATGTTGTTGTTTTTTCGGGGTAATTGATAGCCACGGATGCAGACCCAGATTTCGAGCGCTAGTGGCCAAGTTGCGGATGAATTTTGATGGAAAAGTTTATGAAACTAGAAGTAGAACGCATTACGGACGATAGCAGGTAGAGATTAATTTGGAATAAATCGTTTTGTAGCTTTTTTCCCTGTTATTAAATCTACCGAAAAAAATGTTTTTTCTTACTCACCACACACGCGACAATCTTCCCAGATGGTTTTCAATGTTTCTAATCCTTTTCAATGTTAACAAAAAAACTGCCACTAAATTATGAAAGAATTTCAACAATATTTTATCCTATTTGCTATTTTAATCACAATAAACAAGAAAATCTTCGCGTTTTTTCCCGTGTTTAAATATTTTTTTATATCTGAGCGAAAAATCTCAAAACAGCTGTCAAAAGTGACGTGAGATCGTCGCAACCACCACACAAATACAGCGCAAAAGTCGGCTAATCACGAAAAGTTTAGGAGGAAAAAAAACCACTCTCAGCACTGAAATTACATCACTCGGCAGGCAGCACTGCGAAATCGCCTCTGCAGGCAGGACGACGAATTTGTTTGCTCTGACGCGGGGGTGGGGGGATTGTTCACACTTCGAAAACCGTTTCTCGATCGGGGGAGGTAATCAGCAGGTGTGCTCGCAACGGTATTTCCACAGAACGATTAACTAAAATTTGGGACTAGCTGTGAACTACGAAAACTCGTTCCGCGACTGTGGAAACTTCACAAAATTTCGCTACATTTACCGCAGCCCAGCGCGACTCGGTCACCTCTCACTCGGATTATGCTTGGGGAACTGTTATACACGGCCGCTGTCAGTACTGTTATTTTTGTTATACAATTGCTTTGATTATAGACGGAGTCGGAAGCAGCAGTAGTGCTTGACGATGAAGCGAGAATTGCACGCAGAAGCAAGTTTTTGTTCGGCATTGAAGTAAACTTTGGAGAGGGAGAGCATTAAAGTCAGTTTTACACGATTGAGCAAAAGTTCGATGAAATTTTAATTTATATTACTGAAAAGAGCGTGCGGAGACAGTGAAGGGAGGCAAACAATTTATTTATTTATTCACTAATACTAAGCTATTTAATAAAAGCATAAAACAAATCACGAAGCCTGAAACAGAATAAATTCGTTCCGCGCCATCTGTTAGAAGTTGAATGAACAGTTATTTATAACGAATTAGTTAGGATATGGATTAACAATTTAAGTACTAAACTAAAACGGCACCATCTATAAGTTTAGAATGAAAATGAACAGATGAATTTTCTAGAAGTACATTAAAGAATTTTCTAGTAGTTTTCAGTATATGGTGGAAAGCTCTGAAGTTTGACTTGGAAATACAAAAGGAGCTGTAACGACTTTTAGGAGACAGTTGTGGTTTGAAAAGCGATGAAAGTGTTCCAAAGTGATAAAAGTAAACTAAAGCGAAATGTGGTGATTGAAAAGTGAATTCCAAAGCGATGAACGTATACTATAATGGGTCGAAAATCAGTGGAATTACGCATTGTAGACTTAAAAAGAGAATTAAGTAAACGCTCGTTGTCATCGGTGGAAGCCAAAAATTCACTAACCGCCCAGCTTCGAGAACATGGAGAACATGGGTAAGGATCCAGAAACTTACATGTTCGAAGACGAGGTGGAAGCAGAGGCAGAAAAGGCAACAGTGAATAAGGCAGAACTTTTTAGGACGTTGATGGTGACGGAAGTAACGCAAGAACTATCATCAGCAGAGATGAAGGAAGCGCAAGAACGTTCAACAAATGAGATGAAGGCTGAAGAGTTGACATTAAAAAATGAACAAAAATTGTTAACAGTAGTTCATCGTTCGATCACAGAGCTTAAAGGGTCTATGGAAGAACAAAGGAATCAGCTGGAGCAGAAAATCGAATCATTCTACTTTCTGTTGACAATAAGCTGGATAATATGAAAGAAAATGTAATGAATGATCTGGGAAAACTCAAAATTGAACTAGAAACCGTCAGAGCTGATTTAGAAAGGGTAAAGATTCGTCATCCACCGACCTCATCGCAGCAAGTCATCGTACTTAAGAAACTTCAGCCTCCAACTTTCGACAGGCAAAGCCCTTGGCCTATTTACAATCTCTAATTCGAATGTGCAATCTTGCAGCTCTTGATGGTTATTGAGTGTTCCATTTTCTTTAAATTGTATGGAGTTTGCTGATGTAAAAGTATTAATAAAAATTTTATTAGTATTAGTAAAAGTTTATATTTTAACGGTTTAATCAATGAATTGATAGTAGAAGCTTAGGAGATACGCAAATTATTCAGCAATGCCCACTCAAAGCTGAATGCTGTAAGTTACGCCTAAAAGCTGACTACGAATGCTTCTTTAAATAAATTTTAAGCAAATGAGAGTAATGTAAGGCAAAAGTTATTTTTAAAGTTTAAAAACACGATTCTTTTAAAAAAAGATTATTGTACCTTCTTCTTTGTCGATACCGGAACCCGCACCTGCCGTAAGCTATACAAGTCCTGGTCTAAGCCATCTTAGAGGAAACCAAGGATAGTCTTTTTGTGTGAGCACGGAAGCTTAAACTTTTAGGTCTTCACAGGCATTCCCACTTTTCGAATTATTTGAATTACTTCGTCGCATGTTTGGCTGTTCTCAAAGGTTATACTTCCGACTTTACTCGCTCAAACCTCCCAAGCATATCTTCGCCTTTCTTGTACATTGTTCAAGATTCATATCCATATGTTAGTACTTGTCTAAATAACACTATGCTTCTAGATAGTAATCTGGATCTAAGGTGCCTGAGTAAGTGTTGTAGGGTAAAAATCAATTCAATTCACAATCAAGCACCTATCGACTATCAAGGTGCATGATAACCGATTCTTTTTGGCATGTTTTCGACATACACGAACCGGCCCCTGATCTGGCGCTTGCGAAATTTCTAAGTCTCACACTGGATAGGAAACTAACGTCGAGGCCGAATCTTTTAGAAAAAGCTAATAAGGCTAAAATGGCTCTCTTCTTATGCCAAAGAACGATCGGAGTGAATTGGGGCCTTAAACCCCGCATCGTCCACTGGTTGTATACAGCCGTAATCAAACCTATACTTATGCATTGCACATCGGTATGGTGGACTGTATTACAGGTTACGTGTCGTAAGATACTGGAAAGGTTCTAAAGTACAGCTGAGATGTGTGTTAGTGGTGCAATGAGAAGCATCCTAACAGCTGCGCTAGATGTCTTAAGGTAGAAACAGATTGGCGCGACAACTTTTGCCGCGCCGCTCGACGGATTTTAGATTCCGCCTTAGCTAACAGATTGGCGCGGCGCGGACAATTTAACGGAATTTAACGGACGATGGAATTTAAATAAATGAATTTGAAATTTTTAATGTAAATATAATTTAATGAATTTATTTTGTACTTTTTTAATTATTTATTATGTGAAAACACATGATCCTTAATTATAACTGTGCTCTTACCTAGAAATAAAAATTTAAGCTACTTTCAATATTTTAATACCTATATTGTTTTTTTTCCAATATTTGAATAAAGCAAAATTTACTTGGAATTAAAAAAGGAAGAATTGAGGTGTTAAATAATATTTTGCCATTTACAGAAAATTACCTGAAATTTTAAAACTAAAGGGTTTTATTTGAAAGAGGGTGGTTCCATGACTTGTTTTATGGTACTAAATTAGATAATTTTACCTGCAAGTAGGAGATGGGCGGTTTGTTTTTCACATTGAACTGCATAATGACATTTTCCCATGTACCCAAAATTATTTAGAATTTAAAAATTAAAGGGTTTGATTTGAAAGAGGGTAGTTGCTTGACCTGATTTATGATATTACATTATATAAGTTTACCTGTAAGTAAAAAATGGGCGATTTGTTGTTTACATTGGGCTGCTTAATGGTATTTTTCCATTCACCGAATATTACCCGAAAAATTAAAATAAAAGGGTGGGTTTGTTCGAAATTGTTTTTCCCATTTATAGGACCTGCCCAAAATCACTTAAATAGCTTAGTTTTAAAAATTCCATATCAGTTGATTTTAAAATTTCAAACGTTGCTAGTGATTGTAATTGTTTGTGTAGTTTTTTAAAAATTTTCAATAATGGAACAAGAACTTCAAAGGTGCCAAATTGTGTATAATGTGTTCATGGCATATAGTTTCCAAAGAGAAATTATGAACAGAAGAAGATGGTGGGAAAGACCTATAAATAGGACGCGAAACCAGCTGGGGTTTTATGAGAAAATATTTCGCGCAATGAGAAGTCAAGATCCGGAACACTTTTCTTTAGCTACGAGGATGGACTGCAAACAATTCAAGTTGCTTCTAACATTGCTAGAAGAAGGATTAACAAAACAGTCCCCCGGGAGTCTATTTCCCCAGAAGAACGTCTTGGTTTAACTCTAATGTAAGTACTTTTGTGATATACGGATTGCGATATCCACTTTCTTTAAGTAAAGATAGCACCTCGTAGTGCTGCCATTTCGGTTAAAAAATAATCGCTGAACTACCCGATGGCTGCGAATTTAACTTCCTATTCAATTTACGGAACTGATCTCGTAAATTTTTCCACCTTGTTCTACAAGTGCATTCTGTAATTGAATTTAATATATAAAATCCTGATTTTTTTTGTTTATAAAACTTACCATCTTTCCCCAATTTTTCTGAGATCTCCTTCCACGTTTTTCCCCTCAGAGACTGGTTCTTGTATTTTGAATTACTTAAATCGTATAGAAAGGGTTTTCCCCTTACTTCCTCTATTAACCGCTCCTCGAAAAACATTTCTATTCAACAGCACTTGATCAATTGAGACAATATTTCACACAGGCAATATAAATAAAGCGAAATGGTTAATTACCTCTCGTAAATACTTCTTTAAAACAGAGAAGGGCGAGAAACCCACCAGGTAATTTTTAAACCCTTTATTCTTTATGACTATACTCAGCAAATAAATAAATTGCTCATATAAGAATGAAGATGACTCAAGAATCTGGTCGTCAGGGTTTTCCCGTATTCGCATTTTATGATACAAGAGCCTGAATGGGTGTGTAACACCTTGTCATGGAGAAGGAACTTTTCTTGTTAACAAGAGAAAGAAACGGTCATATAGGGAAGTTTTGGTTCAAAATTCTTTCGTCTCTTTTCTGGAAACCTATTTTTGCCTATTTAATACCACCTGCTTCACAACCTGAAAGTTTAAAATATGTATATTACATCATTAGAAAGTATTAAAAAATTCTCCTTCCGCTTTTCCGCCTAAAATATCTATCATCAATATTTCCAGCTTGAACCCTCAGCATGTTTTAATTCAAATTTTAGCTGACCAAAAACTTTAACTAAAGACTTTCCCAGAAATTAATTTAATACTTTACTTTTACTTTGGCTCCTGTTTTTCCCCCGGCTCCGAAATTTTATAGTTTTTAATACTATGTTAAATTCCTCTGGGATAAATATAAACATTTCACTAAAAACTAAACTTGAAGTACCTCCAAAAGCTTAAATTAACCGTCACATTGAGTTGCTAAATAGAGACAAAATTTTTTTATTGTTGACTGTTTTTGTTTGATTTTATTACAATAAATTAGTTTTAAATACCTGCAACACAGTCTTTTTCATGCCCCATAATTGGTAAATTTCTTTTTTGCCATTTTATAATAAAATGCATTAAAAAACTAAAAAAAAATCACGAATTCAATTTAAAAATAACCGCCACGAACAAATTGTCAATTTGCAGGCAGACAGCAGTTCAAAGCAAAAAATGTGTACTAAATCAGCTCGTCATGGTTGGTACCACTGGGCGACCAGCGGCAGAATTCGAAATAGCTCGAATTTGTCCGCGCGACAAGTCGCCTCCGCGCCTTTGTGGTAGCATATATGGTGGTGCGTGTATTTTAATCGATTTTGCCGCCACGGACACCGCCTCCGCGACAAAATTCGCGCCAATCTGTTTGTACCTTTATATACATGCCGAGCAAGTGGCAGCCTGGACGGCCTCCAGGACAAAGGCTTCTCTTGGGTGGGCTCCATCCATCATCCATCCTTAGAAGGTTCGCCATCGCTGCGGACAACCTATATTACACTACATCTACTTGGACCTTGGAGAAAGTTTTCAATGCCATCATTCCGGTCAGAGATGACTGGACAGATGGTGTTATCCCGACTGGGTTATTATGTACCTACACAGATGGCTCTAAAATTGGGAACAGCGTTGGTTGTGGTATCTTCTCCAAGGTATTGAATATAGATACCTCTCTTCGTCTACCCGATCATTGTAGCGTCTTCGATCACTGCGATCTTGGAAGCTCTCGAATGGCTGAAGATAAATTTTATATCTCATAAGAATCTCGGATACCCAGGCGGCCCTCAGGACTCTTAATTCTGTCGTTACAGCATCCCCGACTGTTCCTAACTGCCGCAGGTCTCTGTCTGAGACTGCCAATCTGTTTGATATTACTCTGTATTGAGTTGTATTGAGGAATTAGGGGAAACTGTAGGGCAGATGAGCTTGATAGACAGGGGACAGAAGTGGAAAGGACACCCCACTTAACCCAGATAGATGAGAATGCCCTTAGCCACCTATAAACTGGCGAAATATCAGCTTAGCTCGAGCCGGGCGCGAGATGGACCACAGCAGCAGTGTGCCACACTCTTCACACAATATGCCGGACTTTGAACCCGAGACGTTCGAAATCTCTCGTTCAGTTGAATAAAAAAGAGATAAGCCATGTAGTGAGGGTGCTGACTGGTCATTGTCCCTTTGGCCCTCACTCCGAAAGATTTGGACCTTATTTGGAACTTACACAGAAGTTGTGGCTAGATAAGTAAGAAACTGTCTCCCATTTTATCTGTGCATGTCCGTCCTCGCGGAAAAAGAGGGATCTTTATCGGCTCACCTTTCCTTGATGGATTGAGTGAGCTGCAAAACACTGATGTTCCTGACCTCTGTCGCTTTATTAAAAGCTGCAAATGACCTAAATTTTGTCCCAATGGCATCACAATGTTCCCAATGGTGTGCCCAAGCTATTGGTATTCACCCAGTTCTAAGAAAATGGATTAAGAGCTTCCTTTCTGACCGTACAATAAAGATAGTATTGGATGGCATCGAATCTAATCCCCACACCATCTCAGCCGGAGTTCCTCAAGGATCAATTCTTTCACCCGCGCTTTTCCTAATATTCATAAATGATCTGCTCTAAATCCCTTCCAACCCATTGCTCAGCTTCGCTGATGACAGTACCCTGCGTTATTCTTACGCTTTCGACAATATTAGACAACCATGTGCCAGACCTTGTCTTCACCATCGTGAACTCATGTCCAACTCTATCAACAGGGACATCGAACACATTCTTGATTGGGGCCGCAAGAATCGTGTTGAGTTCAACCCCTTCAAAACGAAGTACTGTCTCATTACTTATAAAACCTGCACCGACCTTCCTTCTGTCTCAATAGGCAAAACAAATCTTACAGCTGATCCTTCTCTTAACATTGGGTATAACTTTATCTGAGAACTTGCGATGGAATGATCTCATATTCCAAATCGCTAAACAAGCATCCCAATGCTTAGGATTTCTTAAGAGATGCAAATTTCTGCTCCCACCAGCAGCTAGAGCTACAATCTACAAATCCTACATTCGGCCCCGCCTCGAGTATAACTCATTTGTCTGGGCTGGCGCTTCTAAAACCGCCTTAGCAGGGCTGGACAAAGTGCTTGGGTTTCCCACATAAAAAAAAAACAGCCATTTCAACCTAACCCTAGGCGTACGTATTTGAAAGGCATTAGCCAGGAACCGAAAGGCATGGAGAAAAATGCTGGAGGAAGACAAGGACAATTATAGGCTGTAGTTCTACAGATTATGAAGAAAGGTGTTCACAGCGTATTTAGAAATGATTACATTGCACTGTTTACCAAAAAAAAAAACTTATTGAATAGAAACACTCAAAAATTTAATTAAAATTTTATTTGTATGTTGTTGTTGTTGTTTTTTTTCTCCTTTCATTATTTTGATATAATTTTGTAAAATATATGTTTTATTTACGGTACAATATATATACTTATTTTTTTTTAATAAAATTAGCAAAAAATCACATTTCATTGCACATTTATACATAGCAAAAAAAATTGTTTATCAATTATCATTTTATCTTTCACAATATATCTTAATTATAATTATTTTCATAATATTTAATTGTTTTTTTTTAATTATTTATAATTATTATTTACTACATTTTATTAATATTACTTCACCTAATTACCACTCATGAAAAATATATTTATATACTATATAATAGATATTCTATGTGTGTGTATGTGTGTGTGTGATGTTTTCCTAAACACCCCACCTTAATATATAATATAAAGAAAATTCTTATATTTTTAATTCTTACAAAAACAAGTTAATAAAAAATATGGTAATAGAAAATAATAATAATAATAATAAGTAAAAAATAAAGCAAAATATCCTTTTTTTTTAAATAAAAATTGTTTATGTTAGGCCAAAACGGTTAACATTTATTACATAATAATTGTTTTTTTAATAAAGTGTGAACTATTTACAAATTTTATTTATTTATTTTATTTATAATTATTACTTAAATCTTAACATCTATTTCGTGTTTTCTTTTTTAACTAATTGAATTTACAATATATATTATTTTATTTTTGTTTATGTATATAATATATTTATATAAAAAAACGAAATATTTAATAAAATGTAAAAAAATTTACAAAAGAAACATACGTACACATAAGGCCAAGCAATTTTTTTGTTTGTTTACTTTCGTTTCTTATCTTTTTTAAGGTATTTTGTTGTTCTTTTTTATTGCGCAATGTTTTTGCTTTTTTTTTTGGAACTAATTATATGTGATTGAAGTTGAAAGGAAAGTATATGTCCATTAGGGTGGCCTTCTATTGTATGGAGAGAGTAAAACATTGCTTAAATTTTAAGTCTCACCCCCAAGAAATATGAGAATAGGCAAAAAACTAAAAAAAAATATAAAATTTTAGACGAATCGGTTAGATTTAGAAAGGTCACTCATTGCGAACGAAATCTTAAAAAATGGTGGCAGCTAGTAGAATGCAATAGATGTAGTGGAAAGTCTATCGGATATATCACTGACATATAGAATGGACTGCTTATGAGAAATTTTTCATGGCACCAATTTGTTCCATAGGCTAAAAACCTTTTTTCGCTCCATGTAAACACCGGAATCACTTTTGAAATTTACATTTTTTTAAATACGTACTTAAAACATTAAAACAACACAAATATTTCGTTTAAAAAAATTAATAAACACTATTTTCACTTTTTCACCTTTTAAAATGCCTTTTTTTCATTAATTTGCAAATTTTATGTGTATCTGATTTAAGTTCTTAACGCCTGTCTTAGCAACTGACATTCTGTATGTCAAAATCCGGGGGCTTATGGGGAAAAGAGCAAAAGATATAAACATCACTATACCCGTCTATTTTTTTCTAATTGATTTAACGCAAAAGATATAAACATCACTATACCCGTCTATTTTTTTCTAATTGATTTTATTTCTGAGTGATTCTGTCAGTTTGGGGGCTTATGGATGAGCGAGCGACTATACCTTTTTGGTGCCATCGGTTTGTATGGGAATAATTGCTGATGAGCAGTCCATTATTATATGTCAGTGGGATATATGTATAGTACGCTTTGAGAAAAGTCAGGTCAATGCCAGATGCAGGAAGTATAGTGAGGAGTCTACTGACGGACTTCATACAAGTACTATTTGAAAATATCAATATTATATAAAACCTAAAAACGAAGAAAATGTTTTATAATCACTGAAATATTTTTGACTGGTCTAAAAATCGCGTAAAAATTGCATCAAATGAGGCTCCATATGCAGGGCAGTGCTTGGTGTTTTTTGCGCCCGGTGCAGCATATTGCGCCCCATCAGCTCTTCATTTTTTACAGCAGCGAAGGGCAATGGGAAAGACACAAAAAGTCGGTGAAGTTCTTTTAATATATGAAAATGGAGGTATCGGAACACTTTTTTTTAAATATTAATTTCTCGAATTGCGCCCGGTGCAAGTGCACCGTTCGCACCTATGAAAGCCTGTGTCCAAACAGGATTTGCTTCGCGATCTTGCTTTTATGCTGGGTTTGCTTGCGCTTTAATTTGACAAAACTCTTCCACTAATGCTGTTTCTGTAAGCTTCATACTGCTTAAGCTTCTGGTAGATGGCCTTCTACAGGATGTTTTTCGGTGTACTAGCTGTTTCAAGCTGGGATCTGCAAATTTATAGACCATAATAAAGGTTCCTATGCCATTCTCCAAGCCTTCATATTTTAAGGGATAATCGGTGGTCACTGAATTGTATGCAAATCAAGAACTATGGCACCGTGCCGGCCAAGAAAGGAAAGGCGACGAAAACAGGCATAGAAATGGAATTGATTGGCCACACCTTACAAAGGACAATTGAAAAAGACACAAACACTCTATTCCGGTCCTTTAGTGTATGAATATGAAGGCACGGGAACACTTTTTCAATATTTTTTCAAAGTGCCCCATCTAATTGCGCCCGGTGCAAGTACACCATTTGCACCTATGAAAGCACCGTCTCTGTCCATATGTCGTGATACTTTTGTCTGTTTAGACGCTTCGCTCGCAGGAACGTTCCTCGCGCACTTTATGGGTGAAGATAGAAGTGGACTGGTACCTTTTATCATCCCCACTTTCCGCTTCATCCACAAAGCTCGGACTCGCCGTTTCTGATGAAAAATTAATATTGAAATCGTCACTCAAAATCTTGGGGATTTCGTTGAAGTAAATTTCGGATGGATTTCGACCTAGTAAATTTGAGCCTTCGGAAGTGGAGATGTTCCTGTATGCATTTCATTATTTCAGGTAAAATTATTTCTCCATTTTCTGTCTGCGGTACCACCTCACCTACGGGATGCGCCAGCGAGGGAGACCCCATCTCCGCTGGAAGGATGGCAATTCGTCGATTTGTTGCAAGTTAAAAAAAATGGAATTTTAAGAGTCCAGTACATCTCACCAAAAGGGAGGTGGGTGCCAATTTAAAACAAGAACACCTCACGTATTTAATTCACCACTCTCTTTTGGTTTTCTAAACACCCAGCCACAAGAAAAATCTGAAATAATTCACCTTTAATGGTGAATTTGTATTGGTATCATGAAATAAATGAAAGTCTAGGCTAAAATGCCAGAAAATCTATGCAGTAAGACAGAGTATATTTCAACTGTTGCACACACAGTCCCGAATTTCTTCGCCTCTTGTGCCCGTCCGCTCCAGCGTTATACGAAAAAACTGACGATTTTTCAATGTGTGAGAGCGTGATGCGAATGAAATCGATTCACTCTCATGTAAATTTTGTAAGCAAACGTCCCTAAAGAAATTTTACCTCAATAACATTGAAACCCGACTTTTAAGGAAATAAAAAAAACGAATGGTTCAAAGAGAAACTGTACTAGTGTCCGCTGATCACCACAAACTTCGCATAAAGCATTGCGGTGTTCTGTTAATCTTTGATGGGGCAAAGTTTCCATCTTTGTGTAACATCGGTGAACCTCACTCAACAAACATAGTGCATGGGATTCCATCCATCCCTGTGTTGAAAAAAGCGTATTTTCATCATTTTTCATAATATTTAACAATAATATCAGTTGAAACAACAATATAAATTTAAGAAAGCTAAGTTAACATAGGATAAATCTATTCTATGTAAATTTTTCCTTTTCACCATGCAGTTTTTTTCACATTAAATTCATCCATTTGCAAATTAAGTGCTACGTTATATATTGTTTTACTAGCTGGAACCCGGAGCGCCTCGCTGTGCCCATAAGCCAATAGTATGGCGTGCGCCATAACAATTGGGAAATAAAAAATCGCTTTAATATTGACAGCGAGAGTTCCAAATCTCAAAACGAAAGTACATTCGAAGAGAAAAGTGTCACTCTGTTCGTTTAAAAACACAAATCACCCGCTTATTTAAATTCCCAATCACAATTGAACGGTCGGTCTCACTGTTACTCTTGTCGTGGTCAGGTGGAGGGAATGTTGTGGTCCGTAAACGAATTTCGAAGGCGAAATTACAATAGGTAAGATAATAATCTGTAGACCGCTTAACAAATATTTATTGATTACTTCAGGGATGATAAAAAAATTGTAATCAGGGTTGAACAAAATGAAAAAAAGATTAAAAATCATCATTTTTTAAGATGTCGTTCGCAACGAGCGACCTTTCTAAATGTTTGCCAATTCGTCTAAGATTTTATATTTCTTATTTTTTTGCCTAATGTCATATTTCTAGGGGGTGAGACTTAGAATTTGATCACTATAAGGGCCACCCTAATGTCCATATTATTATTTTTTGTTTATGCAATATGTGCGCTATATGCATACGAAGTTAAAAATTTATACTAATCAAAATATAGAAAAAAAAGGAAGATGATTGCGGATTTTTTGGATTGACATTAATCTCATTGTTTCTTTTTAATATAGTATAATGTCTCCTTGGCTGATATTTACATAAATCTACATACGTACATAGTATATATTTTTTTTAAAAATATTTAAATTTTTTCTTCTTTTGCATTTTGTGGTTTTTATTAGAATGAATTCTTTTCATTTGCTTTATTCTATGCGTTTATATCTTTTTTGTTATTTTCCTTTACTGCGAGTTATTAAATAATTCCAGCTCCTTAATTCTTTTACACTTTTACTCTAGAGTCCAACAAATTGGAAATTTCACAATCTCCCTAATTCTCAAAAAACATTTTCCACAAGAATTTTCCTAAATAAATTTTTTCCTCCATGAAACCTTTTCCTATATAATTTCCAATAACAAATTTCAACAATTTTTTTAATTAATTAATTAATTTGCTTTTTCTCTTTTTTAAACAATTGAAGTCACACACCTTTTATAGAGAGAAGACCGTTTTTGTTTCTTTATTTTTTTTGGTCTGCACACTACTCGGAAATATTTACTTTAATTACAATATTTACGTCATTATTTTTTTATATCTCCTTATTTCCTACAATTATTTTTTTTGTTTTTGTTTTATATTTTTTATCACAGGTAAAGATACCAAAAAATCGATCTTTTTATTTGTTTATAATTTTTTTCTACAACAAAAGGAAATCTGCATTTTTTTTATTAAATATTGCTTCAGACACATCATTATATACATAAGTACATATATGTATAATTTTTGGTCCTCGAAAAAAATGCAGACTTACCCAACAGTTTTAGCACCCTATTCATATATATTTTTTTATCACCAACAATTTGCTTAGAATTTCATTACAATCGTTTTGACGCCAAGCAAATTCTTAACACTTTCGTTGTACTTCACCAGAACTACCTTCGATGATCTAACATTCAGTTTTTCACCAGCGCAGAGAAGTTGTAGGCAAGTTGCCTTCTCTAGAAAATCAGACATTTTTAATTCACGTAGAAGTTCCTTGTTAACTGTTGATGGTGGTATTGATGGACAGATCTAAAAAAAAATAAAAATTTTGTTTTAGTATATTTGTTTTTGAGAAATACAGGAATGATAGCATAAAAAAATTTAAGAGTAAATAATCAGCATCTACACGTTGTTAACTACTAAATACTAAACGATTGAGTCTGGACTGGGCCTGCACGAAGTGCTCGACTGTCCTCTAAATCCGATTTTTAAAAAACTAAACAACAAATTTGGGAAAAAATTGGAAATCAAGTAACCGCCAAGATGATCGAATCCGGAGGTAATTTCTTATCACAAAAACTCCAGGTTGTATTCTGGTTGGCGAGTGGCGTGACTGTGAGGGACCCGATGGTAAGAAACTGTCGATACCTACACACGTATCAAGGAAAATGTCAATTCGCACGCCACCTTGCGACAATTAAATACGAATTTTGTCGATTTGCTCGCCAGAAATCTTTTCGTTTTGGCAATGGAAATACCAATTTAAGTTCAAAGTGACACATGTGTCACGTCTCTCGACAACGATAAGAAGGCTGTCCATGTCCTCTTAACACACATATGACATTCGGATGGTGTCCCGTCGTCGGCGTGCAAGAAAGCGACCATTGTCCCAGTTTTGAAGACAGTCGAGAAGGCAAGAATTATCACAGTATTAGCCTCGTTTCGATCGTCGGCAAAGCATTTACGAAAATCATACAATCAAGGCTACAGAAATATCGAGAGCGGAAAGAACAAGCGGAATTTAGACGACATTGAGGATGCATGATAAAATATTCGTTCTCCGTCGGCTAATAGAGGAAAGAATTTGTTGCAGCAAATGAACTGTCGCCGTTTTCACCGATTTCAAGTCCGCTTAACCAGCAGCGTTCGTATTCGAAGCGCCTTGTCCGAGGAATTCCCGATTCAAGCCGATGTCCGACAAGGAGACGTCGCTTCGCCACATCTCTTCACTTCAACGTTATGATCCACGCGATTAAGCGTGAAGCATTCGATGGACGTCGTAACCGACTTTATGTTCGCCGAATATAGCGCCGTCTTCGCCGACACGCCCAGTCATACGGGTTAAAAATCAATGCGGAAAAGACCAAAGTGCTCACAACGGACGCATAGAAAGCCAGTGTTCACCTCGATGGAACCCAAATCTGGTCTGGACTGAGCCTGCAGTGAGTGTGGTCGTATGTTGCCGTCAGTCCACTTCAACCGACTCCAAACCACAAAAAATAGCCTATCCATTGTCAGAGTTTAAACGCAAGGTACATCGATATCTACTCACGCACCCTCTAGACTCCTAAACTATCCCTTCTCTACTATTCTTCAGATCAAGCTTACTACTAGACATTGATTGCACCATGACTTGAACGACATGATGGACTAGTGGTACAATGGGTGACTCCTCAGCTTGACCATGTCACATAAGAAAAAACAAAAAAAAGCTGGCTAAATTACTCAAATGGCACCAGTGTTTCTGGAATAGACGAAGATTGGAGCTAAAAGAATTGAAGATTTGTGATGGAATGATCCCATATGACAAATTGCCAAAAAAGCATCAAAACGCCTCGGATAACTTAAAGGATGCAAGTTTCTCCTTCAGCAAGCAGCGGGAGTTACAATCTACAAGTTGAAGTCCTCATTTATCTGGACTGGCGCTCTAAAAACCATTTTAGCGGGACTTGACAAAGTATAAAACCGCGCCAAAAAATTTAACGGTGATGGTGACCTTTTGCGCGGGCCACCATTGACCCATTGAGCCACTATAAGAAATCGAACAACATCTTCTTAGAGTATAAACATAAGGTTCATTGACACCACTTGAGCACCCCGAACCCCTTTTTAAACCCTCTTATTCTTTTCTACTCTCAAACTAAATTTACCACCAGACATTGAACTATGACCTATAACCAGTGGTGTTGTGCTAATTTTTCTTTTACCGGAACGCGTATATATAATTATATAGACAGGGCCGATCCTGGGTAGGCGGCCGCTCTGTGCGGTCTCATGTCCCAAATTTACTCACATACATACTCAAATTCTTACACTATGGGTGGGAAATGTAAAAACTACAAAGATGGGAATTTCATCTACCAATACAGAAAAAAAACGTTCCGGACTCCGATTCACGGTTCGTTCCGGTTTTTGTTCCGGTTCGGGTTTAGTTCAAACCCTTGTTTATAATAATATAATACCATAGACAAATAAAAGGAAAGATGTTCCATTTCATATAAGAAAAGTGTGCACTATCCTGATGAAAGAGCTTTCCTATTTCCTCCATTTAAGCTTCCTCCAAACGAAAACTGTCCCCGCTAAATCATTATTTTCGGTGGCACTGTCAAGAGACTTGAGTAAGTTTCATATTTGGAGAGAGTGAAACTAAATGAAAAGAAAAATGTTAGGGATGGATGGGAGCATGGGAGAATGGTCGAGTTGTTTGCGTTTGCGCTTTTTTTACAGGTTTTCTTATTTATGAAATATCGGCATACGTACATAATATAAGAATGTTTATATTTTTTTCTAGGACCGGTTCTACACATTCAACTTTGCATTCCACTTTTTGACGTTCAACTTTTTTTTCTCTTTCACTCCAATGCAAAATTTGAAACAGACTAAAGTTGAAAGGAATATGGAAAGCAGCTCAGAATGGAATGGAAATTTGCGTTCAACTTTTGTGTTTTCGTTCAACATTTTTATGAGTGTGCGAATATGTATGAGTATGAGTGTACACGGATAGCAAAGAATGCCGAGATTTTCGATCTGCTTCTTGAATAGTTGAAAATGTGTAGACGCGAGCGACAGAATTGAACGTCAAAAAGTGGAATGCAAAGTTGAATGTGTAGAACCGGTCTAGGAAAATTTTATTAAGGGGATAAAATTGTGGGCGGGAATCTATTTGAATTAGAAAACAGCTGTTTGATTTTTGTTTGAATGACAAAAATAAATTGCACATTTGGAGGCAGTTACAATTTTGTTTTTTCAGGTCAGACTTTTCGGTTTTTACTACTTTGCAAAAGTAAGTAAAATCGTTTGTTTTGTGCGAATTTTGATTTCGTTTTGATTTACAAAAAACATTTCCGCAATATGTTTTTATTTTTCAGATTGGGAAATGTTTAATTTTCGTAAAGAAAATTATTGCGTTTTGCAAGATTTCAAGAGTAACAAATTTAAAAATATGAAGTGGAAATTATAGTTTATGGTTATTAATGGATATTCTTAATTAATAGTTCAGCTCTCTCAGCAATAGGAAAGCTCTTTCATCAGGAAAGTGCACACTTTTCTTATTTGAAATGGAACATCTTTCCTTTTATTTGTCTATGATAATACATATAAAAATTCGTCAAAAATTAGAAAAAAAATCAGCAATTCTTTTTAATTTTTTTTCAATACGTCAGCCAATTCCCGTTATTAGAAATCATCTTTAGTTCCGGAACGCGTTCCGGTCCAAAAAGGAAGTACCGGAACGACGTTCCGGAGCGTTCCGGCTCGACAACACCACTGCCTATAACTATAACACGCTGATAGTATAAAGGGCGATTCCTAGCTTGGCTTTTCCAAAAATTACGATCTCTTATTGTTGATCCAATAGTTCAACCTCAAGATTCATCGCCACCTTCTTCAGGACCATACTTTTCTATGAGAAAGACTAGCGCCCCGAGTTAAAGCCCCGTTGTTATTGTCAATGGTTCTATCATTGAGTGCAATGCAAGTAGCCAGTAGAGGGAAGAGTGAAAGAACTGACAACGCGAACCTGCGGGCTTTTTTTTGTGATAGACTAGAGGCTTAGGGAAATCCCCTTTGTACTGTTCGACAATCTAGGTAGAAAAAATATCTAGATCGGAAAATGGAAAAGACATGTCCCGGAGTGGATTCGATCATTTCAGAAAGGTAGTCGGGCGTCTTAACCCTAGGTACGAATTCGTAGCCGGCTACAGACAGCAGCAGCTTAGCAACACTTAGATTAGACTAGTGGTGCAGGTTTTTATGAAATCCTTGCCACTTCCATTACCCTCCGGTCTAGAGAGCATCTGAATCGCGAATCACGCTTATACGTGATATATAATTCAGTAATTCAAAAAACTTGAAAACTTCGTTTTTACGCTATCCTCTTTATGAGTCGACTCAAACTATTAATTTAAAATATATGTACATGGATTCTAAAATTCTACTGATTAATAAAGAACTAATAATAGCTACTTACTTGTTTCAGCAACGTATCCTTCGACTTGACTTTCAACAGATTACATAGATCATTAAGAAGAACCCATTTATCAGCACCTTCGTCCTTCAATAGATAAAGGGGTGGAAGCGGCATATCAGATTCTTCAAATTCAAATACTTCACCATCACCATCAGATTCTTCCAAATATCTGCCAGCCTTTGAGTCTTTCCTCTCAAACGTTGATCGCCTGCGAGCTATTCCTTTGCTCTGAGCATTCTTAAATTGTTTAACCGAATTAATGTGATCGATTGATCCAATATTATCAAGTAAAACGGTACATTTGGCCGAAAATTGCTTTCCTTTCGTTTTAAATTTAATATTGTCAACAACATCCGGATTTTGCAAGCTCTTTGTTGTTGCCTTATCGTCGTGATGCATGATATTTGAATTTGTGTCGCATTTTTCATTTGATCGTGATTTATCAGTGATATTGTTGGTAGTGATGCTTTTGCTACAGCTGTAGCTGTAATTATCTTCCTGATCATCATCATCTGTTTCGGGTGCATTTGATAGGACATCATAGCCATAATCATCGGGATCTAAATAAATATAAAAATTGTAGAATTATATTAATATATTTTCCGTTACTTAAAATGGTATAGTTTATTTGGTTGGATTTTCTTAATGCAATGGGGTGTGAAAGTTGAACCAGCTAATCACGAACCGACTCCGAGATTGACTCAGTAAATTTCTTATTCTAGGTCTGCATTTTATGAGAAATTTATAAATATCTAGATCCGGTACCCAACTGGAGAGAATACGATCGATGAGAATGATAGGTGGACACTGGCGTGCACACGGGTATGGCAGGTATGGCAGCTGCCATACCAAACAAATCATCGGCGCCCCAACGCCTCCAAAAAATAAAAATTATTAAAAAAAAAAAATTCTTCTTTATTTTAATTTTTTCAACAATTTGTTTTTTAATTTGATATTTTCAAGCAGAATTTTCTGAAAAATGCACTGCGGCTGTATAGAGTGCGCAGTGCATTTTTAATACTAATAAAATGGGGCCAAGTTGATGTTCATATACATATAAACGAATAAGGCTGGTCGTCCACTGGAAGGGTATTCGAGCGGCTACGCGCTTCGGCTTCATGGGCGGCTATAGGCGGCTACAAGCGGCTCTGAGATGCGCGGCTACACGCTACAGGGGTCGTCCACTGCAAGCTTTTCATGCTGCTCAGTTTGAAGTGAATTTGACATAATAATTTTGTGATTTGAAAATGTAATATAGTGCAATTAGTCGAAAAAAGGGCATGAAATTGCATTTCATGATGTACGAAATTTTTTTTTTTTGGATTTTGTTTGGGTACATCTGACAATGTTAAAACCAAGTTTGTGGGGTAGCAATGTGTTGGGAAAAGCCGCCATCTTGAAAAAGAGGTAGAGGTCGTTTATACCAAATAACCTGTTTCCATGAAATGATAGCTGAAAATGATCAGTGGCAAAGTGCTGGAGAATACAATTATCTACAAAATGAGCCCTCAACAAGGTCTGTAAGTTGGTTTGGCTCAAAGTTATGGCCGCTCAAAGTAGCACGATACCGCGCGAACTAAAAACTATATCGACTTCATTGAGGTGCCGAAAAAAGAATATTAACGAAGAAATGATCTGAAAAAAATTTCATAATATTCGGTCGGGCCTTTTTTGTTTAAATAGAAAAACTTCGCCTAATTGTCAGAAACACCTTAAATTGACAAGTTTTGCTAATATCTAATAAACTCGATGGAATGAGACCCGTTCTAAACGAAGTGATCTTTTTTGGGTTCTGCACAGCGATAGCCTTCGAACAAAACATCACTTGCCAAAATCCGACAACCTTTCAAAATTGTGCCAAAATTTCGTTACCCTTTACCTTGGATGAGCACTTTTTGATGGGGAATTGTTTTCTACGCGTGATACAGTTTCAGGAAATTGCGGTTTATCCCGGGATTTCCGTAGTTACCGCAAAATTTGTTCTTTTTGGTCAAGTCAGACAAGTACCTAACAGTTACAGTTTTGCTAATATCTCCGAAAAGCTTTGGAATTTCCAAATGAAGTCATTCGCTTCTCAGTTTGTCAACGACGCGGCGCTTCAGCACGCTCCATACGAATTTGAACAATCGCTTTAGTGCAGCGAACGAAATACGGAGGACATGTTTGTTTGCTAACGTTCAGGAAAAACAAATTCTCTAGAAAAATCTTGTGCATTTACTACTATTATAGTTATTTGAATTAGCTTCTCTCGGGATTGCTTTGTCATCAGTTCTGATACTAGCCAATTTTCCACTAGTGCTAAACGTATAACTATTTTGTAAGAAGTCAGTTTATTCCATTTTCGTTCATCGTACTGGGAAGTTAATCGTGTGGACCGAAGGGGTTAAACCCACATCCCAACTAGTTATTATCGTTATTATTTAATATGGCGCCCCAAAAAATTCTGCCATACCAAAGGGGAGCCCCTGTGCACGCCACTGTAGGTGGAAGAAAGGAAGTGTCTAATTAATGTATTTAGCAATAAGTGGTTGGAAAGAGACTATTGACTATCGCTCAAGATCGGCATTAATGTTATAAAAACAGTTCTCAACCAAACCAAGAGGACTATTCAAGTAAATTTGGACATCATCTGCATACATGTGCGGGTTAAAGTTTATCACGACACTGCTCTATTCATTTATGTACTTACTGAAAAGCAGCGATCCTAGTATGAAG
The DNA here is from genome assembly GCA_949987705.1 of Thereva unica. Classification (NCBI taxonomy): domain Eukaryota; kingdom Metazoa; phylum Arthropoda; class Insecta; order Diptera; family Therevidae; genus Thereva; species Thereva unica. The sequence continues at coordinate 136,809,538 of OX465282.1, forward strand.
CCTTGCGGAACACCGCGAGTGTTTGGCAAAAAATCTGAAATTTAATTTTGTAGCCATACTTTTTGAGATCCATTATGAAAGTAACTCAGAATTAAGCAGAGAGAGGATGAAATTCTCATGTGGTCTATTAGCTTTGTTTCTAGAAGCGTACGGCTAACCCTATCGAATGCCTTACTAAAGTGGAGAAGTACAAGAAACGTAATCTGATCGAACTTAAGAGCCATTTGCAGGTTGGTAATCACTTCAGGTTATGTGTTATGTTCGGTTATGTCCAAAGAAACCAGCAACACTGGATATCGGACACAACCTGGCAAAAAATAGAACGCAGAAGGGCCCTCAAAAATAACGTAAACTCTACAAACGACCCGGAAAGACGCCACCAATTAGAACGGGAATACTCCCAATTACATCGGGAGGTTAAGAAAAGTGTCCGGCGTGATAAAAGGCAGCAGATAAATGAGCTCGCAGAAAAAGCGGAAAACGCGGCAAACACTGGCAACAGTAAGGTGCTGTACCAAATCACTAAACAGCTCTCGGGAAAGCACTCTACTAAAAAGCATGCCGTTAAGAGTGCGGATGGAAGGCTGCTGTGCAGCGACGAGGAGCAACTCCAAAGATGGAGAGATTACTTCTTCGCCGCCCTGAATGGTTCACTTGCACAGGAACCTCAGAAAAACAGCAACAATGCACAGCCAATAATAATCACCACCCCATCCAAGACGGAAATAGTAACCGCAATTCATGCAATGGCCAATGGGAAAGCAGCTGGAAAAGATGGCATCCCGCCAGAATTGTTGAAAGCCGACTCAAGCCTCATAGCAGATGCGCTTCAGCCAATCCTAGAAATAGCATGGAACACCTGTACCTTTCCGGAGGATTGGACGGAAGGTATCATAGTCAAAATACCAAAAAAGGGGGACCTAACAATATGCGACAACTGGAGAGGTATCTGTTTATTATCTACTGTGGGCAAAATTTTGTCCCATATATTACTATCTAGGATAAGTGAGGCAGTTGATCGAACGCTTAGGAGGCAGCAGGCCGGATTCAGGAAGGGCCTCTCCTGTATTGATCATATTAACACCTTGAGAATAATAGTGGAGCAGTCTACTGAATTCCAGTGGTGTTGTGCTAATTTTTTTTTACCGGAACGCGTATATATAATTTGGCGGCCGCTCTGTGCGGTCTCATGTCCCAAATTTAACGACGGGGGGTGATTTTCCATGACAATCCTGGCGGCGACGTTTTTTGGAACGAAGTTCCTTAACGCGGCTTGCGGGTAGAGTGAATTGGGAGAAATCGTCACGTAACAAAATGCGATATTTTGTGTATGTATGCGTGCAAGTATCGATCCCAGTAGGCAATTTGTGAATTTATTAAATCAGAATGCAGTGTTTTTCTTTAGAAATTGGAATCAATTTGCACCGATAGCTATAGGAAGAAATGATAATGCAAAGTGTCATGCATGACGAACGTGCACACTTTTTGCATTGGTCATTATCGAGGATAGATGCTTATGCTTTCTTGTCTGTCTGTTTGTCCGGTACAAATCTTGCAATCGATTTTTTTAATACTTCTGGTTACCCGATCACCCTGAAATTTTGCACACAACTTCAGCTCCGATGACAATGTACTATGGTATACCAATTATACCGTCAGATTCATGGCCGTGGCCTCAAGAGGACGGATTACTGTTTTCTTCAAGGAACAAATTTTGCAATCGATTTTACAAATACTTCCGGGTATCCTATCATGCTGAAATTTTGCACACAGCTTTAGCTCCCATGACAATGCAATATAGTATATACCTTTAGATCCATGGAGGCCGTCTCAGGAGGGCGGATTGGAATATTCTTCACAACCCCTTCGACATGGGTATCCAATGAAAGGATATGATAAGTAGAACACCATAAGCAATATAGTATACTCAAAATATCATTTGGTCCATGGCGGACATCTCCAGCGGGTGAATTACCATTTTCTTCACAACCCCCTCGACATGGGTATCAAATGAAAGAGTATGATAAGTAGAACACCATAAGCAATATAGTATACTTAATTTATCGTTTGGTCCATGGCAGCCTTCTCAAGAGAGCGGATTACCATTTTTTTCACAACCCCTTCGAGATGGGTATCAAATCAAAGAGTACGATAAGTAGAACACCATAAGCAATATAGAATATTCAATATATCGTTTGGTCCATGGCGGTCATCTCAAGAGGGCGGATTACCATTATCTTCACAACCAACTTGAGATGGGTACCAAATGAAAGGGCATTATAAGTAGAATGCCATAAGCTACGTCTTTAGATTCATGGCGGCCATCTCAAGAGGGCGGATTACCATTTTCTGCACAACACCCAGACATGGGTATCAAAATAAAAGGCAATGAAAAGTAGAACTATATAAGCAATATAGTATACTCAATCTATCATTTGGTCAATAGTGGACATCTTAAGAGGGCCGATTACCATTTTCTTCACAACCCCTTTGAGATGGGTATCAAATGAAAGAGTATGATAAGTAGAACACCATAACCAATATAGTATACTCAATATATCGTTTGGTCCATGGCGGTTATCTCAAGAGGGCGGATTACCATTTTCTTCACAGTGCCCTCGACATGGGTATCAAATGAAAGAGTATGAAAAGTGGAACACCATAAGCAATATAGTATACTCAATTTATCATTTGGTCCATGGCGGCCATCTCAAGAGGGCGGATTACCATCTTCATCACAACCCCTTCGAAATGGGTATCAAATGAAAGAGTACGATAAGTAGAACACCATAAGCAATATAGAATATTCAATATATCGTTTGGTCCATGGCGGTTATCTCAAGAGAGCGGATTACCATTTTCTTCACAACCCCAGGACATGGGTATCAAATGAAAGGGCATTATAAGTAGAATGCAGTAGGCTATATCTTTATATTCATGGCGGTCATCTCAAGAGGGCGGATTACTATTTTCTTCACAACACCCGAGACATGGGTATCAAATTAAAGGGTATGATAAGTGGGAAACCATAAGGAACATAGTGTACTCAATATATCGTTTGGTCCATGGCGGCCATCACAAGAGGGCGGGTTACCATTTCCTTCACAGTTCCCTCGACATGGGTATCAAATGAAAGAGTACGATAAGTAAAACACCATAAGCAATATAGTATATTCAATATATCGTTTGGTCCATGGCGGTCATCTTAAGAGGGCGGATTACCATTTTCTTCACCACTCCCTCGACATGGGTATCAAATGAAAGGGCATTATAAGTAGAATGCAGTAGGCTATGTCTTTATATTCATGACGGCCATCTCAAGAGGGCGGATTACTATTTTCTTCACAACACCCGAGACATGGCTATCAAATGAAAGGGTATGATAAGTGGAATACCTTAAGCAATAAAGTATACTCAATATATCATTTGGTCCATGGCGGCCATCTCAAGACGGCGGATTACCATTTTCTTCACAACCCCCTCGACATGGGTATCAAATGAAAGGGGATTATAAGTAAAATGCAGTAGGCTATGTCTTTATATTCATGGCGGTCATCTCAAGAGGGCGGATTTTATTTGGAGTTACATTCGCAGTTGTAAAAAAATCGTAAGGAACTTCGTTCCTGACGGGGGTCCCATGACCGCACCTGATTTTTTTTTTTTTAGGTCTTATGTCCCAAATTTGGGGGGAGATTTCCCGATATAAAAAGATATAAAAATTCGTCAAAAATTAGAAAAAAGCAATTCTTTTTAATTTTTTTCAATACGTCAGCCAATTCTCGTTATCAGAAATCATCTTTAGTTCCGGAACGCGTTCCTGTCCAAAAAGGAAGTACCGGAACGACGTTCCGGAGCGTTCCGGCTCGACAACACCACTGCTGAATTCCGATCCCCCCTTTACCTTGCTTTCGTAGACTATGAGAAAGCGTTCGACTCGGTTAATAGGAGCTTCATTTGGAAGGCACTACGGCGACGTGGACTGCCTGATAAAATAATAGAATTGATAAAAGCCCTATATAACAATTCCAAATGCAGAGTTCTCCATAATGGAAAATTATCCGACAGCTTTGAGGTGAGCTCAGGAGTACGACAAGGATGCCTACTTTCGCCTTTACTATTTCTTATAGTAATAAATGACATCCTTGTCGGCGCTCTAGATAATAGAACAGGCGGCATACAATGGGGTTTGGTAGACCGCCTTAAGGATCTCGACTACGCCGATGATATCTGTTTGCTGGCCCACAGACACCAGGACCTCAAAAACATGTTAAACAATTTGGCAGAAAGTAGCCCAGCAGGCTTAAGGCTAAATCCGACTAAAACTAAAGAAATGCGGATAAATGCAAACACCATTGAACGAACAGCGCTGAATAACCGTGACGTGGAACTCCATCCATCCATTCAATGGCGCTACAGCCCAAATCGAGCCTTGGCCTCCTCTAGGGCATTTCTCCAAGTCTGACGGTTCCTTGCAGCAGTTCTCCAGTTCCGAATGTTCAGCATTGTCTCTGCGTCAGCCGTCACAGAGTCCATCCATCTTCTCCTGGGTCTACCTACTGGTCTGTTTCCTGGAATTTCGGCCACCATAAGCCGTTTTGGGATACGGTTATCATTCATCCTGATTACGTGGCCGGCTAGTCTTAGTCTGTTGATTTTTATAAACGTTGAGAGTTCTGGGTCGTCAAAAATTTCATACAACTCGTTGTTGTATCTCCTTCGCCATATCCCATCCTCTCTCGTTGGGCCTATTATGCATCTGAGCACCTTCCTCTCAAACCTGTTGAGTTGTTCCTCTATCTCCTGGGTCATAGTCCAAGTCTCGCTGCCATAGCACAGTACTGGTCGTATTACTGTTTTGTAGAGTGAGAGTTTCGTTTTTCTGTGCACAAATCTTGAGTGCAATATTTGTTTTTGGGCATAAAAAGCTCTATTAGCCAGTAGTATTCGTCTAGTTACTTCTTCCTTTTCATCGTTTCTTTTTGTAATTGTAGACCCAAGGTAGACTGTTTTATCGACTACTTCTAGATTATGTTCGTCGATAGTTATATTTCTTTCCATTCTAAATCTTCCAGTTCTGGATTGTTGCATCACCTTCGTTTTTTCTTCATTGATGTTCAGCCCTATGTCCTTGGCCGCCTCTTTTAATTCGACATAGACTTCTTTTGCTGCCAAGAAGGACCTTCCCACGATGTTCACGTCATCCGCATATCCAAGTAATTGTACAGACTGCGTTGCTATGGACGCATTTCTCCGTACTGATGTTTTTCTTATCACCCATTCTAGGGCCAGGTTGAAAAGCATGGGGGCTAGTCCATCTCCTTGTCTAAAACCTTGTCGCACTTCGAACTCTTCTGTTATTGCATTTTGAATCCTTACTTTCGCCAGGGAGCTATTCGTTGCGCATTTTATCAGTCGTACCAGCTTGGAGGGGACTCCTAATTCCAATAGGATCCTGTACAGCCTCTCTCTGTTTATCGAGTCATATGCCTGTTGAAAGTCGACAAATATCTGGTATATATCTATATTCCTTTCCCAGGTTTTCTCCAGAATTTGTTTTAAGGTCAGCAGTTGGTCCGATGTTGACCTGTTTGTCCTAAAACCAGCTTGATATTCTCCTATAAGGCCTTCCGCTATAGGTTCTAGTTTTTGTTTCAAAGGATTGTGAAGGTTTTGTAGCTGGTGCTGAGGAGTGAGATGCCTCTGTAGTTTTTACAGGTTAATTTATCTCCTTTCTTGTAGATTGGACATATAATCGCTTTCTTCCAGTCATCTGGTATAACTTCTTCCTCCCAGACGTTACATATAAGTTCGTGTAAGTTCCTTAAGAGTGACGTGGAACTGGTAAATAAATTCTGCTGCCTCGGTAGCATTATTACCGAAAATGGTGGGGCAGAAGAAGACGTCAGTTCCAGAATAAATAAAGCACGAGGCGCATATGCATGCCTGTCCCACATATGGAGATCCACTAACACCAAATTGCGGCTGTTCAACTCCAACGTTAAGGCAGTTCTTTTGTATGGTTGCGAAACATGGAAAGTCACCCAATTCATAACAGGGCGCCTACAAGTCTTCATCAACAGATGCCTTCGTCGTATCCTAAAAATCCGCTGGCAAGATAGAATTTCAAACGAAGAACTATGGCGCCGTGCCGGCCAAGAAAGGATAGACGACCAAATCAGGCGAAGGAAATGGAATTGGCCACACCTTGCGACGCGAAAACGAAAATCTAGCCAAACAGGCCCTTGACTGGAATCCGCAAGGTTCCCGTCGAGTAGGAAGACCTAGAACAACGTGGAGGAGAACCCTACTAGAAGAAGCCGCAACAACTGGGAGATCCTGGTCGGAGCTAAGAGCTGTCGCGCAAAACAGAGTCCGCTGGAGGGCAACTGTTTCCGCCCTATGTCCCATGAGGGATTAAAGGAGTTTAAAGAAGAAGAAGAATCACTTCAGGCAGTGCAGTTTTAAAACTACTGCTTTTGCAGACTATGCATTTAGCAATAAGGGCCACATTTCACAGTGCCCATTGATTTGCCCCAAAAATAATTAATTTAAGCAGAATACGGCCAACAGTTTATTGTGGCTGTCGGTTCGGTGCTGCGGAACAGCTCCCGAAACGGTCAAGTAGTTAAGATTTGGTATAAGGAGGAAGCAACCTCTAGTCTAAAAATGGTTCTGGAGCTGGCGTTCTCGCTATCTTTAGAGGCTATGGCAGAAGAGTGGAACAAGCGAATTAATTTGAAGAAAAAAAGACGTGAATCAAGCATAACTAGGGGGAAAAAGGAGGAACGCGAAGGACAATAATATCATTGAGTAAGGTTCAAATCTACGAACTATGTGGTGGCGCTCAGGAATCATCCTTTGTACTACTAGTCCGTCTTATCGGTGGGTTCTCCATGGTGCTATGCCTAGTAGTAAGCTTAGTACCGGCGACTTAATAAGTTTGAGGTTATGAGAAGCAGGGAGAATGTTGGACGAGATGGTGATGAGCCCTGAGTTTCGGTATTCTTGGAAGTTGTAGGAGTTTGGCAATACTGAATGTGAAAGATTGTTCCATCTATTTATGAACGAATTCCTTGTTTGTATCGTACCCGAAAAAAAGAGATATGTGGAGAGGGCTGCGTTTATTAGTAAAATTTCTAATGTAGCAAAACTGACCCTTATCTCTTCAAAAATATCAGTACGGTTCTGTAACGCCCAGTGACTAAAAAAATTAAAGTTATAAAAAAGGGACTTTTGCTGTTAGTAAGGGTCTAAGTTTCATTTTGTAATGTTTATTTATGGAGGGGGAGAAACATGTACCATAGGAATTAAAAACCATACAACATCTGTTGACGGGTTCGTTCCTAGCGTACTCAGTACGATGTGGGTATTCCTTAAACAGTTTTGTATGTCTCGTTTGTCGAACATCATCATTAAATTTGATCATATCCGACAGATACTGCACTTAAGGTTGTCGAACGTCGAAGGTGAGCCATGAGGTGAGCAACTTTCTTCTACCTGACAGAGGCATGAGTTCTAACACCTTTAACCTCTCCATGTAGGGTGGTAGGATATGATAATCATGCGAGTCATGAAGTTACCTCAGAGCAACAAGAAGGAATTTCTTAATCCTGTTGCTGTGAACTTGAGGAATATAGAGTCCCAAATTGGGCAAGCATATAGTCCAAGATTGGGCGGACTATAGAACAGAAAAGTGCTTTTGTGACCCATTCATTGTCGAATTCCTTAGCCCTTCTCTTTATGGAGCCAAGAAATTTATTGGTTTTGGCCGTAATATTATCATACTGCAGATTGAAATTTAGTTTATTGTCACGGACAACACTTAAATCTACAATATGATCAACATGATTCAGTTCTTTGGCGTTGAGATGATAATAGTACAACTGCGTGTTTTTTTTGCGTGAGAAGATTATTGCTGGTGTTAAGGTGCAATTTATTAGCTGTGCACCAGTCATGTAATGCATCGAGTTTCGACTAGAAAAAGACTAAATCAATTGAGACTTAATGGTGCTATATATTTTCAGGTAGTCTACATAAAAGAGATGTGGAATATCTTCTAACTTTTTAAATAGATCGATGATGAAAATACGAAAATATTGAAAAGAAGCGGACCTAGATGACTACCCTGAGGGACCCCGGAAGTTACGCTTGAAATCTAACGACCTGAATTATTTAGTTCAGATTAGATTTTATCCATTTGCCATTAACGTGTCGTGATCTACTTGATCAAAGGCCTTGCTGAAGTCAATATAAACAGCATTTATTTGATGGACGTCTTCCATGCCACCCAGCAGATCAGAGGCTAAGACCATTAGAATTAGGGTCGACGGATGCCGTTTTTTTGAAACTATGCTGTTGTTCGTTAAGGTATGGGTCAATTAGGGCAGCAATTTATTCATAGCCAAGTTTTTCAAAAAGTTTGGGAATAGATGACAAGATGGCAATGCCCCCATAGTTGCTCACAGAGTGCTTATCACCTGCTTTATGTATCGGCGTGAGGAAAGTTTTCTTCCATATCGAGGGAAAGTGCCCTAATGATAATGATGATAATTTAAGATAATTAATAAGCTTAATATCACCAATGCACTCTGGAGGAACAATGCTTAAAGAGTATAAATTCTCTAGTAGTGCTTTTGCGACTAGTCTTAGAAGCACTGGTGCAAGAGTGCATTTCAAGTGTTTGAAAAATGACTAGCCTACCTGCTAACTGAAGCTTATAGATTGTATAAAAAAAATTCCCATTGCATTTTAAGGAATCACATTCAACAAATCTTACCAAGAATTTTCCAAGGCCCTGGAAATTTCCATGGTTGTTTATGTGGTCCAGTATTTTGAACATCTTGAAGATGATTCTTAAGGAATTGTTCCATTTCAGCATTTTCCGCTAGCATAAGAGGTGTTTGGCCTAAAACAAAACAAAACCCATTATATTCCATCCAACAAAAATTCACTAAAACTCCTTACCTGAATACGTTGTTAAAAGTGGATCAGCGCCATAAGACAATAACAGCCTTACCACTTCAATATATCCATTTTCACTAGCTTCATGCAGTGGCCTTATCCCCGAATGTGCAGTCTCTGAATGATTTGCTCCATACTGCAGAAGAACCCTGGCTATATCAATGCGTCCCTTTGCACAAGCCTCATGCAATGGTGTATATCCAGCATTATCCTTAGCATCCGGATTCATTCCAAGCCTTTCTAGGCAGTATGCAATAACATCAAGATATCCTAATCGTGCTGCTTTATGCAAGGCACTCTGTCCGACACTTTTGTTCAATACCCACTTCTGGATTTCTTTGCTGACATCACTTTCATCGCGGGAATTGAAGAACTCAATTGGTGAATTCTTTTTTCTCTTGATGATGTCTTGGGAGTTGTTTGTGTTTGTTTGCGGCTTCTTTTTCTTTCGGATGTAATCAAATCCAGAACTGCCTTTTCGACGTCCGCCACGGTACTTATTGCATTTTTTACGCTTGAATATTAAGGGTGTTACTACTCCGTCTCTTTCGGATATGATGCTTGGAGTGTCACGTTCGTTTGTATCCTGGGTCTCCTCCTTTATGATTGTTTGCAGACAAGCCTTGATTTCGTTGTCTTGAGTCTCCTCATCTACCGGAAACATAGGCTCTTCATCAGGCTTCTCGGTTTTTATTGTTATTGCCATTGGATCTGATGAAAGTTTGTTGTTGTCTTCATTTGGTGGCTTCCGATTTTTTCGGATCTTTTCACCAAAGTCAACGTTCATTTCCTGTAAGTATTTGTCGTATTTTTCAACGAACGTTATTTGTTCTACTTTAGTGTCGTTCTCTACTTCATCTCGTATTTCTGGAGGAGCTGATGCTGGACGATCTTCTCCACCGAAGACTTCTCTTATTAGTTCCTTGTTCTTCAGAATTCGATATTCGGTTCGAGTTCTGGATTTAAGAACTTCTGTATGGAATACATTGTGATGTTCCTCAAATGGTGGCTTATCGTCCTTCCCTGGTGTTGCCAGCAATTCAGCTTCATTGCTTCCTCTTGGCAGAAGTTTCGGTTCATTGTGGGAGGCGAAACGTGAATTTTTATTCTTCACTTTTTTCGATTTCAACCGAGAATGAAGAACGTCGATAATCGACTTGGGCACAGTGTCTTCACTAAGTTTCTCAGTAGTTTTACATTCTAGTTCTGATTCTTTAGTTTGTTTAGACTTCTTCGAGGCTTTGGTTGTTGATGCAGGTGGCTTACCAGCTTCTGTTGCGTCACTTTTCTGCGGAGTTTTCTTTGTGCTATCACCTTGAAATGTCTCCGATGTATCGCTTGAATGCGGATCTAAATCTGGTAGTGATGTTGATACTCTGTGATGTATAGGACCTTTTATACTTATCAGACTAGGAGGAATCTTCAATGCACGCTTATATTGATAAACTTCCAACTCCCAACCAGGTGGGAATTTTTCCGTATTAGTCTCTGTTGGTTGTGGCTTAGATTTTGATTTTTTTGTTGATGTAGACTTCGACGTCGATGATGCCTTCTTCACTTCAAATTCTTCTTTTGGTTTCTCTTTCGATTTATGCTTCTTTGTACTACTTTTTGTTACTGCGTCAGTATCGTGACGTTCATTCGATAATCTAGATCGTCTCGATCGTAGTCTATCCGATACAGTCTCCTTCTCTGAATCTGAGCTATTATTGTCCGAACTTTCATCCTTAACGAATTTCGCTTGCTTTTTTCTCTTATCATCAGAATCATTCCCACTGTGCTTTCGTTTCGGGTCATCGATTTTATCAATTTTTATTCTGGCTACTAGAAGTTTTGTCTTTTCATCCGCGGATTTTGCGGCTGATTCTGATGTTTTGGAATGTTTGCTTGATGCCTTTTCAGCTGGTTTTGGAGCCTTTCGATCGAAAGATGTGTTTTGTATAATTTTTTCATTTCGCAACACCTTACCATTGGCAATTTGTTGTTCGAGCCTCTTTTTGCGCTTTGAACGTGTCATAGTCTCCTCGATTTTTGAATCTTGCGATTGACGAGTCGAAGCTGTTCGTTTGTTACGAGCTTTATTGGGCGAAGGAGTTGTTTTGTCTTGATCCATACTAGCATCTTCACCGTCGCTGCCATCTTTCTGCGAGCTTGTTGCTTTTTCAGGTGTACTTTTACTTTCTTCCTTTGTTGATTTCACCGATGCAGATTTTGCTAGGACTTTTTCATCCTCAGAACTTTCACTACTTTCTGTAGGCAGCTTCATACACTTAACCTTTGCTTTTGTTATCATTTCTCTCTTAGTTGGTATTGGACTATCAGTACCTAGGGAATTCACAATTTTTTGTATATCATCTCTCTCCAACTTCTTAGCATGCTGATTCAAGTTTGTCGATGAATCCGAATCGGTAAAGAAATTCTCAATACGCTTATGAGTTCTAGACTCAATCCGGCTCCTAAATAAATTTCTAGTCATACTCCTATTCTCCGAGCTATCAGTATCGGACAGTTCACGATTACTAGCACCACTAGCTCTCGATCTTGGCTTTTTCGTTAGTTTCTTTGGTCGATAAAGAGTTCGTTTGCTGTCATCCTCGCTCTCCGAACTGCTTGTCTTACTTAGTCTTGCTGCTAGTCTTCTTTCCTGCTCTAATCTTTGTTTTTCTCGAATATTCCGAACAACCTTTTCCGATAACTTTTCAACAATCGTTGATCGATTCGATTTTGAATTGAGACTAGTATCGGAATTTTCACGCTTCGATTCTGATACAGGTTGTACGCTTCGATCAGCGTCTGATGTTAATGGTGGAACTGTATCGGATTGGCTCTGCTGTCGCAACAGTAATAGCGGCTTATCTTCATCGCTAGAACTGCAATCGCGGTTTTTTGCTGCTTCCTCTTGTTCTTGTTTCTTAGCATTGGCAGCATTCACTGCATTCTCAGATATCTCTGACTTAAGCTGTTCAACTATACTTTTATCAATATCACAGTTGTACTCAACTCCGGGAAAATTTTCCGGACTTTTATCCCGAGATGCTTCTTGTGGATCAGGGGCGGTTTTTGTTGCTCTTCTTTTCTTTCCGCGTTTTTTGCTTCCACCAGTAAGAAGTTGTTCAACAAAATCATTGCATGCGCTTCCCCAATCCAGAAGATCAAAAGGAGAATTCCCATCGGCATCTGAAAATAAATCCGCACCACGCTCTGTCGATTCGGGAATCTCGCGTGGCGCCTCCTTTTCCGGTTCTTTAATTTCTTGTGCAGCTGGAACCGGAAGAGGTGTAAATCCTTTCAGTTCACCTTTTGTTCTTATTCTCGCTGCTAATAGCGACGCGATATCAGGTTTTCCAGCTTCATCCTCTCCTAGTTCTCCATTGGCTTGCTTACGTAAAAGTGACGTTCTCTGCTTCTCATACTCACGCATTTCAATGCTGTTTCTAAGCTTAGATATCACATTCTGATCAGCACCTCGATTAACTGGAGGAGGTTGAGTTTGTGTACTAGTTGGTAAAATTTTCGGAGTAGCTTCGGCAGGAATAGCAGCTTGCTTCTTAGCCTCTAGTGTCTTAAGCCTTTCTATCTCTGATTTTTGTGGTCCTAAATAATGCTGCTGCTGATGATGAGGATACAGCTCTCTTTGTACAGGTTTAGTAGCCTCATGAGGAGAAGGATTTGGCTTAACATGACCAGGCGGTCGCCAAGTTTGTTGCTGCTGCTGAGAATATGTCTGATAGTTCACCGAGTTATGAACAGGATGCTGTTGGTAGTTCTCTTTGTACGCATAAGGATATTGCTCTTGTGACTTGGGATCACTTTTACCAATTGCTTCAACCTTAGTGTGTATAACAGACACATCACGCCGTTCCAGGGGCTGAGGTAAATTTACCTTCTGGGTGAACTGTTGATGCTGTCGATATTTTTCTTCTAAATGTGCACGATACAGCTCATCGACGCGCACTTGCTTCTCTGCAGGTTGATAATCCTTTGAGGAAGGTGGTGTAGCTTCTGGTGGCCTCTTCCTATGATACTCACTATTACGATGTTTGTCTGGCTCGACTCTTTCATAAGTTTGATTGATTTTATTCATTGGCTGAGCCACCTTTCTCGGTTCCAATGTGGTGTTAACATAGTGGCCATACGAATCTGGAATAAAACTCGTTTCGTTTCGCTTTTGTACTTCAATTGGCCTCGAGAATTCGTCTCTTATTCTGTCGTTAACACCATAACCAGGACGATTGTAGTTGATATTTGCATCTGGCAATGCCTTTACTGTATTAGAACTGGCCAAACGCTGATTAACAGCATTTGATTGGCTTGGATTTGGTATGGGGGCACTGTCAGGCTTCTTTCTGCTGTCATACGCATCATATCTCAAAACGCTGTCCTGTCGGGTTGAGTATTGCTGTATCTTATGAGTCTCAGCCGGGTTAGGAATTTTTAACGGTTCTGGCTCTTTAGCTTTATCAGAAATTTTCCGCTGACGTTGCGGCGTATTCATCAAATAGTCATCAGACTTCTTATCATACACCGTCATCGGAGTCGGAGGGTTAAGTATCACATTTTGCTTAGCAGCTTCTGGCTCACGCTTTGGTGGCAAGTAAGGATTCACATACGTATTCTGTTTACTACTCTGACCAAAAATATTCGCCCCTACTACAGGAGGAGGCTGGTAACCTGCTTCTTCTTGAGGCTTTGGTGGGTATTCATACTTAGGTTTAGTTGCCTGAGGGGGCTGAACATACTCTTGAGGACGTGTTGATCTGTGCTCTAGATGAACAGTATGTGGCTGAGAAACATGATGTTCATAGCCATAACTACTGGGCTCCCGCGGCAGTATCGGCGCAGGATACGAGGCATCAGGTCGAGCACTTGGACTTGGCTGAATGTGAGACTGTGGTGAGACTTGATGATGAGGACTTCCAGCATGATAAGGTGTATGCTGCAGGTATTGCTGAGTAGCAGGTGACATTTGATGAGCCGGAGGCTGAAACGGCCGGCTTTGACTAACAGATGTGTATCTTTGTGTTTGAGGCTGTTGGACATGCTGAACAGTATTTGGATATCTTGAATCAAACGACGCTGCTTGTGTCGGATGCTGAGATGTTCTTGTGCTAGCTTCTCCAGATGAATGCTTGGAAAAATTTGGAGAGAAATCCACCTTCAATGCACTTGATGAAGGATGATTTCGTGCGTGGTAACTGTTAACATCATCGCATCCAGTAGAATCAGCCTTTGTTTTTACAGTTTTAACAGACAAATCCAAGGGAGACTCCCTCTTCACAGGGTTAAATACTGAACTTGATGGCTTATTAGTTTCTATCACTGTTTGTTGAGGAACGGGTCTTGCTTCGACTGAGCGGAGACTTGGGGGCATTTGCTGCTGCTCAACCGAGTGATTATAATTTACTTTTGATATCACAACACTAGAAAATTCGGAATGCTGTGGATACGTTTCTGGCATGCTCTGAGTAGGTCTATCAGGAGCCTTTTGTCTCTCTGCACTGGTTGATCTAATCACCTTCGAAACAGTCACACTGATATCGTTTCGTGCTAAATCATTACAAAGTGGCAAACTTGGTTTCCTTTCTGGTACTCTAGCTTTCAGCAATTCAGGCTGTGACTGCCGTCTACTAGCATCAAAACCTGCTGTTGTAGGATCCATTCGTTTTGTTTCTTCATATTGAGGACGCATCGCCGGAATGCATTCCGTACTCCTGGCATAATATCCGCAATTCTTTGTCGGAACAGGCGAATCAAAGATGCTTTTACTAAGATCACTGTCAGATCTTCTGGCCGATATGTCCTTCTTCAAAGTTCTCTTGATTATTTCAACATTCAAGTCGGTTTCGGATGTTGCACTTCTTATGGCATGGACGTGATTTATCATTTCTCGATAATTGGGCTTTTGATGGGATTTGGATAGATTTGACTCGGATGGACTTTTGCCAAATAATACAGGATAATCCTGCTTTGGCGGTGATATTTCAGGGTATTTTGATGTAGATTTTGGTTGTTCAACTTTTCGAGGATTTGGAGAGTAATCTACGTAATTCCTTTTCGATGTTGATGACTTCTGTTGATACGCTGCGGCATTTGCGTATTCTGTTTGTCTTGTGTCTACATTGCGGTAATGAGTTACCGGAGCTTCGGCTGGTTGTACCTGAAAAGTGAAAAGATGATGATCAAATAGGATTAAATATTCTTCTTTATAATGTAACATAGACTTGATATTGAATATTGCCCTGGGACATAACACAAGCAACCAAAATAAGCCAGAGTTTAAAAATAACAAGAAAATGAATCATGGTCTAAGTTCTCAAGTCTAAATGGGTTAGCATACAAACTCCTCGTCAGGATACCTGACATCGAATCTCATTTCCTAATTTAAGCTTTGAAATTTGAAATTAAGGTTGAAGGCTGCTACATTCCTACGATGGCTCAACCTAGTGGCTACCATCATTGATGAGTTCTATGGGCCGACTTTACCCTCTGTCAAGCTAGCGTGACAGGTTTTTGAAAGCGCTGGTCCGGATAAATGAGTTGTACTCGAGATGGGGAAATACGTGATCATTCCATCGCAGATCTTTAAAGCTATGCCTAGGATGTAGGAAGATGGGTCAGCCGTTATATTCTCAAGCTGTGGAGTAAGTTAGAGGGGATTGCGGGCAGATCATTTATGAATATCAGGAAAGGTGCGGAGACAGAATTGATCCCTGGGGAACAACCGGCCAAAGTGTGTAGGGGTCGAATTCGACGCCATCCGATATTACTTTAATTGAACGGCCAGAAAGGAAGCTCTTAATCCAGTTTCTAAGAATTAAGTTAATACATACCAATAGATTGGAGTTTAGTCAACAAGGCAGGTTGCTATGCACAGTGCCCGCAAAGATGCTTCCTTTAAGAAACAATAAGCCATAGAATCGGCGATACTGTGGACAATTCTAGATTTCAGCCTATTTTACTGGCTAATACTATTTCGGATCCCGAATTCTGTCAAGGACTCGGTACTGTTACAAGCGCCGTGTATGTCCGGTTTGTATTCAAAGGTTTTTTTTTACCGTACGCAAGTCTAACTAAAGCACGCCCTGAGAATCATATTGTTCGAAGGAAATTGCAAATAAGACGACTTTAAGTTTGCTTTTTGTTATCACACTCACGGTTCGGTCATTTGAGTGCAATGTCGGATAGTAAGCTTTAGCTCAATTTAAGCAACCTTCTGTACATATACAGGAAAGGCTTACCTGGACTTTTCCTAAAGTTTTGCCGGGCGGGCTAGTATGGTACACGGATGGCTCTAAAACGGAGACAGGTGTAGGCGCCGGAATCTGGAGTGAAAGTCCCAGATTCAGCAAGGCTATAAGTCTAGACACTCTGGCAACTGTCTTTCAGGCAGAGGTGTACGCTATTCTGGCATGCACTCATGAGAACTTAAGAAGGGCCTACCAAAATAAACGGATTTTTATCTTCTCTGATAGCCAAGCGGCAATTAGAGCGATAAGGTCCCGTAGAACCAAGTCGAAATTAGTTTGGGACTGCCAACGTGCTCTTCATGAGTTGGGCGTTCTCAATCAAATTACACTTGTCTGGGTCCCGGGTCACCGGGGCTTCGAAGGCAATGAAAGTGCGGATGCCCTGGCTAAACAGGGCTCTGATTTAGAATTCATTGGTCCAGAGCCGGCTATTGGGGCACCGTCCAGCTTGCTGCAAAGGGCCCTGGCCGATCGGACTTTGATGAAACATATTGAACGCTGGAGGTCCGCGCCTGGACTGGCCAACTCTAAGCGGTTCCTTCCAGTGCCGTTATTACGGCGCAGTAGGAGTGATGTTAGGACACTTGTTGGCTTAATTACCGGACACTGTGCCCTAAATTACCACTTATGGAAGATAGGAAGGGCGGAGGACCCTACATGTAGGCTTTGCCTAGAAGAGGATGAGTCTGCCCTCCATGTTCTCTGTGAGTGCCCTGCAATAGTAAGGAGCAGGGTCTCTCTGTTCGAGAAGTCCCTGCTCGAACACTCAAGTCTAAGCGACAAACCACTAGGCAGACTGCTGAACTTGTTCAGGCGGTCTGGCCTACAAATATGAGGTGTAGGGGTTGTAGTACAATAGGCCAACTTAATGGCCGCAGTACCTTTGGACCTAATACCTCACACAGGAAAAAAAAAGCTTTAGCTCGAAAGATACTAAGTTATGGAATATTTTGAATGCAAGTAAATATAGGAGGGCAAACAGTACGGCTTTAGATTGAAAAGATCTACTTGTATTTTCGATATCTCCAAGGATAGAGTATGTTACTGACTAAACTCGAAGCTATTGGTATTGCCTTTGTTCTAAAGAACTGAATTGAGAGTTTTTTTCTGACCGTCCAATCAAGGTGGTAAGGCATCGAATCTAAACCTCACACCATGTCTGCTGATGTTCCCCAGGGCTCAATTCTATCGCCAGCTCTCTTCCTAGTTTTTATAAATGACCTTTCAATCAATCAAATGGCCTCTCTCAATCCCGTTCAACTCACTTCACAGTTTTGATGACAATAGTACTCTGCGTTACTCGTATAGTTTCGATAAAATAAGACAAGCACGTGCCAGACCTTGTCTGCAAAACTGTGAACTCAATCAACAGGAATTTAAATCTGATTCTAGATCGAGACCGCAAGCATAGTGTTGAATTGAACGCATTCAAAACAAAGTACTGCTCTTTCTAGAATTTACGACAGAACCATCTTTAACAGAAGATCTGCGTTGGAATGATTGTATATTCCAAATTGCTAAACAAGCATCACAATGCTTAGGGTTTATCAAAGGTGCAGTCTCCTTCTTTCGTCCATGCCTCGCCCCAACAACAACAACCTCCCACTGTCAGTATTCTCGAACTCACACAACATCCAGCAGTTCAAATGCAAGGTTCAACGCCATCTCCTCATGCACGCCCAGACACCCCTTAATCTGTCTTTTCCTTCGAACTAAGCTTGCTACTGGATATCTGACCATAACGTGAATGACGTGACGGACTGGTAGTACAAAGAGTGACACCTGAGCTTAGGCTCCAAATAAAAAAAAGTAGAGACAAGAATGAAAGAACTATCAACGAAAACATGCGAAAACTATGGCGAACCTATGGCACACGTGCCAGAAGTGGCACGTATGAAAAATATGCTGACTCATGCTTTATTTCGTCCTCAAAGAAATAAAAACATTGAGGCAGAACTACTTTAATACGCCTAATATGAAAGTATTTTCGCATTTAGCAAGCAGTATTTTCTGCTGTACTGCTTGAACGTAAAGCCTCAATTATACCGGACGCAACGGAATGGAGAGTTAACGGAATGGAATTGTGCTGGTTATACTGACGGAATCGAACGTATTCAAATGTCACTTTTTTCAGCATTTTTTTGCCAAATTTTGGACTTACGCTTAAGATTTTCATATCCGTGCAATTTTTTAATTACAAAGAATTTCATTATCTTCCACTTCATTTATAAATTTTTCAACAAACTCTGACTACATTTTGGGCTAAATAATAAATGACAAAATGCTGCTTTTGACACTTCAATCCGTCGGTTCCTTCAAGTTCCAAAGTTTTGAAACTTTGATCCGGTCCGTTCCGTTGCGTTGCGTCCGATATAATCACTTCAATACAATTTCTCTGTAATGAAACTCTTTTTGACATTTCAATCCGGTCCGTTGCGTTCAGTATAATTGAGGCTTAAGTCTTGCTGACGAAAGCAGTATGACAGACGATGTTGGCTTCTTTAACTTTTCTTTCCTCTTCTCTTTTCCACCGGAGTATGCTGTCAAACATTGCTCCCTAGGACTATAATGACATCAGTTTGGACAAAATTTAATGTACATACATATGACACCCTCAGAGCAAAAGCGGGCTAAAATAACAAAGAGAGCGAAAACGGTTCGGGGGTTTTTTTTAGCGCAAAAGAGGAATATCTTCGTATTCTTAGAGTAAAAATGGTATAACTATACTTCAGCGCAAAAACGGTGTATCAAAAAACCGAGAGCAAAAGCGGGTTAACTTTTTACTCCGCTTTTGCTCTTAATGAAAACTTATACCGCTTTTGCGCTGAACAAAAATTTAAATCGCTTTTGCTCTCAATAAACGCTTCAAAATTGTTTTCATCAGGGTTGAAAACGCTGCTTTAGATTTTATTTTTTGAATTCTGCTTTTTCTCCCTTGTAACGTAATATAGAAAGTTCGCCGTCGCCTGGTCCCAAGCCCAGGGTGTGAAAGGAGGCGGGTACTCGATCTGCTGAATTGACCAGAATCGGGAAACCGAAGAAACAGGGCAAGAGACCGTATTTTTCGAAGCGGCACCGACAGCAGCGTATCCATTGCTGGGACGTCCCGCTCGGCCGAAAATACTGTGGAAGAAGATGCTCGCCCTTTCACGCCTAACTATTCCTATTGAAACCCACCTGTTTTACTATCTAAAGCGCCGCCAAGGATATAGTTTAGTTTATTACTATAAGAAAGAGTAACGGCGAAAGTAAACATCCTTGTCGTACTCCTGAGTTTATCTCAAAGGTTTCGGTTAATTTTAACTATATTAACACATTTTTCCTATTTTTGAAATTTTCGTTTTTGAATACCTCCGGTTACCCGATCACCTTGAAATTTTGCACACAGCTTCAGCTCCGATGACAATGCAATATGGTATACTCATTACACCGTTAGATCCATGGCGGAGGTCTCCAGAGGACGGCTTACTGTTTTCTTCACGGAACAAATTTTGCAATCGATTTTTCAAATACTTCCGGATATCCTATCATTCTGAAATTTTGCACACAGCTTTAGCTCCGAAGACAATGCAATATGGTATATACCTTTAGATCCATGGAGGCCGTCTCAGGAGGGCGTGTTGAAATATTCTTCACAACCCCTTCGACATGGGTATCAAATGAAAGGATATGACAAGTATAACACCATAACCAATATAGTATGCTCAATATATTGTTTGGTCCATGGCGGCCATCTCAAGAGGGCGGATTACCATTTTCTTCACTGCCCCCGAAACATGGGTATCAAATGAAATGGTATGATAAGTAGAACACCATAAGAAATATAGTATACTCAATTTATCGTTTGGTCCATCGCGGCCATCTCAAGAGGGCGAGTTACCATTTTCTTCACAACCCCTTCGACATGGGTATCAAATGAAAGAGTATCATAAGTAGAATACCATAAGCAATATAGTACACTTAATATTTCGTTTGGTCCATTGCGGCCATCTCAGGAGGGCGGATTACCATTTTCTTCAACAACCCCCTCGACATGGGTATCAAATGAAAGGGCATCATAAGTCGAATGCAATTAGCTATGTCTTTAGATCCATGGCGGTCTCCTCAGGAATGCTGGTTACCATTCTCTTCAGAACCCTTTCGACATGGATATCAAATGAAAGCGTATGCGTAGTATGCTCAATATATTGTTTGGTCTATGGCGACCATCTCAACAGGGCGGATTACCATTTTGTTCACAACACCCGAAACATGGCATTCACATGAAATGGTGTAATAAGTAAAACACCATAAGCAATAAAGGGTACTCAATTTATCGTTTGGTCCATGGCGGCCATTTCAAGAGAGCGGATTAACATTTTCTTCACAACCACCGCGACGTGGGTACTACAGGAAAGGGTGTGATAAGTAGAATACAATAAGCTATATGATGGCATCATTATAAATTTA
Organism: Thereva unica; assembly: GCA_949987705.1. Classification (NCBI taxonomy): domain Eukaryota; kingdom Metazoa; phylum Arthropoda; class Insecta; order Diptera; family Therevidae; genus Thereva; species Thereva unica. The sequence goes on from OX465282.1 coordinate 136,830,195, forward strand.
ACGTGGCGGCTAACATAAACTGATGGATTGCCTAACTTTACAACAACCTCGAAATAGGAATCAAATGAAAGGACATGCCATGTAGAACAAAATAAGCTATGTGACGTAATTCAAAATTTAATATGCACACCAGTTACATAATGGAAATTAATACGGTAAATTATTTAAAGTAAAATAAAAGATAAAAGTTTCAGATAATGAAATATAATTTATAGATGTTATTTTAAACGAAAAAACGTGGGGGTCATGCTATAGACAATAGTAGGAGTGTAGAGTAGCTGGGTTGAGAAGTCATTCGCATCAATCATGTATGCGCCCCACGTTTTTTCGTTTAAAATCTTACAAATATTTTCAAAGCTATTACAAAAACACAATCACAAATTTTCAGGACTATCTGTATGGGGTTAGGAATATGTTTGCGGTTCTAAATCTGTATGGGGCTAGGAGAAATTATTTTATTCTTTTTAGCTCGTTATAAAAACGTGCTATATTAAAAAGTTTTTTTTTTATCTAATAATTATTTTCCGTTCAGTCATGTCTTTATTGTGTAGTTAGAAATTGGCCTTTAATTATTAAAAAAATTCAATTTTATTTAATATTTGGATTTCACAATTTCAGTTTCAAAATTAGTGCTCTTTTCATTTTAATATTATTAAGTTTCTTTTTTGACAATAATATCTCCAATTCTTCAGTTTTATGTTTGCAATTCTGAATTTTTGAACAAATTTAAATTTTTTTTACAAAATACAAAAATTACTAAGTAAAAAAAGTAAATTGAAAAAACTCATAAATTGCAAACATTATAAAAATTGAAGTTAGTAATAAAGATAAAAGATAAACATGTGAAAAATTTATGTCAGAAATGTAAAAATCCCCAAATATGTAGTCAAAAATGGGAAAATGGCAAAAACTTAAAACTTATCATAAACAATTACAAAGACTTCACACATTCAAAGTCAAATCTTACAAACGCGAAAATTCCAAAAATTCCAATGTTATGAATAGAGTTGCATTGTATTTCTAGGAAAATGAAGAAAATGTGGTCTAAAAATAGATTTCGAAGTAATAATGTGAGCGACGGAGGTATAAATAAAAACTGAGGGCAAAAGCGGTTTAAGTTTTCGTAGAGGGCAAAAACGGTTTAGAGAGTTAATCCGCTTTTGCTCTAAGACTTTTGCCGTTCCGTTCTTGCTCTGAATAATAGTTGAACCATTTTTGCGCTGAAATATTTTTATTCCTCTTTTGCTGCAACATCAAATATAACCCGCTTTTGCTCTGAGGGTGACATATGTCAGATCTTTATTCGACCAAACCCAATTGATTATAGCAACGAACTAAAACGATCTAGTATAAAGTTAAATATTGTCTACAAAAGGTCTTACTTTTGGTGTTACATAACTAATCTTAATAATTTTTGAATATACTACTTAGTGAATACACCCCGTATATTTTAACCCAGTTTTAACTACATTCTTACCTTTTCCACCGGCTTCTCAATCTTAGGCCCATAGTTATTTGGAACCCTCATCGTATGTTCATTCGGCTGATAATAAGGCGAACTACCCGGATGTCCATATGGCGTCTTATAGTTCACATGCATATTCTGTGCAGCTTGCGGTGTAGGCCTCGACAATAGTGTTGGACTCGGCGATGCTTTTGGTGATGGCTGCAAAAACGTCGGACTTTGCGGCGACACTGCATTTAACCCTGACGGACTCTGCGATGTAATTCTATACGGGGCATGAGGCGATGCCACGGGACTCTGAGATATACGATTCCCATTAGATTGACTAGGCCATCCATAAGGTGGATTCATAGTTCCAGGACTGGGCGTTGTCTTATATGGTGCTGTAGACTGACAAGCTGGACTTGGTGGATTTGAGTTAGACTGATTTTGCGCTGGATATCCTCCTCTTGAATGTGTCATGGGTGACGGTGAAGGAATTTTATTAGCTTGACTGCCAGGCATATGTGATTGCGCTGGTTGTTGTGGTACATGGTAGTTTAGATTGTTAGGGATTTGACGCTGCATACTAGTCAAGGGAGACTCGTTTGGCTTTATTTGATTCTGAGATGCTGCTGCTGGTGGTGAGTATTCAGGATAGCGATCTCGTGGCTTAGAGCTTTGTATCACAGACGATGAAACTTGTTGGTAGTTGTAGCTGGAATATGGCTCAGCAGGATGAGTTGGTTGTTGCTGCTGCTGAGACTTTTGTTCATAACGTATTGAGGCATATCCTTGAGCAGCCGAATTCATATCGTTTGGCTGCTGCTGCATTTTTAGATTTGAACCATACATTTGTTGGCCAGGCAGGTATTGCTCTCTGCTAGTTACTTGAGCAGGATAAGCTGTTTGTTGGTACTCATTGCGGCTTTGATAGTATGGATCTGGCTTAGGCTGTTGCTCAGGCACAGGAACAGTTTTTAGATTTCTGTCAACACTTTTATTTTGAGGCTCTATTACAGTATGAGCGCCACTTTTATTGTATTGCAGATAATCCGCATAGGACATTTGTCTTTCATAAGGATTCTTGGTATTATCTGGATAACTGCTGGTTGGTTTTGGTGGTACAACCGACAATTCAACATCGTGCGACAACTGCGGGAATTGTCGTGCATATGATGATTCATTACGTACAGATGCTGCCTCGGATGATGTTCTTTGTCCAAATTGTTGTTGCTGTTGTTGCACATGCATTTGCTGTTGATTCTGTGGAATTTGTTGTTGTTGCTGTTTTATTTGTAGATTTTTCGCTTCCGACGAAGCTTTATTTTGAAAATTCTCAGCACTAAAATCGGGTGCCTTAACATATAAATTATTGTAAGGCTGCTTCGATGCATCTGGTGGCACTGGATTCTTTAATTGTAAATCACTTATATAATTATATTTCTTACTTAATTCAGCAAAATTCTGCTGTGTTATTTGTGGTATATTCTGTTTTGGATAATCGTTCTTTATCGATCGCGGATAAACATTTTGTGGACTAGAAACCTTATCCGTTGATGATATTTTACTAAAATCTGGTGGTTTCATATGTAATTGACTTAAGTCGTTATTGTTATTGTTATTATTGTTGCTATTGTTATTATTATTGTTGTTCACTGACGAACTAGATGATGGTATTCTTGATTTTTGTGATATTTGTTTGGAAAAATCTGGATTATTTATATAAAGCGAATTGTTATGTTGATTTGTTTGTTGCTGTTGATTTGTTGCGCTTTGATTACTGCTACTGCTGCTGCTTGTTGTTATTGTTGAACGTTGTTGTGGCTGATTTAAATTGTAATTGTAATTATGATTATATGCCATTTGTCGTTGATATTCCATTTCTTTTATTTGATATGTATCTGTGGTAGTGCTGCGTGGATATTGTTGAAAATATTGTTGATTATTCCCACCAGCAGCTGCTGACACAGATGTTGTTGAATTTCTTGCTTTATTATTATTATTATTTGTTAATAATAATTCAGACTGTGATGGCGATTGTTGTGTTGGTAGATTTTTCATATTATCTTGTAATTTTGTATTTGTTGGTATAACTTGCTGTTTGGACATTGTATTGGAATAATTATTGGTTAAAGTACTTCGGCTTTGGTTCAAGTAATTATTAACATCTTGTGAATGTTGTTGCTGTTGTTGTTGTTGTTGCTGCTGCTGTTGATTCTGGTAACCTATCTGCCTTTCAGATGCTTGCCAACTATTATAACGATTGTTTTCTGGCTGTTGCGACACAGTATTAGCCTCACGATTATAATAATGTGGATTATATTGTTGATTACTACTTACTACCGTCGATTCACTATCTCTTAATGGTGTTCGATTGTTATTAGTTGTAGTAGTAGTAGTAGATTGTTGATGTTGTTGTTGTTGCTGTTGTTGCTGCTGTTGATGATAGTACTGATGACTTCTGTCATATGTTGTTGGTGTTGTTGATTGTATAGCTTCTCGATTACAATCATAATAACTGTTAATCACAGGTTGTTGTTGTGCTACCTTTTGTGTTGTTATTGTTGTATCACTTATAGTAGTTTTATCATTCTTCGTAATAATATTACTTCTATCACTGCTATTACTACTAACAGCAACTGGAGAGAATTTTTGATCGTAATAATGACGTATTTTCGATGCAACCATTTCTTTACTTGTTTGTGGATACGTTTCAATTTTTGTTGTTTGATTACGAAATGATGTTGCCGATGCTGATATTGATATTGATGATAATGATGACGACGAAGAAGAAGAAGCTTCCTTATTAGCTATTTGCTCAATTGGTGAACTTCTAACTTGTGGTAAAGATTGTATTTGTATATTTGGATGTGATAGCCTTGAATTAATTTCTTGATAGTTAGAAGATGATGTTTGACCCGGTAAACTGCTTAAGCAATCCATACGATTATTATTATGACTATTATTATTATTAATACTTTTATTCCTACTCATTTCATGTGAAGTATCATTTGGTATACACCTTGATATTGTACTTTCTGGTACATTATCATCAAATTTTCTAGTATCATCATAATTTGTTAATTGTATATCAAAATTATTATTTGATATATTTGACGATGAAACAACATTATTATCATCGTTCATGGATTGAGCATTATTTGAAGAAGTAAATTTCTTATCTTCACGAGCATTATTTGTTGTTATTTCATTATCACTAACATTTGTTGTAGTAGCAGCAGCAGTAGCTGTAGCTGTTGCTGTTGCTACTATCGCAGCATTACCAGCTTTTGTTATAATTGTTGTTGTTGAATTTAATTGTCTTGATGAACTTGACATATCTGATGATGATGATGTCATTACATGATGTTCAACATTTGTTTTATTTAATATCTTATCAGAGAATTTTTTATAACTTAATATATTTTTATCTATTCTATCAATAATTAAATTATTTTCAATATTTTCAGTTATATTCTTCTTCTTACAACCAGTATCGCATTCCATCTTATCAATATTTTTTATTGGCTTAATAATATTAGATAAATCTGTGGTGGTTGTTGTTGTTGTTGTTTTTGTTGTTGTTGTTGTGGTGTTGGAATCACTTTTACCTAAGGCTTCATTGAAAAAATAATTGCACGAAGAAGACGATGATTTATTTTCAGCACCAGCGGAATTTATTTTTATTTTCTCCGATGAGTTTTCATCGTTAATATTTTTGTTGCTGTTGTTAATATTATTATTATTATTGTTGGTACTAGGTTGTTGACCACCACCACTACAACCACCAGCAGCACGACGATCAATACACTCATCAATTTTCTGTTCAACAGAAATATCCTTTGATAATTTTTTACTATCTAAAATAAAATCCTTTTCTAAATTACAATCAGTATTTTGGATGCGATTCTCGATGCATGTCTCACGCCTTACGTAATTGCTATGTTTATTAACATCATCATCAGTGGTCGAGGATGTAGTGTTAGAGTTGTTAGAGGAACTTTCAATTATCTCTTGACTGCTGGTACGATTTTGATTCGCATTTTGATTAATCGATTCATTTTCGGAAGACACACGATTGCACATTGGTGATGATGTTGTTGTTGTTGCTGCTGCTGTCGTAGTCGTAGTCGCATCAGTTTCACCACGACTCACTTGCAACGTAGAACAAGTCGAAGACGTAGAAGACGAAGACTGGTGTGAACTTGTACTAGAAAATATTCCACCAAGTGCTGTTGTTTGTGTTGGGGCTTTAGTTGCTATTTTTAGGCTATCATCTCTAACTTTGTTTACTTCAAAGGTCGTTGTTCCAAATCTTTCCGCTTCTTTACTTTGAGATCGACTATTGCTACTACTGTTGAAGCTAATTGAACTGCTAGCTGGTGCTGTTGTTGTTATTATTGTTGCTGTTGTAGTCTGTTGTAGGCATTCTAACTTTAGGCTACTACTACTGCTAGATGAGCTGCTCGATGATGTACTAATTGGGGCGATCTCGAATTTCCCAATTAATGTTACTTCAGGTATTACATGTGGCTGCGGTGGTTTTGTATCTGCTTCAGTCTTACTTTGCGATGTCTGATCCTGTGATGTATCTGATATAAAGGTATTATTATTGGCGCCTTTGCTGCTGCATTCATCAACATTGCTTGATTGTAGTGGATCGGAGCTTTTATTTGGAATAGATTCAACAACTGCTGCTGATGCTGTTGATGAGGATGTTTTTGTCGCTGATGTTGTTGTTGGTGATGTATCGCTCGTAGTTGAATTTTTGATCGGGCAATCATTTGTTGGCTCGGAAGATTGTACAGTTTCTTGTGTGGTAATATTATCATTTTGTTCATCAGGTTTTGATTCAACATTTTTATTATTTCCATCTTGTGTTCCCTCTGTAGACTGTGACACAGAGTCCATTTCTTTGTTTTGAAGATAAGGATAACTAAAATGAAAAAAAGGAATGTGTTAATTATCTTGCGTTTCTTCAGAGTTTATAGTATTTGGAAAAAATAATTAGATTAAGTGACTTAATTTACAGATCATGGGCAAACATCGAACTTAAGCTATTCGGAATGTTTTACACTGCGCATGTGTAATACACTTTCTCTTTAAAATTTCGAGTTACAAACCATGTCGAGTTACGAATTTAAAGTAACGTAATTAAACGTTTTGAATTAGGCCCGAAAAAAAACACGTCCTAACTAGACCCCATTGCAAGGGGTCGTCCATAAATTACATGAGGCGATTTTTGAGATTTTTCGACCCCCCTTTGTGAGATGTCATGAGATTTGGCTTGACCCCTCTCTCTCTGGTATTTACACTAAAAATACATATTTACAGGCGTAACCATAGCAAGTCGTGCCTTTCTTTAGAATATGGATCTGTAGGAAAGGCCGTCGCACATATAAAATCCATGTACGCAACCGTAGTGAAATCTGGGTCAGTCAACCGTCAAATTGGGTTAATTAACTACCAAATTATATCTGCTTCGTTTACATTAAGATAAAATGCCATCAGCCGATTAGAATTCGGAGTGACGGCGTGTAAGATTTAAGTCTCTTTGCCCCCTCCCCCCCCCCCCCCCCCCTCTATACAACTTTCTTTTGCCGCTTGTAGTGGACACACAACTACCAAAACGTGAGCACTCACTCAACTAAAATTGGGCGGGTGCCTTCCTGCAGTTCTATATTCTAAGGCCTTTTCGCGGGTCAGTGTTACTTGCCTTGTACGCTGGAGCATTCGCCGAGTCGCGCTTTTGACTGACCGCTGGCGGCTAAACAATCGAGGGTCTAATATGCTACTTTCTGGCGTTCGCATAACCACGTTAAAATGTTTGAGTAGGGTTTAGCTATATCTTAAGACCCCCATTTATAGCCAGGTCGCCTGCAAGCCGTGGCCTGAATGTTTTCGTTTTCGCCTTGAGGCCAAGTATCACCACACACTCACCGGCCAGCAGCTGTATCTGGCCTGCAGTTCAAGAAAACTGACAAAAATCTTTATGTGTTTAGGAATTTATCGTCAGTTCGTGCTTGAAGATCTGAACTTCTATTCACTCTCAAGCCGGAAAAACAAGGCGCGAACTAGGCGCGACAACCACCCACACCCACGTTCACGTGAGTCTGGAGCCGCTTTGAAGTTTTCGTTGAGGCCATGAACATTTTTGCCCTTGAATTATGTAACAACCTGCTTTGCTTAACTGTCGTCTTCCCCTTCTTTCTGTACGGAATCATAACGTCCCCTGCATGTCACGGCCTGTCAGACGGATACCTCAAGTCCTCATCCCTCAGTCAAACTGAGTATTGTGTGGCTTACATCGAGCCTAAATGAATGGGGGTCTTTAGTGTAGAAACATGTTTTACTTAATTTAACCCAGTACGCAAAGTGGGTACGCAAATTGGACATCTTTTAACGCACAGCCATTTTTAGGCTTTTCTCTCTGCTGCACGAACGTTGATTCCATTTGGTGAATGAGGGCGGAGAATACTAACTATGCGATAAATGAGTTCCAATTTGCATTTGGAATTTAAACGGCCCTGAGCTCTCCTTAATTTAAGGAAGAAAAATACATTGTACGAGGTGTGACAATTAAGTAATGAGACTGATTATATTGCCGCGATCGTGGTAACCCTGCGACTTTTCCCTTCTCTCGGCATCCTTCCCCTCTCCATTGATATATTTGCCATCGCTCTAGCTTGTTTAGTTCGCCTGCTCTGTCGTGTTGAGTAAACGTGTGTTCGTGGTGCTCGTTCGTTCTTCTTTTTTCGGGCGGGGGTCGTGCGGAGACAACCATTGTGAGCTTTGGCGTTTGGTTTCCGGGTCGTATTAGAAAAAACAGCTCTCATCGCCTGTAATAACTCGATCAAGCAGCGTGGGATCGTTTTCCACTTGTTCCAAACAGTCTTCTGCGACGGTCATTCGATGCTGCCTTTGCTCCTCGGAAAGGTTCCTTGGAACCATTTTCGCGCACAACTTACTAGTATGTGTAATGCGTTTATATGGTAAATAATCACGACTACGTACGCGGTACTCGATTCTACTCTATAAGTAATCATATGAGTAAAAGTATTCGGTCAAAAGTATCGAGTACTGATGTGAGTAGAATCGAAAGCCAAATATTCATATGAGTAAAAAATCGAGTAACGATTGAGGCTCATTGAGTCGATGGAGGAACAAATGGCGAAGTTTATGTGCGATTTACGAGACCCAATTCCCAATTACAGGTGAGGCGAGATCAAAAGTAAGACTTATAAATTACAACCCGGGTTGCAGACTAGAAAGGAAGAGGGGGGAAAGAAAACGTGACACACTAAGTGACACACAAGAAGATCTGTGATGGCACGCCACACTCGACAATCGCGTTCGCAAGCCCTTTCACATTCATGCGCGACTGTTATAGAGGAATGCGCACTTGCTACTCTGTTACATATACGTCTGTTCCCAGACACTGCGTAAGGAATATACGTTACCGCAGCCGCTCACACAGTTCACTCGAACGTTGATATAAAGGCCCCAATTCAATCACTCACATACAGGATGACAGGCCGTGGCCTGAAGGTTTTCGCCTTGAGGTCTAGTATCAACACTCACTGTCTGTCAACTGGATGGCACCTGCAGTTCAGGAAAACAAGTATCTTTATGCGTATTTGTATTTATCGCCAGTCCTTGCCTTAAGATCCGAACTTCTATTCAGTCTGAAGTTTTCGTAGAGGCCATTACGATTTTTCCACTTGAATTAACAACCAACCACGCTAAGCTATGATCACCACACACACAGAATCAAGAGGTCACCAGCAATCCATAACCTATCTGACGGATCCTTCAAGTCCTCATGCCTGAGTCAGATGGAGTGGCTTTGATCGGGCCGTACCTGCCGATCTGGTCTGAAAGACCGTGGCGTGGTGAATGGCGACCTTTCCAGTTGCTTTGTGAAAAGTTTTTAGTACACAAATAAAATTGTCTTCATATACAAGGGTTTTTTTTGGTGGCAGGCTTAATGTGCAGTAGTTTTAATTATCTGTTTTGTGGTACGCCAATGCATTCGGGTCACCAACCGCCGCCTTAGGGCTTAGTAAACAAAGCGGGTTGTCAAAATCTCTCAAAAGCTTTGGAGAGCTATAAGGTTGTTCATTTTTAATGAGGTGCGCAAAAATGTCGTCAGTAGATCTTTTTGCTCTAACGTCGTACTGTTGGGTGTGCAGAATTTAGTTGGGATCCAGATCATAAGCCTTCTATTGCTTATTATAAATTAGAAATAATAGCTAATGGGCGGTAGTTGGAACGGTTGTTGGAATCATCATTTTTCGGGAATAGGTTGAACATCAGCTGGTTTTCAAGAGTCGCCATAAGTCCCGGAGAAGTATGGTACGACAAAGAGTTTGCGCAGAGCCAACCAAGAAGAGCATTTTGTATGGACCATGGAAGTATATAGTAAGGTCCAATCGATTTATTCACGACAAGTTATTTGAGACGCACGTGCACTTTCGGAGTCTTGTAAAAAATATCCTGTCGGGTTGAGTTGTGAAGTATTATTCATACCCGACAAGATTGTTTTGAAATAGTGCGAATTTTTCCCAGCTTCCATCTATGTTTCATGTGTCAAAACAAATTGCTCTTCGATTAATTTTGCATTTTTAAACTCCTATGCTCTTCCCTCTATATGACTTATTTATCCGTACTTAAACCACATAATTTATATATAAACAAATTCTTCAAAGTCATATTTTTTGTACATTTTCAAACAGACAAGAATTTACGATGATTCAATTAACCGGAATTTTAGCAATTACGAGGGCAAAAATCATTCGCAATATTATTCAATCAAATCTTTACACGCATGTGATTAAATATTTAATGTACTCAAATCGAGAGGAGACGACTTCAGACGTCGCGTAAATATTTCAGTACTTACATACGTGGCATTTCGCAAATACCTTCTTCTATTAGTTTCTTCCGAATGACGAAACTCGCACAAATTGTGCAGGTGAGATTAAAAATGATTTCTGTACGTAAATATTTGCAAATTATTTATTGAATAAAATTTTATGGTTTTCAGAAATTAAAATCCCGCAAAAATTGATTTTTATGTTGGGAATTTGGTGAAATTATTTGAGAAATATGAAAATGTTTTTCGAAATTTGTACATGAAACAGAAATGATAGGGTTATTTGTAAAATGGCTTCAAGGGTATGCTTAGGCAAATAAAAATATTTTTTGTTTTATTTTATTTTATTTAGGCAAATGCTTCTTGTTAAAAATGAAGGTTGTTGTATTTTTAGATGTGGAAGGATCTAATCTTGTAGAGCCTTACTTTGTATTATGAAAATTCTTCAAGTCATTGATAACACTGTTGTACAGAATCGATTTTTAAATTCTACCTAAGAAAACCCTTTACAGCATTTGTAAAGGACATCAAGACGATTCAGAATACAAAATTTCAAACAATTCTATATAAAATTTAAAGAGTTATTAACAAAACATTGTCTAGTGTTTATATTTTTGTTAATGGGCGCATCCAGCGCACTCAGCAGCTGAGCAGCGGCTAAGCGCTGAGCTCATTGGATGGTTAGCTGAACTAAGCAGCTTAGCTCAGCGGCTGGCAAATTTCTCAGCGTAAAAATTTTATTCTAAGTAGCTCAGCGGTAGTGAATTGAAGTTATATAAATTAGAAAAAAAAATTTAGTTGTCAAAATAATTTCTAACTCAGATCCCATCCAGCCGACAGACATCGCTGAGTTACTTTTTTGCGCTATGCTGTTCAGCTAAGCGGCTTTTCCGCTGAGTGCGCTGGATGCGCCCATTGTTTATTTACTTGTTAAACTTTGCTATTTAGTTTTTCGTTCACGTGTTTATTATTTCAAAATTTGTCTGAACGATGAAATACCGTTCCTTAGCATTCCCAGGTCACTTCGTCCCTTTTATAGCTGGCCAGGTATAGACCTTATCTACTTTTACTTTTGACTCGAACACCGCAAGGCAAACATTCTGCTTAATGAGCCGATTTATAACTTTTCTTTTCATTTTTTGGTCAAATTTTCGTTTTAACAACTTCATTATTAATTATTATAATAAAATATTGACAACGTAAAACGTTTTAATTAATTATTCACCACTCGTATACCAAAAACCAAGTAAATTGGACAATATTTTTTTCCTTTCTTTTCAAACTTTAAACATTAATAACTTTGTTATTTTTTTATGAATTTGCATACAACTTTTTCGAAATATCATAATTAAATACAATGAACCCATTCTGCTTAGTCTCGACCTTAGGTAGAATTCGCTGTACAACAGTGTAATGTGTAAGTGGCTTGTAGTATTCTTGTTCTGAGTTGGGGTGTTATCCTATTGTATTCCAATTATAAACTCAAAGAAATGAATGACTCTTGAATGAAGAGAAAATACCGACTGAGGAAGGTTATATTGCACAATGGATTAATTAACGAGTTTGTTTCATTGAGGTGTTCGTGAAAAGAAGGGTTGTAGGTACACAGAGAAAAAAGAGTCACTTAAAAGTCACTTAAAAAGCAACAAATACATGGGATTTTTAAGTTAAATGGAAATGATTCGGCGCCAAATGGTGTTCTATTAAATTTAAAGTGAAATCATTTAGAAATTTTTCTTAGAATCTTAAGATGCGCTTTAAATGAAAACTTTTAATATCAAAAGGATTTACTTTCAGATCTAGAGGATTTTTTTAGTTACGCTTTAAAAGAATTCATTTTAAAATTATACGGTTTCTTTTTGAATATTTTGAATTTTTTATTGCAGAGTATAACGAGTTTTTTACTCGAATGGATTTCATCTTTCGAACATTAAACTAAATTATATTATGAAATTTTTCAATAATATATTTAAATTTAATGCTTGCAAGATGAAATTTATTCGAGTAAAAAACTGGTTATATTCTGCAGAAGAAACAAAAACTGGAATAAAAACAATGTATTATGAAATACAAACTTCTATATTTTCAAAATTATATAAATCAAGAAATTACATCCATTGTAACAAATTGTAAGTAATATATTAAAGATCTTTTATTCTAATAAAGGTTTTTCCATTATTTAAATAATATATATGTATTGGTGGACTGGAAAGGACTGGTAGCAGAATTACAAATAAATTCTCTAATTGAAATTCATTTAAAACCTCTTTTAAAAGTTCATCATCTATCGTATTTTCATCACTTATTACATATTCTACAATTTCATCCATTTTATAATAATTTCACAATCGACCGATTTAATAAACTCACGCACATTTACTTCAAGACTGTTTAGTTTGTTGCGCAGTAGCAATTCTAAAATTAAAATGACACCATTTAAAATTCAAGTGAATCCCCTTTAACAAAAGTGAAATTCATTTAAATATGGATATCAAATTGTTTTTATATGATTTTAAAGTGTTGCCATATGAAATTAAAGGGAACTATTTTAAAAATATTGTCAAAAACTCAAAATTTTAAGTGAAAATTAGTTAAAGGAACTGCTTTTGAAATCTTTTTTCTCTGTGTAGTCGGACGGCACTTGTCGGAGAAGGATCGCCGTGTAGCCAAGAGTGCTTTGACTTCGATAGAGATTAAGAGATTTAGAACCTAAATACACGAAGAATCGTATCGCCTCGGAAGCGCCTGAAAGTTTATTGAAAATAGGCGGGTGTACGAGTAAAAATTAGGCTCGCCCGTTCTTACCCTGAAATAGGCACTTACAGCGTCAAAACGCCTGTATGACACCAAGCATGATACGCCTAAGTAAAACTTCTACTTTTCCAAATGCAGTCCGCTACAGGCACGTACCAACAAAAAACGCACGGAATATTCCAAACGAAGCAGGATACGGACACACTTTTTCACACTAAAGAAGTCTGCCTACAACAGCTTATCAAACTATGGACGTAACGGTCGCGGTCACAGTGCGGTCACAGTGCCGTCACCGACCAACACCGTACCGGGCCAAGACGACTAGAATATTTCGCTGGTGACGTTACGCAAAAATGATGTATCCCATGATACACGTTATTGAATGAATACCGAACGACATAAGGGCATAGAACGCTGTCGATAGTGGACATAGTAGTACGTGCCGTGTTTCTTTTCGTAGCTTATACGTTCATAGCCCAGTCATAGTATGCTTAGGATTATGTGGTGAGGCTGCTTCAAGGGTGCCATTAGCTACTCAGTGGACCGGTTCTCTTTCAATTGCGTAGGTCAAGCAGCATTGGATGTGATTAGTACTTTGTTGGGGGACCGCTTGGTAAAACGACACCCGCGTTTGGTATAGTTGATTACGAATAGATTTTTGGAATTTCATGCCTGTCGCTATGCGTATTAGTTGCGGGGGGCGTATATGCTTTGAAAAAAAAATAAACCAACTAAAGCGGTTTTTGAGTAGATACACAATGTTTGAACTCATTTTGAAGAAAATCAACCTTTGTTCTACCTGTTGATAAAGTTGTAAGTGGGTTACTGAAAGTCTGGTATAAATCTGGTAATACTGACTGCGGAAGATTGTTCCATATGGCGTGGCGTGGCAAGTCGTTTGAGAAAGTGATTATTAACTTAATTAAAGTAGTCCTAAGCTGGCCTTTCCTAAAAACGTCCTCAATCTAATTGAGGTATGTTCACTGAGGCCAACCCCTTCCAACTGTCCCATTCGCAGTCGTTTTGTGTACTTGTTTTGTATATCTCTTTACGTTCATCCTCTGTATATGTCCAAACAATCTCAACATACCTTTCTCAATTGACGAAACTACATTTTCACTATACAACGCTTCATTTTGGAAGATATTACCACAAGCAGCAAAAGTGGTGCGGTTGGCAACGAGTACCCGTAGTCTGAATCGCGACTTTTAGGCCCGCCCGCGTACTATCAACTAATTTACAGCAACTTTTTAATCACAAAAATAAAACGCGTAGGTAAGCGTAAGTCCGCACACAGGCGATTTTTTAGTTCCGCCAACTCTGCCAGCACGTTCTATTTTAGGCCGGCCGCGCACTAGCAACTTTTTTGATGGGCGATTAAATATATAGTTGAGTCAATGTAAAATTTCACTCGCCATTAAAATAGAACCTGTTGGATTTTTTTAGAACGTACAGTGTATTTTCATATGGCGATCAACGGATTTCTCAGCTAAAACCAAATTTCGGCCCTTCAACTCCAATCCACGGGCAAGTTAGAATTACAAACGAGCTTTGGCGTCGTGTCGGCTAAGAAAGAATAGCGAAATCAAGCAAAGAAACTGGAATTGAATTGGCCACAGCTTGCGACTTGAAAACGAGAAGATATGCCCTTGACGGGAATCCGCAAGAAACTTGTCCAGCCGGAAGGCCTAGAGCAACGTGTAGGAGAGCCCTATTAGCAGACACCGCAACAGATCCTGGACGGATCTAAGAGCTGCCATTCCAAAAAAAGAGTCGACTGGAGGACAACTGTTGGCGCCCTATGTTCCACGAGTTATTAAGGAAGCAGAAGAAAGTTAGTATGTAGTGGAACTGAATAACGTGATCACGATCTTGAAGACAAGCCTGGTTGTGGCAGTTCCTGCACTTCTCTCTCTTCACTATCTTCCGACTAGAGCTGCTGTTCGAAATTGCACTCTATACGAAAAAAAATAGCTTGTCGACAGTACAAAGAGGCTCTCCCTGAGCCTCTAATTTGACACACATAAAAAAATAATACTCAGTAGACCGATTGCTGTTCGACTCCATAGCTCAAGCAGCATTGGACATGGTTAGTACTTAGTTGGGGACCGTTAGGTAAAACGACACTTGCCTTTGGAATGATTGATTAGGAATATATTAATATCTGTAACAGATATTTGCATTCATTTGGCGGGCGCATTTTTAGATATTTCTGAACTTAACGAATCAGACTCGACTTCTTCGAAAACGATATTATAATTTGTAAAAAAAAAGTAGGGATCGCTGCATTTTATCTCACTTCAATTTCCGAAACAATTCATCTGCAATAATCTATATCCAAAATCATGACATCGAAACGGTAAAAAACATCTTCCCACGCGTATTATGACTCCACCATACCCCAATAAAATCCATCATCCTTTTCAAATACTTTAAAACAAATTTTAATAATATTCCTTCCAGGGTTTGATGACTTGTCCAATTTTGAGGCATTCGCAGCTTATTCAAAGTTGATGTTTATTGACACTTTCAACCGACATCCATTCAACTAATCATTGATACACAATTCGCAACAACAATACAATGATTCATTTGATGCTAGTCAATGCTCTCTCGTCATTTCCTTGATTCATTCGATTTACATTTTACTACGAGTCACTCTTTAGCGCTTAAATGGCCATCATCTGCATGTTATCATTTTGCGTTCTGCAGGCGTGCCGATGTTAATTTCTTAAGTGTTATTTCATCGTAATGAGTTTAAGCAATTCCTACTTTGTTGACATTTCCCATTGAGAGACTTTTCAAGCTCTGGCACATTTGAGGTAGATATAATTGACTATCAATGTCGCAACACTTTTCAGTGCGAATGTAATAGTGATTGCGGGGAGGAAAATTCTGTTTATAATTTTGAAACTTAATAACAAAGGACGGCCTTCATCCCCGAAATTTTAGGAGGGAAGCAAGATAAACTAATACAGATTTCAAACAAAGTTGCTAGTTAGAAAAACGTGTTCTACCATTAATCTATTCGATTAACAGAGTTTTATAACAATTTTTTTCTAGTAAATCAGCAGATGTGAATAGAAAGAAATTTGAGTATGAATTAGAGAGTTCTCAGTCTTTCCAGTTGGAAGCCTCTATCCAGAGATGATCGACAAGATTCTAGCGACGCCTTTCCACGCCATAACCAAAAAGGTACAACCGATCTCTATTTTCTGTTAGGTTAGGTATCACCGAAGAACCACTTAGTGCTATTACGCACTCTTTTGATGTCACAAATCCGTTAGTTGGTTGTTTGACAGACTGGGGTGGATGTCGAAAGGCATTCTATGGAGTTTAGGAAACTTATCAATGCTCCAGAGTCTGGAGATCTCTTTTAAGTCTTCTAGATCATAACTGCCTTTTTTACGAGGGAGTGCTGAGAATCTTACATCGGCCTAGCAGCAGGAAATGTGTGCGATCGCCTGCCTAAGGGTTCCATACCAACGACAGGATGGTGGTGGCAGATTATTACTGATTAAAGTCACCAATCCTTTTACATGACGTTACTTTGACCTAGTGTCATCAAGTAGACCCTCGAGGATGTTGGGGGTACGAATCAGCGATCTACCGTCTATGCTTTCTCTGTGGGAAAGGTGACTTCGACGAAGCTCGCAGCCCAACTAGCCCCACTAGCTTTGTAAATGCCTGTGGGTGAATCGGTGGACAGTACTCTGGGTCTTGGTTCGCTCTAGCTCAGCCTAAGAAAGGAACCACAGCCTTCTAAACTCTCATTCTCCCCGGTTGAATGGCTTACGACATTGCGTCGTGGGGTTGGTTCATGATAGAGATTAAGGTAGAGCCAAACATTTACACGGAAAGTAAACCAATTAGCGTCTCCCTGCAAGTCCGACAATAGACACCACCGAGTCGTTGCCGGATGGATTTCGCCAGGTGAGTTGGTTTTTGAGTGGATGGCGGAAAATGCTGTTGCCAAAGATCAAACTGTTTGTCTCTGCAAATGAAAGCAGACGTAAGCCGTTGTCGTTAATTACTCCGTATCCGAATTTGCTTATCGTTCCTTCCCAGCCGATTCGATCTGCACCTGAATGTACATTGAAGTCCTCCGCGAGTATGAAAAATTTGGTTCGAGGTATCGTATCTAGCGTCTGCTGAAACTGATCGCAAAATTCGTCCTTTTTCGCGTCCAGTCTGATTTCGGTTGCCGCGTAAACGGATACGATATGGGTCTCGATCATTCCACTGATGGTTATAACCGCCAAACGCTCGGATATCGGTTGGAATGCGATAACGCTGCTGCCAGCCTGTCAATCGACGATAAATCCTACGCCGGCGTCTCGTCTCTCAACACCGGAATAGTAAAACGTCGTTTCGTCGATTTTTTGCAAGACAATGTCACGGATACGGGTAAATCGTAGTTCCGATAGCGCAGCAACTGATATTTTGCACTTCAATAATTCCATTGCTATGATTTCCTTTTGATCAACGTGATGTCCTGTTCGTACATTCCACGCGGCGAATTGAATTTCCATTTTCGGTGTGACTAATTTGGGTGTTCGGCCAGTAATCCCTTTCACACCGGCATCCTTGGTCCCCAATGCTGGCGCATCGGCTGCCTGGATGCAGCAGCATTATTTCGTGAGTAGTTAGTTCGTGTATTCGGCAGGTCGACCACCCTCCTCCTTTCACACCCTGGACTTGGGACCAGACGACGGCGGAGGAGACGCATATGCCCAAATCAATATCACCAATGTCAAAACCGCCAAAAAATCAACTTGACCTCAACCGCCATGAACATCAACGTTCATCTTATCAACAGCTCTTCATTTACTTCATCCCAGCTAAATTTTTTGGGTGCTCTCCCCAACAAAACATTTTTATACACACTCTTTTTGGTTTTGAGTGCTTAACTCTTTATATGAACTTTTTTGCACACATTTGGCTTTTGGTTGTTTTTTGCACTCGAACTTTTTTTTATATGAACTTTTTGCACCCGTTTTGTTTTGATTTATACTTCTCCTGATGGTTCGACCACATTATGTTCCTGGCAATCGGGAAAGTGTAATGTTTTCAGTAATAGCTCTATAGGTTACGCCTATGATTCCGTTCAGATTGGCGGTAGCCGTACCAGTTATCTCGTTTAGCTGAGGCAATGATTTTCTTGAACAGTTTCAGATAGTCTTTGCAAGGTTGACAAAAAGCTTCTTTGTAACAACTATTGAAGTCTGAACTATTGCTAACTTCCTGAGTTTTGAGAGATCTTCATTCCGCCTTAATGCTTAAGATAGCTTATACTCAGTGTGACTAACGTTTTCGAAAGTATTGACCCTAGCTTCGATTTTCTCTATAAGGTGTACCCTTTCCTGTGGGCAATCTCTAGTCTCTTTCTCAGAACCAGACAGTACTTTTTCCTGCCAGTCTCTTCTTATTCAGCTCTTGGAGGCGCTTCAACCTGCAGGTTTATCCTGAAGCGTATCCACCGGTGATCCGATGACACTTGATCTGATACCCCCAGTTTTCTTCTCTGAATTTTTCCGTATGCATAGACAGCATGATGTCCTTATACCTCCTTCCAACCTTGAAAATAATTCTCCGTGCTTGCGAATACGAAGGTTAGGGTGTTGCCACGGTTACACATCGCTAGGTTTGAATTAATGATAAAATCGAATAGTGACTCTCTTGCTCGTTGCTTCCCTAAGGCGTAAGTTTCGCAATGGCGACGCACCCTTTTCAAACTAAATAACTCAAACTTAGATTTGTTTTCACAACACTTTTTTTTTAATCTTTAACAGATCAATTTCAACGCGTACAATCCCATTGTATACATTTCTTCTTGTTTTATATGATGGGACCACTTATATATATGTTAACAAACAAAAAAAAAACACCGCCTCCTTTCCACTAAAATATCAGTTTCCAAGAATTATTAATTTTCTCACACAAGAAGTAACACTGAAACTTTTTATGACATTTTTATTATCCAAGAGTTTCTTATAATTTTAGTCACTTAATAATACCATGCTGCCTTTTCGGTTTATTAGCTTACCCTAATAAAAGCTACGAGTTCAGGTAAATATCCAAAGTAATGTTTAAAAACATCATTGTCAGCATAGCAACATTTTGCACCAACGAAGCATAATCCAAGATCACAAATTTGACATTTGTTGCAGGATTACGGTACATGTGATCGTAGAGGTATTCACAAATCACTCACTTTCATTTATTCGTAATTTTAATATTTTATTCAAATTTTTTTTGTTATGAACTAATTTTAATAGAAACTTTTTTTTAATGCAATATTTTCGCGTTTTTATTTTTTGCAAGAAAATTATGTCGAGGTTTTCCGTGCAATTTTCATTATTTTCTTGCGTAAGTCTTGACACTTTTTTGTTTACTTATCTTCTGGTTTTTAGCCATTATCAATATATTTATTCTTTTATTTAATTTTTTTAACATTTGCAATTACTTAAAGATTATTTATCACGCACTTGGAACTCATACACAATATTTTCTTTTTTTTTTGTTATATTTAATTTAACGTGGCCATGATAAGTTTTTCACTTGCAAGCACCTTTAATTTTACAAAAAAAAAAGAATTTTTATTTATTTTCTCTTCAATCGTTAAAATTTTATTTTTAATTCGCTTCGACTTGTGTGTACAAAGAGTAAACACACCGCCGTACACCTTGAGAAGTTTTTAATAAGAAATGTGACGTCATTGTAAAAATAAATTCTAGAACAGCAAAATCTTTTATATTCCCCGAGAGAATTTATCACGTGGGTTAAGTACGTTTTTTTCCTTTATATATACATATGTATATACAATTTTGCTACGTTTTTTTTTTCTTGATAAACTTCCCAAAGACTAGAATGAATGGCGTCAGCGTTCTTATCAAAATTTACACACTAATCGCGGTTGGGAAGAGACAAAAAGATTGAAAACGCAGAGCAATTCGTCGCCGCGCAACATGATGGAGGCTTAATCGAAAATAAAAAAAAAAAATTTGAAATCACACAAATAACACAAGTGAAACAACCTCTGCCACACACCAGCCAAAACGAGGGGGCTCCCTCTACACGTCAAACAATCAAGTTGTAGGTTATGATTTCAATATATCGCGACAAGAGAAAAGAAAGTAAACAAAATTCCCGTCATTAAAATGCGTTCAATATTATTTGCCCAAGGTTCACTGACCTTTTTTTTCGTTTTATTTTTTTTCTATATTATTCGCGAAGTTCGAAGCTTTGTCATGCAACAACGCAATGACAAAATCCTAGTTGATGTTTAAGGATTATGATTCACGAATTACACTTGTTTATCGCATGTTTATGATACGAGAATTCACTTCTTTTGTGTCGCGTACATTTCTGTAGTAATTCATTGAAGAGGAACCTGAAGATATATACATTAAATATATACACATGCCTATGGATATACATATATATACAAAAGCACATAAAAAACGAGACTTTCATATATATATACACACAATTCACATAGTCGTTCCCTCTACACCGCGTGTGGAACACTTCTTCTTCTTAAAAGCACAGACACACTTTGAGAGTAAAAAAATATGAAATCGCCATATTTTTATCCCTTTTTCATACTAACGATATTCAATCTGGCTATCCCTTTTTCGTTTTGCTATCAACACATGGCTACTACACTACTCTTTGCCCGACCTCCACTTGACGCGACACAACGTTAAAAATAGAAAACTTTCGGCTATTACTGAGCTGCTCATGATAAAAATCGCGTAATTGAATGCATTTTAATCCGAATTAACTGCACTTCGAGCATTGGCTTTACTTGAACAATCCGCGTTTTTCATATTATAAAATTGCATTGATACACGTCATAAAGTTTACAGTTAATCGATTTTTACTGCTGATTATTGACTCAAAGAAAATATTCTCAGACGGGGCGCTTGCACACTACAAAATCACGGCGAAAACACGGCCAAGTTAACTGGCAACGGGAACGAACAGAATGAGACTGAAATCGGGCGAGCGAACAGGGTACCATTGGAGCATAGCAGAAGTGAAAATTCATCGTGAACATAGGCTTTTGTCAATTCTCTTTCTTAACTGTTCTCTTACTCTTAAGCGAAGATTGCCTATGTATATGCCATATTTCTACAGCTGTGTGGGTGGTGTGTGTGTCGTTTCTCGCTCTTGTTTGAGTTAGATTCGTCTCAATTCTCTCCTTTTCTATTTTGTAATTCGGAACCGAAAAACTGACCTTTAAAACACACGCGTCAAGGCTTCATTATACAATTACGAATGAATTCGCGTGTAAGCGAACCGAGGCAATGACGATGACGGTCTGGGAGTTGTTGTGAGTTATAAATGCGCGTGTGTGGCAATACTCTCTTTGCTTCTTTCGAAGTAGATATACTTCTGTCAGTCTAGAAAGTGTCATTCACTACCTTAATTTCAAGTTATAACATAATTTTGTTGTGAATAGACCAAATTAATTTACAAGGGTGTCTTTTATATTTAAAGGTGATTTTGTTTGGCCGCCATTTTAGTTTGACTGTCACTTGTCAGTTCATATTTGACAGCTGAGGATAGTAGTCGATAACAAAAGTACTATGGAACATCTAACACCGCAGTAAGAATTATTATAGTACAGCTCCAGTACGATTAACATTTTTCGGCGAAAAACAGAATAGCCGCTATTGGCGCATTAAAAGTCCACGATTGATACATCCATGACCACCATTTTGGAAATCTTAAACCCGTGACAGATTAGTAGTATAGAAACCACGCGGGCAAAACCAAGAAAGTGCACATCTGAAACATCATCTTTTTACGTCATTATAACATCTTGTCCCCTTGAGAAAATATTCGCTTGCCTTGGTGGATTCGTACCTTAATGCGTGTAATGTGAATGTGTCTGCATTCAATAACCACGGTTATTCAAGGTTGCAGGCCTGGTATTATCATGGTTTCGAAATTTGCATCTGCAACAAAGTAGACTGCATTAGGAAGTAGCTCCTACAATTTCCAGTTGCGGAAAATGCAGGAAAGTTATATTTCCAGTTTGTTGACAGCTTATTACTTGCGAGAGTCAAAAACAATTAAGCAGGTGTGTAACGTGTTTTCATTTTAGTGCGACTGAGAGAGTGGCTTTGGCCCATTATACAAGAGTCAATAAATCAATCAATTCGAACTGTCATTTGGCACAGTTAGTAGGCCGTGCGAGGGATCAGGGTGAAGTTGTGCGGTTGAACGAAAATAGAGTTGGTTTTTATTTTTCAGTCGCGTTTGTGCGTGTGACTGTGAAGTTCATCTTTCAAACCTGAAAAATATTTAAATTAGATTTTAGTTATATTTTTAACAGACTTGATTATTAATTGATTACACACCCATATAAAATCGTATTGTTTTACATAAAGTGTTGAGAGCAACACGTAGGCACGTATGTCCGCTGCTTTAACACGTTGACTCGTGTATTATCCGCCTTTGGTTTTGTAGTTTTGAGTTTGACAGCTATGCCTTACCTCTGGGCGTGCTGATGTAAACCCAGAAGTTCGGTCTACCTTGTTATTCTGCCTCAAACCTTTGTTCATAGCGACACGTCAGGAATATAGACAGAGAATGGTTTCACGCGGGCGAAATACACGTCTACAGATGCTATGCGGCGCCAAGTCTTGCACTAGACTGGTACGAGCCGATGTTGGAAAAATTAACCGCTGACGCGAGCCGCCATTACCCCAAAATAATAGCGAGCGATTTCAATTCTTCCTACGGGGAGCGACACCGAGGGATACCCAATCTCCGCTGGAAGGATGGCGTAGACCAGGACACTCAGAGCTTAGGGATGCCAAACTGGATTACATCGGTCTTAGAATCGGGACTGGTGGAGAGAATCGTTAGAGGCCAGGACCGGATCCCGGTCAAAGAAGAAGAAGATTTCAATGCTTCGGCTATCGAATGAAGCAGGCGACAAACGAATGCAAGAGGGCTCATACTCCTAGAACCATTCTCGCGACTGAACGTGGTGTTAGGCAACACCGGAGGCGTACGCTCCTTCCAAAGGATTTGACGTGAGCGATTCAAATAGTGAAGGATCTGCAATGGGATTTTGACGAGCTCCTTAAGAGATATAAGGAAGCGAAAAAAAGACTGAACACATCACTAGAAGTAAATCCGAGCACTTCAAAAGGTTGCGCAGAAAAGCAACCTCGAGGAGGAAACTTTCAAATTCATCGAATTGTACCATGCTGAAAACTGATTGTGGAACCGCCGCTACTATCTCATATTCATTTTTTGATCATCAACACAAACTGAATGACTAACGAGGTGACCCCTCGCGAATTTATCCGCGGATGCATCTGTTGATCCACCTGCTGATGCATCTATTGACATGTAGAGGAGGCATGAGGCTGCTTGAGTAGATGTTGAGCTGATTCACTCCTGCTGGCGGAAAGAGGAACTTGCATCTCTAAGAACCCTCGGCATTGAGATGCCTATTTGGCGTTTTGAATTAAGTGATCCTTAATAGTAAAAACAATGACGGGTTTTAAAATATTTCCAGCAATACCTGTCACAATTTCGCTAATTTTCCCCACAAGGAGAATTCCGAATTCTTTTTTTAATTATATGTATGTAAAACTGTCATTAATTCGAAGGCTGCCATTTAGAATATAGGTCATGACAGTTGTTTGTTTTAATTTATAACAACGATGTTATTCTTGTCGCATCATAATGCCATTTTCACCTTCTGTCAGCTGCTCCTATGTCAGAAAAACGTGCCATTTTGGTTATCTTGAATTTTTTGATTAAATTTTTCCATATTTGACTTAATTTGCCTTGGCATTTTCCTCTACAACATTTAAATATATAAAATAAAAATAAAACTCAATAACAAAAATCCCATTCTACTGCAAAAATTGCTGAAGCACACTTCAACTTTCTCAGTAAATCTGCTACGGGAAATCTTCAAAAGATGGCAGTGCTGAAGTGGAGCAGAAAATGAGAAAAGTTTACACTTTTAAGGGAACTTCTCGACACACATCAAACGCGAAGCACATAAGAGCAGCACACAGAAGAAACTCTGCCAATTAATTTCTCACTTTCTCTCTCCCTCTCTGTCTTCCCTCATTGCGGCACTTGTCTTTAATTTGGGAAACACATTTCAGCAGGTCCCCGCTGCTGCCCATTCCACATCGTTCCGTGCACAAGTGATCGCTCGTTGTTGGTACGAAACGCAAGCAAGGACGGGCCTCGCCGCGGGCTGTATTATGTGGATTTCTTGTACATTGCAGAAACACGATAACAGAGAGCGCACAAACCGCACGCAGTTGATTTTTTGTGTTTAAGTGAAATTCCAGAATTGTTAATGATTAAATAAATAGCGGTGGAAAGGAAAAGTGAAATTGAGGAAAATACGCGAATAATTATTCCCAAAGAGTGCTGTCGGGGATGGTGTCAACAAAAAATGGAAAAGAAAACGAAAAAAAAGGAAAGAAGTGGAACAATAACGAATTTCTGAGGTTTTTTCCCTCGTTTGTCGTGAGTCACACGACGCCTTGTTTTTGTTTACTTTCCTGGATAGATTCCCATATGCAGACTATTTTTGGAAATTAGTGGTCGCTTCCAGTGAATTGACATTTAGTGTCAGTCAGTCAATAATGAGTTCTTTTTTTTTGAATCGCTAATTTTAATTTTTGCATTCGGTTTGTTTTCATTTTTGTTTATTTAAAGTGGTATATGTTTGCGATAATTAACAGAAACTAAACGTGACATAGAAAAATCATCTGTGGTTTGTGAATTATTAGCTGCAAACGAGTGGAAAAAGTATGTACATACATCGTACTATTTTCATGCAAATCGTGTATATTGTTTGTTTCTTTCATTACTTCAGTTATCTAAAAACTTTTTCTGACGTGTTATAAAGTCCAGCATACAATCTTAGCAAAAAAACAATTAAAAAATACTTCATTTCCGTGAAACTATCCAACTTTCTCAAGAATCAACTGAAACCGGGCATAAATGAGTGAAAACGTCAAATTGTGGTCATACTGAAAATCAGGAGCGCGTTCAAAAACCGAAAACGTCAAATTGTGGTCATACTGAAAATCAGGAGCGCGTTCAAAAACCTTACTATGGTTAACCATAGTTAACTATGGTAAACTTTTGTCGTTCAAAAACTCCGTGGTTAACTACAACATAACCACGAGCATAACTTTTTGGCGTTCAAAAACTTCCGTACCATGGTGTAGTTAAATTTTAACCATGCTCGGGAGCATGGTTAGCGATAGTTAAGAAGAAGAAGAATAAAGACAACTTTTTGACATTTGTTTTAATGATAAAAATGAACAAATCAAAGTGGGATTTTTTAGATTACTGTAAATAAATAATTAATGGACACATACAATATAATTTGAGCAAATAGCGGAGACTATTTTTTGGAAACAAAAATTTCATTTTTTTTTAATTTGTAGTTAACCACGGTGCGTTCAAAAACCTCCGTGGTTAAACATAAAAATTCGTGGTTAAGTGAAGTTACGCAGCATAACCACAGCTTACCTCGTGGTTTACCATAGTAAGGTTTTTGAACGCGCTCCAGATGTTCAAAAACGCCAACGACTTGCAGCTCAGCAGGTTTAGAGTTCGGAAATGCAGTATAAACGTAGCCCTGCTGCAAAGTTGTGCAAATAGTGCAGTGCACTGCTTTTATTGTTAATCAAAATGGATCATCAGATGAACTTTTCAGAATAACTTTTATTTTTTTAAATTGTGAAGTTTTATAATAATTTCAATCTTTTTCGTTATAAAATCCAAAAGAAGGAAGGTTTGATTTAGAAATAAAATAAATAATTAATACTCGCCTAAAACTTGAAGTTGAGTTCAACAGACAAAAGAGGACAAAACTGTGCTATGAAAAGTCACTTGAAGAAAAGATTGCTGCTTCCCATATACAGTTATCAATCCAGAAACGTCACATAAAACTTGAAGACGCTGGATTTACATGACTCGGACTGAGATACATAGCTGGTGCAGTTTTTGACGTTTCCAAATTCACACAAAGTTAACATAAAGCTTGAAGAAGAAGGCCTCTTATGGAGAGTGATGTGTGCGGATCCTTGGATATGACGCCTCCCATCTGTCAATCCTAATTTCTTACTACGACCTTAAGTGATGGCGCTGTTAACTTTGGATGAATGCTTTGCAAGCCCTTGACGAAAGGAGGAGAACAAATGCAGTACGTAAGAGGGATCTCATCGTTCAAAACCTATCGATAATTTTTGCACTGTTGTTTAACGCACTGCCGACATATAAACTGCCTTACCAGATCACTGTCATATCTTAAAGAAATATTCACGGGATTAGAAGATGAAGCCAAACACTGCCAGAGATGAAATCCAGAGACACCCACAGAAAAACAAAAATAAGAATCTACAAAACCATCATACGTACAGTAGCTATGTATGGGTATGAAGCATGGAGTATCTCCCACAAATCTGCGGACAAGATGAGATGGATATATTTGGGAGGAAAGTTTTCCGAAAGTTATACGGCCAAATCAATGAAGGCAACGCTTGAAGAATACGCTGCAATCACAAAGAGTGTAAACTGTCGACACATGCCAAGCTACTGCGTTTACGTTGTGCCGGTCATGTTCAAAGAATGGATGACTCAAGGATACCAAAAAAACCCTGAATCTACTATCAGATAGCAGCAGACCAGTGTGACCGTGTAATCAATATGGCGGACAATCGTATAGCAACAGACCAGTGTGACCGTGTAATCAAGATGGCGGACAATCGTATTCCAAAGCGGCTTATTGTAGCAGAAATTTCCGGAAATAGACCAGTAAGCAGACCAAGGGGGAGATCGATAAACTTTGGTCCCTGTGATTAAGTTGAGTGGTGCTTCGTGACAAGTCGTTTGAGTTGATGAAAGTGACGTTTCAGTCGAATAACGACTCAGCGCAGGGACCTAGAGTGGAAATGCTAAATGGGTTTAGGCCAGTGTAGAGAAAGTCGACTGAAACGTCTCTTTCTTCAACTCAAACGATTTGTCGTGTCGTGACAATTTGATTTTCAGCACAGGGGAGACAGCTGACGCATAGGCAATGCTTAACATCCAGATCTGGAGACATTGTGCAAGAGACCGTCAAACTAGGAAAAATGCTCTAGAGGAGACGAAGGCTCGATTTGGGTTGTAGCTCCATTGGACGGATGGTTGAAAAGATGTTAAGAGACTGTTGATCTGAGAACACTTGTTGGTTTGACGTCAGGACATTTGTTAGCTTGATTACCGGATATTGCGCTCTGGATAACCATTTATGGAGGATAAAAAGGGCATAAAGTTGATGGATCCATCTTATAGCCGCACAAGAAGTTATGGCGAATATTATAAACAATAAAGTCCCAAGATAAGATAAAGTAACAGCTGAGATGTGGAAATATGAGGGCCATGAACTAAGGAATGGATTACACAAGCTTGTAAAATCGATCTGGCGTCCGAAAAAGATCCCGCTTGAATGGACGGTAGGTATGATATGTCCCCTGCATAAACAAGGAGATTAACTCATATGAGATAACTTTAGAGGTATACCCCTGCTCAACTCAGCGTATAAAATCTGTCCACGATTTTGTACAAAAAACTTCAACCCATCGCAGAAGGCATAATAGGTAGCTATCAATGTGGCTTTCGACCAGATAGGTCCGCTACAGACCACTTTATATTTTGGAACAATCATGAGAGTTCAGCATCAATATTCACGTTCTGTTTATAGACTTCAAGCAAGCATTATAACAGCGTGAAGCGTGAGTATCTATTAAAGCTATGAAGTGCTTCCGATTTCCTAAACATCTAATCCAATACCAAAGGCCACAATCAAGAAGACATGAAGAGAAATGCTAGAGGAAGCCAAGGCCAATAATAACTTGTAGTGCTACAGATGATAATGAATGAATGTGCACGAGTTAACAAAATAATCCTTAGACACTATACAGACGAACTTCAATTTGTTTGGAGTTATACATTGCACATGACAAACCATGAATAAGATTTGTGCCACATTTACCCACTCCAGAACAAAAGAATACTTGCATGGTTGAGTCTGCGGAGAATTTGTTATTTTATGAGATGAATGAAATTCAGAAATTCCTGTTTGTGTCTTTTTGTGACGATGAAGAAGCCACCATAATGGCTCGCACATGGCGAACCGGTTACAATAAGAGGAAATACGTCCCAGTGGCGGACGCCGGATCGCAATAAATAAAGGCACTACCTAGCCTAACTTTGCTGGAATACCATCTGTTCACTTAACTCAAAACATTCTAGACGCGAATTTGAGTCAAATGAAGTATTTCTGCAAATGGTATACGAGTTGCAAAATTCAAATTATTTCCCCTTTAAAATTTCAAATCAATAGAGTAATCAGATCACACACCTCTAACAAATAAAACTAAATAAAAACAATTTTATCTATGCAAATACGATTTATGTGACATGAATAATTTTGAGTGCCATTTTTATTCTGTCAACCAGTAAAATTTGACAGCTGTCATTAAAATGCATATATCCATTTTAGTTGTTGAGTGACATTTCATGGGAGTAATGAATATTTATTACTGAAATCAGTTACAATAATGGGAGAGTATTTTACGGAAGTGTAATACAAATTAATTAGTTATTTCATTTGGTATTAATGTCTCGATTGTGAAACAATTGAAGTATAATTAAAAAATGTGATAAAATCTTGATCAGTTTTAAATGAAACTTGTGCTGTGGAACGAGTTGGCGGACGATTTAAGGAGACAGATCTGGAGAAGGTTGTTGGCTATCCAAGAGTTTTTATTGCTCTCCAAGTTTTTACAAAGGCGATTTTTATGTGAAAGACAAGAGTTCATAGCTTTCTATTAGCTTTTAGAGCCTGCGCAATGAGTATTTTGTTAAAAGCGCCGATGTTGGTGCAGCATACTTGGATTTAGGTCTTGCGGTGAGCTAGCTGTAATTGAGGAAATAGTAGAAAGAAGAGTGAAAGCTCCGATCCACTACTACTTGAACTATCATGAATTGTCTCAAACGCTGGAGGTTCGCGGAACGTCTCAATAGCCGGCCAGAGAATAACTTGGACGCAGTAGAAAGGACATCCCCTAAATTGATATATAGGAAAGATCGGAAGAACCGTATCTGTAGGCTCTTTATGTTCTATGTCGGCGGTGGTAAGCTGGAGCACCAGCAAGCTACCGGTAGAGACTCCCATGCCGAACAGGCCAATTGCGAAGAAGACAGATAAAGCTAAGCTAGGCCCGTCTTCTAAGCCAAGGTGTTTACCGTGCCAACGGCTGTGTGGTCAGCTAGTGGTGAAAGAGTGCTGGTCGCAAACGGTTCGGTTCCTTCCGATGCAAGGTCGGAGTGTATAAGTGTCATCCTGGTAAGCGGCTCTAGCAGAATGGACTTACTTCCGCACTACTCGTGGAATCTTTAGGAAAGTCTAAAGAAAAGAATCGGCTTGCCCTTAGTGTGAAGGCAATTCCCAGTTGTAAATAGCACCAGTCATAGTACATCTGCACGAAAACCACCCTTAGCGGAAAGCCCTTTTCATTCTTGACAAGATTGTTAACAATGAGAAGTCCAGTACGGTGCATGCAAAATAAAGTTCAAATCGATTGTTGAGAATTACAACAAACGGCTGGCTGCAAACCAACCATCCCGAGTCACGGGACGTAAATAAAAGACCTCGATCCTCTCCCAAAGAAAAGGCGGAGGGCGATACCAAAAGACTAAAGAGTCCAAACAAAAACTGCTGCAGCGAATATAGCAGCGGGAGGTGGATCACAGCCAGGTACGAAACAGGCCGCTGTAAACAAACACAATAGCACCACAAAAAGACAAAACGGCTGTACAAGCTGCTGACATTATGAAACAGCACGCGACGTGATCAGACAGTGGAAGAGATGATTCCTCTGCCTGATAACTGGACAGGGCCATAGGAGAGTTGTTCGTATGGCTTACAGACAGACAAAACAGACAAGCCACAGAGAGTTTATCCAGTGGTACCGAAAGACCGATACATTTACCGGCCACGGAGAGTTGATCTATCGGCGCCGACCGGCTAATACTCCATCTCTTTCCCTCCCCTCGTTATTTGTGTAGTATAGAACATCTAGTAATAAAAAGGACACAAACGTAACAGGAGTTTTTTTTTATTGGAGACCACGCTGCCAAGCTGGACATCCCGCTCAACATCTGTTGTCGAAGCTGCGAGGAGACGAAAGAGAGAGAGGGATACACATTTGTTCACTTACTGTGGTGTAAGTGCCCGGCAGAGCCCTATAGGCAATTACGTTTTGGAAGACTTAAAAGAGATCTCCAGACTAGATATCAGATCACTGTTAGTCTTCCTAAATTTTACAGTATGGTTTTAAGCATCCGTCACACCCGACCAACCAGCCACTACACAATCAAGGTGCACGAATTGTGGCAACCAAACGGCGTACCAACCGCAATTGGGTCTCCGGCCGCACTTCACCTACCTACCAAGCGGCCAGGGCACTGACAAATTTCCTAAACTTCACAGAATGGGTTTTTTATGAAAAAGACTGGTACCCAGGCGTAAGCCCCACTGTCGACGGTTCTATTCATTGAGTGCAAAGACAGATAGCAAATTCTAAACGCAGAGGTAGTGGAGAGCAGAGTGAAAGAACTGACAGGCGGTCCATCAAGTCACATCCAATATTACCACGATAGAGCACAGACTTCGGTGACTCCCAGGAGATAGCTTTCTCGCTCGATATAAGAAATTTTTGTAAAGGAAATTTATCCACGTCGGAAAAAATGGCTCGGAGAGGACTCGAACTACTGACCTCCGAGATGGTAGACGAGCGCGTTAACACCTAGGGTACTGAGGTCGACAAACGACCACCAAACCTGAGTAACATGAGCTGTGTGTGACATCAAAACAATGCGCCAAGGCGCTATTAGGACCTCAGGTAGCACTTAAGGCAGCCTTGTACCTAGGGATATGAAATGATTTTAGTGGTTGAGAATACGATGCATAGGTTTATACAGTTGTAAGCCAAAAACGTTCATTATAAGCCAATCTCGGATTAATTTCATTGAAGTGTCTTTTGATCGACAAAGTATAGGACGAGATTGTAGAGAAATTTATTCCTCAGCCACAATGGTTTACTCCTTCAACATTTCAATGAATCTATCATTCAATCTATTTTCACAACCAGATGTCGGGCTCACTATGAACACAAGTTGTACCAAGTTGCACCGCACATAGGCATGATTTGGCGCATAAAAACGAAGCATATTCCATCAAGATGTTTGTATATCAAGAATGCACAATGAAGAAGCATCTCACTCCCTTCCCAACTTGGCTACTTATCAGCTTTCATCCAACTTTTAGCCACAAACTAAGCCAAGTCGTAACGAAACAATGCGCACTTAAAGGTGAATATGAGACTCTATTCCACTTTTCTAATTACATCCCGACCTTATAATGCTGAAACTTTTTCCTACCTTTTACTTATATATCAACAAACGGAGCTGCATCCGTCTTCGTCCATTTAATATCGCCCCGACACCACCGCAGCACAAACACCGCTAGACATGACTCATAGCACACGTCTTACATGTGGACGGAAAAATCTCATTCTGTTTTGCTGATTAAGAAGTTTCAACAAAAACATATTTTTTGCCCTCCTCATGGCAGAAGAGATATCAAGTAGCAAAACAACAACTCGTTAGAGTCGTCATAGAAAACCAGAAAAAAACAACATTTACGCTGTCGTATCCAGAGCAACCTAAGCTAATTAAAGTCGAGGAGGAGGATACACACACCCCATTCGCGCGCGATACAAAATCCTACAAGAATACAGCAAAGCCACAGGTTCTGGAAAATATCTAGACCAGGTAAATACATACACCTGAATAGGGATATCACATCGGCTAGAGCAGATCGTGTAGGTGGGTGGGTGCGGACACACACAGTATATCTCTCCGCACTATATATGTGGACGCAATACGTCTAGACCTAATGTGGCTAGAGCTTCTTTCCGGGGCCTGGGGGATATTTGCGCATGTCGATTTCGCATTTCCCATTTATCCCGTCCAGCGTCCCTGGCAATCCAGAAATAATAAGGAAGCACACACAGAGCTACCCCAGCTTTCGACTGCTATGATGACTTCTATGCGCTCCGCTGGAGAAGAGTTGAGTATGCTAGCTCGGGGCTATGTCGTGCTTTTCATGTTAACCGAGCTCGAATTTTAACACTTTCCCAAAGCAAGGTCAATGGCCGGCTGCTACGGTTACACCGAGTATCTCCTGTTTTGTATTTTCCTCGAAAACTAAATCGGAAGGAATCAAGCATATTTTTGCATAGAGTCGCAAAGTTTTCGGGCTTGTTTGAGGAGCACGAGAGCACGCTTGAGTGGATTTTATTAAACAATAAGAGAATGGAATTTTGCTTCATCTTCGTCCATTTCCGACTCATAGGTTTGTGTTGATGTTGTTACATGAAATGAAAACCGATTCGTTCCGGTCTCAAAATCTTGCGCAAGTTTTAAATAATGGCAACTTCTTGTTGGCGGAAGTCAAACTCCCAATATTGAATAATCACGGTTCGCTTTAATTTAGATGTTTTAAATTTTTCTTTAATGTCCTCTAATGCTCCGGCTTCACCGACCGCAGTTCAATAATGATCAGTTCAATCTACATAAGTGGCTACATCGGCTAAAGTTCAGTTCATGTTGATTACTCTCTTTTGAGCGATCTTTTTCGTTTAACTTCAGTTCAGTTGGGCGCACTGCGATCTGAGCTTTTACGTTTAACTTCAGTTCGAGTTCAGTTGGGCGCACTGCGATCTGAGCTTTTACGTTTAACTTCAGACAAACCAACTGTCCAACCGCGAAAGCTCTCAGCAAACTTCTCAAAAGCTCGAGGAATCAACTTTCCTAATGCCCGGCTTAAAGGGCCGAACTGCATAAACTCAAGCAATTTGGTGAACTCAACTTCAGTCCAGACCCCACTTCCCATATATTTCGACATATTGAACTGAGGATAAATCAGACCTCAGTTCGCCCAACTGAATTTGAACTGAACATTGGGCGGCTGTATTTCTGACGTTCTTTGAAATTTTAATATTACAAAACTTTCTACTCCATTTTACACCTCAGTAATGAAGCCTTGAAATGTAACATATCAGACCCGAAGCTTTCTGAACTGAACAATGCCGCTGAAGCCACTTATGTTGATTGAACCATGGTACAATAATTATAAGGTAAAGGGTCGTGCAGAAATTACGTGAGGCGATATTTACGATTACGATTACGCCTTGAAGCCAAGTGTCACCACACAACTCCCCGGCCGCCAACTGGATGGGGCCTGCAGTCCAAGAAAACTGATAAAAGTCTTTATATGTGTAGATATTTGTCGTCAGTTTGTGTCTGAAGATCTGGGGTGGTAGCACGTAAGTTGTGACAGCGGATCTTTAGTGGGACAGTGGGTCTTTAGTGGAGAAAGTGTTTTTTGAGGAAAAAAATTACGTGATATTTCCGAGACCCCCGTTTTTCCCACGTGAGAGTGGGTGAAATTCGGCTCGACCCCCTCCCCCTAAACGCCTCACGTAATTAATGGACCACCCCTAAGCTCATAAAGGTCCTGTGACATTACTCAGATCATATCTCACAAGGGGAAAAAGCTCCTCCTGACGTTACTCAGGTCTTTTCTAAAGTAAAAAGGGTAAAAGCTTTTCAAGATGGAAACAGAGCGTTTTCTTATGAGTTTACCTTGTATTATTGTACCATGGATTGGTCTGCTGGCACGAAAGCGAGGGAATACACATTTTTATAGAGGTCAGGTACCAATCAAAAATTAGTTGGCAGTTCAAATTGATCAATGGATTGACTCCTGCGACATGAGGCAGTAGTATAGCAAGGGCGCTAGTTACATCATCGGTTGTTGACTTGGGTGTGGTTGTGGTCTTGGATGTTAGTGAGCGCCGCCTCGGATTGACCAGGCAACCAGGTAGACCATGGGACATATCGTCGGTCTAGAACCAGAAGAACGTAACCACCAATTTTGAAATTTTACAGGAGAGCTATTAAAAGGTGAATTTTATGCATTATCGTTATGTGAAATGGAGATACGATAAAATGGAAACTACTACTATTATAAAATGTTATGGCCGAATTTATATAAAGACGGATAAAGTAACTCTTCTACAACCAGAAAATTCAAAAAAGTAATTATTTTTTTTTTTTGGACATACGTTGTTCTGGTTCTAGACCGACGATATTCTGTTTGACAGTGCGACGAACTTAATACCAATATTCTAAAGACAGTCTCAAGTCACAACGCAATCACAAATGTGTGGTGAGTCTTAACTTGAGACAATTTGGTGGAATTTTTGACAATCCGCAATCACGAATTACTGACTGTAAGAAGAGTAGGTCACAAGAGTATAAAGAGCAAGTTTCTGGCATATTTTTCATATTTATTGCCCACACTAGACAATCAAACTCTGCCGCACTGCATGTGCATCAATATTTTCTGGCTTGAGTTATCGCCCAGATTCATTGCACAGTTACAAATTTTTTGTGATTTTTCTTGTGACTTACAATACCAGCTGGCTTTTTTATGTGAAAGATTAGAGCCTCTAATAGGGAATCTATCGGCACTGTCGGCAATCTATTTTTCTTATATAGTGCAATGTTGAACAGCAGCTCTAGTCATAAAGATAGAGAAGAGAAGGAAGGAACTGCTGTCACAAGAATAGTCACAAATTATCAATGACAAGCGCGAGTCACAACACTTGTGACTTGTGGCTGCTTACAATTGAAAATACCATGGAAACCTGATTTTCAAGTATTGATTAAACCTGGAAACAGATTGCAGCGGCCATTCATCAAATAAATGTCAAAAGGAATAAAACGATTTACCGTGAATTCTGTTAAGCATATCCAGGTTGTGCATATTCCTATCCATTTTGACATTTTTCAGCACTGATGGACTATTATGACAGCTGCAATCTGGTTCCAGCTTAAGGATCAAGTGACAGATGTCATTGTGACAGATAATAAACCAATTTTCAAATTAATGCTAAACCCTACAAATGTTAATCAACTTCCTAAAATACCACTACAAGCGACACGAACGCCCTAAATTTACTAAATCCCTTTAACCGAATATAAATATAAATAACATTTTTAATGGATCACACAACCGCACAAGTCCCTTTTAGCCGTTTATGGAGATTAACTTCTTGCCTATTATTAAAATCTGCCACATCCATTAGTGCAGTGACCTCTGTTAAATTTTCTCCCAATGTAGCAAAGGTCAATACACATAATTGCTGCTATACTGTGATATATACGGTTGCGTGTGCCATGGAAAAGTTCATTTATCCTTGTTTGCTTTCACAACTCATTGAAAATCCGTCCTTACAGCAGGTTTTTTTGTTGGTGTCCTGCGAGGGCAGAATTCCATATTTCCTACAACATCAAGTTCCGTGGATTCCTAACAGACCGCCGCCATCCTCCCACACTTGCCACGATATCTAGCCCGTCCTCGCGTCATGGCAACTTGCCCGTGCTATTTTTAACCCGCCGTACAGCGCTGTTTGACTGCTCTACGGAGCGCTTAAATTACGATTCCGCTCTGACAAGTTCATTGATTTTCTTCAACAACGAGGACAAGAAATTACCTCGCAGCTCGCGCAGTAATATGGCGAACAAATCAACAACCTCGTCAGGGTCATCGCCGGAAAGATGCTGAGCCCGAAACCCTAGCCCCCATCACATCGGAGACGATCTTCGCGTGGATTCGACTTCTATGATTTGTGTACTACTTGGAGGCTGAGCTCTCTCTCCCACATCCGCGCGCGGACACTTGGGCTTGATTTAGACACGGCTTTTCGCTGATGATGTTGCTGCCTGCAGCCATCTGTGTGTGAATTTTCAGCTGCCGCTGCTGGGCGCACCACCGACAATTGCTAGGTGTGCAGAACAGCGAAACGCGCGATGCACGCCATCATGCAAGGCTATTTTCATTGCAGAAAGAGAGAAGCAAAAAAAAATAAAAATGGAGAAAAAAATTCCCGACTTCAACACTGGCAC
The DNA here is from genome assembly GCA_949987705.1 of Thereva unica. NCBI lineage: Eukaryota > Metazoa > Arthropoda > Insecta > Diptera > Therevidae > Thereva > Thereva unica. The sequence continues at coordinate 136,866,362 of OX465282.1, forward strand.
GTAATCCCCCCAACAATTACGTTATCGCCTTCGTGTGATGTCAGTGGAGGAGCGCAGCATGTTTCCACGTTCAATTAGGAAGTTGCAGTTGTAAGTCATCAGCGAGCGTTGCAAAAGAATTTACACCAGTTTCGTAATATCTCACGCACACACACACACTCACATCTGGGCTCGCGGAGAACACCTGCTTTTCTGGGTCGAAGGAAAATTTGTTTTCTTTCTCGTCGCTTTTTGTTTGACGTTTGGTAAATGAGCTTTTTTTATTTTGAAATTTTTACACCAAATGACACTGGAAAATGTCATCGTGCTTTGTGTGGTGAAATGGTTTTTTTGTTCTTTTTTTTGTTGAAAGCAGCCGATAAGTGTCGTTATCATTTTAATGTGCTTGTAGTTTGTTTTTTAATGGATTTCGACGGTTGGTAGTGATTAAGTGGGCCATGGTTTTCGTTTACGTCTTTAGAGAGTGATGAAAGATGAAAATGATATGAACTTTTTGACAAATTTATTGTTTTTTATTAAGTAGAAATAAAAAGGTACATATAGATTTTGTGATAACGTCTTTTTTTAGATTCCCATTAGAGGCAAGTGGTGGCCAAGAGAGGGCAGCTTAATATGATCTGGACTGATGGGCCAAGAAGAAAAGACAAAATATGCGTGACCCCAACCATAAAATAATTCTATTACGAAGGAACTAACAGTGAACAAAGACCGGAATAAACAATGAGGACAATGGTAACGAAAATGGCTTAATGATTTAAACAATGCTTGAACTCTATTCAGAGTTCAAGATGCAAAGCTGCTCGCCAATAACCTGACTAAGCATAATGCTGACATTATCATCATCCAAGAGTTGCCGTAGTCAGGAAATAGTGTTTTCTAAAAAATTACCCGGCCATTACACGGGTCAGTTCTACTGACACTGTCGCTGACACTGACTCGTGTAAACACTCACTGACGCGATTTTTTTACTGTAAAGTCAGCGCTGTCGAGGCAGTTTTGACAAGCCAGGTGCTGACTTCAGTGAAATGTCAAATTCAGTATTTAAATGGTGGAGTACGCATGCGAAATGGCATGTCTTTAGAATAAATAATTGAAAAATCTCAAAATTTGTTTATTTTAGGAAAAAAATGGCAGAAAATAAATTATGTCGCCTGCAAAAAATAGCCCGGCCTTTACACGGGACGTGATAGTATCAGGAGAGTTTGGAATTGACAACAACATCCAGCTTTTTGGCACATTCAACGAGAGGAACATTATCAAGTAAAATAGATGGGAAACCATCCCAGTACAGCAAGCAACGACTAAGGAAAAGTACTTGCAAATGAATTGGATTTAGTTTAAGGAAATTACTAGAACTCATTAATTTTAGACAGGGTGCTATTGAGTTCAGAGACACAAAACTCAATCTTATGAGGAGGTCACGAGATATATAGCTGGAGGTCATCAGCATAGAGATGAAAATAGCAGTGACGGATAACAGATGGATGATCATTAATATAGAGGGAAAAAAGCAAAGGATCAAGAACCGAACCCTGAGGCACACCTGCAGGTACTCTAAGGAAAGTGGATGTAACATTATTATGTCGAGTACACTGAGATCTATTAGAGAGAAGAGAAAAGAAAAGACGAACAGAAGAAGAAGAGAAGTGATACCATTGACTACGTTTATGGAGGAGATGCGAGTGAACCACCGAGTCAAATGTTTTGGAGAAATCTAGAAAAACTAGTATTGCAATATCACCTTGATCAAGGGCGGAACGAAGATCAGTCGTTACCATCATTATAGCAATTTTGCAACTTCAGATTTGAGATTAGAAAGGAAATATTCTTTTATGTATTTTCTCAAAGACGCGAGAATAGGAAGAATACTAATAGGGCGAAAATCAGACAAATCAGCCGGGGAGGGCTTTTTAGGTATGGGAGTCACAATGACTTTTCCAGAGTAAAGGGACTTGGGAGGTTGTCAGGCTATAATTAATGCGTGATGGTTTCAACAATTAAAGGGGAGAGAATGGAGCGAGGACAAATCGTGACTAAAGGTAAAAATGATTCGTACCGAGCTTCTGCTTCGCAGAGCACGACATGCGAAAATAAATACGAAGATCTCAGAAGAAAATATAAAATAATTCAGAAGAGTATCGTATCGTAGTATAGAAATCAAAAACCGCAACAGGTGTGACTGCTCTACCGAAGAGTGTGGTATGACGTAATTCACACCAAGCTTCTTGTACTGTAAGAAAAGGAAAGGTAATCTGGTAGCCGATCCCAAAAGACATTAGAAAGCGATGTGAAGAGCACTGTCATGAATTGCGAATTGAATTTGCTACGTATTGGAGGCTATGGGCCTTTTCGTAAACGTCAAAGCAACTGAGCAGCAACGCATCGGCAACAAAGCAGCGCAAACTTCTTCTCGCATACGTATGCAAACATTCGAAATTGGCTGCGGTGTTGCATTGACTGTCGCGCAACAAACTTGAATCTTGTACGTTTCCGAACGAATGACTTTGGATCACCTGCGTTTACGAACTCGTTTTATCGTTGCAAAGCATACGTATGCGTTTACGAAAAGGCCTTATACCATACCTAAGGATGATTAGATACTTTCCTCAGGTAAAAAAGATGTCACCCTTTCGTTTCGAGTATCTAGTGTCTCGAACTTCAGCATTTAATCCGATGCTATCAGACAAACACTGCACCGCCTAGGACGTCTAAAGTAAAGCAAGAAATAAGCAACTTTCTTCTACAAAACAGCGGAATGAGTTTTAACAACAAGAGCCGACCCGTGTTAGTTTTGATAATCACGGGTGGTATAGGGGGTCTCGTTAAACAACGAGAGCTATCGCGCGGCACAAGTGCAAATCACTACCCATATGACGTTCTTTTACTATTTCTTATTACTAACTAACTTCCTCTTAAACCATTTGTACTAAATTAAACACTTTTCATTAAATTGCCCTTTTCAATAAATAATAATTACAAATTTATCTGTGATCAACGAGGCTTACTCATGTCGCCAGATGCTGAAAAACACACGTGGACTATTGGTGGTGATTCACTACGTCTGATATAAAAAAGTGCACCATGTATACCAATGCTGGTGGTCCGAGTCGAGCTGAAATTATTACGTCGTTTCGTTCCTGCACCAATATGAATTTCCTTGTGCGGGAAGTCTGTAGCAAAAATCCAATGGAGTCGACGGGAACTTGTGGGGATGTCAAGTACCAGACGGCATGAATTAACAAACCTTCACTTGGGGACATATGTGGTCACCGTCTTAAGCTGGTGACATATCCTAGCCGTACATGCATTGCATTCAGAGGCTCCATGAAATCCGGCGAATTTCGTCTGACATATAGTTACATGGTTTGCGTTCCGTGCCGGCTGTCACACATAGCCCGAAAATCTAAGTAACGTGTTCATGTGTTTGTGTGCTTATGCTTGTGTGTGCTATCTCGAATGCGGCAATGCAGAAAAAGTTGAAAGTAGCCCGACCTTTGCGTGGCATGCCTTCCACTCACGGGATATTCCGTCAGCTCGCATTTGAATACACACACTTCTACATTATCTGTCAACGAATGCAATGCATGTACGGCTTGGATATGTCACCAGCTTTAGGATCGAACGAGATAAACGAATTTTTGCTATTATTTCCTTAATTGGTCGCACCCTTTTTGGTATTTTAATGGCGCAGTGAAGCACGAATTTAATTTTAAAGGATTAGAAAATTATTGGTGATTAAAGTATGAAATATCTGTCAGTCCTACATCTACGAAAAACAATTTTTCAGAAATATACATAGTTTAGTTTTGCAAAATGTACTAAAATTGATTTTCGTGACCTTTGACCCTGCGTAACTTGAGTAGCCAGTCAGTTGGCTTTCTGGACTATAGAGAAATTACTTGTGATACCAAAATAAAGAGAATCCCGCTGGAAGATCAAGTATTTTTAAAATTTTAATCGGTATGTCTGTGTCTGTCAGATTTTTTATATTCAAAATGGCCGCTGAAATATAACCTACATTCAAAATGGCCGCAGCAGTATGGTTGAATTTGCCAATTTTATACCGATTCTAATGGAAGTAGGTATCTAAGGGTCGCAAATAATGAATTTGTGGTCGAAACTTATAAATTCCAAATGGCCGCGCCAATATGGCTGACGAATTTGCAAATTGTGTTCCAATTGAAATGAAAATCGGTATGAATGTGTGTACGTATGTTCTCAATATACTCCTACACCGTGCAAGTGCAACCGATCTTAATGAAATTTTAACCATGTGCTATTTACATTAAAAGAAAGAACATAGACTATTCTATCACTTTGTAAAGCCACGCTTAGATGGCGCTGTCATGGAGAGCTTCGTTGAAGAATTGCTACAAAGCGTAGTAATAGACATTTATGATGCTGAAACTTTTTACGTAGGGGTTTTTCGCTAGGTCCAATACTTTCAAAAATTACTCCTAGAAGACGGTGTCATATAGATTCACTATTGATATTTAATTTCCCAGGGTACCGACAGATGAGTTTAAGATATTACAGTTTCCAGTACGACTCGAATTCGCTAAGTGTGTGGATTGAATCTACAAAACCCATGCTTCTCACAGCTGTAGTCTCGGCTCTCGGCGGATCTTACCCATCCTAATCTCGTCTTGTCTTAGTCTTCTAAAGGAAATTGATTGATAAGATTTTAAAGAACGATTGTAACCTGGTGTAAGAGAAAAAACAAATTTCTATCGATATAATTTTTTTGTGGGAACTTTGGAAGTGAGATATTTTCTTCTTGTATTTATAACAAGATCTACATGATCACCTAAACGAAGATCTACATTATTTTTCGATCATGTAAATATAATCCGTCAAAAAAGCAATTTTCATATAAACCATTATTCCTGCTACCTTCCCTACATAATCTAAAATCGCCTTCCGCGTAAACAATATGCACACACACACATTTATCAGCAACTATGTATGTGAGCATCAAACTTTCCACGATGGAACAAAACCTGTTACAGGTAGCCACAGGTAATCCATACTGGTTTTTCTACCTGACTGACTACAATTCTTCTGTCTTCTGTCGTTTTATTTAAATTAGCTTCTCAGATTAAATTTGTTAATTAATCGTCGCGAATAATTATGATTTCGGTCCGCACAGGAAATAAGGAAGAGACTCAATCAAGAAAACACCTGGCCTACTAATTAAGTTTCTTGTGATACATTTAATTATTGTCGTAAATCAGTTTCTAGAAAGAGGAGAAAAACTTCGTAAATATTATTTTCAATTCACATAATTTCTATTCTGTCGTGTTTCATATGCTTTAGAATATTTAATTATTGGATTATCGCGGTGTTGCAAAGGAGATTAGCTTCTTTTTTGAATCGCCTCATTACACAAGGAATAATTCTTCTAGTAGTGCTTATGAATATGTTAAAATAAATTAAAGAAAGTAAACAAATGCCGTGGAATTCATTAAGTTCACGGACGTTCAAGTGGAGCTTGCTTAGATGATAGATCACAGTAGATCACGTATCTAATAAACTTTATTAGACCGGTTGTATATAACTACTAGCAAGAGAACTAGCAAGTTCCATATTTTTTTGGGTTTAACATTAATTTCTTATATTAAATAAATTTGATTATAAAATCTTAATTTTTGATTGCAATTTTACTATACCCAAGCTGTACAGATCGTTCAAATCGTTCCATAGTCGATAATATTAGGTTATCTCATAAATAATGCGGTTTTTCATACTTTTTCCTAAATAACTTAATTTTTCCCCCTCAGAACAATACTGGTAAACTAACAATATGCTATAATCTCTTCAATTGTTTATCCTCTTTCACAGTTAACAAACTTACCATGAAAATTATTTTTAAATATGTATTCCCTTGAGGACAATAGTTATCCCTCTGGTTGCCAAAACTTCTGAAAGAAACAAGAAAAAAGATATTTAGTATTTTTGTTTATAAATATACTTTATTTTAAATAATCAAAATTTTGTATGTAATAAATTTGGAGGTTTACCGGCGTAGCGTCTCTGTGGCCCAGTCATTTTCAGTGCATACTTATAGGGGCAATTAAAAAATGTCTTATGTTAGCTGTGCATACTCTTAGGATCAGTTTAGGAGAGTGTTCGAATTAGACTTATCGGTAGGATAAACCATTCTAGTAGATTCTGAGCTTAAAAAATCAACCTAATAAAAAATATTCTTAGTGTCCAAAATTTAATATTCTAATCGGGAGTTTTTTTTCGGTAATTTCAATGTAATAATGTATATTACAACGTCACCGGTACTAGGATAAATAGATGGTTCAAGTGTGTAATGTATGAATGTAGTCACCGATAATCCGCAAACCCGTTTTTAGCCGAAGAGAGGGATTATGGGAGCGGTAATAACAGATAAGAAAACTAAATTAGCTGCATTTCTTAGGTTAACAAATAAGTTATGTGTTAAGACACATTCACATTATGACATTACTTTTACTCAATCTTGTACTTCTTCTTTTCTTTTTTGATCCGTTAGCTTGCATTCCAAGCGGGACGTCCCCGAAACGGATACGCGCTGTCGGTGTCACTGGGTCTCGAACTCTATTCACGATATGTTTTCATTCTTGGCGATTTTTGGCGACATCTCGAACCTGAATAACTCATAATCGTTGATTCTTTAAATCGTCCTCGATATTCTTCAGCCAGGTTTTCTTCGGTGCCGACCACTGAATTCTCCAGTCTACCGAACGGTCTCGCCAGAGAAGTTTACGTAGCAAGCGGTTATCACCATTCGGCAAACATGACCACCGCAGTCGATGTTTTTGCATTTCTTCTTCGATCAGTGTTTGTTGATCGCACCTTTGTCTAATTGTATCGCTTAGAAGGCGATCGCGGAGTGAGACACCGAGAAGCTCAAGTATCGCATTTCGAAGATCTCGAGCTTGTTGAGTTCCAGTTGGAGCAGTGTCTACGTGTTTCCAAACCCCATAAAGTAGAATCGGAAGGATCAACGTTCGGTAAAGGTGTACTGGTATATTACGCCGTTCGTTTCCATATGCACCACTTGAGAGAGGCGAATGTTGGTGTTGGCTGGCCGATGCGGCTGTGAACGTCGGCCGTCGATGCTACTTTCGTTTCATCAACCAATGATCCCAAATATTTGAAAGTCGGAACCTGTTCGATTCGGGTTCCATCGAGATGAACACTGGCCCTCGATCCGTCCGTTGTAAGCACTTTGGTCTTCACCTCGATAATTGTCGCTTCGGTATCGAGAAACTGATTCGTCGGGTATTCTATAATCGGCGGTTCGGGTGCTGGACCTTGTGGCGGATCGTGATTGTACAGCTGGTGGAAGAATTCTCTCAGGGAGAGATGTGACGAAAGTTCGTTTGTTGTCGTTTGTGGGTTGTCTGGTACAGTTCCGGTACTTGTGCCTCGACGCTGCTGCTTCTATGTCAGCCCCAACGTTTTTCCAGTACACTTCTCGTTCTGATTTCATTTTCTGTCGAACTTCTTCGTTCGATCATAGGTATTGCTCTAAATTGACGTGTTTCCTTTGTCCAAGATTGATGACGGCGTCCGTGCGGATGGGTGGACACAACTCCATTGCAAACCCCACAATGGACTCCGGTAATTCCCTTTCTTGTACATCGATATCGTCCGGTATTGCAAGTGCCGCGAATTTGTTAGATAATGCCATTTGAAGCTCTCGTCCGATGTCCAGATCCTGCAGGCACGTCCAATTCTACTTGGCTGGTGGTGGCACCGTTTTCTTCTTGCCTTGCGCGTACGTCTTTGAGCGACTATCGAAATCTTGCGTAGATCAAAACGTCGCCGAGTCGTTGCCGGATGAATTTCGCCAGATGAGTTGGTCCTTGATGCTGCGAATGAAAGGAGGTGTAATCCGATTCGACCTACACCTGAATGTGCATAAGGTCTCCGCGAGTATGATTAATTTGGTTTGAGGTATCGTATCCATCGTCTGTTGAAGCTGATCGTAAAATTTGCGTCCGGAGTGGTCTCGGTTGACGCATAAACGGATACGATATGGGTCTTGATCGTTCCACCAATGGTTATAACCGCCAAACGCTCGGATATCGGTTGGAATGCGATAACGCTACTGCCAGTCCGTTGATTGACCATAAACCCGACGTCGCCGGCCTCTCGTTTTTCACCACCGGAATCGTAAAGCGTCATCGTTTCGTCGATTGTTGGCGGGACGATCGTCAATATCACGGATCCGGCAAGTCGTACTTCCGATAGCGCAGAAACAGATGTTTTGCATATCGATAATCCCAGTGCTATGATTTCTTTTGGGCCGACGTGATGTCCTGTTCGTACATTCCACGCGGCTTTCATTTTCGGTGTGACTAATTTGGGTCGTCGGCCAGTGACCCACTTCTCACCACAGCATTCCTGATCCCCAGCGCTGGCAAGTAAAAAACTTGGCCTTACAAGAACTCGAATCGGAAATAACATTGATCTTATACACCAAATCCAGCCTCCCTATACTTGAAAATCATCCAAGCAAAATGTTTGATAGATTGAGCAATATTGCATCATCATCACAAGATAAAATTACAAACTTACCTAATTATATATAATCCATCAAATTGATACAATTACAAACTCCACGCCGACTTCCTTATATTACGAAACACTTCACAAGCAACCTGTTTTCTCCCACCCAAGTCCCTCGGCAGCAGAAACAATAATAATGAAAAAACCGCTTAGCATATCGGTCGATAATAAATGCCGCATAAATCGTTGCCATTTGAAATCGTTTAAGAACGGCTCTGTCTTATCGCGCCAAGCTTTGTTTACAATGCATGCAAATTGATCGCTGGCTGGCTTCGTCGTTAGTAATTAGCATACACACTGTGCCTGGGCTGCAAGCGGCTGGCTGTCAGTCATTGAAGCGCTTTGTGCGGTGCGTTCCTCGCTCACCGTTTGTATGTACCGTCGTCGTCGTTGTTGTAGTCGTCTTATATTGTCATAAACTTGACCTAAATAAAATAAAGTCGCGTCGCGTCGTGTGGTATACCGCCGTAAGAGGTACGTTTGCAAATGAAATCTCCGCGCTCAACAAGAGAAGAGTCACGACTTCCTGACTTCACGTGTGCACCGCTTCACGTTAATGCGATGCGCTCAGGTAATTACCGCCACGACCGAAAGTAGTCCTAACAGTTCCGGAATTTTGACATTGCCCACAGCCGATATTTGCACGCCATCCGAAAATTCGAACATTAAATTTCGATGTGGGTTTTTCGGTAATCCCCGTTCGGCCACACCGCCAAGTACCCGCAATCTGCATGACTCTGACATTGAGTGGTGTTCGCCGGTTTATCTGCACACGTAAAGCGACCCACTTTCGATCTCCTCGTCTCGTTCCTTCGCCCGTCGGATATTGTAGCATGGTATGACCAAAGTCTAGTAATAACAAGTCTTTCATCTTCATACAAAATTTTCACCCGGTTGGTTGTGTGCGTGCATATATGAACATCACTGTTGAGCAAAAATCAACGCATACTTCGTGAACTCGGCGAGACAAAGCCAGATTCTCTCTTTACGATAAAGTATGCAGAACAGAAAAGGAAAGAAAAATGAATCAGCTGTTTTCTTTCATAAATCAAAACAAACGAGCAAATATGCACCAATACATCAACATTATCCCTATAGAAACTCATAAAATTTTCTGTTGGGTAGTTGTATGCTAGCGCTTATAAAAATATCGCATTCTCTCTCTGATAGCCTGACATCGTCATTTGAAGAACTTATGCATATAGCTGTTCGTCTTTCACTCATCAACCATATGAAGATGAAAGACTTGTTAATTTCTAGACTTTGGGTATGACCCACAAAATTTTTCTTTTAAAATTCTGTGCTGTGTTGCCATCGCAATGAGGTCACCCACAAGAGCAGCAGAATTACTGTGAATTTTCGCTGAAAGTTTGAGAGCTCCGCGAGCCCCACAGCCAGCTGCTGACCGTGAATGAATGTTTTTGCAATTCGTGTCACACCTAAAGGAGTTCGTGGAAAATGGACCGCAACTGGTGTAACATTTTAAGTAACGCGCGCGGTATTGGGGATGTGCGACATGAACACCGCGCGGATTTGTAATTGTGCGAGCTTTTTCTGTGGTTACATTCACCTCGAACCTTGCTTATCAGCGCCCTGCTTATCTTCCTGATAACAGAGAGCCGCGCCTGGAGTAGGTAGGTATATACATGGTTCCCTGGTAATCGCGTGAACTGATAAGAATTTCAGTTAAGATCGCGTGCAACAATTCCAAGGCTGTAAATTTAGATTTTTATTAAAGCTAATTGCCGTCGAAATATTTCAGCCACGATGAAAAGTGAGAAGATATTAAAAAGTTATGATAATTTATTGGTTATAAAACAAAAAGTTTGGAACTGTCCCAAAAGTTATTTGCTGTGGTGTGGAACGTATATATTGGGCACTGCCAAAGGGAACGTGACTTAAGCGCCACTTTGGTGCTGTGTTGAGTTATTGCGATAACATGATTCACAACATGGTTTCTTTCTAAATTATTTTTCTTTTTTTTTGTATTGCGTCGAATTGGTGGCAACTTTTTCGCAATTCTAATCTGTTCTTTCTTTTCGCTTCTTTTTTTTGCAACAATCTAAAATTGGGCGCCATCCATTCACTTTTTGTTGTGGTTGTGGCGTCTGGGGGAAATGTCTTTTAAGAATTTATTTATTCCTTAATTTGGTATAAAAACATAATAGAACCAACATTTCCAGTGTAGGAGAGTTGCGGTTTATTTTAAATAAAAACGTGGTAGGAAAAGAATAATTATTTTTATTTGCAGTACCGCGCCTTGTCAACTGGTATCCATGTAGGAACGACTTGTTTTTAGTTTCAATCACTGACATATAGTACATATAGTACTATATGTCAGTGGTTTCAATCAAATGTACAAATATAATAAATTGTGTAAACAAAATTATTTGCTCGAATTTAATCGAAATTTAAGCAATCAACTTCGGTAAATCGTCTTACACAAGAATTTAAGCCTTAATAATTTTTTTTTTGTGGAAATGGAACATCTTTTGTTCTTTCTTGGTTCAATTGATCTTCTGCTACTGTCACTCTTCCTTCCATTTTGTGTCATAATTTTTTTGTGGTTAGCAAATAATTTGTTTTTTATTGAGCATGTGATTCAAATCAATGTTTTTATATTGAAATATACTTATATCAGCGTTTTTTTAGTTATGTCACAGCGAAAGATTATACAATGATGGTACCACTAGCTACGCATTATCTGACTCGTTATGCGGGAATATCGTGCGTAACATATAAACTTGAATTGTGCTTGAAAAATAATATAATTGAAAATGGATTGGGTAATGGGTATTTTAATAAGTTGGAAATTAAGATGATGCTTTTAACATGTTCTTTGTTTTGATTTAGGTCTAAGACATGTTGAGCGCTCATCGTTCAGCTGGAAGTTGCTGAGCCTACTAACACTGACACAGCTGATGGAAGGCGCAAAGTTTGACGTTTTATGAAGAAAATACATCGCGGGGTGTAAGTTTTCCGTATATTTTTGCAGTAAAAAGTGATAAAATAATATTTTTTTGAAATAAGATTATCGTTGACTAGTTATAGTGCTTTATTCAGAAAAATAGATGAGTGAAATCAGTGATTAGGTGTGTTAATTGGCTTTCCATAGATGAACAATTTAGGTGCCAATTTTTAAACTTTATTTTCGCAGTAAAGTGATAAAATATTGTATATTATCACTGTTGACTGCACATGGATTATCAGTGATCGTCCAGGCATAGATTCTATTAATGTGCAGTTACTGAAGGATGGACGGTAACAACTGCTAGAACAACCACAAACTAATACAAGATGGTGCAAAAGTAATGTCATCATCATCGCCTTCACGGACGACGCTCTTCCAATGGTGCGCCGTCGAATCTGTCCGCAAATTCGCGCACCATGGATGGAGGATATCTTTACTTTTTGACTTGGTCCCTCTTACATTCTGGTAGTAGAGAGAAAGCGTCTCGAGTTTTTTGATATCTGACACCCGAAGTTGAAGAGTACGCGGAACGAAGCACTTGGTAAGGGCCCCAGCAGGCCAGAAATCAGGTCAGACAAAATAAAAGATGCAACTGGCTTGGAGGCCTTGCTAACCCTTCTGCAATGAACTGTTCCGGGGTCAATAGAATTAATCCTCAAATAATCACAGATAGAGTCCGAGTTTCCGGAGAGAATTTCGAGATGAAGATATTTAAAGGCCAAGGTACGGTAACCAGACGGGTGCAAGGCTCAAGAGGAACTATAGCTTCGGCAACCGGTGTTCCACCCACTATTAGAGGCGGAGAGGTTGCTACCCAGACCGGCAAAGAGGTCGACTCAGTTCCTGAAACTTCCGCGACCGAGGGACCATCCACTAATAATGGCGAGGAGGATGATGCCGAGACCAGCTTTAAGGACAACTCTGTTGATGGAGAATACAGGTCGAGGAACTCAAGCGGCCACCATTGCCAATGGTGGCTTGGAAATTGCGACTTTTATTTTTATTTTTTCGTTTTTTGCAACGCGCCTTACTACCTAGAGTGGTTACGTTAATGGCATCCTGATTGAGGATGTCATTAACCAAAGGAGGAGCATCTATGGGGCTACTCGAAGAAGGAGGCTGCTCCCCTACCTGCAGGGCGCCAATAGAGGGGGATATCCTGCTATTGAAGACGCTTTCAAATTTTGAAGCCAGAGAGCTCAGGGCGTTATGATTTTGAGCCACTGGTGAAGACAGCGGTTCACTTCGAAGGTCCTTCGTACTCCTTTTAATGTCATCGAATGCAGGATAGAGAATCCGAGGAGTTGGAAGTGCAGGAAGAACTGGCGACATGATTTAAGATTAACTGCATGTCGTCAATCGAGTCTAAGGCCGTTGCAACCCTAGATTTCCTGGAATTTGCTCAATAAGAAGCCCGAGTTAGTCGGAGCAAGATCTAGGGTGTTGGACAATGAGTCGAGTCGGATGTTGATGGACTTTGGACGTTGATTGAACGTCGTCTGACAACATCTGAAGATGCGAGATGTTGCCGGAGAAGAAATTGAGACGGCCCATGACTATTTCTTGACCGTCGAGAAAAGCGTTAAGCAGCCTACAGACGACAAACTTGGTTGCCAACAAACATTTGGAGTTGAAGTCAAAATTGAAAGTGTAGGTTGGTTAACAACTTAAAATCGAAGTTTGTCGACGATTGGAATGAAATCAAAAACTTTTGATTTTTAGTAGAAGTTGGCAACCATGTTGTATGTCTGTAGCGGTGTTGAGAACTTAGCCAGCGAACATCATTTGAAAAAAGTAATTTGAACGGTGCACTTCGTTGATGTTTGCACGGATGTTGACAATCAAGTTGGAGGGTCTGTATATTTCATGATGCCAACTTTGTTGTCAACCAAGTTTGTCGTCTGTAGGCCGCTTTAGAAATGTTCTTCACCAGTCGGAGGGCATGGCAGGGCTTGATGTCCGAACACTCCCTACAAGTTGACCCTCTAGGGCCGAAGAGGTTGACTGACTCCTGCGTTAAGGCAAGGAAGGTGAAAGACGCCACCGCAAACACCATCGCAAGGAATCGAATCTCGAACAATCACAGAAAGGCAAAACTGGCAAGACTAATGACTATTTGGGGCCCTTAAGTATATATCTCGAACAGCTTCTGGATAGACGATGTAGCAGTATCGTCTAAAAAAGAGTTAGAAATAAACCGATATGCTAATAAGTCGTATTTTTTTCTGTTCTGACCCTGCCCTCTTGTACGCATCGAACGTGCCATTACACCTATCCTACGATTTTAATCATTATTTTGGTACTAACATTTCTAATTAGTCTTCAATTATTACTAAAAAATTTCCACAATAATAAAAATTAAATCTTCCTTAAATTCCAAATTAAAACGACAACAAATTTATCGATTGTTTAATTTGTTGATTTAGCCTCTTTCTAAGTAAAATTACTCCACCTTAGATAACCTACAAAAAACGGATCGTGAAACTTTTATCAACAAATTTTAAAGCCACAACGCCACAATCAAGCTCAAAAGTGTTAGCCATGGAAAAAACGCTCGTCTCTACGTCGTTCGAGTTGCAGTCAGCTGCTGTCGATAGTGATCGCACTATCGGCAATCAACTGCTGGTCGACTAAACTGCTACTATTTATTACTACTACTACTATCACTATCGCTAAAGCCCCATTTACACAACATTGGAGACACTTGCTTTTCTGCCCGATAAGTACGAGATACCGAGGCAAGTTCGGATGACGTAAAATTTTCAATGCTACGCCAGTATTACATAAAGAATTAACAAAAACAAAAAAAAACGAAAAAAAAGAAAAAAACCAAAAAAATAAGAGAGAAAAAGGAAAAAAGAATTGTTTATGACATTTTTTTTTTGATATGGCGCACAAGTAGGCCCATGTCATTGCGAACGTATCACGAATTCACAGCGGGTTCATTGGGAGAAGTTTAAGATTTTCGTCACGTTTGCTGACAGTGGAGAGAAACATTGCCTATGCCACTTCCACATCAAGGTAACCAACAAGATAACAAGGACGAAGAAGCGCTTCCCGCACAATGAGGTAAGATTTCTAAAAAGGATTGTTTTCCCGCCCCTGACTGTACGTAATACACGGTTGGGAAGCGAGGAAGGGGTGGGCAATGAGTTTTTTTTCTGTTTTGTTATAAACTCGTAACGGACTCATGAATCAGTAATGGACGCCGAGAGAAAGCAGATAAATCATACAAAAATTCCAGTGTTTACATTTCGAGTAGAAGAAGAAATCAAAACCAATTAACATGTGTTAAACAAAACAAACGAAACAAAACAAAAAAAAAATACATTCTACAAAATTAGACACAGCGACACTTGCACCTCTGACGGAATTCACTCGAAATTTCACTGCTTGACGTGAAATTATTTCGCATGGAGATTAGCGCCTCTAAAAGTCTCATTGACCCAGATTTAGTGGAAGTGTGCTCTACCAACTGAAGCAATTTAAAATGCCGTTAGATAAATAGGGAAATTTGTAATGTTAATTGCCGCCATAAACAAATGTTATGAGGTTTCGGAATGGAGTTTGCTGCGAGACGAGCAGACGAAATAATCCAGAATATTTGCGGATTTTGGGCTGCCTTCAGTTCGCAAGTGGCACGTATGTTTGTGACTGTGTTGGCTTAAAGAGGAATTGTTCGGGCGTTCCAATGTTGTAGAGAACGTTTTTGTTAACTGAACATGAATAGTTGTCGTGTAAAAGGATGTCGTCTGTGCTGAAGTAGGTCGAAGGACAGATGGAAAAACATGAATTTTGAAGCTCGTAAGTACCTCGTCTAAGCTACTCTAACTGTGTTTCATTTTATTTTTAGGAGCATTATTGTTATCTTCAAAAACGCTTCCGTAAAGATATGTACATATGAACAAAACAGATGATATCGAGGCAAATGAATATGAATGAAAGTTACGTAATATCTGATAACAAAGCAAACATCGAAAATTGTTTGGATTAAAGTTTACACTATAATGTGGGGAGATTGTTATCAGATATGCGGAAAACATGTGTCACAAAGAAATTTATGCACACTTTGAATGATTTAGCAAAACAAAGTCAGTGTTTCTTGTTGACATCTTAAAAGAATTTACAGAAATAATTATTATGTTTGATAAGAAAAGGTACCCTCGAAAAGCAAGTTGGTAAAAATTGCTTCGAGTACAATCTCCACTATAATTTTAAGATGCAAAGCGATGGCAACGTAACACCTACTGAATTTGTAATCAAAATTTACAACAAAAATTTAGTAGATAAAATCTATATTAAACGGTTTGCATTTATTAAGAGAATGTTTCTTAATTTTTTACACTTTTTATGTGGCAGTACTAAGCTTGGAATTCACCTTTAGTACTACCAGTCCGTTATGTCGTTTGTCACGTCATGGTGCAATGTCGAGTAGCAAGCTTGTACGAGGGAATATGTTGTGAGGGTTCGAAGTTGAAGAAGGTGGAGATAAACTCCACATTTGAACTCTTGGATGTTGTAGGAGCTCGGAAATACCGAATACGAAAGATTGTTCCACAGTCGCGTACTTCTATTTAGAAACGAGTTGCTATGGGTAATTCCATATGAGCGGTCCCACGACACTACAAGAGTCGGCTGCTAAAGTGGTTTATGGAGAGAGGAGACGATGGAATGGACATAATTTCCATAGTCCTCTATCACCCTCTTCTTCATAAACTACTTTTGCAGCCGACTCTTGTCGTGTCGTGTGTGCACTCGTGTAGAATCCGGCTATCTTGTTGAGTGCGCGAACAAACAGACTGCAAGTGGTGGTAGTGAGACGAGTGGGCTAAGCTGGTGTTGCGAGTATAAGATTGCCGTGGAGGTAAGGGAGCGTTTATTTCGATAGAACAGTCACTATGGGTGATTCTACACGATCGTACACACAAAACGACAAGAGTCTACTGCAAAGGTGGTTTATGGTGGTTTACGTTCATACACTCCCGATTAAACTATCTATTGGGCCTAGGCTTCACAGAATAAGGAATGAATAAATGCATTCCTGCTTGTATGATCTTGCTGATAGCGACAGAGTTGACGTTTTTACTTCGGAAACACAGGTCCCAGTCAGTGGATTTAAAAAAATTAATAAGCCCCAGCCAATTGGCCTTCACATATTGCCATACAGTTCTCTTAACTGGTTTGGGAGCAGTGGGGAAATTTGAATGGGAAGCTAGCGCCAGCGAGCTGCTCCGAATTGCCCAGAGGTGAATCAACTTCGACGGTGTATCGCGTTGGATGAGAAGTAAGAAAAATATCAAGAAGATTGGTTCCTTAATCAGCAGCATCACGGACTCTCGTAGGATGATCCACAGTTTGATGTAAATGTGTGGCCAATCCAATTCCATTTCCTTCGCCTGATTTACGAGGATTGGCGGTTTGGAATTACTTAAGGGGCTCTCAACGAAAGAGAAATGCGCAGGAAGTTCACGAATGCATAAGTCAATAACAAAGGTTGACTTGTAACGGGACTTCGGTTACGCGGGTTCAATCGCCACATTCTCGGGCATTACATTTGCCGTAATCATCAGAGTCAATAAAATTTGCCCTCGTCAAAGTATTATATCATTATTATGGAAAATTTCATCGACCGACAGATTTTAGCCGCGGAACCTGCACGTCCGAGATTCTGGATACTCTGGCCCGCTGGCGACGTTGTCAGTAAAATGTACAGGAGTTGTACTGTACCTCATTCACTCAGTCTCCAACCGTCGCAATTGCGGAAGTTCGGCTCAATATTTATGTTAGAAAGAGAGTTTGGGATACAGAAAGATTTATTGTGGAGATTTTAAAATTGAGAGCTTGACCTACTGAGAGAGACAATAGCCACTGGCTACTCTACTTGGCGACCTTCCTTGAGTTAGGGCCCGTAGAGCCAGTCAGCGATCAAACTACGCAAGAATTTTTAACGGCATTTAACACAATCGCTCCGAAGAGAGGTATTTGCTTTGACATCTACTGCGGAACCACTTTCATCGGCGCGAGCAGTCATACAAGATTTTCAACAAGTGTTCGCGAGGCCCAGAATGCAGCCGCTCACTCAGTCGCTATTAATGAAATTAAATGACATTTCAACCTGAAGAACTTTGGAAGAGCTTGTCACCGTGCTGACTCGAGTTGAAGCGGGCCTTAACTCTAGACCGCTTTGTCCGATGTCGAACGATCCTGAAGATTTATCCGCATTAACGCCTGGTCATTTTCTGATCAGAGATATGCTCCTGACACCTCCTGAACCAAACATGCTAAACCTAAATCAACACACACTTAGTAGATGGTAATACCTTCAGCAGTTGGTCCAACAAATCTGGATAAAAATCCTGTGTTGGCGACCTCGGACTTACATATGTCTGACTGAATCAAGAGAGACATTGAACTCATCCTCGATGGGGGATGTCTTGTCAAATTCAGTGCCTCCATTATTTTTCAATAAAACGTCCAGAATGTCTACATCCATTTCAGAAGTTAGTGTTAAACAATTGGTTGACCTATCCCTTAACATCCATTAATCGCGACATTAGCGATCTACTATGCAATGATCACATATTCGAAACCGACAAACAAACTCCTCCTCCAACATCGCATCGGCCCGTAACGGCAGTGATTACTCCACAGAAATAAACACTTTCCTGCCTCTACGGCTATCTTATACCCGAACCATCAGATTAGCCCTTTCATATACCAACGGGTCTGTGGTTCGCATTCTATCGGTTTTCAACATTTTTCAAATGGTAAACGAAGTCTAGAATCGTTGTTTTACCTCAACCCTGGTTTTGTCTCAGATAATCTTGGTTGATATTTCTGATAAAATTACAACTACCCATGGTAAAAACACCCTCATAGTGAATATTCCAAGCCACATTAACTTAGACCACACAAAGTGTAAAGTGAAAAACTGAGTGTGCTATCATCATTGAATATTTAAAGACAAAAGTCTTGCAAATGTCGTGCCACGTGCAAATAAAAACACCCATCAGACATTTTTATCAATGGAAAAATTTGTCTTCCCGGGATTCCGCTACTTCTTATTGTTAAAGAAACCCAAAAGGATACAAAACAAGTCCATAAACATTAAATTATTTGCAGCAACTATTTAATTAGTGCGAGACACAAGTCACCTCTACCTACGACAATTTTCATCATGAATATTAATTGTAGCAAATGACGCATACCAGATAACAGGAGTTGATTTGATCAAAGAACAAAGGTCTCATAATATGCCTGACCGTACTAAGTAAAGAGATTAGCAAACCAATTTGGACAATTCCTCCCAATTAGAGAATTCCATTATCGTCTACAATCAAGTGAGTCTCTATACAGTCATCGGAGATTATCCCTTTGGGATCTATGAAAAAAACTTAAAGGGGGAAATTCTAAATCAATAGGATTGCAGTATTACGTCGTCATGTACAGCCCTGTTAAGTGCGCTTTCGAATACCTCATCAAAAACAAAGCAGACGGTTGCCATATTAAATCGACGTCTAAATAAAGAAGCTATCCCCGGATGGGTGTAAGTACTCGATTCCACACCTACGCTACTGCACAATTACGAACCGTTTGTAAAAATGTTAGCGATTGCGTTTGCTCAATTTTTGTTTGACAATTACTTGTGACAGATAGATGTCAGTGTTTTTTTTAGAATTGAAAAACAAAATCAAATATCGTTTCGTGGTTAAAGGACATCATTCATTTTGGACCAAAAACTGAAAGTGCCGGCCAGGATAAAAATGTGTAATATTCGGATAGAACACCCAATTCCTATCATTTTTGACTACGGCACCAAATCTGTGCGCCCTTTGGTTACGGTGTTACATACTTTTAAAATACAATAAAAATGTTATTATGATGTTGTTATTTTCATACATTTGATATTTAATTATTCATACTGTGTATGTCCTTTTGATGTGCAATAAAGTGAATTCTATTCTATATTAAGTATTTTCATCATTGATTCCTCTGGAAATAGTCAGAGAACTTGAAGGGGAAGACTTGTGGATTATAAGAGGACGAATACAATCCCGCCACATCCAAGCCAAGAAATACTATGTGTACATTGCAATAGATCGGGCAGAAAATGGTCGTCGAGCATTAGCTCATTATTACTGTACATGCAATATCGGCAAGAGGACCATTGGATGCTGCTCTCATACCATGACCATAGTCTGGTACATGGGTTATGCTAGACATGACCCATACCTCACACCACCTGCAATAGGATTAGATGATGTATATGTTAGATTAGGACAAATATAAAAGAATTAATACAATTGAGTGTTGTTTCATTTTGCTCTTTTTTACCTAAATGAAAGGTAGGTACTGAATCGAAATGAGGCGCTGTTGGTATTGTTGCTTGTTTTTTCATATTTAATATATTTGTCCAATTGTATTAAAATAACACATCTTAATAACATTTTATTTCACATTGTATTTTAAAAGCATGTAACAACATAACCATGGCCATGTAGGACTGCGGTGCCACCTCCACAACCTAGGACTGTCTCAAGAGACAGAATGCCGACTCTGCTTGGAAGGCGACGAAACTTCCACACATATTCTTTGTGAATGTCCTGCTCTGATCTGGCTTAGAAGAAGAACGTTTATCAGAGAGTTCTTGAGCCCTGCCCAAGTCCGGTCTTCATCAACTAAAGACCTTCTTGCCTTCATTCGGAAGGACGATAGTCTGCTCCGCTAGTGGGGTACGTACACAATAGGCCTAACTTGACCGCAGTGTTCACCATATGGGTTGCCCCCTCATTCCTTATAATAATAATAACAACATAACCATAGGGCGCACAGGTTTTTTTTTCGTATACAGGTTTGGTTTCATAGTAAAAAATAGTGGGAATTTTGTGATCTATCCGAATATTACGCTTTTTTTTCTGGCCGGCACTTTCAGAATTGGCCCAAAAATGTATGGAAGGTGAATGATGTCCTTTGTAGAATCGCGACATAAATGAAACTCCACTTGGAAACTGGTCGTGGGGGCGGAGTGTTGTACTACGCATTATTAATTGGAAATTTGTTCAAGGCTCAAAGAACGACAGTAAAGCGTCAATGTTTCTGGAGAAGAACAAGACATCATTAACTGCATCGATCAATAACGTCTGGCATCATTAGAAATTTTTTATCAGATTTTACAATTCACCACTCAATTTGTTCGTATGATTGATTCTGTGTAAGACAAATGACGATGCACATTATTTTGTACTAAACTGGTTTAGGGTAGATACAGGGCTGTCTCTAGTTTAACCGAGGTTAAGCGGCTGTTCAACCGGCTGAGCATTTAAACATGAAGTGTACGAATGTTTCCCTTTGCTTTAAAAAAATAAATATTCACCCAGCAGGCCAGGTGATTCTAACTTTGAAAGCTTCACTTAGAAGCTTTAAAGCTTCCTACCCCAACGAGCTTTTCCGGCTATAAAAGAAACCGCTGCACCAGGTCAAAATCAATCTTTCACCAGACTCCTTGCGGAGAAGTCATCTTATCCAGTTCTATACCGTGTCGAAGTGTATGATCAGAATACATACCGAATACCTGTGGAATGTTGCCCAGGCCTTGTCGAGGTGTACGAACCGATAATGTTCCTGGCAATGTCAAGGTGTGACCCGACCAAACATCGACAGTATACCGAACACCTAATTATACACATATGTATTCCCCTAGACCGCCGTAGTAACTAATACGAAGACACCTGTAGGTAGCTGCTTATCGATGCCAACATGTATCCAGCGATAAGAAGTAGCTATTTGCTTAGCCATACTAGTAAGAAACATGTATCCAGAAATAAGTAGTAACTTAGAGTTACGAGATTAAAATTGTAAGTAAGTAAGGATAAGGTTTGTTCTCATACAACCCTAGACAACTCAAGAGCTCCCGGCAACCCTCCCTTAAAGAAGGAGGTTTAAAGAGCAACCGGATTCTGGCGCGCAGACAGTCCATGACAGCATGGCAAAGGACATAGGAGGAGTCTACTAGGGGCTGATGGACTCATAGACTCATAGCAAATGTGAAGAAGCTTGTTATGAGGGAACATGGAGAAACAAGCTATTTCATCATGAAATTCCTGAGAGGAAATTGAGGTTATGGAGTGAGTGTACCTTTTATCGCTGCAGGTTGAACCATGCCCTTAGTAGTATAGCTAAGCCGCTACCAGTGCAGTGACGTTATCGTGTATGGACTCGGGTGTGGATGTGGTCTTGGGTGTGAGTGAGCACCGCCTCTGTCAGATTAGGTGAACTTCGTTGAATTTTATGTTATTTAAATTTAGAGGAGGAGGATGGGGGTGAAAGAGGGAAGGTCGAGAGGGAGGATGGGGGTGAAGAAAGGGAGTTCGAGGAGAGGAACCCAATGTCTTAAGTCATGCGGGGAGAATGGAAGATATGTATGGAGGACGTTAGGCGAGCTTAGGAGCTTCTGTGTAGAATGCTGCTAAAACTTACGGGCACTTATGTAGCCAGTGAAAGCAGAGATGATAGGTCGTTGATCTATATACCCCCATTGCTACCGCTCTGATGAGCACTCCTTCGAGGGACCCTTTTAAGAATCGTGTTGATGATGCGACACCAAAGTAATGCCTTTAAGTGCTATGTCGTTTGAGTGTCACCATAAAGCCTCCACGACGGTGCCCTCTGCTTCAGGCATGCGTCTTACAGCCGGTCGAGCAAATCTCAATTGCTGCTCGACTGAAAGATTTTCACCAATCCCTTTTAAAAAAGGCTTTTAAAAAAGGCCTTCAGTGTGGAGGGCAGTAGCGTGCACCAGAAGGTGCCAGGACAATGAATTGCTGATGATCTCTAGATAGAAGCCCCGACATCTTTTAATATTTTTGAGTAATCAGTGAATACACACTATACACACTTCTTCTGGACGACTCTATTTGTCCACTCTCTTCTTGAGGCTATTTCGTCGGTGGATATCGTCCTGAAGTTTAATCTACATGGAAGTTAGTATTGTGGTAACCATACCATCGGGTACCAAATCCAAGGCTTTACAAATAATCTATTTCCAATCTGGTAGGTGTGTCGTCTTGTTTCTCGGATAGGAAACTGATGCCTATTTCCTAAGTTAGCTACCCAACGCTTATCTAATATCAAAGAAAGAATGATAGGGAAGGATGACTTGGTGTTTCAACCTAGTTAACCTAATCCTGGCTATGCGCAAAACTCGAGTTTCATACCACCCCACTTTAAATATTGACTTTCTACTCTAACATCACCTATAATACTATAGTAATTAAATCGTCCTCCCTACCCCTCCTCCCGGCAAGACATGAACTTGAACCACTTTCGCCGCTTAAAATCTAAACTTCTGCTTTCACACAGACGCTATTAAATCGTGCTTATCGCTCTTAAAATTGTGGCCATAAAACATTTCAGCAGATAATTTCCGTTTCGACATTTACAACATAAGCGACCGCCATTCGAGCAGATCGAGCCGATAGCGGAAAGTAGTGCAAAATTGAATATTTCTGCGCCGGTTAAATTTAGAAAATAATAAACATCTAAAATTATCTACCCTAGCGCTGCGCTGCGTTTCGGGCGTCAAACGGTCGCAGCGACGAGTAGCGCAGCAGTTTCCGGCATTATTGGGTCACCGAAGTGAGTGCTTTTCCAGAATGCCATTTCTTTTTCTGCCCGCTGAAATGCGAGGCATGTTTCTGCCGCGTCTATAATTAGCCTGGGTTTATTTTGACGCGCATTCGACCGCCAACTGCCCGTTCCGTCACTGCCGCCCCCACCCATGTTTGTGTGTGCTATACTGCGCTACTGACTGGCCGTGCTGCTGTGACTCGTCGCTAGATGTGCATAACCAACGCATAGAAATTCATCGGAAATTTTTCGCCTTTGATAAATTCGCTTTGATTGCGCGCTGCCAGTGCTGCTGCTGGCGTGCGAAAAAGAAAATAATTTTCGCCGTACAGCAGAAGAAAACAAGATAAATTGGTGACTCCGCTCCGCTGACAACCTGACCTCGAATTTTTATTTTTTGTTTTCATTTCTTTTTTTAGATAATGAATTTTTTTTTTGAGAGTTTAATTTTAAATCCACTACCGCCGAATTAACGGAATTTACCCCCGTTTACATGTTGCTGCAGGGGTGATTTACCTTTATCGAATTGTGGGGCTCTATTGAACCAGGTGCTATTTTAAGACGCTGAATGATACAAGTGACATCTCTTAGTTTATAGCGGAAGAGCGAGAAGATGGAAGCGAACGTCAAGTCTATAAATTTCGTTTTTTTAGTCAGCTTTTGACGTTTAATATAAATGTAAACCGGTTCCTGGCTAGTTTTGTCACTTTTAAGCGACGCCATTTGCAGTGAATTTGGCAATTTATTGATGTCCGCTGGATTTAGTGAAATAAGGTAATTGACATATAATGATTGGGCTTTATGTTTTTTTTTGTTGTTGCTGTATTCAGTGGGCTAAAATGTGAGTTTTGTAATTGAAATAAAATGGAATTTTTATTGGTGAGAGATAAAGTGTTGAAGATTTCTTCATTTGCAAAGTCATTTTAAGTTGATGGGTTTTTGTTAATTGGTGGCATGGAAAAGTAAAAACGAAGTAGCGTTAATGGAATTTCTTCATTTTTTTATGTTTTTATAATTTTTTAATACTATTTTTAACGATTGATAGATTTTATTGGTTGCAGGGTAAAATTGGACTGGCACCTCCTCGTTAATACCTCCAAGATAATCAACCAACGACGGGTAGAGAGGCAAGGCGTTGGACTAACTACCGAACCCCGTAAAAATGCATCAGTTAAGAAACAGGAATCAAAGCATCAGAACGGACGACAAAAAAGACAATGACTGCGGCAACGACACCTGGAAATGACTTTCGGAACATGGAACATGCGAAGTTTGTACAGAGGTGCAGCAATTAAATCACTATTAGACG
Organism: Thereva unica; assembly: GCA_949987705.1. Lineage (NCBI taxonomy): Eukaryota > Metazoa > Arthropoda > Insecta > Diptera > Therevidae > Thereva > Thereva unica. The sequence continues at coordinate 136,890,832 of OX465282.1, forward strand.
AAATGAAAGGGGGGTCGAACGGCTAACAAAGACCTCGGAGGCGGTGGTGGACTTCTGTCAAAATTCGAGAAGAGTCACTACAGACGAACAGCGATGTTAGCAAGTCCTAATGTATTTCTTCGGAAGGAACGGGAGACGATCGAGTGGTGAGTTATCTGCGCCATAGAACAAAACTTTAAATCGTTTGGCCTGAGGGTTGCGGCTTGCTTTCCATAAAAATATCATTGCTACGAATCGGCCTGTAATATTCACCAAAGAGAGGTCTCAACCTCATTAGCTGGTCACCAATTTCTAAGAGGATTATTACCGTGCACTGCGTACCAGACCAAGACGTACTACAATGCTACGCTCCAACTGAGGACTTAGACGAACACATCAAGAACGAGTTTGATATGTAACTGAATTGAGGGTTTCGCTCTATTCCAAAGCTAGTCATCATTGTTTTAATGGGTGACCAAAACGCACAGACACAACACCGGCAATGCATAGGCCAGTTCACTAATAGCAACGGTGAGCTTTTCATTGACTTTCGTAGTTCCCACCAACTCATGGTAGGCGGCACTTACTTTTGTCACAAGAAGATACACAAGGAGACCTGGGTATCGCCCGATGGTAGAACGAGAAACCAGATATATCACGAGACCATCAGCTGCAGATGGAGAACTATTCTAGACGATGTCAGGAGCTTTTGGGGAGCTGAAAGTGAACACCATTGGGGGGCATCGGTAGCCTAGAGAGTAAGGCGTCTGGCTACTATCCCAGAGGTCCCGGGTTCAAATCGCCACAGTCCTTCGCCTTTTTCACTTTCCCACCTACATAACTTTCCTTCTTTCTTCTTCCTTCTTTACATTCCTGATTCCTCCTGTCAGTATTTCTTAGTCCTTCAATGCTCCACCAAAGCGCATGTCATCGGTTAGTTGATGAGACTCAATCGTTTCAGGAGGCATAACACTCCAGCGAGTTGTTTCTCGATGCCCCTATGTCAGAGTCGTGATAGTAATGGTTGGGAGTAGGTGACATAAAAATATCGCGGTTAGGTTGTGTCAGTTCCTTCCTTCCCTACTAGAGCTGCTGTTAGAAATAGCACTACGAAGACAATATATAGTCGACAGTATAAAGGGTTTTACCTTCCTACCTTCATCGACTGATTTAACCAACTCGGGAATGCAGCCTTGGCTTAATTTTAAGTTTTATTCCCCTTGTCAATTGACGTGGCAGATGTCACTTCGACATTAAATTGACAATTTCATTCTCAATTTATGAGACTCTTGGCGATTGGTCGACCAATGTCCCATTATAATTGTCGCAAGGTGGCGTATGAAGTGACGTTTTCCTCGAACGTTGGTAGGGATCTACAGTTTTACTCCACCGCGTCCCTCGTAGTCACGTCACTCGCCAACGAAATTCGTTTCCTCTTGCCTACACGGTAATATTTCCTAGAACACTAACCCTAACTAACTGACTAATCTGTTATCCTAGATACCCGGGCATACCAACCAGGCGATGAGTGATCGACCTTGAAACGATAGAAGTATTTCTATGTCCAATCAAGAACTGCGTGAGGTCATAACTGAATTCCCGACGCTTCCTCATAGCCGATATCTCCACTTTTGAGATGTGTCTGTGCGTCCACAGATCTTTAACAGACTCGTCCCACTTCCCTTGCTATTCCGTTATGGGCTTGCCATCTGTCGCCGCACTGTTTTTAGTTTCCCTTTAACATACATTTTCCGCTATTAGCCGTCCTTCAGCTCTACTGTCTTCACTGTCGCTGCTTGTAGCAGGACTGAGCTAACCACCCTCGCCATCAGGAGGCGACGGCTCGGTCTAGGACCCCCCCCCGTTAGCCAAGTCATGCCCTTCATGTGTAGTTTAAAATTTAGCCTTTGGTTGACTACCTTGACTACCAGATACCCTAGGGTGGACTGAGAATGAATGATCTGTTCCCGTACCTTGAACCTTATGGACATTGGGTTTCTCCGTATGCTGATTAGTAAAGCTTCAGTTTTGTGTTCAGCAAGAGTAGACCGTCGCTTTCAGGCCCCGCTTTTATCTCCCAGATCGCTACGTTCGGGCACAGTCCGATCTCGTCGAGTCGTCCTCGGTATAGTGGTAAGGACATCTGCGAAGCCGATCGCAGCTGCTGCTTTTGGGAGTCGTAGTCTCAAGATATCATTGTACATTGTGATCCACAGGAAAGGGCCCAGGATGAATCTCTGCGAAACTTGTACTTACATGCTAGAACCAGCAAGTGGACGTTTAGTACTAACCTGAAAAGAAAGAAAAATACTTTAGTAAATTGTTTTGAGATTATAATAGGTAAAATATATTAGTGACTTTTTGCTAGGCTTGAATAGTGCTCTTTAGAAAAATGAAACCCCTACAAGTTCCATCTCTCCTCCACGAAGCTAATATCTACATACCTTCCTAATGAAATTCTTGTTTTCGTATTAATGGAAACAAACAAAGATTGCACAAAGCAAACGGCACAGCCTTGGCAGCGCAATCACACGTCATGATACTAAACAAAAATACGCTATCTTTAATGGGTGCGATTGATGAGTTTCGCAATCAGATAACAGCTCCGTCTGGGAGCGATAACATATCAGTCGTTAATGAAGCGCCGATGAGTGCTATTCAGTAGGTCGGGGAATCTGCATAAACCCCAGGGGTTCATAACCTGTCCTCGGCTGATGGAATTACTTCCACACAAATGTTCACCGACACCACCACCACTACCGCAGCGCAGCCATCTCCGTCGTCACCACTCTTGCCGAAGACAACAACTCAACGTAGGGCAGACTACAAAAATTTGTACAAAAAAAGGGACCATCGTCTGAGCTCCAAACTGACAATGGTGAATTGAGCCTCGGGGAAGAGGCGCAGAGCCGGGTCGCTGGAAACCTTCGAACCCTCCGATGGAACTCGAATTCCTTATCCTGATGTCGATGCAAACGACCCCCTGCCGGCCGGGGGCGAAGTTATGAGAGGAGGAACGACGGCAAGGCTAATGCTCCTTGTGTGTTCACAATGTGGATTAAATTCGGATTCATGCATGCGTTCTAGGGCCTCTCGCACATACATGAATATTCGAAAATAATAGGCGAGTTTATTTGTGTGGAAGGGCGCGCACAGGTGGGTATACACCCTGCTTGCTGCTGCTGCTGGGGGGTGAAGATTTAGTAGACCTGTGTGAAAAATATATGTCGAATATTGTGCATTCATGTATATTTGCGTGCGTGCGCGCTGTGGGTGTAGTAGGCCCATGAAAAATGGGGTTAACGACTGGCAATGAATAATGCTAAACCGACCTTTTTAGACAAATTATAATTCGCGTCCCCATTTCTCTTGGGGTTGTAGGGAAAATTAGCATTTCTTTTTTGCTTTCTGCCAGAATTTACTTAGGACTGAGGTTGGGCCTGCTCAGGTCTCGACGGTGTTGATCTATGGAAAGGTAGAGTTTTTTTTATTACTTTCGAAATGTCCTAAAAGGATTACGATTTATGAATGACAAGCAAATATTGACTTTAATTTATTTATAACAGGTCGGGAGGGGGCTTTATCACTGCAAGGGCAATTCACGTCGTCGCGGCGATGATATCAAACTGTCGTTAAGACAAAACTTTGGGAGTGACAGATACGTCAATTAGTTGTGCGTCAATGAACTGGTTTTTGCCTTGGAGCATACTAATTTCAAGAGCAGACAACTGAATCTTTTTGTTTTTTGGGTTAGCACGATGCTGAAGTATTTACTTTAAAATGTATCACGAATGTTTTATTGATTTTTTAATGATATTGACGGTTTTATGTTTTGTTTCTATGCGGCAACATTATAACGAAAATTATTATGATGTGGGAGAAAACCGTGATAAATTTGTGTTACAAAATTCATATCTTATTAGGGTCCAAATCGTTCAAGTGGCATTGAAAGTGTCGACAGATTTATGAGTATACAAAAGCTTCAATATTACAAGAGAGACCTCATCTTCTTCTTATCAAGCCTAACAAAATTCCAGTAATTCTTAACAATAGATTTAAACTTTTCCTGGAATGCAATAAAGAAAACTTTTTACCAATAGATCAATACGATTGCAAGGGTTTACGACAAGAGATAACGCACCCGTAAACTTCAACGGAGATTTTCCAGAATTTGAATCAGCCGCAGTCTGTAATATTTTTGAACTGGTTCACCAACAACATATGTCGGGTAAAGTTATTATATTATATCCAGTCTTCCTCACCTTGCGGTAGTGGTGAGGCTTGCGTGCCTCATGATCGGCGGTGGTAAGCTGGAGAACCAGCAAGCCATCGGTAGGGACTCCCATGCCGAACAGGCTAATTGCTAGCTAGGTACATCCCCTTGCACTCCCATTTTCCCTTTTCTAAGCCAAGGTGTGTACCGTGCCGAGGACTGCGTGGCCAGCTAGTGGTTAAAGAGTGAGTCCTTTTCATTCTTGATAAGATTGCTAAGAATGATAAGGCCGGTACGGTGCATGAGTAAGACCATTCGGACAAAATAAAGTTCCAGTCGATTGTTGAGAATTAGAACAACCAGCTGGCCCTAAATCAAACCAACCAACCCGAGTCACGGTAGGTTAACAAAATAGAATAGTCCTCTCCTAAAGAGAAAATGGAGCGAGTTGCCAAAAGACCAAAGGGTCCCCCCAAGAAAAAGCTTGCTGCAGCGAGTACAGCATCAGCAGGTGGATCACAGCCGGATTCAGAAAGGCTGCTGAGCGAGGTGGTCAGAGATAACCTGCAAGAAGCTTTGATGGACGAGGGGGCTTTGTCAGGCACGCATTACCCCCAAGACCTGGGTGGAGGTGGAAGCCAAACTTTCGGAGATGGTATTGGATTACATCCTCTCAGAAAAGGGAAGAACAAGGACTCCTCGGAGGTAGTCAGAGGGTTCAGTCAGATGCGAAGATCAGAACTCTGGGGACTTCCCAGGCAAATGCGTCACAGAGATCTGTGACCCATGAGAAGGCATGAAGCTCAAGCTAATCACAGCTGCAGATATCCCGAGGACACCTAGAGCTCGCATCTGGTTGCCAAAAGTAAATCTGGAACCTGGAAGTTTATCCAGTGACTCCAGGCACAAACTCCTTATCAACGAGGAATCCGTCGAGGTATTTGAAAAGAATGAGAACCGACTAAGGTTTGGGCATCCGGTATGCCAAACGGAAAATTTTTAAAAACCTTTCTGCAGAGGAGGAATCTCCGAATGTAGATGAACTGGTGGAGCGTTCGGGCTTGAAAGAGGACACCCGGCGATCAGGGACATCACGCAATACTTAAGATCGTTCAGATCAACCCCGAACACTCCACAAATAGCCACAAACAACCTTCAGATTTTCCTAAAGGAGGAAAAACTAGATGTCGCCCTAATACAAGAGTCCTGAGTACGACGACGGAGCATAAAAGGGCTTTCGGACAGGCAATACAACACCTTTTATCACCCCTCGGACCAAGGTAAGCCAAGGTCCTGCATTTTGGTTACAAGGAATATCAAAGCCCTCCTCTGTCCGAACTTCAGTTCAACGGACCTAATATAACGGTAGTTATACGGGGAGGGTCTTTACTTAGCCTCAGACTATCTATATGTCTCATGACCTGCCTGCATCCCCAGGGAAGCTCATGCAGATGACAACAGCGCTAAAATAGAATGGAGCGAACCTGATCGTAGAGGGCGATTGCGCAATATTGTGAAATAGGTGGCTCAGTAGTCACATAGCTATACTACTCTTATATATTCTGCTTAAATTTGGAGATCTTCGCGAGCAGAGCAGTTTAAGATCAGTCTGGCTTCTAGATCTCTTTCGCAATACTAACTGCTGTAAAATGTAACTACTAAAGATACTGAGACACTAGGCTTCCGCGCAGTTTTTTTAGCGGACTTGTTTACATCAGGGTAGAGCTCTATCATCTTAACCCGTGATTCCAACGCTGCAGCCACCGAATAATCATAGAAGGCGCCTCGTCATTTTTTGAATCATGCTAATTTGGTAGTAAACCTTTTAAGCATAGTTTAATCCCTTCACACTAAAGTCCCGAATATTATCATGGATCTTATGATGCTTACGTATATTAAAGACATAGTTTTGAGTGTAGACCGTTTTAAGGCTGGACCTTAACCTACACCTACCTGCCCGTCGCGCTCATCAGATTGCGCATGTCGTGGTTTCAAAGTTTGACAACTAATGTCACTCCTAAATATAAGGCACCAGCTCTGGAAACTATTTCTTCCTTAGTAGCTCTCTGTAATCAAAGATGTACGAGCCGGAACGTGTTTGTTCATTGGGCCGACCTTCTTGTACGCCTAGCAGAACCCCTTAACCGGAATAGGCAATGCTAGGCTTTTGACAGAAAAAGGTACTACGCCCTATGGACTACACTCCAAGCTATTAGTATTGACTTAGTTCTTATGAAATCCTAATGCTCCTTTTGTGGGCGTTCAATCAGGATAGTGTTAGATGGCGTTTAATCTCAACCCCACAACTTATCTGACATTGGCCGTCAGCGTTCAATTCTTTTACCAGCTCTTTTTCTCATATTTATAAATGATGTTCTCTCAAACCCCTCAAACCCATTCCGTAGCTTTGCAGATGACGGTACTTGGCGTTCCTCGTATGCCTTAGCACAATTACATGCTAGACGTCATCGTTAACAATGACTATAGCACCTACCATCGGTTTCATTAGAAGGTGTGAAACTAACGGCCGATACATCTCTTACTTGTCGTACTCGTCAATGCAATGTCTAGTAAGGGTGGTTCCAAGTAATGCATAGAGGACAGGATAGATTAATAGGAATCTGGAAGGTGCTTAAGGAAGAGGCAATGGACCTTACGTTTGAATTGCTTGTTGCAGTAGGAGTTCACACCAAGGAGAAGAAATTTACATAAAGCCGCACTGTAACAAAAATCTTTTTTTGTAAAAGGCCTTCGATTTCCTAAAGTCGATATTTTTAATAGCAGCCGGCTAAGCCAGAGATGCAACCATAGCGGCAGCGACAACCTTGTCGGAGTGTTATAACTACTGAAGTAAGTAAATCCCGCTAACAAGTCAACAAAGGCTGTAACGCCGCAGAATCAGACTTTCAGTCGACCTAAGCGGAACTGTGGTACTCTGCTATTATTAACCGATTAGCAATAAGGCTTTAACAAGGAGCAGAACCTTTTCATGCCATGAACCAAGTTCAAACTACATTACGGCGAAAACGATGCAGTATATAACGCCCATGATAACTTGACATTGGCATCTGATCTGCTCGCTGGTTAGACAAATCTCACAACTTCGGCAACTAGGTCTAGCCTAGAAAACGTGAACGGTCTACTAAGCAAAATTGAGTCGCTTCAATATTAAAGCCCTTGGCAATATGAACTCCCTTTTCATTTCTACGTTTTCAAATAAGCCTCAATCAAAACGTAATGATAGTGGCACATAAAGACTTCTTAACATTCTGTCGAGCGTACTTTTCCTCTAAACCGCCACAACGTGAGAGTCCCCCATCAAATATGTTAAAACGTTTTCAAACATAACCTTCATACCAAAAATACTGAATTCAACCCGACCAAGAAACCGGTTTTAATTTCACGTTATGATGAAGAATTTAATTACGGCCGTTCAACGGAACGTATTCGGTTGGCGCTCATTGGTTTGCTGCAATTTGCATTTCGTTAATTCGAATAAGTTATGCCGATTTACATTTCTGTAAACCAGTGACGACATGCATATAAATCGCCGTGGAAAATGATGTTTCGCGATGAATGTGTGGTGTTGCAAGCCGTCAGCCAATACATAATGAATTTGATCCGAAATAAATCACGTCACACAAACACCGTTTTATCCGATCTTTTATGGCGATGGTTTGGACGTTGAAAAAAAATGTAGCGTTGTAGAGCCTCTAGCCTCGCACAAAAGCGCTTTTCATTTTTTAACTTCATTTAAAATTGTTGCCAACGCACCAACATCGACTCACAACAGGCTTCATGGTGAAAAAACAAAAATTAAAGTGTCCAGCGGCTGAAGACATCTTCTTCAATTTACGTGATTTATCGATTTATCCATGCCATTGGCACTTCACCATAAAAGCCTATGTGCAAGACGAAATAGAAAGCGACATCAGTGCTGCACAGCATAAAAAAAATTTCACAACCCAAAGCCGAACGAACGCCCAACAGTGGAGCCACTACATAACTGATGAGGGGGTCCTCTGCAGCGCGCTCCGAACACCACAGTGTAACATAAAGCGGCATCTATGTTTAATGGGATTTGGTCGTGCTGCGCTGCGATTCACGGGAGTCGCTCGCTCTACACCACATTCCCTCCCATCCCGGCCCCACAGCTCAGGCTCCATTTCAGCTCCCAATTCGTGGTCGATACTTTCCCGAGAAGTTCAAGCTATACGTAAATAGAATGTTGACGGAGAGATGGGGCGACACGAAGACTATGGTGCGCGGAGAGAACACGAGAATGGAAAGACGATGGGATCCAGAATGTGCTGGACGCCGACTACAGCATGGAGAGAAATTTGGGTCAAAGATAACGAAAGCCAGGCAAGCATTTTATTGAGCTTTAAAAATAATTCCCGACGGTTGGTTGTTGGTGTGGTGGTGGTGTACTTTGATGTTAGCCAACTTGAAAGTCATAGCGGCCGCCTTAAAAGTAAGGTTAAGACGTTTTCACATGATTGATTCTCGGCTTGAGCCCCATTTCCTTGGCCGTAGAGGGCCGCGCACTACTCCCCCTTGGACGCCACGCCGCTATGTAAATTCATTTTTGATAGAAATTATTAGAGAGAGTAATGTTTTATCGATGTTGGATTTAGAGAGAAATTTGTTACCGTTAAAGGAGCTCCGTAAAAGTTTATGATGCCTTCGCATAGTTTATGGTTTCGCTGATATAAAGCTTATGTGATGGCAAATTGGGTAATGAAGTTAATGTTGCTGTTGCTTCATGCGGCCGTTAAAGATTGTAATGGAAATTGAAGCCGTTTGTGTTGGCATTTAACAATTTTTATAGTGAACACTTTGTAGATTATCTAATCCTAAACAGATTTTACTTTTCGAATTTAATTTCAAAGACGGAAATTGTTACTTTTCTGGGGTAGACATATTTCTTTAAGTATTGTCGGGTGTTCTGCAATTTGGAATTTTATGTCATATATTGGCTGAATGAGCCCTTAAATGGTTTAAATTGCGGCTTTGATGGCCTAGTGATAAGAGGACTTAGTTATCATCCCACAATTTCTTGATTCGAATCCCGATACGGTCCTATTGTCAATTATCACTTCCTTTATGTCCATGGTTGTTGTTACTTCAATTACGCAGTGGTGGGCAACGGCATCTCTTGAGAGCCACAAAATCTCATAAGGCAGTTTCAGTATCTTTGATTATGCTTGAGATTTCGAGTGACCGAGGTATAGGCAAAAGCTTTGAGTTCGAGTGAAAACGGATATGCAAGAGCTTTTAAAGCTTTTCTGTTGCTTTGAAGAAGTCAGATGTTACCCAGTTATAAACTCAATAATAGTCCTTTGAGCTACCAATAATATCATTGGCCACGTCATACTGTAACGTCTAGAGGTACTTTGAGGGTTTGAGAATAAATAAAAACCACCAAAAAACTGGTGGCAGCGGTGGGATCTCGTTGCAAAAAAGACAGTATTCTGCTACCACAATGTCCAGTGTTCTGCTACCACAATGAACATACAATGTTAACGGAAAAAGAACACTAAACTAAACGTTGTAGCGTCTCCAGATCGCCTTCCAAGCCCAACAATTCATCGAAGGGCTTTCCTCTCGAACACCACTAAGAGGCAAGAGTGTCTTTTTGCTAAGCATCCAAATTTCGGATGCATATAAGCTTTTAGCAACCATGCTGAAATATGTGAGAACTGAGGTATGGAATGAAGTTCAATTCACTAATTTGCGCGAAACTTCGCTGTCGTCTGGTCCAGGTCCCAGGGTGTGAAAGGAGGAGGGTGGGAAACCTGCCGAATTGGCCAGAACCGGGAAAATGGAGAATTGTAGGTCCTCTTTTTTCTCTTCCTCTAGGGTTCCTGATCCCTTGGATAATGGGAATGCTTTCCCTAGATTATTTATGAGTCCAGAAACTTTGGGCAGAGCGGCGGTAGTCGAGGTGTACTTTTTGGCTCGCGGGGTCTGTTCAGGAAGAGTTCACGAGAACGGGGCTCTGCTCTGTTTCGTAGAGCTCGCCAATTCCACCCCTTTTTGCATTGGCCCTCTCCAGCCTAATTGGTCCATAAAAGTCGCATGAGTGCGGAGGGAAGGAAAGGTCCATCCCGATAGAGCCTCCACATTAAGGTAAAGCATTCTATAACTGGCTGCGTCCGATGCCCAGAGGAGATCGTGAAACGACAGTGCAAAATCTACCCATTGCAATGCAGTCCTTGACACGATAACCTTACATATTGGCTAGGTAGGCCCATTCATATAAGCTAATCCCGGGAGGTTATGATTGCATTTTCACCAGACGGAGATAGTTACGGCGGGTATTTAAATACACCGCAGGTTGCTCCTTCTATCTCGCTGGTGATTGACCACTCATATTTAACCTACACAATCATGTAAGTCTTTTGGGAGTGCCGAATTCTCTCATGGATTTGTAGAGTGCTACTCTGACTATGCTATCATATACGGCCTAGAAGTCTACGAAGAGGAGTTTTAAAACCTTAGACATTTTTCCATCGCCTACCTCAGCTTCTATCGCCAATCGCCTGGCTGGTATTGACCTATAATATTTCTAGCGTATGGAACCATCCTGCTTTGTAGAATAGCTGAGAATATCTTATATGCGGTACTCACGCTGTGATAACTCCTTTTTTTGTATCAGACACAGGGTGCATTTTTTCCAGCGTTCTAGCATCACTTCATGCTCCCATACTTATACAAACAATTCATGAATCGCGTTTAGTGCTTGCAAAGACCAAGTTCTTACTTGCTGTCATATTTACAGCTGGTTGTCCATTTTGTCATTAGGGATCTCGTGCAAGTTGTGGATGCCGATATATGCCGACGTCGGCATATGGGCTTCCGCTTTTCTTTGACGTTCAGATCTTCCAAGATGATTTTTGGATAATACTGTTACGTTTTTACGGCTTAACGGATTCGTAGAATTAATTAAGGAATACACTTTTTAAATGTACACAAAACGCAATTTAATAACTCACTCACTTGCAAATTAATATCTCCCACTATTAAATTCTATTTATCGCTTTTTACTTCACTTTTTAATCACGATTTTTCGCTTTAGGTCACTTTAGAACACTTTCATCGCTTTTCAAATCAAACTGACTTCCAAACGCCGTTTCCACCACATTTTTATATCCAAGCTCCCTCTTTATCTAACCTCTGGAACTTTTACACATTTTCTAGTCCGTGGTGGATTATTCTTTCCTTCCGGCAAGTTTGAGAAGCTTTGTCTTCAATTATCGTCCGTTCCAATTCTACTCCAATTTTAGTTTAGCACATAAATTGTTAATTCAAACTCCAATCAAATAACAGTTCATTCAACTTCGAACAGATGGCGCATAAATCATTACAATACCTTTGGTAGGAATTAAGTTCCAGTTCGATTACTTCGAAGAATTCTTCCTTTTCACCGTTTGGGGACACTTCTGTAGGTAATGAACGTTTAGTTTATGAGGCCAATGTTCTGAAATTTGCATCGCACACGAAGGGTGTACACTCGATGATGGTAGGCTTCATTCTTTTGCTGACCATAAAACCAACCCCGAGCACATGGTGTTTTGTATGACAGTTGTAAGGCACGTCATGCTCAGAATGCTGGAAGACATGATTCCCTGTCCATCGCATCTCTTGAATGGCTGTAATGTCAGCTTTATGCTTTGACAAGGTATCGGGTAGGTGTGAACCTTCTTAATTCTTAAATCGTCATCGTCGCGGTTTTTGCTCTAGTAGGTATCTAATAAATGCTGTTCATAATCGAGGACAACACAAATTTCTCTAAAACTTAATTTACATATATTATTAAAAAATACGAAATTGATTAAAACTCACCTCACGCTAACCTTACTTGGATGGGACTACACCGATCATATTAGCTTATCCTCTGTCGTAGAATAGTTACCAGCGACCACTACTAGACGATTATGATCGAACCTCCGTCAATCCAGACTAGTCGCGCCATATGCATATACCACATGAGCCTGAATGCTACGTTTACATAAAATCTATTCAATATCATCGCTAAAGAAAACCGCTTTCAGTACGTATTAGTTTTCACAGAAAAGTTACTCCGCTCTTATAAAAAAAAACCAGTTTGACCACAGCTGAAAGAATAATCGTGTATGCGTAATCAATTTTATTCAATGTCCATCATCAAAACAATATTTTCTGTTCCTCTCTCTCTATCTTCTCTTCATTGTTTCCATTTTCCGAACTAAATTTTCATTCCTTTTTTCAGTGATTCCCCAAGGTTATTTATGGCACTGCTGTCATCACTATTCTCTTCAGTAAAAGGTCGTAAAAACTGCGTCCGAAGCGTGTCCTAGTCTTTCGCAGTGGAAACACCATTTTTATTTAAAGAGGGATTAGTTTATGATTGAAGTCTTTTTGGAAGGTCACCACTTCTTCACCACCACTGTACATAACAAAAACCTCAACTTGCCTGCTCCAACCTTTGAAATATTTCCGCCCGTTCCCTCTTCTGGTCAGATGTATACCGCTCGCAAGTTCTGCAATTTCACCGTTCCATTAACAAATTTGACAAGAAACTCTCCGCCCTGGATTCAAATAAAAATAAATCAAAACATTTCGTCCCTATCCGAAATATATAAAAAAAATCTATAACTTTACATTAATCACGAGTTTAGAAGTGCAAAGCGCCCACTCCCTTCTTCTATTCATTCTGACAGGATTATTAATAGCTCACGAACACACACATACACACACTTAAACGCCGTCCAGCAAACAGAGAATAAGCACACGGGAGCTTCTAGATACATAATATAGCGAAAATGTCTAGACGTCGACTTTACCTAATAGAAGGAACGGAAAAACCTGAATCCAAACGTTAAGCAAACTCGCAAAAATTCAGCTTGCGGCCGAAGCCATTTGCATTTCTAATTTCTTTCCGAAAATATAACTCTCGAACTGGCAGCCTGTCATGGATTTTGGTGTGCCGTTGTGTTTGGGGTTAAGATAAAAGTAATTGCCTTTAATTTTGTTAACACGCGACGGCGACGATGGCGACCAAGACGGCCACAGCAACGATGACAATCAGGTGCGCGTCAGGTGCTCCAACCAAGTACGTCGAGCTTTTAAGAGGTACGTTTTTTTCACACGTTACCTTGAAAGCGTTCAATAACTCTTGCGGCTGATTTTTACACACTCTCGGAAACTGGCCGCTCAAGGTCAGAGTCGAATCGAGAATATGTTTTTAAAAAAACAGAAACAGCGCCTCGCCTTTAAAAGATCACAATTTTTAGGATTTTCAAGGTTTTTCACGATGGCCATTGTTGAAATTAGCGCCCTCACCTCAACCCGAGTTAGTTTTTTTGTTGTTGTTGTTCCAAATCTCGTCTAAAACTCGATCATTTGTTTCAATTCAAATTGGTTCAAGTTTCGTGTGATTTATTTCGCAAAAGGAATGAATCTCAAATTAAAGATGGATCGGCTTTTGACGTTTCTTGGACAATTCGGTGTTGGGTAACAGCTGTCAAAGTAAAATTATAAACTCGAAGTTTGAATTTGGCACACAGTCCTAAAATTGACGTCCATTCAAGAGAGTTAAATTACCGTTAATTACCAATTAAGCACCAATGAATCACCGCAGAAATCACTGTCCACTTTCGCTGGTTGTGGCGTGAGCGCTGTTTTTGCTGAATTTCTCCCCCAAAAAAAACATCGAGGCGGTGTTGCTGCAACTCCTTGCTCGAAGCAATTATACCTCAGCGCAAAACTTCAGTATTGAGGTCAAAGCCATGCCCACATGAAGCTGCCGCACACCTCGGACGATAGCGAGTGAAGTTGGCTTAAGTTGCAGACCCAGCCGCCAGCGGTAGTGATGGTCTGGAATTGGGTTATTGCACTTCTCTGCCTCGGCGTTCTTCGTCTCTTTCGTAACTCTTGTGTGTGACTCTTTAAAGCCCCAGCGTGGAAATGGAACAGGTTTTTGCTATTTCTTGCGGCGGCTGGGCACGGAGCAGCCCCCCGATAAGAATCTGAATTGTTTCCTTTTGTTTTTCGGGGAGATTCTTGTGTAGATCGCACCGGGGGAATTATTTCTACATAAAGAGCCGCTATTACGCGCAGCAATTCCCGGAACAGCGTGATGTCAACAAATAAATTTCGAGCAACATTTTTTTTTTGGTAAATTTTCGGAATTTTTGATTGACAGCGAGCATGCTGCTCGGTGAGGGATTCAGGTAAGGAGGAATGGCTGAAATGAATTAGGAAACAATGATTCATTTTTTTGTAGTGTGATATAAGGAAAAAATTACTTCCTGGTTATATTTTCAGGTGGAATCGTGTTAATTTTTTTGTTTTAACCCCATTCTGTTGGTTAAACTTAAATTAATGGTTGTCAAACGACACCACTGAAAAAGAAGCACAAACACTCACTCATTCACATTAATTGTGGCCAAACAGGTAAAGGTATCAAATTAATATATTAAGCATTCCTCTGTCATTAAGTCATTTATACGATGACTAATCACGGGCTTCTTCATAGAACAACAACTCGAGAATGGTGGGTTGGTCAGTGCTCCTTACGAATTAAATATTTTGTTATTGCCACTGTTATTATCCAATTGGGCAAAATGGAGCCGGAAATGTTCGAGAAATATACATATACAATTTTGTTAATGATAGACATTATTTTTGAAAGTTGTCATTTTATGTAAAAACAAGTGTGAAGTTTGATGCAGTTTATAATGGTAAGGAGATGTCATCGAAAGTTATTTTCAGAATTATCGCGTCATTTTTGAAAGAACTAACGTTTTTCAGGATAATCTTGAGGTGGTTTAACATATTGATGGTGAGATGAGTTCCTGTTTAGAATCACATGCATCATAAGCCATACGGATGCCGCCATTTTGGAAAAGAAGTCCTGATTTGTGGTTTATTCAGTTGGAGGCACAGCTCCACACGAGTGCCACACAGGAAAATACGCAATTTTATACTCTGGTAGGCAATTTGGACGTATACATTCTCTCTGAGGTATGAGACGTCTTCGTAACCCCCCTGAAGTAGGAAAGTATGCTGAGCTTAAGAGGCACATTCTTGTCGCGTGTCAGAAAAACCTTTATTGCACCGGTGGGTGCCTTAGCTACGGTACAGGGTACCCTGGCTGATCTTTTGGGCAGTACGGTCGGGATTGAGGTTGGAGAGATTTTGTTACAAGCCACTTAACGGGTGGAGGGTGGAGCCAGCAGAGAATTTAGCAATTAAGCCGGAAATACCTGGACCTGACCGTGCCTGAAGGAAGACCTAGAACCGAAGAGGAAAATAATCCAGCATTCAGAAGCGATCGAAGTCAGCTCTAGGACGAAGGAAATGGGAGAGCCCGCAGTAGCCTGCTCTGCAAAGCGGTCGCGGGAAATCGGATATCAGAAGGGCGGCAGCCCACAGCCTTAAGTACGGGATTGGTGGAAAGGAGGTCTCGAGGATGTGGCCTGATACGTTCAAGAAGGTTGGGTTAGATTAGTGATTTATAGAACTGCTACGTCGCCTGGATCGGGTGAAAAGAAAAGGCGACCCACAGCGAAAGGGTGGCAGACGGATCTACTTCCGTACTCAGAGCGTGGGGAATAGGACAATCAGGAAAACTCGTTGTTGGAAGACCGGTGCAAGAGAGACGATCGCCCGTGAAGGACTACAATAACCCCACTGCGTGGCCCTTGAGAGGATTGGTGTCACTGCTGCTGGTTGCAGGGTCGTGCCATACAGTCGGGGACCGGAATAGACGTATGCAAGGCGGCTCTTAAGAAGACGAAGAGGTTCCTAGGCTAAACTTGATGTTATGCTTTGGTGTTGAGTAAAAATTGACTTTATGGTGATATTGTACGAACCATTTCGTTTCTCTGGGATAAAGGTTTTTGATATGTTGAAGTGGTAAGGTGAACACCTGGCGAAGCAGCGGGCAATTCACCTCGCCCTGACTTTTAGGTTTCAGACACCCTCCCTGCTCAACTCGGTTTTCGGCGACTACCCTGAGGGAGGAGCTCACAGCCAGGTAAATGGTGGCGCATTAAACTAGGTGGTATCTCAGAGGTCGCTGCCCCACGACCCCCTGATGAGCTAGCCTTTTTCATACCTCTAGAAATTCTACGTGCTTGGAAAACGACGGTTTGATGTGTTGACCAGACTATTGTACACACTGGTAAGTTTGAATTAATGTGAAAATTGAATTGTGACTCTCCCCTTTCGTGATTCGTTGTGCTTCCCCAAAAGGTATGTCCCAGCCTACAACGAGGTTGGCTCTATTTAATTTTAAGGCTCTTGTCATCTGTATTATCTCCTCCAAGGGTGCAGGCACGTCATGAGCCATGTAAACTGAGTAGGAGTAGAAGGAGGAAAAGCTCTTTCCTCTTCCGACTTCCAATCTAGCTGCAATTAAGTTATTATTATTTAACAATGACCTCATTTCATTCTCCTACTAGTTAACAAAGTAAAACACACTTTTATAAAGCTGACTTAACTAAAGCATTGACACGTGGCAAAATTAATCTGTCAACGAACGAACGAAATCGATCTAAAATTAGATGATGGTGATAGCTGCCAAAATCAGCAACGCGCTTCTTCATCACACAGACGTAAAGCAAACATTGTTTTGCAGCATCATAAACAAATGCACCGAAATCAATTTTCTGTAAATGAATTCCAAACCAAATATGTTAAACCACAAAAATCTTTTAGTACAACAGAATTCCGCAGGTGACAAGTTGGCGAGAGTACAATATTCAACATACCATTTAACTCGTTGCATTTTTACTTTTACAGTCATGAGAAAAATGTTCGTGCTTCACATATCGCAATATTCGATCTAGAATCTGCTTTCTCTGTTGAAAACTTTCGCGGTTAAAGTCACGTTTTTTTATTAATCGTAAAATATTATTTAACATGACACGTTTCACACAAGAGTGATGCTTGAAAATTTCAAACTGGCTACGGTAACACCGATTCTAATGACAGCGCCATGCAAGTTGTCCATGTTGTCTTCTTCTTTATCGTGAGAAGATGCAAGTAAAGCTGCACAAAGACCCGAGGGGGGAATTTAATTATAGAATATAATTTCTAGGATTAAAAATGCGTTTTTAATTAATAAATGTGCAGGCCATTAAAAACGCTACTTTGCAACGGCTTCCAAACTATCCACAATTTATTTCTAGTCGTTCAGTTCAGAAATAATTCTTCTTCAAGCATCGTAAAAATTCTAAAAATAGAATTTTTTTTAATTACACTTTCCAATTTTATTACAAATATCTAAAAATATCCGAAGTCTTACAAAATGAACAAATTCTAGTTATAAATGCTCAAAATTCGAGATCATAATTCTCGCCAGAATTTCCAACCATTGAGGAGACTGTGTAAACCTGCTAGAAAACTTCTCAATCCTCTTAAATAAACAGTTATGATCCAATTATGTTCCATTTGTTTTGTATTTCTCGGATCCAATTCCAACGCATTGTTTTGGATCAAGGAAATAAACTTTTCACTCCGCATTAATTTATAAAACAACACAGACTTTCGCTATTTTAAAAGCACAAAAAAATAACATCGAAATTGCGGCGAGTCTAAAAATAGCGCGGCGAAAAAAAAGAAGACACAACACAAAGAGGCTATTTCGAATTTCGAATGTGGATCGCGTTTATGAATGCTTCTCGGAGGATCGTTCCGCAATTCTTTTTCCGTATAAATAGCGGAGAACTTAATTTACGGACGACCATCAGTCTAAGGTGGCACGAGATTAGTGAAGGATTTTGATGCTCGTGTGATTTGCATATATGAGAAATGTCATTTTATTTTTTGATTAGAGAAAAAGTGTGACTTTTGTGGGTTGTGGGAGATGACAAGCGTTGCATTGCAGTTTTAAACAATGGCGCCATTCGGTGGTCGTGTTGCGCAGGGGTCATTCTACAAAGTTTTTATTTGCAGGACTTCGCGGCAAAGCTATAGCAAACTTATCACATTAGAATAGACCAAACTTATTGAATTGGAATGTTAAAAAACACTAGATTATTATTTTTACATTCTTGATCAGACCAAGCTCTCCAACTCATTGGCGACGACGTCATTTGCTCCAAAATTGACTCACTAAGTCACCGCAGGAATGTAGCAGCCCTGGTAAAATTCTACCACATCTACCATAACGACTGTTCCATCGAAATATATAATCTCCTGCCTTCACGGCGATGTTTTTCCCGCAACACAAGACTTGCCCATTCGGCTCATCCTCACTATCTACAGCCTTTATTTTCGCGCACACACCAGTTTAGTAATTCGTTCTTTTCGAGAACAACTCGACTGTGGAACAACCTTCCACAGTCAGTTTTCCCAAACTCATATAACACCCAAGAGTTTAAACGCAAAGTTCATCTCCACCTCCTCATGTATCCCCCAGACTCCCTTTAATCTTTTTATTCTTTCTCTATCCTTCGAGCTAAGCTTACTACCAGACACCCGACGTTGACGTGTACGACATGACGGACTGGTAGTACAAAGGGTGACACCTGAGCTTAGACTTTCACATAAAAAAAAAAGACCACAATCGAAGCTGTAAGCAACAGCACTCATATAGTCAGTGAGTTACGATGATTTGGAAGATAATGTTTAGTTTCTACTGTTTTTATATGGCAGTTCTATGCCTACTGAAACTACTGCACATTAAGCGTGCCACCAAAAATTAATTAAACCCTAATGACTACCTTGGGGATTAACTTTAGAAACTAAAGGCCCCCATTCGCATTCAGGCCGCCGGCAGGCCCTGACTTATCAGACTAGGCCGGCAGGCACGGCCCGAAGAAGGCCATACATTACTCAGTTTGATTGAGCGATAAGGATTTAAGGGCCGTGGATTGCAGGTGACCTCATGATTCGCTACACACAGGCGAAAACAACAATTTAGCGTAGCAGGTTGTTAATTCAGGTGCTTAAATATTCATAGCCTCAACGTAATTTTCAGACGAATATAATTTAAGATCTTCAAGCTCCGGTAAATACCCACAGACATAAAGATTTCAGTCAGCTTTCCTGGACTGCAGGCCCAATCCAGTTGGCGGCCCTTGAGTGTGTGATTATGCTTGGCCTATAGGCGAATATCCTTCAGGCCACGCCCGGCCGGACGCCTGTATATGAATGGCCTCAACATATTCGTAATTTTAATTTAATGCATATTTACGAATGTGTTCGTTCCACGGTGCATGCGTGCCATAGGTTGCCGACCGCTGGTATAGACCATTGCTTAATAATTTTACAATTCACCGACTTAAGTCCTGAAGCCCTTATCCAAACTTGACTTCATCTTGAAACAGAGACATTTGCACTAAACGGTGCGATAAGATTGAGAACGAATGATCCTACGAGCATTATGACAGGTATTTCAGAAGCGGTATCTCATCTTCATGGCTGATCATGGCTACACGTTCTCACAATGTTATCAGCCTAGCCCTTGACGAAGTTAATTCCTTTCCGTCTGACTTCTTCCGAAAGCCCTGGGCTAAACTTTATGACGCTGCACCTCAGCAGCTGATCAATAAAGGACCTGGAGCACCCATCAACATCCAGACGCTGGAGTACCCCCGTGGCCGCAGAAGATTCAACATTGTTGAAAGCACCTTCAACATCTAAGAAAGCAGCCAACGTGAACTCAAGGGGTCAGGGAGGGAGTGGAGAGCAGCGTCTACTGATTTACCTTTCGTGCAGGCATGATGCGAGGGAAAAGCAGTTTTCTATCAATGCTTTGCTCAATATGAATCTCCACAAGTCTTTCGAGGATCTTGAGGAGAAAGGATGTGAGACATATAGGTTAGAATCAGAACATACAGGGTTCTGGGATTGTAGTTAAGCCCGGAACCCGCTTTCGACGCTAATTTGGTGAATAGGGCCTTTGCGGATCGGACCTGTAAGAAATAAATCCATAAGGGAGTAGTACAATAGACGAAATGAGTGGCCGCGATTCTTTCGGGCCCTATACCTCACCAAAGAAGAGGCCTCGATGTCAGCAAATGTGTGTGTGTGTCGCGATCTCGCCAGATTTGGCTGCCTCATAGGCAAACGGCTTCTGATGAAATGCTGGTCTAACCGAGCTTTTGTTTCGTATGCGGAATTCAATTATTTTCTCCATCGATTTAAGGAAGAAAGAAGTTAGCTTCTGAGACTGAAGAATTTGGCTTAGGAACTAAGATTTTTGCCGGCCTTTGCAACGAAAATCAGTCTGGCTTTCCTCTAATAAAGGGTTTATATCACACGTATAAGCTGAAACAAGAATTTAAATGGCACACACCAGAACACTATATGAAACTGTGCCAACCGCTTCCGTGTAACATTTCCTTCTTTTGCAATGAGGGTTGACTCTACCTTACGCTATCAAATTCACTATAATGCCAATATCTCACAATGACAGCTGTCAAAATTTCTACGTTTCGTGAGACATAAAAGCACAAAGTGCTGCCCTAAGTAAATCTCTCAAGAATTTGTTTTGTAAAGTCTCTATTTACTGGAATAGATCTTAATCCAATACCGTTCGTATTTTTCGATCGTAACATTTTAATTTTAATCGAGAATGACAATATCATTCTTCTTCTTCTTTAATCACAAACAACTTGTTTTGCTGCATATCAAAACGTATAAAAAATTGTAAATTTTTGTTGTTGCAATTTTACCTTTTCCCACACTCTAAGAAAAAAAGCGAGATCACAGCGCTCCTTCTGTATCTCGTGGAAACGCGCTAGGTTAATTGAATTCAAGGCCAGAACTGCAATTCCAGGGGGTCAAATTTATACCTTCATACCATAAAAAGCCGATACCGGAAACGTTATAGCAATTTTGGTATACATATTGTTTTGCACATGGTCAGAGGTGATAAAGCGCAAAATTTTTTTTATTTTTCCGGGATTTACAAAAAAAAAATAATAATGGCGAAAATGCGTGGTAAAAACTTGTATTAAAAGTCTACCTCCACACAGCTTTCATAATAGATAGAATATCGTTTTTTTGTGATTGCGTGTGTTCCTCGTTCCACACGTTCCAATATTGGAACACTCTCGTCACACTTTCAAATTCGAAAACATTCTTAAAAGTAAAATCAAAATGAAATGAGGTTAAGTATTCCAATTAAGAAATAATTTTTTGTTAAATTTAAAAGCAGGCGCACATAAGCCCAAAATACAGATCATCCATTGACAATAAATTTCATGCAATCGCCGCCGCCGAACACAATGCGTTTTATTTTGTTTTTGTTTAATTTACGGAACGGAACGAAATTCCGATTCATAATCAAAAAATAATTCGATTGTAATCAAATTCGAATCGAAAACATCGCGCCAGTGTTACGTGCAGCCTGCTGCTTACTGTCCAGATTTCACGCTCAAATTAGCCGCGTAAGCCTGCGCGCGGTGACCCCAATTATGTTGCGCATTGATATTGACAGTCAGCGCGGCAGAAAAACAGCCAAAGTCCTACTACTACTTTCTCTCTGTTCGCTTTCTTGTAACGGATCGCGCGGGGTGGTACAATATGATATGAATGCGCCGAGTGAGTCGAGTGTGGATTGTGGATTGCGTTTGTATATTGTGTGATGACTTTGCTTTGAGTGACGACGATTGAACTGGATTTCTTTCTATACACGCTGCTCGACCGATCGACGATCATTGATACAAGAAAATACAGTGTGTGGTCAGATCTAGGTATATACGCACATATGACTGCATACAGTAAAAACACATTGTAGAAGTCCGGTGGCGAAGGAACGAGTTTTTTCCTGACCGTTTCTTTCCAGTCGACCATAATAAAATCCAAAGTTGGCGTTTTATATTAGGTAGAAGGAAGGTTGCTTTCCAGATGCTAACTCTAAACATGCTTCGTCTTCCCTCTTGTTATTGCTGGCGGAAGCCGAGGGGGCAAGCAACGGATTTCTCTTTTTGTTGTTTTCAGTTTTATTACGGGCTATCAAGATTGTAGATTAAATTCGCCGTTATATTAGTTCTTCTCTCTTTCGTTCACTTTCTTAATGACGATTCATATTTCCTTGATTTTTTTGTGCTCTTGGCTTTTTCACAGCGACGAGATACTGTTTATACCTGGGCATGCTACGACGTACCTGTATGGAGCCAAGCACCACTTACCTGTCGTCGCTGAGCACTTATTCGCACTTATCGCTTGTCTTGTGTCTCGTATGCAAGGAATGATGGGGCACCAACCACCATTGCTCACATGCATTGTGTGACCTTATTTTTAAGGCGATTCTCGAATCTCCAGTTTTGCTGTCTACACCCCTTGCCCCCTCCGATTGTTCCACATCGCCTGCACTGACGACGTTCACCACTGATTTGTGCGCTATCATCGACGTAGTAGGGTCCAGTTCGGAGATGCTGTTGTGGTGCCCCGCCGCGAGGCAGAGATTCTGCGTTCTCTCTTGTGTTGAAGCAGTGAAATTATGTCTGCCAGCGTTATTATATGGCAACTTGGGCAAGGCACACATTAATTTTTTGATGAAGTTTCCTGCTGAAGTAAGAATGAAAACATTGAAGAAGAAGAAGAAAAAAAAACAGTTTTTTTATTAGCGCAAAGTTGGAGAATTTCAAAATTGCAAAAGCGTAATTACATCGGCGTTGCTACGGTTACATGAACGGACAAAAAAATATATTTTCATGTTCGAGTTTGTGAGAGTGCCTCAAGGATATTTTTTTGTGTAAATCCCATATGCCTCGTGTATACACATATATCCCTCCCTTCCTCCGCTACATATCTAGGAAACCTGTGAAGGATATAACTCTCAGTAAGGTCTTGAAGTTACTCATGTGTCAAATGATTTTGGATGAGTTCGAAAGGACACCCGAAAACCGTATCCATTGACATCGCGGGGTTTTTTTCAAACGAAGGGTGTCGATATTCTACAAAAAAAAATGCCAAGCATTCATTTCGTTTGTGTTTACGAGTATATATTTTTTTAAAGTGTGTGCTCTACCTGGAACCTCGACCGACGACGTGCAGCAGGTAGAGTAGGCTTTTTTTTCATCTTAAAATCGGTGTGGATGTTTGTTTGGTGTGGAATTATGAAAGGTGAAGCACTTTTTCTGCCTCGTTAACGTAAATGGGGGAATATTGCAGGTTGTCCTCGATTTTTGTACTGTTCTGGGTCGAAGAGAAAATTTTGAAACCTAGTTTTTATTTTTTTTTTAATTTTATTTTCATATACGATGATGCAATTTAACATTTTTAATTGTGCCTGAAGAAAACTTTGTTTCTTTTTAAGTGAAGTGTTGAGAGATATGCTGAGCGGATTAGGTGGTTCTGAATTTATGGAATTTAGATTTAGGTCATTTAGGTCATAATGTGATTCATCAAAATTGCTGAAATTGAAGAAACATAAACATCGCCGTTCGAAAACTTTTCAAGGGCGTTCTTTGCGGCCATTGCGACCTATTTTATTAGGTCTATTGGATCAATCCCGCCGCTAAACCCTTTTCAGGTTAAGGCTTTTAATATAACCTAAAATTGATTTTGGATTCATATCGCTAATCGCCTTGCGAGTAGGTAGCCTCACAGGGGGCAGCAAGCGCTTCTTAGATTCGGACGGCTGCAATCAACTACGAGCCCTATTCTGCTTCGATAATACTCGACCAAACAGTTTCTTTTTAGCTCCCACCTCTTGAAATTTAAAAATTTCCCGCTTTAGCTTTGTCGTTTTAAATTAATCTTTAAGCTTGAGCAGTAGAGTTGAACCGGACTTACACGAGGCAGTACATTTGTCCCCTCTTTATTAAGGAGTGAGGAGCAACCTACATGGTGAACCCTGCGGTCAAGTTAGGCCTATTGTGTACGTACCCCACTAGCGGAACAGACTATCAGCCTTCCGGATAAAGGCAAGAAGGTCTTTGATTGACGAAGACCGGACTTGAGCAGGACTCAAAAACTCTCTGATAAACGTTCTTCTTTTAAGCCTGATCAGAGCAGGACAATCACAAGGAATATGTGTGGAAGGCTCGTCGCCATCCATGCAGAGTAGGTATTCTGTCTCTTGAGACAGTCATAGGTTGGGGAGGTGCTATCGCAGTCTAATATGGCCAGTCAGATACCTCACCAGCAGCCTTAGGTCCGCTCTGTTTAAAGTGATCTAATTAAGTTTCTTGCTCTCATTGTAATTGGGCCTTCAGCCTAGTTTTGTTGTTCCCGTTGAGGGATTTTCGAGATAAGAGACAGACAATCCATGACATGAATGGCCAACAGAGCAACTTGATTGTCCAAGAAAATAACGATGTTACCGCTATTTGGTTTGGAGCTCCATTAATATTTGTCTGGGCGCACAGATGGACGGTAAGTCCCTCAGCTTGAAAGAAGATGGTGCCAAGCTCATAGAGCCATGCATATTTTGTACCTTGGGCCATGTATGCCCAGCCTTATCCCATTATTAGTTTTGGAACCGTCCGTATACCAATAGGCCGTATTTCAACTAATAACGGACCTGTCGTGCTGCCGTTCTGACCGACTAGCATTGGCTACAGGTTTAGTTCCTTGAGAATTGATAAGTGTTCCACAAGGTTTCCTAGCTTTAAGCAGAATAGCCACCATAGAGCCTCTTTCTGCACTGCTACGTAAGTGGAGCGCAGGGAATTTCAGTACGGCTTCAATAGCAGCAGTGGGACAGGTGTTTTTAGCTACGGCAAGGATATGAGGTGTATATGTCTACAATTGCTACGCGGCGCCGAGAGAAATAGCCCTATGACTCAATGATGGAAGCCATCGTCTGGGAGAATGAAAGATAAGAAAGAGGTGATTTTTAGGTTGAGTTAAAACCCCAAAGGACCGAAAGAAAACGGAAGGTTGTTGATGATCCACTGTTCTGGGTTTGGTGAGGATCCCTTCAAGAAACCTTTTCAAGGGTCACGTTGACGACGGCAGGCTTAAGTAATGCCTCTATGGCTTGTGCAGGTCTGTACTAAAACATTATGCAAAAGGGTTCGGGGAGTTTGTCCGTAGGATCCAGAGTCTTATTGTTAGACATGGACCTCACAGGCGGTTGAGCACACCATAATAATAGATAATATTCCTACAACTCCCCTAAGTTTTTCTACTCTCGTCTCTAAACACCATAAGCCATATCCTGTTCGATCGCCGAAGTCAGCCTTCTGTCGGAGTAGAATTGGGGGTGGAATAAAACGATGTGTTAAAGTTGAAAGCCCTTTCGTTATTCTCTCTACTCTCTATTGGACATGCAATATCGTTAGAACACTCGACAGTACACAGGGGCTTGCGTTAGAGCTCGCAAAAAAAGACCTAAACTGCAATTTTCGAACCTCCCCCTCTCCCACTAAATCAAAATCCTCAACTGTCTACGTCGTGAACCATTGCCGTTCCTACTAGCTACTTCATATTTTTCATGTCACTTTATGCAAATTTAATATTGTTTCGTTGATTATTAAAATTATTTCAACTCCCATTAATTCCGAAATTTTTCGAAAATATTAATTCCGAAATTTTCTAAAATATACAGTTATGCACACATCCACAACAAAAAAAACTTTTGATTTTCTTTTTCTTAAATGATAAATTGACATAAGCCCTCTCTCGGCTCATTCATCCATCAATGGAGCCCGGAGATTCAAAACGATTTCGGCGTCATCTTCTTCCTCATGTGCCCCAAAAGCGCACCTTAATGAGTTTCGCATGACCTGCGAAAACGTGCTGCCGCAGCCTTCTCTATCGCGCCAAGAAGCACAACAAAAAAACGCCTGAGCCACAAGCAGCAGTGGGATGTAGCAAGTCCGCGGCGTGATTCTTATGTAAACGACGACGAATGTGGGCTGACGGAGCCCGGAAAGCCAGAGCCGAAGCGAGAGAAGTCGGCTTCCTCATTTGCATACCAAAACACCAATTCCTATTCACGGTTGTATGTCATCTCGTTCGGTTGGTGGTGGATGCGATCCCAGCATTCAAGTGAAGAATACCTTTGGGCGTTTGTTTTTGTCGCAAAATTTCCCTTTTGTGCTCCTTTTAAGGACGAACAAAAAATGCTGAGGACTTGAAGGTTATTAAGTAGTTTTGAAGCGAGCGTTGTCGTCGTCGTCGCTCATTTTAATATATTTCTCGATTGTTAAGCTCTGAACTTTCTACTGGAATTGGTGGAAATTGGATTTTTCTCGAGGTTAATTCCAGATTGGAAACCCCAACAGACACTATCTGGAAAACATAAAGCAACAGATCAATAGGTGGGCAAGTCGGTAGAACTAAAAAAAGTAACGTTTCAGTCGAATTACCACTTTTAGCACAGCGGCTAACTGAACTTATTACTTCCATTCTCTGGCCTCTGTGCTGAAAGTCGTAATTCGATTGAAACGTTACTTTCTTCAACTCAAGCGACACGATGAACAGCTCGACTTTCAGTATAGGGATCATTGTCAAATATCGCGAATTAATTCTCGCGTGATACTTCGCCCAATAAATTCCACGAATTTTTCAGTTCGACAGTTCATGTAAAAAATGTAAATAAGTTAGTATTATTATACCAAATTATCATGTGCTGCTGTGGCGCCATCTATTAACCAGTTTCTTTACAGGTGTTGGTCTAGTCTTATTGTTACGGGTTTGATCTGTACTGTTCCGCCTAAACTCTTCGGAAGATTATTGGCTCCTTATGTGAGGAAGGATGATTCCGGAGACTCTACAATGACGAGATCGCGACATAGATGTTGTGTAGAAAATAAAGCTCGGTAGGCTCCGGTGTGCAGGATATCTAGCTCGTATCAATGAAGATGAGCCTAGTCGGAAAGTTCTCTGCGGTAGGAGCTATGGGATGCGATAGCGAGGGAGACCCAACCTTCGCTAGAATGATGCGTAGACCAGGACGCTCAGAGCTTAGGAATGCCAAACTGGATGACATCGGCTCCGAATCGGGATCGTAGGAGAGAACAGTTGCGAGAGGCCAAAGCCGGATCCCGGTTGTAGAGCCGTTAAAGAAGAAAAAAAGGTCAAAAAGCAACCCACGCAGGTCAAAAAGGTCAAAAAGCAATGGCAATCTCGATCACCGTTATGTCAACCTCGTTCTCCTCCGGTGTGACAGTAATATCATCATCTCCCAACGAAAGAAGTTGGGCAAAGTCCCCCAGTCCGTTTTGTGTCGTTGACGGCGAAAGGACGCCTGAGCTTTTGATATCCTCTTCGGATAAGAAAAGGGTCTTTTGGACCCAGGGTTGGTAGGTTTGGTTCACCTAAACTGTGGTACCTGCAGTGCTAGCAATGTTGGGTTCAGAAACCTTCATACCTGTGTTCCCCGGAGTGCGACGGGTCAACATCTGCAACTGTAGGTAGAGCACTTCACTTTGTTTAAGAGGCAAGATGTAATTTTTTTGAAAGGCCCCAGAGTTATGGAAGAGAAGCCGTAACTTATGACGCCACCCTTCCTCATAACGACCTTGACCTTGACGACCTCCAGGCCATGCTTCCCCGATTCTGGATATAACTATTTTATAGAGACCTATAAATCTCTGATCGGCACATGCGATAAGCTCTCGTGGCCCTGATGCCATCCGCCATCGCGTGCCTGGATGCTCCTGAAGAATTTGGAAGAAGATCGCGTGCCTGACCTCAATTTTCCTCCACTTATCAGGCACAATGGTGTCGTCTGGATCGGCAATCAAGATCTAACATTTTAGTTCTTAGCTATAGGTCTATAGGAGGAAATATATTGTTACTCTTCACTACGTTTAGCCTCAGAGTGATTTCGTTCCTTAAGGGACCTCTGACGCTTTGGTGTTGGGTTGCCAGTTTGCGAAGTATTCACGCTAACAACCTGCGTCGGCCACCTTATTGAGGCTAGTTGCTTCTAGGTGATTTCCCCATTTGCAACTCCCTCGAATCGAGTAAGGATTCTTAGGGCACAGCGAAAAGACGATTCCCAAAGATCGATCGTTGATTTACGAGTAGTTGTCATAAATTTAAAAAAAAAACTGATTTTTTGCGAAGGACGCGGTTTCCTGAACTTGGATTGAAATAACATCAGGACGTACATTGCATTTAGCACCCAAGCTCCCCTTGAATTTAACCAGACAGAAACACCTAGCGATGTAATTTCCCCTTCGAATTTCCTTTACGGGCAATAACACTCCCCCTTGGCATCTGACCACGACAAGAGTGGCAGTGAGACCGTTGAATTGCGATTGGGAATATAAAAGAGCGGGCGATTTGGGTTTTTGAACGAACGGAGTGACACTTTTCTTTTCGAATATACTTTCGTGGTGGGATTTGAGACTCTCACTGCCCATGGAAAAAGCGATTATGAGATTTCCAATTGTTTTGGCGCACGCCATACTATTGGCTTATGGGTGCAATGAGGCACACCGGGTTCCAGCTTGTATATAATATCGAAGACGACACAATAAAAATGAAGTGTAAAAGGAAAAGTCGTGGTATCACTGAAGAAAGCAGTTTAATAGATTTGTGGGGAAAA
This sequence comes from Thereva unica, assembly GCA_949987705.1. Lineage (NCBI taxonomy): Eukaryota > Metazoa > Arthropoda > Insecta > Diptera > Therevidae > Thereva > Thereva unica. The sequence continues at coordinate 136,919,478 of OX465282.1, forward strand.
GCAACACGTCAGACACAAAACTACAATAACCAGTGAGAACAAACAATTACTCGGTTTTAAAATTGAAATCATGAAATTGCTTCGGTGAAAATAGACTACTATAAGGCAACACTTTGCAATCAGAAACTTTGATTAAAATCCGAAGACACAATGAGGTGCTGTTCAACAGTTGGCTACCAAAATGCATAGCGCATAAAGCAGAGAGAAGCTTGATAGAAAGAATAAGAAAAACTGCGGTTGTATGCATTTGTGTAGCCATGAAAGAAAAACACACGATTTTTATTTTTTGAAGTGATAACTTCTTTAGGCACGACTGGCACTTTTTTTTACATTAACTAATCACAAATAAAAAAAGAACAGACTTACAAGCTTCTCTGTGTAGGTCACGCATCTAGCATTTTCCTACCGCACAATAAAAAATCAAGCAATAAAAAAATCCCACAAAAGCAATAAAATGTAGCCCTGAAATTTCCAGTTCCATCCGAGCTGATAACTTTCATATTTTATGTCTCGTTTTCATTTTCGCGTCTTTTTATTTTTATTTTTTATTTTTTAATTAACGACAATTTAACAGACGGATTAAATAATCAGAAATGAATAGCAACATGCGTGTCTAAACCGCTGGCGGACAATTCAATTCAGCTGCTGCCACCATTTTATACCCGCTGGCTAGACACTTGCTTGCTTCTTTTTTTTCTTTTTTTCTTTTCAAATCAGTGAAAATTGAATTGAAAATCCAGCTCCACTCTGTGCCTTGCGCCTGCACTGGAGAGCTTCCACTTTCTCTCTAACTTCATTTTGATTATTTATTATTTTTTCATTTTTTTTTGTTAAGCGAGGGCGCTTCTGAAATTATCCGCATCCGTCATTATGTGAACGTGTACAGCTCGCTCTCCAGCAGCCGTTCGCCCGTTCCACAACTTGTCAAAGTATTTTGCCCCCTCGCGCTGAGAATCCGCGCTGTGTGGACCCATGGACTGTGGACGCGCCATATAATGTGGCAGGCAAGACTCTAAAGCGAATTTTGCACTTGTTTACTTTGGTGCATGTTGCTGCGATCTTGGTCCTCGCGCCACACTCCTGCTCGGATACTGGCTGAACTGCGCGAAGACATTTCGGTGAACTAGGGGAGATTGTGTTCGCACCAATTCGCATGCTAGCAAGGCCCTGACATAATTATATTTTTCTGTCTCATGAATTTCTCTTTGCGTTCTATCTTCTTGCCTTTGCTGCTCTGCAAGTGCGATTGTCGAGTGTGTGTACGGCGAAAAAAATTGTCTTGCGAATTCCTCGAGCCAAGCACACATAAACTACAGTTGGCGGAGGCTCTGACATTTGTAAACTTGGCATGGGAATTAGTTTCAATTTAGTTTGTATTATTTTTTTAATCTTATTTCTGTGTGTGAGGGAAATGTACAGTTGGCAATGCCTCACCTTTGCATTCCTTGTGTTTTGTGTTATATTTTCCTTTTTTGAAATTGTTGCGTTTTGCGTAGGGAGAGTGTATTTATGCCTTATGTTTTCTAGCAACAAGTTGCAATTATTTCATTGTTTTCTGTGAAAGTAGCTCAAAAACTGATATATGTCAAAAACAGTGTGGAACGTGTTTTATATGGGACATCCTCGGATAATTACGTAATGTCATATCTCCATGAAATGCAGCACAACACAACAGAAATAACACGGAACAACTTTGCGATACCTATAAAGTTCCATAAATACCAGCGTGGTTTCAGGAGACTTAATACTGACAATTTTGACCTGCTTGGCATGCATCCAAGGCATGGGCAATCATATGACAAATAATATGAATTCCAGATTAAATATAAAGGAATTATTAAGGTTCACTTAATCAATTGCTGAAAGGCATCTATATTTAATCGAAAAAGTGCATAGGCCAGCAATGGATTCTGGCCTATAAAGAATTCATTTATTTCATTACTCACTAAATTGTGCAGACGTGCATTAATTAATGCTCCGAGTCATCAGTGGAGACGAAGAATCGGTTGTCTATGGTCGTTGGCATAACTGAAATGCGCTACCAGCTTATTTATCGACTACACCGAGACCTTTCGTATTTGCCATTAATTGTACAAATGAAATGCAGAAATGTAGTTTATTACAAATTAACCTTCTCTTACATCTGTTGCGTTTTATTTATCGTTTCGCACCTTTTTGAATAGTTTCCAGCGCAAGTGAAGTATTTCGATGTAGCACAGTTGTAATTTTGCAGATGTAGAAGATTCGGCTACGCCCAAAAGTAAAGGTAGCGTGGTAGTCTGTACCGGTTATGCAAAGGCTAATGGGACGACATTGGAGAAGTAAATCTACGAGAGGTGGCGAGTCTAAGATTAGCAAAAGTACGATACAGTTCCTCGATCCAGTGCTTTAAGTAATGCTAGACATTATCCAGAGACAGGATAGTCTCCGCGAGGAAATTCAGCAGGCTACAAACTCAGATACGTGTTTTAACTCTCTCTGTCGATCACATGTCAGCGGAAACAAAACAGGGTACAGAATCGCCTAAATCAGTGGTCGGCATGTGGCTCTTTGGCCTACTAAGCGTGGCTCTTCCACAAAATACCATGTGGAGATAACTCATGTACTGTTGGTTTTCGGCCGAATTACAGGGCTCGCCGCATGGGATTTGACTGCATTGCTAGGCAGGCATGAAAAATTGCCAGAAGTTCTACGTGGAAAATGCTGGCGAAATTAGGCAGGCGCGAGCTTTTTTGCAAATTACTTGATAGGAAAAACACAGCTCCTACACCCGACTCAGATTTGGATCCGTCTGTGTACAAGACAACGTCATGTCCTTTTCAGGTTGGGAATCTTCCCATTCCTTTCTGGTAGGGATCCGGATATTAAGGTCACTGCCGAAATTTAATTTTGTGACCATGTAGTCGGTAGGTCCTGATTCTATTTCTTGCGGTAGATAACGCAATATATTATTGCGCCCACAGGTCTTCTCGACCCAGAAACCAGCTTAATGCAGTCGGAGAGCGGTACAGGCCGTTTGCTGCTTTGTATAAATTATATTGTCAACCGCTGCATTTGAGCTTGTAGATGCTAACTCTCTCTCAACATCGATGATTGTTAGTTCATCCAAGCGCTCACTTCCGATGCCTCTTCGTTAGATGAAGCCGTTTTGAAAACCTTTATCTATGCCTGCATTGGTCCGAAATAGAGTTTACCATCAAGTCTTTCGAGACTTTCTAGGCACTCGTCGTTGATTACCAGAACTCGAGTTCTACTATTTCGCTGAGAATCCTGACCCTTGAACACCTTCCAGTTGTCCATAGGGATGTCCCTGATATGGTGCCGAAGATCCTCGAGCAATTTATCCCATCATGATCTCCATGACCATCTTTTGGCCTTGATGTCGGCCCAGAGAAGGTCCAGGAATCTGCTAGTACTAGAATTGGCATTGGTTAGTGCTACTCGAAGGTGGTCCTTCACTACTTCGCTCATTGGCCAGTTACCCGTTGAACCCGATTGTTGGGGTCGTGAAGTAAAAGCTTCCTCAACTATGGTTGGTCTTGAGAGCTTTTTCTTTTTCGGCCATTATTTGAAGCTATTTCCCCTTTTAGTGCGTTACCGCTCCTGCTGCCTTTGCGTTCAGCTTGAAATTTTGCCTTATTGTTTTATCCTTCTCCGAGATAGTACCGGCGGCCTCATTCTTTGCAACTCTGCCGAGAAGGAAGAGGGCGCGATTGTTCCTTCTCTTGCGGATGGACGCTCGTAATCTCCATTTCTCATATGTGTCATTGTCACTGTGGCTGGTGACTCCTGGCACGCCTGTGGGTATGTTACCTGACTTTGAAGTACTGCTGTTGGTAGTCGCAAAGCCAAGGATTGCCCCACTTGGAGCAAAATGAGACTCCCCCGAGGGAGAAATGCTCGTAGCCCTAGGTCATAGTCCTTGTACGTTGCTGTGTCGAGTCGTCTATGCATTTGTTTGTTTTGGTTCCTTTTCTTTATTATTTTTGTTCATATTGTTTACTCGAGTGAAGCCGGAAATGAAGTCCGCCTTGGCAGAGCCGCATAACAGAGTAAAGCACTTGTACACACTGACCTTGCCTGGGCATTAGCGGGGATCGTTCGCAACCAGCCTGTTTTTACCCACTGTTTGGCCATTCAGACTTTGGCACGGTGCGCCTTGCTTAAAAGCATGACCTATGACCTCAGCCGATATGTCCAATGGCGTACACCACCCGTTTTTCTTGACACATAACATTGAATATATACAACTAGTTCCACATCAAGTGAAATGAGAATTAAATAGTAAATGTATGATTCTATAGCTTAAAAGGTAAGGTAGTTAATTTTATTTACCTATATCTACTCCACAAATTTCATTAGTAATGGTGCAGCTTTGCATAATATCCTCTAACGCGTAATGGCACAGTAGGCACTAAATAGTTATCGAGGAAGTTAATTGTAAAACCAAATGCATCTTTTTAGAAGAATTTCCGAAAGTGAAAACACAAATGTCATGCGTTCTTCTTCTTGATTTCACAAAGTATCCCAGGAAAGTTTCTTTCTTCTTTTATCCCCACCCTACAAAAAAAATCTCGGGATCCCAGTGATCCCGGGATTCCCTAAAAAATCAAGCTTTTTTGCAGTCAAGTAATATGAGAGTAGTAGGACGATGTCCCTATAAGTTTTTGCCAAGTCCAAGCACTATTTTCACTTTATATCACTCCGTGCGTCTTCTTCTAGTTCCCCACAGCTGAAATAAAAACTTTGAGAAATACTTTTACAGTTAATTGATGTCATAAAAGAAAAACCACTGATGATATCTCAATCGGCCTACGGCAAATGCAGGGAGGATTGTGTGACGGACTAGTATTATAGTTGTATTACACTGCTTAAAATATTGGCTTGATTCCAGCAATTCATTAGTCTTCGTTTCGTAGGTTTGTTCAAACTGTATCTAATAACACTGTCGTTAACTGTCAAGAGCTAAAAATGTTCTGACAGTTATTTTTTTGACAATTTGTAGATTTTCGTTCCACACTTTCATTTTTATATCGAGATTAAAATAAAACACTTTAAATTTTCAAAAAAACACCACTCACCTTTTTTTAATCAAAATTCAAGAAGATTTAATCCAAAAATTTGTTATTGTTTGAATCCTTGATAGGCTCAGCATGAAGGAAGTATAATCCAAAAATATATAAACAATTTATTAGTTGTGTGTGTGTTTTGCTGCATTAAAAAATATTCCAATTCACATGAGTATATTTTCCTCATATCATTTTACAGCTTTCACTTTTTCATTTTTGTTTTGTTTTTATTGTTATCATTATTATTATTATTGTGACGTAAATCTTGATGCATTCAACAACTTTTTCTCCTTTTCTACTTCTTCTTATTTTTCTTTAAGTTAAATTGATCGTGACCCCAAAAATATGTAATATTATTCGGGAACAATTAAAAAAAAACAAAAACAAAAAAATAAATAAACGAGTTGTATTTTCTCTTTCTCTACTATTATAAACGAACGAAATCACTGATTGTAGATTTTTTTCTTTTTGTATGTATATGTAATTTAAAACCACACTAATCTTTCAAAAACCACCACGGCGCGAATTAACAATTTAACAAAAAAAAATATGGAGGAAACAAGATTTTGTGTTTACACAAGAAAATAAACCTTTTCTGAATTTTTTTCTTTTTCATTCAATTTGTGCAACTTGTGTAAAATAACAAATATTTTTTTTAGTAAATTTCCTATCACAAGTTTTTATTTTTATTTTATTTTTTTATTTATTTCGTATTTTTTAATCGCTTTTTTGAAGCACAGAAAAGAGAAATTTCGCACTGATTTTACAAAAACTTCCTCGATTTGAACTCGACAAACCAGTTTTATTCACTTCCACGACAGCGCAATTAAATCTTTTTTTAATAATGGACGTCTTTCAAAAAGACTACGGCGGCTACGATCGAATAGCAGTGTGTAAACGCGTTTTATAGGAATAGTAATAATGTGTATTTATAAAAAAATAACTTTAAACTAAACTGCACGATTGTGTTGTATAATATTTTACACAAAATACAACAATAAAAAAATTATTAATAATAATAAAAAAAAATAAAAATACTCAATTCACTATAGCGAGATGGACTCGCTTAATCCAAATGCGACGAAGTACAAATGAAAACTAAAATGCGACTGCCCCAGGCATCACACAGTCACCATACACAACAGAAGACCGCAGCGAAACCGTTTTATTTCCACTATACGTCATCAACACGCACCAACTTCGTAACGGTAAATTCTGAAACAAGATAGAAAAAAAATATGATGAAAAATATACATTGAAATGAAATGCACAAGAAATGGAAAGAAATCTTTTGTTGTTATCTTTTTTTTTCTTTTTTTATTATTCAAGCATAATAATGTAAGAAAGCATGCCGTACGTACTACACTGGTGAATAGAAGATACCATAATAAGAAGAAGAGCATAAGAAATAAACATGCCCAACAGATTAGGGTTAAGACGACGACCGAAGAGGGCCTTACAGGCGGGCAGTGACGGCGGCACGGGGGCAGAGGGAGAGAGCAAGAGGAAAACCTTCGTCCATGTTTGTGGGAAGAATTATGGTTTTGCTAACGCCATAAATACCAACTTTGAAAATGAGCAAGTACATTTAAGCTAAGAAAATAACAGGAAATAAAAAAATATCGAAAGAAAATTCGACTCTCTGTCTGCAGTGCAGAATCTCGCCGCAAGTCTCCCTGACGACGATGTCGTTTGGGAGACTCTCGAGGTCATGCTCCGCGATGTTGGGAGCTTCGTGTTTTTTTTCTTTTGTGCATAATTGAAGCTAGAAATATAAAGCGCAGCGATGCGACAACAACACTCTTTAATAGTATAGTGCGGATTGGTAGGAGAGTTTGGGGTATAGAGTACTTAAAGCAGGACAACTTTTAGGATTATGTATAATCTCCATTCACCCTCCCCCTCCATCGCCCACGATTCGGAAACAGCAAGGTATGTATGTGTATATGTAAGAATAGGTACACACATTTTAGATCAATATTGACAATGTGTATATACTTTATGTGTATCTATGTGAGTGTAGCGCTTTAATTATGGTATTCGTTAATGGCAAGGAAATTGTTTGGAGAGTTTTTGATTTGGGTTTTCGCTTCATTAATTTCAAATTCTATTTCAGGAAAAGTGTGTCAGTAAAGGGAATGAGGTTGCTTTTATAGGAAAGAACTTTATGGCGAATTGTGTAGAACTACTTTGTTGCTTTGGATACAGGAAACTTAAAATACTTCTTAATATAGGATAGTGAAAGATAATGTATGTCATTCTAGGCAGTGTACCATACCACCATATAAAAATAGACTTCAATAAACTCCCTACAACAGAGGATTCATTCTATCTATACAACAAAGGATTCATTGACAAAATATCAATGCAAATTTTATTACAAAAGACGTGACATTTTCATCTGGCAACTCTAAAAGGATTTCATAAACAACTTGAGAACAGATGTCTGGCTTACACGCTAGCCGGTTGTACTTTTCAACAATTCGTTTCTAGGTTTATGTTGCGCTGCGCCCTGGGTGTATTATCTCCTGGGCGATGTTGACTGCACATGATGTTTTTGCTGACATGGCTTTCTGATGACCCCCCGCTGATGCGTGCAAAATTGACTACTTCCAGTTGTGATCTATACATGCTCATAACATGACAAAATCCGATATTCTCTCTGGGTATCAATCAGGCCAGAATTACGACGAAAATAGTCAAAAATCCACAAACGACGTAGCATCTCGGTGTACCGGTTCTTTTTTTCTGCATATCTTTAGGGTAATTTTTTTTAACAGATTCGTATTTTTATTAAAATCTTTGCATACATTTAGGATAATTTATAACAATTTTATATACTCTTAAAGAAGCTGACACGACTTGTATGTTGACCATGACCAATATGACAAGCTAAGTAAAGGTTTCCGGAACACTGTCCAGACCAATTAACATCTATAATGGATAGCCTCATTTTTTTCTTGGCATTGGAGAAATTGATCCGAGCTTCGGGAGTGACATCAAGAGAAACAATCCTCCACAAGTCTACCCAATTACTGACTTATGCAGACGACATTGGATTTGAATAACACCAGCATCTATACAAGAAGCCAGGCTATGGCGTTAACGTTGGGAGGGCCATATCTAAAGAATGGATAACTCAAGGATACCATAAAAAGTCCTGTTTTTACTACCAGATGGTTTTTACTACCTTTGGATATGTCCAAAGCCTTTGACCGAGTATAGCACCCTGCTCTATCGTCAAAACTCCCAAGCTAATGGTATTCACCCAGTTCTAAGAAAATGCATTAAGAGCTTCCTTTCTGACCGTTCAATAAAGGTAGTAGTGGATGGCATCGAATCTAATCCCTACACCATCTCAGCCGGAGTTCCTCAAGGATCAATTCTTTCACCCGCTCTTTTTCTAATATTCATAAATGATTTGCTCGCTATCCCTTTTAACCCATTGCTCAGCTTCGCTGATGACAGTACCCTGCGTTATTCTTACGCTTTCGACAATATTAGACAAGCACGTTCCCGACCTTGTCTTCACCATCGTCCAACTCATGTCCAACTTTATCAACAGGGACATCGAACACATTCTTGATTGGGGCCGTAAGAATCGTGTTGAGTTTGTAACGAAACAAGCCGCTGTAAATAATAAACCCAACGGCACCACCGCTGCTAACAAAAAAAGACAACCGCTGAATAAGTTGCTGACATTACCGAAACAGAACAGCGCAGCGCAGCAAGGCACCAATATAAAAGGCCGGTGCCTGGCTGCGAAAGTCAGTCGTGATCAGACAGTGGAAGAGGTGTTTCCTCTACCTGATAACTGGACAGATCCATAGGAGAGTTGATCATATGGTTCATGTACAGACGACCGATACCTTTTCAAACCACGGAGAGTTGATCCAGTGGTACCGAAAGACCAATACTTTTACAAGCCACGGAGAGTTGATCCAGTGGCGCCGACCGACCGATACATTTACCGCCCACGGAGAGTTGATCCAGTGGCGTCGACCGACCGATACATTTGCCGGCCACGGAGAGTTGATCCAGTGGCGCCGACCGACTTACACCTTTTTCATTTCCATCTCTTTCCCTCAGTTTTATATAATATTATAATCAATAAAAATAAGGACATAAACGTAACGGGAGTTTTGTTATTCAAACCTTGGACACCTAAGAGCTGACCCGCCGCTCCTGACGTTACAAGTTCAACCCCTCCAAAACCAAATACTGTCTCATTACTTATAAAACCTGCACAGACCTTCCTTCTGTGTCAGTGGGCAAAATAAATCTTACAGCTGATCCTTCTCTTAACATCTTGGATATAACTTTATCTGAGGACTTGCGATGGAATGAATGGATGGACTTCCTATCATTTTCTTTTCTATCTTTCAACCCAAGCTTGCTACAAGGCATTGCACCATGACCTGAACGACATGAAAGACTGGTAGTACAAAGCCAGTGTTAAGGCTGATGCAGCAAAACTTCTCAGCTTTAGAAACTGGAGGCAAGCTGTGCAACAGAGAGACGTCTAGAGGAAGAACCCTAAGGCTGCTTACACACCAAACTCGACATCGACATGACACGACGAAATTCGACAACATTTTTCTGTCGCGACACACATCTATTCTTATCATTAAGCGAGTCTATTCACACTGAATTCGAAATCGACACGACACGACAGAACTCGACAAGGAAAAAAACTGTTACCGACGAAGGGCTTCACATTCAAATCAGTTTATATCCACTGAAGGCGACACGAGGAAAAACGTCGAACGACGACTTTCGACACGTCGAGTACTTATGCAGTGACTTTCGTTGTCTCGAGTGTCGAATCTCCGTACACACTGAATTCAACATGACACGATATGAATTTCTTGTTCATTAGGTGTCGAATTTGGTGTGTACGAAGATTCGACAAAAAACTTTTTGTCGATGGACGTTTTGTAATGTCGTGTCGATGTCGAGTTTGGTGTGTAAGCAGCCTAGGGTTGAATTGAGCTATAGAGGAAGAAGGAAAGCTGTGTTGTGCTTTTTTTATTTTCAACTCAATCTCATCTCAACTAATCAACTCATCGTATATATGTTGTATTGGAGTATGGAAGGATGACAGATCACTGCGGGTTTTTTATCGGACACTGACCCCCAAGTTGCTAAGTACGGAAGATCGAAAGAAACAGAAATCACACCTGTAAATTAGACGTGTGAATTTACTCTCCATGTTCTGTCACCATTCTGCCATAGCGAGGATCAGGATCTCTTTTCTGAATTTTTTTCTTTTTCATTCAATTTGTGCAACTTGTGTAAAATAAATATTTTTTTCTGTCCTTGTTTAACTTGAGAAGTCTGAGCAACAAACCACTAGATAAATTGCTGCAACTTATGCTGCAGTACGAGTGCGGTACTTTTGACCAGATACCTCATAAAAGAAGAAGACGCTTTCCTTGTTAACCGAAGTCAGTTTTTTGCCGATGCCAGCCAGCATTGTCGTTTCTTTATTTTTGGCACATGTGTCAGTTCTTTGTTCATTGTTCACATCAATAAGGGGGAAGTAATTCAATTTCACTTAAACACTTCATTACACTCAGGTAATTAAACACGGAAGTAATCACTTAGCTTGTGGTTACTCATACATCAGTGGAAAGTCGATTCAAGTTTACATCACAACAATTTGGAGATGCAAAATTTGGTCGATCATATATCTTCAGGTTTGTGGGATCTGTAAATTTTCGGAAATTTGGTGGTTTTTCAACCAACTACATCTAAATTCAGTTTTCTGCAATCTGTCAGAATCTTAGCAATAGCCTTGTTCCCATTTCTGTTCTGCCTTCCTCAAAAACAAGAAGTTAACTCCTTATAATCCTTCTTTCAGTGACAGGACTTGGTAATTTTACTCAGATTCACTCTAACCCTAAAGGCTGTATCAGATCCAAAGCAGAGAAGCAGAACCAGAGAATTGTTTCTATTGGCTTACACTGGTCACGTGACAAGAAAAGCAGCAGAGAGTTCTGCCGCTGCTTTTTCATCTCAAATCCTAATTTTGCTGCTTTGCAAAGCAGAATTTTTTGACATTTCAAACATTTGTTACTTGGCAAGTTGTTTTTAAATGGCAAATGGATATTTTAGGGTGGTTTTTTGTATCTATTTATGTATATACACAGTTATGATTCAGAAAAATGTTATTTTTTGTTATTTTTTAAATATCTTGATAAAAACTTAAAAGTCTGCCGCTGCTGCTGCTTTACTTGGATCTGATTCAGCAGGCAGAATTCTGCTTCTGCCTCTGCTTCTGCCGCTGCTCAAAAAGTTGGATCTGATACAGCCTTAACTCTCAACAAAACCCATAATTACATAAACTTTAACACTTGACTTTGCACTATATTACAAATAACTAGATTAATCCTTATCACCTTCATTACCATCATTGGCCACCTTTATTCTGTCAACGTGGACACTTAAAGTCATAACCGGTCAGCATTACATAAATATTATCCTATCGTGTCCGGAGCAGTTCGGAGTGGGAGGGGGTCCCTTTTGAGGGCATTCCTCTATAGGTATGACCTTAATCGATTCCTTTGCCCACTTCTATGGGCGTTAGTGATTGACCTCATAGTATGGATGCCTTTAATGTGACATAGGAAGTCAAGGACTTTTCTTTTTAGAAAGTTTTTTTCTTCATATTATTGATTCATCGGAGGGTTGTGGACGACGCCCACTTTGTCAATGAATGTTGAAGAAGCTTTTTGATTGAACGTGAATATTTTATAATCATATTGAGGAGTCTCGTGTCGGTGTCTCTTGATCAATGTGGTAATCGAGGCAGTTTTTATTGATTAGAGGCGGGGGAGGTTTCAATAATATGAAGACATATAAAATTGTTCTATCGTTTCAAGAATAGAGGATGTTGGCTTCGTACAGAGTAGTGGTATAACGTGTCTTAAGGAAAGTAGAACACGATTGGTCTTATTTTGTTTCTTATGATTTTCAGGACAATTTGTTTCCACAAAATTGCTTGTACCAACCCATATCTAACTAATTTATGACTCTATCCGTTTTTATTAATCTATGTAGTAAACAAGAATTACTCTGCCTTACTGCCCCTGCAATTCGGACTATGTAGGAGTAGTTATGTGTAGTTTAAAAGGTAATTGCAGTTAGAGTGATTAATGTTCCTGTTGGTGTAGCTTTAGCTATTGATCTTGCAGTTGCTGCAGACCCGCCATCTATTAGGTTCTTGGATAAGGTTCACAACGCTTCCTAGATACCAGAAGTACATGAAAAGTTGACGGCGAGATATACGGCTGCCCCTATGGTTGTGGTGGATGACTTACGTATTATCTAAAATAATATAACGTCCCTCTGGGGTGGTGAATACCCTCTATAAATCGAGTGTTTGTAAATGACATGAAATACCTTGATGTGGTGGCATTTGCGGCGTCATATAATATGGGGGTGTGTTATGATGCCATATAGTAGGCGATTCAGCTAGGTCACAATCTTCTGCACGCAACATATTTGTTTCTCTAATGTGAAGTTCAAGTATTCAATTTTTTTTATCTAATCTTATGACCGCTACACAACTTCAGTTTTAACTGTGCGATTTAACTTTACAGTCGGACTGTGCAGATAAATCGTACGTCCATACGGTCTACACACGTTCAAGGTAAAACTGCACGATCTTTCAGTTTTTGACAATATGGCCTCCATAGACGACACTTTAGCGATCGGAGGGCTAATACGCATGTGTGTTAAAAAAATTCGCGTAGTTTTAAAATGAGCCGCTCATAAGCTGTATCTTTTTTCTCGATTACGGTATTCCTTGCTATTGAAACGAAAGCTCCGATTGGTATAGTGGTATAAACTCTTCCAGTCTTTCGCGTTGAGCCATGTTCGACGAGACTTAATTTATTAATTATTACTTAGAAATAAAATACGTGTTCACTTCACACTCGCTGCGGCACAACTGACAAAACTGTGCAGTTTTCTGCTACACACTCTCAGTTTTAATTGTACAGTTACCCCGTGTCTGCACTTGCCATATGTTATTGAAAAGTAGCTCTTAGTTATTGCCAACGATTTATTGCTTATTTTGAATAGTGGGCAAATTATGTCAAACATTTCAGTTGAAAAAATGGCGTTAAGGAGAAAGCAACAAAAAGTTGTACACATTTTGCTTGAGTAAAACAAATTAGAATTACTAGAGCAGATGGAATTCGAAGAAATGCGTAATTTAACAAAGAAACTATCGTTTTGGGTGTACCCATTTTTAACAAGAAGGCAAAAGTTCGATGTTAACTTTAACTCCACCATTTTGCAACGCTAGATATCACATTTATTGCCAACTTTATTGAAACATATATGGAAAAACATATTTCTTTCCATATATTGCTTTCAATAAAATATGGCCAAGTTCACCCTGTCCGCACCAGACATTTGACGGCCATGCCATAAGCAATTCAATAAAATATGGCAAGTGCAGACGCTAGGTTATATCTGTACAGTATTATCTATTGATATTTTGATTATACCTCAGTTTAACTGTACAGTTCAGCTGTTTGTTCTACAAACTAACAATTTAACTGTACAGTTTAATCGCACAGTTAAAACTAAAGGTGTGTAGCGGCTATAACTAATCCACAACTTCCAACTTGTAAATAAATTCAATAAAGTTCGTGCTAAATCAACGCAATTATTTTTAGAAGTTGACCCTGTCACGAACTTTTGAAAACTTCTGAATGACCACTTCGTGAAATCATCTATAATTCACTCAGATACACGGAAAACGCTCCAAATTATTTATAAAACCATTGTAAAGGCTGTATCAGATCCAAAGCAGAGAAGCAGAACCGTCGGCAGAGAATTGTTTCTATTGGCTTACACTGGTCACGTGACAAGAAAAGCAGCAGAGAGTTCTGCCACTGCTTTTTCATCTCAAATCCTAATTTTGCTGCTTTGCAAAGCAGAATTTTTTGACATTTCAAACATTTGTTACTTGGCAAGTTGTTTTTAAATGGCAAATGGATATTTTAGGGTGGTTTTTGGTATCTATTTATTTTATATACACAGTTATGATTCAGAAAAAATGTTATTTTTTGTTATTTTTTAAATACCTTGATAAAAAATTAAAAGTCTGCCGCTGCTGCTGCTTTACTTGGATCTGATTCAGCAGGCAGAATTCTGCTTCTGCCTCTGCTTCTGCCGCTGCTCAAAAAGTTGGATCTGATACAGCCTTAACCATTGAAAACTAAAGATTTATGTTCAATTGAGTGATTTCAATCTGTAAGCATCAAAAGGTTTTTTTATTTGTCGAGGATCACGACATTTGCTCAATTTGAACAGCTGTCAATCAATGATTAATTGACTTAAGCCAGTTTCACACGATGCTACTTTGCATTTAACGTACCTTACTGGGATGATGAATGATGTCTAATCGTACCTAACATCGTACATCTTTAAAGCAACTTGTCGCGTAACTTGTTACGGTAACATGTCCAAGCTACTTCGTCTGTGGTGCTTTTGCCGAATAATTTTAAGTTAAGCCGTATCGCTGCGATGGCGATAAAATAATAGCTGATTTTATAATCGACACATTCGACATATTGGATTTACCAAATCACAAATTTCATTGACAGTTAACAGTTTTTAAGTAAAAATGGACAAAGAAACAAGATTTTATAACCATTTTTTAAAGTGTTAAATAAAATAATTTCTTCATTTGCGAAGACACAAACCTGAAATGACTTTTCCATACAAATTTTCGTTTGAATTGCTATTTTGGCACGGGGCCTTAACCTAAAATTAAATGTGGCAGTTTCGCTTCATAATAAAATAAATTAATTTTGAATAATAATATTCGCAAATTTTGTACGTCCATCTATTATTACGATTACATGCCGGACTGAGGACTTGACTTGAACTTGAACTGACAGTTAAATGCTCTCGATTTGAAGTCGATCTGAGGTTACACGATTTTCAAGTCTACTTGAAGCCGACTTCAAGTATGCATGTAATCATAGTATATTACAAGATGCATTTAATGTTTCAATCCGCCATTTTGGTTTGCACTCAAACAAATTAAAAAACAGCACGATTGCTACCTGATATAAATTTGACGTTTAGTATCACCTCGTAGCAGCGTCAAATATTGAATATTTCGAAATCTTATCGTCTCGCTTCATATGCTACGAAAAACGATTAGACAACTTCAACGAGACTCGCCTCGCTCTCCTTTCGCTTCATCACTCTATTGTAAATGGGCCTTAAAAAACCTTCAATTGCCAAATTCATGTCTGGGTGGGAGTGGCCATTTTAAATTTCGGTCATATGTCAGCGGCCATTTTGAATTTTGAAAATCGGGCTTGGGAGAGAGGACAAAGATCCATTTGTTTTAGTAGACCCTTCTTAAGTGCATGACAGTATAGCGTACATTTCCGCTTGAAAGACAGTTGTTAGGGTGCCTAAGCTCATCGCTCTACTGAATCTGGGACTCTAATTTACGGAGCCCACCATCGTTGTACCATAATGACGTACTTTAAGACTAGTCCAGGTTAGCTTGTCTTGTATGTGCAGTCCGATAGCACCCTCGCTTTCTGAATCTCTTCTATAATGTTTTTTTTTTTTATGTGATAGTCTAAGGTTAGGTGTCATCCTTTGTACTACTAGTCCGTCATGTCGTACACGTCATGGTGCAATGTCTAGTAGTAAGCTCGAAGGATAGAGAGAAAGATAGGATAGATTAGGGGGAGTCGGGTGGGTGTTGGAGGAGATGGTGGTGAACCTTGCGCTTGAACTCTTGGGTGTTGTATGAGTTCGGAAATATTGACTGAGGTAAGTTGTTCCACAGTCGTGTTGTTCTTGTTATAAACGAATTTCTAAATCGGAGTGTGCGCGAAGATAAGGACTGTAGACTATAAGGGTGAGCCGAGCGGGCAAGTCTGGTGTTGCGGGAGAAAAGTTGCCGTGGAGGCATGAGGTTACTTATTTCAGAAGAGCAATCGTTGTGGTAAAATAATCTCTTCTATAATGTTGACTATTATAGAATGCCCTCGCCCAAGAGCAACGCCCCGGTAGCAATACGCGTACCTTAAGGTGGAGGTATACCAGTGTGAGGAGTCTTTAGTGTTCTTCTTCTTCTTTGATCCGTTAACTGGCGGTCCGGAAACGCTGCTGTCGGTGCCGCTGGGTCTCGAACTCTATTCACAATTCGTTTCCATTCTTACCGGTTTTTGGCGACATCTCGAGCCTAGATAACCGTTGATTTTTTAGGTCACCCTCGATATTCTTTAGCCACTTTTAGTGCTACCAAACTAAAGCCGCGTAAGTTACCATGGCCCCTATGACGGTGATGTATATCCAGTACATGGCGTACGGTTGTAGACCCCATGGGGATCCACAAGCTCTCCGGCAGGGATCTGTAGGTCCTGCTCATCAAAGTATCCATGTGATGGTTGCAGTTGAGCTTGGCATCAAGCGTTACTCCTAAGTACGTTTAGCTTGATACGAAAAGTCTGTAGTTTCATATGCGAGTATTAGGTTCTGCGACGAAGCTATTGACTCTTTCGGTGAACGCCTTCGATGATATTTTCTTTCCACTAATAGTAACTGCAAGGTTTTACTCTGTGCTCTATGTAGAAAAATCAGCTGTTCACCGTCACATCCAAGAAAAATGAAACTCAAAACTAAAATTACCCAAAATTTCACTCAGAAGCCCCAACCGTGACCCTGAGTTTTACATAAACGTTGATCTAGTACCAAAAACTTTTCAACATAGTTACCTTAAACTATCCTTCGGATCGAACACCACACCCACAACGATCCACAGATAATGTCTGTGATCAAATATCCACACAATTTCCAAAGCCATCAAAACTTGAATGAAGCGAGGAGCACTGATGCCTGACAAAAATCGTTAAAATCAAATGAACGGAAAATCATCAGAGCGGAACCTCTACTTTTTTTGCTGCTTCTGTCTCATTTTGTTGCAATTTCCCTACGTTTCGGCTTATCTAGATACAAAACGCACTGCAAACGCTCTCATCTGAATAATCGCCATTAAAAGGTATTCTCGATATTAACTGTAAATGTGTTTGTGTGTGCCCCCGAAAAAGGAATGGCGAAAAGTGGCGCAATACTCCACAAAACTGAATGCCCCGAAAAGTCAGACGTTTGCGGAAGTCATGTGCAATGGCAATTTGAAGCCCCGGAATGAAGAATCTACAAGCGAACTTCTTTCAAGAGTATTGTGCTTCTTCCTCGTGTGCTTCTTGTTCCTCTCCTTGTTCTTCTTCGTTCCCATCGACTTCTCGGCTGACCCGGACCTGAGGGACTGGACTGCAATAAAACAGCTACTTTGGAATCGGAATTGGACGAGGTCTGAATAACTTTCGCGGGTCAAAACACTCGCATTGCTGAAAGTCGGAGGAACGCCGGCGGTGCCGTCGCTTTTGTGTACGAAGACGGAGCAAAGCAGAGCGCACAGCGTCTTTCCACCTACTTATAAGCTACTTTTGATTTTGCCTTATAATACCGCACATAACGGTAAGAATGAGAAACAATTCGTCAGTGGGCGATCAGTTGGTTTTGTATACACTAACCTACGGACGTTGTTGCTTGTAAGTCCGGCCAAATCCTGGGTCTGGGGCAGTGCGGTGCTAACAAGGCCTTCCCTGAATAAATTTACGATCCGAGCAGCCCCGGTCTGGGAAGAGCTTTACGTAAACGCAACTGATCATCTCTTTCTGGAAGCAGAGGCGTTGCTGCAAGACGACAGCGATTAATCAAATTTATGCAAATGAGCACAGAGCGCCCGCGAAAGGGTCATATACAGTCCGGGATTACTCAAAGTCACTTGCAAACACCTCAGCGATCCAGGGGGAGGCCGCCACGATCGCATTGTAATCCACTGACTCTGCCACTATCGCGGTGCGGCGGATGATAGCGCAAACAAGAAAAATCGCTTAAGAATAAGATGCTAAGCTGCACTACATTTTTTTTGTGGTTCGTGTTGGCACAAGCGAAAACACATAATCACCGCGCTGATCTTAAGTTTCTGACTCTGATCTTAAATGTTGAGAGCGGTATTTTGAAATTCCCAAATTGAGGTCATGTTCACGAGCCAAAGTAAAACGAGGAAAACGGGCCGCCAGCCGCCGCGCCGCGATCAACGACGGTGCTCTGCTGTGGTGTTGGGCACATTTCTTATGGGGTTTTTCTTTAATCGCGCCCCGCAGATAAGATTTCTTCGCGTGTGTTGTGCGCCGCGCACGTACCAGATTCGGCGCTGAAAAGAAATCCAAGAGTATTCGGACAAAATCTTGAAAACCTGTTTTTTATTGGATAAAGTGGTTTTAGTGGCTGCTTAGACTTGCCCTTTTCGGATTTTTTCCCACTTCACCTCTTTTTCTTCTTCTTTTTTCGTGTGGTCGTATTTTTCTTTTTTTCTTCTTCTTGTTTTTCTTGAATTCGTTCAGAGGGACGAGGGTTATGCTTGAGAGCATAAACTTTGATCGTCTTTCGTGTTGTTGTTGTTGCTGCGGTGTTGTGAGAGATGGAGTCAACTACCTTCGGAATGTTCCACCATTCCTTAAAGATTTTAAAGAAGTTTTTTTTTTGGTAAAGAAATGTGAAATGTGGGCTAAGTGGCCACATTGAAAATGGGTAACCTAATTTTTTTTGTGTGAGAAATTAATTTATTGAATAGTGTTTTTTGGGAGTTTTTTTCATATATAAAATGGAATGAGTGAAATTACTAAAGGAAAAGTAAAGGAAATGTTTTTTTGGTGATTTGGGTAAAAGATTGGCTTGGAAACGCCCAAGTTGTGTAGCCACGATTTATAAAGGTGACATCAATCTTATTCTTTTAGGTTTCACATAAACCAACTGTAAACGAAATTAAATATTATTTAAACTAAAATATTTGACAGATCACTGAAATTTGGGAATTATATTTTTTAATTCAGATGACGCCTGAGTTTACAAAAACAAAAATCTTCAGCGGCATTGCCAGAAAAACATAAATTTAACTAAATTGACATATTTTTTACCGTAAAGAACATAATTCTGTATGGAAGACAAATCCTATCATAAAAACAACACATTTTCTTGCAATGGTGCATATAATTAGGGTATTTTTCATTCCCAAGTAAGTGGACGTGGTTATTTTTAGTAAATCAGCGATTTTAATGATTGTTTAATCACTTTTTGATGTTTTAGTCTGGCAACAGTCGTACATCGTTTAGATCAAATTAAGCGTTCGTTCAAATCATAAATTTCCGTTTGAGTATTTAACTTTTTTAGTAGAAATTTTAAGAAAATGGATTTAGTTTGATAAAATAATCCGATAAAAGCAGAGCGATAAAAATAGAGCACCTGCCATAAAAAATAGACCAAGCTATATCTTGCTAATCTTGCCCGAAGGTGTTCTACCAAAAAAGGTAGAGCAACAAACCGTGCTTTGAATTGCTCCAGTTCAACTTAGAGCAGGCTCATGATATACAGATGAATCAAAGCAAGTTCAAGCAAGTTAGAGCAACCGAATTGCTCATGAAACAAATTTTGCTGAAATATCTCAACCTAGAGCATCTCATTCAACCCAGCTAATAAAAGAGTATTAATTAACGAAAGTCGAAGAAACCAAGTATCATGGGTGTATGATGACATGCTTTGATACTTGAATGACTCATTATCATCGCGCGAACACGACTGATCACAATAGTGAGATCACAACTGGATAATGAGGTCCATAGAATTCTTAACGATATTATATTAAAACACCATCAATATGAAGATGCAGTTTTAAACAAAGCCAGAGAAATGTTTCACTCGACATTGTAGCAAAGTTAACACTTTTTGCAGCTGGGTCGACTCTATTACTGAATTTCCATGCAGAGTTTACCCTGAGTATATTCAGATTAAGCGCCCATGGAAACCGGAGTTGAGTAGTGTCTTTAAATCCAAGAAAACTCGACGAAACCAGTCCGGTTAAGCTGGGTTTTGCATATGTGTGTAAGAGTATTCTTTACGGCACATGTACCAACGGCGGCATAGCGTAAATGTATTTATCTGTCACTTCAATCCAGAACCTTCGTGGAAGCGTCATCGAGTTAGCGTGAGGGAAAAATCTTTTTGTAAACTTTTCCAGTGTGCCGTTGTTAGTTGTGTGCGGGAACTCAGTTCAACCTACCTATTTTCGTTGAGTTGAGCAGAGTTGAAATTTTTTAACAAAAACTCTTAACTGTATCTGTTTCCATGAGGTATAACTCAGGTTCAACTCTGGTTGAACTCTCATGGAAACTCGGTAATTGTAGAGTCTCAGAAATCGTCGTTCCTCACATAAAGCACCAACAGTCATTCGAAGTATTTGCCTCCCGAACACGACTAAAAAGTTTGAGTGCTTTTTCCTAAGCAAAACTTCCTTGGTTGTGGGACAAATGTAAGCTGTTCTTTTAGATAAGGAAACCATGTCTGTGGTTGTCCTTCCAATGATGTCAATGTCGTCTGCATAAGCGAGTAATTAACTAACGATTCACTAACGGATCAAAGAAGAAGAAGAAGTGTTCTCACATTCCATGATCCGATTCCTGATTCGAAAAGTAAAGGTCATTGTCATTTCCAATCCGGTTTCGAGACATTGTTCGATTCGTAGAAATTGTGTTTTTGATAGGAGCGGGTTCTAACCCTCAGCCAAATGGTCTTAAAACTCTGTTTTGTGGCGTAGAGAACTTGCCATTCGGCCGACTGCGGGAGGTGAGATTAGGACTGGCTAACAGAGCTGCTAGGTGTTCGTCTACAGTGACTCATCTAGGGTTTCTAGGGTTTTGATAGAAGTGACAAATCGGGTGCCACCACCTATCGAGGTCTTCGTTAGCCTATAACCCAATCAATCTGTACTTAAGCACCAATGGATTTTTAAATATAGCTCTTTCAGGACTACCATTGGAATGAGATTGAGACCGACGACCTGTAACAGAGCACAGAGGACGTCATCAATAAATCAATCATGTGACAACATAATACTTCATACAAAAGACAACAAATACTTGTGAATCACAGAGATTCACATGACCGGCATGAAACTAAGAAAAACCAAAACGGGAAGCAACAACGGCCCATTTCAGGATTAAATCAGTAGTGTCCTCTCATAATGTTGCTAATATTCGTCTTAAGCTGAATTGTATTGTGATGATTTATGTGCCATCTGTTTGTTAGAAGTTAAATCAACGGTTATTGATGACGACTTTGTTAGGTTTTTGCATTTGCGATTTAGCGACTATGCTAACATGGCGCCATCTATTAGAATGAAAACGAACGGAAAAAGCTTCGTATTTTCTCAAAGTATTTTAAAGAATTTTCTAGTAGTTTTCAGTATAGGATGAAAAGCTCTTGGAGATATAAAAGGGACTTGAAACGGCATTTAGAAAGTCAGTTTGGTTTGACCAGTGACTTAAAGCGAAAAGTGGTGATTGAAAAGTGAATTAAAAAGCCATAATAAGAATTTAATAGTGTGAGATATTAAATTGCAAGTGATTATAGTGAGCTTTAAGAATTGTGTTTATTATTAAATTGTGTTTTGTTTTTATTAAAAAGGTTTTGTGTGAACATTTAAAAAGTGTCCTACGAATCCGTTAAGCCTGTAAAAACGTAACAGCATTTATTGATTTTTTTACGCGCGCCAATTTGTAAATTTTTGTGCTGAACAGTGACTCTCGATTTTACCAAATTGATGACTTTTTAGAGCATTTTTGGGAAGAAAATGTTGAGGTCGTCATGGGGCAAGTTCTGCACAGAATTCCAATTACCTGGGAACGCTAAAATCTTCCCAGACGAGATGTATTCTCAATTTGATTGGCTATGTATCTGTTGCGCACGTAGTACATATTTTTTCCAATAGGTGACGCTCTGTTGTGCACGCAGTACACAATTTTTCCGATAGGTGGTGCTCAACCACGAATTTAAAAAAAATAACATACTTTTTATAGGTAACTCTAAATTTTTGATGTACCCAAAATCATGTTTTGCAGATTTTTCCTTTGTTTCATTATACCCTTTTCTTATCCCGGACTACTCACACATCATTTTTTTTTATTAAAAGGCGTTGCAACGCACGCGGGTTTTTGCTAGTTGTAAATAAAAACATATGACGTCTTATCACACGAAAAGAGATGGTATAAGATACAATGTTACAAAAGTGTGAAAAGAAATGGAAAGAAAAAAGATGGTAAAAGTGCGGAACTTTCATTAAAAAACTTTCGTGCTATTAATAACGTTTTTCATTTCTTCACCTAATTTGATCAGCATTTTCATCTACACCGACACGTCTTCAATTAAATATCCTTGTGTGATGAGGCAAATTCCACATCAAGGAGTTGAGTTTTTCACACAAGGTAATTGAAAATATCTTAACTGAATGCGTACAGGAATATTGTCAATCCTATAAAGCTCCAATTATTACTTTTTTTGAAATATCGAAGTGGTAACAAGAATGAACGCGCTAAAAATAGTCAAAATCAACGTTCTACAAAATATTTCAATAAACTCAAAACGACTCAAAAATGGCAAAAAAGAATTATTTTTGTGTTTTTGTTTTCTTTATTTTGTAAATACTTCTCCGAAGTTAATTTCAGTCTTTTGTATGCGCAAAAAAAATGAAGATAAAAATAAAATAAAAATCAACCTTGAAAGCCAGTTTCGACTCCATTCTTTCAATTTTTCTGTGTGCTGTGAGCATCTCTCAATAACGTTCACCTTGACGGGAAGTCTCAGCGCTCCGCGCTGGCTGAAAGCTCATCTCGGTCTGCTTCCTCATTAATATTTGGGGAAACAATCACCAAATTAACTAATTCACAATTCGAATGCAAAGTTTTCGGTGTTACTCAACTCGAAAAAAAAATTCAATTAGTTTCGAGTTTGGAAAGAAGAAGAGAAAAGGGAAAACCTCCAAGCGAGTGCGAAAATTTTGCGCTTTGATTTTTTTTTTGTTGTTCATGTGTCGACGAAGCGTGCACATGGGGAAGACAAGACGGCAATGCAGCTGCAAAATTTTCCCAGCATGAAGTTCGCGTGGAGTGTTGCAGTGCGGTGCAGTTAATGTTTCTGGTTTCTATGTTTTCATTTAAATATCTATAAGCATAAAATTTCCAGTTTAAATCCCGCCGACGGGGCTTCGCATTACATTTTCATATGCGCGCGAGTTAAGAGAGGCAATGGTCGCCTTGAAAGACATCGATGCCGATATCTATACGACGTGCTACTACGTCGTCGTCGTCGACGTTGTTGTCGTTGTCGGTGGTGGCGGTGGCCTACTTTGGAAAGTTACTTTCACCATCCCAACAAAAACAACGACTGAAAGTGTTTGAAAGTGTGTATGTGCATATACACGTACACACCTACAAGCACACAAAAGTAGTAATCCATCGCGGAAAGTTTGATGGGAATTGGGAGGAAAACTTTGCTGTTGCTGTGGCTTTTACTTTTGAGTGGCTTGAATGAAAGAAAATATATACATCTTTAGCATGACAGACCTGAACCTACTTGCCGCCATCACCGCAGAATCTTAGATTCGTGACCAAAATAAAACGGTATCACAAAGATCTCTGCAACAGCAACAACAATACCACTGGAACGTTATCGGTATGTCTTTTTTTAGGTATCGATAAAAAAAACAAAAAAATAACAACGACGACGCGTTGTCATCTCCTCCGCCACCTTCTTATCATCAGTAACGAACTTCCTCCTCTGCCAATACTCCCAGTGGAGACTTTGTTTGTGACATTTCGCATATAAAAATACACCGAATTTATTATTTCCCTCCAGCACCCCACCCCCCTCCCCTGCGCACACACCACTCTACATCCATCCACACCAGTCAAGTTATCAGTCAAGCTCTGCGATAATGAGGTATCCCGAAAAGAAAATATTTAAAAATAGCAGCAGAAAAACGACGAAAAAAAAACAATAAATAATATTTGTGATAAGAAACAATTTTTTTTCCTTAATCAACAAAAAAGCTCAAATATTGATGATGCCCCGCGAAAATTGCGCGACCTGATCTTCAACTTTCGATTCTGTCGAGGTCGTTGGCGTTGAATTGAATTGATAATGTATGTATGTTCGCGAAAAGCAGCAGCAGCACACACGAACAAATATTAATTTTTTAAACAATGGCGGCAATAAAAGCAAAACAAAACACAGAAATTATATTCATAAATAGTTTTACGAAAGTCACCAATGGCGCTTAGGTATTGATGTGATAGTCCGGTATTCATTTACTGTTAAACAACTTGGATGCGGGCCTCAATTAAGAAATTTACAAGCGTGTGGAATTTTTACGAAGGTAATCGGTTTACACAATTATTTTTCAAAACATGACCACAATGTTTACGTGTGTAGATAGATGTATGCAAGGTAGCTGGTGATTTTATGATGAATATATTTTGTATGTAAGGTCGCAGGTAAATTTATTGTGCATCAGTTGCACAAGTTTCGAGCTTATTTCTATTTTTAAAATTAGGTATAGGACTCACAAAGACCGCCAGAAGACCTATTGTACTCTTGACAGACGCTATAACGCTGATCAGTAGGCTAGACCGCATCTCGCCTGCTTAGATGTTAAATAGTGCACCTAAATTTTTAAATTACGACCACACAATTGTCATTCCTGGCCCCAAAAACCCCCCGGTTACAATTTTCAATGGGTACAGAATACATTTGTCAAAAATATCCGCCATATTGATACGGCCATTTTGAATTTTCAAATTTCAACCACAGAATCGTCATTTATGGCCCCAAAATCCTCCCGGTACCAATTTTCAATGGATTCAGAACACATTTGTCAAAAATATCCGTCATATTGGCACCGTCATTTTGATTTTTCAAATTTTGACCCCGGAAACGTCATTTGTGGCCCAATAACCTCCTGATTCCGATTTTCAATGGACTCAGGACACATTTCCAAAAATATCCGCAATATTTGCACCCCCATTTTGATTTTTCAAATTTTGAATACAAAATCGTCATTTGTTGGCCCAATACCCTTAAGCACCGAGTTTTGATGAATTCAGAACACATTTGTCAAAAATATCCGCCATATTGGCACCGCCATTTTAAATTTTTAAATTTCAACCACAGAATCGTCATTAGGGACATCCGGGACATTGGCAATCGTCCCGCCAATAATCGACGAAACGATGACGCTTTACTATTCTGGTGGTAAGAGACGAGAGGCCGGCGTCAGGTTTATGGTCGATTGACAGGCTGCCAGAAGCGTTAACGCATTCCAACATCCGAGCGTTTGGCGGTTAAAACCATCGGAGGGACGATCAAGATCCATATGGTCGCTGTTCATGTTCATGCGCCAATCGAAACCAACCTGGACGCCGACAAGGACGAATTTTACGATCAGCTTCAGACGCTAGATACTTTACGTCGAACCGAATTAATCAAACTCCGCGATTGCGGATTGGCCCATTATTTTCTTTGAGCAAAATGAAGTTGTATCCACCCATCAGTAAACGGACGCAGCCATGGATCTCGGACAGCTATCTGGACCTCGTCGATCAACGGAAACGAATGAAACACGTCGATTTCGAGCAATACCGAAGATTGAACAAAGAAGTTCGACAGAAAAGGAAATCGGAACGAAGAGCGGACTGGAATAACTTTGCGGCCGACATGGAAGAAGCGACGTCGAGGAACGAGTACCGGACGCTGTACATGTACAAGTCAATCCGGTGGTTAGGCGACAAAACAACAGCAGCGAGCGACAACATCAAAAAATCGGATGGAACTTTCGTATCCACTCCCCCATGGGCGCCTGAAACGGTGGAGCGAATTCTTCTATCAGTTGAACAACCAGAATCCGCCACAAGGTCCAGCACCCGGACCGCCGATTATCGATTTTGGAAAGACGCGACACACCTAATTGAAAAGCATACCCTTTGATTTGATACCTATCCAGGAGAGCCGAGGAACACAATTCCAGAAATCCATCTTGAAGCAGGCAGAGCAGGGAAATTCTTTTTCTTCTTTTTCTTTTGACAGCTGCTCTTCGCTCACGGTATACAGAAACAAGGTAATGTAAAAGACTGTATATCGTAAACGATATTTTAGTGCTGACGTCACGTGGGGCCCGCTTTCCATATAAAATCGAAACTGTTGTTGTTGTTTCTGCATTAGGGCTGACGTCTCTGGGCGCCCACGAAGCTGACATATTCGAAGCTGTCGTCTCTTTTACATTACCTTATGTTTCTGTATACCGTGCTCTTCGCTGGCCGCTCTGCTTTTTTGCAGTTTCATTAAACACGGCGGAAAATAGAGTATTCAAAATAATTAATTTCTTATATGAAGCCAATTCTTTTCTATTTTAATCAGCCTAGTTTAAGTTAAATCCAATCAAAACAAAATTTTCTTTTTACCAGTAAAACTTCCGTCATTCATAAAACCACGAAATTCGCTATTGTCACTTTTGGCACCACCACCAGAACAATGGAATAAATTGAAATGCAGTGCGGTTTCCAGTTTCCAGATAACATAAAACTGAACAGAAAACATTGATAAAAACTGACGAAACAAACCGACATGCATAAATCCCCCCAAAGGCTTGAATTGGAGTCCAAAAATTGCGGCCGAAACATCGAATTTCAAGTACATTTTGGGTTTTTAGTATTGAAAAAGTTTTCACATGGGAAGGATAAAATGAACGTGATCCCAAAAGGTCATCCCCCAGTCGCGATAACTCCCATTCTAGAGACATGCAAAATAAACCCACTTTTAAAGCGCCGATGAGACCCATCGCCGGATTATTTTAAAACCGATTAAAGCCTCATTTCAATAAATGATTAACAACCGATTCAAATTTGTATTTTAAGATGCCGCAGATGACAGAAATAAAATCACAGAAATATTTTTTACGAGGTGAAAAATATTTTTGTCTCGAATAAAAAAAAAATAAAAAAAATAGCAACAATATTGTGACACTCAACGCTTCCGCCCCCACATAAATCACGTCTAAAGAGTTAGTTAATCATTTAGCATCGAATTTTCTTTTGGCACAGACTGCCGGGATCAGTCATCTCGTGAAGCATTCAAAGCGAAAAAAAAGTATGGAAAATAAAATATTTTCGGATTATTATTATAATAATTTAGAAATGTCAAAAACTCGGAATGCGAGGATGCTGCACGGCCACCAAGTGAAGTCGCGTTCACAGGGTGATGGTAGAGGCTAGTTTCGGTAGGAGAAACGTTGGCGTGATGCAATTTTATGGTGGTGCTTTTATTTGCTTTGAATAGGAAACGGACGAGTGTATTTTAGAGGAAATTTGTGTGCAGTGAATAAAGAGATCTGTAAAAATTCCGATTTGACAGTTCGAAAAGACTTTACAAAAGTGCACCACTGATGACAATCAAAGGCAAGTAGTTGAAGGTGCTCGAAAAAGCTTTCTCTTCTCTTCTTAAGATCTACTACTGTACATAACGGATTTGTAGTTCAAAGAGTAATTGCCACTGACCATACCACATAACAAAAAGAAGTTGAATGGCGGGACTTCCAGCAGAAGCGAAACTTTAACGCATTTTTTCGGTGGAAGTACAGTACATAGTACATAACACATAAGACATACATCACACATAATACGTAATACATAGTATATAATACACAATACATCTATAGCTAAGTCATATGTAAATGTATTATGTAAATACATAAATACATAGTAGATACATAGAACCCAGAACATAATGCATAAAACATAGTGCATAATCCATAATACATCAATAGTTGTATCATATTTACATAATATATAAAGTTTTGATATCCCGTTTTTTGACGGGA
The DNA here is from genome assembly GCA_949987705.1 of Thereva unica. Classification (NCBI taxonomy): domain Eukaryota; kingdom Metazoa; phylum Arthropoda; class Insecta; order Diptera; family Therevidae; genus Thereva; species Thereva unica. Next base: position 136,947,363 of record OX465282.1, read on the forward strand.
AATTGTCAGACACATTCCGCCATATTGGCTTGGATATTTTAAATTTATAAGTTTTGATCACAAATTCATTATTTTCGACCTTAAAAAGCCCTAGATATCCACTTTCGTTGACATCGGAACACAATTGGAAAATTCGGGCATATTTGGGTGACCCTTATGAATTTCGAAAATTGAGCAGCATGGGAGACCCCCACTAGAACCATCATGCAAAATTTCGACGCCATGACTGCAACCATTAAAGAAACGGCATTAAAGAAATGATTGGTTTAAACTTATCTCAGAACTAAATTTAACTGGAACTTTCAACTTATAGCAGCTCCCCACTCAACTCAATTTAACTCAACTTAATTCAAGTGTATTCAACTCAGCTCAATTCTTAAAAATCAACTTAACTTATCTCAACAGAGTGTTAAACCCAACTCTAAGTCATCTTAACTCAACTCAATTTACCTAAACTGAACTTATTTAATTTCAACTCAAGTGTTAACTCATCTCTTCACCCAACACGTTACTAAACTCAGCTTAGCTCAAGGCGAAAATTCCGACATACTATTATGACGTTTGCCTTCACATCAAGTCGATCTTATAGTGTCAATAGACGCTATCTAGACCTACTAAAAACTACCTCTTGCCTTATTCTGCCAGTGGTTTCCAAGGTGCAACGAAAACGAAACCAATATAAAAAGTTCAAGTTGGTCGAAAAATGTCAAAAAGTGCATTCTTCTTTGGCTAAGAGGTACAGGATCCCGAGTAAAAATAAAATTCACTCGCATCCAGCATTAAACAGGCACCGTAGGCCTGACTTAAAAATAAAACCCGCTCGCTCCTAGCCTGCAGCAGATGCACACAGCGTCGAAACGTCTGTTTAACAGCCAAAGTAAAAATTGTACGTTTCCAAATAGACCTCATTATAGGTACGTATCAATAAAAATGCGCACGGTACACTCACAATTTTTCTAGACTAAAGGGAGCAAAATTGGTGTCTAAAAAATTGATTAGGACGAAGCAAACGGGCAATTATATATTGGTGATCATAAACGGTACCAATAGCATACTCAGCAGTTTTCGTTCGATTGCGTAGGTCATGCAGCATTGGACGTGGTTAGTACTTAGTTGGGAGACTGCTTGGTAAAACGATATATGTGTTTGGAATGGTCTATACAGGTGAGAATGAATGGTTTTGTCTGTAGCGGGAGCGTGCATATGTAACTTTGGCGAGCATATAAGAAACTTAACCAAATAAATCATCACACGCGAAGACTAGAAATATTTGGCTTGAATATAGTAAGCGCAGAGATCATGCAACGCACTGATCATGCCGGGGAAGGACATCACTAGAGTCGTGTCGATCATCACAGGATCTTAGTAAACATGAGGGTAGATTGGGAATTCTATGAAACATCCCCTACCGTAGATGTATGGAGGAACAAACCAAAGAGACAGCTTCTCCTACCATAGCAACACAATGCGGAGGAAAGTTAGGAGATTGGTCAATTAGGACACAACATGCTGGGCAAAGGGAAGAATACAGGTTCACTCTAACAGGTTATAATAAGGAATTGAGACATTCCGAAAGCACTACCTGGAGAGCCTGTATACTCTGCCATATCAAACTAGACTCTCTAAAAGCTCCTCTCCAAAGACTCCTTCAACTAAGTGGGTCTTCTCAAAAATGAGGGTGGTTTATACAACTCTAACCTCCTCTACTCCTCGTCATCTACCTGAACCTTGAGGTGCCTGACCAGCGGGCAGACCGTTATATCCGGAGCCTTTCTGGGAAAAACTTCTACTGGCAAAAGTTAAAAGAGCAGTTACCTCTTTTCAACCGGAGGAGATGACATTGTCCCACACTCCTTTAAAAGATCTTCGATCTTATTCTCGACAATCTTGTCTGTCTCTTTAGAGCCAGGTTCATTTAGAGATACATTTCAATCTTAGGCTATTGATGGGATATCTGACCAGCCACGTTATCACCTCCACACAATCTAGAACTATCTCAGAAGAGACAGAGTGCCGAGTCTACATGGAAAAGATCTGGCTTAGAACGCTAGAACGTTTATCAGAGAGCTTATGAGCCCCGCTCAAGTCCGGTCACTAAAACCTTCTTGCTTTCGTTCGGAGGGCAGATGGTCTTCTCTGTTCGTGAAGCATATGAACATGTCTAACTAACTTGGCCGCGATGTTCACCATATGGGTTGCCCATACTAACATAATAATAGTAAAAAAAAAGGACCCCCAATCATATTTTAGCAGTGGCAGCACCGATGATCCTTTTTTGACACAAGCAGCTGATGCGCATTTCATGTACTGCAAAGACATAAGTTGTGACATAAATACTACACGCGCAACTTTTAATGCGCATAAATCTTCTTCTGTTCTTTCGAGTCTCTCACAGCGGAGCATCATTTTACTGCCTGAACGTCTGCGCATATCGTATGCTGTGTTTGAACTTCAGCGCCATTTGTTTCGCCGTTTTCGCTGCTTGCACGAGTCTGTCCGCCTGTACCTACCTACCTATAAAACTTAGAATTTTATTGTGAATAACACCACAAGAATTCGCCCATAAATAAAAAATTTGCAAAAATCATTTCACACCAGACAAAACAAAACCTATTTTATGTTCTCCTAAGTCACTTAAATACCTCTTAAAATATTTCAACAGTCATAACTTCTTTCCGGAGCACACACAACCGACCATTCACAATCGAGGCTCGCAGGAGGAATACCTGCCGAATCTACCTATTAATAATGTTATACCTGAATCTCACGACGCGGTGGCCATCCTCCCTGAGACCGAAAGTGGAGACTTTGTATTTCTTTGATAGAGAGAACGAAAACAAAAAATACTTTAAGCATCGCCGTTTTGCATAAATTTGCATGCAAAAACCGCGGAATTTACTGTTAGCAGATAATACTTAAGCCAAAGGTCGTATATTAAGGTCATTGCGGCAATTGTGGCTGTGCTATCATTAATCGGCTGCCTCTCCTCTCTCTCCCGGTTCTTTATGTAAAAATGAAATTTTTTAATATAATTTCTTTTCAAAAACTAAGAAAACAACAAATTTCAGCGCTTAGCCTTAATCTGTTCGTTCTTTTTTTGCAGACAAAAGCAGTCTCGGCTTCCACCAAATAACGGAGAGATTATCTTCCATGGAATTTTAAATTAGCGAGCACAAAAAATCGGAGAATGAGATAAATAAAACCATATCAAATTTGTCAGATGTCTAATTCAGATTGAAAGCTTTATGGGCTGCGTTTGTAATTTTTATTGCATCTTAAAAATGTGATTCCCATTGATGATTTTATAGCAAAGGAACACAACGCATTCGAGACTCGAGCGGAAAGAAATGGGCTAGTCAAATTACGTGGCTTAATACTGCATACAACATGCATGCGATCCACACGACGTCTTTCATAAGCTCCGCTCGTATTGTTGTTATTGTTATTAAAACTTTTTTTTATTTCCGCGATGATTGATGGCGTCATTACGGTTATTATTTTCGTGCAGTAACACATAAAGCTTGTCATTTTTGACAGGAGAAAAGTGAAACATCAAAAATGGAACATTACCAAAAAAGAAAAAAAAAACAATTATATTTTTCGATAGGTCGTTTTTTTTATTACAACACTTGTCGTAAATGCTCCGTTCATACTACACGATGGGGATTTGCGATGAATATAAATAAATTCGACACACCTTTCTAAGTGAAATAAAATGTGCGGTAAGAAATATTTCAGTGTACATATATGTACATACATTTTTGGTTCATTGAAGGTTAGTGTAAAAACATTGAAAGTGGAACGACGAGTGGAGGTGATTACTATAGTGGCGAGAGTGGCTTAATTAAACCGAATTAACCAGAAAATAAAATCGGGTTGTAATTGATTTATGGCGTGTAACGGAACGAGATCAGAAGCTAATCTAAAACTCTGGTGGAATGGAATAGAAAGAGACAAAGGTATTTTTTTGATTTCTCGACTATGGAAGCCTACCAAAGGATGCCTTTAACACGCTGAAACTGGTCACGGCATTCGACGCAGTGTGGATCAAGGGCCTTCTTTAGAAATTTGTCATATACATACAAAGAAAAAGTGCGTCGTGAAAAGTGGAAACTTCACATCAAGTAGGATCTCTGACATCAAAAAATATCTGCAATTCGACGTTCTAAATTAATAACTTTGCGAGTGATTTGATGGCGAAGTTATGCGTATGCGGATACCTGATTGTGTATAAACATAATCAAGGATTGGAGTGATCCAAACCCTTCTGAAACGTGACTTCGAAGCAATAGAGTAATATAGTGATGATTGGAAGTTGAAGATCAATTTTAGCAAATGCGAATCAATCCTTTGTCGGACTCCTCTAAGCAGAGTTTCTTCCCTCCCGATGTACAGATAAACTGGAAAACCTTTCAAATTTCACATGGACAAGAATTAAAAAATAAATTGGAAATTAAATTCGTTGTTTTTGGCCCCTGTGCTAAAAGTCAAGTCGTCACGACACAACAAGTGGTTATAGTTGAAGAAAGTCTTTTGAGTCGAATTACGACTTTCAGCACAGGGGCCTAGAATGGAAATGCTAAGTTGAATTTAGGCCCGTTTACTGAAAGTCGTAATTGGACTGAATCATCACTTTCTTCAACTCAAACGACTTGCCGTGTCGTGACGACTCGACTTTCAGCACAGAGACCTTTGGTTGGACCAAGAAGCAATAGAAATTTAAGTGCTGCTCTTGCCAAGGCAAGCAAAGCGTTTCACATGACAAAAAGGCTCTTTTAAAGGTCAAGGTACTATCAAGATTTGGTCAGGCCTATTTTGACTTGAGGTTTTTCCGTATGGTTCAACATGTCTCCTTCTTACATGGATAAACAGCGGGAAAGCAACTCGCTTAATCTAGTATCGAACACCCGAATCTGGCTCATGTTGCTAGAGAGACAGATAGTAACAAACCTCTTGGTGCGTTCTATTCGAACCCCGAATATCATAGAGCGGCCTGTAAATGTGGATTTATCTCATGGAATAAATTGGTCCAAAATGGATCGGGGCTGCTCTCTAACAAATGTATCGCACTGCATGTGACGAGTGCTGAAACAGATGGTAGTCGAAAGGGACAATGTCTGAATAATACGAGTGGTGTAGGACGTCCCAATTAAGTTTGTTCAGGTACGATCCAATGACATTAGCAGTATTGGGATAAGCATTGTCGTTCTGCAAAATCTCTGTCATGACTTCACTTGAATTGTGGCCGATTTAACTTCAATGCTCGGTGGCACCATATACATAGCATGTTCTTTGAGCCATGGATGTTTAGATTCTTTTGTTTTTTTAATGAGATTTTGGGTCCTAAAGTACCGCGGCCACTTGCTTGGCATATTGGACTACACCGCTATACCGGACAAGTTCAGCAGGCTGCCTAGTGGCTTGTCGCTTACTCAACTGTTCCAGCTTCCCGGGCTCACAATTCTAGTCCAGTCCTGCCTTCGGTCTGTTTGAAAGGGGTTCACGAAAGCCGGCTCAGGTGTCTTCACTAATTCCAGCCATTTGCCTCAGCCTAGCTCTCTTGGCTGAGGCAAATGGCTTTAAGTTTAAGGCAGGGGTATTACCAATCTATAGAGAGTCCAGTTCGTCCTTTATAAAAAAATATGATTGTGTATTAAAGAGCACAAGGCAGAAGTGAAACCTCGCGTACATACTACAAGAGAATATACATTTATGGTAACGAAAGTACAAAACAAAAAACATTTCGCTGCTTTTACATAAACTTAATCTTTAATAGTTAATACAAATGCAAAATCTGTATAATTTGTATAATATGTATAAGGGAGCATTCCCGTTAAATAATAATAATTAATAATAATACAAACTCTTAATTTTATAAATAACTGACTCTTCATATTTACTTTACCGATGCCTGCGCCATCAATGTACAAATTTAAATAAATTGTAACTATTTTCTTGCTGGATTGGTAGAATTTCTTTATATGGCATCACTTAATTGCTATCATGGCTGTCGCTGTCAGTTACTTGCTTAGAGCAGTGTGGAAAGTTTCTCTTTGTTGTTGTTAAAATCCAAAACGAAATACATAAAGTGGAAACTAAATTGTGAAAATTTATTGTCATTGAATTGTGAAATTTGTTTGTGTTTTGTTGTGTGCAGCTCTTTTGGCGGTGATCTTCACGAAATTTATTAGCTGAGGTTGTTAAAATGCAAAATGTAAAACGAAATAAAGTATGTAAATTTGTTTGTGTTTTGTTGTGTTTAATTTGGTTCAGTATTTTTGTTTTTTCTCGTTATTTTGTAAGCGAGTGAGAAGGGAGCTTCCGTTTCATATGGCAGTCCTTGTTGTCGTTGTCGATCTTGAATTGTGACAGTTGTAAATGAATTTTAAAACCCCTAACGGACGGCTCCCGGACGCCCTTAAAACTAGGCACAGCTAATATCATCCCAACAAAATATCTGGAATCGAATTAAAACTCTTGGCCATTTTAAACCTAATTAATTAAACTACTGCTACTTTTCTACGAAAAATACATCATAATTTCATATCGCAAATTACTGATTGACAAATTCTCAATTTAATGCACTATATTGTTCATTTTCATATGTCCATTAAAACACGTCACAAGTTTCCGGGAATTTCATTAGCTATTTGCTTAATTTCAAAGCAGCTAGAGCTGCTGTTCGACATTCACTCTATAAGAAAAAATAGATTGTCGACAGTACAAAGGGACTTTCCCTAAGCCTCTAGTCTGTCACATAAAAAAAAAAAACCAAAGTGTAAAATTTCACACAAATTCCAATCGGGGGTTTATCAGCTCCAGTCACGTTTCCTATAAAAATTCACAAAACCCGTAATCAATAGAAAAAAAATAAATGCGATCCTCTAAACATTCATTTTTAATCAAAGCTGATTAATCAGTATCAATTTCAATTAAAAAATAGGACAAATTGGAGAATGTATTTACGTTAACAATATCGCATTCGCCATTCCCACGTATACTAAATTCTTTTTTATTGAATATTGATGAAATTGATACTACATAAACATCAACAATAACCGCACAACGCCGTCGCCATCATCAACAACAACCGCTCTACATCAACATTAAAAGAAAAAATGATGGAAGGGGAGAAGGAGAGAGCGAGAAATAAAAGGCGAAAGAAATCCGTGTGAAGCGAGTGTTCTTAATCAGCCCCATCATCCCCCGCGCCCCTTTATTGAATAATAATCAAGACGCATTTTGTTCCAAAGTGTGTACGTGTGTGGAGGCGGTGGCTGTGTGTTTGCCCATAACTACTTAATCGGAAGCTGATATCGGCCAGAAGGCGAGGAGTTATTGAAGTCACGTTTCTCACCAACATTTTTTCGTGTAAACAAAATCGGAAGGAATTATGCCGATTATCTACTAATACTCAACAATTTATTTTTATTTCCCTGCGATATTTTCAGGAGAGCGAAATATTTTTCACAAAATCTAAAAAAACCCCGGATAATCTCGAAGTTATTATATTGTTTACATTCAATTTTTTGGAGCCATGTAAACAAATCTGGGGTCAGTTCAAGATGGCGGCGCGCAATATGTAAGTACAATAAAAAATAAAAGCAACTTTATCACCCAATTAACAATGCCCAAAAGTTTTCAGTCGGGACGACGATCGATATTATTTTATTGATTTCTATGCAAATTAAAGCATTAAACCCCAGCACATTTCCAAGTAGTTAACCGAACAATGACATTGGAATGCTCAAGGCCAAGCGCCACGTTGGTTATCATCGCATAAACAAACACAACAAATCCAAGGTGTGATGCTGATGAATCACATACAAGCGTCCGCCGCCTTCGCTGTGGTCGTCGCCGTCGTCGTGCAGAATTTTTTTTTTTTTTCAAAAAACAGATTACAATAATTTTAATTCTTTCATCCGAAGAGAAAATGTGGATAAAATTGAAAATAAGTCAACTTTTTCTTAATAATTAATTCGCTGAATTGAGTTGCATTCTCAATTTCCATTGACACATTGTTTGGCACGCGTGCGAGATGCCATTACATTATTTGTAAGTTTTTGTTTTTTCGATTTCAAAATGTAGGTGGCGTTGTTGTGTGTATTGACTGATGTGGTGTTAGGTAATTTATTGCTGCGCGATCCTTGCATAATATTTAAACGATGAATAACTGTTTTTTCCAGAAGAGGGAGATTTTATTCAGTTTTTATATATTGTAATTTATTTTGGAGGGATTTTCAGCTTATATGTATGTACATATATGGAGGAGATAGATAAACTTTACAAAATTGATACATGTGTCATAACAGAAATGTTTCGACAAGATGCAAATAAAATATTATTGTGAATGAAGTTATGTAAAATGGTCGATATGGGGCTGAAGCGAAGGTACGCAGTATGTGTCCAGATTATTGTAATCGTTATGAACAATTTCAAATCTTCAGGTAACAAATTGATTTTATGATAAATTGTTTAAAAAAATAATAATTTAACTTTTACATAGTGTGCTAATTTCTTCGGAAGGAGCTAAACGGAAACGAGAGAAACAGAGTTTTAAGTCGGTTCGGCTGAGGGTTAGCAATAGAGACTAGCAATTCCTTGCTACGAATCGGCAAACAATGCTTCGGAACCGGATTTATAACACAACAAGGATCTTTGCTTTTCGAACCAGGACACGAATGGGATCATAGAATGTGAGAACACTGCTTGCTGATGGATGGCTGGATGAAGTCCTCAACGAGATGAATCGATATAAAATCAAGATCATAGATATAATAGCAAGACGAGATGCCCCAATGAGGAAGAACATATCAGCACAAACGAGTCTTTCTTATATTCTGACAGAAATGAAACTGAAAGCCGTAGGATTGGCGTTGACGTAATATTCACCAAAGAATCTAGGTCCAGCCTCGCTAGCTGGTCACCAGTTTCTGAGAGGATTATTACCATGGGCCTGCATACCAGGCTAAGAAGTATCACGCTAGTCCAATGTTACGCTCCAACTGAAGACGCAGACGATGACATCAAAGACGAGTTCTATATGCGACTGAATGAGCTTTTTCATTCTATTCCAACGGGAGACATCATTGTTTTGATGGGTGATTTAAACTCGCAGATCGACCGTGACAACACCGGCCTTGAATATACAATTGGAAATCAAGTGTAAGCCAAGTTACCAATAACAATGGTGAGCTTTTCGTTGACTTTTGTAGTTCACACCAACTCTTGGTAGGTGGAACTTACTTTTGCCTCAAGAAGATACACAAAGAGACCTGAGTATCGCGTGATGGTAGAACGAGAAATCAGATAGATCACGTGGCTGTCAGCCGCAGATGGAGAATTATTCTGGAGGATTTCAGGGTTTTAGGAGAGCAGACACTGGAAGTGCCAACCATTTGGTTGTAGCAACTATTCGCCTCAAAATAGCCGCAATCAGAAACGTTCAACGCGATGCCATAACCCGTAGACGGTTTAACGTAGACTTTCTGCGAGACAGGATTAAACGCCGCAGATATTCAAGAGCTGTGGAGTATAACAAAGGGCGCTATATTGACCGCAACAAAAACGAACATCGGTTGTGTCCAAACAAACACGCAACACTGGATCTCAGACACAACCTGACAAAAATTAGAACGCAGGAGGGCCCTAAAAAATAACCTGGACTCTACAAGCGACCCGGAAAGACGTCACCAACTTGAACGGGAATACCCCCAATTACACCGGGAAGTAAAGAGGAGTGATAAAAGGCGGCAGATAAATGAGCTCGCAGATGCTATACCAAATTACTAAACAGATCTCGGGAAAGCACTCTACTAAAAAGCATGCCGATGGCGTGACAAATGTGTCGTTTCGACCTGGCGAGCAAATCGACTAAATTCGTATTTAATTGTCGCAAGGTGGCGTGTGAAGTGACATTTTCCTCAATTCGTGTGAAGGCATTGACAGTTTCATTCCACCACGGCTCTCGTAGTCATGTCACTCGCCAACAAGAATACCACGTATTATCTACTGTGGGCAAAATTTTGTCCCATATATTAATATCTACGATAAGAGAGGCAGTAGAGCTAGCAGTAGGGGGCCTCGGTAGCCTAGGGTCCTTCTCCACGTTGTGTGTGTGACCAATCCAAATTCCAATTCCTTCGCCTATCCATTCTTGGCCGGAACGGCGCCATAACTCTTCATTTGAAATTCTAGCTTGCCAGCGGAAACGACGTAGGCATCTGGTGATGAACATTTGAAGAAGCCTTGTGATAAACTGGGCGAATTTTCATGTTTCGCAACCATACATACTGTCATACTGCCGTAATTTGATGTTAGTTGAGATCTCTGTTCTGATTTATTTATTTTGGGAACTCTAAATGTTCGGTTTTTTTATGTGTAAGACTAGAGGCTCAGGAAAAGCCCTGTATACTGTCGATAATCTATTTTCTTCGTATACAGTGCAAGGTTGAAAAGCAGAAAGAAGGAAAATTAAGGAGGTGGGGAAGTAGGAAAGGCGAAGGACCGTAGTGCTGCCGGGACTCGAACGCGGGACCTCTGGGATGGCAGCCAGGCGCCGATTTTTGACTCATCAAATTGTCGAACGTCATTTCGTTTCAGTTTCCACACATGTGAGGAGCTCACACACTAAGCTTCTTTTAGTATCCAGATTTGTTTAAATGGTTCAAAATAGTTTTATGATCAAATGCTAGCTTCTAACCAATATGGACACTGCTGACATGCCTACCTTGCTGAACTTTTTGAAGAATTTTGTTAGCTTTTATAGTGATTGACCGACGTAAGCGTAACTGGTCTTTTGCAACGAAATCGCCAGAACGAAAGCCAACGAACCATTCCACAGCGTTAGATTTTCCCTTCGCCGTACACAGCCTTCTTCCCTTTGTCGTAATAATATAGCAAAATATTGTGCTCATTGGTTTGTGATTTGTTTGCAGTTACCGTCCTTTATCGGGAAACCCCCATGAACTTTTTCCCAGTATTAATAGGTTAGTTCAGCTAGTATCAATTATATTTAAACGTTCTAGGATAGAACGAAGACAGTGAACCCCGCCTAGTTCAAAATAAGCGTGAAGTATAGTGAATTCTGGAATCAGTATAAGTCCACAACTCCCGTCCAGAATAACGAATCTTTCCAAAACAACACAAAACATTGATTAAGCACGAGTTTGATTTTAAACAACCCACAGAACACTTTAAAATCAACTAACAAGTGCAAAAAATCGATTAATAAACACATTTGAAATTCGGCGTTACAATTAGCAGTCATTACACTCTTCCCACAACTTACACGCATTGGCTTTCATGCTCCTTCAGCCAAGATGAACGCGAGTCTGCACACTTCATTAATAAAATAACCCCCATATCAAAAGCATGACTATTTTCATTTTCCCACAGCAATGAAATTTGTTCTGCAATAACTTATTACACGAAAATTGCATGCAACATTTTTATCGCCAATCCGCAGAGCTTTGAATTACTAGGAGCCATTCAATCTATCATATGGAGAGAAACAAAGTATTCCTCTCCTCGCAGCTATTTTTATTACCAGCCTACGAACATTATATTTCTGCCTTGTGAAAGTACCGAGAGACTGGAGTCATGTATTATATTCTCACGCTCGTGACTTTTTACAGGGCCATAAGCTTTTGATTTATATTTTGTTAAGTTTCCTCCCGACCGGAGTTGCGGAGATAAGACCCAGCAGCAGCACTAAACTAATTACCAGGCAACAATGGTATAATGCGGCAATCTCATAATGTGATTCCATATATGAAGTTGAATTACAAAGTTGGTGGTAGTATTTAAAAGTTGCTTGAGAAATCTGGCACAATGTAATATCGGCTTATTAGTTACAATAAATCAAGTCAATCAACTAACAAGTTTTGGTGAATATGTTATCATCTCTGTTCCCTTTATTACTACGTTAACTCTTGGATATTTTTTGACAGCCCCATAGCCAAAAGAGAACCTACTCCTCGCTATCGCGGGGCGCTCAGAGAGAACATGCAGAGCAGAGTCATCATCCTCAAGGCAACGGGTAAGACCCCCCTTCTTTCCTATCCTCCATTAGTGGTAATTCAGGACAAAATGTCCGGCAATCAAGCAAACAAGTGCCCGAATATGCTTTCTATGAAAATTGGCCACTCAAAGCGCGGACATTCAGTGTTTGGTATGTTTCATCAGTCCGATTAGCAAGGATCCTTTTCATTTAGATCGATGAATAAAGTTGAGCCGCACTTACACGAGGCAATATATTTGTCCCTTACACGATGGCAAAATGTATTGAGGGCTCAATTATTTTAAATATCTCGGTTCAAAAATAATATCCTGCTGATACTTTTTCATTGGCCGAGGCAGGACGGTCATGATTTCGGCGGAGCAGCGCTATGGTAATAGCGGTAAAGTTTTGTAAGGGCTGCCACATTCCTAAGTCTTAAGTAGTCCATGGAGGAGCCAAAGGGTGCTTTGGCCAGTAAATTTAGGGGTGCGACTTTACACATTGTCCAGCCAAGCCAAGGTGGTTTTTGGGGTGCCAGCCCAGATATAGGAGTTGTATTCAAGGTGGGGCTGGATGTAGGACTTGTAGATTGTAGCCAGGGCCGCTGACTGAAGGGGGAAATTTCATCTCTTGAGCAATCCCAGGTATTGATATAACTTTCTTGGCGACTTGGAATATGTGATTATTCCGTCTGCAACTCAAGTTACCACCAGGATGTTGAGATATGGGTGAGTCATTAGGTTATCTTCGTCCACTGCAATAGCGGGAAGGACGGTGCAAGTTTTGGTGGAGATAAATACTTTGTTTCGTATTCGTTGAATTCGACGCCCGTTGATAGAGTTGGACATGAGTTCACGGTCTAAGACAAAACGTCTTGCACATGCCTGTCTTGTGTTATCGAAGACGTAGGAGTAGCGCCAAGTACAGCCATCGGCGAAACTGTGAAGTGGGTTAGAGGGGATTGAGTACAGATATTTAATGAATATTAGAAAGAAAGCTGGTGAAATTATCGGCCCTTGGGGAACTCCAGCGGGATGGAGTGAGGGTTGGATTTAACGCCATCCAATTTTACCTTGATTGAATGGCTGCCCAAAGAGACGGCACAGGAAGGAATCACTTAGAGTTGGGAAATCTAAGCGTAGACCACTCATCCTAATCGGACCGACAAGGGTGCAATGCAGCAAGCTGGTAGGTGTCCCGGTTCCGGAACGAAGATTAACTATAAGAAAGTCCAGCTCGCCAAGAGCACGTTGGTAGCCTCACACCAATTTAGACTTGGTCCAATGGGACCTTATTGTCCTTTTGCCGCTTCACTATCAGAGAAGACGAAGACCGGTTTATCTTCGTGGGCCGTCCTGAAGAGCCTATATTTTTGCTTGAAAGACAGTAACTAGGGTGCCTAGGCTTATCTCTCTAATGAATCTGGGGCTGTTTTGTACCATTCTAGTCCACTCTGCGGTACTTTAGGAATAATCTGTTGTGGCTCAAATTTTGAGATCTTAGAGGGCACGCACTCCGACAGCAATCTCGCTTCCGGAATCTTTTCTATAATGTTAACTAATATAGAATGTCTTCGTCCGAGACCAGCACGAAGGTAGCCAGTTGCTTTCAGCCGTAGCGCCGCGCTTAAGGTGCATGTCTCTATCTCAAAGTGGAATGGTACTAGAGTGGTCATTCGCATTGTGTAGATCGCCCCGATTATGAGAAAGCAGACCACACTCTGAATTTTCCTTAATTTGGTTATGCAACTTTTAAGCGCCATTCTGTGTTACAACACTAAAGCTTCGTACATTACCGTGGGCTTTATAATGGTAGTGTTTATCCAGTAGAGGGCTATAGAACCAATTTTTTTAAGCCCGGAAAACGAAGGCTCTGCACTGCAATAAACGTATAGGCTTTACAGCAACCCGAAAATCATTGCAACATTCAGCTGCCGATGATCCGATCAAGTTTACCGAATGTGCGGCGCGGCAGCAGACGTATAAATGACATTTTTCATCTTAGCCTGTTAGGCCATTATACTACCCAGCCATATCGCCAACAATTGTCAATGTTGTTATTCAGTATTTAGAAGATCTTCTTTTCTTTACGCTCCTTTAATCCCTCATGGGACATAGGGTGGAAACGGTTGTTGCCCTCCAGCGGACTCTGTTTTGCGCCACAGCTCTGACCAGAATCTCCCATTTGTTGCCGCCTCTGCTAGTAGGGTTCTCCTCCACGTTGTTATAGGTCTTCCGATTCGACGGGATCCTTGAGGATTCCAGTGAAGGGCCTGTATGGTTAGATTTTCGTTTTCGCGTCGCAAGGTGACAAGCTTCGCTTGATTTGATCGTCTATACTTTTTTGGACGGTACGGCACCATACCTCTTCATTAGGAATTCTATCTTGCCAGCGGATTTTTAGGATACGAAGCAGGCATCTGTTGATGAAAACTTGTAGGCTGATGAATTGGGTGGCTTTCCATGTTTCGCAACCATACAAAAGCACTGTCTTAACGTTACTCGTCTTTTATTTAACAGAAACACACTTTATCACAAAATAACGGATAAGATAGTCCTTAACCAGTCACTGTGAATTAAACACACGTGTTTATTAACACCTTTAACAAAGCTTCACTTTTAGTCCCTAAACAAATTTCATCGAATTTACAAGCTTTTCCTTCTAGAGTATCGTCAGTATACAAAAACATTGTCATTTGCACTTTGATCTTCCAGTCTAAATTATAACAACCGCTGATCGTTAAGTACATTTCAATTTTTACAGATAATCTCAACTTCATTGTTTCTCGTGTTTTTTTGTTAAACAAGTACTCACTTAAACTTCTTCTTCATATCAATTCAACACAGTAAAAAAAGACCGAACAAAAAAAACACCTAAGACACAATAAAACAATAATTTCATACTTTTCACATATCCATATAAAACACAATTTTTTTAATCTTTCATCACGACTGGATTTTCGGTTATCAACAACAGCTTGCAAAAAGGGTGATGACCCCAACGAAAATCACCTAAATGGAGGCAAGTATAAACGAAACTGTCACATGATTCCATTAAAAAAAAGAAAAAACTCAAGTGTATTTGTTGCGTGGGCATTTCCCCCTCCCCCTCTCCGCGTCCACCCTACTCAAGTATAATTGAGAACAAGGCCAAGAAACACTTTTTTTTCGTCGTCGTACAATCCTAACAAAAATTACTTTAAAATTATATTTACCTGTTTTGTTGTTGCTGTTTAGAATATGTAACAAAAAAGAACGGCGGCCCAGTCAATATTTATATTCATATCCTTTTCCATTTATCATAATCTGCATAAAACTTTATTACAGTTCAGGGACTTTTCTCGTAAAGACCTTCGTGGGGGGGATGATGATGGGTCCAAGAATGTATTCGACACGTGTATTCACACAGAGTAGATAAGTTCTTCGTTCTTGTTCTTCTTCTTATTTTTTTTTTTAGAAAAAATCCTGTTTACACAGCCCAGTATACAATAACACGAAATTACCTAGATATTGGTATTATATATGTATACACGAGTATATCATTATTTGTTTCTTAAGATTTTCTTTTAAATATTTTTTTTTATTTTTTTTAGATGTTTTGTATTCTGTTTGCACGACACTGAAACTTGTTACAATTATGGAAATTCAGTATTTATTTTTGTTTAAACTAGCACAATTTCACGCTATTAAAAATGTTAATTAGTTTCATATTCATATTATTAATATTGAGAGGAAATAATTAAAAAACCAAAAAAAACCTGCACAGATTCGATTATGTTTCGAAAATTACAAAACGACACACGAAACAGCTTTAATAAAAAATTTTATCACTAATTATATCTCTGCAAGAATATATCTGTATGTACACATCGCTTTGTGCCGTGGAAAAGAATCTTCTATCCTTCTCTTTTATATAGAAATAGACAAGGATCGCTGCGAAGTATTTTCAAACTTGATTACATCTTTTATATATATATAAATATTTATACTTATGTATACATATATAGATACATATATTTATTCAGTATGTTTATATATATATAGCCTTGTGTATGATTTAACTGTATTCATATAAAAAAAAAACAAGCAGCTCACTCAGAAAAATGTCGTTTATTGGAAAGAGATAGACAAGTTTCAGCGCTATTAAAGAAAAAAATAAAAACCAGCAGAAACCAATCTCAATCACTTCTGACACAATTTTTTTTAAATATTTATATTAAAAATAGACGATTTTTTAATTAATTCTTTTATAATTCACACAACTTGACTTTTTTATTTTTAATTAACACATTTTAAACTAAGTTTAAGTTTTTAAGGATATATTTCTCCACTATTTTCTTTATTTATGTTTTTTTTTTCAAGTATGTTTCAACAGTTTTTCTTATAGCTGCAGGTAAAAAATTTTCATTTTCTATTATATTTTTTTAAGCGCATGAATTTTTGTTTTTTAATATATATATATTTTATATATTTTTTTAAACAAAGAAATCCGATTGGACGAACCGCGACACCACCCTTCACGGCGAAGTATTTTACTCGACTGTGAGGTGTGAGCTATAATATCGACAAGCGACAATATCAAGAGCTCTTTTCGAGAGCATACATATACTCAAACTTGTTTAAGGAGAGAGAAATAATTAATTATACTTTATTCTCAAGTTTACTCTTCAATATTTAAACTCTCTTTATTTACCACTAATAATAAAAACTGCTGTTTGCTTTGCCACTTGTATGTATAACATATATAAGTAAAGAAGAAGAAGATTATCATCATACACAAGAAGATCTGTCAAAATGGAGAGAAGTTGCAGAAGTCTTATTCGCACATGGTATAAAACAAACCCATTTATAGCTGTGTGTGGGTTAGTCGGTGGTCCGGGTGCCATATTCGTTTGTTGTCAAATTCTATATAGAAAGATGGTATTACAGTTTTTTTGTTGGTTTAGTGAAATAATTATGTTAAAAAAAAAGTTTTTCATTCAATATACCTGAAAACAATTAAATTAAAACGTTGGCATGGAGATGATACCTAAAAAATTATGACTTTCTCTTCTATTTCTAGTTGAAGGGCGCCTTTGCGGGCACTGCGACCTTATTTTGTTCGGTCTATTGTGCCATCTCCATCTTTAAAAACCATCAAGGTTAAGGCTTCTAATATACCCTAAAACTGATTTAGGGTTTCTGCCCCAAATCTCCCTGGGAGTAGTAAAGGCACGATGGAAGAGGCTCCTCGCTGTAGCCTCACAGTCGCACAGCAGGTGCTCTGCAGTTTCGGGAGCTGCCCCGCAGAACCGATAGCCAGAATCGAAGACCAGACCTATTTTGTTTAGATGGCAGTTAAGCGAACAGTGGCCCGCCAAAAGCTCTGTTATTATTTTTAGCTTCCACCTCATGAGATTTAAATGTTTGCCCACTTCAGTTTTATCGATTTGGATGAATGAAGGTCCTTATCCAGCTATGAAGAAACAGCTGGTCGACCCCAATTTTTATGGTCGTTTTTACGTGACAGCTTGCTAAGGTACAATAGGTGATGAGATTGCGCCTACTCTAGCCAGGCCGTCGGCAATTTCATTACCAATATGACCTTCGTGACCCGGAATGCTACTGCTGAGGAATTTCAACGATTGCAAACAATCCGGGACAGTCTTTAATGACACCCTGTGAGATTTAATGGCCAGCAATGCAGCTTGACTGTCGGAGAAAGTAACGATGTTAGAGCTATTTGGAGCTCTATTAATACAAGTCTGAGCCCACACCTGGATGGAGAGTACCTTAGCTTGAGTGGGGGTAGTGCCCATAGCCATGGATATTTTACTCCTAGGGCCATAAACACCCAGCCCTACCTCTTTATCGGTTTTGGAACCGTCGTAAACGGTTTGTCAAAGCCAAGAGTGGCAGGAATGATATCGGACAAAGATATGATTGGCTCCAGGTTCAGCTCCTCGAAGATCGATAAATGGTCCAGAAGGTCTTCCGGCTGAAAGGGAGAATAGCTCCCGTAGACGCAGTGCCCCCGCCAGAGCCTCTTCTTTCACTACTAGGTGTAGCGGAGGGAGGTTCAGTAGGGCCTCCATAGCAACAGACGGACAGGTGCTTTTGGCCCCTGTGGTACCAAGAAACCCTGGCCAGCTTAATCACATCACCCTTTTGTTTGGTCTTGGCCCACCATGCGATGGATGCATACGTGACCATGAGCCTTACGACCGTCGAGTACAGCCAAAACATTAACCTAGGTTTGAGGCCCGAAGTTTTTCCTACAAATTGGCGACAAACATGGCGAGATGTAATTGCCTTGGCAGTTACTCTCTCAATTTGGGATTTCCACAAGAGCTTTTGATCCAGGATTATGCCTAGATATGTAGCCTCCTTTGAGAAAAACATTTCTTTGTCGTCAAAGAGGGAACTTTTAAATTTAGCTTCTTTCTATTAGTAAATGGTACGATGGCAGTTTTTTTTTGGGTTAATACCCAGGTTCTTGCTACGGCACCAGCTATGCACATATGACAAAGCGGCTTGCATGAGGTCTGAAACGGTGCTATCGTGACCGCTGCTAATCGTTTTGACGATATCGTCTGCTTAGGTCGGTGCTTTTTCTCCCCAGCTATTCAGGTCGGCAAGAAGTTCGTCGATAACGATTGACCACAAGAGGGGTGATAGGACGCTCCCTTGAGGACCGCCTTTAGTAGCCATTACCGTAATCGATTCACCATTCATCTCAGCAGTTATTAATCTGCTACTGAGAAACGACGTGAACCATTGATCTATCTGGGGGGATGAATGCCTTTTTTAATTATGACTTTTAGAGCGATTTTAGTGTTTTTGTAGTGTCTTAGTCTAAGAACATAGTGAAGCAGAGAGAAAAGCAGCGATGCCAAAACTCTCAGTGAAGAGCAAAAACTCGGGTCTTGCACACAATACAAGACTGCAAGACTTTTTGCAAAACTGTCTGCAAGAGTTTTTGGAAGAATTTTGCTCATCACTGTAAGACTTGATCTTGCAGTACTCAACATTTTTTTCCTAATCAAGCAGGACACCGCGCAAAGCAATTAACACTCTTAATCACTCAATAGTTTCCACTGTAAGACACTAAAAATAACACTAAAGTTCATAATTTTTAGATATCACTTCTAATTTCCACTTCTTCATACGATTTGACAGCGAACGAATATGGCACCCGGACCGGCGAATTGCTTACATGCATGTGTGAGCAGGGTTTTCTACATAGAATATGGCCGGAGCATGGCTTCCTATATAGAATGCTATGGCACATGGTGTAAAACAAACCCATCCAAAAAACCCCACACACATTTACATCTATCCTCTCATTTCCTGGAGTTTTTCAACATTTAAGAGAATATCCATCGAAGAGAGTTTCATCACATCATCTCTTTAAGGTATCATTCCACCACTTCAATCCGTTCAATTTATACTTATGTATATTTTCCCGTGTTTTTTAATCCACTTTCAGGCAGCAGTCATCGTTCCCCATTTAGAATTGAAAATAAATAAAAGTTTTTATTATTTCCATGGTGCTCTAACAAAAATAATAACAGAAACATAAATATTTAGTGCAGTTGTACAATCCTTAAAAGTTTTCTACGTTTTACAAAATTTCAGTGTAATTAGAATAAAAACAGAATTTTTTGTGTGTAGGAGGAAGAGAAGGAGGAGGAGGAGGCGGAGAGAAACTTTATTGAAAATGTTAACAAAAGAATGAAGATGCATTTCCTTATTGTACATGCGCGGCACTTTCCTAATAAAAATAAATAAAGTGGGAAAAAAGTTTTTGCGAATAATCACGTATAAAATGGGAGATAAATATTATACAGAAAATTAAATTATGAATTGTTGATGAGGATTTTGTGACAGTTCATTTATAACTGGGGGATTTTTGTAAATATATATTAAGTGGTGATGGTGAAAGTGTTAAAAACATATTAAATAACATTAGTTTGAAAACAAATGATTTAAATATCACTGTTAAAACTGTTTTATCTACGATTTTTCTTGTTTTTTATATTTGATGTATTGTGAATATTGGGGAGCAACATCGTACCGTCATCCCGCCAATCCGCCGTAAGCGTTCTCAAGTCCGGTTGAAGAAGGAGGGTGAAAAGAGTCGAAGACCTGAATGTCGATCAACACCACTAGGAAGAAGTATATGTGGGCGCCCATAGCAGGGATAACCTCATAGTACCAATCCCTGCGGATGAGTGACTCAACAGACAGTCTAGAGGCGAAATAGGAGACAGCCCCTCCACTAGAATAAGGGTCTGTGGGCTAAGAACCCACAACCACGAAAATCTCTTTGTTATGGAAACTCAATAGGAAGAAACCTGACGGCAACGACCTGGCATACGAAAAAAGGATAACGATATGATACGTACCTGGAACGTAAGATCTCTGTGTAGAGAAGTAGCACTTAGATCACATCTGGAAATATTTGATAATTACAAAATTGACATCATTCTGGCTATGCAAGATATGCGATGGAACGGGCAAGGACCATAGAGAACATATAATGGGAACTGGATTTATAGTTGGGAATAAATGCAAGCATCTGGTAATAGATTTCAAAGCTATTAATCCAAGGAGCTGCTATCTACGCAAAAAGAAAATTTGTTCAACTATAGCATTACCAGAAATATAAACTTGCACCATGCGAACGAGGCCTTCCACCCCCCCCCCCCTCTGTGCAGGACGGGATCTTCAGAAGCCTTGGGTAACCGATGCCAAAGCAAGAGGACTTACCATCGGCTCAAGTAAACTAGTATATGATCGGAGCCTCGCGCTTCCCTTTTAATTGATAATCGTGTCACTCATCTTTCCGTTACCAACTTCATTTCTAGAGATCTAGTGGCGATCTCAGTTGCGATTCCCACCGCCAACGGATACGAACCGACAATTCGTCATCGGCCGTGATGCAAATGCTCACCACTCCATCTGGGGGAGTACCGATGTAAACGAAAGGGACTAGAACTTCTTATTATGAATAACATAGATATTGCAAATTCACTTTTATCACTGCTAGTAGAAAGGAGGTTCTGAACCTTACTTGCTCATGAAGAGCAGAGTTCTCTCCGACAAGATTTAAAACTGGCATGTTCTGGACGAGGCCTCACTGTCAAATCATCTGCACACTAGATTTGACATTTCGGGCCTCCCACTTTTCCGCGCCTCTTTGGTTCCTAAGAAAACCAACTGGTCTAAGTTTCAATGATTAGAGATGTTAGGAGATTGTTCAATAGGGCAAGACGTACCGGGCAGTGGGATAAATCGGTACCTCGGAACCAGACTAACGTAAGTCACACTAGGCCAACTTTTCAGGAGAGCACAAAAACTGTGTTTGTCTGGCTCAATCATAGGTTAGGACTTACGTTCTTACAACCCTTAGAAAATGCAAAAGGCGATTATTCAACGGACTTTAGTTGTTATGGCTTAAAGTAGATTCAAATCTACATACAATGATGTAATAACCCGAAAATGGTAATATTTGGACTTACGTTCGTCTGGTTCTGAGGTACAGAAATATAGGTTCACTCTAAAACAGCCTATAACAAGAAGTTGAGACGTTTCAAAAGGATTGCCTGGGGGAAAACACTGACTACCAGAGGCGTATAGACTCCAAAAACTACTTTCCAAAGATTCCTTCAATGAAGGGGGCCTTCCCAAAAAGGAGGACGGCTCCTAAACCTCTAACCATGAAGAAACCTTGAGGTACCTTCCAGGGTCAATCCGCCCCCAAAGATCCTGCTCCTCCAAACTCCAGTGGGGAGAAGGTCATAAGGAAGACCTAGGAAGAGATATGAAGAAGAAATCGAAATGGAGTTACGGACAATTAGGGTCACCAACTTGAAGAGAAAGACGCAGGACTGAAAGCGTTGGAAGAAAAACCTCGAACCTGAACAAGGATGTGGCATTGGAATTTTCATAGATAGACTAGAGCAGCTAGTGGAGCAATGCAGCGCCGAGCTAGATAGGTTCAGTAGAAAGCATAATGTGACTCGTCCCTCCCCTGTGGCTCGATATAGTCGACAGCCCAATAGACGGAATCAAAAATGCACCTGTAATATCTCTGAGATGAGGGACTCTAACAACAAAGAAAGGCCAATAGACCTCCTAAGCGATCCCGAGGAAATAATGCCAGAATTACAACTATAGCGTTGAGCTAAGCTGAGAATGACGCACAACGTCTGTTGCCGTAGCTGAGGGAGATGAACGAGAGGGAAACACTTGTTCGCTTCTGTGTAAATGCGCGGCACTAGCCAAAGCCAGGCAGCGTACACTAAGCATTACATTTTGAAAAGAGCCCCCCAGACTAGCGGTCAGAGCACCGATAAACTTCCTAAATTCCACAGGGTGGCTTTATACAACCGTCATAGTAGATCAAACAACCACCTAACTTTAGAAACAAGTGGTTGTGGTATTAAAATATGGCGTCCTAATGCGCTAATTGAGCATTCGTACTGGAGGTAGCCCTACACCAGAAAAATACCAAATATTTAAAGAAGATAAAGAGAAAAACTAAAACTCAAGGAAAACCCCCCAGAACATGTTCACTGATAATGGATCAATATTTGAAATTTATAGAACAAAAATTTGGAACGAAATAGTGAACTCGTTGAATCTTTCGAAATTCGTTTTATTTTGAATAAAGCCTTTGTGAGAACTTATCCATATTCAACTGTAAAAGACTTTCCACATCATCCAAGCAGGAATATTATATGCTTCTGTGAATCTCTACCCATATGCAATAAACAAGCTTCAAAAGATGGAGAAAATGGTACCAGACGACTGTACTCAGCAGAAAATATTGCAGCGATTGGAAATCGGTATTTTTTTCGTTAGTTGAAAATAAGTTCGGGGACTATTGAGACGTTAAAGGAAATAAAAAGCGAGCTGCAGAATTGATTGATTTAGCCGAGTGTGTGATATTCCAATTTTCTTTTGGAACTAGTTGGAGTCGTACAAAGTTGTGAGAATTTATTGTTTACCTTTAGGGGTTTTAAATAAGATGTTTTTGTGTCATCGTGTAATACGAAGAAAGTTACGAGCTCTTTAAATAATCCTTGAAAATAGGATTGTAATAATTCGTTAAAGTGGATTAATGTTCATTTGTTGCCCATGATGTCGTGAAATTAGCTTTTCTTGAGAAACCAAGTTGAAAATCATTCCTTACGATGAATGAAGAAGGAGCAGCAGCTTATAGGCACGGGCATTTTTCGTGAAAGACCATGACTATGCTGGTCTATCTAGAGGGCAATGTGAGACAAGATCTAGTCAAAAAGATAGTAGAGAGAACAATTTAAGAGCTGCAAATGCGAGCAAGTGGTTTCACTCAAACCCGTGAGCGAGCAGCGAGTTGCTTTACAGAGGAAAGACAAGAACTGAAGAATATTTTCCAGGTTAGTGCAACTGAAAGACGAAGTAGAAAAGAAAGACGAACCTCTAGAATGGTAGTAGAGCGCCTTAACCTCTAATTGCGGAAAAATCCGTATTACAAGGCAATTCAGAGAATAGATAATCTAAATCAAAGCTACGCCATTGGTAGACAAGGTCCTTGTAACCTGCTATCAATTAGACATCTCACCGAATTGCAGCATAGCACCCCACCTAGAAAGTATCAGCTACCTACCACAAACTATGTTATCGAAGTAGGCTGACAATATCTCTGCTTGCTTAAAGTAGACTGGGGAATATTTCCAGCCTATACTACACATTGGAGAATTCGATGGGTAGGACATGTGAGATTTTTCCTTGTGGGACCCCAACTTTGCCTTTTTTGGCTCCTCGCTCGGTCTTTTCTTTAGGAGAGGATCGAGGTCTTCTCTGCTCCTCGGGAGGGTTGTCTTAATTGAGTGCCAGCCTTTTGCTGCTTTCCGCAACAATTCGATTGGAACACTGCCGCAACACTGCAGAATTCAGCTACAGACTCTTAATTGCTGAATTCTGCAGTGTTGAGTTTTTGAATTCACGCTTTATTTTGTGAGATTGGTTTCGGCCAGCAGATCCATAATATCACCGACGTTAAATGTTGAACCACTCCATCAGTGGTCAAGGTTGGGTAAATCTCGACGTCAATAGAAGATCCCGTATCAGGAGCTAGACCTGGCACCGAGAGAACGCCTGTTGGTCGATCTCTTATCACAGCTGAAGCACTAACAGACGAGGTGAACGACCTCCTAGGGAAAATATTTGCTGTAGCAGAAGTTTTATTCTTTGAGCCAGGCTGTCCTTTTTGGAAAGTTGATCTTCATTTTAGGGGCAACCCCCGTTATACATTGCTTGAGAGCCTCCCATTTCTTTATTATGACTTCAAGACTAGGTAATATAATAGAGATAGGATCCTCTACACACCATTTACAGTATCACACAGTGCGCACTTTTTTGAAAATGCATTAATGTACACCTTTTGTGAAATTTTTTGCTTCAAACAGCACAGCTAATATCACCGTCGTTTAATAAATCCTTATCGCACATCTCAATTGCCATCTTAAGGCTGGAAGCAAGTAACTTTTCCTCTGACGTAGTTGAGGGTACTTTTTGAGAAGGTACTATGGCTGGTGCTCGCTGCATAGGTGGCGATTGCCCCGACCGTACAGGCAAGCTAATTTTTTGTTATCTTCAAAGATCCCACGAGTAATTCAGAAGTGACTCGATGCCGCCAGAACCGCTTATCAAGATGAGGCACTTATACCCTCCGACTTTGCCCGGGAAAGACCGTTTACGACTAGCACTCTAACCAGATAGCTGGCCACGCAGCATTTGAAACAGTAAACAGCATGGCTTAGAAGTGAGGAAATGGAAGGTGTAGAGGGGGATGTGCCTAGCTTTTTCTGGCCTCTTCGCAATCAGCTGCGATTATCCTCCATCCTGATTACGTGACCGTCTAGTCTCAGTCTGTTAATTTTTATTAAAGTTGATAGTTGTGGGTCGTTAAAGATTTCATACAACTCCTTGTAAAACTCCTCGCCATAGTCCATTCTTTCTGGTTGCGCCTATTGTGCATATAAGAACTTTTCTCTCAAACCTGTTGCCTCTTTCCTCTATGTCCTGGGTCGTACGACTGTTTTGTGGAGTGAGTTTCGTTTTTCTATGCACAAATATTGAGTGTAGTATTTGTTTTTGAGCATAAAAGGCTCTATTAGCCAGTAGTATTCGTCGAGAACCAAGGTAGACTATTTAATCAACCACTTCTAGATTTTGTTCGTCGATTGTTATATTTCTTCCCATTCTAAATCTTCCAGCTCTGATTGTTGCATCACCTTTGTTTTCTCCTCATTAATGTTCAGGCCTATGCCTTTTGTCGCCACTTTTAGTACGACATAAACTTCTTTTGCTGCCAAAAAAGACATTCCTACTATGTTCACGTCGACCGCATATCCAAGTAATTCAATCTTTATTAGTTTCATATCTCTGATGTTACTTCAATGTTGACTTTCAGCAATTCAACTCGAACTTTATCTGGTTTTTCTGTTCTGATTTACCACTTCTTTGACCTCTTTCAGCGCTGGTGGATTTATATTAAATGATATCCTAGTCCGTTGTCTTACTTCTTCGTCCATATTGATTTCCACTCACTCCACTTTTTATATCTGATCCTTTTTAGATGGAAATAAACGTCCTTTTGACAAGGGCCATCTCTCGGTTCAATCTTTTATTTGATAATTTCTAGATATTCTCGTACAAGTAACATTCTTTCCGAATTAGTAACTCATCGGGAATTCCACTGTAGTCACAATTATGTTTTGTCATGTTTTAACCCGCTTACGGTTTTCAAAACTAGCCCTTGTATGTCAAAATGACATTTTGTATACTTCGGAAAGAATAGGGCTGATTATGGTTGATTTCCCAGTCAATTAATGATCAACATAATCACACAAATAAATTCCAAAAAAAATCATTCCTCTAATTGATTATCGAATCCCACATAAATAAATCGGAATGTCTGAAATTTTATATTTAAATATCACAACATTCAACATCCCATATAAAGTCAGATAAGGAAGTTGATTGACATAACAATCATTTTGGGTTGTGAAATGCAATTCATTATAACAACCGCGCACTTTCTATATTAACACAAATATTTCTTGCTTCTTATTATTATTTTAAATATTTTTATATTTCACTTTACATTCCCATTAAAAACGCTCATTAAAATGAATTTAAGCAATTATTTAAAATCAAGGTCCTTCACCTGAGCGCGTATGAAAAAAAAATACACTTACATCTAAGCAAAACAACAACAACAACATGAAAAAACTCTTGCAAAAAAAATATCTTCATTTTAGTGGCAGCACTAATATTGTTAATTTATGTATTTATGTATGGCTTTTAAATCTTTAATTTTCAACCCAAGATTTTTCTCCAAAAAGACATAATAAAAAAAAATAAAAGCTTTGAAATGGACGAAACAAAAAAAACAAGAAAATTAAGAATTCATAAAACTCCGTCGTCGTCTCCCGCACACAAAACCACACTTGATAAAATAATTGACAACAAACTTGTTCATAGATGAAAGAGTACCAGTTTTAATTTTATTATTTACTCAACAAGGCCTCTTCTCGAATTTCTCTTAAAACAAACAAAGAGAGCATAATTTGGTTGATTTGCCAGTCATGACTAAATAAACAGTAACTAAATTTCTCTTAAATTAAATTTAATAAAGATAGTTCATTTCGGAAATGAGACAGATTAGATTTCTGTTTCATCTGGGCAAAATTTCTTGCTGTCTCTTTCTTTCTAGCCGGGGCAAATGTGTCATCGATGAAACGAAATGACATGAATTTTTGCAAATTGAAACGAAAAAAGGAGGAATAAACGAGAATGGACCTTTTTACACCCGCACCAAACAGACAATGGGTAATTTCGAGGTGGTATATGGAATAGAAGTTTTCGTGGTGCTAATTTTAAATATCAAATACAGCTGTTAATTGTCAGAACTTATGCATTAGACGCCATTTTATAATAATTCGAATAATTTCATGTTATTGTCAGATGTCACTGACATTTTCGTTATCTTCTTCTTTACTTCAAGTTTGTTCCAATTATTGAGTATTCTTACACTTATCTTATGTATACAAGTGTTAATTGTTAAGTGAGTATTAGTTTCTACAGTACCAGTTCAATAGTCTGGTCTGATATCTTCTTCTTGATTTATAATATTTCACTCAAAGGGGTCAGCCTCGTCGAAGTGTCATGTGTCTTGAAACAAGTGAATCTCACTAACCAGTCGATAAAGGATATGAGTCTTGCAGTACCAGACTACCGGCAAATTTGGACCCGGAGTAATTTACGACAACGGCTTACCTGTCTGCTTTCATTCGCAGCGTCAAACAACTTGATCTCAACTCACCTGGCGAAACCAATCCGGTAAAGAGTCGGCTAGATTAGCCTACATTTTGATCAACGAAAGATTCCGATCGACGCGTGGGCCCGATTGCGGATCAGGCCATTATCTTGTTCGAGCAATACCGATGATTGAACAAAGTAGCTCGGAACGGGAAACTTACTGGAATAACGTTGCGGCCGACATGGAAAAAGCGGCGTCAAGACCATACAATCTGGCGGTTGGGCGGCAAAACAATATCGACTTCTTCCGATGGGCGCCTGCAACGGTGGAGAGAATTCTTCTAACAGCTGTACAACAACGATCCGCCACAAGATCCGCACCCGTGCCTCCAATTATCGAACAGCCGACGAATCCGTTTCTCGGTACTGAACCGACAATTTTCGAGGTGAAGACGGCAATAAAATCGATGAAAAATAGAAAAGCGCCGGAAATAGACCAACTAGCCGTCGAGATGATTAAAGCTGGAGATGATGCCTTATCACAACGACTTCATGTCCTCGTACGACGCATATGGCATTCGTGTCCCGCCGACGTGAAAGAAAGCGAAGTTTGCCCCAATTTTGAAAAAAGGCGACAGTCGGTAGTCGCCTCTTTTCGATCATCGGCAAAGTATGGGTATGTTTCAAGTTCCACCACAATCAGTAATCAGGAATCAGTGATGGAAATTAACCCTAATCACTGATGGACAATTGTTCAAATCTTGCCAAAAATGATGGAATATGAGACAGATGCGATGTTGACAAGGTGGAGTGATTGCAATCAATGATGGAACTTGAAACACACCCTATTTACGAAAATCAGACAATCGAGGCTACAGAAACATCGATAGCAAAGGAGCGGGAAAGAACAAGCTGGATGTAGACCACACCGAGGATGCATTGATCAAATATTCGCACTACATCAACTAATGGAAGCATTAATTCATTGCGGCAAACGAACTGTCGTCGTTTTCATCAATTTCAAATCCACTTTCGATTGCATCGAATCATCTAAGTTCTCCGAGCACCGTACGATGGCTCAACCAGCAGCGTTCGTATTCGTATTCGAAGCGACTTATCCGAGGAGTGACCGACAGGGAGACGTCCGACTTAATGTTCGCCGACGATAGCGCCGTCTTCGCCGACACGGATGCCGAAGCAACAGACATCTTATACGACATTTCCTCGCCCATCATGCGGAAAAAACCAAAGTGCTCACAACGGACCGATCGAGGGCCAGTGTTCACCTCGATGGAACCCAAAAGGAACAGGTTCCGAGGTTCAAATATTTGGGATCATTGGTTGAGGAAACGAAAGTAGCATCGATGACCGACGATCACAACCTCATCGTCCAGACAACAGCAGCATTCGCCTCGCTCAAGTGGTGCATATCGAAACCAACAAGTATTTATATCAAAACAAAAGTACGCCTTTACAGAGCGTTGATCCTTCCGATTCTTCTTTATGAATCTGAAACGTGGACACTACTCAAACCGGACGTTAAGAAGCTCGAGGTCTTCCAAATGCGATGCTTGAGGCAGATTCTTGGTGTCTCACTCCGCGATCGTCTTCGAAACTAGACAGACAAAGATGCGATCAGCAGACACTAATCGAAGAAGAAATGCGATGAAACGTCGACTACGGTGGTTTGGACATGTTTGCCGAATGGATGATAACCGCTTGCCACCTAAACTTCTCTGGCGAGACTGTCCCACAGACTGGAGAATCCAGCAATCGGCACAGAGAAGAAAACCTGGCTAAAGAATATCGAGGGTGACCTAAAGAATCAACGATTATCAGTTACCGAGGCTCGAGAAACCGCCAAAAACCGGCAAGAATGGAAAAGGAATGTGAATAGAGTTCGAGACCCAGCGGCTCCGACAGCAGCGTATCCGTTTCGGCGACGTCCCGCTCGTACCGTCAGCTAACGGATGAAAGAAGAAGAAGAAGAATACATCTAATAAGTAATTTCAGCTACATTATGAGAAGCGGTACGTTTTTTATTAGAGAAGACATTTTTTTTGACAAATGGTCTCGTTCCATTTGTTTCATAAACGTCATAAAAACAATTGGAATCAAAGCAAACTATCTTAACAGGCACTATGCAACAGTTTATCCAGCTTCAAATAAAAAATTACAGCTTGTAGGCTCGTGTAAAAAGGTCCCATCCAAAAGTTCAGATTCACTCTTTTTTTACCAATTTTCTCCCAATTATTGCTTCCTCATATTTTTCTCTCTTTTTCATATAAAACAAACATAAAAAGCACTTTTTAATTTAAGAGAGTCGTTGGTAAAAAAATTCTTCATCATCAAAATTCTCTTTTATTTTTTTTATTTCCATTGTTCGCTTGTTTTGGAATCTTTCCGATTCCTTTCGGTATTTCCAATTCCAGCTGAAATATTGTTAATTGAGCCCCATGAAAAAAGGGCTGGGGCGGAGGGACGGACGTTCTGGGCGAGCGGCGATCCAGATTTTAATAAAGTTAGCCCTGCATGGTGTGATGTTGTATCTCTCTGGATGTTATCGATTGCACTCATCGGGTGACGGCTCCAGCGACACAAGGTCATGCTAATGTGTCCTTGACCTCATTGTGCGCTTGAAAATTTTACTGTAGGCAGTCAAGTGGCTTATTGTAAATCAAGTGCTCTTGTTGTCCAGAGATTGTATATGCACTGCCCCAGCATATGAAAGTGATAATGGCATCAATTTTTCGGGGGAAATGTGATTTTCGGCATTGCACAAAGGTAATTAAGAGGTAATTATATTTTGAAAATTAAGCTTACTGCAAAGGTAATTTTCCCAGCAGGCATTCAGGATTCATTTTACATTTTTCAGATTGAGTAAAAAATAATTACGTTTTTTCCAATAGATGGCCATAGCAATGCTTAAGAACATCGCTTACGTAATTTTAAATTACAAATTCATTTTATCACATGACAGATTACGAGATTTGACTTTTTCAAACCGAAATGACAACATTCACAATTTCCTGAATCCGGATTTCTAAAAGTAAAAGGAATATTTTCGTTATATTTTTGCAAAAATAACCCTCGAACGCGTTTCTAAAAGGTTATACGATGTACTGGGGTGATAGCACGTAAGTTGTTTCAATCGACCTCTTCATACGAAAATTCAAGATTTTTGTATGAAGAGGTCGATTGAAACCACTTACGTGCTACCACCCCTGAATCTGATCATTGAATAAGACGAACTCGATAATTTCTAAGAACTCGGTATAAAGGAGGAGTTACAGCAATAAACTTATTAGGTTCTGGGAAATGTTATTTTTGGCTCACGGTCACCTAGAGGCATTTATTCCAGGATATTTTTAATCATAAAAAATAACTCAAATTCGATTTGTAAATTTCGTAAATACGAGTAAATCTGATTTCAGCTGCATTCATAAGAAGGCTAATAATTCGTACAGAAGATAATTTTGGAAAAGTATGGCTGTGAAAGTTTCTTGAGTGCCACATAAAGTGTAGAACATAAGTGAGAATGCATGGTTGCAATTCTATCTGCAGTCTGCGATAAGAAGATTCGATTTCAACAATGCTTTTTAACATTGCTTTAGAAGAAATATTGAGAAAAGCAGAACTCCATGGACAAATAGCATTTTCACAAGAAACACTCAAATACTAGACTACAAAGAAGACATAGTAATAATTGCACTCCAAGCCGAAGACATGAAGGAAACCTTTTCATGAATTGTAGAAAGTTCAGGAAAGTTTAATCTAAGAGTAAATAACACGAAAACATCCTACATGATTGTATTCTAAAGATAACTGCATTTAGGACGAAGAATCAATTTTGATGATCATGGAATGACAATTATAGACAACTTTATATATTCAGGGATAATGCTTATCATAGAAAATAAGATGAATGACGACATCCCTAGACGCATTGTAACCGCAAATAAAACCTATTTTGCACTATTTCGTCCTGATTCTGAAGAACCAAGAAAACTCAAGGCAATGCAAAGTGGGAATATACATATAAAACGCCGTTCTATGCTACGGGTCTCAGGCTAAACTTATGACTAAACTGCAGAATATTAGCTCAGAATCTGCCAATTCTGAGAAGAATATTTTGTTCCTGAAAAGTGAACCAAGGTCGCCAGCCAACAGGGTACACAGATGGACTACACGTTGATTTGCGCTGCGGGAGCCGTACTTTACTGCTGGAAGTGCGACAACACCTTCTTCGTGGGGGGACTGGAAACAGATTCCTGGCATGGTCATGCCTCTACCAAGAGTGTTGGCTAATGGTAATCAGGAGGAGAGAAAAACACTTTTGAAAAAAAAACACCCTAATCTCAGGTGAAACAGGATATGTTAATAGATGCATGGCCAAGGGGGCCTTGGTCTGATATCTCCGAACTCGGGATACGTGGCGTCCTTCAGTTTTAATTAGACTTTCCACAGAGAAAATGCTTTCATGAAGAAGTGCTGGCAAAAGGATACTGCCCTGGAAAAAATTTTAATAAAGCCTTCCAGAAAAACTGAGCTGAAGAGGGTATGCTAGAAAGAGAAAACTTCGGAACGCCCAGAATGGAAGAGCACCAAAACGGCCAAGGGGCCTACTCGCCTCTTCTTTAGCCAGTGTTAAGCTTGGCCTCATCTCGACTGATATTTTCAACAGCTTTCTGTCACCTGAGCAATTGGCACAGTTGCAGGAGGGGATCATTGACGTGGTCATTGAAAAAGCAGACAGCGAAGTCAAGTCGTCATTTGAGGGGAGCTTCCAAAGAAGAGGCTGGCTGCTATTAGTCTCATCAAACGACTAACAGCCGCACAAAGCTCGGTCCGCATCGACAAGTGGAAAGTGATCCAGAGGCGTGATTCTTCACTTGATTATAGTAATGGATAGCTAAGTTTATCAGTCTGAAAGGGAAAATTGCCTCAAGGATAAAGATCCTTCAATGAAGTCACAAGGGCAGGGATTGTCGGTTGACGCACAGACCAAATGGCCAGGGGTCGAAATGGCACCTCCCAATGCTACTAGTGTTATCGATTACTGCAGTAATACCGTCATCTTGGCCATAGACTCCGGGGGCATCTGGCGTTATTCCGGATCGCGCCTCGCAACTGCCAGGGGGCCTGTAGTAAAGCTAACAGCAGGTGGAGAAAAAACACTGCTGGCGCCCGTGAAGTCGGATCAAGGGGCAAATCAGTACCCCCAAGGCCAAAGGCGGAAGGAGAAATGGCCCAAGACAAGCCAAGAAGCCCATGCTTGTCAAACGCCCCCTGGAGAAAAACGAGTGCCATAAGAGTAGTCCACGTTAACTTGCATCATGTGAAAGAGGCATCCTCCACCCTGTGCAAGACTTTTGCGGAGAGGCATCTTACCCTTGTTCTTATCCAGCAGCCTTGTTTAACCTGCTCTTTTAATTGATAATCGTGTCACTCATCTCCACATTACCAACTTTATCTTTAAAGATCTAGTGGTGATCTCGGTAACGGTTTCCATCGCCAACCGGTTCCAGGATGTCGTTTTTGAATTGCCATAAAGGAAGAGAGCTATATTGGCTTTCTCTAATAGCATTGGCCTCCTCTCTTTATCCATTATACATAAACATCCCACATTTCCGTTTTTCATCTTTCCAAAAAAAACCTTGTTGATCAATTCTGAACCGATTGCTTAGAGAGCTTCGGATACACAATATTCAATGTTTTTCGCTTTGTAGCTAGAATGTTAAGATTTTCCAATTTTCCAACTATTGAACAACCTACATAGAGCTAACCGGGAAATGACACTTATTTGGCAAAATTCTTCGGAAATATTGGCCCCACAATTTTTAATTTATAAGTTTTGATCATAAATTCCTTAAACTCCATATACCGATTTTAATTGGAATCGGAATACAATTCGAAAACTCGTCGCCTATATTGGTGCGGCCATTTTGAATTTAAATTTTGATCACAAAGTCGTTATTTGCGACCTTAAAAAACCTCAGATACAGATTTTCATTGGAATCGAAACATAATTTGCAAATTCGGCGGCCATTTTGAATTTATAAGTTTTACCACAAATTCCATATTTGCGACCTTAAAAACTTCCAGATACACACTTTCATTAGAATCGGAATAATATTGGCAAATTCAACAATATTTCTGCGGAAATTTTTAATTTCGGTCATATTTCGGCGGCTGTTTTCAATTTCGAAAATCGGTCTTCGAAGTGCATCATACGGACCGCCACGGAACATCATGCAAAATTCAAAGCTCTGCGGTGATTTTCAACGAAGCTCTCCACGAGAGCGCCATCTAGGAGTGGCTTTAGAAAGTAATAGCCTGTGTTCTAAGTTTTAATGTAAATAGGACATGGTTAAAATTTCATTAAGATCGGTTGCACGGTGTAGGAACTAGTGATGAGCAAAAATGGTCTTGTTCTTGCAGTCTTACCTTGTTATTGCACATTTAGCAAGACCAAGAACAAGACTTAGCTATGCTTGCAAGAACAAGACTTAGTAATGCTAGCAAGAACGAGAACAAGACTAACTGTGCAAGAACAAGACAAGACCAATCACTAGTAGGAACCTATTGCGAACATACATACATACTCGCCCTCGTCTCTAGGACTGTACTTTCACGATCGAGTCTGGAGTTGTTATTCAACGGAAAGGGTATCGTGAAACAGCGTCAGTAGTTGCCCTAGGCACAAGGACCCGCTAGTTCAAAATCAGAAATATTCAACACGTATCAAAAAATTCCGCCCAAACCGTCCTTCGATAATGATGAAACAATAAACCACTTGTATTTTTAAAAATTTCATTGGAATTTTATTCATACTTCATGAACGCCTACAAAAACTATAAAAAATGCGCGATAACTCTGAACCCGACCGACCAGTCCAACTGGAAAAAATACTTTTAATTTACCTTCGATCAGTTATAAATAATAAATACCCTATTTCGCGCACCAAATAAATACAATCTGCCTTCCACAGAAGAAAACGAACGGCAAAAAAATTGATAATAAAAAAATTCCAGAAACAATCGATAAAATACCATTCTATGGAAAAAAATAAAAATACCCAAAACATATCGAGTTTCAACGAGGCGGCATCTATGCTCTGAATACTGAAGCAATTAAATTCCGCTTTGTACGTTCCAATAACATATTTGACCCGGCCGATGATGACGCTGCTGAAAAGAGGAGATCGAGAGTGTATCTCTATATTTAAATCCTTAATCCTTAAGGTAATCATCACAAACAACAACAACAAAAACAACAAATAAATAAATTTATGATTCTACTTTAAGGAGGGAGCGCGAGAGGGAGCCAGGAGAAAAAAGGACCAAAGAAAGAAAACACCTTAGAAAAGTTTTAATGTTCAATCAAACAGGAGCGGAAAGTTTCCTTTAATCGTTGCTCATCTAAAAATAAATCTTTGAGGATCACAACAAAAGTTTATGATGAAAAAAAAAATAGAAACTCCTTTATTTAAGGACATTAATTTTCAACACCTCCCACTACCACCACCAGAAAAAAGTTCAAACTCATGTCAGCAAAATTTCATTAAAAATTTACACAATAAAAAAAACTGTTTTCGCCAAAATTTGGAAAATGTTCGAGGACACTCTCTTTCGGCTAGTGCTGGAGGATAACTAGGAGTCGACATAGTCGTGTTTGATGAAGTTCAAGGATTTTCCTAGGAAATTATCTTGATATATTCCCCCCCCCCCGTCCGTGTATAACTGAACACAAAGAAATTATTAAGCACTATTCAAGGACTCACCAAAATTTCTTGTCCTTATCGGTTTTCCTTTTGGGGGCTCCACTTATAAATATAAATACAACACACAAAAAGAGTTCACATTACACACTAAAGGAGGACTGCTGGCAAGGACTATTCCCTGCAAAGCTAAAACATCCTTTCAAATATTAATTATGCCATACTTGACTGGTGTTCAGCCATAGTGAAAGTAGATCAAAGGGAAAACTTGTTTTTGGCCACTAACTACCGAATCACTTGCGTTTATAGTAACCAGTTTAGAAACGGAATGCTAATCTGTGCTAAACAGGATTCCATCAAAACAGGACTTTACAGCAACCTCTAGAGCCTTGAAAGGTTTCTTTGTTACTGAAATCTAGAGAGGGGCAATATTCAAAATTGAGAGAAATTTCTGGATAATTGCTTTGCAAGGATGCTGCAGGGAGCGCATGTCCGTAAAGCTGCATGTCCAGGAAGAGATGTAAATACTAGTCGTTTCGGTGTTAGAGAAGGATTCGCTGGTGATTTATACACACGCTCCTGTAGCCCTTCACCTGGTATACTTGTATACAAAATTCGGCAAGGAGCCAATATCTCGAGTGAAAATGAGGTCACTTTTAAGCATTGACTTTCATGGCCAGCAAAAGTTCGTCTCGTAACTTTGTTCTGTCGTGTCGCAGACGGCGACACGGTATCGCCGATGTGTGTTGAAGCCAAAGTTGCCATATTTGATATACGAGCATACTCTAACGGCAACACACTACCATATATACCGGTTAAGGCTTACCAAACCGATTAAAATCCGTTTCGTGTCCTCCGCCGTGCTCCCCTCCATAAGAACCGTCGAGAGCTTTCGAAAAATAAATGAACGTGTTCAACTAGTTCGCAGAAAAATACATTCCAAGAAAAAGACGGCTACAACAAGCTCGATGGGAATACATACGTACAGCGAGTGAGTGCTCCGAAAGTCATATCCATGCCCGTAATGAATGGACGGACATCCAGCAGCGGCGACGATGGGCAAATGGGCAATGGGCAACGGGGCTTGGGTGCCGGAGGCTGCGTGACTCTGACCTATATAAAATTCCGACAAGAATGCATGCAAAACGATTCCAGTGGAGCTCGAAAGGAGGTAGCGCGACCGACCCATGGTGGCGGCGGCGGCAATGGTGGCAACGAACCTGACCATCGCAAGGAGAAATTCCTTGATGTGATTTTCAAGTTTGGGATTAGCGACCGACCCAAACCTTTTGTGGAATTTTTACGTCCCTTCCTCACCTTTTGTCAATGGGAGCTACATTATGTCATACAGGTGGTGGAATTTTACTTTTATTACTTTGGTGGTGCTGAAAAATTCTGTTGATAAGGGTTTTTTGGCAGGAGCTCGATTGTTGACTTTTTATAGTTGGATCATGTGAGGAAAAAGGTTACACATGGTAAGCAGGGTATACATAAATGTACCAGTAAGAATTACAAAAAAAACTTGTCAACTTACAATAATGAGCAGATATCCTACGAAATAGGGGACATAGGAGAATTGTGTTTTTAATGGTCGGTCCACACGTTAAAGACTTTGCTCGGTGCGACTTTTGTACAGACTGTATCATGTAGATCCACTATGGCAGGTATTTTCTATCGGTGGGCCCAAACGATACTCGTCGTACAGACCCAGAGATATTCCGTCGGCCACTGCATTCAAACTTTACAGTCTTTACAAAAGTCGCTCGGAAAGTTGGACGAATAATCGTATAGACCCACAATAAGCCATGGACTTTAATCTTCATGTGATTAACTAAGTTTAGAAATCACGCTTTGATGAAATGCAGCATTCCGCAATTCGGACTACTACGTAGATAATGCCATTTTCCCATAACAATTTTCTGCCTCCTCTCTCCCTTACAGGTTCCAAAAACAATTGTTTGTCACTATGAGAAAGTCAACTGGTTGAGGCTTATTCGCTTTTTCCAAGCAACTGACTGGGATTTGTGTTTCCGCAGAGAGAACATTTTCGATTTCTGTGCTACCAGAATAATACTGGTGAGAATAAAGCTTTTTCCTACCAAGCACCAGGATAACCAATCTACTAAGTCTATAAACCGAATATATGGTTTATTGTAGAATGATGATCGCAACAAAAGCGAAGGAAACCGCCCACAGGAAGTTAAATCATCATTTGATGATGGGCTGAGAAGTAAGATCTCCAACGCCTCTGCTGGCAGTAAAAATTTACAGTCCTGTTAGACTCAATCCCAAAATTTATTTACATTGGGGAAGTCATAACAGAAAGTAAATCCAAGGTCGACTTATTAGCATTTGTCCACTTCTAACCCTTCGCCATTTGACACTCATATATGTCACCCAAACCCCTCGAGCAAGACGCGCATTCAATGGGCGGAGTATTCTTCAGGACTTACGAAGTGTATAGGAGCTTATTCAAGAAATACAATGGTGCTGATGATACAGGGTTGTTCTCAGAACCCTGACTTGATTGGAAGAGGCCAACCTCTTGCTCGGTTCACATTATTCCAGCAGCAATACAATCCAGCGAATCCAGGTTGAACTCGAGTCCAACTACATGTAAACGCGAGTCGAGTTGTGTGCTCAGTGGAAATTATGCATATATATACGCGAATTCAGTAGTTGAGAACTTCAATTTAATTGACAGCAGCATCTCTGCGTTTTGTTTGTGATATGTAACACGAGTCCAAAATTCAACTCAACCTAAATTCAACTATTCAACTCATCTTATATACGTAGTTAATCCATTCCCGCACTAGAGAAATTAAATTTTAATTTGCACTACGATAATATTATTACCAAAGCTAGCAAACTTCTAGAGAAGAGCCATGGAATTCGACAATGCACGAGTTACAAAAACCCCTTTCTGTACATTAGTCCGCCCAATTTTAGAATACACATGCCCGATCTGGGATCCTATTTACCAGGTAAGCAGTAGTAGGTTTAAATCAGTACAGAAGGAATTTCTACTCTTTGCTCTGAGAAAACTATTCGACTCGTGTGACTTCCAAAGCTTGCCGCCCTAGACGGACAGGCTCAAAGTGTTGGTGCTCATGCCGCTGTTTAATCTCTTTCTTCTTTCGTTAAAGGCGCCACAGCCGTGATCCAGTCCTGGCCCCTCGCAACAAATGTGTAATTTACAGTAAAAGCGGTGCAATCCACACCTCAAAGAACTAGAGGTTGATCGGCTTTAGAGTCACTCTAGAAGTGTTCCATAATTGTACTTCTAGAGCCGCTGCACTGCGAAAGTATGGCAAATTGTGACTCCGAAGCAAATCAACCTTCAATACTCTAAAATACGGAGCCAAACCTTATCTTACGACACAAATGTTGCCCGTTCCGTAATAATTACTTGGAAGGGACTAGCCCATTCATATTAGCCTATCCTCTCTCATAGGATAGTTAACAGTGGCCACCGCTAGGAGGATATGTACTACGTTTATAAGCGGAGTTTCACTCCCGGATCTTCAATCCAAAGTAAAACTCCCGATGCGTTTATAAGCAATGGGAGTGTAAATCCAAAATACTTTCTGGTTTGAGATGACAGCTCCAAGCTCAAATTCAAAATCATAGCAAAGACATATATAAACCCAATGTTTAATTTAATTTATTTAAAAATATCAATAAACAAAGAAAAAAACTATTGTAGCAAAATAAAACACCCAGCTTCTTCTTTACAAAGTTTTTCCCCTTCGGAAAAAATTCTCACTCCCAGTCAGCGTTTATAAGCACAACATAAACCGGGATCGAAGTTTCACTCCAGCTTTTTCTTCGGGAGCGAAAATCCAAGTTCTGGATTTTCACT
Organism: Thereva unica; assembly: GCA_949987705.1. Lineage (NCBI taxonomy): Eukaryota > Metazoa > Arthropoda > Insecta > Diptera > Therevidae > Thereva > Thereva unica. Next base: position 136,986,239 of record OX465282.1, read on the forward strand.
CCCGGTTTATAAGCGGTGTTTCACTCCGGATCGAAACTTCCATCCGGAGGGAAACTCCGCTTATAAACGTAGTAATGGTCGCATTTCCATCAGTCCGGAATAGTTGTGGCGTTAAAATTATGAGTTATCTAAAATAAAATCTTGCCCCAGAAATTAGCTTTTTACACGACATCACTCCGAAATCTAATCAGCTGATCCCCTTGAATTTTTCGTTGGGTCAGTTAATGTAAACAATGTACAAAATTAATATTATTTGAAATATTTAGCGCAATACATCTACGAAGTTTGGTCTATATAGCCGCAAGGCTGGACCAGTAAGAAATCCTGGAACTCAGGATTCACTAGTAAAACACCCAAACAACAACAACAACAATATTTAGCGCAGTGATTCACTTATTTATTATTGTAAATATGTAATATATGTGTTTAGGAAATATTTTATTTAGCATATTTACATGAAGAACGATTTCCCTCGCCGAAATTTCGAATTATTCCTACATTCACAAACTGCACACTTCATTGTTCTTTCTTTCACAAAAAATCTCACTCGTAAGAACTTTAATTACACTAAAAACAATTCTTCAAACTTCCTTTTTTATTTTTAAGTTAGATTTGCGAAAAACTGTCTTTGTAAACCTTATAAAAAACTCGTTTTAAAAAAGTATTCTACCGAAAGCGGGAACACAAGCAATCAACTAAATCAATTTGACAGTTGTCAGATTTCACTACGCTTGCGCTCACATACAGGGATTTTATATACGCGGGCTTTTCACGTAGTTCTCTATTCTAAGTTCGAAATTAAGACATTTTGAAATAGATGAGAGTTAAAAAAGTTTTATGAAGAACATTTAAGATTTAGGAAGGATTCTAATTAGATAAGATTAGAATTTCAATACATATATTGATTCACAATGAGAGCTTCAAGCTTCAAAAATTAGGATTATAGGAATTAGGTGTAATGATTCACATTAACAGTTTCAAGCTGCAAGCCTGAAATGAAGCAAAAGTCAGCTGAAGCTTGAGGTTTGCCGGTTGAAACGGAAAGAGTAATTTAACGGGAAAGGATTGTTTTAAATTTATTGGAATACATTTAGGATACCGTAAGACCATTAGTTCGAACTGGAAGTATGATTTTATTAGGAAATTCATTGATGAGCGGCAAATTATTTGAGACGTGTGTCTATGGCTTGTCTAGTCTTCAATTGAAATGTATGTACGTTTGTAATTGTATTTTGGTAATTTTCACCAAGTTAACGGCAAATGAATCAAAAGAACCGAATGAACAGATCTTTTGAATGGTTCTTTTTAGTGAGCGGAACGAAACGAACCTCTTTGCCCACATCTTAAAACTCATCGTAATGACATTGGCAATTAGAATATTACGCTAAATTTAATATGACGCTTTTTCTTGAAACACCCATTATAACCTGAAATGCGCCTCACCTTTGGCTTAATCTCTGCGCTTTAGGAAAATGTAATAGCTCATGCTCAGCTCATATCGAAAGAAATATTACTAACAACCTCTCTAACTACCGGTTCTACAAATTCAATTCTTCCTTCTCTACTTTGCCGTCGATCGAAAGGAGGCTAATACCGCGATAGCTCTAGCATTCCCAACTGTCGCCTTTCTTCAAAATTCTCACAACGATCGCTTTCTTCCACGCCGACTGGACGCGATCCGAATGCCGTATGTGTGTTATGAGAACGAAGAGTTGTTCTGATAAGACATCACCTCCGGCTTTGATCATCTCGGCGGTTACTTGATCTAGTCCAGGCACTTTTCCATTTTTCAGCGATTTTATTGCCGCCTTCACCTCGATAGTTGTCGATTCGGTATCGAGAGATTGATTCCGCCGGCTATTCGATAATCGGCGGTTCGGATGCTAGACCTTGGGGCAGATCGAGATGGAAGAATTCTCTCCGTCGTTTGTTGATGTTGTTTTGCCGCCTAACCACCGGAACTGCCGGATAATGTAGATGAAAAAAATGTTTTGCCTACAATATGGTTTTCGAAAAAATCGGGTTTTGAGCAATTTTTTGACCAAAAAGTGGTTTTTGCACAATTTAACCTTGACCTTTGGTGTCAATACCGTGCCTTCAATCACATCATGGGTGGGCAACATTTGCTCCACCACGTTGACTGCTCAACTGAAACCTATGCTCTAATTCCTTATGACAAACATCTTGTTGTAACACAAACTTATCCTGTGCGACTCACCTTCATCTGAACTGTCCTAATCACGTACACCTGGATTAGAAAAATTGTTAGTGAATCAAAAGATACTATTGTGGAACAACCTTCGATAGTCGATGTACCCGAACTCATGGTATGGAAGAATTCGAACACTTTGTTTGTCGTACCAATATCAACCAGGCCGAACTGCGCTTAACCTATTGTATTATCTATTTGCTCTTTTGAACTAATCTTACAACATAAGATCATAAGGTCATTGCATCTCGTCTCGATCAACGAATTGACGAACTTATATTGTTAAGCTATCACAAGGAGGGTCGCATTCAGCTGAAAACTATGGAAGCTTATGTACTAGGGAAGTTCGTAGACCATAATTGAAGCTTTGGGTATTACAGGACTTACCGTGCAAGGAATATACTGTTAAGATTAATCATTTTTGTCGTCTGCTAGAAAAGTAAAATTTTGGTTGGCAGCACTAATTTATGGTGCCAAGTAAGAGAAAATGAAAGTGACGTGTCATCAGAAAGGAAAAGAAAAAGAAAGTGAAAAGTCGTGCTAAATTGTGCTCCGAATTTAATCGGCCAGCATCGACAAATTCAATTTGTATTTTCAAGTTAAAATCATTCTGGCTCTTAAGCCAGACGTTAAGTGAATTGTTTAATCGAAAAAGGCGCCTTTTTCGTTATCCTTGGCCGTGTTCGTAAATGCAAGGTTTGTTTCCTTGCATGCAGGCAACCTTGCAATCGCTTGCTAGTCAGATTAGTCATTTGCGAATTATTCATGGTTGCTTAAATGAACGCATTTCACCATTATTAAAAAGCTACTGTCTGTCTACTTGAATTTATTTGACAGTTCGTTTTTTTTTCTTCGCGAATCCAAACTAGCAAGTACTTTGAAATACATGCATGGGTTGCTATCATTTGCAAATGTACTTGCATTTCAGAACGCTGGGCTTTTTTCAGTTGCAATACTGAACGATATGCTACATGCAAAATTTGAGCAACTTGCATTTACGAACACGGCCCTTGTTTTTGCTCAAACTCATTTTGTCAAATAAGGAGTTTCAAATAAAGAGTTTTATCTGAGCCACAAACAAATTGATTTATTCGAACCTCAACCCAAAGTCATCCCCAAAGGACCTCAACAGGTTATGGGCCCAGGACGTGACAAGGACAAATTTGGGACTTGAAGCCGAAATTGAATGCTGAAAATAAGCTGAAAAGGGAAAGTCACATGCTGTACGTCGCCGCCACGTCGAACGCCGCAACTCATCGTCTCAACGTGTGCAACGCCAGTCAACGACGTCGACGAATTTGGAGCACGCAAGTCATTTAGAAATATTGAAAGGTTAATTTTTTCAAATAAAAACAAACATTTTCAAATGTAAACAAAGTCAGAAAATTTCAATTAAGATTAGCAAAAATCAAAACAAAGTCAGAAAATAAGTTCAAATTGAAAAGTAAACAAACAGAAAAATGGATTCAATTAAATCTCATTTAGAAACTTTGACAACAAATGCACAAGGTCAGACAAATCTTGAATCATGGAGTTTCAAACTAAATTTAACTTTGAAAGCAAAAGATTTGTACAAAATTACAAGGGGTGCAGAGGCCAGACCCGCTGGTGCAAGTGATACAGACACTGTTAGCGCTTGGTTAAAGAAAGATATTGAAGCACAAGCACTGATAGGGTTAAATGTAGATAGCATTATTGCGAAGAAAATTTTACATTGTACTACGTCGAAACAAATGTTAGATAAATTAATCTGTCTTTATGGTACGAAAACCGATGTTAGTGTTGAACTTTTGCAGCGAAAATTTTTCAGTTTTGAATTTGATGAGGGTAAGTCTGTCATTGAGAATGTCATGGAGATATGTCAGGTCGCCGAGGAGTTGTCAGCAGAGAATGATCCTGTCAGAGAAAAGTGGATCATGACCAAGATACTCAGCATTCTACCACCGAGATTAGCTCACTTCTGCACAGCCTGGGACAATGTGAGTGGAGTCGACAGAACTCTGGAGAAGCTGATTACAAGACTGAGAATGGAAGAAGAAAGGACGACACCTCGAGACGACCACGCCGATTCAACGTCACAAAATGCCCTCGCCGCCATGCAACGTGGAAAACCAAACCAGCACCAAAGAAACAAGCCAGACAAGTCGAAATTAAATTGCTACAAGTGTGGACAGCCAGGCCACGTCAAGAGAAAATGTCAAAACAAACCGTGCGCCAAGTACCTGGCGTATTGCAAGGCAAACTACTCGTGCAACAGCTGTGGCAAGAAAGGGCACTTCGCCAAGGAGTGCACAGCCCGAGACGACCAGAAAAACAATAACAATAGACCAAACAAAGAGAAAGTGCTGATGACAATTGGACTCTCGACAACCGAGATGGCAGCGGTGCACAGAGGGAAGGACCAGGAGGACATTTGGTACCAGGACTGCGGTACAAGCCAGCATATGACCTTTCACAAGGATTGGATTGAGAATCTAGTCGAATTTGATCAGCCAATGAAGATTTCGATTGGAGACTCAACTGAACTAGATGGCGCTGCAGCTGGTGACATCAAACTTGAAGCTTTTGATGGAGAAAAATGGCAACCTGTGGTACTGAAAAATGTACTATACGTTCCGAAACTGAATTTCAATCTATTTTCAGTAGGGCAGACATTAGACAAGGGCTACATTCAAGAGGCTGATAGGAGTCAATCCAGATTCCTGACTGCAGATGAACGAGAAACGACCGTGATGGCTGAAAGAAGAGGAAAATTGTACGAGATGAAGCTGCGAAGAAGGGAGAATGAAAACACTTGTCTGACAGCGAGATCGCTACGAACCTGGCACGAGCGCCTCGCTCATCAAAACATTCGATACGTCAAGGATGTTTTGAACCGAAAGGGCATTAAATATATTGATGATTGGAAAAACTACGTGTGTGAAGGATGTGTGTACGGCAAGCAGACTAGAACTTGTCATCCACGCAATTCTGAAGTAGCAAGTGAACTTTTGGACTTAGTACACGTCGACTTAGGAGAAATGAACGTTCGATCTTCTGGAGGAGCAAAGTATTTCCTTTTGTTCAAGGATGATTATTCCCACTACAGGACAGCCTACTTCCTGAAGACCAAGGACGAAGCTGTGACGAAGCTGGACACGTACCTGAAGCTGGTGGAGAATCAACTTGGACGAAAAGTAAAGAAATTGAGATCGGACAACGGACTTGAGATAAAGAACCAAAACTCAAGACAGCTACTTGAGAAGCTAGGTGTGTTTCACACAGTCACGAACGTGGAAACGCCTGAGCAGAACGGACGCATTGAGAGAGAGATGCGCACGATAGTCGAAGCAGCAAGGTCGGCCATCCATGCAAATGAACTGAATGAAAATCTGTGGGCTGAAGCAGTAAACTACTCCGTATTTACGATCAATCAAACAGGCAAGAGTACCGTCGAGGGAAAGAGCCCAGCTGAACTGTGGTTTGGAAGACAAGTCGACCCAAGGAAGCTGAGAGCTTTTGGAACTGAGTGCTACGTGCTCATTCCAAAGCAGAGACGAAAGAAATTGGACAGAAAATCGGAAAAGGGAATCCTCGTAGGTTACGACCAGGATTCGCCCTGCTATCGAGTGCTCATGTCTACTGGAAAAATCGAAAGTTCAGACAATGTTGTGTTCAAGGAGGATCAAGTCGGGAACACAGGACTTGAGACAAATGTGAGAAACGAGCAAGGAGAAGAGACAGAAACCGAAGAAGAAGAGACAGAAGCTGAAGAAGAAAAAGAAGAAAACCAGAAGGACCAAGAAGAGAGGATCAACGAGAGACAGTCAGAAAGTCCACCACGTCAAGAAGAGCCAAGAAGAAGAATTCTGCGAGACAGAGACATACTAAGACCACCACAAAGGTTTGTAGCAGACTACGACAAGTACTATCAATCAGAAAGAGACAAGGAGAGTGCAATGATAGGTGAGGTGGAAGACATTTCAGTGCAGGAGGCATTGAAGGATCCTGAATGGAAAGCGGCTATGCAAGACGAATACAACTCACTCATCGATATGGACACCTGGGAGCTGGTGGATCGTCCGCAGGACGTGAAACCTCTCACCTGCCGCTGGGTGCTGAGAGAGAAGACAAATGGAAGGAAGAAAGCAAGACTAGTAGCTCGTGGATTTGAGCAGAAGGAAGGGATCGACTACAGTGAAACATTCAGCCCTGTTGCAAGACACGAGTCGATAAGACTGCTGCTCAGCCACGCCGCGTCGGAGAAGTTGGACATGGTACCGTTCGATGTCAAGACAGCCTTTCTGCACGGAGATCTTGACAATGAATTGTACATGTACCAACCTGAAGGCTTTGATGACAGGACAGGAAGGGTGCTACGACTGAAGAAAAGTCTTTATGGACTCAAGCAGGCCCCAAAGAAGTGGAACGAGAAGATATCTGAACATCTGGAGGAGCTTGGACTCACCAACACCGACGATGACCCATGTGTGTACTACAACAAAGATCGTTCACTGATGATGACACTCTTTGTTGATGATGGTTTGGTGATAGGGAGGAATCGTGAAGCTATCTTCAGACTACTAGAGCAGACAAACAAAAGGTTTGAAATAACCTACGACAAGGAAGTGAAGAAGGAGATATCCTATCTCGGCATGGAGATCAAAATTGAACCGGATGGAATCTTCGTCAGCCAGCCCAAGAACACTCAGAAGATTCTCACCCGATTCAACTTTGAAGAATGTAACTCAGTGGCAACACCTATCGACAAGGGGATGGTGACTGACCCAGATAACTTTGTGAACGACGCCCCAGTACCTGTCAACACCCCTTATCGAGAAGCTATAGGAAGTCTGCTATATCTGGCCACTATTTCAAGACCAGATATCAGCTATGCCGTCAACTACCTGAGCCGCCACTGCTGTAAGCCGATGCAAAGTGACTGGAAGATGGTCAAACGACTCTTTCAGTACTTGAAGGGGACTGCAAAATTCGGAATCAAATTTAACGGAGACAGAAAGTTAGAAGCCTACACGGACTCGGACTACGGAGGAGATACGGTGACTGGCAAGTCAACAAGTGGAGTTCTACTGATGAGAGGTAGACCACTGCTGTGGTACTCTCAAAAGCAACACTGTGTCGCAACATCCACCGCTGAAGCTGAATACAGAGCCGCCGTCTCATCCATCGACTATGTCTGTTGGGTGAAAAGGATCGCACTTGAACTCGAGATCATCAAAGACCAGCCTGTCGATCTCTTTGTTGACAACAAATCGGCGATCCACATGCTCCAAAATTCTCATGACGGCAAGACAAACAAAGACAAAAAGCATGTAGAGATTTCTAGGAAATTTGTAAAAGAACACGTCGGCAAAACTGTAAACTTAAAACATGTTCGAAGTGAATGTCAACTCGCCGATATCTTTACTAAACCATTATGTAAAAGTAACTTTGTAAACATTAGGTGCAAAATAATTAAGGAGGAGTGTTAAGATTAATCATTTTTGTCGTCTGCTAGAAAAGTAAAATTTTGGTTGGCAGCACTAATTTATGGTGCCAAGTAAGAGAAAATGAAAGTGACGTGTCATCAGAAAGGAAAAGAAAAAGAAAGTGAAAAGTCGTGCTAAATTGTGCTCCGAATTTAATCGGCCAGCATCGACAAATTCAATTTGTATTTTCAAGTTAAAATCATTCTGGCTCTTAAGCCAGACGTTAAGTGAATTGTTTAATCGAAAAAGGCGCCTTTTTCGTTATCCTTGTTTTTGCTCAAACTCATTTTGTCAAATAAGGAGTTTCAAATAAAGAGTTTTATCTGAGCCACAAACAAGTTGATTTATTCGAACCTCAACCCAAAGTCATCCCCAAAGGACCTCAACATATACTTTTCTTTACTTCAACGTAGATCTGAAAAGGCTAAAATAATACCCAAAACATGCTTGTTGAAATGGTGTCTTTATCGGTCGATTCGATGTTATATTCTGTAATTTGTAACTTTATCCTTCTTAAAAGCTAAAAAAAAACACATTTAATAACCAACACCATTACTAGCAACACTATATGCACATCCCTAAGCATAGGTTAGGTTAGATAAGGCTGAGCTGTTGGTTTAAGTTCATACATTTAGGCCAAAGTCATAGGCCAATTGTGATGCCATAGTGATCCCACTTTAAACCTGACGTTCAAGTGTCATTTCTTCGGTAAACCATCTTGAGGAAGTAATAAATCTTCTAAGTTGAGGGATCCAATCTTCGCGATCTCTGCAAGCGTGCTTAGAAAAGGCTCACCAAATGTGGTTAGTCACCTTCTGCTTAGGGTTGGGCAGTGACAGAAGAGATGTAGTACACTTTCCTCCTCGTCCGGATTCTCACAGCTTCTGCAAAAATCATAAGTCTCAAGACCTAAGCGGGTCGCATGCGTCCCTATCAGACAGTGTCCGGTCAGCACTCCCACTATAGCTGAGAGGCATTGTCTCCCGAGGCTCAGCAGGGATCCTTAAGCATAACTACGTTCCAATTATATTTGACTCGGATCGAAAACCTAGTAACACGCCTAATATCACCGGACCTTGATCTTCACTTAAATTTGCAACCAATTCAGGATAAGAAATGAAATCCTAGAAATATCTATGTGAACATTAATATTTAATCGTTATAAAAATTCAATATGTGTTTGTAAAAAGGAAGTTATCGAAGGAATATAAAAAAGAAAAACTTTTGTGTTTTATTTAAAAAAAAAAGAAGAAAAGTCTGCGTTGCTAGCTATTTCATTTCCTGGTCTATTAGCCCATCCTTGACCACCCTAGAACTGGATTCTATAACGATTCTCTCCATTCCTCGATATGCTATTGCCCCTCCGGGTAGTTTTATTATCAATTGGCTTCGGCGGCAAAGAAGCTGTCGAGCTTGGAACTGGAAGCGAACTCTTGACCTGCGGCTGTTGGATTCTAGACATATGCCCTGGCGAATTATCGCCATTACCACCATTACTTGAGGATGGTGCAAATTGAATGTATTTCGGGGGAGTTTTCGAGTTCAATCTCATTGTAAGATGCGAGGAATTTGAATCTGACTTAAGGTGCAAGGGGCTACTTCTGGAGTTCGCCATCGATTGATTTGAGTTGTTTGATCCGCTTGAATTGAATGAATCCCGGGAGTTTTTCGGCATATTACTGCCATTTGAAGTAAGCACAGTCATCTTCCTTGTGCTTGGCAGAAGAGATCGCTTCAAAGTATTTGCGTCTGGCATTTTGATCGACTTTGGACTATCTTCTAGCCTTTGGTACTTTTTCGTTGATGTGTAATCTGGCTTGGAAAATTCCGAGCCATTCTTAAAACCAAATTTCGCTGCTTCCGTATTTCCCATGGTTCCGTAGTCCTTTCTCTTGAATGCGATGTCGTTTTTGGGAAATGGCAACGCTTCCTTAATTGGACCGAAATTATTCGGTGTCGAGTACTCCCTCGAGGAAAATTCTCTCTTCAAACTGGCAGTTTTCATTTCGTACGTTTGATGGGATGACGATGATTTTGGTGGTGTTTGCGAACGTTTCTTTATTTCGGTATCACTTAATCGATCGTAGTCAATTTTTCTTGGTGGCTTAAGACTGCGCGGAGGCCTTGGCAGGGCACTTGGCGGTAGCGAATTTCCTCTTTCTTTTCTTGGTGGCAATGCAAGATTGTTAATGCCCTAAGAAATAGTTGCAAATTATTTTTTAAACGGTATGATTTTATTCGAACATTAACTTACCTGTGGCGATGTATTACCAATATTACTTATATCTGTCATATTTTGGCCAACTGTTTGTGTCACCTGTGCAAGATTACCTGAAGCATTGCTGCGTATTTTCTGTGAGCAGCGGCCCTGCTTTTCAAGAAGTACAATCTCTTCAGTTTTGTTTTTGTTTGATTGATTTTCTTGATCTTGGCGTTCTCGTTCACGTTGATCCAAATGTGCCAGTTTCTGTTTATGAAAGAATTATTAAAAAATATTAATTACGGTTTATTTAAATTTAGATGGTCTTGTTCTATTAAATCATTCAGAATGGTTAAAGGGAATATTGATTATAATATTGAAAATATTTTCCATTGTCGTACCCAAACCCAATCGTAGTTCTAGTAATAGTAATAATGTAGCCAAAGGTGGCATTCAGTTGACTTTATTGGTAAGAATACAAATTGCAACTCTCGACTCTAATATAGTAGCATAAAAAAGACTTCAAAGGTGAGCTCTAATAATTTTTCTTTAGGCCTTACTTACAAAGATTGGATTAGCTCACAAGTTGGGAAAAATCTTTGGCACGTGTAAGGTCTCATGAAACCATCTCGATAGCTCGAAAAGAGGAGCTTCAGATATTAAATTCTTTGATTAGTCCAAAAAAATCCTTTCCTTTAACTTTGATGTTGCTAGTAGCTACTGCCTCTCTTAAGCCTTTTTTCAAGAGTTACTTAACCTTTTAATGGATTAGTTTAACTGTAGTACGTTCCGAAGATGTAAAATGCGGGCAAAGGTTTGCGCACGAGTTTAGACAATGACGATTAGCATTGCTTAGGGATAAGGGAATCATGGTCAGGGCCAGTGGATTTAATAGGATCAAGGGCTTCGTGACTCCTAACACTTCACGGACCCTGCAGGAATTTCCGTCCATTGATTTGTTTGCTCATTTATTGGCGACGTTTACATAACAGTAACGCCTAGGTTAAGTTGGGTTTGATATGGCTGAGCTGCTGGTGTTAAGCTCATACACTAGGGCCAAAAGGATAGGCCCATTTACGCCGTAGTGACCCCACGGTCACGGTGATGCCGTGGTGACCCCACTCTAAACCTGATGTCAAAGTGTAGTTTTTTCGGTAAACACCTCGGGGACTGAATTTTTCTGGTGTGGGGATCGCAATCTTTGAGATTTCCGCAGGCGAGTTTAGAAAAGGTTCACCAGATCTTCTAAGCCTCCTTCTGCTTACTGCTACGTTAAGAGATCTGCGGCATTCAGAGATGGTTCTAGAGCTGATTGTGCAAGAACGCAGGGCTTTCAGAGCCGCCTAACTATCTGAGAAGATGTAGACAGTCCGTTTCCTATCGCTTTGCTGGTTGTTTAGTAGAACAGCTTCATGTATAGCTAGAACCTCCGCTGGATATACGCTGCAGTGATCGGGTAATTGGAAGGAGACTTAAATCCCAAGCTCCGGAGAAAAGACCCCTCTTCCTACTGACCTTAGTGCCGTCAATAAAAAAGTTTATGGCATCTTATGGTTATTTCTCCATTCACGACGTGAAGGGATGTGGACCCCGTAGTTCTTCGTGAAGGTAACCTCGGTGCTTTCGATAACACTGGCTATGACTCTATTTCTAGAGCACTGGCTCTCACAAAATCCCGATACTCACACGATTGATAATGGATGGATAAATGCCATACATGTAGGTCGTGGCACTTCTTCTACTTTAGATTTCTCCACCATTGGTGTTAAGGCTTATAAGGACTGCCCTCAAGGTGGTCTTATCCTCGTTAATATGGTCCTAGTTGTGTCAATCAACCCAAACAAGACAGTCCTGGTACTTTTTTTCAAACGCTACAAAGTGGACCTAGGTCTTATTTGTATCCAGAGTACCACAGTTGAGTACTCAGACTCAGTCAAATATTTGGGAGTAAAGTTAGACAAGAGACTGAACTGGATTGCTCAACTGAACTACGCCATTAGTAAAGCCACTAGGGCCATATGGGCCTGCAAAAGGCTTCTGCGTAAGACATGGGATCTTACACCACAAATGATGTACTCGATGTACAACACGATCGTTAAACCTGTGGTCAGTTATGTCGCTATAGTCTGGTGGCCCAAGACTAAACAGGTTACTACGATCCTCAAGAGCAGCAAACTACTTACTTGCTTGGCTCTACCGGAGCAATGCGGGCCTGCCCACAGCTGCTATGGAGGCAACCCGCGATAAATGCCTTGAGACTTCAGATCTCATCCAACTGGCCCTATACAGTCAAAGGACACATGGATATCCATAACAATATCCCAACCATTTCCATTTGCAGCGTATCCGACCGTTGGTGAACTGCGGCTCCAAAGTAAATTCATGGTGATTATCTCGGATCGTTCTGAGTGGGAGGATCTTAGTCTTCCTGGGGATCCAAAACTTCTCCGCTGGTTTACCGATGGGTCAAAAAAGGAACATGGTTTAGAGGCTGGTGCCCTCCCCTGATATTTTACAAGCGAAAAGCGCTACGTTTGTTTTCCTAAATTACTCCTATATATTTGGCACTGTTGCTAAATTTAAGCTTAACATGGTTGAGCCAGGGGTGTTATATACTGGTTTTATACTTACTCGTGAAGAGGACTAATTCCGTTTTTAATGGGTTAACGCTGAGTCCGCGGGAGACAACCCAGCTCGAAAGGGTTTATAACGCCGCCTCCATGAGATCACGGAGGACTTAATAAAATATTCTTTTGTAACGATAACAATGTCATCCGCGTACACCAGGAGGTGATGCCTCTCTGCCTCCATGCGCCGCAACAGCTACTTCACAGTCCCGACCCATAGAAGCGGAGAAGTACTTTTTCTGCTTTATAGACGGAGAGATAGAAACTAGTTTTGCAAACGATCTGTATCCCTTCCAATTTTGTTTTTGATATGTAAGGAAGATGTGTGGGGAGCCATTTTCGACAATGGCGGATAACCTCCTTGGTGCAGAGGCTGGGGCTGAGAGGGTAAAAGCAAAAATCTGCTCGTGGTATGTAAACTTTCCACCTTTTCTTCTAGCATATAATCTAGATCACTTAGAAAATAAAAATTCAAAACAACGTCTTGCCAAAGGGTTCCAGCCCTGATATATCGATATATAGATAATATCGATATTTTACAAGCTTTTTATTAACTTCGTTCTCTGTGGGAGATTAATCTTGCGATCGATTTTTCGACCACTTCCCGATATCCGGTGATGCTCAAATTTGGCACACACCTTCGGTTCTGAAGACAATACAAAGAAATTTATGGTACATCCAATCTGGCGGCCACTCTAAAAAGTGGAGTACCCTTTTCCTTTCTTCGCCCCAAATGAAAGAGGAGGATGAGTAGAATACAGTAAAATTTGTGAGGCATTTTAAACCCAATATGACAGCCACTACAAAATGGCGGATTACCTTTTTCTTTACAACCCCCCGACATTGGTGGTCTCTGGTTGTTTTTTATGTGATAGACTAGAGGCTTAGGGAAAGGCCCTTTGTACTGTCGACAAACTATTTTTTTCGTATAGAGTGCAATGTCGAACAGCAGCTCCAGTCGGAAGATAGAGGGAAGAGAGAGAGAAGCTGAAGAGGAAGGAACTGCCACAAGCTAGCCGCGATATTTTTTTCACCTACTCCCAACCATTACTATCGCGACTCTGACATCGGGGCATCGAGAACAACTCGCTGGAGTGTTATGCCTCCTGAAACGAGTTGAATCTCATCAACCAACCGATGAGATGTGCTTTGGTGGAGCGGGGAAAGGCTAGGGAAGAATGTAAAGAGGGGAGAAGAAAGAAAGAGAGTTATGTAGGTGGGAAAGTTGGGAAAGGCGAAGGACCGTGGCGCTGCCGGGATTCGAACCCGGGACCTCTGGAATGGAAGCCCGGCGCCTTACTTCCTAGAATACCGAGGCTATGTCATATAAGCTAATTCGACACTTTTCATCGTAAAATTTTGATTTGAATTTATACATTAAATTATTATTATTATTAATTACAAACATATAAAATTACCTGTAAAAACGCATCACTATTATTTGTAGATAAAACTGATACTTCATCAGATAAAAGTGGTTGATTTGGTTTTTTATTACTTAAACTTGGGAAACAACACAGTCCCCTTTGGAGAGTTTCAAACTAAATAAGCAAAAAAATAATATAAAAAAACATACATAAATTATTAAAACAAATAGAAAACACATAAATTTTGTAACAAAATAAAACAGATAACTGATATAATGTAAATAGTAAAAAAAAGATAACAAATGGGCAAACACAAACCTTTTGCAGTTGTTATAAAAAGGGCTTATTTAATTACTTTTAAAAGCTTATTCTTTCATCTAAGGAAAAAATCAGAAAATTGCGCAAAAAAAGCTAAAAAGATAAAACACAAAAAATATAACGAATTAATCAAAATGTGAAAGCAAAAAAAAATATTTTTCTTTTTTTTTGTTTTATTGTTGGATGTTTGTTGTTGAGCACCAATTATTTTATAACAATTATAATAGTAACAATAAAAATCATTCCCTTGGAGTTTGCTTTTTTGTTGTTGTTTTGGATGGACAACAAAATAAAAATAAATATAAAAATCGAAAAGAGAAAGTAAGAGAGAGAGAGAGCACACAAAAATCAACACACAGAATTCAAACAAATTTGGCCTTTATTGTTTTTTTTTGCATTTTTTTATAACAATTCCATGCTTATGTAGAATATAATACAAATACATGCGTTTTCACGATTTAGCTTAAAAAAATTTGTTTTATTTCATATTTTTATATATATGTATACATATATGTATTTTGTTAATCAATCAAAAACAATATTTTCTTAAACAATAATTCCTAATTTTTTTCTGTTGGTAGTTAATTAATAATCTAAAAAAAAATTGTTTATCTTAGAATAAAAAAAATGTCTACAAATAAGTTAATATAAAACACAAAATATTATTTATTATTAGTTTTCTTACAACTATAAGTAGGTGAACACTGTAGCGTCAAATGTGAAATTAAAAAAAAAACAACAAAATATTTATTTATTTATTATTATTCTTTTTGTAAGGTAAAATGATGGCATATTATTATATAGTTCATTATGACCTCGTTTGCAATAATAAGTGAAATGAAGACCGATTTAAAAGCTAAAATTTGGTAAATTATTACTTTTATTTTTCTCCTGCATTGACTGGTAAAAAAAAGGTATTGGGTCTGTGATTGAATGCCTGCACACCTTAACTCCTTGGTTGAATGCCAAGTTTCGAGATTCAATGTTTTCACATTAAATGGGAGTTTACATCCCGAACACAAAGTGGAAGAACAAAGTGGCCCTGTATAAAATACAAACTCGAAGCTTTTTACAACTGTCAAACGTAAAATTTTTATAACGGCTACAGAGGAAACAATTTAATGAGCTGCAACACCTTTTAAATAGTTATATTAAACAGACTGGAACCCGATGTGCCTCGCTGCACCCACAAGCCAATAGTATGGCGTGCGCCAAAACAATTGGGAATCTCAAAATCGTTGGCAGTGAGTTTCAAATCTCACCACGAAAGTAGATTCGTAAAGAAAAGTGTAACTCCGTTCGTTTAAAAACCCAAATCACTTGCTCAATTATATCCCCAATCACAATTTAGCGGTCACACTGCCACTCTTGTTGTGGTCAAATGCTATGAGGGAGTGTTTTTCCCCGTAAACGAATTTCGAAGAGGAAATTACAATGCATGTCCGCTTGAATTTTATCCATACACGAAATTTTAATGTGTGTGAAAGTGTCATTTTCCCGTCTGGGTTTATATTTCCAATTCTTTTGATGTGCACTAATAGCTTCCATTTATTTTGCAGTTGAGGTGATAAGAATTTTAATATACAGTAGGAGACATTAAGGACATTTTTTTTCGTATTTTTGATTCCGAATAATATCGATGCTATCGATTGGAATTTCGCCATTTGAAACGTCCAAAAGTTGGTTCCATAGATATGATGCTTTCAAGCATGCATCCGTTCAGCTCAGGCTCAGGCTTCAGCAAATTTGAGCCAAAATCCCCTGCAAGTAATGTCATAGCGCCTACCATGGATTGGTTTTTCCTCGGAAATCTCGTAAAGCCCTGTCATGCGGACTTTGCACTATGAATGGAGACGGTTAATACGATTACTTCGTTGCCGCTCTGAATTGTGCACTTACACTGGAACCTCAGGAAAACAGCAATAATGCACAGCCAAAAAGAATCACCACCCGGGCCCCATCCAAGACGGAAATAGTTACCGCAATTCATGCGATAGCCAATGGTAAAGCAGCTGGAAAAGATGGCATTTCGCCAGAATTGTTGAAAGCCGATTCAAGCCTCATAGCAGATGCGCTTCAGCCAATCGTAGAAATAGCATGGAACACTTGTACCTTTCCGGAGGATTGGACGGAAGCTATCATAGTCAAAATACCAAAAAAGGGAGACCTAACAATATGCGACAACTGGAGAGGCATCTGTATATTATCTACTGTGGGAAAAATTTTGTCCCATATATTACTATCTAGGATAATAGAGGCAGTAGACCGAACGCTTAGGAGACAGCAGGCCGGTTTCGGGAAGGGCCGCTCATGTATTGAGCATATTAACACCTTGAGGATAATAGTGGAGCAGTCTACTGAATTCCGATCCCCCCTTTCCCTTGCTTTCGTAGACTATAAGAAAGCGTTCGAATCAATTAATAAGAGCTTTATATGGCAGGCACTACGGCGACGTGGACTGCCTGCTAAAATAATACAATTGATAAATGCTCTATACAACAATTCCAAATGCAGAGTTCTCCATAATGGAAAATTATCCGACAGCTTTGAGGTGAGTCCAGGAGTACGACAAGGATGCCTACTTCCGCCTTTACTATTATAGTAATAAAGACATCCTTATCGGCGCTCTAGATAGTAGAACAGGCGGCATACAATGAGGTTTGTTGCACCGCTTTAAGGATTCGACTACGCGGATAGTATCTGTTTGCTGCACCTCAAAAACATGTTAAACAATTTGGCAACATAAAGTAATCCAGCAGGCTTAAGGCTAAATCCGACTAGAACTAAAGAAATGCAGATAAATGCAAATACCATTGAACGGACAGCGGTGAATAGAAGTGTCGTGGAACTGGTAGTTGTTGTTGTTGTTGATTTTGTGCTAGTTGTGAGTTAGCGTGGCACTTAGAGGCCTTTTAATGGTCGTGGCCTTTCAGCCATTTAACCATGAGTCTTTGATGTACAACTTTTTTAAATGGCCTTAGTTCTTTTCTTGTGATAAAGAAAAAACTCTCTCTCTGTAATCGTCAATCCCAGACTGATGGGCCAGATCAGTAGGGGGATGGTCTTCAATTAGTTTAAGTAAAGTTCGTCAGACGTTTAGAAGGCACTAAGGCCTACTTTATAAGTTCATAAGCTAACAAATTTGAAATTAGTTATTGTCATTGATCAAATAGTTTATTATATAATTCAAAAGTTAACAATTAAAATTATTGTTATTGTCATTGATCTAAATTTCTCAAAAATTTGAGAACTAAGAAGCTAATAGATCGGTGGGCACCTTTGAATCAGGAATTTCGATCAGAGGTCTAAGAAAAACGAGGAATTTTCTCCCTACTATTAACTTTCTTTTTCACCTGTTCGTTCCACAGAAACGAATTTATCCAAAACATATTCATATAATCCCTACGATTTTTCTCTTAAATATAGCATCGAAAAATGGCAGGACCAATTTATTTCAACATATGAATACTTTTCCAATATCGTTCCTGGCTATGGGATTCCGTTCCGGCAATCTTGAGGATTATTCTGGAGAAGGTTTCACATTAAAGTTGAAAGATTCAGCAAAGGGTGAATTCTATGCAGCTACCCTCGATTGCGACCATGTTTACTATAAATAACTAGTAAAGGAATGTGCCTTTGATCTATAGATTTCATTATATGGGTTGCCAACGGTTTGAACTTAACAAATGAAGAAACCCTAACCCTAACTGTTTACTTGTTATTTTGAAAATTAAAACCGTCAGTTATTGTTTAAAAAACTTTGTCAAGGCTGCAAAAAATATTTAACTTCCTGTTAATTGCAAAAAATTGTGTTTTCTTGTCGGATTTATTTCAAAATTAAAAACAAATAAACAAAAGTACTGCGTAAAGTTTACGCATTGAAAATTCATTTCGTTTTCATTTGCGTGTGGGCCGCATTGATACTTGCCGGGGGCCGCATGCGGCCCGCGGGCCGCGTGTTGGACAACCCTGCCCTAACGTCCACAATAGAAAAACTAATTATGCGATATTTCTTTTCACCAGTCAATGCAGTTCCGGAATGTTTTATAGTAGTTGTAATATAACCTCCCAGTTTATTTCTCTATACATATACTTTATGTAAAAGGAATGACTAAGGTTCAACCAAAAGTGGCAAATACTGTAAAGGTAGATTTTAATTTTTTTTAAGGCGCTTGCGTTCCGATATTGGACGAATGTCCATAATATTTATATACATTTTATTTCGAAAAAAAATCTATCGGGTCATTTCAAATGGTTGATAAAAAAAAATATATCTAGGCTGCAGATCAGTCTCTTTTTTTTATCAATAAATCCACTAACAAGACCCAAGCTAACCGTGTTTGTTTCTTTTTTAACATACCGTAAATTAAATGAATGATTGTATGATGTTTATTTATATATATTATTAATGTTAGTAAAATGTTTCCTTATTCGGAATATCCCGGCAGGATGCTCTGGCTAAATCCTTACTGTTCTGAATTTGGTTTAATAATATGTTATTTGTCGTATTCAAATCAATCGAGGGATTAAGCATTTTGGAAGCGTGGATATTATGATGATGTATCAGCGACAGCTGACTTACCTTGCTGATTTGCTCATCAATTTGCTTCTTCATATGTTCATCATATTGATTCTCGTATGATGTTGGATTAAATGTTGGTGAAGCTTGCGGCATATAATTTGAATTTGGATCAAAGCTAGCACTATAGTTTGAGCTATTCGCTGAATAATTTCCGGGCATAGTTATTGACTGCAAATTAACAACACTTTGATTATAATTTGGAGTGCTTTGTCCATAATTGGCAGCCGATAGGGCGCCACTTATTGTTACAGATGGATTATAATTATTTGTATTTCCTCCATAGCCTGCCTCTAGTAGTGACGTGTTTGCTGTTGTATTAAATGATGTATTTGATGCATTAAATGATGATGGTGAATTATAGCGTAGTGGGTTAAGTGCAAAGCTATCGGTTGAAAGATTGTACGAATCAAATGACGATCCGCAAACTATAAAAAGGAAAAAATATGAATAATTAAATTGTATTTCATTCATTCCTCATTCATTTAAATAATTACTTTTCTGGCTTTGTAGTGCTCGAATCAATGCATCTCTTTCAGCTAATCGACTTTCAAGTATCTTTAAGTGAGATTGAAGATCGTTAACCTTTCGTTGCGCCGAGTGAACTTCCTCTAGATAACGAAGTTTGTCGTGCTTTACTTCAGCAATGATTCTATCAGTTTCCTAGATTGAAAATTTGTTGTTGAAATGAATTTTATAAATTAATATTATATGATTACCTGTGAGGTCTTTTCTAGAGACAATTTTGATGCGTTTTGCCTCATTGCCTGCTCTTCCAAATGTCGCTGTTCACTTTCCAATCTATAAATATAAAAAAGTTAAATACTAGGGGAAATAGTACAAAATGGAATATAAATTTCTTTGGTGAATTTTTTTTCTAACTAAATCATTTGTTTCTTACATACTTTATCACTGTTACCACAACTATCGTTCAACAGAAATAAACGTACTCCTGCGTCCAAAGGAAGGTTATACTTGCATAATTGGCTCGACTTATTCTCGCTGCCAACAGTCGCCTTTTTTGCGCACTGGACACAAGGAATTTATTCATAAATAAAACAACTCCAGTCTGCAACTCTTTCGTAGTTAGTAGCTTGAGTTCAGCCCCTTTTCTCTAAGCTAAGCTTGCTTCAAGACGTTGTACCATGACACGACCAACGACATGACAGACAGGTAAGCGATTCCTGAAAATTAGGTAAGGAAAGCTTGACTAGTAGCCCGTTCGCAACATATTAGCAGCTGCGCTTGGGCCTATACACTCAAAACAGACTTGACTAATTTCCCGTCTAATAACATTTTTTATGCGACCCCTGGCTATAAAATGGGGTTCTTTTAAATTAGATCTTAGCGTAGATACAGATAGGATTCAACTCTAGTTTTTGCATTAGTAATAACTGAAGTATAGGGGGCGAAGTATGATATACAAGGGCTTGGTTGTGCTGTGTTCGGCCGTAGCCCGAACACGGTTCAATCAGGGAGCCCTCGCTCTAGACCGCGAGATGACCGTTCTTTCTCGCGCAACTCGTTGAATCAATATTTATTCATTATGAGGTTCTTCATACTCCCGAGCGACATTTCACATAATCTACTGTTAATAAAACGAACTTTCATATGCTTAATATCGCATGCATAAAAAATTCACATATGGCATCTTTTTCTAGTTCCTAATGTATGTTTAATTTAATCAATAACAATAATTACCTCATAATTTGATTGTTCTTCTCCTGTAGTTGCCATTTGGAATCGCTATTAGTACTACTTCCACTTCTGTTTGAGTCCTTGCTTAATTCTGTTTCATAATCTAAGCGCATTTTTCTTTCATTTGTTTTATTTTGATTAGCACCATGAATTTGCGTTAATCTTTCAATATATATTTGTTTCTTTCTCAATTCTTCTTCTAATCGACGTATATTCCTTTGTGCGTTATTCAATGCTGTATCCAAAATACCAATATGAGTTCTTTGTTCTTGCAATGTAGCCTGTTGTGCTGCTATCTCGATATCTTGTCGTTCTTTCGCTGCTAATAGCTCTTTGTCTATAGAAATTATAAAATAATATTATTTTTACCCCAATTTTATATGAAATGTTTTACTTTGTGTAAAAAGCTGTGCTATTAGAATTTGATGCTCGGATGGAGCAAGAAGTTGTGTTTGGAAAATGTCCACTTGATCCTTCAAAGCCCTATTTAATGCCTGTACCTTTTGTAAATTCTCTTGTAATCGCATTCTTGCAACACGCTCTAATTTTTCTCTTCGTTCGCATGACTGAACTAGTTCTTCATATACTCCATATATGGTGGATACCTCATCTTCTAACTGTGAAAAAACGAAATTAATATTTCATTAATAAATAAAATACAAAAGTAAACAATAAACTGAAACACTACAGAAGAACATTATCAACAGCTCAAGATAATCGCATATTTATGAGACAATCGATGTTAACTATTAAAAGCTTTATAGATTGCTGTCGCTTTGTCAGAATCGTGAACCAAAACACTGAGTTTAAAAACTATGGGAGGACAGATACTAAAGCCAAACAGAAAGGATGTAAATCTAGATAGAAGCCAGAGTTTCATAACAAAATAACAAATCCCACCTGGAGTGACTGCTGAAAGGTTAACCGAACAAGCATTGGTCCGACTACTTATACCGTCATTGAGAATCTTGAGACAAATAATTAGGAAAAACAATTCATTCACGCAAGTAAGACCTGTTGAAGAACACCATCGGCATGAAATGTTGGTTACCGGCGCTCCAGCATGGCGGTTATGAGAGATGCTAACTCACATTAAAAAGCCTCCTGCACGGCACTTTCTCCTCGCGGGGTTTGTTCAGCTTGATTTAACTGCTAGAACTCTTGACATTTCTTTGCCTTTCTCTATTCCTTTCCGCTTGTTCCAGCCTTAACATTCTGTGTATGGCCTCTCATCATGTGCCCTATATTGTTTGCCAGCATTAAACGCGCCTCGGCAATTTCTTCCAGTTCCACCCTTACATCGGCGAATCTCGAGCAGTTATAAAAAGGCGTGCTCTGCAGTTCCCTGAATCCCTGGGCATGACGGTCACAGCGGTGAGTCATCGCGCTCGAAACGATGAAGATATTTCCTATACCCTCCATGTCCTGTCCACCCAGAAGCAGCGTGAGGACGTTAATCACTTCCCAACACTCCCTCGGAATCTCCACCTTTGGGATAAGGACTGTGAGTCCAACGACCCTAACAGACTCGACCTACTTAAATTGTCACTCCCTGAGGGACTCGCAGCACGCAATCTGCCGCCGTACTGTACCGTTTGAGGCTTCCTTCTAATATATTCTGAGTCGCATGCCTTCTCTCGCCAATATGTCTACGGAAATCATCCCTGCATCGTCGGAGGTGGTCCTATATTCGCAGCATGCGCGGAGGGCGCTTAACGTGGTCTCCTTTTTCTGCTGCAGCAGTCCTGTTCAACGCTGCTGCTCATACTGGCAGCAACGCTTTCTACCACTACCCCGATGTCATCCTATCGCCACTGCTTCCTTTTGGAGGCGTAGCCTTAACACATAGTTATATATTGCGATCCACAGGAGGACCCAGGACTGAACCCTGCGGTACACCACCTGTTGTCTTGAACATCGAGCAGTGATTTTTCTCTATTACGGTTTATGCCTTTATGTAGGAGCACAAGCACGAGGCGTCACTTGCCACATTATATTAACATGGCATTACTCACCACTTCTTTGACTACTAGATATCTCCTAGCAAAATAGAACCGGCAATGAGTAGTTATCTTGAACTGCGATTAAGTAAATTTCCAAGAAAATGCCTGACATTTTGCGACATTCCAATCTTGGCACCGTGATACCTCGGTTGAAAAATACTGCTCTAGCTATTTCGCACCTACGTTTTTTCGTCCCTATATCCTCACAAACCTCGAATATGATGTCTAGGTGGTCGTGTGCACATCACTCACCCGCCATTGCATATCCTTCACCATTGTATCGCTCATATAGAGGATGTCGATCAAAGAGATTCTCCCACCACTTTGGAAGGTGTTTAAGCCTCCAGTATTAAAACTACGTTCAGTCGCGAGAATACTTCTAGGAGTATGCGCCCACTTGCATTCGTTTATCGACTGCCCCAGTATTAAAATCACCCGCTTTTATTTTCGGGCAATGGCGGCTAACCTTTCCAACATTGACTCATACTCGCCTATTGTCAGACTTGGCGCCGCATAGTAGTTGTAGACGTGTATTCCGCCTATTTTCGCCCAAGTGAAGCCATTCTCAGGGCTTTTCTTGGTATCTTCCATGGCTGGGGTCCTGCATATCCATATCCCTGACGTGCCCCTATTAGCCGCTATCTATTCTATACTGCTCGCAGACGATTGCGACGTCGATTTTTTCCTCAAATACGATCTGTGGAAGCAGGTCTTGTGTTGTTTGGCAATGGCTCAAGCTTACCTGCATTCAAAAGTTGGTAGGACAAACAGTTTTAACGCAAAACATTTTTAAAAACAAATTCTCTACTGTCTTTTAAGAGGGTTACTATTTATCTAACTGCATTCTGAGTTTATATCTCTAGTACCTTTTGAGTTTTTGCTGCTTTCATACAACACATCAAAAGTTGTTGCTTCAGTGCGGCATTTTCTTTTGCTAACGATTCCATAGTTTCTGCTTCCGTCGTGGCTAATCTAAATTAAAAAAAAATACAATGTACCTTAAACCATATCAATCATATTACAAACTTTCATACTTAGTTAAATCTGGCTGACTTTTACTTTTCGACTTGCTTGGTGACTCATGCTCCTCAATAATCCATTCAAATTTTTGATTCTCTTTTGAATCAGTGTTCTCAGACGCGCCAGAGCTTCTCGCATTACTATTTCGTGTTTTTGATGGTATTTTCATTTCTTTGGCGAGGTGCTTTAACACATGACTTTGATTTAAGTAATCGTCTGGTATTTCAGTGATTTCCTGCATTCCCTGTTCGCCATATGAGCGGGGACGTTCCTTCTTAACCATTGGTGGAGGGCTCGGATATTCCCGGTTTGCAATCGAATACATGCTATCATCGTTGTGTATAATCAATGTATTGTATGAACATGTTGAGACATCCATCGAGGATCTGTTGGAATTAACTTCCTTAAGTGAATTCCTATTCGGAGTATTATTTCCGTTGGCTTGCTGTGCAAAGATTGGATTACGTGCTTCAGATAAACTTCGATTACTAGATGCATATCTAGTTGAATCTGAAGATGCATTCGAAGAAAATCGTTGCTCTGTCACAAAACGTGCTGAAAAATAATAAAAAGAAGAAATTTAATAATTTGCTTGATAATAAAACTAAATAAAGTTCTTACTTCCTGATGTTTCATTACCAGATGCAGAATTTTCTTGTAAATTTTCTTGCCCTTGAGGTTCAGCTCTTGGGGTATGCCTTAAGACGTAACGTTGCTCCATTGAAAGATTCTCAGTTGATGTTGATAGATCAGTTTCAGAACCAGACAAACTGTTTGCTGTTGTAAATTGATGTTTAGTGGTTGCTGTTTGTGTTGTCTGTTTCTTGTTATTTGTCCCTTGTTGGGGTTGTGGTTGCATATTTTTTGTAACAATTGTTGGTGAAATGTTAGCACTATTTGCTTGTGTTGTTGAAGTAAAAGGTGAAAATCGTAGGCCTGGAGGATGTGACGACATTCTTTGTTTATCGAATAAAGCACACCTCTAGCTGTTTAAGGCACAATTTTAAGGCACTTGTTCTTTTTAGGGCTTGTTTTTTTTATAAAAAGTTACATGAATAGAAAATTATTTATTTCATGGCGGTAGTGCTTCTGAAAATTAAAAGAAAGAATTTTAGTATTTATGTATTCTATAATAGAAGATAATATCTGAAAAAACAATACGCGATAGTCTAAGCTCAGGGTAGAAAACGAAATTCATATAGAATAGGTGAACTATGTATATGAATGAAACCTTTGATGCTATAGTTCAGAAATACCTATCTATAAATAGATAAATTCTCTGTAATATGTGCGCGAAAAAATAATGCAACAACTAAGTCGAGTGAACCTATTGAGCTAATGCTATCTTGCAGGAATAATCTTTATAAATTAAATTATACCATTTGGAATCGTTGTGAATTTTCTTTGTCCAGGAGTAAACCTTCAAACTAAATAATTTACAAAACAAGGAATAACTTAAGGGCACAGGTTCCTTCTTCAGAGAATGCAAAGAACGCTATTCCACAACCCTACAGTTGATGGTGATCTTCCGTATACTTTCAGGAACTTAAGGATTTTATGAGTGACTTCCAGCTCAAACGGTTTCGGAAGTTCGCCTTAAGTTTCACTCGTCTCTTTAATGATACTTCGGCATCATGTTATATGAGATCTCTCTCGTTTTCTGTTACTTTTTGAGTTCCAGGTTGGAGCGTGCTAAGTTATCTATTCATCATCTTTTCTTATAGTATGCCCCAACCATTTATATTTTCTCTTGAAGTTTATTTGTGGTGTTACTTGGCAAACATACTCATAAAACATATCATTTGGTAACAATTTAAGAAGAATTGCAATTTTCGCTTTTTAAGTTTCGTGCAACAGAAGCATACATATTTCTGTGTGATAAAAGAGCTCCAGAGCTGCATTCCCACTTTGACTTTGGGGTGTATATCGGGTCGCAAGCTGAAACTTTAGGTATCCGGTAGCGCTTCATAATTTTCCATTTTTTCCAAACTTACGAGGATTGAGATATGAAAAGGGATTTTTCTTCTTTCCAGTTTGAACGAATACCTTAGCTAGGGCAACATTTTTTGCCTACCATCTAGTTTCACCAATGATATTTAAACCCCCACGGTCTGAATCTGGTAAACGAATAAATTGCGAAATTATAGATTTTCCTAGTCTATACAATGGTACATAAATTACCAATAGCGAATATTCTTAAGAGTTATTATCTTTAGAGCATTTAATAGCAATTTCTCAGGGCGACTTCCCAAGCTAAAACCATCTATTGCCTCTTGTTGCATTTCTGTAAACAAATTACGCATGGTGTTGCAAGTAACAACTCACTCACTTGGAACAGTTTCCATGATTGATTTTAAACCGACAAAATATGCTACAGTTATAATTAGTAGCGTGATATTGGCATCATTCATGGCATATGAATTATCTTTTGCAATCTCCGAGTCATGACATTTTACTTGAAAATGAATCACCGGTCTACCACAACTACTAGCATGTGCCATATTTTACTGTTATGTATAACCAAAAAAGTTTCGAATTCAAATAACGCACGACTGGGTAGTTTTGTAGTCAGTAGAATTAAATGTTTCGATGCTAGACTGTATGATCATATTGAAGGATCTTGGAGGGATGTTATCAACTATCAGTCGCATTAGATTTATTTTATAGCAGATATTACCTCGAGGCAATCAACACAACCAAAGTAGAAGAGGTCCAGAAAAGCCACGGGAGGAAAATTAATTGTCGGTTTTAGTGCAGAGGTTTGGATTTTTAGAGTGAACGCCTCCTAAGTGGCGTAAATTATTCCAATTAGTTAGTGCAGGAAGGGCGGAGCATAAAAGTTTCTCCAAGCTTCATTAATTTTGGCAATTACTAAGTTCCTTTAGATCGTATGTGTACGAAGAGTCCATTCAGACGCTGGGTGCACATGACTCCAAAGGTTCGACAGAATGACAGTGTATTTGGGCGATATTTCGCAAAACAACAAAAGAATCATCTTTATTCCTCCCAACATGTGCAATGTGCCGTATCTGGTGGACGCCGAGAAAAGCAATCCTAGCTTACGCAGTTTAAACGGCTCCCGCAATATACCGCTGTTTGCCGGAGTGAAGTGTTTATTAACGTGAACTGAACTGGGATGTCGGCTGTAAACCCATCCAGCATTCCAATACGCAACTGAAAGGCTTCGGAATAGTCAGAGAGGCGGTGGTTGATCAAGCAGCTGGGTTGGAGACAAGAATGATGTCGATGAGCCTCTGAGTCTATCACAAATCAACTAAATGACGTGTATTATCAACCAGATGGGAGTTGATAATCTGAAGGCCATCAGCAGGATCAGTTGCTTGGGGATTGTTTTCAAGTGAGGTATCTGTTGAAGTCAAGTCTTCGAGTTCGAGATTTAATTATTATTAAGTTTTATGTCTGCTCCGGTATACGGAGTTTTTTTTCTTTTCTTGTATGTTGGCTACCTTGTTCATTTTTGTTTGGTTATGTTGAGTTCTTATAAAAACGCCGTAGACGCTAAGTTGTGAATTACGGACGCTTTGTATTTTTTATTATGAATTAATAAATTTTCTTTTACCAAAAGCAGATATTTTTACTTATAACGATCTTGGATTACCTCTAACAGTATCCCTGTCATGTAGAGACTCAATCTTCCCAATAGTAACAGTTTCTATGCTATCGGAACTACGACTTAGCGGATCCGGTGCATTGACGATCATCATGCCAACAATAGACGAAATGATGACGCTTTGATATTCCGGTGGTAATAAACGAGAGGCCGGCGCCGGGTTTATGATCGATCGACCTGCTGCCAGCAGCGTTATCGTATTCCAACCGATATCCGAACCTTTGGCGGTTATATCCAGACCTATATCCTATTCGTTTATGCGCCAACCGAGACCGGGTGGTAGCACGTAAGCTGTTTCAATCACCTCTTCATACAAAAATTCAAGAGCGAGCAAGGCCGAATTTTACGATCAGCTTCAACTGACGCTGGAACCGAATCCATCACATTTACGGGGGGCTTAAATGCACATTCAGGAGCAGATCTCACCGGCTGGGAAGGAATGATGGGCAAATTCGGACACGGAGTAATTATCGACAACGGCTTACGCCGCAAACACCGACTACTGGCGAAATCCTTCCGGCAGCAACTCGGCGATTTTAGACTACGTATTAATCAACGCAAAATTCCGATCGATGCCAAAAGACGTAGGTGCAATGCGTGGACCCCAATGCGGATCGGACCATTATCTTGTTCGCGCGAAATTACAGATGCGATTACAAAGAGCGAAGAAAACGGCGTAACCACCAGCCAAGAAGAATTGGGCGTGCCTACGGGACTCGGCCATCGAACAAATTCGCGGTGCTCGCAATACCGGACGATATCGTTGAAGAAGAAAGGCAATTATCGGAGTTCATTGTCGGGTGTGCAATGGAGTTGTGTTCACCTCTCCGAAAACAGCCGCAGCCATGGATTTCGGATAGCTATCTGGACCACGTCGATCAGTGGAAACGAATGAAACAGGTCGATCCGTCACAAGGTACAGCCCCCGACCGTCGATCATCGAACAGCCGACGATTGAGTTTCTCGATACCGAACCCGCAATTATCGAGGTGACGACGGCAATAAAATCGCTGAAAGCCGGGGGAGATGTCTTATTACTCCATTGCATTGATCAAATATTCGCTAATGGATGAGAGAATTCGTTGTGGCAAACCAACCGTCGTCGTTTTCGACGATTTTTTTTTATTATTATTTATTTCTTTATCATTATTATTAGACTAGGATTACAAATACATTTTTTAACATCATTATTTTTACTTTTTCAACATCCCCACTCAGTCAGCGGAGCTGGTATCAGAGTTAGGGAGCCCTCATTCATCAGTAAATATCACAATTAAAAGCTTAGAAGTGTTTATCACAAAAGAACAATAAAGAAAAAGACAAAAGAAAAAAAAAGAAAACTATAAAAGTTAGAAAGAAGTAAATAAAAATTATTAAATAGAAATTATTAAATAAACAAATAAAAATTCATAAATAGAAATTAAATAAAAAAAATTATTAAATTAAAATTAAAACGAATATATGCAAAGACAGAATTACGAAATTAGTTTGACAATTAATAACGCTGAACCTCCTGTATCAGATATTTCTTCAGCCTTTTCGTGTATGATACTAAAGACGGAGCCGATTTTATATGGTCCGGCAGAGTGTTGTAAAATTCCACCGCAGTATTAAGCAGCCCCTTTCTTGTCCTCTCCGTTCTAGGTTGCGTTGGTCTAAAGTTATCCCTGTTTCTTGTAACGTAGCCGTGTATGCTTGAGTATTGCACGCACAATTACTAAGTTTGATCTCAGAAGTTTTTCTTTCAACTTATACACGAACTTCACTTTTTCCATTCGGATAATCTGGTCCAATGGTAATTGACCCGTGAGCCGGTAAACTTCTTCAGTGGCTGTATTCCATGGAAGTCCATATAGTGCTTTCAGCGCCCGGTTTAACAGTATTTTCACATCTGTGCACACCCTTTAAGAGCACTGCGACCAGTTAAGGATACTAAATCCTTTCGATTTCATCGATTGGAACAGCTTACAAAGAGCCTTGGAAACGGAACACATGCCATTGAAAATCATCCAACTTCTCCAAACGTCTCAACCAGCAGCGTTCGTATTCGAAGCGTCTTATCCGATTAGACGGGATCGACGGGATTATGCGTGAAGCATTCGATGAACGACGTGGAGTTCGATACGACGATTAAGCCGTGTATCATCACCCCTGTGCTCCAGGTTGAACTGGAGTACATCTCCGAACCGACGTAATGATAATAGTCATAACTGCCATTGATAATTTAATCTAGCGTGAAAATGCTACTAAAAGTAATTTTAGAAGCCTCCAGCAGGGTACAGCATTGCTAATTGTTCTTCAAACATTCGAAGTAATGAACTGCCTGCCTGCCTACATCAATCATCAATTCTTGAAGCAAAATTATGCAAATTAATACTGGATATGATGAAACCCGCACTCGAAGTTTTCCCGTTCAGTTTTTATTTTACTAAAAATTAGCCTAGGCAGACCAGCAGCGAACATCATTATTCATCGGTATCATTGTTGCACTCTCAAAACACACTTAATCCCCCGCACAATTGACTAATTATCGTCATTCAAGGCATAAATAATCCAAATACGCGAAAACTCCCATTCTTATCACGATTGTCAACAAACCATCAAAATCGTGCTGCATTCCAAAACAGACAACTTGAAATTTGTGGGAGCGAGATGACAACGCCAACGAGCGGGACGCACGATGCAAAAAGAAAAAGAAACGTCAATGGAATGCACATAAAAAATTGATTTTGGAATTTTTCTCGGATATCGAATTTTGCTGGCGATTAATTAAGAACTTTTAGTGCTTTAGGCGATTATTCGCATTCGTGACGCCTTTGCAGCGAAATAATTCACTTTTTACGCAAGATTTTTGCCACAAAAGCAAACAAAAATCCTTATCAGAATTTTTCACAGCCCTTGCACTTTTATATTGAACATTCTTCAGTAATCACATAAGTTCGGCATTAAACTTTCACTAGAATCATTTACTAAAACTATATCCAATCGTTGCAGGTCATTATTTAAACTTACATTACAGCAAAATTAGTAAAAAATCGGTTTTTTCACACGTAATGTAGACACTTCCAAATTTTCTTGGCACATTCATTAAAATTTTAGTTCTCGCATTCCTCACGAGTGGTGCTTGTAGCAATCTGGAAAAATAATTCACAATTGATAAATAAAATGATACTTGAACATGGTTTGTGTATAGAGTGTAATAACAAGTTTTATTAAAAATATTTACTTTTTTTGTCATATATTTTTAATTACATTTATTTTTATATTTAGGTAAGTTAATTATAATAACGGTAAAAACTCAAATCAAATAAAAAATCATATTTTTCTGTTAAATATGAACCTTGGTAATTAATTAACAACCAGTTTTGCCTTAAACAACCTCAAAAACACATTTGGCAGCACATAAATTGCCGGAATTTTGCCAATCAGCTGATTTTTGTTTTGAGGTTGTGAAAAATATTTAAAAAAAAATTTCTGTTTCGCATTTTAAAACATTTTTGAGCATTTTTTAATTGGAAATGTTTGTTAGAAAAATTTTATGTACTCCACACGTTTTATGTAGAAATAGTAGATGTATGTTATCATGTGCCACCTTCACCTCCGGATTTCCAGCTAGTAGGTCTGTGATCTGCCCTATCGGAAAATTGAATCTTAAGAAACGTCCGTTGTTATATAATGAAGGAAGCGGAACTAATCGTAAGTATGATTAAAATTTACTGAATTTCAGATAAAATTACATGTCTACGTCTAATGTTATGATGATGGTTATGAATAAACCAATAAGTCTCAACCGCAAAACGCAAACATCGTTTGTCTGGGACAGCAAAGAGTGCGGTGGTGTGCAGACCCGGTCTTTAAAATATGCGACGATAAAAAAAATAGAAAACCCTAAAAAACTGAACAATAAAATAAGGCTTCACCACCCTTTAATAGACAACACACGCAACCGGCCAACAGGACAAGTAAGTACCCGCTCTCCCTACCTTCACTAGAGTCTCGGACCTGAAGGTGTCGGTGCTGTCGGTCGATGAAATTTTCCGTCTCAAAAGGCATAACACTTTGACAAGGACAAATTTTATTGACTCTGATGCGGAAAATATCCCTGAGGATGTGAAGATTGGACCCGCGCGACCGAGGTCCCGTCAAAAGTCAAGCTTTGTTATTGATTTCTGTAACATTCGTGGACTTAATGCGAATTTATCTCTTGTTAAGTGTCACTTAAATAATTCCAATAATTCATAACCAGGACCGCATGAACAGTTTGGCTTTAAAGCAGCCCATTCCACGGAGCACGAACTTTTAGTACTCCATAACGAGATAAATCAGGGCCTCAGGATTAAAAACCCAACTGTAGTCTGTTCCCTTGATATAAAGGAAGGTTTTGACGCGGTCTGGCACTCCGGTCTCCTTTATAAACTTTTTTAATGAACTTCCCGCCTTACATCCTCAGTTTCTTGTCTGACATCTCTTTCGGTTCAAATTGGTGAATTCTTCTCTGCTCCGGTAGATGTTCTACCTATTGTCCCTCAAAGCCTAATTTTGAGCGCTAAGCTTTTAAATTTATACCTCCATGATCCCCCCCATTCTGATCCGAGCATAGGGTCTAAAACTATCCTGTATGCGGATGATACTCTGATTTATTCCCTAATGGAATGGCTTTGTAAACACCTGGATTGTATAAAATGTGTTTACGGTACCTGGAGACTCCCACTGAAGCCTGACAAAACAAAGTATGCGGCACTCTCCAATTCCGCCTTTGTAATACTGACATCAAGGTTGGGAAAAAACTTAAATAGATCCTCAGGTAATGCCTTTCAATCAAATTTAAGTCGCGCAATACACTTTACCCCAAACGTGAGCTATATGACAGAGCGAATATCTCCCCTCTCCTCCTTTATCTTCAGGAGAAATGGAAGGAAACCTATGGCACTTAGACTTAAGTTTCATGAGAACCCACTAATTAGGAAATGCTGATTCGATAACCCCCGTTCCCGGCTCTCATATTATCTTAGTCCGCTTGTCTGTGCATACGATTGTGGAATAATCTCTCTCAGTCAGTATTTCCGAACTCCTACAACATCCAAGAGCTCAAATGCAGAATTCATCGCCACCTTCTTCAACACTCCCCTGGATCCTCATAACCCTTAACCTATTCCTCCGTACTAAGCTTACTGCTAGACATTGCACCATGACGTGACAATCGACATGATGGATTAGTTGTACAAAGGGCGATTCCTGAGCTTAGCACTGCCACATAAAAAAAATTGGGTAGGTAATGCTTTGCCCCCAATCTTCAGGCATTTTTTGTTGCTGTCATGGTAGGAGGGGACAGTGAGCTACGTTGCAGCCATCTTAAGCTGATGAGGCGGTGAGCAGGTCTGATTTCGAGGCCACAAGGAAGAAACGCGTATATGTTGGAGGCCGACAATATATAACCTGATATGTTCTCATCTAGAACACGCCAGTTTTGGATACTGTTTGAGAGTAGCCTGCTAGTGAGTGTGAGGTGCAGCACCAGGGAGGAGGTGACAAAGCTGTGTTGGTATCTCGATCTATTTTATTCGTAACAAGAAATTCTAAGAGACACTCATATCTCTCGTTTACATCGGTAATCTCCAAAATAGAATGGTGAATATTTGGATCACAACCGTTGACGATTTATCGGTTCCTGTGGCGATAGAACTCGAACAGTTCTTGGGGAACAGTTCTTTTGTCAATGAGCTATTCGTTGCGCAATTGATCAGTCGTATTAGCTGCGAAGGAATTCCTAATTCCGATGAAATCCCGTACAGCCTATCTCTGTTTATTGAGTCATATGCCTGTTGCAAATCGACAAATATCTGGTGTGTATCTACATTTCTTTCCCAGGTTTTCTCCAGAATTTGCTTTAAGGTCAGTAGTTGGTCCAATATTGGCCTGTTTGACCTAAAATTAGCTTGATATTTTCCTATAAGGCCTTTTGATATTTTCCTATAAGGCCTTTGGTTCTAGTTTTTGTGTCACAAGGATTGTGAAGGTTTTATAACTGGTGCTGCGAAGTGAAATGCCTCTGTAGTTATTGCAGGTTAATTTATCTCTATTCTTTTATATTGGGCATGAAATCGCTTTCTTCCGTCATCTGCTACAAACAGACAGACAAATATTTATTCCATCACAGACAGACACTCCAATTATATTTATATAGATTAATTTTTATTTCTTTCTGAAATGTTTTCCAAAACTATACCACAAAACAACTTTAATGTTTAGAAGACCTTATAAAAAATTTGGGTGGTTCCACTTTTCTCTTTTTTAGTTCAATTTAAATTGTTTAGTTCGATTTAAATGGAAAGTAATCAGCGTTTTAAGAAAACACCATAATGATATCTAAGAAAATAAACAAATAAATCGAAATAATAAAACAAATTGTTTAAGCATGGGCAACGATATTAAACATGCTTTTTTATACATTTTTTTAATCAGAAATCAAGTTATATAACACCAGTGAGCTTGCATAAAGTTTCACTGGGATTTCATTAAAATACAAAACCAGTTTCAGAATCATTCTTTCTTCGTTCTACATATAGTCATTGCGATCATTGCATTAGTCAGTATTGATTCTAAATTCGATTATATCAGATCAAACATATTTGGATAAAATGTTTACGAGAGTTCTGATCTTTGTTTTTGTTTTAGTGATAACAAGTCAAAAATGTTACGCCAGCGGAAGCAGTGGTGATATTCCAATTGCAACATATGAGGAGGTTAAAGACCTTCCAAAACATCCAGAAAAGCTGCTGATCGATGTTCGTGAACCTGAGGAACTGAAGGAAACAGGTCAAATTCCGACTAGTATAAATATTCCTTGTAAGTATTTTATTTATTTTCGTTAGTGGTGAATGGAGTATGAAATCTGTAATTTGATCTGCAAGATGTTTTGAGTGCATGTTAAGACAGCTTTAATTTTAATGCTAAATGTTTCTTATTGCCACACATCATATATTTGTCAAAGAAACACCTGTTATGAGTGATATTAAAAAGCTGGGTAAAATGTCAAGTAAGATAAGGTTTATAGCTGATATTTCACTAGCTCTGGTGGACAGTTTTTTCGTTTTTTGCTGGACAATTCTCGACTTTATTTCCTTCATCTTCCACTGAAACTAATTCACTAATTTTTTTGCTCAAACGACCATTTTATGTTAGTTCCGTTCTAGATCTTATTTCAAAGAATAATATAATGGCATCATTAGACATTAATTTAACAAATAAATCATATCTTTATTTTTTAGTTTAATAAACATTTAAATATATTTTTGTTTACTAGTAAAACAACTTCAGAGCGTACTTGGTAACAATAAGGACAAAGATTCCTTTAATGCTAAATATGGACGTAACTTTCCACAATTTCCAGACGCTATCATATTTACCTGCAGGTCCGGTCGTAGGGCTCAAGAAGCCGCAGAAATTGCAGCTAAATTAGGATTTACCAAGTAAGATTGCACAACAATAAGACTATTTGGTGTTGGGTGTCTTTGTTGATAGATTTATTTACTAATTAATACTAGGCTGCTGCAAAAATAATACAATACAACACCAAATTATGTTCAAAATATGTTTAAGTGGAGCGTAGTCGCAAATAATTGTTTCTATTGGCAAGAAAGTGACATTTTGTAGATGTACATTGGCCTTTTATATCAGCGTCAAGATTATTTAAACCCTTATAGACTTGCCCGCTTCTGATAATTTTAGAAATTCATTGCATGATAGTATCTAAAGTGTATCGTTCGTCGTTATTGTTGATCGAATCGGATCGGATTATGATTTGGGGTGAAGATCACGTTCGCGCGTATGGCAAATTGCTTCGTCTCCATAAATATATTAGAAGGAATGGACGTAGGGTGTAAAGATGTTGCGTGCGGAGAGAAGATATTGGTTAGGTATTTTTTGTGTATTCGCATTGTGTCCTTTTTTTGGAACGAAGTCCGAAGTAGCTTGCGGGTAGAGTGACTTGGTAGAAATCGCCTCGTAAGAAAAAGCGGTATACTGCAGTGCAGCTACTCACACCGTGTGACCGCATCAAACGTCGTCAAGTGTGCTAATCATATCTGGTGAGATATAGCAGCATAGCAAAAAGAGATTTGTTGGATATTTTGAGAGCGAGTAGATCAATGTCAAGGTGGATAGAGAACCTAGGAAGCAAAATTGGTTTAAAAATTCGATGGCTACTACAAACGAGAAATACGCCACCCCCATGAGCTTTCGAGTCAGTGTAACGATCCCTCCGAACACTTGGTAGGAAGAATCAGAGTCAGGTATCAGTAAATGCTATGATATCGAGCCCGCTAGCCGTCGATGCCTGAAGGATGTCATTAGTTTTTGACCTGGTCCCCTTACGTTCTGGTAGTAGAGGAAAAGCGTCTCGAGTTTTTTGACATTTGTGGTACGCTCGGAGTAGAAGCGTTTGCACGATGGGCCCGACATCGAGACCAGCGTAGAGGTTCACTCTATCATTAGAACGTGGGATGAAGAATTTAAGGTGACACCCTCACGAATGGCGGCTTCGACCATTACTACGAATTTTGCCACGCGCCCTAAGACCTGGCGCGATTTGACTGCTGGCAGCCTGATGGAGAATAAACACTCTTCAAAGGAGAAGCAGCCGTGAAGTCGGGTGAGGGAAGAATTTGCTCCACCACCTGCAGGGCGCTGTCAGATACTACCGCCGCAGAGGGGAAGACGCTTTAAAATTTTGAAGATAACTAGTTGAGGGCATTGTGATTCTGAAACACTGTTGTAGACAGCGACTCAATATTTGCCCGAACACGCTTCGTATTTCTTTTAATGTCATCCCCTTGGAAGCCGAGGGGCTATAAATGCAGGAAGAGGTGGCGACAGGATCCCTGAGGGAATGTCATCAATGGAGTCTAAAGCCGTTGTCACCCGGGAGGAAATTTCATGAAATTTGTCCATCAAGGAACCCGAGCTGCTCGCAACAGAAGCCAGGGTGTCCGACAAAGAGTCAAGTCGGACGTTGATGGCCTGGACGTCATCGGCTAGCATCTGAAAATATGAGATGTTGCCGTAAAAGGAGCAATAACTTTTTCTTGACCATCGAGACCGTTACCGCTTGGGATAGCTTGGCTTCGTTGTCGCGGTAACAACCGAAGTTTGTCGATAGGATATCTACCTGGTTGTGTCGTTCAATTTGACGGCGAGTTTTCGTAATTGTTTGATTACTTGGTAATGGGCCGGCCCTCATGTAGAGGTACCAAAGGTTTTGAAACACGATCAACCCGTATGACAACGACATTGGCGTCCTTCAGGGCTGCTGGCATGTAGACAACCATTTGAATGGATTGTGAGTACGAAGACGGGTGAGAAATTCTGATTCTTCAATTGGATTTTCCTCACTCGTGATAGAAATTAAATTGGAATGTCTCACATTCTAGCCGAAAACGAGCTGGGCTGGTGAGCATTATAAGTCAGCCTTAATTGCCGTGGACATGCCTAACATGACAAAGGACAAGCTTTCACTCCACAGAGTATGGTTGCTTTCAGTTGCCGGTAGAACCGTTCGACTATCTCTTTTGCGTGCTATCCACAAGACTATCTATTTGGCACAAGACTTAGTCAAAGTCGGTCGACTAGTTTTTGAGATATACTGGTTACCAGTGTTGAAAATACAATTTCGAGAAAAACACATTTCAAGTTTTGGATAGATCCTTCCAGTTACTATTCTTGTTAAACAAACCTGTCACACATAAATCATTTTAACTAGTCGTAGGATAATTTCTCTGTAATCTGCAGTCTGTACTAATATTGTGAAATTGGATGCATGAATGGTTTTCTTCTAATACTTAGATAATATTAAATTATTAATAACTTATTGTTGATATCATTTCCTCTAAACTAAAGTAGGGAACATAGTTACTTCTCTATCATTTGAAACTTCGGATGAAGCATTCTTGAAACAATTCGGACGGAAAAAACCAACAAGTAAAACGCCCATTGTTTTCTATTGTAAAATTGGTAAACGGAGTCACGCAGCAGCAGATGATGCTCGCCAGCTTGGTTTTCAAAAGTAAGAATAGAAATGTGAAAGTTTTTTGCATGTAATCTTCGAAAAGAACGCATTGTTTTTGTTTTCTTGAAAGAAATGCTTCGAACAAATAAACCATTATTATTTTCTTGCAGTGCCAGCTATTAAAAGAGCCTTTACTTTGCCAGAAAAATATTTCCTTAAGCGGTATAAATTTAACAAGCCAGAAAAATATCAAGAAATTATTTTTTCATGCAAAAGTGGACAAAGAGCCCAAATGGCAGTTGAAATAGTTACTCCACTTGGCTATAAAAAGTAAATAATTTGGTGTTGGTTTATTACTTTGAAGCATCTACTTTATTGATTTTTGGTAAATTACACGTGCTTATCTATATCTAATTGCAGCGTTAAGAACTACAAAGGATCATGGCTAGATTGGGCTGAACGCGAAGGATTGCCTAAATGATTTGAAATCCGGAGTCTAGCTGTTACCTGCTAACACACACAGCCTCCAGTGGATGGAGTAAATAATATAAAAAAATATTGTAATTTTTGATAATGAAACATATTTAAATCAAATTGTTTTATAAAGGTGGGGAAAACATATTTAATATGGACCACCAAATAAATTTACCTACATATAAAATAACAATCTAGTAATATACAATTATAAGCTCGTCTTCTCTTCTGGCCAAGCCATCATCATTCAGGAGCTAGTGAACCTCTATATGTGCTGATGAAGTAGTCATCCGTGATTTTGTGGTAGGTGCTATGTGGTTTTGAGAGTATCAAGGAGGATCTACCCTCTTTATTCTTATCGGAAATCTTTGCTTGCCGAGTTTTTACTTTGCCGATACAACCTCCAGCACCGTAACTAGGCATGTGCAGGCGGTGCGGCGCACCAGGGCCCCCGAAGATTTTTTTTTTAGAATTCGTTTTAAAGTATGAGCTAGAAAAGATCTTCGATAACGTTTTTATAACATTGTATAAAATTGGATCTACTTTTTTATGGAAAGGGCCCCTGGGAAACTTTTTTTTCTAGAACGCTCTTATTAGTATCTAATAGAAAATGTTTTCGAGAACCCTTTTTTTTTAATGAACGCTGCTTTGTTAGAGAGCTTATGATTTTATTATTTACATGCATTAAGTAGCGATTTCATGGCATGAGCGTCAGGCATTGGGCGTAAAGTTTTTTACAATGCAACAGACAAGTGCAGAAATATATCTTTCTCTTTCTGTTTCGTACGTAAAACCAGTATAAACTTGACGCTCGACGCTTGACGCCCCTATGAATAAGACCTTTAAGTAGAGATTTCATGGGAGCGTCAAGCGTCGAGCGTTAAGTTTTTACAATGCAACAGACAGAGAAAGAAATATAGTCGTTCTCTTTCTGTTGCATTGAAAACACTTGACGCCCACATGAAATTTCACCTTTAGGCACAACGCTCTTTTGTTTTAAACCTCTCGTGCTCTCGCGTTGTACGAGCGAACGAAATCACTTTTTTTTTAGAAATTCATTTTCAAGGGCCCCTTACGAAATCTTGCACAAGGGCCCCCGAGACCCTCGCTACGGCGCTGACAACCTCAAAATACTTAACAAGCTCACACTTGGCACTTTAGTAATTAATGCGCCTGTCTACTTGTCCAGATTGTTCGTGGCTCGATTCTAGGCATACCTCTTCGTCTATACGCTTCTGTTTACATCTTTCCTGCCTATACACATTTATTAGAACTATTACAACATCCCATAGATGAGTATACTTACATCTAAGCCAAATTTTTGTCCCTTTACATAGTACCTCCTCAAAAAAAAAAGTTAATATTTAAGCCTATACCTAGCCTAGCCTAGGATAACGATTGGAAGAGACGTTGTGTTATATGTCCGGTTCTAAGGCATTCTTTGGCGACTCTTCATTCTTAGCAATGGTATTTCAACCCTCAGTCCAATCGGCTTAAAACTTTGTTTTTGACGTAGAGAACTCGTAGGGTCTCCTGTTAGTGCCCTAACTCATTAGGACGCCATGGCGACGTCGTCAGCTACGAATCCAAACAATTCGTATTGAAATGAATGTATAATATCGGTATTGTACTAAGACAGACAGCAGCCGCTGGCTATTCTACTTGGCGACCTTCGGTTGCCTGAACTAGCCATATCCACGTTGCTTGCCGGTGACGTCGCCTTGGCGTCCTAATAGATGGATAGATAGAGACGAGTTTTGCAAACGATCTGTAATCCTTCCAATTTTGTTTTTAATTTGTAAAGGGGATGTGGGGGAGATATTTTCGACAATAGCGGATAACCACTTTGGTGCAAGGGTCGGGTGCGAGGGTGAAAGTTAAAATATGCTCGTGATATGTAACTTTTCCACATTTTCACGTAAGAAGTCAAAATCCAAGTAGGTGGATAACTGAGTCTTGGCAAGGGGATGGAAAACAGAGTTAAATGTTGTTTGCTGTGAGCACATGTAGACAGGCTAGGGTGATGAATTGGCTGTCGAATGCCTAACAAGAATACGAGAGATCCTGCGAATGGAGTGACGAATAATAACGCACGGAAGTTTGAAATGTCAGCTTGAAAAGAATGAGAATTTATAAATATAACACGAAGAATCCAAAACGATCACACATAATGTATTACTATTCGGCGCTACTGTGAGAGAGGGCTGTTGGCGAAAAACCCAAAGGAGCAGGAGGAAGGTTCGTTCTAAACACCCACTTGCGACAACTGGGAGAATAGAAGACAAGGGCAATCTACCACGCCTTCTCTAAAGTAACTCAATGCAGACGGGCGGATAGGAAACCGAAAAGTAAAATTCCAGTTTGGCATCCCTCAGCCGATCTAATATCAATAGATAAATGTAAAAATGGAAGAAGCCAAATGCTAATCAACATTAACAATTTTTTCCCAAGCAAAATTTTCCTGGTAGTAGTAGTTCTTCGGTATCATACTATGCCCTTGTTGGACTTAATTAGAGAAATATAGCAAAATTAATACTAATTCATTCATTCATATCCTTCCTCTATTCGTAAGGAAAGTTTCCATCGTTTTTGAGTTACCGTTTGTATTTTATTCGAACGACCTTGAACCAATTAGTACAGTTTTTCAATGTACGTGACCACAGCACTTATAGTAGCCATTATTCCTATACCCTTACTTGTAAAATAACATTTGATGTCCCCCTTAAATATTTAAACGAAAATTGATTGCTTAAGTACTTCATAAAAATTTAATAAACGAAATCAATAAACCAAGGTCTTGTTTTGTGGGTGAGACTGTTTGGATATACCGCGTCATCTACAGCCAGTGTGCGAAGTAAGCTCGTACAGTTTCCCTCTGTTGGCAATAAATGCAAGTTTAAGAAGTTCAGTCAAATTGACATTCCGGTTCTTCAGAGGCGGTTGATTGTGGTCAGTCGGTTATTATCCAAGATCATTTTGCAGTAAGCAGTTAGAGGAAGATTTCGCAAGTAAATATCCAATAATGGCAACGTACGAGGAAGTGAAGGATTTACCAAATCATCCAGAGAAGCTGCTCATCGATGTGCGTAACGCGGATGAAATAAACGAAACCGGCGAAATTCCTTGCAGTATCAACATTCCGTGTAAGAATTTAATTTTTGTTTTTGCTCTAGATTTCTTTATAACTTAAAGATGAAGAAGTAATTAAAGTAGTTAATTAACAAAAACTAGAGAAAATGATGCATTTTTGTTAGCTTTTAAGTTGCAGTTGGTAATTTATTATTTGACCTCAACACCTTGGCCTTTTTTTCAATGCTATCTTAAGAGATTTGCAATGTCATTACATCTAATCAACTTCTTTTAATCTTAGTAATTATGTATGAAGCTATCACAATTATTAAATATAGTATTTCTAATTTGGTTTTCCAATATTAAAAGCATTATTATGATTAGATTTTAATAAGTAACGAAAATAATTTTTGATTAGTGAGTTGTGCCTACTTGATGAAAAATGTGAGATAGCAAGTTTTAAAACTACCGATTTAAATTAGTAGTTCTTTATACTATCGAATTCAACCTGAGAGGTATTGTCTGGCACGCATCTTTTCTTGGTTCATACATTGAATGGGCAGAGTCTTCTTCAGTTCTTACGAGGTATATATCTGCTTCAAGCAGCTAGATGCCGACCATTGGACTAGTGTTGTGCTTGCTCGGTCATTGAAAGGAGCGTTCTGAACTAGTACAATTGTTCAAATGTACTAGTTCGGTCTTATAGTACTGTTAGTACAGTAGTACATAAAAGAACATATTGAATTTAATTTACAATAATCCATATTTTCATGTCAACTTTTTTTATAGTTGCGTTATTTCCGTCATTCCTTCATAAGTCTGTCTGTTCTTTCAAATAAATTGGATTCTTGCCCCTTGAGTCGGTTATTACGATAACAATACCGGTACTTTACAACCACTTTATAGAACCCCTTTACACTGTAACTGAAATTACTATTTCCGAGTGGGAATAGATCGGATTGTTTCAAATACTTTTTTAAAAATCACACATAATCAGGGAATTGCATGAAAACAAAATTAAGAAAAAATCACATAATCCCATAAATTGCCTTTGTTGCCATAATCTAGAAATAATAGAAAATGCCCTTAACCATGGAGCTGACTTTCCAAAAACAAAATCCATTTCCCTAAATTCAGCCATTAACTTGTCGCATCTCACGAGCACGACAGGTACTAGTCCAGTCAAATTAGAGGTTTGACTGAAGATAATTACGAAGTTGCTGAAAATTGGAACAGCCGTTAAAAACATTATTATACGTAAGCTGTAGAGACTGCCACGCGATTGGGCGGCTGCAAACTTTTTTATTCAAGGTCAAAGGGTCAAAATATCAGTTTTTTGCAAATATCTGCTAAACCGTACGTCTTATCAGAAAATTGTGTTTACAACGTTTGTAGATTAGGCGATTATCTACAAAAAAGTATATTATACATTTTCTCGTAGGAATTGCCATTTCTGAGATATTGTCGTTTTAATAAGTTAAAATACTCATATTCTATCATTCCCGACTTGTAAAGGTCATCAGAAATTTAATAAATCTTTTGTTGGAGTACGCGGCTAATATTTTCAGGGGTGATTCCTGGATATATTTGGAGAAAAAAATTGTTCTACAGAGGGCGGCTATCTCCACTATCCACTAAGATACAGGGTGATTAGGGAAAAAATTTTGTTTTTTTTTTTAATTTACTGAAATTTGAATAACTCCTAAAGTAATTATCATAAAGTAGCCTAATTAGGCTCATCTTTTAGGTAAATGTGTATTCTTTAATTTGGTGTAAAACATAGCAGCCTGAGTGACTCCGTTCAAAAAATATGTAGGCTCAAACCAATGCTATTATGCCGCAGTTGAAAGACGAGTAAATTTTTATTTGTTCACGATAAAACACGATAAAACTACTACTACTACTACTACCTACAAAACTACCCAAAATAAACACTTATTGTATATGGAAATATTGTAGGTAATAGTTTGGTGCATCAGAAAAGCAAAAAAAAATGTACTGTTAGTAACGAATTTTCTGAGAAAAACGAAGAAATCTGCCAGGTCTAGATTCTAAGCATTGTTTGAGCCTATATATTTTTTGAACGGAGTCACTCAGGTTGCTGTGCTTTATACCAAATTAAAGAATACACATTTACCTAAAAGATGAGCCTAATTAGGCTACTCTATCATAATTACTTTAGGAGTTATTCAAATTTCAGTAAATTAAAAAAAAAACAAAATTTTTTCCCTAATCACCCTGTATCTTAGTGGATAGTGGAGATAGCCGCCCTCTGTAGAACAATTTTTTTCTCCAAATATATCCAGGAATCACCCCTGAAAATATTTGCCGCGTACTCCAACAAAGGATTTATTAAATTTCTGATGACCTTTACAAGTCGGGAATGATAGAATATGAGTATTTTAACTTATTAAAACGACAATATCTCAGAAATGGCAATTCCTACGAGAAAATGTATAATATACTTTTTTGTAGATAATCGCCTAATCTACAAACGTTGTAAACCCAATTTTCTGATAAGACGTACGGTTTAGCAGATATTTGCAAAAAACTGATATTTTGACCCTTTGACCTTGAATAAAA
Organism: Thereva unica; assembly: GCA_949987705.1. NCBI lineage: Eukaryota > Metazoa > Arthropoda > Insecta > Diptera > Therevidae > Thereva > Thereva unica. The sequence goes on from OX465282.1 coordinate 137,029,488, forward strand.
AAGTTTGCAGCCGCCCAATCGCGTGGCAGTCTGTACAGCTTACGTATAATAATGTTTTTAACGGCTGTTCCAATTTTCAGCAACTTCGGAATTATCTTCCAATTATGGCGTTTTTTCGCCTATTTTGACTGGACTATACATATATATTTACATATCGAAAAGAGCCAAAAAAAGGCCTTCGCAATTTGTTCATTAATAAAAATCCCTGCTCATTCTCTTCTAGTTCGTTCGGTTCGGTCTTGTAAACCAGTGAACTAACTCAGCGAAGACCGATTTGTTCAGGGAATAGTTATTTCTAGTACAGTGCTAGAAATGAACTCTTAATAGTACGTAGTACATGTACTACACAAGAATAAACTCGGTCTCGGTCTTTTACTAGTTCACAACACCGAACAAACCGAACCAGGGACTGAGCTGAGGGATTTTTTTTATGAAGGAATTACGCAATAGTTTTTTTGCCTGCCCATGCAAAGGGTGGTTTTTACGGCCTGGCTCGCGCCGCCTTTTTTATTATCTTTTTACGACTTTTTCGTTTTTTTTATATTATGTTTTAGGGTCTATAGTTGCTGAGAAGGTGATAATGAAATTTTTAAATGGGAAAATTCTTGTGAACTAAGTGAACTAAGACCGATTTGTTTGGGGAATAGTTCGTTCTAGTACAATGCTGGGAACTAATTCTTTTTAGTACGTAGTACATGTACTACACAAGACTACATTGGACCCGACAATTTACCCTTAAAGGCTGAAGTAAAATCTCCCTATCTTTGCCTAAACCCCTGCGTAAACTTTATGCCCTATCATAATTCTCTCGATTTTGTCCAAACTCAAGCAATACCGCCATTGGAAATAATCTCTATTCTCTCGAATCCCAAGAGAAAGTTTCCTTTCCGGCCGTTCAATCAATGTAGTACGGGTTGGCATCAAATTCAAACCCTATCTAACTCTGTCCACGTCCCCGGAGTCAATTCAGATCAAGGACGGCACCTCCTTGATCTTTTTCTTACCTCGCACCCAAAAAAATACTTCGTCGAAATCTACTCGCCTCTAGGCAGATTACTGTCTAATCTAGTTTTTATAAATGACTTGCTGTCAATCCCCTCCAACTCATAATGAATTGCTGTCAATCCCCTCCAACCCACAGCTCTGCCGAGGACAGTACTCTATGTTACTCCTATGGCTTCGATACTGTAGGACAAGCACGCGCCAGACCTTTCTGCATTATCGCACACTCATGTCCATTTCAATCAACAGGGACATCGAACGAATTCTTAACTGGGACCAGAAAAACGGTGTCGAATTTAATGCATTAAAAACGAAGTACTGTCTCATCTCCAATAAAACCTGCACCGACCCTCCTTCTATTTCAGCGGGCAATAAGAACCTAACGGCAGAATCGTCGTTAAATATCGCAGGCATAACACTAGTCGAAGATCTGCGCTGGAATAACCACATATTCCAAATTGCTAAACAAGTCTCACAGTGCCAGGGATTCCTTAAAAGATGCCAAATCTTTTTTCAGCCGTCAACCAGGGCTACAATCTACATGTCCTGCATTCGTCCCCGCCTTGAATACAACTCGTATATTTGGGCTGGGGACCCGAGAATCACCTTAGCTTGGCTGGACAAGGTGCAAAGCCGAGCTCTCAAACTTATTGGTGATAGCGCTATTTGCTCTTCAATAGATTCATTAAGCCACCGTAGGAATGTAGCAGCTCTTGCAAAATTTTAACATTTTTACCGCAACGACTGCTCCACTGAAATAAGTAACCTCATGCCTCCACATCATTTCTTCCGCAACACAAGACTTGCCCGCACGGCTACAGTCCACAGCCATTATCTTCGCTCACACTCCGATTTAGAAATTCGTTTATAACAAGAACAGCTTGACTGTGAAACAACCTACCACAGTCAGTAGTCACGAACTCATACAACACCCAAGAGTTCAAACGCAAGGTTCACCTCCATCCCCTCTAACACCCACCCGACTCCACCTAATATATCCTCTCTTTCTCTCTATCCTTCGAGCTAAGCTTACTACTTGACATTGCACCATGACGTGTACGACATGACGGACTAGTAGTACAAAGGGTGACATCTGGAGCTTAGACTATCACATAAAAAATCGCTTTTATTACTCTTCTTTCGAACGCTGCTACATGTCTCATGAGTACAGGGTCCAATTTTCATATCGGTATGCCAGAACCAGTCTAGTTGTGATTCTGTATATCTTCAATTTCGTTGTTCTTTGCAGCACTTTCGATCTATATAGCTTTCTTTAAATACTGCTGCTAGTAGCCTAATTTTCCATTTTACAAACAGCTCTTGAGTGTTCACAAAGACCTTTTAGACGTGAAAGAATAAAAATAATTAACTTTATTTCAGTAACTGGCTTAGAATTTGCCTTAAAAATGTCACCAGAGGCCTTTGAACAGAAATACAAGCATTCCAAGCCAGAAAATGAAGATGTTGTCATTTTTAGCTGCAAACTTGGTGGACGAGCACAAAAGGCAGCCGACATTGCAAAATCAGTTGGATTTAAAAAGTAAGAAATTTAAAATATTATAATTTTATTTTACAATCTTATTATTAAAAAAACTCACAGTGCAAAAGTATACAAAGGATCCTGGTCAGAGTGGGCTGAAAAATCAATCTCTGGAGCACCAGCTTAAAATGTTTGTTTTTTTTTAATTAATTTGTATCTTATTTAAATTATAACTGGTTTATATTAATAAAAGAACAGAATAAAACTAAACATTAACTTCTTTCATATCGCCCCACGAATCTCCAATTTTTAATTTCACTTTTAACGGAACATCAAGCTTAACGCAGTTCTCCATCGTCACCTTAAGCGCTTTTCCGATTTTGCGTGCTTTATTTTTTGGCGCTTCGAAAATAAGTTCATCGTGCACGTGTAAAACAAAGTTAACTTCCGAATAATTATCGTTTGGAATATTTATCTTTAATTGGTTTTGATATTTTGTTAAATTTTTTTCCATTCGAAGAATTGCACTTTTAGCAATATCAGCAGCGGAACCTTGAATTGTTGTGTTGACGGCTTGACGTTCTGCTTGACCTATGTTGATGTTGGCAAATAATTAGTTGTGATATTGTAAAAATTCGTAAAGATTTGTTATTTTTTTATTTGAATGAAGCATAAAAACCCTAGTGCAACCTGAAGTAGTAATAGACATTGCATGAATTCAAATACACTATTGTAGTGCTGTCAACAGCTCTCCTGTAAAACCGCAAAACGGCAGTCGAAGGATTGCGTGGTGGGACAATGATCTCTGCAGAAGGAGGAGAGATGTTAGAAAAGTAGTAACAGAACTAAGGTGCCGTTAAAATAAAAAGCTGAGAAAATTCAAAGGTTATTGGACCCCTTCTGCGAAGAAATAGACAAGCTATGAGGTTAGACAGAGTCTTGGCCAAGAATCACTCAAAATGGCATTGCCTTCCTCAAGACTCCTGATGGATCCTTTGCGTAGAAAACCAGCCCTGGAAACAATTTCTCGGAAGCTCGCTTTCTCGGACCATTCTCGATTCGAAAACTACTCGAGAACTGCTTGCGAAAGATACGAGAAATAGATTTAAAACGCAACATGAAGCTTTCCTGGTTGATTGGGGTTTCCTCAACAGTTTGTTTGTGTGCGTGTACATGAATATGCCCCAGGCCCCTGCAAACACTCCGACTCGATAACGAAGCGATTGCGATTCTTAAAAATCGAAAGCCTTCTTCGACAACGATTCGAAAGCGTTATCGTAAATGATAAAAAATGGAACGCTGTAACGAATCGCTTTTTAGATGGAATCTCGAAGGCTTTGCATGGATGTGTGTTTCGCTTTTTCGAATCGATATCGGGGTTCAATTTGTTAACAAGGGACATCGAGAATATCGAGTTATATAAAATTTATGATGACATAGACTTAGTGACGTTCACATTCAATAGACTTCGCTGGGCTGGACATGTTGAGCGCATGCCAGAAGACAGAGCAGCAAAGAAGCAACATCGAAGGAGAAAAAGGGAAAGATAGAAAGACGCGGTTGTAGTAGATGCGGATACACTATCGAACCGGAGAACTTTGGCCAGAAATCGTGAAGACTAGAGAAAAAGATTAGAGGAAGCTTGAGTTGGGCTGTAGCGCCATTGGAAGAAGAAGAAGTACTTGCCATTCAGGTGTATGACCCGACTTGTATTAGTAGAAATTTAAACAGCTCAAGTATCATTATTTAATTGGACAGTCAAGCCGCTGATTTTGCTTATTAAAACCGACAGGGTGCCGTCAAAGACTGTCCTGGATTGCCCCACTATCTAAACAACAAGACCAAGGTTACGCTGATGTGGATCCCAGGCCATGAAAGCCACATCGGTAATGAAATTATCCTATGTACTACCAGGAATTCGGGAAAACTCATAACTTTTTCGTCCTGAACATCTCTGAAACTTAGTCAGCTGCCATGTAAGACTGGCCATCAAGAATTAGGCCGATCCATTATTTCATCATAGTTGGACAGGTTTACCTATAGTTTTAAATTAAATCAATATTACCATTAAAACTTACTTCTTAACGTTGGTTCTGAACTATTTATATTATCCAGAAATCTACGTCTTCCAGTTATAGTTTCAACAAATCCGTGTTGCTTGGCATATCTAACAATTCGTTGAATATACGACCTTCATGAATGCAAACATAAATTGTTAGTCAAACATACACTTCATATCATATAACTTACCTGATTCCTGGATATGCACAATGAAATTGCTCAGATAGCAAGAGAGCTTCTTCTTCTGTACATTTTAATGCTTCCGCTAAAGCTTTATTGCCCATTCCATAAATAATGCCATAACAAATCTGCTTTGTACCGTTCCTTAATACATCTGAAACTTCACTTTCATGCAATTTATTCCATTTGGCTGCTATTGCTTGGAAAATATCTAAGTCTGTATTCATTATTTCGGTTAATTTTGGATCCTACAAATTTACAAAAAATAATCTGTTAATAATTTATTATATTTTAATATCTATCGATGGTTTAAACTGTTTACCTGCGATAAATGCGTTAAAATTCTCAATTCTAGTTGACAGAAATCAGCAGATATTAAACAACGATCATTTCCTGGACAAAAAGAGCTTCTAGGTGAAATAAATATTGTATCCAAACCTTTAAAGTAATCAAAAAACGGTGAATTATAACGGATGGATTTCATATTGGTTGTATAAAATTTACTATATAAAACCAAAGTACAAATTTAGTCACCGGCAATCTACCTACAGGTTGGACTCAGATGATGTACCTATGGTAAACCCAGAAAATGACCACTTTTTTACGAGGGAGTGATGAAAATCTTACGTCGGTCTAGCAGCAGGGAGTGTGGTAGAGCACCTGTCTAAGGCCCATGCCTAAGATAGGAGACTGCATCCAGACGGTAGTGTCAGATTCCTACTGACTTAACACGCCAAGTCTTTTGCATGACGTTAGAGTCTCGATCGGTACGAGCCATGAAGGCATTACTTCGGCCTAACGTCATCAACGTGACGCTTAAAACGTGCTCAACAGAGCCGGAACATTGGGGACACTAGGGCTTCGTGCTGCTAAAGTCTCTGGTGGATGGCCTTCACTGCCACTTCCACCATTGTCCACATATTCTTCGACCACATTATCTGGTCCAGGATGTTCTTCGGTATTAGCTGCACACTTCCTTATGTTTTCTCATAACCCACTTTTTTATATTTGGTATGAGTTTATAAGTCCATCGGCTCTTAGATACCTCACCGCCTCTGCCTTGCTGCGATGGACTAGCCAACCGATAGAATTCGTCGCACTGCTTGAAGCCTTTTTCGCCATGCTCTCTAAATGTATCCCGAAATTGAGCCTTCGGTCGATGATCACTCCCAAATATCTAAGTGCGGGCAAGAAACTGGTGCTCTTACCAAAGCCGAAAAGCAAATGGAAAACCTAGCAACCAACAACCCAACTAAGATAGTGCTGCGGAAAGTACCGCCACGAAAACGGAGACCAGAACGGCCTAAGAAAAAATAATTCCATAATTTCCATTAACACTTACCAGCTGTTGAAGCAATTTCAAATGATTTTGCAACATTTTGCAAGTTTGGCTCTTGCATTGAAATTCGACCCGTTGATGTAAAGGTTATGCTATTTCCATGGATTCTAAGAAAATAGAAATAAACGTAATTGTAAGGATATATTAAAAAACCATTTTATATACCAACCTATCATTTTTAACACATTTAACAAGGGGCTGAATATTTTTTATCAATATAACATTTAATTTACGATAGTTCAATATTAAGTTAGAAATTGGTGAATCGACTTTTTCCAAAATTTGTTTTGTCGTGCAATAACGACCATTGGGTTTTTTGTGCAGTCCCAATATCTGTAAGATAAAATATTTTTCTTTTCTTTTATAAAGTTAAAATAATTTATTTCAATTCTTTACTCTTGCAACGGTAGCTGTTGAAGATAAATTAAAACGTGATCCATGAAGTTCGTAAATTTTCTCTTCAATTGTTTTCATTATATTAAATGTGGATTTGGATAATTCCTCTAAGCGAGATGCATTTGCAGGGAAACCAGTTGAATCCATACGAAATAATGAAATTTGTATTGGCATTTCTAATTCTAGGATAAATATTTATCAATTTAAAAGTAGTAATTTTAACGAAAGGAATAAAACTAAAGACTTACCTGAAAAAAAATTCTTCAGTTCACCATTTCCTATTTTTTCTAGTTTTTCCATTTGGTCCTTTACTATGTGTAATGTAACACAAGACTCGACGGAACATCTTTAAATACAAAAGATAATACCACAGTTGATTATGGATGATATAGATCGTTCAAATGTATTATCTCTAAACATTTGTAATAATTAGTGTTTGATGTTAAGTACGACATTTTGAATTTAAGTGTAGAACGGTAAAAGGATGCATATTCCTTTTACAGTATCGAAATTGATTTCAAAGGTTTTATTTAAAGTTAAAATTGTACAAAACGAAGTGTATATAAAAAAGATCCTGGACGAAGAGACAATTCTTTGACGACTCAGCCAAACTGAGAAAAGCTTGGCTGGAATGATCGGAAGCACTCGAGATGTAAATCATGCACCATTTGTTTCGATCTCTGCAGAACTATGTTAATGGTGAAAAGCTAGCTATAAAAGAGATAAGTCCTACAGAAATGAAAAAAATGTGTCCTTCCGTAAGAGTATAATCATTTTTCATCTATAATTGTTTGTTCACGAGAAAATTTTTACCTGACTCTTGCTAAAATTGAGCTGTTACAATTTAACCCTATACTGGAATAAGTTTGTCCTTTTCCTGCTAGATCAGCCAGTTTGCTACATTCAGGGGCATGTTGTCGGGCCTGTAAATAATATTAGTTATTAAATCATGAAGTTGTTATGTATCTCGTTAGAGGTAAAACTATTGAGGAAAGCGGAAGAGGAAATAACAAGGAGTCTGGAAATGGAAACTGATCTGAACAAACAATAAAACAACGAAATAGAGACGCACTGGTATGATGATCAATTTAAGAGAATCGTTGAAATAAAAATATAGTTTAAAAAAACTAAAAAATACGCTTATACTTTGAAATGAACTAAAAAGTAAAATATAATTTTGAATGTAAAGTTTTTGTTGCTGCAGTCAGTATGTGGAAACAACCTATCTTTCCCGTTTCTTCATGTGTCCGTGTTCTCTTCGACTGCTGCATTGTTCGGTACGCAGCATTCTTACGCTCAGTTGCCAGCTTGCATTCATTATGGAACCAGTAGCTCCAATTTCTACAACTTCTGCCTGAGATGGAATCAGCAGTCCTAATGCGATCTATTCGTATGATTTATTCGACGATGCATATCAAATCATTAAGCAACAGCCTATCGTCGAGCAAGCATATGTGCACATCAGTCTTTTCGTCAGTCCATCGTCCACACACATATTCATCGATGCTTTAAATTTTTGTGACGTGACACATTTTTCGAACGTCGCTAACTTTCTGAAGATCGGAGCTACCTTAGCTGTGACCATTGCTAGCAACGAAGGAAGTTTTCCAATTTTAAGGCGTATAAAGGATTGACAAAGTAGTGCAACTGGAGAACAGTGGATGAACGGTGTTAATCTTTTTAGTATTCACAGGGAAATCGACGTAACGGCTAAGAAAGTAATCAACAAAGCGTAGAAAAATTGAACTGTGACTTTTCCAGAACCATTGCTCTGGAGCTATTGATCATGTATATGTCAATAGATAATAAACTGAATTGCTCTAAAACATTCCTGATCTTATCTGTATTAAAGCAAAACTAAAAGTTATATCAATTTTGAAAGATAATGTTTAAAGTTCAGGACTCGACTTATAACTGTTGAACTTACTACTATTGAGTTCGAGCTAGCGAGATCGATCAATCTGCTACCATTGTCATTAGTAGTGTTTCTGGTCTTGTCTTTTGTGGGCGTTTGAGGTCTTGTCTTTTGTGGGCGTATGGACGTTTATGAGTCTAATGTTATGTAGTCTTTTTTTAATACGAAGCGTACATTACTTACTTACTGGCTTGAAGTCCAGAATCAGTAATTTCATTTTCTTTTACACTATGAAGGCGAACTCTCTTCTTCCGTTCGATGAACCACTGGAGAGTGTCGTGCGGGTTCTAAGATCCATTTTGCCACTGTGGGTCCATTTAGTTCGGTGATCGCTATGTCGTATTTTTCCAGTACTAATAAAAGCGAACGCAGAGCGCTCGTCCTGTTGAGTGTTCTGACGTTCCAAAATCAAATTCCATATTTCGTTGGCTGGTTCGTTGGGTCCCTCTTGTCCGGGGCCTGCCTTGAGGACTCGTGACGGGTGGGTTTTTATGGCGGTAGGTTGTCAGCCTGCTGCCCAAACCCTAACGTAGAGGATTAGTCCAGTAATTGTTTCGTTTTGAGGGGCGAAACACTCGCCTTTCACCCTCCTCCGTTACTCTTGTATAGACCAGAGTACCCAGGGTCACCCGATGTAAAGTCAACATGTTCGTGGAGCTGGAGGTAGAATTAGCATATCGGAGATTTTATATTGCGTAGATCTTAGATCGCAGTTGGCACTTCTCAGGACTTGTCTCTTTGGTGTACTGGCACCAACAAAGGTCCCTGAGGCCGTTACTACCATTTAACTCCCTGCTAGCCGGGACAAGAAAAAGAAAAGTAGGACGACCAATTGGTGTATGGATAACTTGCTAGAAGATATACAAAAACTATAACATACTGGAAAGAACTAGCAAGACGTAAAGACGACCGGAAGAAGAGACTTCAAGAGGTTCGAAAAAATATTGTAGCGCTATGTAAGAAGAAGAATACTACTTAATACCAGATCCAATTCAAAAATACGAAACCATAAAAAATAACACAATCCGGTACTTACCATTTGATTAAAAGTTAAGAAACTATCTGGTTGCAATAACCAATTAGCAACTTTAGGATCTTCAACTGTAGCTGCAATGTTATAACAGGGAACCACCTTATTCAATACTTTAAGCTGTTCTTTGGCATCAAAAATTCGAATTGTTATATCATTCTGTTTTATTAACCTCTCTAAACTTTTCAATTTCAATTCTTTCGTTACTTTTGCATCACATTCACGATCTTGTAAATTAACAAATAACACAACATTTGCCTCAATAGCAATGGAAATACCAGCAATATAAAATGTATCATCGCAGATGAAATCAAAATGGCTTTCTTTATCAGATGCCGGTTGATTAATTAATAAATTTGCACCTATAAGTGGTTTTTGTGCTTTTAGCAACTTTTGTATGCCAACAGATAGGCCAACAATTTTCGTTTTATGTACTTCATCAAATGATTGTTTGAATAAATCGTAATTTTTGCATACATCGATGATGTGGATACAATTAAATGTGCCGGATTGATCTTCAGTTTTGTTTGTAGTTAAGATCTGTGATGCATTAAGATGGGTAGGATTTTTTAAAATACATTGCTCATAGGAGAAATCAGATATTTCTAACGAGGCAGAATTATCATTTGCCATTTCTCTTTTAGAATATTCAGGATTGATATTTTCTTTTGATTGTAAAGGATCAAGACACTGTATTGAAGTTTTTGGAGATGTACTTGATCTTAATTTGATACTATATTTTGACTTGTTCTGTTCTTCAGCAAACTTTGAATTATTCTCCTTCCTACTGGATGTTGGTTTTAAGGACTGACGTTTATCCTTGTTTGAATTAATTTTAGTTGTATTATTTTTCCTTAAGGTTCTATCATTTTTATGTTCAATCAGGTCTACTTTATTCTTTCCCAAAATATTTCTTGGACTTCTTCTTAAAACGCCCACTGGTGTTGCTTTATTTGTATTATCTGCGGGAGACTCTACAACAATTGAAGTTTCTATTTTATTACATTTTGCTTTATTTCTGAAAATAAATAAACTTTCTTAAACCTAACTAAATAACAATAACTAAGATTCAATACTTACTTGAGTACTTTTTCAGCCTCTGTTTTTCTCACTTTTGGTGGGCTCAATTTTTTAGGTTTCTGAACAATATTTTCCGGGCTAGATCTTTTCCTGCTACTGCGTAAATCAATTTGGGGAATTGTAAAGGTATTTTGTTCGTTTTGACTACTCGAAGCATTTTCTAACATTTCCTCCGTTTTAATTTCATTTTTTAAATGCATTTCTGGCTCTTGTTCTACATTCTGTATATTTTCAGTTGTTGTTTCTGCTGTATTTTCGCTCCAGTTGATATTGTTTACTCCAATCTCATATTGAAGATATTTTCGTGCGTCTGTTATTAATAACTTTGCTGCATTTTTAACACTTAAGTCTAGAATAATAAATAATAAAAAAGGCGCGTTTTGAAAATATTATAAGTGAATTTTCAAGAATGCGTAACACAGAAATCCGATATGGGCGAAGCGGTAGAAGCTATGGAGGGCAAGGATTTAAACTTCCATTCTTTAGCTATCGCAGATTGGGTTTATTATAGGCATATGAAAATTCGTAGCCGATGTATGTCCACGATATCGATGGATGAGGGGGTTTTTATCCCGAGGCTATAGAGGAAAATAAATTTCTTATCCGATACATCAGCTAATCGGCATGAGTTTAGATGTATAGTGGGCATAGGAAGATTCGTAACCGATTTACTGTGCGCGACGCGAAATACGATCGGTGTCCTATTCATCAGGTATGCGCGAGTTTCTAAGGGCCGGTTTCACATGGGCTAACTTTTTCAGAAGATTTTTCTCGGTTGGTTGTCGGCCCGTGTGAAACTGGCCAAGATAATAATTACTAATTACAGCTCTGAGGATAACGGTACTCTGCGTTACCCATACGGTTTCGATAATGCAATCAAACACGTGTCAGACTCTGTCTTTACGATCGCGGACTTATGTTTGACTCAAAACAACACTGAACCCATTCTTGATTGGGGCCGCCAGAATCATGTCAAATTCAATGCCTCCAAAAATTCGAAAACCGCCGAAACGTGGTTAGATAAAGTGCAAAAAGAACCCTCTAACTTCTTTCTTCTTTGATCCATTAGCTGGACGTTGCTGTCGGTGCCGCTGTTTCCATTCTTGCCGATTTTTGGCGACACCCTCAAACTTATAAGAGATGACGCCATTTTCTAAACGATCGACCCTTAAAGCCACCGTAGAAATGTACCGACCCTGTCATAATTCTATCGCTACTAACATAGCGATTAATTAAAACGAACTAAACTCTCGGCTACGGCAGTTCTACACCCGCAACATCAGATCCCTCCACTCGATTGATGTCCCTTTGCCTACAGCTCCCTTTTGGCAAACACTACAAACTACAAATTCGTTCATCGGAGCAACCTGACTGTGGAACAACAACTCCGTTTGTATTTCCAAACACCTACAACAACCAAGATTTCAAACGCAGGGTTCATCGCCACCTCCAGCATCATCCTCCTGGCCCCTCATTACCACAAACCTATTCTACTCTTCGAACGAGACTTAGTACAAGACATTGCACCTAGCGTGACCGTGACGAATCGGTAGTACAAAGCTTAGAACTGCCTTTTAAAATAATCTCAAGCCTTTCTGTATAATGGGTTGAGGAAGCCATTTTATATTAGCTTCCCTAAAAACATAATATCTTCACTAGTTTGCAAAAAATTTACCTGCTTTCCCAGTCACTATAAAATTTCGTATCATATTCCTCTTTTTTGCTTCTTCATCGTCTTCATTTTCTTGCTTTTTAGCAGTATCAAAGCTGACACAATTGTATAAGACTTTCTCTACCAACAGCAAATCAGCATTGGCCAAATCAATTAAATTCTTAATATCTGCATTATATAATGCTCTTGCACGCTGGCAATTAAGTTCGGGAATCCTCATTAAATCGATTAGTTCTCTGTGAATTCCGAAAAACAAACGCTCCTTAAATTGTGATACTATCAGCGCTAGCGTTGTCCAGTTTAATGATAAACAAAAAGAATTAACAATCCCCGCAAAAGTTGACGACATTTGTTGTAAACTTTGCAAAAGTCCACGTGAAGTTTTGTATTTCGCTGCAACTTTATTGATGGGAACTTCGTTGACTAATTCTTGTAGAGCTAGGGCTGTATAAAATCTGATGAAATATAAATATTGTTGAAATTAATTAAAACGTAACTATTAAATGTGATCAATACCTTTTATGAATTTGTAAAAGTTTATAGTCCAGTTTCGTTTGGCCGCGCATTGCACGAACTAAAAAACTTTCCTTAACGCCGACTAATTCTCCAACTTTCTTCATAGCTGGTGTCAGAGTCTCCCAAAGATCAAGATAAAACAGCCAATCTATATCTTGCATTTGATAGCATACAGAATATGGAGTAACTAAATATATAGGATGTAATTCCGATTCTAAAACAAAGCAACGTCTCGACTTCTGAAGCTCTGAAAAAAGAATTAAGCCATCACCAGGTGGCATTGAAGAAGCTGTAAGAAAATCCTGAGTACTATCCTATCATTTGCTTATATTATCTACGTACACAAACAAGCCAAGCCTAATCGAGTAGGAGCATATAATTCCTCATTGGTTTCTTCATTGGTTTGCAAACGTACAAACTCATATTCTAATAAAAATCCCAGGGCATCATTTATTGTATCATTACTTTCTTTGCTGTTCTCTTCATTGTTTTCGTGCTCTTGTTGTTTTTGAGTCAATAACAAAGTGCACTTCATAAATTTGTCCAGCTCATCTTTAGTGGTCGCTACTCCAGACGATATTACTTCCAACAAGGCCCGTTTAAGATGGGTCTATAATAAATTAAGAGTTAAGCAATAATTATATTATTCACAAATTGTAATAACTAACACTGTTGTTAACTTCTAAACAGGATTGTAATGGTTTAAGATCCGCGAAAATGAGATCCTTTCCAGATTTAGAATTGCTTTCGGTGCAAATAAGAATGGATTCACCTAAAGTATCCTTTAAAAAGATCATGAAAATTGTAATTATACTTGAAAGTTATTTACTTTGCCAGTACGACCTGCTCGCCCTATCATTTGTTTATAAGTTAACGAGCTCATTTGTTTGCCACCAAAGAGGGGAGATCGTATTATAACTCGACGTGCAGGCAAGTTAACTCCTGAAATGTTTTAATTGTATACTTTATTCCATCTATATTTTCAAATAGTTTACCTGAACTTAAGGTGCTAGTGGCCACTATAATTCTTAGAATGCAGTTCTTGAAGCTGGTTTCGATTATATCACGTTCTTCCATAGTTAATCCAGCATGATGAAATGCACAAGCATATGTTAATGTTTTTTCCAAAATAGAATCTAGACCTGTGAATATGATAGCAACATAAATGTGGTAGTTTACTGTAAAACATATTTTTGAAGTGATAACTTCTTTAGGCACGCCTGGCACTTTTTGGCCTGGGGTAAAAACTAGAAACTCGCGTCATGCACTCTTTTGTTGCGCACCGTTTTCTGGGCACCAAGCAAAATATTTAAATGTTTTGCAGCCATGTAGCTGACTGGAGCATGGCAACTTTTGGTCGAGCTCCAGCAACAGACAGCAGATCTATCCAAAGGAGAATTACATTTCTTTAGAATCTATTGAATATACTGGATTCATATTCAGGATTTAATGAAGTCAGTTATTTATATGTTTCGCTCACATTCAGAGGTGGTAGCATAGCAACGTCGAATAGAGAATAATTACAGGCGAACAGAGATATTAATGGAGAAAATGGCTAACAAAGACCTCGTGAGGTGGTGGCGCCCAATTTGTTACCTCTATCAAACCCCGAGAGGAGTCACTGCAGACAAACACCTAGCAGTTCTCTTAGCAAGTCCTAACTCCACCTCTTCGTGGTGCCTTCTGAGATACTTTTTCTGAAGGAGTTAACTGGAGACCGTCGAATGGCGAATAGTCTGCGCCATGAAACAAGAGTTTTAAGTTGGTTGGTCTGAGGGTAAGCAACCCACTCCCATACCATTGCTTCGAATTGGCAAACAATGCCTCGATACCGGATGGCCAACAGGACGGCGATCTTTGCGACCAGGAAACGAATGAACCGGCAAGATCATGGGATTCAGCGAGACTAGATGGCAGGATGACCTATTCTGCCAGAAACGAAACTGAAGGCCGTAGAAGTTTCGTTGGCGTAACACTCACCAAGGAAGCCAGGTCCAACCTTATTAACTTGTCACCAGTTACCAGTGCCACGCTAGTCCCACGCTACGCTCCAGTTGAAGACGCAAACGTTGATATCAAGGGTGAGTTTTATTGGCGACTGAATGAGGGCTTTCTCTCTATTTCACCATTAAAGACATCATTGTTTTAATGAGTGACTTAAACGCACATATCGGCCCCAACAACACTGGCCTTGAACACACAATTGGAAATCAAGGCATAGGCCAAGTCAGTAACAGCAACGGTGAGCTTTTCGTTGACCTTTTGTAGCTCCCACCAACTCATGGTAGATGGGACTTAGTTTTGTCACAAGAAGATACACAAGTAGACCTTGGTATCGGCCTATGGTAGAACGAAAATCCAGATAGATCACGTGGCCATCAGCTGCAGATGGAGAACTATTGTGGATGATGTCAAGAGCTTTAGGGGAGCAGACATTGGAAGTGACCACTATTTGGAAGTATCAATTATTCGCCTCAAAATCACCGAAATCAAGTTCAACGCGATGCTGTTAACCGGCACAAAATTTGCTTGCTTATTTGCGCTTAACTTGTTATTTATTTTATTTTCTTGTCATTATGACATTACAATATCACCTTGACTCATCTGAAGAGTGGCTCAAAAAAAGAAGCACCTCGTACAAACTCATTTTATAATCATGTCCTACCCAAAACTAGACTCAGTTTTTAAAGTAAATCTTCCAAAAAAATTATTTTTTTATTTATACGAACACAATTTTTAATGATAAAATCAACTATAAACTCACCTGTTGGACCTTCTTTTAATTTCACTCTTATTTGTTCCAGTGCATCCTTCCTTAAATTTTCCCTCAATTTCTCTCCAATTTCAGACTCACTCTTCAAAATCTTATAAATTGTTGATGCTAAATGCATGCAAAGATTTTCGCACCAGTCTTTAGATGGACAAAACACAATAACCGAGAAACCTTCCAATATTGTTTCAATGCACAACTGTGCTATATTATCTTGGTCATTCTCAATTTTAAATGCAGTTGCATCAATTTCCCTTACAAGACTCATTTTGTTATCGAAGATCTTGTTACCAATTTTAATCATTTCTTGTAGTTCAACCGGGCGAAAATCTGTTATGTACAATTCGCTATTTAACCATTTTTGAAGTAATTTAGTATTTGGTAATGTGGCAGACATTGTTACAATTTGAATTTTTAACCCGTATTTTTGACAGGTGTATAGAATTTTTGCTAATAGAAGCTCTAGAATATATCCCCGGCCTGGATCGGATATGAGATGCACTTCATCTATAACAATTATGCCAATGTCATCGAGTTTCTCTTGTTCTAAAAGCTTGTTGACGATTGAATTCGCCTTTTCAATTGTACAAATTGCAACATTTATTGTACTAAATCCACCTGGAGGCGAATATCCACCAAAAAATCCTTCGACTCGATAGCCAGATGAAGTTAGTAAGTCCTGCATAAGTAATATTTTTAAACATTTAACAAAACGGGATTGGGGGTTGGTTCTTACCTGCAAATAGTACATTTTTTCTCGAACAACTGATATAAAAGGCAAAATTATTAGCGCTTTCTTTTTACGTTCGGATACCGTTTTTACTACCAACATTTCACTTATCAGAGTTTTACCAGCAGACGTTGGGGCACTATATACTAAGTTTTTGTATTCAAATAGCACCTGTGTAGAAAATAAGAAGTTAGCTTCGCACGTTTATTTTTTTTTTACACATATGTAAACGGAAGTACCCAAGACTTACATCTTTAAAAGTACAATGACAGTAAGGGAAGGGAAGATCATTCTAGAGTCTAATCGCATGCACAAAAAAGGAACGACTACCAATTCGAGACAGATGAGTTGGAATAAGGAATTTAAGTGATCTGTAGGTTTGCAAAGGGGTAAGGAAGTGGGAAAGGTAAGAAGGGCACAAGTGAGCCTACCTATGGCACAATATAAACAAGTGAGCCATTGAGGAAATGCGGGAGAATGAGAAATTTTAAAAGCTTTGAAGGAATAGTGTATGATAGTATGACTATCGGATGGAACTTTCGTGACTTCTCCCCATGAGCGCCTGCAGCTGTGGAGAGAATTCTTCCACCAGCTGTGCAACCACGCCACAGAGTCCAGCACTCGAACCGCCAATTATCGAACAGCCGAGCAATCAATTTCTCGATTCAGAACCGACAATAAAATCACTGAAAAATGGAAAAGCGCTGGGAATAGATCAAGTAACCGCCGAGATTATCGAAGCCGGAAGTGATGTCTTATCACAACAACTTTATGTCCTCATAACACGTGAGTGTGGGAGAAAGCGATCATTGTCCCAATTTTGAAGAAAGGCGACAGTCGTGAATGCAAGAATTATCGCGGTATTAGCCTCCTTTCAGTCGTCGGCAAGGTATTTACGAAAATCATACAATCGAGCTGGAAAAACAAACGGGATTTAGACAACATCTGGGATGTATTGATCAAATATTCGGACTCCGTCAGCTAATTGAAGAAAGAATTCGTTGTCGTCGTTTTCATCGATTTCAAATCCGCTTTCGATTGCATCGATTGGAAAAGTTTGTGGAGAGCTTTGGAAACCGAACACGTGCCATTGAAACTCATCCAACTTCCCAAGCGTCGTACGATGACTTAACCAGCAGCGACTTATCCGAGGAGTTCCCGATTCAAATGGGTGTCCGACAGAGAGACGTCGCTTCGCCACTTCTCTCGAATTTGTGATCGACGTGATTATGCATGAAGCATTCGATGGACGACTCGGAGTTCGATGCGACACCAATAACTTCGTAACCGACTTAATGTTCGCCGACGATAGCGCCGTCTTCGCCGACACGGATTCCTAAGCAACGGACATCTTATACGACATTTCCCGCATCGCTCAGTCATACGGGTTAAAAATCATTGCGGAAAAGACCAAACGGAAGGATCGAGGGCCAGTATTCTCCTCGATGGAAAACGCCAAATCGAACAAGTCCCGATGTTGAAATAGTTGGAATCAAGTCCGGTCTTCTTCAATTAAAGACCTCCTTGCCTTCGTCCGGAAGGTGATAGTCCGTTCAGCTAGTGGAGTACGTACAAAATAGGCCTAACTTGGCCGCAGAGTTCACCATATGGGTTGCCCCCATTCCCCAATAACCGCGAGCTTCGTGAAATATTGTTCAACTCGAGCTCAAAATAAACGATCCAATAATCTTCAATAATGGAAGATTATGATCTTCTGAAATTTAAAATCCAAGAACGCCCAAGAAATAGGACGATGTGCTAGAAAATATATGAAAAATTCGTATAGCAAACTGCAGAGACTTCAAGAGTCTATTCTTAAAAGGGCTGCAGCGCAATTTATGAAGAAGTAATTCAAATTTGTAGTAGGTTAGAAGATAATAAATCCAAGTACTATTCAGAAAATCCGCTCTAAAGCAACTTACCATCCTGTTGCTTAGACATTCCACTTGCCACTGAAACATAGTGTGAATACCTTTATTCATATATTCTTTTAAAATAGCATTTGGTAAATTCCATGCTGAAATATTTCGAAGCTCCTCTAAATCTTGTCTTGGCTGATGATAACTATCATTTTTATTATTTTCTGGCTTGGGAACCTCTGATTCTGTTGAGGTTACTGACCAATTAAGCAGAACCTTTTCACTCGTACTGAAATTTTCTACGTCAGTTATCACGGATATATTGGAAACATTTTGTTTGGAAATCTCTAAAATCGAAGATCTTCTCGACTTTGAAAGACTCTGCCGTATCTGCTGTATGGAATCATCTTGGAATACTTCAATATCAGTTTTACATTCTTCTAAAATACTTTTTAGCTGCGGTTTATCTTCCTCGCAGAAAAACGAAGAATCTTCAATATTTATCACAGAATCTAATTTACTTTTGGAGTTTTCGTTCTCGGTGTATTCGAAATTTTCAAAATTATAAGAATCTTCCCAAAAATTACTTTTGCGGGTGGTTTTTTCATCTTTATTATTATCTAGTTGGTTATCTGCTTCGGTTACTGCTTGATTCTCATGTCTAGCTGGAGTTGAAGCATCTTTCTTACAAGTTGAAAATGATACACTATCCTCAAACCAGCAATCCAATTTCGCTGAACTAATCTCTTCCTCTGGGTTCTGGATATTCTGAACCGCTCTACTTTGAGTTGCATTTTTTTGTGATTTCTTCTCTGCAATTTCTGTTTTATCATGTGAGCTCAAGTATTTGAAACTCTGATCAGTCTTAAAGAATTCTGAATAATTTTCGTTTTTAAAATCTGAATCTGATTTACTCTTTTTCCATTTATGCTTTTTACGCGAAGTGGACTTCAATCGGACTTGTCCCGTCCTTGAAGAAGTCTTGTTGATAGTTTTATTTGTTGGCGATTCTTCTACTATTTCTAGAATATCAATGTCTTCTTTTGCATTGTTTTGGAAGATCGCATTATCCGCTTCCTTTTCTAGATCTAATAAAGTACTATTTCCTAAGTTAAAAGACTGAGAAAATGCCATTTCACAAGCTACACAGAATACAAATTTAAATTAAACATTTTAATAGAAATTCAACATGTTAAATTCACCACTGAAATGTCATTATTCTTCTTCTTTTTATTTAGAGGTGTATGAGGCATAACATACAGGATGAATTAGGATTTTTAAATAGCTGTGAAATTTGTACATTTAGTAAAATAAGATTTAGTTTCCTTAATTATTATTTGGTATTTAAAAAAACTTCACTAACCATGATATTGTTAAAGTTTTCACAGTGTGAATATTTCACTAAAAACTTTTGCCAAATTAAACTTTATAAATGTTATTCTTTTTGTACATGGACACATTTCGTAGGTTTATATCCACCTTCGCTTTGTATGGGCTGTTTCACACGAGCCGACGGCCAACCAACAGAAATCGGCTGTTATCGTCCATTCCCTTTTGAAACTCGACGAAAAGTCGCATGGGCTTTCACACGTGCCAATTTTTCCAACCAACTCTACGTCAGAACGCTTTAGCTTATTGTTGTTGTTTTGTCTTTTCTCTTTCTTTTCTTTTTCCCAAAGGAATAAAAAACAACAACAACCACACAGCTGTCAAAAAGTCGTATTGAAAATCGTGTGAGAAAGTTGAATGGAAAAATCTTCCCTCCCCATCGTCCTCTCTCACCCTCTTCTCTACAAATGACGTTTTCATACGATTTCTGTTGGTTGGCCGTCGGCTCGTGTGAAACAGCCCTATGTATCGTATTCATCGGTCCGAAACCGGCTTTTGAGGCATCGGCTAGGTTGGTTAAAAAGGGCCTTGCCCTGCGCCATATCTTTCTTATTGGGGTCAAGGAATTATTGGGGCGCAGCAGAAAGGATTTCAGGACACTTGTTGGGAGATTACCTCACTTGGAGGTTTTTCTTTGAAGGAGCTAGCCTGCTCGATGTTCTCTGTGAATGCTCCGCGTTGTTTAACGGTACCCTGTTCGAATAGTTAAGTCCAAATCCGCCGTCGTCTGGTCCCAAGTCCAGGTTATGGAAGTAGGAGGGTGGTCGATCTGCCGAATTGACCAGAATCGGAAACCGAAGAAACTAGACAAGAAACCGCATTTTTAAAAGTGGCGCCGACAACGGGAAGAAGAAGAATAGTCAAGTCCAAGTGACAAATTACTAGGAGGCAGACTGCTGAATCTATCCAAGCGGTCTAGGAATGCAGTACAAAACACCACGCGAATTGACAGCGGTACTTTTGGATCTTAAGGGCCCAATATGCGAGCGCTGGAATCGGCTGTGTGGGTCAGGCGCTATCGTGCGTGTGCTCATATTTTGGACCGGCTGGCAGCATTGGAGTGTCGCCATATAGGACGCTCATGCGTGAAGGCGTTAACACATCACGAAAAAGAAAGGGCGCTTTCAGTAATGCAGGATGCGTGCGCAATTGACTTATTCAGTCATTGAAAGCTTCACACTTTAATTGCTGAATAAGTCATTTGCGCACGCATCCTGCATTACTGAAAGCGTCCAAAGCTGACGTACTCGCCATCCTTAAAAACAACAATGTTCGTTTGCTCCTACTTTAATATGTTAGCGAGAAAAAATCCAAAGACACACGAAGAACAAGATAGCACCGTTTAAAGTTCCAAATAATAGGTTTGAACACGTTCATATTTACATTGTGGGTCCACTCCCACCTTTAGCTACTTGTATTGCTTGACTATCGTAGACAGGTATACAAGATGAGTTGAAGCTTTTCCGATGCAAGATATCACTGCAGAAACAGTCGTCTCCACATTCTACTCAGGATGGATTTGCAAATTCGGCATACCAGAACGATTTACTACAGTCCAAGGGAGGCAATTTGAGAGCTCACTATTCGCGGAATTCGCAAGGCTATTGGAGGCAAATCACATACGGACAACCACGTACCACCCCCAGGCGAATAGCTTTGTGAAACGTTTTCATCGTACGTTAAAAGCTGTTTTGAAAGGACAGCAGACTAAAGATTGGACAGCGAAATTATCGACTATTCTTTTGGAACTCAGAGCGGCATATAAAGAAGAATTGAAGACATCAATGGCTGAAATGGTCTACGGACAAGCATTGTGTATAAAAATGTAACAGCTTCTTAAAAAGATCAAATTTGGCAATTCTGTCACACAGGCACTGGAATTGAAAGATTTCTTCTTTCCGTTATTTCAACTTGAGTGTCGATCGAATTCCATTTTCCTAACTTGGTTCAGTGTTTGATAAGTGGACAAATGTCCTACATATGTTATTGTTGTTAGTTTATAAATAATATAGGAGTATTAGTTTTCTGCTCTTGCAATCGCAATCTAGCTTTTTCCACATTATTGTTAAATTAGAATTATGGTTTTTATATAAACGAAATGTCGCTCCGACCACAAGCTCCAGGGACGTCATTGAGAGCTGCAAGGTATTCTATATTGTTTTATTTATTTTGTAGTAGAAAGCTAATTTTTTAGGGTAAACCAAGTATCGCAGTCGGATACAAAGCCTGGAAGAAACACAAAACAAACTTCCGCAAAAAGAGTCCTGTCACTTGATAGATTGGATGTAAATACCCCATCAGATGTGGTATCTTTGGGTGTTAAGAAGATAAAATGTAGTCCTCGCAGAGCCCCACTTAAGGAAATTAGAAATTGTGAGGCGGCACAAAATGGAGGATTACGGTTTAACAACGAGAAGGTGCGTGCGCCTGTCTATGATAAACTCACTATACAAGTCCAGGCCAATTTGATAACGGAGTACCTGCGTGTCATTGAACCAGTCTTGGGAAAGAACTTCTTTACCCGAGGCGGTTTAAAATCCATGTCGAACAAGCAATTCACTGTTATTGTTAATCATTTTTTTGAATTGATCGCAGGAAATAGATTGTTTGTCGGGGAAAATTATATTGAAGACATAATTAAAGCCTTGTCCAAAATTGGCTATCCTTACATTGTAAATAAATCATGGCTGAAGACCCCGAGTGTTCCGCATGTCTTCGGTAATATTGTGGTCATGTTAAGATGGCTACAGACGTTTTCATGCAGTGACTTTAGTATTAACCAATTCGAAACGAACTATTTCCTTCAAGGGGAGGATTTTCCCGATGAAGAATTCGCTCGGCTGTTTATGACCGAAATAAAAGAAGGTTTTATGCTTTGGAATAATAGTAAAGATCGAGAAGTAGAAGACTTGAAGCAAGGGCTAGTTGATAAAATTATCATGAAACGAACAGGATTACAAGGGCAAAAAGAAATAGAAAAGGTATGTGCGGGATTGAAACTTGAGATAAAAAGGATACGAAGGCATAAACCGGTTATAACTAATGAGAAAGAATCTATTGAATTGCATAAAGAAGTAGAAGCTAAAAGCAAACTTTTATTAAAGCTTAAAGAGGAATTCCAAAACGGACAAAGAAAACTAACCGCAATTCAAAACTCAGTCGTTGAAAAAGAGGCGAGTTTAAATAATGCTAAACTTAATTTAGCTGACATTGAGCAAATTGTTAACACTCAAGAAGTAACAATACAGGAACGAGATAAACTTATATCAGAAGTGAAAGACTTGAAACAGTTTCTATCTTCCAAAAGAAAACTTGTTAGCGAACTGCTCGATATGGCAGCTTCAAAGCAAGTTCTTTTCTCTCGCTTAAAATATCGATCAATTCAGTTAATATCATCTTATAATAATTACCTTAGTCAAGTGTTTGAGGAGTTTGCAAATACAGAAAACGGCATTCTTGAAGAATTAATCTTAGACCAAAAACAACCGGATGAAATTTTTACAAAACTAGATATAGTCGAGCCACTTTTACAAAATCTAAGAAAAACGAATTTAACTGAATATAATAAATATGCAAATAGTTTATATAAATTAGAAAATGATTTAAAAATAAAGGTATGTGAATACGATAAAGTTCTTGTTCCAAAATTAAATTTAGAAAGAACAACTTGTTCGGATTTAGAGGGAAAAATTAAACATATCAATATACAAATTGCAAAAGTACATGCCCAAAATAAAGAGGAATTAGAAAATCGAAAGAAAACTCTTAATATATTAGTAGATAGAAATAGTGAAATAACAAAACATATATCAAAAGCGGAGGAAGAGTTGAAAGCTTTAAAATGCCAAAACGAACTTATGATGGCTCGTATCACTAGCAAAGTAAATGAAACTTTAACAATTAAAGAAAACCGCCTAGAACAATTAAATGATGCTGTTAATAGCTTGGTAACAACGCTTGAAGATGTCGCTTTAAGCCTTGATGGTGCAAGAAAATCTTTAGGTTAGTAAATAATAACGTGGTCTGTTTTGTAAATATTTCTAATAAAACGTGTTTTAAAAATTTCAAGTATAGATTGAAGATTTGCATCAAAGCAGTTTCTCCATGTTAGGTAGGTATAGAACGTCGTATGGCACCGATCACTGACCATACTGACTGGAGTTTTTGCCCCTCGCTTAGGCCGCTATTGCGAGTGTCGATTAACGATCGACTCGACTATAGTCGATTGTGTCGATTAATTTCCTTTTTGGCATTGTGTAACCCAATCGACAAATATTTGGACTACTTGATTTAGAAAAATATTTTGAGCAGTTTTTTGTTGTTGAAATGCCTGGCAAATTTTGTCGTGAGCAAAGAAAAACAATCGATAAAAGTCGACTGTCAAATCGACAATTTTCGATTATAATCGACATTCGCAATATAAAACGAAATAATCGACAGTCTATAATCGATAAATGTCGCTTGTCGATTAGGAATCGAAACTCGCAATAGGGGCCTTATAGTGTAACCACAATTCCGGCGAACGACGGCAAATTTGCTGTCAAAATTTTTAAAACTATATGTGAAAGCGTAATTGCCCACAATTCCGACGGGCGACGATTTGCGAATGCGACGAAATTCGTCAGGTTAAAATAAATTCAAATTTCGTCGACAAGGGTGGCGATTTTTTATGTCATTGCAGTTTTCTAGTATCATTAACAGTTTTCGAGTTTTATAAGGTTTTTACGTGATCCATTTTTATTTAAAAAAACGTCGCCGCTATTGTGCTTTAACAACTATAGCGATGCAATTCGTTGAACATGACAACGAAATTTCGTCGTTCGTTGCCGTCGTTCGTCGTAATTGTGGTTATACCAATAGTCTCCAAACTTCACTAGCGTTTTACAGGCAGAACATCTGGCAATCTTTTGGGAGCTGGGAGCCAAGGTAATCCTGTTAGATAACCAAGCAGCCACCAAGGTACTAGACTATAGTTATAAGTCGAGTCCCCTGAACTTTAGATATTATTAGCAATTCGTGCGGGAATAATCGCATACAAAATTTGTAAAAACTATTTTATGAGGGTTTAAGAGATACATATTTGTCCCACCTCTCTTTGGAGAAATTCGACATTCCATTTATAAAGGTGTTTTTTAGGGCTCTTCCAATTTTTATCTATTATCGATTTACGCTGCAGTTCAATGTCTATTTTGAACGGGTATAAAAAACGGTGTAGTAGGACATTTTAATCGAGGCCTCAGTACGACTTACCGTCGTGTAAGGGACAAATTATTATTATTATTTATTCAATTTAATAACATGTACAAAGATTATAATCTTATAAATTAGTACATTAATTAATAAAATTGGACATAAATTAAGGTAACTTAAAGCAAAAACTTAAAAATAAAACTAACTAAATAAGGCAAACAAGAAATAAAAATCATCAAAAGGAAAAAAAAGAGAAAAAAGAAAATGAAAACAGAAACAAAATAAAAAAAAAAATAAGATATAAGAAAAAAAAAACAAAAAATGATACAAAAAAGAAAATAGCAAGTTGTATATTCATGCTCAATCAACCCTAGTAGTAATAAATTCAAAAAGACGCTTCTTGAAAATGCCCATTGAGTCGATACTATTATTATTATTATTTATTAAAATTCATTGGTACATAAAGATAATTATAATCTTAACACGATACGTTGTATGTCAACAGGTAGAGAATTCCACAGCTGAGCTACGAAGACAAAGAAAGAACGCTGACCGATTAAAGAGCGAAAGCGCGGGATTGTTAAATTATTATTTCTGAGGGATTGCGAAAGCTGCATAAACTGGTTTAGGTAAGGAGGTTTGCGCTCGTGAAGGATATCGTGAAAAAATCGCAGGAGCCTATACTCCCGATAATCACTTAAAGAGCAGCCCAAAACAGAGTTCAAGTGAGGTGAAATGTGGTCGAAACGACGTAACTTATGGACAAAACGTACACAATCATTAAACGCTATTTGAAGCTTATGCGCACAAGCAGAATCGAGAGAGGGAAAGATGGAAAGGCCATGCATTAGAAGAGGTAGTAGCAAGGCTTTTAGCAGATTCATGCGCACAGACCTTTTCAGTAAGCCACAATGGTAGCGAAGCTTCGACAGGAGGACGTAGGTTTTACCAACAATGAACTTGATGTGATCGCAGCATGTCATGTTGCTATTCAGTACGACCCCGAGATTTTTAGCTTTATCAACACAAACAATAGGAACCGAGTTTAGGGCGATAGCCGACAAGTCAGGACGATCAATAGCAGAGTGAGAGAAAAACATACATTGGGACTTCGAAGGATTTAGTTGCAGCAAGTTTAATGTCGACCATTTGAAGTCAGCGGCGAGGTTTTCCACACACATATGAATTTGATCTCTTGGTGCATCGAGATAAAGCTGCACATCATCAGCATACATATGAATGTTACAATATTTTACCACTAAGGGAAGATCGTTAATAAACATACTGAATAAAAGAGGCCTAAGAATGGAGCCTTGGGGACGCCAGCGTGGAGTTCGGCACTTGAAGAACTAGAGCCACTTAGTTTAACCTTTTGAAAGCGATTAGATAAGAAACTTTTCATAAGCTTAAGAGCAGAAAGCAAATGTACTGCCTCGTATAAGTCCTGTTCAACTCTAACCGTAGGAAATGTATTAACCAAGTAGCTTACAGAGTTATTTTACCTAGATGTAGCTTCTAAAATAAGGTTTCTATTAAGCCACGATTTTAAAAATTCAACAATTCAGACCCATTGGTCTGTTTCAATTTCAGATACAGACCTATTATTGCTGGTTAGAAAGATGATTGAAAGAGATAAGAAAACGTATTTTTATAAACTTTAATTTAATATTTATATATTAATTTTTCCTTTACATGTTACAATTTTTAGTATCTAATAGCGCGTTGTAGTGATACCATTTTTAAATTATCGCATTATAAGGAGAATGTTTTCTTTTTAAGAGTTTAAAGCTGTGGTCGTTAACATAAAGGATAGTGTGTTTGAAATTTACCAATGTATATCTCAATATTATCAAAAAACTTAAGATTTAAACTTTAATGATTTTGTTCTGTTCAGACGTTTACATTTTTTTGTTTTGCATTAAAAATTTATAATTTGAGTATTTTTTACTAAATGACGAATGGGTCTATGACAAACTGAAACTACTTAAAATTCATTTTATGAAGCTTCGTAGTACTGGTGATTTAATGAAATTCTATGATGAAAATATCGGGTAGTGCTATTAATTGAAACAAAAATAGATGTTTTCACGCAAAAGTTATTTGTAAATTATATCAAGTGCTGGCATTATCATCCACGCCAGAATCTATAAAATAACTATCAAAACGTCCACTTTTTGTTTTTCGTGTTCCATTGGTAAATTTCAGTGTTAATTTCTGATTATCTTTTGGCAATTCATCTGGATTACCTTTGCCAACCACTTTGCCATATAGAGACTTAATCTGTTGTTCAACTAAGTTCGTTAGAGAGGTTTGTGTTCCCATGCTTGAACGTGGTGCTATCTGTGAGCTTAATCCAAGTGTAGGTGTCTCATCTGCCGAACTAGAACCATCTTCGCCAGAATCGTCAGAATCTTTTGCTTTAACTTTTGATGAGCGAGCTTTTAGAGATCCTTGCTTCTTGCTGTGTAGTTTGATTTTCTTTTGATAGTACTCCTGTGAAAATGTGAAATTTTTATAATTACATTTTAAAACAAGGAAACAAAAAAGCATATGAAGCAAAAACTTATTGGCAAAACAAAACAATTTTGCACATTTATTAATATTGATTTTGAAACAATTTTTGAATAGATATTTTAATGAAAGTGTCGAGGAGGAAAAGTTTGGAAAATACATCATTTGGTATGAAAATACCAAGTGAGTTGGATGTTTAATCTATTTGTTGCAATTTTAACTTACCATCTAACATTGCCTGTAATGATTAATACGTGGTAGAAATATTTGCGTCAATATCATTTTTAAACACATCACATACACTCCGGAGCATTTGATGAGCCTATTTGATATTTTGGCTGGATCTACGTGTAGTGACTGTATATGTATGGTATTTGTTTTGTTTCCCCTTTTTTTTCTGTTCCGACATGATGTTTGATGGAAATCTGGACATTGAAACTTGAGATGAAAATAATTTTCGATGTCATATAATCAGAAGTCCCTTCTACCATTACCAGTATATTGGTTTGTTTGCCCATACTAGTCCAGTCGTCACGAGCAAAATTCTAAAGCACAGCTCTGGTTTTGATGAACTATAATCATCTTGTTTGCCGTCTCGTCTACCTACCTTTGAAATAAAGATACGTTGACCATTCTCCAGTAGTGAGGCATGTAGTTACTGTGCAAGCTATTCTTGTAGATTAACAAGAGCCATAAACTGTCCGTCTTATTATGTTATCCATTCCCAGTGACGTATCTCGGGAGAAACCCGATCGCTGACAAAATCCCCTTATAGTCCGGTTGCGCCCGCAACTTGCATGAAAATATTTGATTGCGCCCTTGCTTCCTAAAAGGTTGACCACCCCTGATTTAGGGTATTAAACAAATTTGGATTTTGTTTGGTGAAATTAAGTGTAGCGCGATAACTTGCTTGGTCGGGGCCCTCTTTAGAAATAGCTTCGTGTTTTGTATTTCGTTTCAGAAGCGTTGATTTTAATAAAATTTGTATGGCTTTAACCAAGAATTCGAGGTGAGATGACGAACAATCTCCATGTATGCGGGACGTGTTCATCACGCTGGCTCACCTTGGGCAAATTAGCTCAGTCTGGAACGGTGTACTCCGGACGCCTGGCGATCTCCGATTCTAATCAGCCTTACCCGGGTACTGCGGATCTCTGTCCGGGTGGACCTCGTTTCTCCGCTACTCGTGGGAGTAATAATGAATAAACTGCAAAAACAAAAAACAAAAAAGGAGTTCGGTTCCCCTAATCCAAAACCGGAAGGGACCACAAATCCCGCGAAAAAAGGGCTACGGCATCCCAGAGCCCACTCAAACCAAGGTCAAGCAAGCCACAAGTTCCTTTCTTCGAAGAAAGGCCCCTCAAGCTTGTAACTCTGCTCTTCCTTGCGGCAATGTCGCTGCCCAGCGTACACATGCGGGAGGATCAGGGGAGCCAATGGACTGCAGAAGGTGAGCAAGACCAAGTCCTAACAAGACCAGGCAAAGGCAGGTCATCAAGATCGTGTCCTGACTAGCAGAATCCTTCACGGTTTGCCTGCCAACCCGATCGGCGAGAAATGAATTCACTAAAATCTAGCATGACTTCGCTTAGGCTAAGCAGTTCATTCCAAACTTCAGCCTAGAGCTGTTCAAGAAAAAAAAATTAATATAAAAATGGAGCTTCACAAAACACAACTAGTACGTTATTATGTAGACTGAGTACTTATTAAACAATCCTTATCCAAGTTCTTTTCTTTTTGAAAATTTATTAGTGCTCGTGTTGTGCATGAGTGAGAATTTTCGTGCCCTGAGGCTAATCACATTTTCTAAACGAGCTTGCGGAAATCTCAAAAGATTGAGATCCTACAACTAAGAACATTCATTATTTCCTCGAGGTAGTTTAATGAAGACACAACGCTTTAATATCAGGTTTAAAGTGTGATCACCATGGCTTCACAATGGGCCTATCCTTTTGGCCTAATTGCATGAGCTTAACACCAACAACTCAGCCATATCTAACCCAACCTAAGCTTGCTAAAAAAGTAGGACAAAAGCATAATGGTTACTTGAACGTTTTACTATATCCTAACGAATTAAAGAGATAAAGGATAATAATTAATTCATTAAAACAAGTATTATACAAGTCTAAATCACAAAAGTTTTATTACCTTTTAATATTCCAACATATAAATTACATATAAAGAGGAAAATTGTAGTTAAGTTACACTTTCTTATTTCCATAATAGTGTAATACATTTATTATTCGTTAAATAATTGTTTTTAATTTTGTTCTGTTTTTTTTTAAACTTTCCAGAAAGGTTTTCCGCTGTTTCCTACAAAAATATCAAATCTTATTATGCAGATTAAGTAGATAAATTATTTTCAATAAACGCATTTATCAAAAGATAAAGGATCACTTGTTCATATTTTATTGTATTTAAAAATTTCGTTTGGTTTGTTTCTCTGGTGGGCTGACTAACATCGTTTCCTTTCCGGACGAATTTTTCCACTGAAGTAGTGAGAGTGCATCCATTTCTCATTCAGATAACGTAATTATAATTTCATTATAATTTTTAGTTTTTACGGAAGTATACAGTTGTTCTGTAGATATAATTTCAAATTTATTTACAATTTGATTTATATTATATTTTAAGTTACAAATTTTTTACTTCATAATGTGCAAGTTGCTAAAAACAGAAAGCGGATTTATAGGATTTAACGTGGCAAATTAAATTTTGTAACAAAAAACGTTCTTACAGGGAATATTCTAAATAAAATAACAAATAGAGTAGCTAACTACTTGTGCTGTAAAATGAAAGCAAGGAGATTGATTGGTTTATGAAACGCGTCCAAAAGTATTCAAAAAGAAACAATAATTATTTGGAAAATCTAAGAGAAGATAAACTATTAGGAATAATTTTTAATTAACTGTTAACTGCGAATATACTCTCTTTTATTGGGCAATTACACATACACAAAAAATAAAATTAAGAAATAAAAAACCAAAATTATATCGCTCAGTCCTTACACATTTGTTGAACTGCAAAATGTAAAATAAACGATACAACAATTCTTTTTTCATTTTTATTGAGATTTTCAAGTACTAAACGTAAAAATGGTTCTATAGTTCTTGTCTCTAGTTTAAACTAGTGGGATGTTGTGCCTAGAGACTAGCCACTAATTACGCTTTTTCATGGTATTCTTTCTGTTGAATAACACTTCAGACTGGATGACAATATATTAAGTGGAGATTGTGAAGATTCACGAAAACAATCCAACAAATAACTTGAAAAACTAACGCATCTTTCAAGTAGATGCTGCTGAAAGAATTATATAACATATTTGACCAATGAACGAACCCAAGGTCGTTCTAATGAAGGGCCGTGGTCCTAAGAAAAATTTTAGTGTAGCTATACCTCTACTGTAAGTGTACGTCCGATGCCTTAGCATAAAGTTTTTCCGGTTGTTAGTTAGATGGCCAACCACTCAGATCAGTTTTTAAACATTGAGCACAAACGCTTGCAGTTTCGGCTCTTAGAATTATGATTAATAATAATAGAGTAAACCCTTCTAGAACAGAAGGCGCACTTCTCAGCTGGGCCAAGAAAAATTTACCTACTTAGCACAACCAAGCGCTGAGATGAGGCTCTGATGAGGACAACTAAGCATGCAATAATAAAGTTAAAAAAATCCAAATTACATGTAACTCACGCAAGCAAAAGGAAACATATCTAACGGCTAATGAGATTAAAAAGACTCCTTTTAAGGACATCTACTAATACTCACGCTAAGCATATTAGTTAATAGTTTAGATTTGCATCCGACGGCGCGGAAGTGAGTGCGGATTTGACACTTTGCAATTCTCAAATTCGCAGTCGCGGATTCAATTAAATCAAAAATTCGGAGTGAAGACTCACAAGCTAATGAAATACCCGATGTCGGATTATCTTAGGCGCATTTGTGGTTCCAAATCCACAGAAAATTTGTTGCGGATCACACTTTTAAAGCACGGAAAATGTCAAAGAGAGATTCGCGGTTGCAGATTTGAGAATCGCAAAGTCTCAAATCCGCACTCACTTCCGACCCACCGGATCTGGGAATCGAGGCCAATAAATCGAAAGTGTCAAATTGAAAAAAAAAAAAAAAAAAAAACAAAAAAAAAACACATCACACATGTAAACACTATATATGTATATGTAAAACGAATCTAAACATTTTTCTTTGGATTGGAGGCAAATCTAAAATCACCCTTTCGCATTTCGCACCCCGATCTAGCGCCTTCCCATTACTCCAAACACTAACTTGTAGTAATGTGGCAATAAACCTATTTATTCATGCTTACATAAAAAGGTACATTCCAATGCAAGATATGTATAAACTTTAGAAGGAAGTAAACAACTGATTTATGACAACAGATTTTCTATTACATATTTATGAAATGTATTTTGTATATTTTATGGAAATTGATAATCATAGGTAAAACGAAGAGTAATGTAATATTGCCATAGGGTGTTCACTATTCTTTGTCATAGATGGGGTGCAATTAAAATATATCAATTCTTTCAAATTCTTGGCGGGCAATTATTGTATAATTCTTTCAGCAGCATCTCCATGAAAGATGCATTAGTTTTTCGAGTTATTTGTTTGAATATTTTCGCAATTCTTCACAATCTTCACTTAATATATTGTCATCCAGTCTGAAGTGTTATTCAATAGAAGGAATACCAAGAAAAAGCGTAATTAGTGGCTAGTCTCTAGGCACAACATCCCACTTTTGTTTTGTTATTCTGAAGAGATACATACAAATTTAGTTAATAAAAACTTAAAAATATGCTTTTAAACAAAGGGCTGCAAAATTTTTTAGATATGGGGTAAATCGTTTGTAAAATTTCTGTAAAATATTAAAAATTCTGAGAAAAATCACTTCCTTATATTCATGGACTATAAGGACGGTCTTAAATACATCGTACGTGCAATTAAATTTATAAATTTTCATTCATTTCAGTAAGCGTTTATATGCCCTAGTAAAAATTAGATATCTACTTTTCGTTTTAAACCTACCAAATGTTTCGTTTAAATCATACATATTTCTTGTGACAAATCCACAGCGAAGTTCGATAAAATTGAATTTTTGTTTTGGTCTACAGCACAACCTACATGACTATAAACTATAATAAAATGAACAGCATATAAAATATGCATATAAACAAATAAATACTTTATATTATTTCCGCGAGATTTCTTAATGATTTATAAAGCCGCCGAAGAGCCATAAAAACTCAAGAAAATGATTTTTTTGCACTTTTAATTAAATAAATGTTTATGTTCTCCTGAGTATCATTATTAAATAATATAATTTAGTGAGAAATAGAATTAAAACATGCTACACCGAAGTAAAAAAAAAATTTTTATTTCACCATTTTGCGGTCGGGGATTGAACTTGGTTCGCCTGGAACCTGACTCCAGCGCCTTAGCTCTAGGCTACCGATATATGGACTTTATTAGAAATCTCTTTTTTGTTGTTAAATATACTTCTGGTTGAAATTTCCAGACCATTTTCTCAGTTTTTGATCTTTTGACCAAGAGCTACATTTTGAGATATTTCCCAAGTCTGTAGCTGCAGTACTTTCAGAGATGAAAGTAGGCTTCAGACGGACAGACGGACAGACGGACAGAG
The DNA here is from genome assembly GCA_949987705.1 of Thereva unica. NCBI lineage: Eukaryota > Metazoa > Arthropoda > Insecta > Diptera > Therevidae > Thereva > Thereva unica. The sequence continues at coordinate 137,062,265 of OX465282.1, forward strand.
CCTCTGTATAAGCTTTTTTTTTTTTGAAAAAGCTAAAAACACAAAACCGATGTAATATCGTACATGACAGAAACAGAGATTTTCATAACTGACTCCATAGATAAATATTTAAAAGCACCAAGGACTAAACGCAGATGTACATATATTCAGTGTAATTACTTTTGGGACAGGACCACGAACACATACATACATAGATCATTAAAAATATAAAATAGCACAAACAATGTTGCCACGAACATGTAATAACGAACACAATATGTTAGTTAGATTGTACTTACTCATACATTAGACGTTGCCTATTTTTTCTAAGCAAAGAGACAATCGAGTCCCAGATTTTGCACCAACATTAAACTCCGACTAAGGAAAAACACCTTCCTATTTTATAAATCCATTTTACTCAAAAAAACTCAATTCCAGAATTAAGTTGACTAAATCAAAAACGGTACCTCCTAGAAGATAACCAGGGATCGGATGTACCTAGTACCCGGGGGTGTAGCCGGGCCAGGGCCTATACGATGGGGTAAACTTCACGAATCGCGTCCTTTTGTGGAAGGGTTGGCAGTTGGGCGTTTAACAATGGTATTAACCAGACTCTGTAAAAACACATCACTTCAGGAACCAGAAGTAAAGCTCGGAATTACATCTACAACACCTGGAAATGAACACAAATGTAAAAGACGCAAAGTTTGTACCAAACTGTAACAGATGTGAATATATACAAAATTAAAATACTCGCGATACAAAAGATTAGATTGATAGGAGACGGGACAATTGACCGTAGTAACTCAAGGATATTCAAGAGCTGCGGAAAGGAGTTACGAGTAGGGTTCATAACAAATAAATCAATTATAGTTAGGTGTAGTATACGAGGTGTGGCTATTAAATAACGAGACTGACGCTGTAAAACATTTTATTTTTATTTCATACATTTTTACTTGTTATCACCTACAATATACAACCCTCCTCTATCCCTACAACGCTCCATGCGAATCTTCCATTGTTCGAAACAGTGCCGGAAGTCTTTTTCTGTCAGCTCCTTCAGGACCCGTGCCGCTTTCTCTTTCACAGCTTCAACAGACTCAAATCTTGTTCCTTTTAATGCAGATTTCACCTTAGGAAACAGATAGAAGTCGCACGGCGCAAGATCCGGCGAATAAGGCGGATGGTCTAACACTGGGATGCTGAATTTGGCTAGAAACCTCTTAACAGACAATGCGGAATGTGTTGCGACAATGCGTTGCTCTACTGTTACACTTAACATTTTTCCGGCGAAACAAAAAAACAACTCTAATGGGAACGAAGGCTACGGCTGTACTGATTTGTTTATAGAAGCGAGAGGCACTACATTCGAAAGAGAAGGCTTCACGATAACAGCTGTTGATTACTGGCGTTTGGCGCATGCGCACTTCTTCTGTAGCAGCGTCAGTCTCGTTATTTAATAGCCACACCTCGTATACGGAACTGTCACCGTATTTGAATATCGTGTCCCGTATTAAGCGGCAGCCACATATCATACGTTTTCCGTACTCCGTGTTCCGTTTCCTCTCAAAGTTGACTACAATACCTTAATACTATTTGACCAGATAAACCAAAAAAGAACAGAACGATAAAATTACGAAAACGAAGAAGATAAACAAATTTTAACTTTTGAACGATTAACGGAAACGTTACCTCACTTTTTTTGTAAATTACTCCCTTTGCAGTGGCGTAAATAATGCCTCCGCAAGCACATTTCGACCAATTCCATTGACGATTTAGATTTCATTCCACTCGAATTGTGAAACATGCCTGAATATGTACCGAAATAAAATTACTACATATATTCTACAATAATGAAAATTATAGAAAGATGCTATCGGACTATAGATCACATCAACACCTTCGGAATATAGATCACATCAACACCTTAAGAATATTAGTGGAACAGTCTACTGAATTCCGATCCCCCCTTTACCTTGCTTTCGTAGATTATGAGAAAGCGTTCGACTCGGTTAATAGGAGCTTTATATGGCAGGCATTACGGCGACGTGGACTGCCGGATAAGATAATAGAATTGATAAAAGCCCTATACAACAATTCCAAATGCAGAGTTCTCCATAACGGAAAATTATCCGACAGCTTTGAGGTGAGTTCAGGAGTACGACAAGGATGCTTACTATCCCCATTACTATTTCTTATAGTAATAAATGACATTCTTGTTGGCGCTCTAGATAGTAGAACAGGCGGCATACAGTGGGGTTTGCTAGATCGCCTTAAGGACCTCGACTACGCAGATGATATCTGTTTGCTGGCCCACAGACATCAGGAGCTAAAAAACATGTTAAACAATTTGGCAACAGAAAGTAGTCTAGCAGGCTTAAGGCTGAATCCGAATAAAACCAAAGAAATGCGGATAAATGCAAACACACTTGAACGAACTGCGCTGAATAACCGTGACGTGGAACTGGTAGATAAATTCTGCTACCTCGGTAGTATTATTACCGAAAATGGCGGTGCAGAAGAAGATGCCAGTTCCAGAATAAATAAAGCACGAAGCGCATATGCATGCTTGTTCCGCATATGGAGATCAACGGAGATCTCAACCAACACCAAATTGCGGCTGTTCAACTCCAACGTTAAGGCAGTTCTTTTATACGGTTGCGAAACATGGAAAGTCACCCAATTCATCACAGGGCGCCTACAAGTCTTCATAAACAGATGCCTACGTCGTATCCTAAAAATCCGCTGGCAAGATAGAATTTCAAATGAAGAGCTATGGCGCCGTGCCGGCCAAGAAAGGATAGACGACCAAATCAGGCGAAGGAAATGGAATTGGGTTGGCCACACCTTGCGACGCGAAAACGAAAATCTAGCCAAACAGGCCCTTGACTGGAACCCGCAAGGATCCCGTCGAGTTGGAAGACCTAGAACAACGTGGAGGAGAACCCTACTAGCAGAGGCCGCAACTACTGGGAGATCCTGGTCAGAGCTAAGAGCTGTCGCGCAAAACAGAGTCCGCTGGAGGGCAACTGTTTCCGCCCTATGTCCCACGAGGGATTAAGGGGCACATAGATAGATAGATAGATAGCTATCGGACTCCATTCCCAGCAGAGCGGGCGGAACGGTCGTTCTAGGCGACAGGTGGCCAGGAGCCCCAAAATGAATGCGAAAACCAATTTCAAGCGAAAAATAAAATTTTTATGGCGCCTTTTAAGAGCTTGTAGCCACCGCCCCAAAGCGTCAAATCAAGGGGGTCTCGGTAGCCTAGATGGTAAGGCGTCTGGCTACTATCCCAGAGGTCCCGGGTTCGATTCCCGGCCAGCCCACGGTCCTTCGCCTTTCCCACTTTCCCACCTACATAACTTTCCTTCTTTCTTCTGCCCTCTTTACATTCCTGATTCCTTCTGTCAGAACCTTCCTTCGCCCTTCCCCGCTCCACCAAAGCGCATGTCATCGGTTGGTTGATGAGATTCTACTCGTTTCAGGAGGCATAACACTCCAGCGAGTTGTTTCTCGATGCCCCGATGTCAAAGTCGCAATAGTAATAGTTGGAAGTAGGTGGACTAAAAATATCGAGGGTAGGTTGTGGCAGTTCCTTCCTTCCCCGACTAGAGCTGCTGTTCGACATTGCACTCTGTACGAAGAAAATATTGTCGACAGTATAAAGGGCCTTTCCTGAGACTCTAGTCTTTCACATAAAAAAAAAAGTGAAAACACAATTTATAAACTGTAAGGGTTATTTAAAATTAGTGTATGGCAGTCCGGATATAAAGGGGACATGTGGTAGTCCTAAAACGGAATCCTCGAATTGGAGAGGAATAAAGAAGAAGAAGAACAAGACACTTTTTGTAAAGAAGTCGAAGGGAAAACATTCTGTGTGAATAAAGAAAGAAAAAAGATAAATACTAAGTGTTTTATTAAACGGATTGATAATAACGGTGGAAGAGAATCCCTTATAAAACTCAGAAGTGGGATCAAAGATCAAAAAAAAAAACAAAATAAACGATTGCAGAGAATTATTGTGATTTTGCGTAAACAAAATGTGGTCGTCACCCAACACGATGTTCCCAATGGAGTCGTACACTCTAAAGGAAATTAAAAACATCTTAAAATCGTATAACCTAGCGACGACAGGGAGAAAAGAAACGCTATACAAAAGGGTAGTACATTTTTTGGAAAATAGACCCGGAGAAAATTCAAATTATGAAAGAAATGAGGAAGAAAAAGAAGATGAATTGCCAAAATACGAAAAGGCATTCATCTTGGAATTGCTAAGCAATTTTAATGGGGAATCAACAGCAAACGTCCAACTGTTTGTACAGCAAATAAAAGAAATTAAAAGAGTGTACAAAGTGCCGGACGAAGAGCTAAAAATGATCGTTGTCAGTAAATTAAAAGACAACGCCTTACGGTGGTTCCGTAGCAAGGCTGAACATATTTCCATAAGCTTGCCCGAATTCCTAAACCAATTAACAAAAATGTATGATAGCAAGCCTAGCCGATATCATATTAGGAAAAAGCTTGAGGAAAGAAATTGGAAATACGAGGAGAGTTTTGCCGAATATTTCCACGAGAAGGTGTGCATGGCAAATGAGCTAAATCTGGAAGAGGAAGAACTTATTGAGCATATTATAGAAGGTCTGAGAGACCGAAACTTAGAAACCCAGGCGAGAATAGCTATGTTCACCAGGAAAGAGCAGTTATTGAAGGCGTTCTCATCAATTACCAAAACACGCATATTAAAGCAGTTCAACAGCACAGTGAAGAAAACAGAAAATAATAAAAACAAAAAATGCTATAATTGTAACACTGTCGGACATTTAACAGCAGAATGCAGAAAACCGCGACGCAGACCAGGTTCCTGTTTTGGTTGTGGCAGCGAGCAACATCTTTTAAGGGATTGTCCCTCAAAGCAACAAAAGACTAGCCAGTTGGAAGCAACAGTGAATGCTATAGAGGAAAACTCAGAATATTTAAGAAAGGTAGGCGTTTTTGGAAAAAATATTAACAACAAGGTTTTTGAAAAAGTTTTAGATGCTGTAATTGACTCTGGAAGCGCCGTCTCCATAATAAAGGAAAAATATGTTGAAGATTTTGATGGCTTCACAAACAATCACCAGCTTACTGGTATTAATAGTTCGAGACTGAAGGTGCGTGGTCAAACATATCTCTATATTGATATATTTAATAAAATTAGATTATTTAAATTCTTGGTGGTAGATAATAGTACAATGAACTCAGACATGTTAATAGGTAGGGATATTTTAAATAAAATGAAAGCAAAAATTGTCGTAGAGGACGAATCCGAATTCAGTAAAGAAATATTAAATATTAATGTAATTCATGAAACAGAAGTTAAATTAAATATTGGAAAAGTAAATGATTTTAAATTAAAAAAGCAATTAGAAGAAAGAATTTATAATCATAGGAAGGAAGTACAAAAGCAATTAGAACCAGTAAATAGATGCGAAATGGAAATACTACTTGAAAAGTTAGAAAGTGTCACGTCAAAACCGCGTAGATTAGCTTATATAGAAAGGGAGGAATTAGACAAAATCTTAAATGATTTACTAAAAGAGAAAATCATAAGGCCTAGTAAATCACCGTTCTGTTCACCCATCGTATTAGTAAAAAAGAAAAATAATTCCGGATACAGACTGTGTGTTGATTTTAGATTATTAAATAAAATTACGATTCGAGATAATTATCCCCTTCCCGTCATAGAGGATCTAATAGATAGATTGTCCGATAAAACTTGGTACACTTTAATTGATTTAAAATCGGGTTTTCATTACGTTTTTATGAGCAAAGACTCAATAAAATATACTAGTTTCATAACACCGTTGGGACAATTCGAATATTTAAAAATGCCATTTGGACTGAAAAATGCACCGAGTACTTTCCAAAGGTATGTCGAAGAAATATTTAAAGAATTAATTTTGTCGAAAAAGGTCGTAATTTATATAGACGATATTTTAATTGCTAGCAGGTCTGTTGAGGATAACTTGGAAACTTTAGATCTTGTGTTGAAAATACTATCGGAAAATAAACTAGAAATGAACATTGAAAAATGTAAGTTCATTTGTAATTCCATCGACTTTTTAGGCTATACCATTAGTAAACAGGGAATATGTCCAAGTTTAGGTAATATAAACGCAATTTCAGATTATCCCCCACCAAAGAATTTGCGGGAATTACAACGGTTTTTGGGAATGTGTAGTTATTTTAGAAAATTTATATATGACTTTGTACACCTGGCGAAACCATTGCAGGACATGCTAAAAAAGAGCGTAGAATTTAAATTTGATAAGGAACAGTTATTAGCGTTCAATTTGTTAAAAGGAAAATTAATAGAGAGACCGGTTTTGGCTATATACTCTCCTTCGGACGAAGTTGAATTACATTGTGACGGAAGTGCCGTTGGCTTTGGTGCCATTCTGCTCCAGCGAAAGCAGGATAAGAAGTTACATCCTGTCTTCTTTTTCTCGAAGCGTACAACCGATGTGGAAAGCAAGTATCATTCATACGAGCTTGAGACTCTCGCAATTGTGTACTCATTACGCAGGTTCAGGATTTACCTATTAGGGAGGAAATTTAAAATACTAACTGATTGCAATGCACTTGCCTTGACGTTGAAAAAACAAATTCTAAATCCTCGCATCAGTAGATGGGCTTTAGAGATGCAGCAATATGATTATGAAATTGAGCACAGAGGAGGAAAAGGAATGCAGCATGTAGATGCTCTAAGTAGAGCACATCCGATTTTGGTTCTTGAAGAGAACACATTCGAACAAAATTTATCTATATGCCAAAGTATCGATCCAAACTTAGAGTTATTACGATCTCAATTAGAACGAAGCGAAAATAAATACTTTGAGCTCCGAAATGGGCTTATATATAAAAAGATGGATAAAAATAAGATTAGATTTTACGTCCCAGAGAAAATGGAGACGCGGGTTATAAAAACATGCCATGATGACTATGGGCACTTAGGAAAAGAAAAGACTATAGAAATAATTAGAAGATCCTATTGGTTTCCGCGTATTTCAGTAAAAGTCGGAGAATATATCCAGACATGTCCCAAATGCATAACATATAATACTCCCACGGGTAAAGTAGAAGGATTCTTGCATCCCATACCCAAGGGAAATCTACCTTTCGAATGTATTCATATCGATTTTTATGGACCGCTGGAACCTACAAAATTGAAAAAGAAATTCATTCTGGTAGTAGTTGATGGCTTTAGCAAATTTGTCAAGTTGTATGCAACCAAATCGCAAACAACTGAAGAAGTAATTAGATGCTTAAAACATTATTTTAGTCAGTACAGTAGACCAGTAAAACTCGTTAGCGATCGGGGTACGTGTTTTACATCATCTAAATTTTCATTATTCCTAAAAAGTCAAAACGTACAACACGTATTAGTAGCTAGTGGATGTCCGAAAGCAAATGGTCAGGTTGAGAGAGTAAATAGAGTTATCAGGCCGATGATTGCTAAATTGGTAAATTACGAACATGGTATTTATTGGGATGATATTTTAAATAAAGTAGAGTTTGCGATAAATAATTCAATTAGTAAAGGTACGAGTGAGACACCTAGCAAGTTACTTTTCGGTGTGAACCAAAGAGGAGACCTTAATGATAACATTAAAGAATATTTAGAGAATTTCGTATATGATGAAGAAAATGAAGGTCTATTACAATTACGAAAAAGGGCAGCTGACAACATAAAAAGGGCACAAGTATATAATGAACAGAATTTTAATAAGAAAAGAAAGATACCTAAACTATATAAAGAAGGTGACATGGTTATGATCACAAATATAGACACTACCCCTCTCGCTAATAAGAAACTAATCCCTCGCTACAAGGGTCCTTACGTGGTTTCCAGGGTTTTGGGTAATGACCGATATATCGTAAAAGATCCGGAAGGGTTTCAGATTACACAAAAACCATTTGAGGGTGTTTTTGACGTTTCACGTTTGAAACAATATTATTTTTAAATCATTGCAAATTGCTTATGTGTTTCCAAATAAGAGTTAGAAAAAAAAAAACTTAAATAAATAAATCAAATTGACACGAATATATTACATCTTAAGTTAATAACTGAATTCTGAAGTAAAGGAAAGAGGAATATATTATTTTATTTATTCTCAAAATTATATGATTTGAAAGGAGAGTATTATTAATATATAAGTATATATACTGAATTCGAATTATTTTTATTATGTACAGTACTTATGTTGAATTATGAAAATGTTAAATCAAGAAAAGACAAAACGATTAACTTAACCATACTGTTCAAAATGATACGATTAAATAGTCTTAGCATTTAAATGCGACGATAATAATAATTACCTGATGTATTGTAGCTAAATACCAAATGTGACTTATGAAAATAATGGCATAATGAGTAGAAAGAGGTTGTTATGAGAATTATGTAAAAATTACAATTTTAAATGGAAATACTGTTCCATGTTATGATTGGAAGATTGGTTATGTTTAAGAGACTATGTTATGTAAAGATTTATGCTCTGTTGAGATAATTATGCTTATGTTGAGGCCATGCCAACTAATTTGAATAGTTTTCCTTTGAAGTCGTAATTTAATCTCATATAATGTCAATTGAAAAGAAGAACAAGATTAATCATTGTAGTTACTCATGAGAAATGTATGTACGAAAATGTAATTGTCATTCCAAATGATTCGAGGGCGAATCACCGGTCAGGATGGCCGAACTGTAAGGGTTATTTAAAATTAGTGTATGGCAGTCCGGATATAAAGGGGACATGTGGTAGTCCTAAAACGGAATCCTCGAATTGGAGAGGAATAAAGAAGAAGAAGAACAAGACACTTTTTGTAAAGAAGTCGAAGGGAAAACATTCTGTGTGAATAAAGAAAGAAAAAAGATAAATACTAAGTGTTTTATTAAACGGATTGATAATAACGGTGGAAGAGAATCCCTTATAAAACGAAGTTTCAATTATAATAAAGGTTTCATCTATATTAATAAAGGAAAGTTTCTGTATGTATGCATCTGTGCGCTATAGCGGGCGCACCAGTCATCGCAGAGCTTCGAAATTGTACATGAAGGTCCGTGGGGGTTTTCCATCAAACATCTCGAAGCCCGATTTTCGAAATTCAACATGGCCCCTGAAAATGACTGAAATTCAAAATTGCCATCTAAACATAAATTTGCAAATTGTGTTTCGATTTCAATGAAAGTTGGTATCTTTTTTCTTTTTAAGGTCGCTAATGACGAATTTGTGGTCAAAACTTATAAATTCAAAATGGCCGCACCAATATGGCGGACGAAATTTTTCAATTTTATTTCGATTCCAATGAAAGTGGATATCTAGGGGTTTTTAAGGTTGCAAATAACCTATTTATGATCAAAATTTATAAATTTAAAAATCTGGGACTAATATGGCGGACAAATTTTGTCACATGTGTCATTTCGCGGTCAGTTGTATGTAAGTCGTTCAAGAATTCGGAAATCGGAAAATCTTCACATCTTAGCTCTAAATGGAAGAACATTAGGTAACCATAGTGTATCCTGGGACGGGTTCGTGTATGGCGAACGATGATAATCGTACGAAAAAAAATGAAGTTGAAAAAATGGACAAGAAAAGTAAGAACGGTAGAAACGATAGAAATAGGGTTTCATGTTTTCATAAAGAATATCTCTATATAGATCAATAAAAAACAAACGCTCTACAGGACAGCTATCTACAGTTCTATCGGTCAGACGGCTACAAGGATGATCTTCGGCAAACAGATTAGGCTGTCAGGTGACATAAAGTTTGGAGTCGCTGCAGTAACACGTCAACCACTAGCAAAAACTCCTCTGCACTAAGAGCGGGCGGAAATCGACGAGACCTTCCGGTGAAATCTGCAATCTCCCAGCAACAGGATGCAGACCCGCTACGAACTAAAGGCAAATGGATCTGGATTTAAGGAAGGCGATCGAGTCTACCTAAAAAATCGTCGACGAATAAGAGGCAAATCGACAAAACTACAAAGAAAATGGAAGGGCCAGACTACACTTACCAGATCCATGCAGACTTCGGTTGAGGTGCTCTGTAAGACAAACTTTAAGATCGCCAGTGGATCTTTTTTTTGTCGGAAGCCATACTATCTGTCGTTTATGAGTAGGTTGGATTCTAGATATCCCATAAGCGAAATTGTTGATTATCGTCTCCATGGTTTTGGAGAGAATAGAAGTATAGTTGAAATTGGGCGGTTGTTAGAGGGATTGCTGGAGTGACCTTTTTTCGGTATGGGCTGAACATGGGCAAGTTTCCAAGAGTCAGGATAAACTCCGGAGAAGTATGATAGAGCAAAAAGTTTGCGCAGAGGTTTAGCCAAAGGTGAGGCGCATTGTTTTAAGACAATATGGGGTATATTGTCGGGTCCAATGGATTTGTTGGCATCGAGCTCCTTGAGACACCTGTACACCTCGCGAATCCTGAAGAACACCCTGTCCATTGAAAGGGCGGTGTGCTCGGAAACAGGGGGTAACATATCAGTTTCGGGTAAAGAATAATTTGCTCTCCATACAAAAGAGTAAGCCAGTAAGGGTTTTGGGCGCACAGATAGGGCTCTAATGAGGCTTGCCTCACAACCGCATGTGATTGATATGTTACGTTTTGCTAAGGACCTCCATATATATTAATACCGTCTTAAACTACGGTGTAAATTACACTTAAATTTCTGATTTTAGAAAATGTGACCCCACGCCCTATCCTAAGTATAAAACTTTCTTTTTGGGTTTAAGTAATTTAATTATAGTTATATATATTCGCAATGTGTAATGTACAGTTAATATTCGATAATAGTAATAATTAATATAATAATAACAAAATATTGCTTACATGTTAAAGTATGCATCTAAAAAAAAAAATAAAGATTCTGATCAACAGAAACAATACAAATTAATAAAATAAAATTATTTTACAAAGATAATGGATTAACAATTTGTTTTTGCTTGTTTTTTTTTCTACTTTCAAATAGAAAATCACATAAATATAACGGTTACATGGTTTATTTCTCAATTATTATGAAAACTATATATCAACATCATTTCAATACTAAATTTGCCCATTTTATTTGTATTTCTTTTTTTATATATATATTTATATATTTTGAGAATAATCACAGTTAATTTAACAACTTATATCAAAAATAAAGAAAAATAGGGAAAAAACGTAATATAATTTTTAATGAAAAGTACTCTTCTTAAATTTACTTTTCTTATGTTTAACTTTAATAGAATCATGTCTGACGATTCTCTTTTTTCTAATCATTTTCAAACCGTCACTACCGCCAATTTTGCTTGATTTTTTTATATTTAAATTTACATCATTCGATACTTCCGTACTACTACTACTTAATTTATCTTTTCGATTGGCATGCGATGATCTGGGATGCAAAAGCATACGAGAGCAGCATGGCACTGCATCGTCTACAACTGTGTTTTTAGTTGCAGTATTATTATTATTGTTACTGCTCATGCCAGAAGCTGATAAGCTGCTGCGATTGCCAGAATTCTCAACTCCAGAATCTGATTGGGTTTTGTCAAAGCGTTCAGTTGTTAATTGTGCAGCATTAGTAAATTTCATTGTTAGCTTTGTGTTAGCCTGATTATTGGTTTGTGATGAAGTATTTGAATCTGTCATTAATGCATCGTCAGACTTTGAACATTTCCCAGGCATTCCACCAGAGACTGGCTCATATGCTATCAAAATACAATCATGATCATTTTGCAACGTCTCAACTATTTTGGCTGTTGTCTGTGTAGCAATAGTTGTTGATCTCTTAACTTTCTTAGGAGGCACTTGAAATATTTGATCCTTTTTCGGTTGACCAACAGATATATCAGAAAGACTCTTAGTCTTCTTTTTCGTATCCTTTTTCCCATAAAAAGTTGCTGAACGCGTCTTAAGCGAAGCTTTCTTAGTTGTCTTAAGAACTTTTGTTGATGGGGTTTTTTGTTGTAAGTTATTATTGTGCTGTAATAAAGAAGATGAAGCTGATGGTATACCTGAATCCCATGAGTAATATGCCTTATTCTCTTTGGCTGTCCCATTTGGTGGTAGTGCCAGTGCAGATGAAGCTGATAGTGTATTTCGCTTTATGCGCTTAACATTCTGATGTGCTGATAATACCTAAAGGGTAAAAACAAACAGACGCAAAAAAAAACAGATCAAACTAATTGCACATTATCAGATATAACACTAAATATTAGGTTTTGTTTTGTTTGCAAACGATTAGTAGAAGTAGTACTTTTTTTTAACAAAAAAAATAAATGGGAGGAAAAGTTTGGAAAATATATCACTCGAAGTTACAATTAAATGTTAATGAAAAGTCTTGTTTGTTATGATTCATAAAAAAAACTAGTTTAGAAAGTTGTAATTTTTCGTAATACTACAAAGCTAATATATTTTAAACAGTCAAATGATCCAGCGAATTTTCAAACGTTCAATTTGGTATAATTTCTTTAAGTTTTTTCATATTTGACGTAAAGTTATTAAATTATCAGTACTGTACACCTCTTATAAGATACGGGTTAAGATCCTTTACTTAATGACTATGGCCCGACACCCTATGTACTATGATCATTGATCAATGTCTATTAGAAAGATTATTATTATTATTAGTACAAGAGACTGGAGGTCAAATGGTAGTAACGGCCTCAGGGACCTTTGTTGGTGCGGGTATATTAAAAAGATAAATCCTGAGTAACGCCATCTGCGATCTAAGGTCTACACGATCCAAGATCTTCCGATATGCTATCGAATCCTACCTCAACTCCCAGGAAGATGTTGACTTTACAAAGGGTGATGCTCTTGTCTATACAAGAGTAACAGCCTGAGGAAGGTGAAGGGAGTGTTTCGCGCCTCAAAACGAAGCAAATACCGGACTAGTCCTCCAGGTTGGGTGGCCGGCTGTCAACCTTCCATTGTAAAAACCCACACGTCACGAATCCTCAAGGCAGGCCTCGGACAGGACGGACTCAACGGCAACGAGGCAACGGATATGGAATTCGATCTTGAAACATGGGTGGGACGTTAGGACGCTCAACAGAAAGGGCATTTGCTTTTATTAGTACTACAAAAATATAACAGAAGGATCACAGCCCTTCAAGAAGCCAAATGAACCCATAGTGGTATAATGGATCTAAAAACCCACACGGTACTCTCCAGTGGATTATCGAATGAAAGAAGAGAGTTCGGAGTAGAGTTTATCGTAGAGAAGGAAATGAAATCACTGATTCTCGACTGATAAACGCCATCAGGTTAATTCCATCTAATGACAGCTTGGAGATATGAATGCTAAAGTAGGAAAAGAAGAGGAGTTCCTAGGAGTAATAGCCCACACCACGTTACCAATGACAATGGTAGTAGATTGATCGACTTCGCGGAGAGCCGCGCGGGTGAAACAATTGACTCCTTGTATGAAACCATTTCCTAAGGATCGTCTGGCACCGCACGACTGAAGCGACACGCTGGTGAAGCGGCTTGAACCGTACGGCTCAACTGCTGACATGAGAAGTATAGTCGTAACAGTCGTGGCGGTTGGAAAATTTGATTTTCACTGTGTTCAAGTATTTTGTGTGTTTTTAATCATGGATGATTCTCAACTCATTGAGCTAGTGCGAGAACACCCGTCTATTTATAACAGTAAGCACCCCAAAAACAAAGATTCCAATGTAAGAGATAACGTGTGGGTTTAAATACCAGGTTAGTACTTATTCAATTTCTATCTATAATGAAAGTATGATATTATAACGTTTACAATTCATTTACTTGAGTTCATAAGCTCACAAATGTCACATCTTGATTTTCATTCATTTTTCTATTCTGTTCACTTGTTTCATTTGCCAATGTAGGGATCCACTGCTATTCTAGAAGTAATCAGAAATAACTCTTATTTCAAAGCCTTCAATATTTCCAAAGCCGTCCCCTGCACGCAAAGGAATCAAATTTTGTGTGGTTTTTCTTCTGAAAATTTAAGAAAGCATTGTTCCTTTTCTTCGAGAAATGCATTCAATTATTGTGAGGACAACAGGCAGCCACTATTAAGCAGTCTGCAACTACTGGATTAACAGCTATGGTGTTCAACCGGAAAACCTTCTAAACATTGATTTATCATTTCGAACATGTCTCTGAAATCCCTCTTCGAGGCTTCGATACAATCGATTACTCTTGGGTTTTTGAAGCTGGGCCACTAATAACAACTCTTCTTCCTCCTCTTCCGCAAGTAAAAGATATGCTGCCAAAACCGTTCCATCTGCCATGAGGTTTCCAATGTAACTGCACTAGTCGCGCCAATAACAATTTAACCGGGCAACTCGGATCATACGGCTTTGATCATGCCGAGTCGTAGAAAAGGAATGGCACCTTAAGAGTAACGCAGAGTATCGTCGTCAGCGAAGCTGAGAAGTGGTTTGGAGGGGATTTAAAGTTGGTCATTTATAAATATAATAAATAGGGGCGATGGTTAAATTGACGCCTGGGGGACCCCAGCCGAGTGGGCTGAGATTCAGATTTGAAGCCATCCAATACTACCTTAATACAACGGCCAGAAAGGAAACTGAAATTTCACCTATCCATTCCAATAGGTTTGAGTTTAGCTAACAAGGCTGAGTGCCATACTCTATCAAAAGCCCTGGAGATATCCAAAGACTAGAATCGCCAGATCCATGCAAACTTCGGTTTAGGTGTTCTGTAAGGCAAACTAAAAGATCGCAAGTGGATCTTCTTTGTTGGAAGCTGCTTGCTTTGTCACTGACCATCCTCTGGGATGGTAGCCAGGCGCCTTACTCCCTAGTCTACCGATGCCGAGAGTTATTTCTCAATTTGTTGTGAAATAAGGTTTTGTACTTTCCTGATGGTGGCTTTACAGGAATTTCTAAACAGAGCGATTCACTCGGGAAACTCTTGTACGCTCGGAAGGCGGCTTCATTAGCTTTGATTGCGTTCATACACTCCGGATTAAACCTGTTGGACCTAGGCTTCACAGATTTGGTAGATTGGGAATGTATATATGCATTGCTGCCTGTATGATCCAGGTTTTACGGATAGCGGCATAGTTTATGTTTTATTTCGAAAGCACAGCCCTAACCAACCCTACTAAACTCTTCCCGTATCATTTGGGAAACACTGAGTTAGTTAAAAAGAACCGAAATATTATTATTATTTTTTTTATAATTGGTGTTTATGTTCATGTTAAGAGCAAGCTTTTCGAGGACACCGTGAGAGTCAAGTGTCTGTTAATTGGGAAGATTATGTTGAAATGAATTGGGTAAATAAATAGCAGCAGGCGAGAGAGGTACGTAGTAGATTAAAATAACATTTACATCCATGTCTACAGTAAATGTAATACTAAAGAGATTTGATCAGATTGCTTTCTGTCAAATTGAAAGCACGAAACGCTACTGGTTATAACCCGCAGAAGTTAAAGAAAATCTATGTTACGATGATGCAGTCGTTATAATTAATGAGACAAATAATACCTTCTGTAAATGACTAGATTTTTTGCTACTTATCGAAGGTCTAGTAACACGAGGAACCTGCAGTTGGAGAAAATTATTTATAAATAGATACTATCATTGTAATTAGAATTTTATAGATACTAAAAACATAGCCCTAAATCAAAACGAGTTAAAGTGTAACTCAGCCGTTTTTAATATTTTTTTCGGTTCACGTTGAAATAAAATAATACGAGCAACAAAATAGTAATGGGCAATGGGCTGCCCTTGCACCTTTTTATAAAAGACAATAATAAGAGAGGAAGTACAGTACGTCCGGGGCTTTGTCTTTATGTTTACACATAAATCTGGTGATATATTTATCTGTTTTTTTTTATTAAAAATGAAACTTTTTAGCTTAAAAGTATGTTGTAAATATTTATATTAAATTAATTGATATGAATGTGATTAACAAGTTGAGCACAATGGCAGTTTCATATGTATATCGTTTTGGAAAGGTTAATACGGCTTAATCCATTGAAATATCATTTTTTTTAAATAACAAATATAATTATATGCCTTAAAACTGTTATAAATATACAATATACAAGTTAATTTAAACACAACAAGTCAGCTTAAAGTCATAACTATATGATACTGATACTATTAAATATCATACATTTATGACTTTTGTTGAGAATAAATAAACAAACGAAAAAATATACATTAATTAAATTATATTAATCAAAACGTAATAAAAAAAACTGAACATTGAAGAAAATAAACTTAAATGTTTAAAAAAAATATATTAGTTTGTACGGACCTACTAAATCCAACTCACTTACCGTAATTGTTTTTTAGATACACATTCACAAACCAAAGATAAAAACTTCTAGAAGTATCTTGTTTGATAATTTTCCAAACTTTTCTAATTTCTCAAATTATAGGGATTAAATTAAAGCAAACGCGAATAAAATAAAATACATATTCTCTACAAAAAAAAAATTCAAAAAAAAAACAACTAAAATATCATGCAAAAGCTGCATTATAAGCTGATGCCGTTCGTTTTCTTCTTCTTTTAACAATTCTAATAATTTTTCGCGACTTTTTAGTCTGCAAAATTAAATCAATATTCGAATAAGTAAAAATAAAAATATAACGATTTTTGTTTTTGTTGTTTTGTTTACATTTGTGCAAATTGTAGTTCAAATTTAGCTCTAATTGAATTAATTGAATTTACCTTGGCGGTTGCTGGCACATGCACAGCTGAACGTATCGCATAATTGCGCTCTATTTCATTTCGAATTGTTACACGCAGTCCCTGCAAGGAGCGAAAATCGGAATTGTGTATCCTTGTCATGCTGTTGGAATTGGTTAAGTCCAAAATTGAGGCGCCCAGTGCTCGTCCCGTCTATGAAATAATAATGACAAATATGTATTTTATGTAGGAAAATCAGATTTTGGAATACTCACTTCTTCAAATACTTGTACGTTATATTTTGGTGGGTTAATGCTTAAACCTTTCATTGTATTATCGCGTCCACGACCAGGTAAAATATTTACATAACGTCCGGTGTTATAATTACTTTCAAGAGTATAGCTCTTAATTAACCCAGTCATTTTATATACAGCTACTCGACCAGAACCCTCTTTTGATAACCCATCTCGTTTTTCTCTGAAAGGAATGTGTGAATATGGATAAAATCAAATGGATATGCAATTTAATCTATATAAATATAATTGGAGTGTCTGTCTGCAATTGCAATTGTGTTTTTCTAAGGTCACATGGTTATTTACATGATATTAAATCAAATTGAAAGTATTTTCAAAATCTGTCGGTATGTATGTGTCTCTCTTCTGGCTAATACGGCTGTGATGGGAGATTCAGTATTTTCCTACGCATTTTTGAGGCTACTTTTTCACTTGGACTTGACTATCGTTTCGAGTGGAAAATGTTTCAATTACAAACCTCAAAGAACAAGCGGAATTTAGACTACATCGAGGATACATTGATCAAATATTCGTTCTCTGCCAGTTAATGGAAGAAAGCATTCGTTGTGGCAAAGGAACTGTCGTCGTTTTCATCGATTTCATTTCCGCTTTCGATTGCATCGTTTGGAATAGCTTGTGGAGAGCCTTGAAAACCCAACACATCCAACAACCAACAGTGTTCGTACTCCAAGCGACTTATCCGAGGAATTTCCGACTCAAACAGGTGTCCGACAAGCAGGGACGGCGCATTCAAAGGTGCGAATGGTGCACTGGCACCGGGCGCAATTTTTCGGGGGCGCAATTTCAAAAAATAAGATTTAAAAATTTTAAACTTTGAAAAGTACTCTCACGGGTGCAATAAATTACACAAATTTACCCAATTTCTATCCTGTAATCCTCGTGCAGGAAGTTTCCAGAGATTTTAGCTTCGAGATTCAAGAGTGAGAGAAAAATCTTTCATTTATTTGGAGCACTTTTTAAAAATTCTGTAAAAAGCATCATATTCACTCACATAAAAGAAAAATTGTTCCGATGGCTCTGTATTGTATCTGTTTACCATGATTGATATAGACTTAAGAGCGCTGTTGCTGCACTTTTAAATTCTCTTACAAGAATTATTAATAAAGGTAAATGAACGAAACAAGGAAAACAAAATTCCTTGTGGTCCTCTTTAATTCCTCTTTTTTGTTTGTTCCTTTATACCCCGGCTTCACCGGCCTCACTTCAATAAAGTTCCATTCAATCCGTATAAGTGGCTTTACCGGATGGAATGTTCAGTTTATACTTGGAATTGTTTTTTTTGCCAAAAGTTCGAAATGCAAAAGCTCACTGGAATGATATTCCATCATTCCAGTTGATTACTCTCTTTTCAGCGAGCTTTAACTTTCAATCTCAATTTCATGTTCTGTTGGGCGAACTCAAGCTGAGTTCAATACGTGAAAATGTATGGGAAGTTCATTCCAATTTGCTGGAACTTACGCAGTTCGGCCAGTGAACCCGGGGTAGTACTGTTTAACAAATTAATATGGCCAGTTTCATACGGGCCAACCATTGGCTGTAATCGTCAATTCCCTTTTGAAATTCAATGAAGAACCGTATGGATTTTCACAAGAGCCAACTTTTCCAACAAACTATACGTTAGAATAGTTTAGCTTGTTGTTGCTGCTTTTAATACTAATTCTCCCTTCTGGCATTCCTTTTCTTTTCTTAGCAAAAGGGCGAACCAACAAAAACAAAAACTACACAGCTGCCAAAAAACTACCCGCTCCATCGCTCTCGCTTACTCTCTTCTCCTAAAAAATGTTTTCAGCAGATTCTTGTTGATTGGATGTTGACCAATGTGAAACTTCCTATCTATTTAGGATCATTGCTTGAAGAAAGGTGGTCAGTCATCAGCGAAATAGGGGGAATAACATGTAGCATAACTTGCACGTGCCGCAGCTATTCCGGACTGATGAAAGTGCGATCATATCATAACCTCCTAGCGGTGGCCACTGGTAACTATTCTATGAGAGAGGATAGGCTAATATTATCGGGTTAGTTCCTTCCAAGTAAGGTGGACTGCAAGTACAAACAAGGGAATCTGATCACCGATCCTAAAGGCATCTTTGAGCGATGGGAAGAGCACTTTCATGAATTGCTAAATGGCGAGCTAACAGAGGATTCGGAGGCTCTATAAATATCTGATGATAATGCTATGCTGCCACCACCAAGCTTGGAAGAAGTTAGCAGAGGCATAGCCCGCGTCATAACAACAAGGCCTCTGGTGCAGACGGCATCCCAGTGGAGCTGATTAAATATGGAGGGCCTACTAGGGCCAAGCGTTTCATGAATTAATTGTGCAATAAATTGTTGAGAGCATGTGATGCCAGAAGACTGCAAAAAGGCACCGTCTGCCGGTACATAAAAAAGGAGATATTACAGCGTGCACTAATTATCGCGGTATGACGTTGTTGAGTACCGTGTATAAAATATTCTCCGCTACCCTTCAAAACAAGATGGTCCCATACGCCAGAAACATCATAGGCCAATACCAGTGTGGCTTCAGTCGGCAAATCAACGACTGGTCAGATTTTCACCTTGAGGCAGGCTATGAAAAAATGACTAGAGTTTCAAAACTCAAATCAACACATCTTCATAGACTGCATGATAGCATAGCCAGAATAGAACTCTACAAAGCTATGAGTGAATTTGGCATCCTCAACAAACTGACAAGACTAGGTTGACCATAACCAATGTGACAAGCCAAATAAAGGTATCCGCACTGGTACACATGTTTTTATCAATTATGCAAATTGAATAATTGTTTCATAAAATTGCTTTAACTTACCTTTTATACATATTCCGTTCTGAAAAATTACACGCATCATAATGAAAATGATGACTATTCATACTCATTAATCTAGGCAAAAGCATGCATTCTATTGCTTCGGGCGTATTCGGAAAATGATTTCCATACATGAAAATGCCCTTTTTTGATGCATGCCCATGGAAATCAATATACAAAAATATATTCCCTTTATCCATTAATGACGGTGACAAATATACTGATTCAGATCTTGAAGTAAATTCAGGACTGCTACTATTTTGACTAGTTGCCAATACATTTGATTTCTTGGTAGGAAATTTACTTCCGGTTAAGTTCTTCTGTATACGTAAACCAATTATATCGTTTTTCTTCTTCTGTTTTATAGCTCTCTGCTGCATTGCGGCATGATCTTTAGTTTTATTACGTAGAGATTTTTGTGGTGATGTAACGGCGGGTATTACAGACTTGAAATTTGCCTTTTTCAATTTGGGTTCTGATATTTTTTTTGATGTTGCTTTTTTACTTGCTGGCGGCGGCTCATTAGCGACCGGTTTGATTTCTGGTATTAATCTTTCATGAAAAACTCGAGATTTCGTTTCTTTATTTCGATTGCTAATGTTATTGTTGTTGTTATTATTGCTAGATGAATTATTATCAGGATTATTGTTTCGAACATTAAATTCACTTTCCGATGAAGTTTCTTTATATGAATCAGAACTTGCTAGTAACTTATCAGGATATATTTCCTTTATTGGAGCTTCTTCTAAATAAAAAAATAATAATAATATTGCATTAATAATATTATACAAAATAATTATATACCTTGTTGCACTGGAGCTGGCGCTGGAGGTGGCGCCGGCTCTTCTGGCTCGTCTGGTTTTTCTCTTTTTGGACCTTCTGATATAGACGAAGATGATGAATTATCACTAATCGAATAATAAATACTAATACTATCCTCTTCACCAGCATCATAGCCTAAGTGATAATATCTAGAAAATGGTATTAATACATTTCAATTTATATTTTTATTTAAAAGTAATCAAGAATAAACCTTATAAGCTTTTTAACTGCATATATAGATGGGTGACGGTCCAGTTTAGGATTTAAATACATTCTATTGAGGTTTTGTCCCAATGTATCAGTTCTGTAATGGCCTCTGACTACGCCATCAGGATTTAAAAATGGGACAATTTTAAAAACATACATTTTCCTAAAAAAATACATTAGTTAATTACCAGATATAGAAAAAAGTGCTATAAGTAATATTTATAAATCAACCCACTCAATTCTTTTTTTATAAATGAATACAGCCAGTTTTCTTAAGTTATTAAACAACTTTGTAAATTGCATTATACATCAGACAATATTCCGAACAAGACGGCCGACCGACTGCAAACCGCAAGCGACACTACTGGTTTGTATGATTTTATAATGATGGCATTCGGAACAGAGCGCCACTTTCGCCTGCAGTCGCACCACGTCTAGATCCCAGACGGCATCACTGGTTGAGAACCGATTTTGATGCTGGCGACAAAGAGTTTGTAAGTGTTTTAAAAATAAATTTTCTGCTTGAGGCAGAAGACCTCGAGCTTGTTGACGTCCGGCTTGAGCAGTGTACACGTTTCCCATCCATAAAGAAGAATCAAAAGGATCAACGTTCGATTAAGATGGCAATATTTGCTCGTTTCCATATGCACCACTTGAGTGAGGCGAAAGTTGGTGTTGCCTGGCCGTTGCGGCTGTGAACGTCGGCCGTCGATGCCACTTTCTTTTCTTCAACGAACGACCTAAATATCTGAACATCGGAACCTATTTGATTTGGGTTCCGTCGAGGTGAACACTGGTCCTCGATCCGTCCTTTGTGAGCACTTTGGTTTTTCCGTATGACCGGACGATATGGGAAATGTCGTATAAGATGTCCGTTGCTTCGGCATCCCTGTCGGCGAACATCAAGTCGGTTGTCGTATCGAACTCTGAGTTGTCCATCGAATACTTCACGCGTAATCGCCTCGATCACAACGTTGAAGAGAAGTGGCGAAGCGACGTCTCCTTGTTGGACACCTCTTTGAATCGAGAATTTTTCGGATTAGTCATTTCGAATACGAACTCTGCTGGTTATGCCATCGTACGACGATTGGAGAAGTTAGATGATTTTCAATGGCACGGGTTCGGTTTGCAAGGCTCTCCTGTTTCAATCGATGCAATCGAAAGCAGATTTGAAATCGATGAAAACGACGACAGTTCGTTTGCCGCACCGAATTCTTTCTTCCATTAGCTGACGGAGAGAGAATATTTCATCAATGCATCTTGTATGATTTTCCTAAATACTTTGACTACGATCGAGCGATAATTCTTGCATTCCCGACTGTCGCCTGTCTTCAAAATTGGCACAACGATCGCTTTCTTCCACGCCGACGGGACACGATCCGAATAACATGTGTATGTATGTTATGAGGACGTGGATTTGTTATGATAAGACATCCCCTCCGGCTTTGATCATCTCGGCCGTTACTTGATCTATTCACCGCGCTTTTCCATTTTCAGCGATTTTATTGCCGTCTGCAACTCGATAATTGGTTCGGTATCGAGAAACTAATTCGTCGGCTATTCGATAATCGGGGGTTCGGAGGCTGCCCTTGTGGCGAATCGTGGTCGTACAGCTGGTGGAGGAATTCTCTCCACCGCTGCAGGCGCCCATAGGGAGAGGTCACGAAAGTTCCATACCCGAGTTTTGGATGTTGTCGTTTGTTGATGTTGTTTTACCGCCGGATTCTCTGCTACAGCATCCGATACACGTGCCTCGACGCCGCTTCTTCCAAGTCGGCCGCAACGTTATTCCAGTACGCTTCTCTTCGAACTTCTTTGTTCAATCGTCGATGCTCGAAATCGAAGTATTTCATTATTTTCCGCTGGCAGCTGTCCGAAATCTATAGTTGCGTCCGCCTACGGATAAGTGGATACAACTTTATTGCACACCTCACAATGGACTCCAAACAATGACATTTCTTCTACATCGATATCATCCGGTATTGGGAGCGCCGCGAACCTGTAATGCAATTTGAAACTCTCGCCCGATGGCCGGATCCCGTAGGCACGCCCATTTCTTTTTGGCTGGTGTAAGCGCCCTTTTTCTTGGCTCTTTGTAATCGCATCTGTAATTTAGCTCGAACAAGATAATGGTCCGATCCGCAATCGGGACCACACAATGCATAAACCTCTTTGAGCGTCGTCGATCGGTATCTTGCATTGATCAAAACGTAGTCTAACATCGCCGAGTCGTTGTCGGATGGATTTCGTTACCGTTGATACCGTTGCTAACGATCAAAGTGCTTGACGCTGCGAATGAAAGGAGTATTCAAAGTTTGTTGAAGGTGATCGTAAAATTCGTCCGTGTTCGCGTCCGGGCTGGTCTCGGTTGAGGAATAGACGGATACGATATGAGGCTAGATCGTTCCACCGAAATTTATTACCGCCAACCGCTCGGATATCGGTTGGAATGAGATAAAGCTACTGGCAGCTCGTCCATCGACCATAAACCCGACGCTCGCTCGCGTTTCTCACCATCGGAATATTAAGGGTCACTCCACACCGTGCCGTTCTCGGTCCACTCTCGGTCCAGTCAAATATTTTTACAGGAGAAGCAATCGACGTATTCACACTGTCGCTCCCGTTCGAGCTCCGTGTTATTTGACTGGACCGAGAGTGGCATGAAACTGGACCGAGAACGGCACGATAGTGTGGAGCGAACCTAACGCGTCATCGTTTCATCGAAGGTGGCTTGTAGAAGAAATACTTACCTTTTTCTCATGCATTGGTGCGATTTTAACAATAAACACGAGCCACTAATCTATTTCTTCACTATAAGAAATTCCGGAATTTGCTCTTACAATAATATTAGCGAAAATTTTTGGTTGCACCTCGACAAATTTCGAATATCAGTAATATTAATAAAACTAGGCATGTTTTCACTTCAATTTCTCTTTTTTAAGAAAGGTAGGCGTGTGTCGCTAAATACCGTGCTGTTTTTTTTTTAATTAAAGAAAACATAAATTTACCTCAATTGCGCTGAAACAGCACTTTTTTTGTCTAAAAGCGCGTTGATAAATCCATTTAATACAAAACTTGCAGGAGTTTCCCCCGGATGGACTCGTGATGATAGGAAAATTATCTTTAATAGAAAATACTTTTATAATGTTTCAATTTATAACAAAAATACACACACACACCTTTTTATCCTTAAATGTTCGACAGCGTAGTTCGTCATGAGCAGGAAATAGATCAGGTAATTTTTCTTCTAATTGATCTTGTATACCATGGAAGGAAGTTATTGTTAGTAGATCTATTCTTCGATTTTCTAAAGATGATATAAGAAGTTCTCGATGATAGTAAATTTCCTCCTGCAGCTCATGCATAGATAATAATTCATAGAAAGAAGGGGTATAGCCTGTGTTTATGAAATCCTCTGCGATATTAAATAAAAATTAGTAAATGTTGGTAAATTGCGAAAACAAGAATCATGTATTGATACCTCTGTTAATTAAAGGTATCTCTGCCATTTTATTATCATCCCTGTCGTCACTTGGACATAAACGGCTGATAAAAACTTGCATATCTCTTTCAGATTTTTGATATTTATTATCAAGCGATTCAAGCATTGCCAAATGTTCAAGATATGTAAATGGATAAGTGAATGCATAAAAACATTCAACTAGAGGCATGGAGCCCGAACGATGTATAAATGACATTTCGAAATTTTCCAATTCCATCTTAAATTATTATATTATTTTAAAAATGTTATAATAATAATTATAAATCGAAATTACGAAGCAAATAGGCTTATCTCTAATTCTCTCCCATTTCCCAGTATGTCCTAAACGCATAACTGGCTGCATGCCTTGATTAAAAAGCTTTGCTTGGCGATTTAAATTCTTAATATTAATCCGAACATTTTTGTTTGGTCTACCACCTGTGAAATATCGATTAAAAATATTTTGTATTAAATATATATATTGAAGCTTAAAAATTTAGAGTTAACTAACCTCTGATTGAGAAAAAGAACCATGTTCTGTTTGGGCTTTCATTAGGAGTGCCATAGCAATCAGGTGCCGTCCATACATTAAATTCCACGTGAACAATATGATCAGATATTTCAGTTTCTGGAATAAAATGTTAAAGAAAAATCAATGAAAGGTTCATTTTGAATGTACAGAGAGCGTGAATAGAATTGGCGTAAGTTTAAAAGGAGGCAGACTACGTTTTGTTGCTACACACAAGACAAAAACAATCAGTACTGGAGAAAGTACTTACACAAAATGGAGGGTTCACTATCATGTAGTAATTGCAGAGGAGTAACGCTATTTAATAACCACGTATACTATATCATAACTCCGCCATCGTCTGGTCCCAAGTCCAGGGTGTGAAAGAAGGACGGTCGACCTGCCGAATTGACCAGAATCTGGAAACCGAATAAACTAGGCAAGAAACGGCATTTTTAAAGCGGCACCGACAGTAACGTATCCGTTACGAGGACGTCCCGCTCGGACCGCCAGCTAACGGATTAAAGAAGAAGAAGAAGAAGAAGATACTCTATAATGCATTACAACGAAAGGATAATAGAAGAATATCAATGTGGTTTTCGACCTGGCACTTCTATAACAGCCCAGTTGGTGGAAGGAGCTAACTCTTGGTCTTTGGAAACATAAGCTAACTAACAAGGTTAAGTCGAATAACATTAGTGTATCAAAGCCCCTCCTACTTAAAACCGTCAAAAACCCAGATGAAACAACTAATACTAAGCATAATAATAACGCTAACCAAATCTTTAGGAAAGATAGGCTAAGAAATAGTATAAGTAAAATTAATATATGCATCTGAATCCTACCACATTTCCTACAGATATAATATCTAACCGTAACCGTAACATATCTGCAGCAGAAAACGGCGGTAATGCCAGCACGAACAACTACCAATCGACGGAATATAGTCCCACTATATTGGCTTCATACTCCAATTTTATCCGAACCCACATTGACATCGGCGATCGTTCTTGTGCAAATACCAGCGATATTCATTTGCACTATCCACACACGATTCTGCTTCCGCCTTATCCAATGGCTAAAGATAACCCTCACTCTAACCCATCTTTTCTTAACCCTTTCTTGTTTGATCCGATAGCTGACGGTCTAAGTGGAACGTCCCCGCAACGGATACCTGGCTGTCGGTGCCGCTGGGTCTCGAACTCCATTCACGATTCGTTTCTATTCTTGATGATTTTTGGCGACGTCTCGAGCCTCGATAACTGATAATCGTTGATTCTTTAAGTAACCCACAATATTCTTTAGTCAGGTTTTCTTCGATGCTGATGGCTGGATTCTCTTAGAATCTTACGTGGTAAGCGGATGGTACGGCAAACATGTTCAAACCATCGTAGTCGACGTCTTTGTATTTCTTCTTCGATCAGTGTCTGTTCGCCTCTTTGTCTAACTGTCTCGTTTCCAAGGCGATCGCGGATTGAGACACCGAGAATCTGCCTTAAGCATAGCATTTGGAACACCTTGAGCTTGCTGACGTCCGACCTGAGCAGTGTCCACGATTCTCATCCATAAACAAGAATCGGAAGGATCAACGTTCGGTAAAGGCGTACTTTCGTTTTGATGGTAATAGACTACTTTGGGGGGTCATGTGACCATTTTGTAAAAAAAATCAAAATGGCGGTTCCAAGATGGCAGCCGGGTTTGAAATTGAGCTCCCCGACCTCCGATATGGGTATCAAATGAAAGGGTGTGACAGGTAGAATACACTTCCTTATGTGACGTCATTTAAAATCCAAAAGAGCCAGCGAGCGAGAAGTAATTTAATATAAATAGAATAAACGGTTAAAGACGCAATTAATTGCACGTCTACTATGCATAGCAGTACAGCGAGTCTCTACCGCTATATCGTCCCCAAACATGTACTTATACCCGAACGAAGCTTGCTAGTACACTATACGTACTATTTTGAAGAAAAATTTCACCGTTTTATAGATTTTGTTGATTTTTAATTTCCTGGTAAAATTTGTTTCCATTCTGGGCCTTTCACTCTATTATTGCTTTTCTCCTCAAGTGACGCAATTTTTGACAAAAAGCATATTAAAAAACATTAACTTTTGTAAAATCCCCGCAATTGGAATTCCCGTATTCACGTCATTTATCCGCATCCGCTATACAGATATCCGCTTTTTTTAAATTATGTACTCCGAAAATACGCAAATACGTTAGTGCCATAACTATTACTTGTGATGTCTCGATTCTTATAGACGGTGGCGTGCCATACTACTCGCAAAGGTAGGGTCACACGCAACGAACTAGTTGTGCAAGCTGTCTGGCGCAAGTGGATTTGTGCAAATAAACTGAGTGAAAACGGAAACCTATAATACATTGTAATATTTCTTCACCAGCGTTCTCGGGTTCGTTCGTCAGGTATTAATTGGAACACCAAAAGTTAATTTGCATAAAAAGTGAAAATGGATTTTAAAATAAATAACCTTGTTTCTTTTATTTTACCATCTTTAATTTCTTGCACACATGCGCTTGTCCTTCCTCTTGCTCTTCCCTTTCTTCTTCTTCTTCTTTTTACCAATTTTTTCGGTGGTTCAGCTGGAACAACCGTACTAAATTGAGATGTGGCACTGGTTTTAAAATTTATTTATTTTTTAATTTATTTGGATATGAACTTAAATCCCCTATTTCACCCTCATTTAGGTCGAAATTTCAAAAACGCTAGAATAAATGTTACTTTATATCTTATAATGTTACATACAAAGTTTCATGGTTTTATCTTCAATAATGACGAGCTCCCATACAAACTCTAATCCCCTATTTCAAAAAATAGCCTATGTCCTTCTACAAGATCAAATCTATATCTGTAGCAGGTTTCATTAAAATCGTTTCGGCAGTCATATAAGATATCCGTGGCTTCGGCATCCGTGTCGGCGAAATCGGCCTTAGGGACATAGCTGAGCACCACCTAGCTCTTTAACATGACCACCACCCATGGTGCTACTACCTCAGCTGGTTTCTGTAATATGACCGCTAGAATGCCATCCGGGCCGGGTGCTTTGAAAGAGGTTGCCTGATGCTTCGATCTCGTTTTCGTCCTTGCAACCGGGAAAGTGTGATGCCATTAAAAGCTCCATAGACTCGGGCTGCGATTCTGTCCAAGCTCCGTTAGCCTTTTTCATAAAGGACAGACTGGAATGAGGACAGGATCTTTCATAATCGGACATAGACTCCTAGACTCTCAATAGATTTGCAATACCCCTGCCAAATATCTCTTTTGACTGAGGCAATGGCTTTCTTGTACAGTTTTAGGCAGTCTTGGTAGGGCTGCCAAAGGCCTTTTTTGTCAAGAACACCCAGACCAAAACAAAACATCTCCACTGGTTTACCGACGGATCAAAGATGGAACATAGCACAGGGGCTGGTGTCGCAGGATCCAACTCCAAGGTCTCGATGCAATGGGTAAGTGGCCCTCTGTTTTCCAGACTGAAATACATGCCATCACGACCTGCACTAGGCTCAACCTTGAGAAAGGTCTGAAAGGCGCCAACTTTTTTGACAGTCAATCCAAAGCCATCAAGGCACTCTCATCGTGGAAGTTTTCTTCCAAAATAGTTGCACGGTGTTTTGAGGTACTCCAGAGCCTGTCCAGAAGAAATTATGTCTGGCTCTGCTGGGTCCCCAGATACTGGTATAACGAGGGGAATGAGGCGGCAGACAGCCTCGCGAGGGAACCGTCAGAGAAGCTGGTCCAGGGCTCCAAACCGTTCTGTGGCATCTCTTGGTCCACCTCCAAGTCCCTGGTAGAGGAGTGGATTAAGGGACTAAACCTAGCATATTGGGAGTCAGTCCCAGGTCTTAATTCGGGCTAAAGATCTTATAAGATCTTTTGTCTTAAGGGGCACTATCACTTTAAACAGAACGGACCTAAGGCTGCTGGTGGATTAAACCTAGGACTGTTTCAAGAGACAGAATACCGACCCTGCATGAAAGGCGATGATGAGTTTTTGAGTCCTGCTCTAGTCCGGTCTTTGTCAATCAAAGACCTTATTGCCTTCATCCGGAAGGCTGATAGTTTGTTCCGCTAGTGGGGTACGTACATAATAAGCCTAAATTGGGCGCAGTGTTCACCATGTGGGATGCCCCTTCCTGCTTTACAATGGTGCAGGTTTATCTGTATCACCTTCACCATTTTCCGAGGGTTTTGTTTCGACGACAGTCACCTCCGCTTTGTTTGTCACTGGAGGTGACTTCGTAAATGTCAGAGATGAGGAGCAAGTGCTGCGTGCACCTGTGCTCAGAGTCTGACGATGCGTCAACTTCGCTCTAAGCTGCGCTTTCACCATCGGTTTCCATGTTATCGTCCCCATAGTCAGAGGCCTTGGTGCAGGCCTCTTGGTTTACTAGGACTTCCGTATCTGTTTTATAGATCTTCAGTACGATCTTTTGAAAGCCGTAATTCAACGGGTATATTTCAGCCGCCAACTGGTTCAGGCATTCTTCATTTAGGAGGAGAATAACTTGCATGATGGCCCTGTTAGTGTGCTCAGTTTTGATAACCTTTCAACTGGATAACTATCGTTTTAGATGTTAGGGTTAAAGGCCTTCAGCATAGTGAGAATTGCCTCAGGTTCCGTTGGAGCCACTGGAGACCATGCTCTGGGCCTCAGACGTGATGGTAACGCACTAGCGTTAACTGCTTTCAGCCGGTCGCCGGGATAAACTTCCCCGACTCTGGTGTCTTGTATTAAAAGAGCTCGAAAATATATTTAACATCGGCAAGAATGGAAACGAATCGTGAATAGAGTTCGAGACCCAGCGGCAGCGTATTCGTTGCAGAGACGACTCACTCGGAGCGCCAGCTAACGGATCAAAGAAGAAGAACATCGTTATTTTTTCGGACAGTTCAGCTGCTCATAGTCAAAGACTGGCAGGAGAAAGCAGGATAATATCAGCGACAAACGTAGAAATATGAAGGACCATGCGTCAATTGAACTACGAGCTTCCAGATCGACACACGGGCGCCTTAAACACATGACTACAAGGCTGTTGCTAAGGTGTATATGGCGTTGGATTTATTTTTGCCACAACCATGAATACAATAGGTCGTTTAACTAGTTTAAGAACAGCACCAAATAATTGTAAAAAGGAACAATCTTTATTAGCATAAACAGAATAAACAACAAGCGCACGAATAACAACATTGTAACGAGAACAATGACTGTTTTCTGTGTTATACGTGTTTTATGGCCTGTCCCCAAATCCATAGTATCACGCTGGCACCAATTTAGCACGAATAAATGGAGTTTAATGTGTATGAAAGAAGCTTGAAAGTTTTCCTTTGCTACGTAACATGCTAATATACCTTTGTTACTGAAGGGATATTCTCCATTTTTTACATACATATAAGTTAATAAAATTTATTGCGATATTTTATTAAGCATTATCCACTGTAACATACCCTCTTCCGTTACGGATCCGCTCAATCCCAGCAATTTTGTATAATGGCTCATTATTAATAATCAGTAAAAGGAAGGAATACATTCCCCATTATTCATGCTATGATACAATGAGGAAGCAAACAATATGTCTCTATCAGAGGAAACGAAAGTAGAATTATTGATTGTTCTTTACCCCTAAAAAAGAGAGCACGAAGGAATTAAGCTGATATATAAATAAGAATTGACTTCGCAGGTTAATAGCCTCCCAAAATCCCTATTGGCATGCAAAAAAGTAGATCAACGTTTTACCTTGGACAACTCGAGGGAATCAGAAATAGTTTGAGCCATGACATGCATATTTATTATTCAAATGTCGGGACCATGACCCTAATCTTCTTAACGAGACAATAATTCTAAATCGCTCAGATACTTTCTCAATAAGGACCCGAGATTGTGATTGATTGCTAAGACAGCAGCAGGTTGTATAAGAAATTGAGTTTCCTTGATGTGATGATTGCCGCAAAACAAATTTAGCTGGTGCCGACCATCATGTGTTTTTATTTATATTCGCATCTCTTTCGGGCACCGCCGTGCATCTCTATCTCGATTGGAAAGTTGAAATTTTTTGTAACAAAAACGAAAAACAATCTCCCTTATGCTAAATATATATATTTACCTGATGCTCTCCTTACGAATTCCACCTTCCTCAAGTTGCCCGAGTCAAAATTGGAATTAAAGATATATTCGTCACAAACGTAATTGTCCAGGACATATCTACGCCTCAGTTCCTCACTAATTTGACCCGACATAACTTTAATCCACTGTAATTGATTTTCGTTTTTCCGTCTCTACAAATTCATTATAGCACGTAATACTTTTAAAATATAATAATCACTAAACAAAACTTGAATTTCGTCAAATTTGAATTTTTGGCTTAATTTAAAAAAGAAACCTTTATTCTTCTCAAGCAATTTCACGTCTGCTTTAAAAGAAAAATCGAGGAAAACAAAAGGGTGACAGCCATCAGCTGTTTAATTTAACTTATTAAAGCCAAAATAAGAATTCAACTGAATTCCCACAACGAGAGAAAGATATTAAAACTTTACTTTAATATTTAAACGAATTTAAAACCGCACCACTTATGAATTTCAAAAAAAAATTAATTTTAAAGTTCCGATGAATGTTCACTCGAAATCAAGGCAAAGCGCCATATTGGAAAAAAGTTTAGCTCGAGGATGACGTCAGGCCAGGGTTCTTGCCTGAAATAGTTTTTTTTTCGTATAAAAGTTTGACATTAACTATGAGCGGGTTTACACGTGGCAATTTTAGCTTTTATGCCAACTAGTAGATAGTTACTAGCTGAAATTAGCCCTGATAAACGTGCCATACTGATAAAAACGGATGATTTGAATTCTAGGATCTATTTTTATTGTTTGTGCTGGCACCGGATGTTGATTTTTAGCAATTTTTGGCAGTCGTTCTTAGATGGATATTTAGATTAATTCGAAGTGGCAGTGTGATTAATTGGATCAAATATTCAACAAAATGTTACATTCTTCATAAATCAATCTATCGAGAAGGGAGCTAAAAAGATACACAAGTAATACAAGAGTTTTTTTAAGTGAAAGTATTAAGTTTATTTATTTATTTAGCCAAACAAGGCACACTAAAATTAAAAGACAAAGTAGTAATATAAATAATTGAATAACGACTATAACTATTGATAACTACTGAAAACTAATGGAATAAAGAATTCGTTGCGGCAAACGAACTGTCATCGTTTTCATCAATTTCAAATCCGCTTTCGATTGCATAGATTGGAACAGCTTGTGGAGAGCCTTGGAAACCGAACACGTACCATTCGAAGCGACTTATCCGAGGAGTTCCCGATTTAAATGGATGTCCGACAGGGAAACGTTGCTTCGCCACTTCTCTTCAACGTTGTGATCGACGCGATTATGGGTGAAGCATTCGATGGACGACTCGGAGTTCGATACGAAGACAATAGCTTCGTAACCGATTTAATGTTCGCCGACACGGATGCCGGCCATCTTATACGACATTTCCCGCATCGCCCAGTTAAAAATCAATGCGGAAAAGACCAAAGTGCTCACAACGGACGAATCGAGGGCCAGTGTTCACCTCGATGGAACTCAACTCGAACAGGTTCCAATGTTCAAATATTTGGGATCATTGGTTGAAGAAACGAAATTGGCCGCCGACCTTCACAGCCAGGGAACAGCAGCGTTTGCCTCGCTCAAGTGCTGCATATGGAAAAGAACAAAAATTGCCATGAAAACGAAAAAACGCCTCTACCGAACATTGATCCTTCCGATTTTTCTTTGCTCAACCGGACTTTAAGAGGCTCGAGGTCTTCCAAATGCGATGCTTGACGCAGATTCTCGTTGTCTCGCTCTGCGATCGCCTTCGAAACGAGACAGTCAGAAAAAGATGCGATCAGCAGACGCTGATCAAAGAAGAAATACAAAAACTTCGACTACGGTGGTTTGGACATGTTTGCCGAATAGATGATAACCGCTTGCCGCGTAAACTTCTCTGGCGAGACCATCCTGTAGACTGGAGAATTCTGCGATTCTTTAGGTAGGAAGAAAACCTGGGTAAAGAATATCGAGGGCGACCTAAAGAATCAAAGATTAGCGGTTACCGAGGCTCGAGCCGTCGCCAAAAATCGGCAAGAATGGAAACTAATCGTGAATAGAGTACGGGACCCAGCTGCACCAACAGTAGCATATCCGTTGCGGGGACGTCCCGCTCGGACCGCCAGCTAACGGATCAAAGAAGAAGACTGAAAATTTAGCCACCGCAAAATCAGGACCAAAAAGACCGAAAATGATTTTTTGGTACATACTTGTTTGGTAGTTTGGACCGGTTCGGTCCTGTACATAAACGCGGTCATAGGGCCGAGACAGCCCGGACGCGAACAAGGACGAATTTTACGATCACCTTCAACAGACGCTGGATATGATACCTCGAACCGCATTAATAATACTTGCGGGGGACTTCAATGCATATTCAGGAGTAGATCGAACCGGCTAGGAAGAAACCATGGGCAAATTCTGACAGAGTAATTAACGACAGCGGCTTACGCCTGCTTTCATTCCCAGCCTCAAACAACTTGATCGTTGTCAACAGCATTTTCCGCCATCCACTCAAACACCAACTCACCTGGCGAAATCTATCCGACAAAGACTCGGCGATGTTAGACTATGTTTTGATAAACGCAAGATTCCGATCGATGCTTAAGGACGTATGTGCAATGCGTGGGCCCGATTGCGGATCGGAACATTATCTTGTTCGAGCGAAATTACAGATGCGATTACAAAGAGCGAAGAAAACGACGCCAGTACCAACCAAGAAGTATTGGGCGTGCTTACGGGACCTGACCATCTAGCAAGAGTTTCAAATGGCAACGGCTCCACTTATCGGGTCCAAAACTATCCTATCTTTTAAGCTGGAACTGGCCATACACATCCTCAAATTTTCAATTAAATCGGTTGGGCGGTTGTGGAGATTAGCGTGTACGAACATCGTGACTAGTGACTTTTATATATTAGGTAGGTAGGTACTTCGAAAATTAACGTAACGTTTTTGGAATATGTGCAAAAACTGGGCCTTCAAACTCGTTGGGGATAGCACTATCTGTTCGACCACACACCCAGTGAGCCCATAAACGTAGCAGTCATGGGCGCACAAGCACTTCCAGCTGAGTTCTCTCAATTTTTGTCAAGTCATCATAGCGATTTGACGTTATCGTCAATGGTGGTCGATTCTCTACCGGTTTTCAACAAGTAATCGGTTTTGCAAAATCTTAGTCATTACAGCTAAAATAAGTCTTCCATGTAAATAAAACAATTTTAATAAAACTTAATAAATTGTATATAAATGCATCAGTTACACCTTAAATCACATAAACCACGACCATATTCTCATTTTAATAATCAATGGCCTTCTTAATGGCAGCTAAGCATCGATATTTGTCCGGTAAATAAAATTGTTCAAAAACATGCGGGAACGGAGTATCCCATCCAGTTACTCTTTGTATTGGTGCTTCTAAATGTAAGAAGCATGCTTCCTGTATGGTAGCAGCAATTTCAGCACCGAAACCATTGGTTAAGGGTGCTTCGTGAGAAACGACTACACGTCCAGTTTTTTTAACAGACTACAAGAAACAAAAGAATATTTGAAAAAAATTCAAAAGCGACTTTTTAAAAACTTTTACATTGCAAACAGTTTGTTTATCCCAGGGAAGAATTGATACTAGATCAATAACCTCGCAATTGACACCAAATTGCTTCTTAGCCAGATCTGCTACCTAGATGATGTAATAATTATTTAAATACTAACATATTATTTTTATGTCCTTTAATAGTACACTATATTTAAGTATAAGTTAAGTATAAGCGATTAATCAAGTAAAATACAAACACCATCCTATCAAGCGTAAAAAGAAGAACGAATACAGTGGATGAGCTAGAGCACGCCCTTCATAGCAGGATGAAGATGTTGCAACACGAAGCCCCTTATGTGCCCACCGTCAGCGAAACCAAGCTGTCTGGGAAGCATCAACTGGAGTACAAAGAATATAAAGTAGTCAGACGAGAGCTCCTGGAGTCGCGGGCGGACGGAACGGCTATCTTTATTAAAATTTTGCGGCCGGTAAAGCAGAAAAATCGAACGTTTTCGAGTGCTGGAAGCCGTAGTGTATTTTCCTCTCCAGAGTGGACGAAGGATGTACGAGATCGCGGCACTCGCAGCCCCAGTGGTCCAGGTACGCTTCCGCAGATAAATAAAATGTGGAGGAGCAGGACACATAATCGACTGGAAAAGTTGCGAATACCTAGGAATCTTGACAATAAGGAATTTCTGTGAAAAGCAAGCTTAGATCCGGATACGCTCTACCGAGGACGATTGTTTTTGCATGGAAAATAAGCAGGACAGAGTAGATTTGGTTGGGGCACTCTGCCAGGGATTCTTTGCGGTGAACACTAGTTTTCGACCGAACTTTTACCTAGAGAACCAAGCACTATTACATCATTCCACCCTTCAAAGCGAAATCAGAGCACAGAGATATGAGAATCGACATTTAGTCGAATTCAGTGGATTGCCCAGCAAATAATATCTCAGAGACCTCCGAACACTCCATTTTCCTGCGAAACTTCCAAACGTTGAATAATAAAAAATTTTCGGGGATTGATGGCTTTCCTAACGTCGTTCTGAAACACCTTCCTCCTTGTGCGGTCAACATTTATACCACTCTGTTCAACAATGTCTTGATCAATGCCTATTTCTCAGAACACTGGAAAATAGCTGAGATATACAATCCCTAAAAAAGTAAAGATGGATCAAACTTCCAAAAATCAGTATTAGAAGTTGGAATTAATCGTTCCCTGGCATGCTGGGTTGAGGAAAATAAAATAATTCCGGACAACCAGTTCGGATTCTGAGCGGAATATGGCACTATGCATGCTTACGAAAAATTGATAGGCCCTGGCTATCTCGGACGACCTCGTCATATGCAGGACAGAACCGAAGATTGACGTGATCCAGATACGACTTCGAGGAAATCGCTGATGATTTGAAATTGAAAATCAATCATGGAAAATGCGAAACGACCCGCTTCAGGACTCCTCTTAACACAGCTTCACGCGATATTAGGAGGAACTGGAAACAGTTTTATATACTTAAATGAAGTAATAGTGTAGACGACCATTCCAGTGCAGAATTAAACGTTGAACAGTGAACTACATCAGTTACTTCTTCTAACAGTAGTAATTGAACAGTTTTAAAACAATTTTTGAGATTCTTTTTGAAATCATATTCACTATAGTGTTACCGGTCAATAATCTTTAAATTACTGCCCTAATATAGATTGCAGACGATATGATGGAGTCTAGCACCGGACTGGATTGACTCGCTGGATTACTGAACTGTAATATGTGAACCAGGCATAATAGATTCTCAGAGTTCATTCGAAATCTCTTTAGGCAACGAATCGCAAAGGGTGTATACTATAAATAGGTAATAAATAAATATATTTTACCTCCAATAAAACATGCACTTGCGTTCCCCATCCAACGAGAGTAATATCTCCACCTTTTCTTAAGATATCAGCTTCACCTATTGCACATTCATACGCTGCCTGCGGGACATCCTCAACTGCAGCTCGATATAATGTTTTTGGTTCAAATACTATGCAGGGGTCTTTATCTTTTATGCATGACAAAAGTAACCCCTTTGCTTTGATTGGACCTCGTGGGACTACAACTTTTAGACCAGGTGTGTGGGCAAAATATGCCTCAGGACTTTGAGAGTGATACAGCGCTCCGTGTCCGACTGCACCACATGGAGCTCTAACAGTAAGAGAACCACAATCAAATAAATTTCCACTTCTGTATCTGCATTTTGCTGCTTCGTTCACAAGCTGTAAAATATCAACTTAATTAAGATTCGGAAGAAATGACGATATTGTAATTTACCTGATCAAAAGCAGGAAATATATAATCCGCAAATTGGATTTCAGCAATCGCAGTTGCTCCAACATTGGCTACGCCAATACCAAATCCAATAATTCCTTGCTCGCATAGTGGAGTATTGAAGACACGATCTTTGCCGTATTTTCCTTGAAGATTAATTGAACATCTGAAAACGCCACCAAAGGCTACATCTTCTCCAAAAACTAAAGCTGAATCGTCTTTTTCTAAGGCAATGTCCAGTGCGTTATTAATAGCTTGAAACATATTTAATTTAGTTTTTGGTCCATCAATAGGAGATGCCTTGTCAGGGACATAAGTGAAATGCGTACGAGCGGAAGCTGAAGGCGCAATTTTTGAAAATTTCAATAACGGAATTTTCTTTATAGTAGAAATTCCTGCAGATTTCAACATTATTGTATTAATTTAAAATAAAATGTGCTAATTAAAAAGATATAAAAATTATAAATCGAAAACACTCTTATCACGAAACAAAATGACGTTTATCACTGATTAGAATTCATCAGCTGTTTAAAATCAAGTTCTTGAGCACATTGCGCATGGAAAATATGCTGAAAATTTTGAAAAACTTTAAAGACTTTTCAAATATTTAAAAACTTTGCATATTCTTATTTTATAAAATCGTTATATCTATCTTCTCTCTTATATTAATGGAAATTAATTAAAATTTTGAATAGATACATAATTAAAACCACAATAACGTCCGCTACTTTCGAATAAACGCGCACCTGTAAACCCTGCCATGTTCCAAGTTCCACATAAAAAATATTCCTGGAAGACAGTTGCCTGGGTGACGTCTGTATATTGACATTCGATAAATAAAGTTTTGTTTGTGGCGTTTTTAAGTAATATTTTAGTTAATTTTCGCTTTTAATTTCTTCGTTTTTTATTTTTTAGATCGCTACCGAATAATATTTAAGTTTGGATATAAAAGTTTCTTCGAATTTAGTTAATTTTGCTGATAGTAAGCAGTATTACTAGTCCACGCCCAAGATTTTTGGATCACAATTTGAAAAACGATGAAGAATATTTTAATTTTATCAATCGCTTTATGTTTTCTGTCGAAATCAGGTAATTGGGAATAGTTTAAGCTTAGTGAGAGATTATTTTTAATAAAATATAAATATAAACTTATGCGTTCTCTAGGTTGGTTTTGTTTTAGGATTCGGAAAGGAAGAGGAAGGGACGACATCCTCATGAATATGTATAAATCATGTGTAAAATTTTACAGCTGTTGGGTCTACCAAGCGCTTTTAAAGTTTTAGGGAATATTTACCGAGTTTTTAGAAATTTTCAAGTATTATGAATCTGTAGCATTTCTCACGACGAGATCGATGCTTTCTAAAGTTTTTAGCGATTATTTTGAGGGTTTGTTTACCTACCGTTTCCATTAATTTTCTCTCCTTCCTGTTCTGTTAGTCCAGTTTATATTACTCACAGTTAATTACACGTTTAGGTATGTATCATAAAAAATAGCGGATTCTTTTTAAAATCAGTTCTGACCTAACCGCCGCCGCCCGACCTAGGCGCAACAGAAAATTGATAAACATCTAACAATTGGCCCTCAAAAATCACTCTGAATACCTAAATTTTTTGGAGTAATTATGGTCTGGAGCTGCAATGCGTCCTCCGACGCCCTTCGACGATTGAAGCACTCAAAAATATTTTTAACAATTTTCCCACCTTTCTTTTATTATATGACTGTCTGGTAATAGGTTCCCATATATGTTTCTGCAGATGTCCAACTTTTTCGTGATCAGGCGTGTTCCTTAGTGCGCTTGTCTAATTCTCTCTTCATCGAAGTCTTCCTGAATCTATAGGAGACTCGATCCTCCTGTATATATATCTTCTCTTCTTTCTGCACAGCTAGTCTACAGTTCTTCTTTTTAGCTTGCAGACTTTCATTCTTGCTCTTGTGGGCTTTGCAATGAACTGCCGGTGGCTCTGTTTTCTTTCTTCAAGTCCGCATCTACAGTCATGATCAGTCAATTCATGACTGGCGAATTTCTCTGTCCAAAGATGGAGTAATACCAGATTGAGAAGTGTCTTCATCGCTGAGTTTATGCAACTTTTAAGCGATGTTCTGTGTCGCGCAAAAAAGCTCCGTAAGTTACGATGCCGGTGTGTATCCAGTACGTGACTTTCGGTTGTAGATCCCATGTGGATCTACAAGCATCGCGGAATCTCAACAAGGATCAGCAGGTCCTGCTCATCCGAGCGTCCATGTAACGGTTCCATTTGAGCTTGTTATTTGGCTTGATGTGAAAAGCCTACAGTTCTCCCTGTGGTGGTGGGTTCTGCCGAAGAGTTTGGTATGGTTTAGTAAAGAGTGCGGACGTGTGCTGTACCAGTACTTTAAATTATATAGACGCGAAAAAACATAAAAGGAAAAAAAATATATACAAAAACATAAAAAGTGAACACAAAAAAATCATAAAACAAAAAGATCCAACTCCTATTTTAAACTCGAAGCTCGGACCAGCGGGTGTCGCCGCCAATATCTGTCGGTCGACAAAACTTGCCGCGTCTCAAGGGGCATAACACTCTGACGCGGACAAGTTTTATTGACTCTAACCTTACCTATGGCGGGAGATCCTAGATCGTATTAATAGCTGTCTTTTCTTAGGACTTATCTTTTTGGTGTACTGGCTAGAGATGGGAAATGTCAGATCTGAGTCAGTGTGACATTCAGACAGAACTTTTTTGAGATCATTCTTTTGAACCAGCTCTGACAGTCGGTTGCTTTAAAACGTGCAGAGCGGGTGAGTCCGTTCACTCAAGAGATCCGTTTTGCCCATCTCTAGTACCGGGAACACCAAGGGTCTCCGAGGCCGTTACTACCAGTTGATTCCAACATTGTTTTATAGCTGAATTCTAAAGCTTTCTGCGTATTTTGTCCGATTAATTTAGGTCAAGTTAACATTTAACTCTAAAAAATTATATTAATTTTAACTAGGCATATTACATATACATATTAAAACAGAGTTCGGCGATGATATATTTGGGCATTCTGCCTTACATGAAATTCAATACATAAAATACGTTTGCATGCGTAATAGTAGCCTAAACTCAGACAGCCTTTGTTTAAATGTATTTTATATTAGGTCTTTCTATTTTTTAGTGGAAAGCATTAGATGTTATATATGTAATGCAACAGATACAACCAATCCTTTCCAATGTGGCGAATGGTTTGACCGATTTGACCGTCCCGATATACAGCCACAAGAGTGCACCTCAGTGCACGGTGCACAATACTGTATCAAACATATTGGTCGTTATGAAGGTACCCCATTTATTTACTTGTTTCTTTCGGTGGTCTTACTTGCTTCTACTTTCTTTCGGAATGGGGCATGTCTTTCCTATCGGTGGAATATATTTTCATTTATTATTTAGGATTATTTAAGTGATTAACAACAAACATCATTTAACTACTAACTAATACAAAATATTGTAAATAAAATATGAAATCGTTATTAAATATTATTAACACTACTAATTTAAGCTAACTAATATATTTTAACATAATTTCGTCTAGTTAATAGTATTTTGTGCTATCAGTGTTCAGCAGCGGAGACAATAAGTTGCTCTGATCTTATCATGAATATGCCTGATGCACCACTTAAGCCAGAGCCATGTGATCATGTTGCTGAAGCAAGTTACTGTATAAAATCAACGGCGTTAAATGGTTACTTTTTATATAATATTTCAATGCTCTACATACTAACACCCTTGCTTACTACTGCAACAACTCTATTTTAACTGGAATGCTTGAACATATTTCTTTAGTCACCGCTTTCCTTGATCGCACCAGTGATATTCATGTTTTTTTCAATATTTATAGTTATCTAAAATTATATTTTAATTCAAAAAATAGGTGGTATCGGTGCTAAGCGATACTGTTCTTCAAAAGACTTGGGAAATTATTGCGATTATGTCCAGAATAAGGGTGACAAACGGGAATATTACTCCTGTATATTTACCTGCAGTACAGATGGGTGCAACAAAACAGCAACAAGAGCGCCAGTGGATAAAGTTACTATTCTCTTTTCACTTATATGCTTCGTATTAAGTATTGCACTGCGTTAGATTTACAACAATAGTATAAGTAAGATATTCTTCCGTCCATAATATTTTTGTAGGTTTATACATAAAGTTTTAATACATTCCTCCGTCCAAAATACCGCTTTTAAGGTAAGACTTGTTCAATTAAGTTTAGTTTGATTTGAAAACATTTTTTTTGTCGTGTTTTTGTAAATTAAATGTTTAATGGAGTTAATTTGCTTTGTTAAATTTTTATAATAAAAATAATTTACTTACAATATTTCGTTATAATTAATCCTTCCTATAGTGACCTGGGTATCGCCCGATGGTAGAACGAGAAATCAGATAGATCATGTGGCCGTCAGCCGCAGATGGAGAACCATTCTGGAAGATGTCAGGAGCTTCAGGGGAGCGGACACTGGAAGCGACCACCATTTGGTAGTAGCAACTATTCGCCTTAGAATCGCAGCAATCAGAAACTTTCAACGTGAACCTATAAACCGTAGACGGTTTAACGTTGACCTCTTGCGGGAGAGCGCTAAAAAGCGAGAATTTGCTGGAAACCTGCAGCAAATATTAAACCAGCAAACCGTTTCTGACGACACAAATATTGAAGACCTGTGGAGTACAACAGCACCTGGCAAAAAATAGAACGCAGGAGGGCCCTCAAAAATAACATAAACTCTACAAGCGACCCGGATAGACGTCACCAACTTGAACGGGAGTACTCTCAATTACACCGAGAGGTAAAGAGAAGTGTCCGGCGTGATAAAAGGCAGCAGATAAACGAGCTCGCAGAAAAAGCGGAAAACGCGGCAAACACAGGCAACAGTAAAGTGCTGTACCAAATTACTAAACAGCTCTCGGGAAAGCCCTCTACTAAAAAGCATGCCGTTAAGAGTGCGGATGGAAGGCTGCTGTGCAGCGACGAGGAGCAACTCCAAAGATGGAGAGATTATTTCTTCGCCGCCCTGAATGGCTCACTCACACAGGAACCTCAGGAAAACAGCAACAATGCACAGCCGATAAGAATCAACACCCGGGCCCCATCCAAGACGGAAATAGTAACCGCAATTCATGCGATGGCCAATGGTAAAGCAGCTGGAAAAGATGGCATCCCGCCAGAATTGTTGAAAGCCGACTCAAGCCTCATAGCAGATGCGCTTCAGCCAATCCTCGAATTAGCATGGAACACCTGTACCTTTCCGGAGGATTGGACGGAAGGTATCATAGTCAAAATACCCAAAAAGGGGGATCTAACAATATGCGACAACTGGAGAGGCATCTGTCTATTATCTACTGTGGGTAAAATCTTGTCCCACACTATACTATCAAGAATAAGAGAGGCAGTAGATCAAACGCTTAGAAGGCAGCAGGCCGGATTCAGGAAGGGCCGTTCATGTATAGATCACATCAACACCTTAAGAATAATAGTGGAGCAGTCTACTGAATTCCGATCCCCCCTTTACCTTGCTTTCGTAGATTATGAGAAAGCGTTCGACTCGGTTAATAGGAGCTTTATATGGCAGGCATTACGGCGACGTGGACTGCCGGATAAGATAATAGAATTGATAAAAGCCCTATACAACAATTCCAAATGCAGAGTTCTCCATAACGGAAAATTATCCGACAGCTTTGAGGTGAGTTCAGGAGTACGACAAGGATGCTTACTATCCCCATTACTATTTCTTATAGTAATAAATGACATTCTTGTTGGCGCTCTAGATAGTAGAACAAGCGGCATACAGTGGGGTTTGCTAGATCGCCTTAAGGACCTCGACTACGCAGATGATATCTGTTTGCTGGCCCACAGACATCAGGAGCTAAAAAACATGTTAAACAATTTGGCAACAGAAAGTAGTCTAGCAGGCTTAAGGC
This sequence comes from Thereva unica, assembly GCA_949987705.1. Classification (NCBI taxonomy): domain Eukaryota; kingdom Metazoa; phylum Arthropoda; class Insecta; order Diptera; family Therevidae; genus Thereva; species Thereva unica. The sequence continues at coordinate 137,104,927 of OX465282.1, forward strand.
TGAATCCGAATAAAACCAAAGAAATGCGGATAAATGCAAACACACTTGAACGAACTGCGCTGAATAACCGTGACGTGGAACTGGTAGATAAATTCTGCTACCTCGGTAGTATTATTACCGAAAATGGTGGTGCAGAAGAAGACGTCAGTTCCAGAATAAATAAAGCACGAGGCGCATATGCATGCTTGTTCCGCATATGGAGATCAACGGAGATCTCAACCAACACCAAATTGCGGCTGTTCAACTCCAACGTTAAGGCAGTTCTTTTATACGGTTGCGAAACATGGAAAGTCACCCAATTCATCACAGGGCGCCTACAAGTCTTCATAAACAGATGCCTACGTCGTATCCTAAAAATCCGCTGGCAAGATAGAATTTCAAATGAAGAGCTATGGCGCCGTGCCGGCCAAGAAAGGATAGACGACCAAATCAGGCGAAGGAAATGGAATTGGGTTGGCCACACCTTGCGACGCGATAACGAAAATCTAGCCAAACAGGCCCTTGACTGGAACCCGCAAGGATCCCGTCGAGTTGGAAGACCTAGAACAACGTGGAGGAGAACCCTACTAGCAGAGGCCGCAACTACTGGGAGATCCTGGTCAGAGCTAAGAGCTGTCGCGCAAAACAGAGTCCGCTGGAGGGCAACTGTTTCCGCCCTATGTCCCACGAGGGATTAAGGGGCACATAGATAGATAGTACTTCCTATTAAACAAAGAAACAATATTGGGTCATAAGTAGAATTGGAGGGGGCAGCAAGAGCATCATTACCATCTAATGAATTCAAAGATATTAGTAGGTTACTCGAACAAGAACACTCTGTAAATATGATACGATGCGAACGCTTACCATGACACCTAGAGCGGATATTAGAATAAAAGACGACGATCACGGCAACGAAAAGGGCAAAGCATTGAACGATTGGACAGGAAAAAACCTCCTAGCGAATTTTCCCATTGAATGTTTGAACTCTGTATGGAACTCAAGCTACACAACATTTAGCCGATACCCTGTCAAAGTACAAAGCTGACATTACCGCCATTCAGGAGATGAGATGGACAGGGAATGGTGTTTTGCAAAAACCTGAGTAAGACGTATATTACAGCTGTCATACAAGCTGAGGCGGAGCAGTACAAAAAGCCACGGACGCAGCAGTCGCAGGAGTTCTACCAAAGAGTCCGCAGTATAACAATATCAGAGCTATTTGGAGTTCTATTAATACAAGTCTGAGCACCCCGTACCCCGAGTACCCCGGACTGAAAAACAGTGAGAGTAGGGGCCTTTTCGTAAACGTCAAAGCAACAGAGCAACTGAGCAACAACGCATCGGCAACAAAGCAGCGCAAACTTCTTTTCGCATACGTTTGCATGCATTCGAAATTGGCTGCGCTGTTGCATTGACTGTTGCGCAATAAACTTGAATCTTGTACGTTTCCGAACGAATGACTTTAGATCAACTGCGTTAACAAACTCATTGCATTGTTGCAAAGTATACGTATGCGTTTACGAAAAGGCCCTAGGGCGCAAAGCCATGGATATTTTGCTCCTTGGACCATATACACCCAGCCCTACCCCTTTATCAGTTTTGGAACCGTCCGCATTCCAAAAAGCCATGCTTCCTCTAAAGAGAGGTCTGCCATGTTGCCACTCTGAGCTACTTCGAAGAATCGTCGTAAACGGTTTGTCAAAGTCAAGAGTGGCCGGAATAGTATCGGACAAAAATGTCATTGGCTCCAGGTTTAGCTCCTTGAGGATCGATATATGATCCAGAAAGTCTCCTGGCTTAAAGGAGAATAGCTCTCGCAGTCACAGCGCCCCGCCGCAGCCTCCTTGTTCACTACTAGGTTTAGCTGAGGGAGGTTCAGTGGGGCCTCCCTAGCCGCAGTCGGACAGGTGCTTTTGGCCCCTGTGATACCAAGGCACCCTGGCCAGCTTAATCATAGCATCCTTTAGTTTGGTCTTGAACCATCATGCGATGGATGCATACGTGATCATGGGCCTTACGACCGTCGTATATAGCCAAAGCATTAACCTGGGTTTAAGGCCCCAGGTTTTTCCTGCAAATTGGCGACAAATATGGGGAGATGTAATTGCCTTGGCAGTTACTCTCTCAATTTGGGGTTTTCAGGAGAGCTTTTGATCCAGGATTATGCCTAGATATTAAACCTCCTTTGAGAAAACCATTTCTTTGCCATTTAAAGAGGGAGCTTTTAAATTTAGCTTCCTTCTATTAGTAAATGATACGATGACAGTTTTTTGTGGGTTAATACCCAAGTTCCTGCTACGGCACCAGCTATGCACATATGACAGAGCGGCTTGCATGAGATCAGGGGCCAGTTCGTGTATGTCGAAAACGAAATTTTTTTTCGTCTCGGGTTCGCGTAGGTCGAAAAATTGAAAATTTTCGTCTGAAGCCGACGAAAGGCACTCGAAAGGTCTTGAGCTATCCAGTTTTTGCCTTATTATGCTTAATAATTTTCAAATAATAAATAGTTGTATATTTCTACAGCAGTTGTTGTAACATATTTCGTGTTTCAATATTGTGGTTTCTATCGAGGACACGAAAAAATTTCTTTTGACCTATGCGAACGCTAAAATTTTCGTCGCCAAAATTTTTCGACTTCAATTTTTTTTCGTACGATTATCGTCGTTCGCCATACCCGAACCGGCCCCTGAAACGGTGCTATCATGACCGCCGCTAATCGTTATGACGATGTCGTCTGCGTAGGCCTCCCCGGCTATTCAGGTCGGCAAGAAGTTCGTCGATCACGATTGATCATAAGAGGGGTGATAGGACGCCCCCTTGAGGACAGCCTTAAACAGCCATTACCGTAATCGATTCACCATTCATCTCAGCAGTTATCAGTCTGCTGCTGTAGGGGGATGAATGCCTTTTTTTACCGCCGCTTCATTGATCGCATCGAAGGTGACGTTGTCGAACGCACCCTCTATGTCTGCAAAGGCGCAAAAAGAGATTTCCTTGGCCCTGAGGGACTTCTCAATATCTCTCACTAGGATAGAATTTTGCTTCCCTTATGATCTGGCCCTAGCTCTCTCCAACACCAAGGAATATGGGCCAGTGCAAAGCTACCCCGAAATAGTGGTAGCAGAATTGGTAAGATCTTTTTCAAGCCTCTCTGAAGGAGAGCTGGGAAGATGTGGGAGTTTCCAGCAGCCTTGAAAGGATTGAAGGTGCCAATGGCCCACTCAATCTTACCCGCAGTGAAAATCCTGTTTGTCAGGCCTTTGTTCCTATTTAGAACCGGTGGGCAAATGCTACAATATTAGGTTCCAAGGCTAACCCAGGGCCAGTTACCTGAGAACCCCGATATCCCTGATGTTCTCCGTAAAGGGCCCTTCAGGAGTCTTGAGAGAGACAATGCCATTGGAGGGTTCCTTAAACAGAACTTTGTGTACCTTCGTGGAGCTGGAAGCCTGTCTATTTCTTCGGCTTTCCGGGAGGTTAAAGTTAATTCAATGAACAAATTAAAAAAATATCAGTGTCATTTGTTTCAACTTTTAGGTAAAAATTAATTTCACCCCCTGCCCTTGTATGTCATAGTAGCAATTTTTATATGATATCATGCAAATTGAATATGTTATCAGTATTGCAAAAATAAAAAAAAGAACAATTCAAATATATTTGCAAATGTTTTATTATTTCAACATAATTGTTGTTGATAGATTAACGAGCCTTTATATATGAAGTTAAACATATATAAAATTAATTCATTTTTTTTGTTTTGTATTTATTTAAGTCAAAGACATGAAAATATATAAATATTCTTCTAAAAATTCTCTAAGAATTTACAGTCATATCTAATTTTAATCCATTTTTTGTTTAATCATCTCACAATTTGTTTTTTTTTAGGTCATAACTTTTTTTTAACTAGATTTTTTTATATTAATTTTAATTTTGCAATAGAAATTGTCTTTATATAATATAATTAATTGATTCTAGCACTAAAGGTACTCAAATTTGTTGATTCAATATATTTTTTTGTTAATTGGTTGAAAACTAACATTTATATGTATTTGTTTTCATTATGAATTGTATTGAACTAGGAAATATTTTACCTAATTTATAATATTATTTTATATGGACCCTTCTATAAGCCTACAGTTTGCTTAGGCCAGACGAATTAAATTCTGTAAAATACAAAAACAGTACATGCATATTTCTTTTTGGTTTGCATTTTGATAGTTTTTTTATAATAAATTTTAATTGATTTTTTTTAATGTTATTTTGATAAAAATCACTAGGCTTTTTTGATTTATGAAATTAAATACAAATTACAGTAAATATTACATTTTATATTATTCCAGCAATTTCGAACAAATTTAGATAGTTAATAATATGTTTTTTGTTTTACATTTTGTTATACAGAAAATAATTTATTAAATTTATCTTTAGTATATTTTCCGCTCATTTTTCTGTCCAAACTCATAACTGATGACACCATTATTAGCAGCGTTTCTCGTATGCAAAAAGATTTGTTTAGTAATTTTTAAAATTAGATACATATTTTGTTATAAATTTTATATTAATTTCCGGGGTTTCAGAAGACTTAAATATTATTTTTTATTGTTACGAAAAATTTAAATGCAGTAATGGTTTTTATACCATATTTAATAATCCGGTTTTTGATATTCAATAGAATAAAATGAACTACATTATATAGTTAAAAAAATATTTTAATTCACGATTTAATTTTCAACTGTCTACAATTCCGTTCCGATTCTACAATTATTTTTGTTAACTTTGAGTTTATTTATTTATAATTTGTTTTAAGTGTAAACAATGCCAATCATCACGTAACATTATCTAAATGCCAAAGTTGTCCGCTATTAGGTTCAAATTATATTGGAAAAATCGAATAAATGTTGAAATATATGAAAAATTAACTTTAGGGTTAGAGCAACTTAAAAGGAAAACAATAGCCGGAATTAAACCTAAAAAAATAAAAGTATACTTACGATTTATCAATTACCAATCCAGTTCAGGAAACTTGGAAGATTAATGGATATCGACTATGTTGTAAAAACTCCCTAGAATACAAACAGTTGACCCTGGCAGCCTTCCTAGATATAGAAGGGGCGCTTTTAGCAGCACCGAGGCCATCCGGGAGACCCTGGCGGTACCCGGAATTCACACTGGAATTAGTCAATAGATCCTTCGCATGCTGGAAACTCGAATCATCCATAGCAGATGGAGAAATAGCAGAGTCATAAAGTCGACGTGCGGCGGTACACCTCAGGGTGGAGTTCTCTCGCCTCTGCTTTGGCTCAGGGCCATAGACATTAGAGAGCTACAGAATAAAGGCAGTTGCCTATCGGACGACATGGTGATATCGGAAAATTCATCCCGACAATCAGCGAAATTATGGAGTTGGCTCTTGAAAAGGTTAGCGCTTGGTCCAACCGCTACGGCCTAACCGTCAACCCGGAAAAGACAGTACTGATGTTTTTCACCAACTGAACTAAAATACCCACCTTCAGTCAGTGCCGGCGATCGTGTTGAACCCGTGTGTGTAGTCAGACAAACAGCATCCATCGAAACTATTATTTGGTAATAATCTTTCCTAATATGGAAAGAAGGTAGGTTACTTCTTTGTGAATCCGAAGATGGGTCAACGGTGTAGAGAAAAACATGTGAAGTTCCGCAGGGATCCGTCCTGGGACTCTCCTGTGGATCACAGTGTATAATGTGTTGAGGCTGCGTCTCGATGAGATCGAATTATGTGCGAAAGAAGCTGAGATATTAAAACGTGGCCTGAAAGCGCTAATTTGATCAGCAGAGTGCGTACAGTGCAGGGGGTGAGTGTGGCGAATTTGCGCTGGCAGATAGTTGCGTGCTTGGGTTCCTCCTAATCCTTTACCGAATGCATGTCAGCTAAGAACTTGGGCCTTATTCTGTACCCCAAACTAAAATGGAGGTTGAGGTTGAATATCGAAGAAAGAGCAAGGAAGGCCAGTATAGCCTTCTATGTCTGTAAGCAGGGGCCGGTTCGTGTATGGCGAACGACGATATTCGTACGAAAAAAATTGAAGTCGAAAAATTTTGTCGACGAAAATTTTAGCGTTCGCCTAGGTCGAAAGAAAATTGTTCGTGTCCTAATGCAAAAACATGATAACCCAAGACCTTTCGTCGGCTGCAGACGAAATTTTTCAATCTTTCGACCTACCCGAACCCGAATTTTCGTTTTCGACATACACGAACTGGCGCCAGATTTTCGACAATAGATGGGGTTTGAAGTCGAACATGGTGCGCTAGCTATATGTATACGGCAGTGATTAGACCAGTGTTGACATATGGCTCCACCGTATGATGGCTCGCTCTAGCCATAAAAAATTTCAGATCCACACTGGGTCTAGTCCGAATAATGGCCTGTTTAGGGATAACGGGCGCCATGTGCACAACTCCGACGAAAGCGCGCAACGTAATTCTCGTTTTGATACCACCTGATTTGTATCTGGCTGCATGAAGCGGCTTGTTGCGCCGAGAACTATGGGCATAGCAATAAACTCCGCTCTCAACTACAGGATATGGTATCAGGACTTACCGACTACATAGTCACAAAACTAAATTTCGGCAGTGACCTTAATATCCGCCTACCAGAAAGGAATTGGAAGAGTTCCAACCTGAAAAGGACCAGACGGATCAAAATCATCAATTAACTTGCAAAAAAGCTTCCGTCTGATTAATTTCGCCAGCGTTTTCCAGGCAGAACTTCTGGCAATTTTTCATGCCTGTCTAGCAATGCAGTCAAATCAGAGATTCAAGCGGCCATCGAGGCATTAGGTCGACAACTGCCAGAAGGAGCTTCATTTCCTGGCCGGGAGGTACAGGGTAACTCTACAGTGGGTCACAGAAACATTGAGGGCAACGAGAAGGCAGATGAATTGTCCAGACCGAGGACAATTCTCGCAGACACACCAGTGGAGAATATACAGAAGCCTTTGTACGTGCTCTACAGAGATATCTCCATGTACTTTTTCTCAGTAGCTAACTCCACATGGAGAAGCCTATCCTCTTGTCGGCCTATTATAATGTGTTTAAATAAATGGTGGTATTCTCATTGGCGAGTGACGTGACTACGAGGGATGTGGTGGAATGAAATTGTCGATACCTACACACGTATCGACGAAAATGTCACTTAACACGCCATCTTGCGACAATTAAATACGAATTTTGTCTATTTATTCGCCAGAAGTCTGTTAGCTTGACAATGAAAGGACAATTTAATGTCGAAAGGACAATTTAAGGTCGAAGTGACAAATCTGTCACGTCACTCGACAACGAGAATAAGGCTCAAAATAAACGCAACACACGCATTCGACGATTTAAATGCATTTGACTGTTCGACGAGAATCGGACTAGAGGCCTATCACCCCTAAGTCAATTTTAGTTTATATCAAAAGCCTTAATAGTGCAGACGATGGAGATAGTTAAGTATACAAAATGTGAGGACCGCATTCTGTAACAGATTTTATTTGAGAAGAGCTCAAAGAGAAATAATACGGATGTTGGCGGTTAATTATTGGGTCTAATTTTTTTTACACGGTCTTTTTTTTTATTAGTACCTCTACTGTTTCCGTGGCCCGCTTTTTGACGATGGATTTTGATAAAGCACCACAAAATAAGACGAAAATATAGAATACAATTTTTTGATATCACGCTTAGTTTTCGAGGTATTGATAGTTGAAGTTTTGAGGTATCCCCCAAAAGTTCTTAGTTATATCATAGCTATCATTTACATGGCGTCGATATTTTAAATATGAATTTCGATAAAACACCCCAATATAAGACCAAAATGTAAAATGTTTTGTTTTTCGAATTCTAGCTTCGTTTTTGAGATATGATTCCTGAAGTTTTTTGTTATTTGTGTTTCGATTACCATGAAAATCGGTATCTGGGGGGTTTTTTAATGTAGCAAATAACGAATTTATGATCAGAACCAATAATTCCAAATGGCCGCGCCAATATGGCCGACGAATTTGCCAATTGCGTTCCGGAACATCCTTATTTGCCGAATTTGTTAACGTATGGCCGAGGCTCTTTAAGTTTTTCACTAATATTTATTTTTAGTTGGTGGTTACCTTTTTAATGATATTATCGGCTTTACCTTTTTAATGATATCTTTTACACTGTTTCTTGCGTAATATTTGCCGAGACCTTCCCTCTCCTCCACGTGAAATTTTGTGAGATTCGGGTGGACTTCCTCCCCCCACCTAAAAGAAAAGCCTCACGTAATTAATGGACGGCCTCTTACCAGGAGTTTTTTTTCATGTTTAAATTGTCGACTTATTTGATGAGTTGACTAAATAAAATCACAAACTATACGATGACAACTTTTTAAAGAATGCCCAGTATTTACGCCTTCTTCAACTAAATATATGTTAAAAAATAAACAAACAAACAAGGGTCACGTATGAATTAAGTGTTGTTAATTGAATAAACAAACATAAACTTGCAAAAATGTTGCTCATGATTTTTCATCCTTGGCGTGAACTTTCTGGACATTCAAGAACTTTTGATGTTAAATAATATGGTGGAAGCATTGAGGTAACTAAAATAAACACAATAATAATAATAATAAAACAAACAAAAGCTTTAATTCCAGTTGTTATAAATATTAATTTTAAAAAAGAAAAACCTATTTTACAAAATCAAAAATAAAACGTTAACTGTAGATTTGTATGTTATATAAATATAAAGTTCTATGGCAGTTTTTGAAGTAGATAATTTAAAAAAATTTCCTAGAATTTTTATTCAAATTTTTGGCCTCTTTTTAAAAAAGATCTTTTGACTATAAATTGGTTTTTATTTTTATATATGTATTATTTTTTTGTTCGTTTTATTTTGATTGTAATATTAACAAATTGCACACAATAACAATATTCTGCCAAAAATATAGAATTTTAAAATGTTTTTATTAAATTTGGCATAAGATTTTAATAATTGTTTTTTATTTTTGTTTTAAATTCTTTTTGTTTTAATAATTTTTTATATAATTGTTTTTTTGAAAGGCGTAAACTTTTTTTTTAAATTTCTGAAACAGTTTTTTTTTGGGTTTTTTTATGTGAATATAACAATTTTTTTTTTGATATTCATATTGAAGAAAGCTGGACTTTCAAGTATATAACGTTCTGTTTTTTGTTAATTATTTACATATACATATTTTAATTTGTTTACATACTTGTTTGTACATATTTTTAAATTTTCTTTTTTCTTTTGAAATGTTTCACATTTTTATCTAAAATAATAATAATAATAAAAATAACAAAGTAAAATCACTTAATAATTTGAAAAACTATATTTTCCCATTTACACATTACTATAAATCATTTTCTAGCTAGATTTTACGAAAATAAACGCGTAATTTAAAACATTTATTTATTTACTTTTTTTACTTTATCAAAAAAATAAATTCAGAATACCACACTTAATATAAAATATTAATAACATACATTGGTATATATTATAATTATGTATATTGTTAATTTTTGTGCATTAGAAATTAGGCTAAAATGCGTTAGGCATATCTGAAACTGAGAAATACATACACACACACAAAATAAAAGTATAAATAATATGTAATTAAAATTAAATTAAGCAAATTAATATTGCCAGTTAATTCTCCCGGCTTTTGGACTATTTTTCAAATTCTAGCTGTATGAGTATCAAAAGATATAGGATATTTTTCATAATTTCGTGTATGATCGATATATGAACCTATAGTAAATATGGATCAATTTCTTCAATGATGCGTCTATATTTTATTTGGGACAAACCTCTTGGCTATGCATTAAGGATGCTACGAATATCATATTTTTCACATTCGCGAATGAGAATGTTCGGAATGCGAAGTTGCGAATGCGAATGGAAAGCAATTTTGCTGCCTTTTCGCCCATGAGGCGATTTCTAAAGGCCATTCACATGCGGGCCGCCGCACAGTGGGGCCCGCTCATAGAAGGTTCTGCTCAAAACTCAATTTTCAAAATGTGGAAATTTTTCAAAAAAATTGTATCATCGTAGTTGTAATAATGTATCAGATCACGTGTAAAAATATTAAGTCGCTGACTGCTATGAGTCATCGAGCGAATGAGCATAAAGTTCATAGTTTAGGTAAAATAATACTTCTGCGAAAAAGGATGCCAGTTTATGCGCGATATAAAAACATTAATTTCTAACGTTTAACGATAAAATCTATGGAAGTGTATTATGTCGGTGATCAAGCAAGGTTTGTTAATTCTTATTTAATTATGCATTATATGATAAGTTCATTGGTTTATGATACAGGGCTTAAAATTTGTGGTAGTGTATATTTTTTCGTAGGAAGTTCTTTAAATGACATTTTCTCTAAAATGCGCAAAGTTCTATTTTTGATTCTTTTTTTATTATAAAAGGAAGGCTTTGTATATTAGTTAATCGAAAAAATTAGCAATAGAACTTTGCGCGTTTTCGAGAAAATGTCATTTAAAGAACTTCCTACGAAAAAATATACACTACCACAAATTTTAAGCCCTGTATCATAAACCAATGAACTTATCATATAATACAAAATTAAATAAGAATTAACAAACCTTGCTTGATCACCGACATAATACACTTTCATAGATTTTATCGTTAAACGTTAGAAATTAATGTTTTTATATCGCGCATGAACTGGCATCCTTTTTCGCAGAAGTATTATTTTGCCTAAACTATGAACTTTATGCTCATGCGCTCGATGACTCATAGCAGTCAGCGACTTAATATTTTTACACGTGATCTGATACATTATTACAACTACGATGATACAATTTTTTTGAAAAATTTCCACATTTTGAAAATTGAGTTTTGAGCAGAACCTTCTATGAGCGGGCCCCACTGTGCGCCGGAAGGCCATAGCCTGAAAGTTTCTCGTATAACTACATACTGACTGTGCGTCAACTGGATAGGGTCTCCAGTCCAAGAAAACTGACAATAGTCTTTATGTGATTGGGTATATCGTCAGTCAGTGCCTCAAGATCTGCACTTCTATTGAGGTATATTACACGACCTATCACTTTCCCATATTTCCAATTAACCGGTTTTTTAGACCGGGGGCCCAGGGAAGTGTATATGTTGGGCTTCACTTGTAAATCCAAAATAATTCGGTCTCACCACAAATTACACTAATGCAAGCATAATTTTGTTCTCTGGGGTTTACGACATGAAACGACACTTTGTTTTACACAACTACATATACATTTACTGTTGTTACATGGAAAAGAGGCAGAAAATTAGGTGCATCGTGTAGTACCCAAATCATACACAAGCAGGTTTGATGTGAGTCCAAAGTGAATAGGCGGGTAATTACGGTCATTCAGTCTGAAATTTTCTTTGAGGCCATAAACATTTTTGCACTTGAATTAACAACCTGCTATGCTAAACTGTCGTCTTCGCCTATGCGTATGTAAGCAATCATGTGGTCAACTGCAGTCTACGGCCTGTCAGGCGGATGCCTCAAGTCTACACCCCTCAGTCAGATTGTGTAATGTATGGCTTTCATCGGCCTGGCGGTTACCTGTATGTAAATGGGGGCCTTAAGGGTCTTATTTATAAGGCCGGTTGCACTGAATAATGGCTCACTCGGAACGCTGATCGATGGAGAAACAGATCTGTCAACTAATTTAAATTCTACTATTCTAAATAACAACCGAAATTGGCCTGCCAAATTCTTTCTATAACATTTTCCAAAAATATGTTCAGAATTTGAATTTTGCAAAATTCGTTGCATAGTCGTAACATAGCGCTCGGGAATTTAATATATGTCAACTGAACGTAAATAAAATTAATCATTGGGGGCAGTTCACAGTTAAAAATCCAAAGAAATTTTTACGATAATTCGCATCTTGGTTACACATCGTAAATTAATTGGAAGATTAACTGAAAATCGCGTGCCATCTGAAACAACGATTCGTATCGTAATCGGTAATTGTGTTTGGAACAGGTTGAGTTTATGATCGAAAAAGCACTGCTTGTTGCACTAAAAATATCGTCGAAAGTAAATGTTGAGTAGCTGCCAATGAAAAAGTTATATCCAGCGAATTAGATCTGCAACTTCACGCATATGATGTTCATTGGTTCAAGATCTAAAGCCATATGATTTCCTTGATGTGTCGTCTCTTAACGAGGATGATGCCGGTCATGTTCTTTGGGAATACCTCGCGACAGCTCGAACAGTCAAGCCTATTACCTACAAGCGACAAGCCACCTGGCATATAACTGTTTTAACTGAGAACGCTTTCGCATCTTTTTCGAGAAGCGAACAGGACGTTATAGTTTTGAACATCATTTACTTTCAACACGATGGTGGCACATGGCATACAGTGATTCGAATAATGGATTTACTTCAAGAATAGTTTTTAAACTGTCTAATTTCTTGTTGTCTTAATGGTAGGGTCATATTTATTCAAAAACCGGATTGAGACTATGTTTCCCAGCAACCATCCAGATGAGAATACATCACTTGGATTAAAACCTTTGGAGCAAACACCAACGAGTTTCGGTACGCCTCTCTTTTCGATATACAATGTATATGATTGTTTCTTTCCTTTTAGTGCGAGATTCTTAAATCCAAATGCTTCGCTTGAATCCTTATACAATATGCATTCTATGTATGTTCTATTCCGTATCGGCTCAATTCTAAAGGCTGTAGTACAATGATTCCGTTTCGAACCGCGCCGTATTCGTACCGTTCCGTGGTGCGTAGGCTGCCTAAGGCCCTCCGTACACAAGTCGAGTGATATGCATTCGCAATTTCAAGCTGGTTTCACAATAATCTCGCCCACAACCAGTTTGAAACCTCTAAATGAAACCTTTGTCCACTCACGACCACAACTGATTTTGCATCAATAGGTGTTCTGTGCCCAAATAGTTTTTTTTAGTTTCGAGGTTTTGGCAAAATGTCAAGTAGTTCCGATAAAGTGCAACCACGTAACTCAAATAGCTTTTGACACGCGCACGCGTACAGTTCAAACTAGTTTCAAATCGGTCTCGTTTCTATCGACCCGCGTTTCGTATGGCTTCCCACTTTCGTACATGGGCAAGATCAAGAAACAGTTGCATGTGCTGGCATTGCAAATTATTCGACTCGTGTTCGGGCCTAAATCGATTTTTATTAGTATTAGTATTTCTCTATTAATTCCCGATTCTTATAACAGGTTATTCTACTGCCCAAATCCCGCGAATCTAGTCCCGTATTATAGTGTAACCACAATTCCGGCGAACGACGGCAAATTCGCTGTCAAAATTTTTAAAACCATATGTGAGAGCGGAATTGCCCACAAATCCGACGGGCGACGATTTGCGAATGCGACGAAATTCGTCAGTATAAAATAAATTCAAATTTTGTCGACAAGGGTGGCGATTTTTTATGTCATTGCAGTTTTCTAGTATTCTATGATCCATTTTTATTTAAAAAAACGTCGCCGCTGTTGTGCTTTAACAACTATAGCGATGCAATTCGTTGAACATGACAACGAAATTTCGTCGTTCGTTGCCGTCGTTCGTCGGAATTGTGGTTATACCATTTACTGTCCCGGCAAAAATGGAGCGGGATTTGATTCCTTATTCAGCGGTAATGTTTGCCCTAGCATCCACAATTTTTTGAAGGAAGTTTAAAAGTGAACCAAAACTTGTATCGAACTTTTGACGATCGTTGAGTAGCTTTAAGTTGAAGAAGTTGCGGCAGATACACGTTTCATCAAGGTTTCAATACTGCTCGTGCTCTGTATATTTTTGTTTAGTCGAAGAATGACAACGACTTGGCATGATGATTGCAAGGACCAAGCAAAAATTTTTAAAACAGGCTAGGTAACTTACTCAACGCAACTACTTTAGTGAAACACTCGATAGATTGAAATTCTGAAGCCTAAAATTGGAAATTTACATTAAAAAAATAAGAATTGAGCCTGCAATGATTTTCTAAAACGACAACAAGACCTGAAAACAAATTTCCTAGAGATTTTTAAGTAATAATTTTGTTTTACATAAAGATGAAAAATAACCATAATTAATCTATGGAAGAAAATAAAATAAATAATTTGGCATATTAAGTAGCACCAGAGCATTCTCGTTTTTGGCTATCTCAACTTCTCAATCAATGCCCATAATTTTCTTGCATCCTCCTCTGGAATGTCTGGCCACGAGAATAAAAATAAAAAACTACTTATATCAGTCTTACCAGCCAATAAATCACTGCAGCCAGCCTTCGATAAAATGAATCGTGTAAACGATGTTATTGTAATATTGGCCTTCTGCGCTAACGAACCAGTTATATGAACATCGTCAATCCAAAAATACGGGCTATGCTGTGCCTCCTTATACAGTTTAAATGCCACATCTGGAGAATATATAATAGCATATCCAGGACAATACGGTGGATAATAACGTCCAGAATATTCTTTAGTACTAACCCGCCATTTTGATCGATAGCTGCGCTTAACCCTAGACCATTTCTCTTCTTGGCAAAATAATAAATTTTTTCTAGCTGCTGTACGATTGAGGAAATCAATTAAATATGGCATATTTAGAAAAACATCATCGTCAATTTTTAATATGAATTTAGCATCCTGACAGAAATATGTAAACCATTTTAAGGCCATTACGTGTTTATAGGTCATATTTCTGTATGCATCTACGAAATTACCTTGTACAATATCTGAAAACATATTATTCTCCAATTCTAAACGATGCTGCTCCTGCGGTGAATTAACAGCACCAAGCAGAAATAATAATCTATAGTATGGAGTCTCTACAGAACTCCATGTTTCACGTATTTGCAGTCTTTTCATGTAATTATTCGGAGCTGAATGGACTAGTATCAAAACTAATGGTGCAGAGTTTCTATTATTTACCTTAAATTTATTAGAGCCATTCCGACTAATGCTGCTGCTGCCACCTTTCGGGCATCTCTCTTGGTTTATAATAAACTGAAAATTCTTCAAATCGATTAACTGATTAAAATCATTCATTGGCAATGAGTCAATATCAACTGGTGAATTGTAATTAGAGTAACTTAAATTATCATAATATAACCTTCCGGGATTTGTTTGATTGTACATGATGTGTTTGAGACTAAATTTTAAATTTGAGTTTCTTCCGTGGTTTTTTGTTATTGTTGTTCCTAGGCCATTTTGAAGAAACATTGCACTCTCTGTATTGTATTGCGGCGGCGGCAATGACTGCTTCCGATGGTTGGACTCTTGCTTCTGCAGTTGCGAACTTGAAAATCCCAAATCGGATGGTATCAGTGGTGGCTCCTGCATTGATATTCTCCATATCGAAACGCATAGTGTTAGTGCGATTAGTAATCCTAGTAGCGGACGACGTTCCAACATGACCCAATGATGTTGTTATGTAATGTTTGAATTGAATTTTTTCTCTCTAATTCGAAATTTTATTCCTTTTCTGAACTGATGCATTTCAGTCGGTTTGTTTGTTTAGTCTAAAAATAGAAAGATGAAAATATAAGTTGTTTTCATGATTGTATGAAATATAAAATAATATTTGCGTTTTAATAAAAGTAAAATAAATTCGGATTGAAACAAATATTCAACTACTTTGCAACAAATTGCATCAGTTTGAATGATAGTAGCTGTAAACTCTTGCATCAAGACGAAGAAGGCCATAATGGCCACATATTTGGTAATAAACAAAGCGTTAGATTCAAGAACTTTCATTCAGATTGAGAAGGCGGATGGAAACTAGGACTGCCCATTAGCAAAAGCAAAACAAAGTACATGGTGGCCTCGTCTACAAGAACCCCTAACATTGGTCCCACAATCAAGGTAGAGGAACAGGAGTTTACCTATCTTGGGTCAATAGTAGCAGCCGACAATAGCATGGAACCAGAAATACGCGCACGATTGCTAAAAGCCAACAAAGCCTACTATAGTCTGTCAAGACTCTTTAAATCCAAACATCTAACAATAACGTCTAAACTTTTACTATATAAGACGATGGTCTAACCGAGGACGATTCCGGAGACTACAATGACGATGTCTACGAACGCTATCGCGACATAGATGTTGTGAAGAAAATGAACCTGGGTAGGCTTCCGTGGGTAGGGCATCTAGCTCTTATGAGTGAAGATGAGCCTGCTCGGAAAGTTCTCTGCGATAAGACCTATGGGATGCGACAGCGAGGGAGACCCACTGACATATAGTAATGGACTGCTAAATGAGCAAAATCCCATACAAAAAAATGGCACCAAAAACTATTCCTGCCTCGCTCCCACGTTAAATCCCAATGAACTGTAATAGTCAGCGCATGTCAGCGATATAAACATAATTAGAAAAAAATAGACAGATATAGTTTTCGCTCTTCTGTCTCACTCTTGAGCTATTTTGAAAAGTTCGTTAAACAGGGGAAATAACCGTCACGGTTTTGGAATAAATACATTTATTTAATGAAAAAACTGCTAATAAATAAAAATGAGTGATGGGAATTTGTTTCCGTTAATTATAACAAACATCTTATCACTTATTTTCTCCTAAATTCGAAGATATTTTTTTTTGCATGAAAAAGGTTTTCTATTTCTGGAGAAAAATGGTGCCATTCAGCATCGTCAATCAGCAGTCCATTACTATATGTCAGTGGGGAGACCCAACCTTCGCTGGAAGGATGGCGTAAACCAGGACGCTCAGAGCTTAGGGATGCCAAACTGGATAACATCGGCTCAGAATCGGGACCGGCGGAGAAAGCAGTTGCGAGAGGCCAGGATCGGATCCCGGTTGTAGAGCCGTTAAAAAAGAAGAAGAAGCTTACTACTAGACATTGCACCATGAGAAGAGATGCTAATAAGTCGGTCTTGGACTTGCTTTCTGTTATCGCTTCATTCTCATAAATGAATGGAGAGGTTGTGGAAGAGGTAAAATTCTTCTTGATGGAAGTTCCAAGGACCAGAAGTTTTTGCTGCCTACGCTTGTTTTGAGGATTTTACTTCGCAATTTGTTATCAACTGTTGATTTGACCTTCTTGATGATGGAATTACAGGAGTTTCTCGACTGGATATATGTACTCTCGCCGAAGTGGCTCGTTTGGGGAACATCTGTACGCTCTATAGGCGGCTTCTTTGGCTTTAATTTCGTTCCTACATTACACATTAATTGGCCTAGGCTTCATAGATTTTGTGGAATGGGGAATGAACAAACACATGCCCGTATGATTGTAGACATATAAGCTGCATATAGTTCGCACAGGCATTACGGAAACACAGATTCCAGTCAGTGGCTTTCGCATAGTGATGAGCAAAAATGGTCTTGTTCTTGCACATTTTGCAAGAACAAGAACAAGACTTAGTTATGCTTGCAAGAACAAGAACTGGCACTGACTAGTTTGGGGTCCAAGTTACCAAGGGGTGAGCTTACCTCGACTAGTGATGAGCAAGACTGGTCTTGCACATTTAGCAATACCAAAGCAAAACCAAGATAAGACAGGACAAGGACAAGACAAGACTTTAAGATCAAGATAGCAAGACTTTGTGCTCATTTCAAAATGCCAAAATGATGCGGATGAGCAAAAAGTCTTGTCTTGTACATTTAGCAAGACGAAGACAAGACTGCAAGACTTTTTGCAAGCAAAGGCTAGAGCCTTTAGAGAAGAAGTCTGTGGCTTCCAGGTTGTGTATAAGTATACCGGACACTGACCAATAGGAGACCATGCCTTAAGAATGGGCGTCACATTCAACATTTCATGTAGAAAGAAACTGTTATGCACTTCGTGGGCAAATGTCCGACACTAGCCAGGGCCAAGAGCAATTAATTTGGCAGCCACGTTTTGAACGAGCTTGAAGACAGAGCACTCATCGAACTCCATACAGACATACAGTTCTTAAATGCTACAAATGCTACCGTGAGAATGAGTGATATCAAAATGGCATCAATTGGCGCTAATGCCCTAATTATAGGTCAGCACAGAGTATGTCCGCCTCGCCATTTTAACCAAAGAGGGTTTAAAGATTTTTATGAAGGAGTATACTTCCTTGTAAGCTTCTCGTGTTTGGTTTTGAGTTTAATAAATTTACTAATAAAGTTATTTTTTCCATCAATGATCAAGTCTTGTATGTTATATGGGGAAAATTGTTGTAATTGTTATTCGATGGAAAAAGTTTAATTGCATTAAATTGAAGATAAACTTGCTTCAAAGTATTTACGAGCAACATCACGGAAACTGGTTACTAATTATTATTTAAGTGATTAGACTTCGTAATGGTTAAAAGATAACCCCTAGCTACTAGTCTCCCCTTAAAGGTCACAGCCTTATAGTAAGTATTATACCTAGAGATTCTTATGTCTATGACTATTTTTTCTTCAACTACTTTAAAAGGCAGCGACGCTTGAAACTGATAAATTTTTAAATTGTTTTCGATTTTTTTTCCGCGTCATTATATAATTTGTAGCTCTACCACTTTAGAGAGTAGCTCTATAGCTTGTGAAAGTATCCAATCTTGCCTCTTTCCCACACATTTGTGTAATATTTATGAATTCCAAACTAACAAAGTTTTTCTGTAGCAGTTATTGCCAAATGCAACTAATTCATTTCTCTCTCTCGGATTTTGCTTCCTCATGCCAATGTCGGCGGCGGCTCCACCTTTCGGAATATAGCTCTGGGCTGGGCCCCACATGTGATTTTACAACCAAATTGAAATTGGCTTCTTGCTGGGGCTTCTTGTATGTGAAAGCATTAATATGCATCTGGTGGCCGCTAATAACTTTTTTCTCTCTATTTAAAGTAGGTCGTTATAAGAAAGAAAGTTCAAGGCGAGCGATTATAGTAAGAGCATGACGTCATTTGTTTCTTGAGATAGCCAGTTTTCTGCCAGCAATCCGGCCATAAATTTTGGATTTTTGCTTCTTTCCTTTTTTCTTTTTTTAAACTGGATTTCGCAAATATATAATCCAGCATGGAAGATTTTTTTACATGGCCTGGTTTCAAATCGTGCCAAAAATAAGATTTCTTTTAGTTTACAAAATAGCGTAAGCTTGTAGGCACTTCTTGCGAAAAGAATTGCTTCTTTGCTGGTTCTCCTCCATTAGACAAATAACAAAATTATTTTTAGCGAGAAATGAAACAAATAAAATTGCCGTAAAACGACTTCTAAATCAATTTCTGTTATGTAAATAAGAGGGGCATGTCTCAATCACGGACACGTCACAATTCAATATATTCAATAGTAGCGAAGAGACTTCCCTGAGCCCGGTCGCAACAACAATACCAACATAAATTGTTCATAATTGTTAAGGTATTCTCTGTTTCTGTCCCAAAAAAACAAAACAAATGTGTACGGATAACGAAACATCCTTTACCATTATTCTTTTATTATTATCATCAGGTTTGTGGCTCTCTGCTGTGTTATCCATTCCTGATATCGACTGTTAGTCTTAATTATTTCGTGACGCGTCTGATAATCGATAGTCCTTATTTTTAATTCAGAACTCACCTGATGCTTCCGCCACAAGGAGTGACATGCAACCCATCATGACTGGATAATGGATGCCTGCGATGGAAAATGATAATATCGGGCCCATAATATAATTAGCAAATTGCCGCGGAATTTAACATAATTTTAATGGTAAAAATTTTTCCCTGACTGGGTTTTTTTTCGGGTGGTCTTACTACAGGGTTTAGAGGTCACTTAAGGTCAAGCCAAGCTCTGATGGCGTGGGCTGCGGGTTCATTAAACATAAAATATACAAATTCAAATTATATCAATTAGAGAATTATATATTCACATGCATGAATTGTGGTTTTACGGGTAACATACATATACAAATTTCGATCAGTGCAATGACCGACTTTGTTAATCGGTCGATTTGATTTATCCTTGATAGTATAAGAGGGAGGTGGAAAGTTAGCATCTTTTGCCACTCTATACATCATCGTTCCTCAACCTTTTTAGTGTCACCATCCCCTGAAAGGCCAAAAATGAAATACAAAACCTTGCGACCCCCCTTACTATAAAATGGTTGAAAAATAAAAATCCAGGCATTTAGCAGCAATTTCCTCACTTTTCATGGTAAGGTCCTCCGCACATGTGTCGACTGATCTGCACAGGGCCGGCGCTTGCTTTTTTTGCGTCCGGTGCATTATGCCATATTGTGCCCCTAACAGCATTAAAGGGCAATGGAAAAAGACACAAACACACTGTGATGTTCTTTTAATTTGTGAAAATAGAGGCACGGGAACAGACTTTATTTTTTTTAAAACCTAAATTTCTGAAATTGCGCCCGGTGCAAGTGCACAATTTGCACCTATGAAAGCCTGTGCAAATCAGGATTTGCTTCGCCATCTTGTTTTGTGCTGGGTTTGCTTGAGCTTTAACTATTATTGAATTATTGATCTATAATAGTACGACTAGTACGAACTGCAAATCAAGCACTATAGAACCGTACCGGCCAAGAAAGGATAGACGACGAAAACATGCGAACGAAATGGAATTGATTGGCCACACCTTGCAAAGGACATTGGAAAAAGACACAAATACTTTGTGCAGTTCCTTTAATATATGAAAATGAAGGCATGGGAACACTTTTTCAATAGTGCCCCGTCCAATTGCGCCCGGTGATCACATCATCTTACAGTCAGACCTAAAACTTACGTGTACCCAGTATATAGTATAGTATACTCAATATACCGTCAGATCCATGGCGGCCGCCTCAAGACCCATGTATCCGTTCTTTGAGGCCCTTCATCTGTCTAAAATACATATCTCGAAAAATACCAAGTCAATGGATGGTTTTTATTTGCTTAGGGGTGCAGCGTGGCGTGCCGGGTCTCAGCTAGTATACATATATAACTCCATTACCAAGGGAGATCTGGCACTGGCTCTGGACTTTTCTGATCGATGGCTTCGTTCAAATTGTCCTGTATCAATAGTGCACATCCAAATTAAGAGTTTGGTTCCTTAGTAATAGGTCAAAAGAAATGATTGCTTTAAACTCCCATCATATTAGGTCCACAACCATCTTCTGATGATTTTTGTCAAATGACTTACATTCATACCAATAACAGAGATGTGATTTCGATGACTTCGAAATTGAATTTTATAGCACAAAGTTATTTCCTGTAAAAACATTAAAAGTTGGTCTCAATTGTCTCAAATTTCATTCCGGTGGCTTCTCTATTACATAAGGAGGCTATCGCCGAAAAACTTTTTAAATTATTCATCATTGCTATGAAAATCAGTCAAACTCCTACTCGAGATACTTGTATACATTATTCCCTTTTTTCATTCCACAAAACTCTCAAATTTTTTGTTTGTTTAACTTTTTTCAATTTTGGAACAAACTGACATGTCATCTCTCTCTTGGGGGTAAGCTATCACTCCTCCAGTAAGTTGTCATCCAACATAAAACTACATCAACCATTCCATTGTAATTTCACTAACCTAAGAAAAAACCCTTTTTGCCTCTCTCCATTTTCTGCAAAATACTTGAGATAAATTGTCATAGTCAACGATGACAATAACGGTGAGACGTAGACACATGAAAGCAATTCCTTAGCCCTCGTATGAAGAACGTCTGCCAGAGATAAAGCACAATTGACACATTCCATGGCCGACGCTCTTAATATGGGGCTCCTAAACCAAACAGATATTATCCCGGCAATTCCTGCATGGATGTCAAAAGGTCCCGTCAGTCCCTTATGACGTGAGGGACTTCTGCTGTACTAGCAGTTTATAAAGGGTTTTTGAAAAATAACACCGAGTTTTGTGTATGATGTCTGAGTGCCACTTGTAGAAGGAAGTAAACTTTTCCATTCTATCATGTGCCCTTGCCACCACCACCACACATCATCGGCCTAGGGTGGATTTCTATCTTGTCTTAACTTTTGCTGCGGTAAATTTAATTGTGATTGAGAAGGGACTTATTGTGATTTTTTTTTTGTTTTTTACATTATATAAAGCTGAGGTAAAAATGTAAACATAATATTTAGTAAGGTAGTAATTTTACCATTTACGTTTGCCTAGAAACAACGAACCATTTATGACAGTCCTGTTATCAGTAAGAGTCCAGGGACTACCTGCCCTCTAGATCGACCGTCAGGAAGGAATCCGTCGAAATATCCTCAAGAATAGAGTGAAAAAACGGGGACATCCTGTAGAAATTTGATTTACGCATTCTCACCTACGTTTCCAGGGTTCGATCTAGTAAACCCTAACAGTTCGCTGTCCTGGCACTTTCAACTCGAGATGCTGGCGATCCTGAATGCCTGCCAGTCAATGAACCTTGAATCTAAGTAAAAATATACATTTGTGTAGTGAATCTCCATTACTATAGGCAATGGCAATGAACTCACAACTGTAGTCTCAAGAAATAACCTAAACAATCATAAATCTTTTAAGCCAAGTCATTTATTAGTCGACAGAAACCTATTCAAGAGCCAAAAACGACTTGAAGACTCAGAATATCTGAATCTCTTCAAAACACATGCCAAAGCCATAAGCTATAACTCAAGTGGATCGCTCTTAAATGCTTTCTTTTAGGGGTCGTAAACAGTCAGTACCAGAAACACGACGTGATGCCTTAATACAAAAACACCAACTTTTCCCCTAACGTAGGCGCAAAACCGCAATAAATTATGAAAAGTGCATATGAAATTTCTGTGTTAGCCGATTGATGTGGGTACCGATCTACCTCAACTCTCGAGCACTTACGTCCACAGTCGCAAGTTCTAGCCGCGTACTTTGTTTCCCTAAGAATGCAAAACCTAAGTGCTTAGAAATATTCCTGGAAATTCACACCCAAGGGAAATTCATTTACTCTCGCGGGAATTCTCACTGTCCTAGAATTTTCATACTTAGCCAAGACCGTTATAAGAGCTCTAGATCGAGTGATGTGCGGTCCAAACTAGAGGAAGGATGCAGAACTGAGTTAGATAAGCTCGATAGAAGATAGTTAAAATATGACTCTTGTCTGGGTTCGCGAAGATAGACGGGAACGGGAAAGCCGACTACCTATTCGAGCGGAATCTCTTTCTGTGAGACGGTTAGCAGCCTATTTTTGACAACCACCTCTACAACCAGCCAGCCAAAGGCGAGCCGCGCTGAAGACGTTTATTACCTTTAAGGAAGACAGCCTACTTACACAAAAGGAAGAACAATGAGCCGAAAGTCACTCAAACATTTTTTTTGTGTTTTCGAAAATTGTATTTTGTAGGCAAAACATTTTTTTCATCTACTTATATGTACCTACAAAATATGATTTTCGAAAAAATAAATCAGTTTTTGAGTGATTTTTTGGCCAAAAAGTGATTTTTACAAACTTTAACCTTGAATAACTTCGAAAGGGTTAAGTTTTCGAAAAAATGACCAGAGGATTTTTTGTAGGCAATAACGTGATCGAAATTGACTGATCGAAAAAAAATTCGAAAATATCGGTTTTTGAGTGAAATTTTGGCCAAAAAGTGATTTTCGAAATCTTTGACCTTGAATAACTTTCAAAGGGTTAATTGGGTCAACTTTTTTGCAAGAACCAAAGTTGTAAAGAATTTCATTGTCAATATTTTGGGCCCTCCTACGGGGTTGTATGACCTATAGAAACCGAGATATATGGAAAACTCGGCAAAAACGCGATATCTCCGGCGGCGATGTTTTATTTTTTTGGATTCCGAAATTGTTTTCTTAAAATGTCACAAGGATACTGTGTACCAATTTTCAGCCATTTTGGAGTTTTATCTCCTTTCGTGTGTTTTTTTTGCTAATATCCCGGACTAAAGCAGATCGTTGCGTGTAAACCGACCTTTACGGCCACGAAAATCAGACCCAAGTTGTTTTTCAGAACCGGGAATTTTTAGATAATTTTTGGTTTAGTTTTTATGGTTTTCTTATGATAAAATCAGTTTCGCGACTCTTTGGTGACGTTATTAAGCACGCGCCCCCGAAAAATAACATAAAATTCATGGAAATTTGTTTTGTGCAATTTTAGTTGCCTCGTGTGGACGGGTCATTAGGCCCTCCGCACATGAGTTAACCACTTTGCCATCCCATATTCGCCTCACTCAAACTTCTACTTGTCCTCGCGGTTCAAACTTCTTTGCGTGGTATAACGTCCAATTCGGATGCGGTGGCAAATAGGAATCTGGTTTCAATTTTCCGCGTCAAAGGAAGGCGGTTCTAGGAACAAGGATTTTTTTGTGTGAAAGAATCTAAGCTTACGTGACATCCTTTATACTACTAATCCACCATATCGTTCACGTCTGAATACATGAGGAGGAAGCACTGAGCCTCGCGTTTGCACCCTTGGATTATCCCAGACAATACTCCGATATTCTACGATTTCCAGTAAAAATATTGTCATATATAAAAAAAATTCCGATTTAAATTTTCTCAAGGATAAACGCTAGCAAAAACACTCAATTTCTATTAATTTTCCGCCGATACTCACACGACGACTGGAAAATTTTTATCATTAATATCAATGGCCCAAAAAATTTCCGATTGATTTCTGTCATAAACGAAAATATACTAAAATCTCCCCATGATGTCAAAGCCTTAATTTAAATGATGAAATTAAAAACAGACCGTCTGGGCGGAATGATTTCTCGATTTGGCAGCAAGGTTAAAGTCGGCATCGCGGCGGTTAATGTCTCGTGATGTTGGAACTGCGCCAACAATAGAGTCTAAACTCTCATCTAGATGTCACTTAAACTTTTTGCGCCTCGTCTTATTTGCTCTCGTTTGAAGTGCTTGCTCCAATCGCGGATACTTCACCGCTGCTGTGTCTACAGAGCAGCCATAACAAACAATTGGAGCACATACGTGGCACCGCATATTATGAAATAATGGTGCGGAAGGAAGCTGCATTAAGAGCTGGGATTCGTATTTTTAGAATGGATGCAGACAGGTTTGCATTCTCTACAGGACGATCGCTTTTAAGATTGACATATTTTGCGAATCTTTTTAAGTTGACTTCAAAGAATTCGAGAGGGAAAATAAAACAAAAATATTCCCTCAGGTGTGCGGCAGGCAAGTAAATATTGGCTTTTAAATGCCAATTGTCTCTATTTTGAAACGTCTGGCTAGACTGACTTTTTAGCATACAGGACTTGCCATTTTATCTCGAAATAAAACAAGTGGTCACAAAATTATTTCAAAGTAAAACTTTCATTAAAAATACCACTTCTTATCTCTTAACTTTTAGATAGAAACTGCAGTCTGCATGGGTCGAACTACAGAATGGATGCAAAAAGCATTTTTAGCCAAAACAGCCGTGCGAATATGAAAAAGATGCAAATTTAGATGACGGGTAGTATATGACGCACATCTTTCTTACAGGCTTGTTCTGCTGATATTTACAAACCTCTAAATGATGAGACATTTTCTGTCTTCTATTGTCGGGGACAGCATTCAAGACAATCATTCTGATCTAAAAGTTTTGTTATCTCCATTTTTTGATTGTGGCTTTTTTATACACGATATGTGCGTTTACGTTGGTTGTTCATAATAGAAATTGTAATGCTTATTTGAGATATCACTAGATGTTTTTCGTTGATGCATTTGTTGCCATCTGGTCGCGATTATCGCCGAAGGTCTCATTGTCGGAGGACGACTGCGATTAGTGGAATCTGAGGTTGGAGTCATACTTGATGCATGTTTTGTTGATAATATTCTAACATAGCGAATATCTCTCCATTTTACTTTGTAATCACTCGAAGGTTCGGTAGCATTACGTCATCGCTGGAGACAGATATACGCGCGCTGGAGGTGCGAGCAGTGAAAGATAGTATAGAAGTGCATGTATTGAAACGCGATCTAACAGATTATTGGCTGAACGCTTAGCTTACAACGCAAAAGTTTATATAGTTTGAACTATTTAGGCATTGGCACGACCAAAGTTTTTGCCTAGGTTCTTGTATTTGAACAAAGAAGTTTGACAGAAAATGAAATCGGAAGGAGTTGGAAAAATGTTGCCGCCGACATGGCACGACGACCGGACACTGTACCAGACAATCCGGCGGTTAGGCAGCAAAACAACATCAATAAACGACAGCATCAAAATATCGGATTGAACTTTCGTAACCGCCGAGTTGATCAAAGCCGGAGGTGATGTCTTATCACAACAACTCCACGTTCCCATAACACAGATATGGCCATTCGGATCGTGTCCCGTCGGCGTAGAAGAAAGCGATCGTTGTCCCAATTTTGAAGAAAGACGACAGTCGGGAATGCAAGAATTATGGCGGTATTAGACTCCTTTCGATCGTCAGCAAAGTATTTACGAAAACTATACAATCGAGGTTACAGAATCATTGAAAGCAAACGAGGCGGAAAGAACAAGCGGGATTTAGACCACAACGAGGATGTGTAGATCAAATATTCGCTCTCCGTCAGCAAATGGAAGAAAGAATTCGTCGCGACAAATGACAGTTCGTTTTCACCGATTTCAAATCCGCTTTCGATTGCGTCGATTGGAACAGCTTGTGGAGAGCCTTGGAAACCGTTGAAGATCACCCAACTTCTCCAAGCGTCGCACGATGGCCCAACCAGCACCGTTCGTATTCGAAGTGACTTATCCGAGGAATTCCCGATTCAAACAGGTGTCCGACAATGACACGTCGCTTCGCCACTTCCCTTCAACGTTGTGATTGACGCGATTATGAGTGAGGCATTCGATGGACGTCGCGAAGTTCGATACGGCAACAACTTCGTAACCGACTTGATGTTCGCCGTCAAAGGAACGGTCTTCGCCGACACGGATGCCGAAGCAACGGACAGAAATTCTATCACAATGGGCACAAAATACTTCGGTGTATGAAGTTTTATCAACCTCGTCGATCTTGCTCCCTCTTGCGGCGTTAAAAGTATTTTTCAGAACAAGGGTAATCACAGTGCGCAATTCTTATTCACATCCATTGCTACCCTTGCAAGGCTAGTCACAATAATGTCGGGCTAACCTTCCTGAAACAGAATTGTCTCTTCTACAAACCACCTTACCCTCGGCGCTTGAGAGTAGTCTCATCTTGGTTTCGGAAAGCTCGCCTATAGTGTTGAGAAGACATATAGACTGTAGGCCGACGCGCCTCCTGGCTTCGAGAAGAGCACAAACTTTTGGCGTTGCTCAGAGAGCACTCTTTTCCTCAGACACGCTGTGTATATTTGGACGAACTCACCTGGTGCCACACTGGCTGCCAGCTTCCCCGCTCTGTTCGATATATCGTCTGGCCCAGAGGCCTTTCCAATGGCAATCCTCTTCGCGTGCCCCACAATTTCTTCCTCCCTTACCTCTGGTATGTCTGCTTCAATGCGTTTACTGCAGGCAGCTTGTCCATGATCCCGTTCTGTGGGAACAGGGTCCATACTATGTCTTGCAGCATTACCGGGCAGGTAATCGTTGGGGAACGCTTGTCCTTAATCGACGACATCACTTCCCTGTAAGACCATTGGAGGACTCTGCCCATCAAGTCACTGATAAAGGTGATGTCTATTATAGACCCTCTCTTTCCCCTTTTTGAAGGTGTTTTGACCGCCGGTGTTTGCCAACATCACATGGAGTCGTGGGTCCTTTCTTACAATATTCTACTAGCGTGTTTTTGGTCGTCCTCCGGCCGGTTACATACAGAGTTGCCTTTAAAGATTCGCCTTGGCTTTCTACAATAGTTACCAGCGTGTGTGTCCTTCAACATTGATCTTACAAACGAAATCTGTATATTCAAACCGAGTCAATCTTTCATTTTCCAATCTGGCACTGATTCACGCTTTAGCTTAATTAATGTAAACTTTAAATGATTTCGCAAGTTGCTTTTATAGTCTCCCCATAAAATGGATTCTCATAATTACCGATAAACAACACCACAATAAAAGTCCAAAGCCACAGAATATGGAATTTCACACTGAGTTAATATCGAGTTTCACCTCATCCCATAGAGCTTCTTCTAGGACGAAACTTGTAATCATGTGCCTTTCTTGGCGCCAATGCCTACATTGAAGGAGGGCAAACCGTGTCTGGTATCGAGTTAAGTTATATGCGTTCTCTTTAAGTTATAGGACATACAGGGTGTGACTGACAACTTTTCTTTAAAGTTTATAAATTCTTATTCGCACAACAACAGAGTTTTAGGTAAGAACTTCATCTTAATTTATTACAAGAAACCATTTTCAAAATTATTTCCCTCAATCGATATTACATGATGGAGAGTCAACACTTCGTTATTACAGAAGGAGCAAGACGTCGTGCAAATTTAAAACTCCTTCCATAATCCCACCTCCTCCCGCCGCCCAAGAAATCATCGTGCCTTTGGCGGCGCCTTGTAGTTCTATTCATAGCGTTCGTAACACAAACCCAGCGATGTCCTTGGCTTTCGTCCCATCCTCAGTGCAATCGTGTTACTCATGAACTTGGCTGAAATGCTTTTGAGTAAGCTCTGCCCATTAATTATAGACAAAATATAATAACGGCTTTTAATGAATTATTTTAGATAAACACAAATGGCGAAACTTTTCTAATTAATCACAAGTACTTATCCAACTGTATTCGGGCCTTGTGATGTCCCTTTTGTTATTAATTTAGATTTGAGCGTAATCCGTACAGGACAATGGACAAACACGCGTGGCCGCGTATTTTTAAAACCGAATAAAACTTCACTTGTCTCTCTGCGGATGCGGAGCGCGCCATGTTGGTACAATCCTTCCACAAACCACGAATGGGTTTTTCAAAAAGCTTTTCTGTTTACTGTGTGTAATTTTTTGAGCTCAATGGTAATTTATTAAATGAATAAAATGACACAGCAATGTTCTTGACATTGTCCAGGGTCCTCAAAGAGTCCTCGCCTGCCACATTGGACGCCGCACATTACAATCAATATTGTGTGGGAGCGGTTTTACTACTAAATGGTGTGTGGTAGGTGTGTGGCGATTTGTCATTTATGTATATTCATATTTTGATGGCGGCTTCTCTATTGGTTCTATTGTGTCATGTGTCCTTGGATGATCGTCTGGAACCCACTTGGTTGGTGCCATATATTTATCATATGGAAAACCCTTGAAATGATTTTATTGTCTGATGCATGAAATCCCCCTAAAATCATAGTCGGCATGAAGGGAAAATAGAGCTCGTTGTTGGTCACTGTACGCGTAGGATTGGTCTGTGGTGATTTTGAATAAATAATGCAAATACGGTAAGTGGGCAATTATTGGGTATGTGCAGGACCTCTCGCGCTGTTTTCTGATATCATCCCTTTTAAAGGCAAAGTCATTTTTAATTATAACATACCCACCATTGAAGTCTCCATAGAGTTCGTGGATGCTCTTCAAGCCATTTGCATATATTCTTTTATGGTGCCCGTGTGTCAGTGTCCGCCTGGTCTTTTAATCATAGTAATTTTGGCTATGCTCTTACCAGCTGTGTTCCTTTTCTACTTTTAAGTACTCCAGAGTAGGAACGCAAAATTTGTCGATTTGAGTATTTTGCGTGTTTTCTTTATCAATATTATATGACTAATAATTATCGCTGTTCACTTATTTACATTGATTTTATCATTTTTTATAATTTAATATAATATTATGGCATTTGTGCTGCACACCCTAGCTATGATAACGATATCAGTAAATTATTTCCGATAGCACTAAAAGCAAATAATCGATTATGGCTGCTCGATGGCATGGTAGATAACGAAATTGGCCCGGGAATTTTCTTAATTACTCCCCGTGATGTTCGATATTACATCAACTGCACATTCACTCACGTTTATTTCAAAATACCGAAACTAATAATGCACATTTCATCAAGGGGTTCACCAAGAAAAATAGTTGCCCTGCGAAACAACACCAGACACTCATCAAACATTCTGCCAACTACAACAGACAACCTCTGAACCATACCTATGTCAGCATCGTCTTCCTTCACTAATTCACTCGCGATTAGTTCTTTGATGTACTCGCGATGTGATCCATCAATCTAAGGGAAGACATCTAGCTGGCTGTTGGGGGATGATTGCACACTACAGGTACACAAGCTCTGCGGGGCACAAAAGTAATTAGGAGTGATTCCAAAGGCACCTTTCACGTTTTAAACATAGCGTGACAAGGAATATTGCCAAACTGAAATTATAACTCGAAGCGAGAAAAAAATTATAGTATACTGTGGCAGAAAAATTCCTCTCAGCACTTTTAAAAATAGATAAGATAATAACGATATTCCACTCTTTTTTGTAGTTACAGTTGTCGAACTGATAGAGAATGAGGTCTTGATTGAAAACTGATACTCTCTGCACAAATGTGTTCGTACATGAAAAGATGTTCCTGAAGAGAACTTAGACGAAGAAAATGAAGGTGAAGTAGACAGCTCCGGTGAACCAGACCCCGAGACATCCAGCGATGAAGAATAAATGGAAATAAATACAGGAACTTTGTCAATTTTTCCAATATACATATATGTATATTCGAAATAGTTTTTCTGTGAAAAAAATGATATTTTGACTTATAACTCTGGAAGTTGGTGGTGTAAAACCTTCGCTTTTACAGTTTAGATAGGCGGGAGTATTCTGCGTATACTGCTACCTAATTCATGGAAGTAGGTCATCGGGTTACCAAAATACAGGGTGATATGTAAACCTCTATCAAAAAAATTTCAAAACGCCCTAGTGACCAAACCGTTACGATTTCTGCCCCCCTCCCATATGATTTTTTGTTCGTCTATCCAAAGCCTATCTACAGGCCGCCACTTTGTAACTTGAGGTGGGACACCCTGTATAAAGAAAACAATATAAAAAAAAATAATTTTTCATATTTTTTTTCTTTACCCTTCATTTTCCGACCAAACGTGAGGTTTTCCGGGAAAAGCTTATATAACTTTTTTTGTTGAGAATTTTCATAGCTTTAATTTTGTCTTCTTAACATTTTTCCAATTTCGACGTTTTTCCGAGCTACGGTCGGGAAAGCGTCGGAAAATTCTTTCAATCGGATTTTCTCGTGATTTTCACGAAGTACGGCCCGGAATTCAACGGTTACCTTTTCTCCAATTGCTAAACTCCCACCATTCCAAATTTCATTCTACTACAATTTTTTTTGCAGTTTTAGCGATTTTTTTACTCTGGAAACTGTACTAAATAGTTTTAGATAATTATTCGATTGAAATTATGTTTATAGACGTTTTTATATGAAAACGGCTCAAAACAATCAAAAACCGTGAGCTTCTCAGTAAATGAAAAATAATTCACAATAGGCTCAAAGTGTTGGTTCTCCCCTAGTGGATGTTAGTTGCAAAACTACTCTGTTTATCTATTCCTCTGTGAGACCAGGTGTAGTTCCAAGTAAAAACGAATAAAAATAGCAGAAAAAGAACACGGCTACTGTTGATTTGAACTTGTCTTATCTATCTTCATTCTTCTTTGATCGAAGCGGGACGTCTCTGCAACTGATACGGGTCTCGGGGCTGATCGTTGATTCTTTAAGTGGCCCTCGATATTCTTTAGCGAGTTTTTCTTCGTCGATGAATTCTCCAGTTTGCCGGACGGTCTCGCCAGAGAAGTTTACGTGCAAGCGGTTATCGTCCATTCAGCAAATACGTTTTTGCATTTCTTCTTTGATCAGCGTCTGCTGATCGCATCTCTGTCTAACTGTCTCATTTCGAACGCGATCGCGGAGTGAGACACCGAGAATCTGCCGCAAGCATCGCATTCGGAAGCCCTCGAGCTTCTTGACATCCGGTTTGAGCAGTAGTGTCCACGTTTCCTATCTATAAATAAGAATCGGACGGATCAAGTAAACGACAATGGTCCGAACAACAATCGGCCCCATGCAGCGCACGTACGTTTTTGAGCGGCTTGCGTTGATCAAAAGGTAGTCTTACATTGCCGAGTCGTTGCCGCAGGGATTTCGCCAGGTGAGTTGGGGTTTGAGTGGATAGCGGAAGATGCTGTTGCCAACGATCAAATTGTTTGACGCTGCAAAAGAAAGGAGGCGTAAGCCGTTGTCGTTAATTGCACCGTGACGATTTTGCCCACCGTTCCTTCCAAGCCGGTTCGATTTGCTCCTCAATATGGTTTAAAGTCCCCCGCGAGTATGATTAACTCGGTTCGAGCTATTGCATCCAACGTCTGTTGAAGCTGATCGTAAAATTCGTCCCTGTTCGTGTTTGAGATGGTCTCGGTTGGCACATAAACGGATACGATATGGGTATTGAACGGTTCAACGATGGTTTATAACCATTTCCATTTTCGGTGCGTCTAATTTGGGTCTTCGGCCAACCTACCTGTAGCATTCTGTTCAATTTTATGGTTTTTATGCAGTTTGGATTTTTACACAGCTAAAACAGTTTATGATTCTCCTGGCCACACCATTTCGATTCACTCCTCCACATATAGTGAAAAAGGATTTTCTTTCGAAGCGGCATAGACTCCTCCGTTTTTCTTAATGACAGGGTTTGGGATCCATACAGCACAAAGTGGAGCAAAAGTAATGTCATAATAAATCTGTTTGTTTACTCCACACGGAAACCCACGTGCAAATCAAGAAGAATATCACTTAAAAATAGTTTGTGTCTTCAAAATAATGACATAAAATTGTTAGTTTTAACAGTCAAGTGACAGTTGTTTTTGACAGCCGGAAATCTAAACCTCGAAAAGTTGTGTGCACGAGAGCAAATTGGAAACCCACGTGATTCCGTGTGGAGTTAACAAACAGAGCTAATAAGAATTTGTCATAATTTTTGCAAATGGCGTCAAATATCATTGTGCTTTGACATTTATGTTGTAGGCAGATAGAGACTTAGTTGAAAACAAGCAAAAGAACGATTTACAAATGAAGAACGCTGAATTATGGCTACTGCTTATATAACTAATATCCGCAGCACGAATTTCGTCGTCGGTTTGCTTGTCGTTGTGCACCATGGCGTAAACAATTAGGCGAGTGTCGTGTACAAACTAGTTCCCCTAGGCCTAGAGACGCCACAAGAAGTGATCGGCCCCATATTGCTGGCTGGACCAAGAATATCGCAGTTGGGGCCGAGGAGGTCCGAGAGCGCCCACAAATATCGATGAGACAACGATACATGCAATTTTGCATCAGCAGATGCACATTGATTGGAATTTTTGTGAAAATCCTAAAAAATGTTACTTTACATAATGCGAACCGTTCACCAATTGCTACCTGCTGAGGATCAAATGAGGCCAACGCCCCTTGCACCTGGTGCAACTCCATTTTCTGCTGTTTGCAAGCCTGTTAAACCTGCCACTGGTATAAAACGACCCTCATCTCCCCATCAGGAGGCGGCGACTCGATCTAGCGTCGCTAACGTTGAGCAGCAGTCTTGCGAGAGCTGAACAAATCGTGGACGCTTTATCTGCCATGACTTCCAAATGTGCTTTAAAATTTAGCCTCTAGTTGATCATCACTCCCAGTGCCGGCTATGAGTGGATATCTGCCCCCCATGGACACTTCCAAGGAACCAAAAACTGATCCTAGCTGCAGAGCTTAATATGTAAGTAAGTAGAACAAGTATTCAATAGGTAAGTAATCTTTTTACATTTATAAATTTGGATATATTTTTCAATAGCGCAATAGTTCAAACATATTCTGTTCGTCAGCCTCGGCTAGACCAGGGCTTAAACCAGCCGACTACTTCGTCATGTAGATTAGGATTTGGTTCCTCAAAGAGACATCGTCCTTTGTCTTTCAACTTCTCCCATCTAGATAACATTTCTTCTTACTCGTCTTTCCTTATTACAGTAATTCGTTACCCATTCTTCTGCCATGCCTGTGACCAAGGAACCCATCTTCTACTAGTTTTGCAAAGCTTAACCCCTTAAATAAATCTCCTAAATATGGTTACTGTTCAAATCCGCTACAGTCTTCATTAACCATTATTATCACAGTACGCCAGCCATCACCGCCTTTTGGGATGGGCTACCAGTAATTGAAGGTAAATTTTTCAAATGCCATTCCACAAATTCATCATAATTCATGTGAACAATTAAAGTAGAAAATGTTTCTTCATAAACACTTTTGTACAGTCTCCATTCTGAGGAAATCTAGCGATTATGGTCAGAATTAATCAAATTAATAGCCGCCTAGCATGTAACTAATAAAAGCTTAGCACAAAGCGGGTGAGTACCAGATAACAATCCCGCTTTTGTATAGACCGCCGGGTGACAAGCGCCCTGCGTTTCGTGTGTACGTAAATTTTTGCACAAACAAAAATCTTGCGTGCACCACAAAATCGCCCATAAAAGTTTTTGGTACCAACACTCTATGCCCCGCACAATGGGGCAATTTCAGCTACCCTTTGAATCAGAACGAATGACGCCCCTAAGCCGCACAGCAATCCAGGGCACGGCTGGCGGCTCCCCTGGCTGGTTTCTTCCCTTATTCTTTTGGTGTGGCGGATGCCTTGGAAAGTAATAATATGCATGCATAGCCAATGAGAAGGGTGAATTTTTTCGGCTAGACGGTGGTTGTTTTGCGCTCAGTTGGGAATATGCGTGACGTTTTCGCATTTTAGCAGGATCGATTTAGCTGCTGCCGGGCTAAAAATAAAATATTCAATTCTGTTAATGATGGCTGACTTGTGTTGATGTATGTGAAGGAAGTCTGCCAAATGCCGTACACGAAATTCCATTACATTACAGATGAACGTAGAGATACTATCTTCGGATATGAGCTTATTTGGAAATTAGGTTCAGACTTAAGTGAAGATTGTACGATAATGGAACAATCTGATGGCAATGTGGTTACGTGTGTGTGGAATATGGAAAAATAATTGTCATTGTACATAAATGTAGATGGCGGAGAGCGAGTCATTTGCTACTAATGCGGAAGCCCATATCGAAAATTAACATAATTGATTATTATTAGAAATATATCCCTTTGTCCTTTTTTCAATATGCAATCGATGTACATATGTGGTGAAGTTCGGGCCGATCAATATCTACATGGTTTCGTGTTATGTTTTCTGCTATTTCGAAATGGGCTATGCTCCTTTCACCACCTAGCGCCTGCTACATCAATATTACTGCCACTTCAAGGTCAGTGGAAGATGTCGCCTTACTTCGTGGAAGAGTCAGATGCATTGGTCAGATGCATTGACTAGTTGCAAAAAGTCCTTCAAATTGAATCAACAAATATCGACTGATATCGGACAGTAATGGTTGTGATTTAGGCCGCGTTCGCATGGGCTGCATACCTCACGGCAAAAGCTTGATTTCGACTTGACTTCGGGTAGTATTCGGAAATTTTCGTGAGAGGCTGCAAAAAGCTTGCCGCATAGCTGCATCTCCTCATAGCTCTTAGTTCATATGGGTGCATCTGCTGGTTGTCAAAAATCAGCTGATTTGTGATTTTGAAAAAGTGAAATTATGTTAACGATTAATGTTGATGGCTCGAATAGAAACATCACTAGTTCCGTGATTTTGCAGCACGTTCGCATGGGCTGCATGCCTCACGGAATGAATGACTTATCGAATATCTAGAATCCAACCTACTTATAAACGACAGACAGTACGGCTTCCGTCAAAAAAGGTCCACAGCAGATCTTTTAATTTGCCTTTCAGAACACCTCAACCGAAGATTGTATGGATTTGGTGAGTCTAGTGTGGCTGTTCTAGATATCTCCAAGGCTTTCGATGGAGTTTGGCACTCCCTCTTGTTAGCTTAACTCAAAGCTATTGCATTCGGTTCAGTTCTACAGAGGAGGATTCTCTAAAAAAAACTAAACTGAAAGTGTATGGGTTCGTCAAATCATTGTACGAACTGAGAGAACTAAACGATAAACTGTCTGACCTGCGCAGTTTATCAGACCAAAAGAGGGTCCAGAAGCTCAGGCCTGAACTGCACAGTTCACACAGCTTATCGCTCAAACATGACGTCATATGTGATAAACTGAGCAGTTAAACTGAAAGGGTGTGGGTCGCTTCACTCTAAGGCTTCGATAATGCAAGACAAGCACGTGCCAGATCCTGTCTTGATGACTTCGAACTAATGTCCAACTCAATAAATAAAGACAGTGAACTTAATCTTCTTCTTTGATTCGTAAGGAGACGGTTCGAGCGAAATATCCCCGCAACAGATATGCAGTAGTCGGTGCCGCTGGGTTTGGAGCTCCATTCACCATTTGGAGCTCCGTTTCCATTTTCGACGATTTTTGGCGACGTCTGGAGCCTCAATAACTGATAATTCGTTGCCCTCGATATTCTTTAGCTAGGTTTTCTTCGATGCCGATCGCTGAAATCTCCAGTCTGCCGGACGAACTTTTCTGGCGAAAGTTTACGTGGCAAGCGGTTATCATCCATTCGGCACACATGTCCAAATCCCGTAGTCGACGTTTTTGTATTTCTTCTTCGATCAGTGTCTGCTGATCGCATCTTTGTCTATCTCGTTTCGAAGACGATCGTGTAGTGAGACACCGAGAATCTGCCTCAAGCAGCGCATTTGGAAGACCTTGAGCAATGTCCACGTTTCCGATCCATAAACAAGAATCGGAAGGATCAACGTTCGGTAAAGCCATACTTTCGTTTTGATGGTAATATCTGTTCGTTTTCATATGCAGCACTTGAGCAAGAAGAAGAATCAACATTCCTGTTGCCTGGCTGATGCAGCTGTGAACGTCGATGCCAATTTCTTTTCTTCAACCCATGATCCCAAATATTTGAACATCGGAACCAGTTCGATTTGGGTTCCATCGAGGGCCTTTGGTCCTCGATCCGTCCGTTGTGAGCACTTTGGTCTTTTCCGCATTGACTATTTTAACCCGTATGACTGGACGATGCCGGAAATGTCTTATAAGATATCCGTTGCTTCGGCATCCGCGTCGGCGAAGACGGCGCTATCGTCGGCGAACATCAAGTCGGTTACGAAGTTGTTGTCGAATAGAACTCCGCGTCGTCCCTCGATTGTTTAACGCATAATTGCCTCGATCACAACGTTGAAGAGAAGTGGCAATGCGACGTTCCCCTGCAGGACATCCATTCGAATCGGAAATACCTCGGATAAGTCGTTTCGAATACGAACGCTATTGGTTGAGCCCTCGTACAACGCTTGGAGAATTTAGATGATTTTCAATGGCACGTGTTCGGTTTCCAAGGATCTCCACTTACCCGATGTTTTCTCATTTAAACAAAAAAAAAGGGCGCGACCGAATGTTATGAAATTTTTTTGAGATAATTTTTTCGTTAACATTCTTCTTTCGGCACCTGAAAGAAGTCGATATGGTTTTTGGTTCGCGTGGTATCGTGCACGTACAAAAATCATGAACGTTGTTTAAACAAAAAAAAAACGGCTCGACCGAATTTTATAAAAATCTTTTCAGATCATATTTTCTTCTAAAATTTTTGCTTAAAATGCTATTGGGATCTTGAAAAATAAAAATACGTTGAAAATTACGACTTCGATTTTCGGACCCATTATACAATATAACTAATAATTGTGAGTTTTCTTACAAAAACCACAAATAAAGATAAAAGACAAAGTAAACATCGTAAATAAGACACAAAAGACATACCTAAGCAGCAAATATGGGACACTTCCAGTGATGCATTTTTCAACAATCTTATCTAGCACTTCCCAGAACATTTGTAGGAAACACTCTAGCACTATGCATTACAATATAAAGCAATTCACTTATCAACCAATTTATCGTGCTTGTGCTACATTGTCTAAAACCAAAGTGACTTGTAGTAAGAAAAAAACTAAGTACCTCTAAATGCACAACGAAAATTTCCCATTGGTGAAGAGACAAGATCTAGAATCTAATCAGTTCGATCGCTAAATGGAAACGTAAACTTTACGTAAGTATTGAAGACATGCTTAATTTCAAGTTGTGTAAGGAAAATCGGTGTTGCACTTTCCCCAACTATAATTCACATTATCAACAACAGAAAAACAATTAATAAATAATATTTAGAAGAATTGATACCATCCATCATTCGGTAATTACCAACTCGCTTCTGGTCTCTCTTTTATTGCATGAAGGCGTTTCTTGTTTTCTTGTTTATGTTTACGTTTTTGTTTTAACAACGAAACTTAATAAAAAGAGTAAACAAAAGTTGATTATTATTAAGAACAACATTAATTGGTGAACGAACAGCATTATTCCCGCCATTGGACATCCGAAGCTGCCAAAGTTGGCCGTTATGTTGCTGGAAACGTTCTATAAAAAGAACTCTACTTTCTACCACTTTATTGACATGTGTGGGACGAAAATAGACAGAAATTGATGGGCTTGTGGAAGAGTAATTGTGTGTTGCAAATAGATGTAATGAGAATATTTTTTAATATGAGTACAGGTACATCATTACTTTATTTGGACTTGTTTGTATTAAATTATTAAATGATATGAAAATAGTTTAAGAAATTACAATGAAACTCTGCGTTGCAAATCAATACCATATGACATATCTTAAGTGAACTTGCCGGCTATAAATGAGGAAATAATGGCGTTTAGAAGGTTTACACCCTCGACACACTGTGTAAAAACGAATAGGCATTCTTCCAACTTCATTGGCTTTCAATGATCATTCATATTATCTAACAACTCAATATTCATTGGAACTGTCATAATACAAACGTGATTGATATGAACCTGATTGAATAGTGATTTAACTCCGCCGTCGTCTGGTCCTGGGTGTGAAAGGAGGAGAGTGGTCGACTTACCGAATTGACCAGAATCGCGAAACCGAAGAAACTAGCCAAGAAACCGCAAGGGTACACGTCCAAATTATTTACGATATAATATTACTGCATCTGGGGTTGCCGATGCCCCAGCGCTGGGGAGTAGGGATGCTGGTGATAAGTGGGTTACTGCCCGAAGACCCAAATTAGTCACAACGAAAATGGAAATTCAATACGCCGCGTGAAATATACGAACAGACGAACAGGACATCACGTCGATCAAAAGGAAATCATAGCAATGGAATTACTGAAATGCTAAATATCAGTTTCTGCGCTATCGGAACTACGAATTACCGGATCAGGTTTATGGTCGATCGACGGGCTGCCAGCAGCGTTACCGCATTCCAATCGATATCCGAGCGTTTGGCGGCTATAATCATCGGTGGAACGATCAAGACCCACATCGTATCCGTTTATGAGCCAACCGAAACCAGTTCGGATGCGAACAAGGACAAATTTTACGATCAGCTTCATCAGACGCTGGATACGATACCTCGAACCGAATTAATCATATACGCGGGGGACTTCAATGCAGGATCGAACCGTCAACGATCATCCGGCAAAGACTCGGCGTTGTGAGACTAGGTTTTGATCAACGAAAGCTTCCGATCGACGCTCGAAGACGTACGTGCAATGCGTGGGCTCGATTGCGGATTGGACCGTTAAATTGTTCGAGCGAAATTATAGATGCGATTACAAAGACCGAGACCGAGCCAAACATAAAGGGCTACAAATAAATGCAGACAAGGACAAGATCCTAAGTGTCAGTCAAGGGTGGAAAGAAGAAGAAAAAAACACAACACCACCTGGGGGAATATAGCTTCGAACGGGCAAACCAATTTAACTACCTGGGGTCCACAGTCAGCGAAGACAACGATGAAGCGATGAAAGACGCACAAAGAATATGAAAGACGTACAAATAAGAATAAACGCCGCAAACCGAACATACTTCTCACTACAGACAGCGAGCAATAATAACAAGAGTGATTAGGTAGAGCTCAAGGACAAGTAAGAGAGTTAAACATATGAAAGAAGAAATAAGCAACAACATTAAGGAAAAATACAAAAAAAATATTAACAAACACGCGATGCAGATATGTTCTATGCAAAAAGCACAAGAGTATGAACGAAACAGAAATTTTCCTTGATTCCCCTTCTATTGCAATGTTTACATTCAAATGGAGGCAACGTGGGAACAGAGCACGTGGCGGTATAGAATTTGAGGATGTGTGCGGTTAAATTTCCTGTTGGTACAGCACTCGCGTTACTTGATTACACTTGTATTGTCCCTTATTGTTCACTCGTACTTCCCCTTCATTTTTTATCTTTCTTCCATACACATTGCGTGTAGTGTGAAAGTAATGCTGCCTCCTTTTATCATAGATATTACTTCTGTGATATTTTGACTTTTTCACTCGCATTGAAATTTTTATCAGCTGATCTCAAGGACAATGAAACATTTTTGAAAATTTGTTCTAGCTCATCACTCTTATTATTATTGCTCGCTGCTACAGATGGCAAAATACCAGTTGGCAAACCACGGTCAAAGTGGCAAGACAACGTTAAGGCCGATGCAGCAAAACTGCTCAATACAAGAAACTGGAGACAAGCGCTGCGGAGCAGAGAGACGTTTGGAAGAAGAAGCTGATGGAGGATCGAATTGGGCTATAGAGCTATCAAAGAAGAGCAAGCTGACCGAGACCTTATCCATACCTAGGGTTTTCAACCCTCACCGGGTACCTAGACTTTATCGTGGTGGTGGAAATTGCGTGCCTCGTGGTAGCATTAGGCTGGCTATTAGTGAAGGTGCTTGCTGGTTCCCAGCTAGCCACCGCTAGGAACACCCATGCCGAACAGGCTAATTGCGAAGAAGCCAGACAAAGTTAGGTACATCCTCTTCCCTTCCCCTTTCTCTTTTTCTCTTTTTTCTTCCCCTTCCCATTTCCCCGCTTTTGTTCATTTGAACAAAAAAGAGATATAAGCTATGTAGTGACGGTGCTAACTGGTCACTGTCCTTTTGGTCCGCACGCCGAAAGGTTGGAACTCTCCCACGACGATTTATGCAGGAATGGATGAGGAAGAAACTGTCTCCCATCTTCTCTGTACATGGCCGGCTCTCGCGTGGAGGGACCTTCCTCGGATCACCTTTCCTTGATGGATTGAGTGAGCTGCAAAACACTGGGGTGTTCGTGACCTCTAGCTTTATGAAAAGCTACAAATGGCTTGAAATGGCCTGAATTTAGTCCAGTGATGAGCCTAAATGGACTCCCCCCATTTCAACCTAACCTAACCTAACTTAGTATTTATCAAATACACTTCAACCCAATGGCTGAAAGACATAGTTGCAGCTCTTGAGGAAGTTGAAGAATGGAATTCGAAATTTAGATGACTTAATCGTTTCATCACAAATTTCTGGGCTGAGATTACGTCTAAGGTATTAAAGGATGAAATAATCATATTAGCTCATGGCGGATTCAAAATTTCATAGATGACTTGTAATTATATTCAGTTTTTATGTTGGTGTGCATTGATAGTAGGTAATTACAGTTTTCCGGTGCAGTACCGAGTATTATCTAACAACAAATAGAAAGATAGAGCTTATTAAACTAGTCATACCTTGATATTGCAAACAGATAAGTATGTTTTTACAGCCTGGATGCGCTCTAGACAAAATGTTATAAACAAATAAAGCGAAATTTTTATTTAAAGAAAATAACTTCACAACTATTTCGGGGGAACATTTTTTCTGTATGAATCTCATTTCCTAAAATAATAAATAGCACCAAGCTTATTATAATAATAAATTAATTGAGGGCCAAATTCCTCATTTGCCATTCCAAATATGTCCAAGGCATTTTCAACCGTTGTCGCAGAATTTAATATTCAAAATGCGTTGATTTTTGTTAATAAAGAAAAATTTCATGTGGGCATACATTATTCCGGTTAGCAAGAAAGAAATTGTCATTCACATCACACTGCTTCAAAAACCATTCATTTTTGACTTAATTGATAGCTGGGAAAAATCCGTTTTTAATCTTCCCAATGCAGCGTAATTGAAGGGGGTTGAGTGTGTGTAAATTTTCATATTAGAAAAATAAATTAAAGTAATTGCGGCACAGAAGTAATTGCTTTATTGATAATGAGGTCGAGAGATATTTATATTCGAATTAGACCAATGTACATAGTAATGATTGCCCACAGTGAAAAGGTCGAGTTCACTAAGTATATTAAATATCTGATTGGAAATTGAGAGTTAGTATCTGCAGAAATATTTTTATAACCACGCAATTGGCATGGTGTTTTCGCGATGCTCAATTGTTACTAATAAAGCAATTTATTTTTATTTTATTCCTGGTAGCAATTAATACTTTATTCAAATCATGGTTTGTAAATTCACATGTATTTTTCCATTATTTTTATGAAGTGCGTTCTACATGCTAGATTTATGTGTGATTATACTAATGAAAGCGTTTCCAAGAGTACAGTAATGAGTACAGCGTTTCCAACTCTTTCCTCGAGAGGCCACAAGATTCGACTTTTAAAACCTCCAGAAAACCACTAAAATATTTTCCTTTTCGCCAAAAGTAACTATATATTCCACTAAATCTAAATATGCACAGCATTATTGCTTTGATCAATTTATACCCTGGCCTCACCGGTCTAACTGCGCAAGTTCGAGCAAATTTGTGAACTGAACTTTAAAATAACGTCAGTTGGCATCCAATTTCCCTATATTCACTTTTGGAACCTATACTCGCAGGCAGAACTATAGGCTTCTCACAACAAGCCAAATATTTAGCAGTGACGCCGGATGCCAAGCTCAACTGAAACCAGCACATGGACACTCTGATGAATAGAGCGCGCAGATCCCTGTAGGCTTGCCACAGAGTTTGTGGTTCCACATGGGGTTTGAAACCGAACACCATGTATTGGATATACACCATAATTAGGCCCATGGTAACGTATGGAGCTTTAATTTGGTGGCACA
The DNA here is from genome assembly GCA_949987705.1 of Thereva unica. Classification (NCBI taxonomy): domain Eukaryota; kingdom Metazoa; phylum Arthropoda; class Insecta; order Diptera; family Therevidae; genus Thereva; species Thereva unica. Next base: position 137,147,541 of record OX465282.1, read on the forward strand.
GAACGACGCTTAAGGGTTTCATGACCAATTTAAGCAAAATTAAAAAAATGGTTTTCCTTCTCCGACGGCAGCGCTGGAGACTCTCCTCAATCTGGTACCCTCCACCTTGAGGTAGAGAACGAGAACGCGGCGCTGCGGCTGAAAGCGAAGGCTCACTTAGGCGTTGGTTTGGGCGGGGACATTCTGTAGTAACCAACATCATAGAAGATATTCCGGAAGCGGAATCCCTTTAGAATCTCAAAATCTGAGCAACCTTCTGTGCACATACATACAGAATAGGCTAACCTTGACTTTTCCTAAAGTATTGCCGGGCGGACTAGTATGGTACACGGATGGCTCCTGGAGCCGGCATCTGGAGTGAAAGCCCCAGATTCAGCAGGGCGATACGTCTAGGCACCCTAGGAACTGTTTTTCAAGCAGAAGTGTACGCTATTCTGGCATGCACTCATGAGAACTTAAGAAGGGCCTACTAAAATAAACGGATATTTATTTTCTCTGATAGCCAAGCGGCAATTAGAGCGTTAAGGTCCCGTAGGACCAAGTCGAAATTAGTGTGGGACTGTCAACGTGTTCTTGATGAGTTGGGCGTTTTCAATCGAGTTACTTTTGTCTGGGTTTCGGGTCACTGGGGCTTCAAAGGCAACGAAAGTTCGGATGCCCTGGCTAAACAGGACTCTGATATTGCATTCATCGGTCCAGAGCCGGCTATTGGGGCACCGTCCCGCTTGCTGCAATGGACCCTGGCCGATCGGACTTTCATGAAACATACTGAACACTGAAGGTCCGCGCCTGGACTGGCCAAGTCTAAGCGGTTCCTTCCTGTGCCGTCCCCTAAGACGGCCAAGGATTTGTTAGGGCGCAGTAGGAATGATGTCAGGACACTTGTTGGCTTGTTTGCCGGACACTGTGCCCTAAATTACCGCTTATGGAGGATAAGAAGGGTGGAGGACCCCACATGTAGGCTTTGCCTAGAAAGGGATGAGTCTGCCCTTCACGTTCTCTGTGAGGGCCCCGCAATAGCGAGGAACAGGGTTTCTTTGTTCGAGGAGCCCCTGCTCGAACACTCAAGTCTAAGCGACAAGCCACTAGGCAGACTGCTGAACTTGTTCAAGCGGCCAGGCCTACAAATATGAGGTATAGGGGTTGTAGTACAATAGGCCAAATGAATGGCTGCAGCACCTTTGGACGCAATAGGGGAGACTGGGTACGGTTGAAACACAGGACGGTTGAAACAGAGTTAATATCTTTACCCTGGGTTACCCTGGAAACAACCACAACCTGTAGTGATCGTCGCGCCACTAAGATTCGTGTTCGAACTAGTCATCCGCTTTGTTCGTTCTTTATACCCCTCCCCTTACTGCACACGATTCAAAAGATATTAACTCTGTTTCAACAGTCCTGTGTTTCAACCGTACCCAGTCTCCCCTACCTCACACCTGAAAAAAATAGAATCCAGAAATATCGAAAAATAATTTTGACCAGCTACTTAGCTTGTTCTAGGCGAAACACTGTGGGAGTGAAGGAGTTTACTTCGACGGAGTATCGTGTTGGAGAAGTGATAATAGATAAAGAAGATGGGCTACTTGGCCTTTGACGTCAGGGACTCCTTTCGTAGGATAATTAACAATTTGATGTAAATTATAAAATTAAATTTTTCCAGTAAATTCCGGAGACTTTGTGAACATACGCTTACATACTCAATATTTTTAATCATAAAATTTATTTTATCATGATAAACTTCTTTCAACAATAGAAATCAAATCATGTTACTAATGCTTTAGAAACGCACCTTCAACAGCTGGAACCGAGTAATTACACAACATGAGATAAACTGTTGAGTAAATACTTGAAGCTTGAAGAAAAATGCGGAACTAAAAAAAATGAAAATAACAAATTATGACTTGCAATGGACAGCAGCCAGCACGAGTGAATGTCCAATGAATCATAAAAAATTTTCCTCTTTTTTAGAGCATATTAAGTTTGAAATCAGCTCGTTTTGATTGCCATAAAATATTCAATTTTTTTTAGTAACACAACATCAAAAAGAATTATTCCTTACCAAATATCATTTGCTTGGATCAACACTGTATCTTTGTTAATATTTATTTATATATATATATATTTTTTGTTTTGTTGCAAACAGCTATGCACGCAGATACAGAACGTGGTTTTTATTTTTAGCGAAATTTATTTTTTCTTTTTAAATTCACATGACGCTCGAGTAAACAACACGCAAACTTTTACTCTACACTTGCGAAAAAAAACACTATGAACGAAACTTCTTTTTTCTTGCAATTTGCACTGCACTTTTTTTTTAATTGCATGCGGATTAATGTTGAGAAATTATGGAGTCCTTGTCAGAAGGACCTCGGCGACGCCTTTTCGCACCGCACACACAAAAACAAACTTTATTTCTTTTAAAGCATTTTGTTTCGCCCCGATTTTAAACTGAATAATTATTCCGAGACCGGTTCAAATGAGAATAATTAATTGCATCGAATTTGTTCGTTAATTTACAGTTATCGCTCATAAACAGCCCGAAAGAAACACAAAAAGGAAACAACTCCCACAAAAACAATGCTATCCTTTCCGTCACTTTTCTGTTGCGTATCGACACATCCCACAAAATCAAGATTAGACGGACGAAATGACACTGGGGCTGGATGGTGGATGATCGGTGGTGGTGCTCCTCGCAGAACTCTGTAGAAGAAGAAATTCTGCGCGATGTGTGTGTTGTGCCTGTATTGGTGGGATGTAATTATAAAATCTGCACACGAAAAACACTGTTTCACTTTATTTCTTTTTGCATTTATTAATCTCCATGCACACGCAATATGACTGCTTGGTGGCGCTTTCGTCGGATTGCATCCAGTAATAATAAAGCCCCGCAATCACAGATTTTTTAGCTTGAAATCACGGAAATTTCGGAGCACTCTTGTCACCTTTCTACACTTCCAGATCCCCCACATGAATGCACACATTCGTAACGTTTCTCTCAGTTTTATCAAAACCAGCTAAGAGCTTTCGTCTCCCGCTTCTTCAGCACTAGCACCACTTCGCAACCGGTAAAATGTCTTCTTTTTAGCTGGGGGTTGCTGCTGTTGTGCTGTGTTCCTTCAGCCCTTCGTCGTCCTTTTGTCCTTTTTTCACGCAGTTGCGCGTCTATACGGCCCCTATTTAACCGAAAACAGTTCGGGGTTGAGGGTTGTCAACTACCCTAACGTTTAGTCTCTCAATCAATCAACCGTTATGTTGGAGCAGGAAGACGCACCTTTCTGGTTACGGCAGGTATACTAGACGAAAGCTCCATACTAATATATCGGTGTCAGTTCAGGTATAAATGGAAATAGGGGTTGTGTTGCACATTGTACGAGCGACGGGGATGATATTACGCAAAACTCGAGAATTTCTGTTCAATTTTTTGTCAACATTCTCATCTACACAACAAACTTCCCCTCGCTGGACCACAAACGAAAGAGAAAAACGGAAAGAGAAGTTAATGTCTAATTAAGGTAGGTAAAAAAAGCAACGTAAATAAGCATTTTAATTGCCGTCTTCTACACAATATAAATTTAATATTTATTAAAAATTCATATTAACTAAAATATAAAATTTACAATAAATATTAACAAAGCTAGGCCAGAAAAAAACGTTAAATGGTAAAGAGGATATTATTTAAGAGACTGAGACCTGAGAGTATCTTCAGTGCTTCCAAAACTTTTCGTCAGCTGATATTCTCGCCTATGGAGTGACCAGTTTAGATTAACAAATTTGCGTCATTTTTCTATTAATCAAAATTATAATTTTTTGCACTTTTGAATAGAAGTAAATATTAGGCGTGTTTCTTTTTCGTGGTGCACCTACATCGGTGTACTTTGGAGTAGATGGAAAGTGAAACGCATTCATTATATTTCAGTGTAGTTTATAACCTCAAAATAAAATCAATTGCATAAAATTAGGAGTTTCCATATTTTTTGAACTTACAATTTCACTCTTTTCATTAGATATATTTAATTTCTTCTTTTCATATTGAATAATTTCGGTTTTATCAATGGTATCATTCAATGGCAACTTCAAAAAACGCGTTTAATGATTGATATAACCGAAAAGGCGAATAAGATAACCAAAACATTTTGAAGGCGCCACCTTTTGCAAAAAAAAAATCGCAACTACGCTTATCATCTACTCCGATATGAGCTGGGGTAGTTGGAACTACTCCAAAGTACACCGGTGTAGTTACTCCAAAAAAGAAACGCAGCTATTACTGTTTAACTAGGGTCTACACGGGACATTTTTACTGTTAAGACAGATTTATGTCTACAAAATGTCCCGTGGAGACTCTTTCTGGCTTAACATTTTAAGTGGCCTACACTGCTGGATAGGGACAGCCAAATCAGAAATTCGTCTTCTTTCTTTGCGCTCCTTTAATCCCTCATGAGACATAGGGCGGAAACAGTTGCCCTCCAGCGGACCCTGTTTTGTGCGGCAGCTCTTAGCTCCGACCAGGATCTCCCAGCTGTTGCGGCCTCTGCTAGTAGGGTTCTCCCCCTTGTTTTAGATCTTCCGACTCGACGGGATCTTTGCGGATTCCAGTCAAGGGCCTGTTTGGCTAGATTTTCTCGCGTCGCAAAGTGAGGCCAATCCAGTTGCATTTCCTTCACCTGATTTGGTCGTATATTCTTTCTTGGCCGGCACGGCGCCATAGTTCTTCTTTTGAAATTCTATCTTGCCAGCGGCCTTTAAGGATACTGCGTAGGCATCTGTTGAGAAAAACTTATAGGCGCACTGTGATGAATATCTAGGGAAAGATTGATTGACAACCTTATAGATCTTAGAATACCTGCAAAATTAGTGAGGCTAATAAAAGTAACCTTAACAGATACAATAGCTCAGGTAAGGGTTCAAAACTCGTTAACCGAAGACTTCCACGTCAAACAAGGACCCAAACAGGGAGATGGTCTAGCACCGATGTTATTCAACCTAGCCCTAGAAGCTGTCATCAGAATAACAGCATTAAACAGGAATGGAATATTAATTAAGAATTCGGTGCAAATATTGGGTTACGCTGAAGATCTGAACATAGTAAGTACATTACTGTTAGTAGTAAAGGAATGCTATATAAGGCTCGACAATGCCGCTAAAAATATGGGCTTAACAATTAATCAAGACAAAACTAAAGCAACGCTGCAGACTAGATCAAAAAGGACACGCCTAAGGACCAACTGCACGATAGATAGCTACAATATAGAGGTTGCGAAGAGCTTTAAATACCGTGGAACAATAGTGTCGTCAACAAATGAAGAGCTGGAGGAAGCTAAAAGCAGAATACTGCAGGGCAATCGAAGTTTCTATTCACTATGAAAAATACTTAAATCAAGAACGCTACACAAGAAAACTAAGTTTGAACAATATAAGGCCTGTGGTGTGGACCCAAAAAGTCGAGAACTTATTAGGCGCTTTTGAGAGAAAAATCTTAAGAAGCATTATTGGCCCATTCAACGTAAACGGTATCTGCAGAATCAGATATAATGACGAACTTTACCAAATCTATAAAGAGATAGACATCGTCAACTATATCAAAATATGTAAATAGAATACGACATGTAGAGCAAATACCCGAAAACAGAGCAGTGAAGAAGATATATAAGGAAATTATAATCGGTGACAGGCCAGCAGGATGAACAAGGAAGAGATGGTTTGAAACCGTAGATACAGACGCTGCACACTTGTTGGGCGTAAGAAATTGGAGGACTCTAGCCAGTGAGCGAGAAGTTTGGAGGGCTGTAGTGCCATCGAACTAAGCTGAACTGCTGGACTACTTTCTGTTGCCAGATTATATAACATGTTTTTTAGTTTCTGGCGTCTGTGGGCCAGCATTCAGATATCATCCACGTAGTCGAGAACCTTAAGGCGGTCTAGCAAACCCCATTGTATGCCGCCTGTTCTACTATCTAGAGCGCCGAGAAGGATGTCGTTTATTACTACAAGAAATAGTAATGGCAAAAGTAGGCTTCCTTGCCGTACTCCTGAACCCACCTTAAAACTGTCGGATAGTTTTCCATTATGATGAACTCTGCATTTGGAATTGTTGTATACGACTTTTTTCAGTTTGTACACTTATTAATTAGTTAGGGGTAGAGAATTTTGTAAAAAAGTAGACGAAGGGTTTTTGGTTTTTTTTTCATTGGATAACGATAAAGGTTGCATTGTGATTTCAGTTAAATAAAATTACTTTTCTAGTTGAATCTGAGAATTTTTAATATTAAGGTTAGTCCAGTCCTTAAATAAAAACCCATCCGTGTTCCTCTTTTAGATAATTTCCACAGCACAAGCTCTTAACCAAAGCATCTAAACTGTTGCTGTATTAGACCATGGTTCAGTGCCCACAAAAAATCATTCTTTTAAATGTATTCAAGAAATACCTAAGCGAGTTGTTAGCTCTCTATATTGGCAGAATAATTCCAGAAACTGCAGACAAGATCTCCAAATTCTTCTAGGACACAAGTATGAAGAAAAACGCAATTCAATTCCGTTGGGCAGGCCCTTTAGCAATAGCACGATCTGACGATTCAAATGCAATATTTTCAGGTCTTCCAAAACAGGTGTGAAAGGAATTGTAAACTAATTTGAACGCCGTTTTATTATAAACAAAAATGATGAATTTATTGCTAATCATCTGGAATTATACCCTCAAGACTTAAATAAACGTCCTCAAGAGAACTTAGGAAATTATTTACAGCAGCATCCAATTTTTCAATTCGTTTCTCCTTAAAACTAAAAACCTCATTTGCTTTTTCAGAAACACGAGCCATCATAAGTTCATTCTGTTCCTTTAACTTAGCCAGCTGCTCTCCCTTAATAGGAATCTGTTCCGCAATTTGATCCTTGAACTCGACCAGTTCCTTTAGACTAACCACACGCTTATCAATTTCCTTCTTTATGTTTGCTTGTTCAGTAACAATCTCTATGTTCAATTCATCGATTTCTTTCTCCAATCCTGAGCAGGCCTTAGTTACTGAATCTAATTTTGGTATAAGTACAGTGTCATGTTCGTAAGCTATTATTTTTAAGTTATTCTCTAAATCACTTATAGTCTGTGTATATTCATTAAAGTCAGCTAAATTCCGTTTGGTTCGACTTTCTAGGAGCGGTTCTACTTTATCCAATTGATCGTAGATCGTATCTTCGGAGTTTTGGTCTAAGTAAAAATCTTGTAGCATGCCATTAGCTATGTCTTCTGGCTCATCGAAGATTTGATAAAGATATTTATTAAACGAAGAGATTAGCTGTATTGCCTGATTTTTGAGACGAGAGAAAAGTACTTGATTTGATGCTACCAAGTCCTGCAATTCGCACACAGCTGTTTTCTTCGAGGTGAGAAGATCCTTTAAGAATTTTGTCTCTGAAATGAGCTTGCCTTGCTCCTGCGTTGATACCTCTTGTGTTTGAATGATGTGCTCAATTTGGGCTAAGCGATCTTGAGCATCGTTAACATCTTTTTCCTTTTTCTCAATCAAGCTTTGGAGTCTAGCTAGCTCCTTCTCCCCAGTCTGGCAAATATCGTCGAGCTTTGATAACAGTTTATTTTTGTCCTTAATTTCCTTATCCATTCTATGGAATTCTTCCTCATTCTTAATAACCGCTCTGCGACTAACCATCTCGTCTAGTTCAATGTTTAGTCTGTCATTGTCTTTTTCTATTTCGATTTCTCCACATAATCCTGTCCGTTTCCTAATGATCTCATCGATTAATCCCTGCTTTAAGGACTGCACCTCGTCATCTTTGCTGTTATTCCATAGTGTAAAACCTTCCTCGACTTTAGCCATAAACAAGCGTGCGTATTCCTGATCCGGAAACTCTTCTCCTGGCTGTGAATAATTCTCTTCAAATTCGTTAACAGTGGAGGCACTGCACACAAAACTTTGCAACCATCCCAACAAGACCACAACATTACCGAAGGCATGTGGTGCAGTCGGAGTCTTCAGCCAAGATTTATTTAAAGTATACGGATATTCAAGCTGGGACAATGCCTTCACAATATCTTCTACATGATTTGTGCCCACAGATAATCGTGTCCCTGCAATTTGCTTAAGAAAATGATTAATAATAAAAATAAATTGCTTGTTAGTCATGGATTTTAGGCCGCCCCGCGACAAACCCAACATTGGATCTATTTCACGCAAATACTCAGTTATTTTTGTGGCTTGTGCTTGAAGGGCGTGTTTATCATCTACCGGAGGACGCACTTTCTCTATAGTAGAAGGAACACCTTGATTTGGAAAACCCCGGCTTGGAGTTCGCAGCGGAGTTGCACTGTTGCTGCGTTTTTTCTTAACAGCCGATGAGTAAGCAGTAGTGCCAGAACTTAATCTATCCATAGATGAGGCTCTTTCAACAGAGCCATCCCTTGTAGGCCTTCGAATTGGTTGGGCAATGCGGCTTACTCTGGAATCTCACTTTTAGAAAAATTGCAGAAGAAAAAACTTATTAAAATATACCTCGGGAGTTTTGAAGTTGAACCCGGCTCCAATTGAGATTGTCTTTTAGGTCGGAGAGACATTTTTTCAACGATATTATTCAAAAATTAAATAAGATTAAAACGACCGCCATCAAAAGAATTCAAACACAAATGTCAACGTTCTACTATAAAAAAAAAGTTCATGGTTAGTATGGAAGCGAACCTGTGGAGAAGATCCATAATGGATAAGGCCTGCATACACTAGCCGCGTTTATACTGCTACCATTTCGGACTTGGTTTTAGCTGGGAAGCACCTAAATACCTGTTTCACACTATACTTTCATTAGCTGCGATCCATTGGGACTGGTAAAGTACTCAAAAATGCTGCTAGCTACTCGCAACTACCCTTGCTTTTGTTTATGGGCAGTTACGCATAAAATTTCCAGCAGGGTTTTTAAAGCTTAAGCTACTCATCAATAAACGCTTTTTTTTGTTGGTTAGTATACAAAAAAACACGTCGTTCCCATATTTTATTCTATAAAATATATGTTTTATAAATTACCACTTTTATTTAAAAACAAACTCTAAAAGTTCACCTTGATTTTCACTGCTAAATTCAGCAATTACTTCGAGGTTATATTTTACTATTGTCAAAAATTGTGTTTCATTGATGATGTACTTGCAAATTCTCTACAAAACTGTTTTGTATACATCTTCGTAAAACGTTTTTTAGAAGATCTACATAATCGAGCAACTACCAGCACGCGCAGTTTTCTCTATGTTATTTCTTTTAATCATTTGGTAAATGTTGAATATAAGGGTACCCACCTCCGATTTTGATGAAATTTTTACACAAAGTACAGTTATTTATGTACATTCCAACGGTACAAAAAAAAAATGTCGCTCAAGTCCCGTTATCCTGCAATTCCACTTTAAAGTACCGTTTTTTCAATAATTGAACAGGTGATAACTCCTGTATTATTTCACCAATTTCAATGAAATTTGCACACGATGTATATTTTAATGCGGACAATTTTTTGGTAAAAAAAAATTGGGGCTCGTGTACCGTTACCTTTTTATTTAACTTAAAAGTACTAAGTACTTTAGAATAAAAAAAGGTACATCAAAAAATCATTTTTTTCCTACTTACAGACATTGCAGTGCTTTAAAAAAAATATTTAAAAGTATTTTTTTAAGGAGGTGACTATTTAGACCGTGAGGCAGGCAGGCAGGCAGGCAGGCAGCCTGCCTGCCTGCCTGCCTGCCTCACGGTCTAAATAGTCACCTCCTTAAAAAAATACTTTTAAATATTTTTTTTAAAGCACTGCAATGTCTGTAAGTAGGAAAAAAATGATTTTTTGATGTACCTTTTTTTATTCTAAAGTACTTAGTACTTTTAAGTTAAATAAAAAGGTAACGGTACACGAGCCCCAATTTTTTTTTACCAAAAAATTGTCCGCATTAAAATATACATCGTGTGCAAATTTCATTGAAATTGGTGAAATAATACAGGAGTTATCACCTGTTCAATTATTGAAAAAACGGTACTTTAAAGTGGAATTGCAGGATAACGGGACTTGAGCGACATTTTTTTTTTGTACCGTTGGAATGTACATAAATAACTGTACTTTGTGTAAAAATTTCATCAAAATCGGAGGTGGGTACCCTTATATTCAACATTTACCTTTTTTTTTTTCCTGTGCTTATTACATTATAATCTTTCAAGAAGAAGAATGCTGTCAATAGGTTGTCGAAATGCTGAAAAATATTTAATTTAAAAAATAACAAATAATAACCAAAAATGTTACGGAATAGACTTATTAGATTAAACCCATCCAGGTGTGCGGCTGTATTTATGCAGCAAAATGTAAGATTGTGGTTAATTTACATTCAACTTTTAATAACCTTACATTTATTAGGCAACCGGGAACATGGCAAATTACGCAGCTCCATCAAGAAATTACTGCAGAATTTATAGCTTTCAACCACTTACTTCAAGATCAAGATTGCTAACATTGCAGAATACAAAATATACGTTAGCTAGTACCGCTAGTGTCCGATTTGCCAGTAGTGACCACGATCATGAAACGATAGATTTAACAGCTATTCCTGAACCACCAGAAATACCAGTTCAAGAGGTAGCCGAGATACTAACAGCATCCGGTGAACCTACTTTCGCCTCTCTTGGGCTTGGCGGTTGGTCACCTGTTGGAATGGTTCAACAGTGTATGGAGTTTTTGCATATTACTTGTGATCTACCGTGGTGGGGGGCGATAGCTATAGGCACAGTTGTAGTTCGGACCATTATTTTCCCTTTAGTTATAATAGCACAAAGAAACGCTGCAAAAATGAATAATCACTTGCCACAGCTGCAGGTTCTGCAACTTAAAATGAGCGAAGCAAGGCAGGCTGGAAATGCTATCGAGTCGGCAAGGTATGCTCAGGAAATGATGTTGTTCATGAAAGAAAAGGAGCTGAATCCGTTCAAGAATATGGTTGTCCCGCTGGCCCAAGCACCGCTGTTTATATCATTTTTTATGGGCTTACGTTCAATGGCCAATACACCTGTTGAATCGATGCGTGAAGGTGGATTGTTTTGGTTTCCAGATCTGACCGTTCCAGACCCGTACTTTTTGCTCCCCGTTATTACTAGCGCCACACTCTTTTTAACGATAGAAGTTGGTACAGACAGTGCTAGATTGTCTGCACAGAATATGCATTTAATGAAGTATGTTCTGCGGATTTTGCCTCTTGCAATCTTTCCATTCACAATGAATTTCCCAGGCGCAATTCTGTGCTACTGGGCTTGCAGTAATTTCATATCTCTTGGCCAGGTGAGGTTTCACGATTTTTCGTCTTAATTCTATTTTTTTTATTCTTCGTCAATGCAGGTGGCACTTCTAAGAGTACCGCGAGTCCGAAAATATTTCAATATAGACCAAATGGTAGTTCACAAGCCCGACACGTTGCCAGTTAAAAAGAAGGGATTTGTTGCGGGTATCAAAGAATGTAAGCATCAAACTATCAGAAAAAATCCCGTTTCTATTTTCAAAATTCTTTCAGCTTGGAGTAACATGAAAATTACAAAAGAACTCGAAGAGCGACATCGGCTAGATGAAATTCGATTTGCTAAAGCCGGAAAAGGTCCGCTAGTTAAGACTTACAAGTATGATCCAACAAAACCCCGACCGGCCGCAGCAGTACAAGCGAAAAAACGTGATTTATATTAAGCAATTTATTGTTTTTGTATACAAATACAAAAAATAGAACGAATTCAGTCTTATTTGACTGGTGATATGCACTGATTTATAACCTCTATCAGGTGTGCATTCTCTAGGGCGGCGGCTACTCTTTCCTTGTCAGCCAGTTGCTTGTTAACAGCTTTTTCTGATGCATGTGTTCCAGGCGTTATTTCTACAGTTACTTTGAACCGAGGCGGCAGTGACCGTAGCAATTTCACTCGAATTGATAGCCCTATTAATGTAGCCATGCTGCAATGTGGGATGGTTGGGGTGAAATTTACTTTTATATCATCTTTGTCATTGTCAACGGTAATTAGGTCTTCTTGCACAACATGCAATTCTTCTAGAGTTAGTGGATGTTCAGGATCGTTAATAACTCGTATTAAATCTAAAATAAGAACAATTCAAGCACGACAGGAAACACATTTATATTCTCTTTTACCAAATATTTCTCGGGTGTCGAATGGATCCACAACGTCCTCATCCTCCTCACTTGCAGTTGCTTCTCTTTCATGACTTTTCTTGTATACATTGGGGTTGATATTTTCAATTTCTGTAGGCATTTTCCACTTTAATCAATTGGATTTATCTAGATCGCGGAAATTATTAGAGCAAAATATTATGTCAGCTGATTGTCAATTTTCTATAGTTTTTCTTCTTCTTTTTAAAGTGAAAGTAAAGAATTCGATGAAAGATCAAATCTATTCCGGCCGTGTTTTTTTAATGAACTGGCTGGGTCTTCGCCATACAAATTTGAAAACCCAAGTTTTATCGGGGTCTATCTGGGTCTCTATCGAGGTTACTGGGAAATTTTAAAATTTCCCTACTTTCCAGATTGCGGCCAACTTCAGGTGTATTTTTTTAATGAACTGGGTTTTGAGTTCATTAAAAGAACGGCAAGGGAAATTTTGCAAACCCTCAAATGGAGCTATGTTCAGGGTATTGACAGTGGTTGTCAACTGTCATCCTCGGCATTTGTGTTTTTATAAACAAATAACTGAACGCGTTAAACTATAAGAAGTTAATTTCGGGAAGTAAGGGTATTAGGCGTGTTTTGTTTTTTCCTCCAGTATTTTGGTTGGATAAATACAAATTGTTAAACGTGCCGAGAAGATATTATTTCTAATAGCTTGTTTTTAGGTCATTTTTTTAATTAATTAGTGGTCGTCAGAAGTATCGTGGTCCTCTGGCGAGAGGCTGCACCAGTAAGAAACCCTTTCGCTTTTGGGGTTCACTAGTCACCTGACTAGTAAATTAAGGAAGAAGAAATTAAAGAAGTTTTTCCGGGAAGTAAGAGTACACATGTTTTGTTTTCTCTTCCAGTAATTTGGTTGATTAAACACAAATTTTTAAACGTGCCGAGAAGATATTATTTCTAATAGCTTGTTTTTAGGTCATTTTTTTAATTAATTAGTGGTCGTCAGAAGTATCGTGGTCCTCTGGCGAGAGGCTGCACCAGTAAGAAACCCTTTCGCTTTTGGGGTTCACTAGTCACCTGACTAGTAAATTAAGGAAGAAGAAATTAAAGACAGCCACTCGAGAAATCAAACAGGGCCCCAGGAACGGCTACGGTAAAAAAAAATCAGCGATCCAACGTTTGATAAATAAACCCTTTATTTCTATAAAACAGTAACAAAAAATATTCAAAAAAAAACAACAACAATTAATAAATAAAAAAAGCATTTCGCTGGAAAATTCATAATAACAAAAAAAGAATTGGGAAATTCATAATAAAAGCAACCGATTGGAAAATTCATAATACAAATAACAAAAAATTTGGAAAATCCATTCTAAATTAAGTGAGATTGGCGAATCCATAATAAAATTCATATCTTGTAAGAAAGAGTAAATTCAAAACTAATCGCTGCCGCGTCACTGGAGAATTTAGCTGCAGACTTCAATTTGAAGCTGCACCTGAATTCTGCAGTGATGCGGCAGTGATTAATTTTTGAATTTAGCCAAAAGTGATAACAAAAAACTACTGGCCACGCGCCAAGAAAGAAAGATGCCTCATGGGGGAAACCTCATGAGACATCTTTCTTTCTTGACGCGTGGCAAGTAGTTTTTTGTTATCACTTTTGGTTGTTAGTTGCTTTTTTCTTAGCAGTTTTAAAAAACATGAACACTGTGGGGTTAAAGAAACTCCAGTCACACAGCTGCTTCCATCTATATATAAAAATCAGTCTCAAGCCTCCAAGGCCGCAAAGTGAAAGAGGGGTGCTGCCAGCAACGTTGTCAGTCTTATTTGAGGGAGTGTTGGGCAAAATTTAATCTGATGGATGACTTAGGGCACAAACAGATTGCAACTGTGCCGTTCACAATTGTTTGTGCCTTAAGTCCCAAATCAGATTAAATTTTGGCCAACACTGGTGTTGGACTGAATTTAATCTGATGTATAACTTAAGGCACAAACAATTGTGAACGGCACATTTGCAATCTGTTTGTGTCTTAAGTCATCTATCAGATTAAATTTTGGCCAACACTGGTGTGGGGCCACCTTAAAGCGCGTCATCATCTAAAAGTAAACAACAGTCAATATTTAGCAAAAAACAAAATGAAACAAACCATTCAAATTAAACGCTCCCCGCAGCACCTTCAAAGCGTTTAACAGTTCCACATGCCGCTTGTTTCTCTCCCTGTTTAGGAACAGCAACAAGTCCCGCTTGTCCCTGAACTGCAGCTTGCCCTTGCTTTGTAGGCGTTTCACACGCCGCGCTCTCGGTGGCCCCACACTCGACACCCCACTTGAAGAGGTAGTTGGGACCGCACTGGAGGAGGTGGACGCCGCAAAACTTCCGGAAGTCGACGGCACCGTATTTGAGGACGCGGGCACCCCATCCCCGAAGCTGTCGACCGTGTGGGTGCCGCCGACAAGCGGCCTGTCTCCAAAAATTTCTTCCAGTTCCCTATCATAGGGACTAGCTACTGAGGGCGAAGCTCCTGTTCGTCCCTCGTTGTCTTTTGCGGCCTTGTAGGCTCGCAAAAGATTTTTAATTTTATTTATTATCTGCAGTTCTGTAACTGGAGTTTCCTGAAATTGAAATGTTTTAGTTATTTCAAAAGGATTACTGAAAACAACACAGCACTTACCAAAACTTGGAGCCCTTTCAGGTCCTCCAGGATGTTGGCGAACACGTGCTTTCTTCTTTTAATATGCGTTGTCTCATCTTTCCTCGCCGCGTAGCAGGAAAGCAGAGCCCTAGTTTCTGCGGCGGTCCAAATGTGCCTTTCTCTACAAATTAATTAAATATTTTAGCACGATTACTTATTTTTTTTAGTATACTTACAAGTTTATGTCCTCCATCGCGCACCGCCTGAATAAAGAATGACGTTTCATTCTTTGGCGTGAAGTTGTGCGCGTTTTGGAATACTGGGAAATTTTAAAATTTACCAGTAACCCCCATAGAAACCCCCAATCGGTCTTGGGTTATGAGATTTATATGGTGGAGAACCAGCCAGTTCATTAAAAAAATACACCTTTTTCATGTCGGGGGAGAAATGTCAGTTAAATTTCGTAAATAAGTGCGTTTGAGCTGACAGGATAATTTAAATTCCTTAACAAGCTCGGTAATTATCTGCTTAGCAATTCCAGTTGCATTCGCAACTGTTTCGGGGCTTTGCCTGTATGCACAAGTGGGAATCCACGCTTGGGTCGATAGAAAGGGAAGAAGGGTGTGCTTCAAGTTTCATCATAATCAGTAATCAGAAATCAGTGATGGAAATGAACCCTAATCATTGATGGACAATTGTTCGATCCGACATAAAATGATGGAATATGGGACATATGCGGTGTTGACAAAATGGAATGATTGCAATAATTGATGGAACTTAAAACACACCCAAATTGTGAAACCTGATTGCAATTGCGATTGCAAATCGGTCGACTCGTGTGCGGAGGGACAATCAGATCGCATCGTCTTATTTTCGATTTGAAAATCTCATTCCCGGACGGGGCCTTAAAATGTATGCACTTTAATTAATTTATCACCAGACAGCGATACAATAATCAGTAGATTCTACATGAAAATGAGTAATTTGCGAAACGTATTCTTTAGGCGTTAGACAATATCCACCAATATCCACATGGGTGTGTTGAAAATCACAAATGTCGACGGCGACAGTTGACGTTTCAGCTTAAATACTCTGAAGATAGATTCAGTTGAAGTTTTGCAAAATTTCCCTTGCCGTTTTTTTAATGAACTCAAAACCTCTCAAAACCCAGTTCATTAAAAAAACACGGCCCCTCCATCTTCAAATCTTAGATAATAAAACTACAGGAAGGGCCTCGAAGACTTGTTGCGTAGTGAAATTATTGTTGTGTGTTCCCACGTTATGTCAGTTAGTTGTCCACTTCAAGCGAGAAAAGCAAGTGGAACATAGTAGGGCAAGAAAGAGTTAAAGTGAACAGTTATCTAAAATAAAATCATGTACCCAGAAATGAACTTTTTACAGCACACATTTTTGTTTTGACATTTGCTAGCCATCGACGAGGACAACTTTCTGCACTTAACTTTCTGTGTGCAGCGCCAGAGCAGCATACTGCAGTCGGTATCCGATCAGTCCGTATCAGAACCTTAAAATTGGCAGAGAGCAACAAGTTAAAGTTGACAGCGTGCAACAAATTAGGACATGAGATGAACACGCAGTACGCTGCTCTGGTGCTGCTTTGCTTGCCATTTTAGCAGCCTCAGCCAATAGAAACACTTGTGATAGCAGCGCTGCATAGGTTCTGATACGGCGTTTATGAACAAAATCATGGCAGAAGCCAATGCTCAAACCGGAAATTCGAAATTCTCCTCAAAATGCAAAAAAACCAAGAAATATAAAAGAAAGAAGCTTACGCTTTACTAGAAGACTTTAACTGACTCGCTTTAAAAAATGCGGTTTCTTACCTAGTTTCTTCGGTTTCCCGATTCTGGCCAATTCGGCAGTTCGATCACCCTCCTTCTTTCACACCCTGGGCTTGGGACCATATGACAGCGGAAGATTTGCTTGATGCCAGAAACAACAATCAAACGAATTCAATTCAATTTAGTGCCAACGGTTTTACATAATTTCGAAATCACTTTCCAAAATCACGTAATTTCGGCTCAGTGCAAACATGGTATTAAAAAAATACTTTTGAAAAACAATAGTGTCCAAAAAATATCTTCATGTAACGTGTGGTTGTCCCAAAATGTTTTAAAAGCTCCCCGCATGTATTCTTTTCTTTTCCTGGCAGTGCCGTTGTCCTTGTAGAAAAGCTTCAAAATTTGTTTACAAGAAGAAAAACTTGACTCTTCTTTAGAGTTTTATTTCATTAACAAAATCTAATTAAAAAGTCGATCATCATTTTAAATAATAAGTTTTTCTACCAGTATTTAATTGAGAATTGCAATTATTTAAAAGCTTTCTGCATCGTTAAAAGGTTTGTAAATAGAAATCAGCTGGCATTTCAGTGACTGGGTGCAATTTGTAGTGGTAACGTCATTCTCTTGTCCAATAGTTAGGTAAAGACAAACGTCAATAACTTTGGAACATCTTAACGTGATAAAAAAAATATCATTGAAATATTTGTAGATAAATAGCTGTAAAATTGGATTCGAATTAAAATTAAAATAGCTGTAGTTTTACTATTAAACGCAATTACATTCAATTATTTATTGAGAGTGCGCGAATACTGTCAAAAATTTTTAGTAGTAGCAACTTTCTTCAGTATTCTCGAAGCTAGCGAGTGTGTCATATGTCATCAATTCAATTGCAAAAAATAAAAGTTGAATCAAGTAAAAAAATGTTTCCAATATAGTTTGAATGTTTGCATGGCTTTTATCAGTTATTTCTTCAACAAGTAAATTGCTGGGTGAGCATAAATTTGTAAGTAGTCAGATGATTAATTTCACGATTCCTGTGTTACTAAAACTTTATATTTTAATAATACGCCACAGTCCAAAATAATTTCACCTCTTCGTCATTTGAAATTTGATTTTTATTTTTAGACTTACTCACTTTCTCCAAGGAATTTTTGATGGAAATTTATTTTGATTAAATTATAATTGACAAAAATTACGAAAGGAAACAACCCAACTACAAAAAAATACTTTGCAAAATGAGTGGTAAAGTTCGATTAAAAGACAACGGTGTACTCGATGAGGATCTATCAACACTTCAAGAGACAGTTTACAATTATCTTTCCAGTAATTTATTTGTTATATGCGATCCACTTCCTCATGCCTGGTGGAATTGGTTAAGGGAGGGTATTATCCTACCATCAGAGATATGTGATAAATTTTTAGAAAGCCATCAAAAAAATAATCATGAAGCCAATGACGCCTTTGTCAATATATTTCGGGATACTCAACGTACTCCTTTACGTTTTGTACACTTGAGGAATAGCACAATTACATGCGAAGGTAAGCAAATTTAAAATATACAAAATTTAATACAAAATGTTTATTTATACAATGCGAAGGTAAGCAAATTTAAAATATACAAAATTTAATACAAAATGTTTATTTATACAATACATATCCTTTACAGGGCTAGAAACATTGCTACGCCACAATTTAATATCTCTTTCAATGTGGTATTGCGATAAGATAACAGTCCATGCAAGACATTTGTTAGCTAAATATGGAGCAAGTCTCAAATCACTTGAATTAGGTTTAAATGTAGATTTACTGAAGCATCCCGAACCCAATGAAAAAACCCCGGTGGACTTTCAACTTAATTTCCCAAATTTAAGGCGGCTAGTCTTGAATGGAGTTGTTGTACATCATCGTTTACAATTTAGCCATTTGCAGGATTTATGTTACTTAGATTTAACATCCTGTATTATAACAAATTTCAACCTAGAATCTCTTTGCACTCTTCCAAATTTAACAACTTTGATCCTTTTTAATGTGTGGCCTATTTCCAATCAATTTTATACAATATGCCGTATGAAAAAGCTCGAATATTTGGATATATCGATAACTAGCTCTGCAAATGGACATGGGACCTATGATTTACCCAATCAAGTATTATTCACATATTTTTTTAAATATACAATTTTATATACAATAAAATATAAATTTCAGACATTGAAGTTACTCGTTCATAATTTAACAAATCTAACGCACCTAGATATTTCGGGAACGAATTTAGCTGGAACTGGAGTTGCTCAGAAAGAGGCTAGTGAAAAAATTGCCTCTGATATACCAGGACTAGCAAGTCGAGCGGATAACCCATTGCAGTTTTTAGGACTTTATCAAACAGCACATTGGGCTTGCAAAAGATATGATATACCTGCCATTCAAGTAAGAATATTATATTTAAAAAAATTAGTTTTAAATTTAATTTCATTTTTTTTTATTACAGATCGCTGGAGATGCGAATGAGGAACAGATCCTTACAGCTGCGCTGCACTATCAGGATAGACCAGTTGTTTTAACAAGAGTAAGATAAATTCAATTTTAAGAAACATTCATTAAAACAGTGATTTTTAAAGGTTTTAAATGATTTGTATCATCTATTTCGATTTGAATCCTGCAAATCGGTTCATACAGCGCTGGATATTGTTCTGACTGCAATGGATCGGCATCTTAGGTTTAAGCATATGCAAATATCGGGAAGGTAAGTAATTTGTTTTTAAAAATTCTTTATTTATATTTTGACTTTAGGCTTTGTTAGGGGAGGGAGTAAGACGTCTGGATGCCATCCCAGAGGTCCCGGGTTCGAATCCCGGCAGCGCCACGGACCTTCGCCATTTCCACTTTCACACATAACTTCCCTTCTTTCTTCTTCGCTCATTACATTCCTGATACCTTATGACGTAGCTTTCCCTAGTCCTTCCCCGCTCCACCAAAAGCGCATGTCATCGGTTGGTTGATGATATTCAACTCGTTTCAGGAGGCATAGCATTCCAGCAAGTTGTTTCTCGATGCTTCCATATCAGTGTCGCGATAGTAATGGTTGGGAGGGAGTAGGTGGAATAAAAATACCGCGGCTAGGTTGTGGCAGTTCCTTCTTTCCCGACTAGAGCTGCTGTTCGACATTGCACTCTATAAGAAGAAAATAGATTTTCGACAGTATAAAAAAACCATGAAATAACCGCATAAATTCCAAGAATTTAGCGACGATTTTTCCGGTAAAGTTCGATGCATACCATATATCCGTGACGTGACGGCGACTTCAGTGGAGTACCGCGGCATCAGTGAAAAAAAAAATGGGCATGATGTAATTCCAAGAAAACAAATTGGGAACAGCGCGACATGCTCCCACACACCCGACGTTCTCAGTATATAACCCACAGAACTAGTTATTTTTTGTGTTTACCATCTAGGACAAACAAAATTAAAGCATCCATTTGGTATAAACAATTGGTGACCCCGTGGTTAGAAAAGAATAGTCAGAAGAAGTACTGACGATTCAATAGAGGAAGTTACAAGAGACTTAGACTTAATTTATGTCTATCTAGATGATTTACTTTTCGCTAGTCGATTCGCGGATGAGCATCTCACTCACCTTGAAGAATTGTTCAAATGGCTTGATAACATGTAACATTTGGGTTAACCATAAAGCTATCAAAATGCGTTTTTGGGGTCAGTGAGATCTAGTTTTTGGGACATTGTATCAACAAGGATGGAATCCTTCCATCACCCGAACCTGTCCAAGCAATAAATGACCTCACAACTCCAACCAGTTTAACAAATACAAAAATATCTAGGAATGGTAAACTTTTATCACTGATTTATTCCTAAACTAGCACAAATGCTAGTGCCAATAAATGATGATTTGAGGGAACTCCTCAATTGTTCGTCAAGAACAAAGAATAACGAACAACTTCTTTGGTCCAAAGCCTTCGTCAACGTGAAAGCCGTAATGGCTTCAGCAGTTATGCTGATACACCCACTAGAGGATGCTAAATATAGCGTCACAACTGATGCTTCCAACTTTGCTGCTGATGCTCACCAACAGAGCATGTCTATGGACAAAATCTGAGGCTCCCTAATTCCATTTCCATCTCAACGGATGAGAACCCGATAGAGCACACAGAATTTCTAACTCGGCTTCGTGCACACATGAAGGGCCTGTCAGCAACACAGCCCTGACAAACCGTACAAAAGGATATGTACGTACCGAACGCCTTAGAGAACGCGGATTTTTGTTGTTGTACAGTAGAGATATTGATTACAAGACAAAACGTGGATGCACTTTTTTCAATCGCAATTCTGTGTTACAATTTATTTCTTTAATTCAGGGTGTGCGTTTTAATATTAACACTCAAATGCTAAATGTTTTTGTTTCTGGGATGAAAGTCGTAATAGGGCTTTCCTAAAGCACGCTTTGATATTTTCTAAAATATCGTATTAGTCATCAATTTCGTTATTATTCATTTGTGTTCTCTGTTATATCTGCTTTGTTTTGTAGTTTGCAGTGATTCTTTGTTGAATTATCGATGTATTAGTTCGTTCACAAAGAGTAAGTTTATCTTTAAATTAGTTTCTTTATACTGAATTTTGATTACATAACGTCTAGTTGTGCACATAGTATACTGCGTTGGATGAACAATTTTCCACAAACAAAGAAACATGTTTAAAATAAAAAAAAATTATATTTAAACTTTATTTAATAAGTCCGTCTATCTGGATACTTATCGACGATGATATTTTTTGGAGTTCTTCGAAATATGTTTGAATTTTCTATTTAACTTGAGGGGACATTTCTTCTCGCAGGGTGGCCACTTCCTGAAAAACCTGGAAAAATCAGTGAATTTCCTTCAAATTCTGGAATTGTTTTCATTCATAATAATTCATATTATTTTCTACTGAAATAATATATTATGTAATAAATCTGTACAGTGCCATTTGTACTCTTCTTGGGAAAATGCAAAAGGTTAGCTCCACCCAGACGTTTACCAGAACCCCTTCTACAACAATTACATTCTGAGGGCAGAGGAAAACTTTGCGCAAACCGAAACACGGAAAACATACAAGGAAGTAAACTTCTTCAAGAACGGCTTCAAACCCTCCTCCGGTACAAAAGAAGGCAGCGAAGATGTAAAGAAACGATGGTGGTTTTAGCGAGCTGCTGAACTCGTGAGAGAGAGAGCATCAGACATGTACCAAAACCCCTTCTACAACATAACGATGACACAAGAGAAACAAATGTACCAACCCTGGAAGAGTTACAGAGCGCAATACAATCCCTAAAAAATGACAAATCTCCAGGAATTCACAACATCCCAGCAGAGTTTATCAAACAAGGAGGCGAATCGATTTCAACAGCTATAAATGAATTACTATGCTGCATATGGCGGAACAAAAAAACTCTTAAGATTGGGAACAAAGCATTATCTGCCCCATACACAAGAAAGGGGACAAATTCAACTGTGGCATATCTCTTAAGTACTGGCCCTGTACTCCCGAAGACGAGACGATCAAGAAACGAAACGAAATAATGGGACGACACGAAAATATATTTCCTACTCCTGAAGACGATAAACTCGTACTGCCTTGCGTTTGTAATTTTTGACCAAAATAAACATTGATGCGAACGCAACCCTGCTTATTAAATCAAAACAATTGGCAGGATATGCTGACGATATAAACTGCTTTTAGGGGGTTAAACGTATAGGGCGGCAAATAAATGCGAGGAATGAGTTGACTGTCTTTACAAAATTGTGACATGCATTCCATCCGATAAGCTGATGCACGACGACTTTTCTTTGAAGTCTATCATAAGTTTTCTCCAGATCTGCTGAAAGCAATACACTATATTCTCTCCGTCCGATGACACAGGCCAGGTTGTTCTCAGTTTCCTGTAAGAGTGACAGTGTTCCCCTGCCAGATCTGTAGCCGAAAAACTCGTCTGTGAGCCTTCGCTCTAGGAGCCAACTTAGTCTGTGGTTTAGAATTGGTCTGATTTTGGTGGATGGGGCAATTTTTGAAATCAATATATAGAAATTTGGAACTATTGGATATATTATATACAAATGCCAATACATTTTCTTATCGATAAATTTTAATTTTCCTTTGTAGTGCTACACTTTTTTACATTGTTAAGGGAAGAGAAAAATCGAAATTTGGAACACCTCTGAAAAATCATATAATCAGGACTTTATTAAACGGAATGCAATTGCACATTTCGGACGATACTATGCTAAGGAATGGATATCTCACCCTGTGTCAATTTTCCATGCCTAGTGATGTGGTAATATAAACTATATTGTATTAACGACAGTCAAATTGTATTAAATATATTTTTTTTAGCTGTTCGAATACGAGCGACTGATTACTATATTATTGTATGGTGTTTCTAAAACCGCTCAAGAGGGTTTTGTTCAAAGAATAGCAATATACCTTTTAAATACTTTAGCTTGTCAAGTAGATGGAAGACAAAAATTATTCCTTGGTGACCTTGGAGTTATTAGTGTAAGTGGATTTTTATATGACTAAAAGTTCATAGATATTCTACCTTTCTCTTGTAACATATTGCAGACCATGTTAAATCTGATTAAAGATCGACTTACAAGATCAGTTTTTGATGATGTTATGGAAGTGGCTTGGTCAACAATGTGGAATGTAACTGATGAGACTGCTATTAACTGTGAAAGATTTTTAGATGGACAGGGTATGGAATACTTTCTGAAATGTTTGAATGTAAGTGTTATCTAGTGGTTTTAAATTAATTTACTTATTAACAATTTGTTTTCTTTTTTAATTTTATTTTAAAAGAGCTTTCCAGAAAGGGAGGAATTGCTTAGAAATATGATGGGACTTCTAGGCAATGTAGCTGAAGTTAAATGGCTTAGGCATAGATTAATGACAGTTGAGTTTATTACTGTATTTTCTGATTTATTAGATTCAGATAGTGACGGAATTGAGGTAAGTAAATTTAACTGTATTTCTAAGTAGTTTGTATTGTTATATAAATTATTCAGGCTTACTCTGAACTCCGCTGGAATCGATTCCCCTGGAACTTTCGTATGTTACCAATGTAAGAAAATTCCAGCGGAGTTCAGAAAGGTCTGATTGTCGGTTAAAACTTTTAAGTTTTGGCAGGCAGGAGGGCGGAAATTTCAGTATAACATTCGCTATCAAGTCAGTCTACGATAGGTCTACTATTACAAAAAGAAACGACGAAAGGGAAGAAATAACCAGGCGAACACAACTGGCTGGCTAATAGAACCTTTTATGCCCAATATCAAATACTGCACAGAAAATCGAAATATTGATTCCACAAAACAGTAATACGACCAGTACTGTGCTATGGTAGCGAGATTTGGACTATTAACCAGGGCATAGAGAAACGAGAACAGGTTCCGTTAGCTAGCGGTCCAAGCGGGACGTCCCCGCAACTGATATGCTGCTGTCGGTGCCGCTGAGCGAGGCAAATGTTGATGCGGCTGTGAATATCGGCCGTGGATGCCACTTTCTTTTCCCAACCAATGATTCCAAATATTTGAACATCGGAACCTATTCGATTTTGTGGCCCTCGATCCGTCCGTTGTGAGCACTTTGGTCTTTTCCGTAATGATTTTTAACCCGTATGGCCGGGCGATGCGAGAAATATCATATAAGATGCCCGTTTCTTCGGCATCCGTGTCGGCGAAGATGGCCCTATTGTCGGGGAACATGAAGTCGGTTACGAAGTTGTTGTTTTTTTTATGTGACAGACTAGAGGCTTAGGGAAAGTCCCTTTGTACTGTCGACAATCTATTTTTTCGTATAGAGTGAATGTCAGCAGCTCTAGCCGGAAGATAGAGAGAAGAGAAGGAAGTATCTGTCACAACCTAGCCGCGATATTTTATTCCACCTACTAACAACCATTTCGCGACTCTGACATCGGGGCGTCGAGAACAACTCGCTGGAGTGTTATGCCTCCTGAAACGAGTTGAATCTCATCAACCAACCGATAGCATGAGCTTGGTGGAGCGGGGAAGGACTAGGGAAGGCTATGACAGGGGAATCAGGAATATAAAGAGGGAAGAAGAAAGAAGGAAAGTTAGGTGGGAAAGGCGAAGGACCGTGGCACCGCCGGGATTCGAACCCGGGACCTCTGGGGATAGCAGTCAGGCGCCTTACCTCTAGACTACCGAGGCTCCACGTCGTCTATCGAATGCTTCACGCAAGATCCCGTCGATCACAACGTTGAAGAGAAGTGTCGAAGCAACGTCTCGCTGTCGGACGCCCATTTGAATCGGGAACTCCTCGGATAAGTCGCTTCGACTCGTAGACACGCTGCTGGTTGAGCCATCGTACGGCAGTTTGAGAAGTCGGATGATTTTCAATGGCAAGTGTTCGGTTTCCAAGGCTCTCCACAAGCTGTTCCAATCTATGCAATCGAAAGCGGATTTAAAATAGACGAAAACGACAGTTCGTTAGCCGCAAGGAATTCTTTCTTCCGTTAGCTGACCGAGAGCGAATATTTGATCAATGCATCCTCGATGTGCTCTGAATCCCGCTTGTTCTTTCCGGCTCGTTTGCTCTCGATGTTTCAGTAGCCTCGATTGTATGTTTTTCGTAAATACCTTGTCGACGATCAAAGGGAGGTTATACCGTGATAATTTTTGCATTCCCGGCTGTCGCCTTTCTTCAAAATTGGCACCATGATACCTTTCTTCCACGTCAACGGGACACGAATGCCATATGTGTGCTATGAGAACATGGGGTCTTTGTGATAAGAAATCACCATCTCGGCGGTTACTTGATCTATTCTCGGCGCTTTTCCATTTTTCAGCGATTTTATTGCCGTCTTCACATCGATAATTGTCGTTTCGTTAGGTATCGAGAAACTGATTCGTCGGCTGTTCGATAATCGGCGGTTCGGTTGCTGGACGTTGTGGCGGATCGTGGTTGTACAACTGGTGGAAGGATTCTCTCCACCGCTGCAGCTGCTTCTTCCATGTCGGCCGCAACGTTATTCCAGTACGCTTCTCGTTCCGCTTTCATTTTCTGTCAAATTTCTTTGTTCAATCATCGGTATTGCTCGAAATTGGCGTACCTCATTCGTTTCCGCTGATCGACGAGGTCCAGATAGCTGTCTCATATTCATGGCTGCGTCCGTTTACGGATAGGTGGTATAAACTCCATTGCACACCCCACAATAGATTCTGACAATTGCCTTTCTTCTACGTCGATATCGTCCGGTGTGCGAGCTCCGTTAACTTGTTGAATAGTGCCATTTAAAACTCTCGCCCTTCTCCTTGTCTGGTGATGACGCCGGTTTCTTCGCTTCTACCGTCGCACAAAATAATGGTCCGATCCGGAATCTTGCGTTGATCAAAATGTAGTCTAGCATCGCCAAGTAAATTATACGCTAAGGCAGAAATGTCAAAAAAATACTCGATTCTCTAGGGATCGAGTACTTTTGAACGAGTAAAAAATTGAGAAATTTTCCATCGATTTTACTCTTGAGTATTTAATGGAGAATTCTCCATCGATTTCGGATCCCTACTCATAGTCCTTAACCTAGTCCCCCGTGCTAAACTTACTGTTAGACATTGCATCATGACGTGACAAACGGAATGACGGACTGGTGGTACAAAGGGCGATTCCTGATTTACTTCCTAAATAAATAGTTTCAAAGATACAGAAAAAAATTGCAAAATTATTACTAGACTTGATAAAAGCATAATTAACATATTTTATTTACAAAATGTATTTTTAGGTAAGCTATAACGCAGCTGGTGTGCTGGCTCACATTGCCTCAGATGGGGACAGCACTTGGACAATTGTTACACCAACGAGATCAGATGTGCTGGTGCGCATGATTAAGGCAATAGAAAGGTGGAATCTGAATAGTGAACGAAATATTAATTATCGTAGTTTTGAACCAATATTGGGACTAGTCCGGTGCTATGAAACACCCGAGTGCCAACATTGGGCTGTATGGGCTTTAGCAAATTTAACAAAAGTAATTTCATTTAACACTCATTTATAAGATAGAAACTATATAATAAATTAATTTCTAGGTTTATCCAGAAAAATATTGCCGACTTGTTGAACAAGAGAACGGCATCACTATTCTGTCGGATCTTATTAATCACACACGACCGTATTCTCGAATAAAAGAATTGGCTCAAATGGTGATCGAACGTTGCTTTATGGTTAAAGCTGATAGCACGAATTTAGAAGGATAACAGATGAATGTCTGTTTTTCTTAGAAATTCATCTGTTGTAGTCCATCCAGCTCAGGATTTTTCTTTAGATAGAATTAAGACGAGAAAATTTCTATTTTAAATCATTTTTTTTTTGTTAAATATTCATTCGTAAAACGTTGTAAACTTTGAATGAAAATACGTGAAATAAATTTTATTTTTAAGCTCCCTTTTTATTTAAGAACAAGTGCTCGCTCCACAGCAAACATGAAATAATGGCGTATATAAATTAATATAATAACTGATTAATGAAATAAGAGAGAGATTTCTATTGTTACTGAATTGATGGTGGTCGTAACAATATTAAGAGAGGTAGTGATTATAAATTATATAAAAAAAACAAACAAACAAACAAAAATATATATATGAGATATAACTTCTTTAATTAATTAATAATTACAATACCATTGTGTAATTCTAATTGTGCCCTAAATTTGTAAATATTTATTAATTCTTGATTAAAAGGAGTAATGTATGGAATACGAAATATTTAGAGAATTAGAATATTATAAACGTATATATATATAAAAGCAGAAGGCTTAAAAATACTCTACAAAATAAATGCTTTTTATTGTATCTTCGTATTTTGTTATAGCAATTAGCTTACATAAGGAAATGCTTAACTTACGGGTGTGTAGTTTGTCGTGTGTGTGAATTAGATTAAACATTACGAAGACTCCAATTATTCCAAAACTGCTTCCTTCCATTTTGAAAAACCAGTGAGGTAGTAGTGGTTTTGATCTCTGAACCAGTGGCGTACCCAGGGTGTGTTGACAATAAAGTTCATTTTAGTCCTTATAAAAATGTTGACCCGGTTAACCCTTTGAAAGTTATTCAAGGTTAAAGTTATCAAAAAACACTTTTTGGCCAAATTTTCACTCAAATACTGGTATTTTCCAATTTTTTTTTTATCAGTCAATACGAAACGTTATTGCCTACAAAAAGGCCTGTTGTCATTTTTTTGAAAACTTAACCCTTTCGAAGTTATTCAAGGTCAAAGTTTACAAAAAAGGCAACACTGTTGAATATAAGTAGATGAAAAAAATCTTTTGCCTGCAAAATACAATTTTCGAAAAAAAAACGGTTTTTGAGTTATTTTTTGGCCAAAAAGTGATTTTTGCTGCAGGGGCCATGATGTGCCGATCATCGAAGCCCGATTTTCGAAATTCAAAATGGCCTCCGAAATATGATCGAAATTCAAAATGGCTGCAGAAATATGATTGAATTTGCCAATTTTGTCCCGATTCTAATAAAAGTTTTTTTAGAGTATGAATTTATAATTATGATCAAAACTTCAAAATGGCCGCGCCAATATGGCCGACGAGTTTGCCAATTGTAGTCCGATTCCAATTAAAATCAGTATGTATATGGAAGTTTTTAAGGTAGTAAATAACGAGTTCATGATCGCAGCTTATAAATTCAAAATTACTCCGATAGGTGCAGCGAGGCGCAACGGGTTCCAGCTTGTTGAAGACTGCCAGCTAAGGATTTAGGAAAGGTCGCCGACGTATAGATAACTCAAACAAGTTAAAATAATTAGTCGACCAATCTATAGAATTGAGGTCATCATTCTACACTACCTTCGTAGATTTCGAGCGAACCTTCGATAGTATCCATAGCGGAGCTATTTGGGGAAGCTTTGAAAGACAAGGCAGCATCAACAAAATTAATCCAAATGGTCACAATACTGTACAAAGAAGCAGAACTAAGAATCCTTCATAATAAACAACTAAGTGACTCAATAACTACGACAACTGGAGTGAAATAATGTTGCCACTTTCGCCATTACTCTTCATAACTATACTTGATGAAATAATGAAGAAAGCCAGCAGAGAATTACTCAGTCGTGCTATAGGCAGCTACGTTGAAGAGTATGATTAACAGCAGAAAATCGAGGACCGCATTCTCCGTGCGTGCTGTGCATACAGGATCATGTCCAACGATGCGGCGTGTGCAGGAATCATCTACAGAGACATAACTGGGCGAGAAGAGGCATGCTTATATATAACCAAGCATGATGTCGGAGGCGAGCCAGACACAGTGCGGTGGCAGATAATGCACCGCGAGTGGCACGGGCAGGGGGAAGGGTCTGTTAAGTCTGGTCAGACTTGTCCAAACATGGAGAGATGGTTTACAAAGGAGTGTGAGGAAGTGAGTTATGAATAACGCAGACTATGTATTTTTTTATGGTGTGAGATTCAGCGAATCTGGGGAGAAACGAGGCAATGACCGAAGCACGACTAATACCGAAAAACTTCCTAGGACAGAACGTGGATGGATGGAGGAAAGTGGAAACGAACCTGAAGGCTATACACATGAAGTTGATATTGGAAGAAGCCGAAGAATGGGAAAAAGGCTAAGAAACATCAGCTGCTAGAATAAGCTGATCCATTAACGCGGCGCTATTCTACAAAGCCAGTCACGTGCAGAGACTGGAATACCAAACAAGAAACATCATTAGTTGCATACAGGAGGGTGAATAGCTTCTCACCTGCCAACGTATGAAAATAAGAGTTGATTGAATACGAGGAGTTTGAATGGAATAACAATGAAAAAAAAGTGCGGTTCCCTTGGCCTATAATAACTGTTACATTTTTAAAAATAAAAAGCTCATGTCACACGCTCGGTGCAACTTGAAATCCGGGTGGGTATTTTACCCACCTGGAATTTTCCGCGTGGGTACTATTACCCACCATACCCACATTATCCGCCGCCTATGCAAGTACGAACTGCGTAAATCAAAGAGGGAATCCTGGACGACCTTTTGTAAGACAATAGAAGGGTTTTCGGACATCGTAAGGCTTAGAAAGGTTCTCTCCAAAAGCCCAATGCGCCAAGAATTGCTGCAACAAGCAGACGGCACATGGACCACAAGCATTCAGGAGTCATTGAAACTCTTCCTCGATACTAGCTTTCCTGGCATCGGTAGAAACAGGTTTTGGGAGCCCAATTGGTACATAATAATTTTGGTTCTATCGACAGACCGATAAACAGGGATTTACTCCTATGGGCCATAGAAGGCTTTAAGCCCCATTGTGTATGGCGTGCATTCATTTTACCAGGTCCTGGAAGGTCATCGGAGGTAAAGGGCTCTTCGTAGGCTAGATAAAAAGAGGCCAACCTAAGTTTTTTCTGTTTTAACTCCAGGTCGACTACCGTAAAGTCGCCGTCACTAAATTGAGGGAGAAGAAAGGTGTTAATATCGTTTTTGACCAGAATACCTGTTCTGGGTTCTCCCTTGCCTTTGTTATAAAAGATTAAATTTCCCCGTTCTTAAGCCACAGATCCTGTCACCAGCAACTAATGGCTCTTGGACTAGGGCAAGCAGAAGAGCAGCAGACGTCGCTTTACAATGATGAAGCTTTATCTGTATCACCTCCATCATTTTGTTGCTTGTTGACGTCGAGGATGGTGACTTTCGCTTTTTCGCCGCTAGAGAAGTCCTCGTCGATGTCCGAGCTAAGGAGTGGGCACATGTTACCGGTAGCTCTGCCTAGCTCGGAGTGTGTCGATGCGCCAGCTGCACTCTGAGCTTCGCCTTCGCCATCGGTTTCCATGTCTTCGCCCGCCTCGCCTGAGGCCTTGGAGCAGGCCACCCGATTTACCTCCGGCCTCCGTGTCTGTTTTATAGACCTTCAGCTCTATTTTCTGAAAGTTATAGTTCGAAATAGCATGCAATAATTTATTTCCAGTTGAGACACAGAAATGAATATTAACATGTAAAATAATACAAATAAAACATCTGATTTAATTATTTACAAAATTTAATATCTTGACTTATTAACTTTCGTTCGAAATCGACAATATCTTAAAAAAAACACATAAAATTTCTAATATAATGTGTACATACAGCATAATAACAATAATATGTTAAAAAATTTAAAAAATAAAGAGAAAAATAAATGGATCAAAATAATGTGCATTATATTAATAACGAAATATTTTATAAAATCAGGTTACCTAAAAACTATAATCATAATATAATATATAATATTCTGTTAGTTTTCTATCTATAATTAAAAAATAAATTACATATTAATTATTTCTACTTAATTACTTCTTCGTTCGAATTAAATTATGGTTGTAATATTATTATTTATTATTTTTATTTCGTTTCATTTTTTTGTTGTTATATCTTTGTGGCGCCATTAGTTTCGTATTTTGTGAAATATATTATTAAAATTAAAGCAAAATGATATGAGTACAAAATTCACATTATTAATAAGAAAGATGGTTTTTTTTAAATAGAGTATTATGAAAAAATAGTAGCGTTTTAGTTCAAGAAATTTTAATGGTTTGTAGTTGCTTTCGAAAAAAGATTTAAAATGAATGGTCGCTAAATAGATGTAATTTTAAATCGAAGTGCTTTCTAGTTGCTGTGCCAGAGCTGAGATTCATTCTCAAAAGTCATATACATAGCACCTATTATATATTAATATTTTCAGCTTTAAATTCCTTCAGAAAAGAGTTCTTTTATTTTTCAAATAGCCTGACAGAAAAATCATGTAATTTATAATAAAAGTAACTAATAGGACTAAAAGAAAGCTACTATCTAAGAACGATGAAATTGAAGGTTTATACTCAGAGAAAATGAATGAAAAATAATTATTATTAGTGAAGTTGAACACTACATTAATCGAAATATACAATAGTAACTAATTGTGATTACCTACTTCGATTACACTCGTATACATATGTCTAATTTCGTACATCGATCGTGTAATATTTTACATGTTGAAAAATTCTAAAACATTTAAATTAACCTTTTGACTGAACTAGAAGCTTCGTGATCCTTAACATTCTTATATAAAAGAAATAAATTTCGATCAGAGAAAGATACCTAAATATTTTGATAAAGCAATTCTAAAAAGGACTAAGCAGTTCTGTGCCAATAGAGGAAGTTAAACGACATATAGAAATAAAAACAATATTCTTACTAAAAACTGATAACATATTTAAGCTCGGGTGATTTCCAAAAAATATCCTGGCGGTCATGATGAAGCCTTGAATAGGAAAAGTTGGAACAGAAAGACTTTACATTTGCAACTAAGGAACTGAGTCAGTTCATAGCGGTGAGGAATGACGTTAAAAAAATTAACCGAAATTATGTTGATCTCCCTCTTTTTACAGATTTGACGATAATGACGCTCACGGGATATCTCTAGTATCTACGCTAATATTCGTCAATATCAATTCTAGAAAAATAACACTGACGCTGGAGTATTCCGCGATCAAAACGAGCTGTTTAGTGAAACTCAATCGATGAAATACATTTTTTTCAATCAAATTCAGCAACACAAGCTTTTATAGGTGAGGACGGATTATATGAAGAACGATGAAGTTTTGAATAACAGAAGTATTGGATTTTAACTGAGCGTGATTAGTAGTCCAATATAACAATATTAAATGATTTAAAAAGGTCAAAATTAATTGAATAGGTAAGCAAAAGAATTGACCTGTTTTAGAAAGAATGGGTTTGAATTTTTGTCCAATTGTTTCAGTGAAATTAACAAAGCCCATTTCTGCAGTTCTTCGTCATTGGCGAAAACCACGTGTTTATTACAACATTGTGTTAATCGTGATCGTGTGCATTGCATGATGAGATTGGTCTAGAATAGATTTTATGTGACTAGAGATAAGATGTAAGATTCTTTGTACTGTCAACCGCGAACTCTAGTTGGAAAAATAGTGAGAAAAAGGTGTCAAACTAAATAGAGAGAAACGTATCAACTGAATTAAGAGAAATGTTTCAACAAAGATCAATCCAACATGCAATTTTACAACAATCACTTCTATATCGTGGGTTAAGAACTAGAGAAGCGTAAGGGCAAAATGACAACTTCTCAGGGGAGCCGAAAAACAATTCAAATTTACCTACCGTTATAAACAAATATCTTTTGTTTTTATACGTTTTTGTTGTACTAAGCAATGTACACACTACATCGTTCCAGTTTTTTGGCACATCAAAATCTGGGGATTAAAAAAGCGAATGGCGAAAAAAAAATTTTTTTTGTATTTTTGCCCTTACGCTTCTCTAGTTCTTAACCCACGACATAGTATCGTCGTGACAGAAACCTGACTTCGGCAATTGAACTCGGCATTCATCCCAGAAAATGGCACCAGAGAGAGCAAATTCGACCACCGTATATGATGTCGAGTTGAGTTCAGGTTGGGTTGAAATAGAGTTGAACTTAAATCAAAACATAACCTCAAATTCTTGTGGGAATTTCTCAGCGGTCCTGCGCTTGTATTTGAAGACAATTTTTTTAATTAATATTCTTGAAAATTGACGATTTCGAAAACGACTAGCTCAGGAAAGGCCCTTTATACTGTTGACAATCTATTTTCTTCGTATAGAGTGCAATGTCTAACTCCCTAGGCTGCCGAGGCCCCCGAGGCTATTTTCAACAAGGCAGTGCACCTCGTCACACTGCAGCGCTACGTTCTTGTAGCTTAAGTTCCTTCGACACGTTGTGTCGAAATATGGTGATTTGGAGTGGCCTCCAAGTTCTCCGGATTTAACGACACCAGTCTTTTTTCTGACCATTGACGACTTCAAAGCTAACAAACGAGCCGAAATAGCTGCTATAACGATAGAAATACATTGGGCAGTTATGCAGGGGCCCCGAAAAAGAGCTGTTTTTTGCGTGCCGAATGGAAATCGACATTGTATTCAAAAACTGATTTGAAATTAATGGTAAAATAAATAAAGCTTGCTCATTTGTTAAAACGGGCTTAAAAATGACAGTTTGATGAAACACCAAAGGGCTAGATGGCACACCCCTAAGAAAATATATGTAAACGGCATCGAGGACGACAGCAGACAATTACGATATTTATTTTTTTTTATTTATTTCGTACCCCCTAGAATTTTCTGTGTACCTCACTTTGGAGACCACTGCTCTAGGTGAAGACCCGACCTAAGCGCAACTTTGGTACGATATTATTAACTGCTTAAGCCGGCGATATGCCTTATTAGGGTTACCAAGTGCTCAGATTAATTTTATATAATTCTGAAACAATTTCATGAAGTAATGGACCTCAACATATTTCCAGTATCATAAGTTTTCCTTATCAATGAGGAAACTTGAATCGAATACGTGGTTGTATTTTAGTGGAATTCCCATTATCTGTTATTATAGTGAAAGAAAAATACAAACTAGTTTAATTTGGATTCGTGCAACTATTACCAAGCGAATAAATATGAAATTTTAAATGTGAAATTTCTCTACCATTTTTTTAAAAACAGATATTAATGATAGTAGTTAAATTAAAAATATCACAATCTATTGACAACATTATTGATAAAAATGAAATATCATTTTGTTGAAACAAATTTTATCGGGTCAATACTAAAAATAAATATTTTTAATTTAATCATTCTTAACATTCAATAATCCAAGTTTACTTCTTTTAATCTACTTAAATAGTGACTTTGACTTTCTACTATCTTGAGTAGTTTTATAACCATCATTTTACAGTGATTAAAAAAAAATTCGTATTTTGTTAATAAAATAAGTAGGATTTTTTTAAAAACTGTTTTCTTTTTCTGTATTTGTTAATTGTGAGTTTTGTATTCTATAATTTACTTAAAGTTTTTAGCATTTTTAAATTTTTGAAAAGGTCAAAGATATCTACTTATTGTGCAAGAATTTTAACAATATTTTCACTTAAAACAAAATATTTTGTGTTAATATGAATTTAGCTGCTCAAAAATTAAAGCAATTTAAATTATATATATTTCGAACTTATGTCTCTAATCAGTTAATTGTGTTCATGTTATTTGGAGGATTCAAGCGACAAACATAACAGATATAATTAAAATCAACCAAACTATATATATGTATATACTCTATAAAAAAAACAATACAATGGCGTCTTAAATAATCAACCTACTTAAATATCTATAATTATCTAATTCAAAGAATCCCTCTCAAAGATTAAAGGACATCCTTCGAGATGTTTCGAATCCAGCATGTACCACTAACCTATCTCCATTATCTAAATAATAAAATAAATGTAAATGAAAACGTCCTCCTCCTAACAGTGTGTGTGTGCTCTCAATTTATGTTGTAGACGAAAACTACTTTTTACATCAACTACTATTTTGTATATTAAATGTGGGGTGGTTTATAAGTTTTATGATGATTCAGGCGGCTCCTCTGGAATGAGGAGCAATTGTGAACTTTCTGGCCCAGGTAGCACTACCAATGGCTGAGAGAACTGCTCATGAACTGAGTTATCCTCCGATTCGGATGATAATTGCGGTATATCAGATTCTATAAGTGGAGCATACTCTATTGTTGAGTAGTCTAAATGTGCATCTATGCTCGAGACTGTTGTTGTTGAACTTGGTGGTGTTGCTGGCGCCGGTGTTGTTGATAAGGCCAATGGAGTCTCAGTTGTTGTTGTTGTTGTCGTTGTTGTTGTTGTGCTTGTTGTTGATGCTGTGCTCGATGACAATTCCATCATAATAGCCTTTGGTGCGACAAGTGGTGCTGGGACAATTACTTGTACAATAG
The DNA here is from genome assembly GCA_949987705.1 of Thereva unica. Lineage (NCBI taxonomy): Eukaryota > Metazoa > Arthropoda > Insecta > Diptera > Therevidae > Thereva > Thereva unica. The sequence continues at coordinate 137,182,881 of OX465282.1, forward strand.
AAGGTTGGGAAACAATTGCTGGATTATTACCGACCTGATGTAATTGTGTTTGTATTATTTGTGGTATCAGCGGCAATGGCGCCTTCACTATAATTGGCGGTGCAGCGCATATTTCATGTTCTGGTGGCGGTTCAAGACAGTGACTTCGACCACGAATTCTGGCTTCTTGACTTTCCATTAATGGGCACAACTCTGTTAGTCTTTCATCGCACATAATTGGATTATCTAAAATAGAAATAAATACAAATTAATTTTGAAATAATACAAAAAAAAATAATTGTTTCACATACTTTCAAGCCAAATTTCAAGTTTTCCAGGTACACCGTGGTTTGTGCAGCGTGTTTTTGAAACCAATTCAGAGGATATTGATGTTATATGGTTGTGAGTCAAGTTTGCCTGACACAATATTGGCAAGCCGTGGAAATCCTTTTCTAGTGATGTCAGATTGTTGAAAGCTGCTTTTAATGTTTTTAGGGATGGTAGGAACGTCTGAAAAAATAAATAATATTGTTAAAGATACATATTTATGATTTTTGTATTAAGTTTTTTTTTATTTTGGAAAAATGTAACTCAGAAAACAATTTATTACATTCGTTGCCCGAGTGGCAGCATTATCTGAAATATTACTTCTTGCCTTCCTGTTTTAAAACAATCCCGAACAATCTCTACCTCAAGGTGGAGGGGTACCGGATTGAAGAGAGTCTCCGTCGGGGAAGTGCGGATGGCCCCAGTGATGGAGAGGCAGGCCATTCTTTGAATTTTGCTTAAATTGGTCATGAAACCCTTAAGCGTCGTTCTGGGTCACCAAACTAAAGCTCTATAAGTTACCATGGGCCTAATACATGGTTTCCGGTTGCAAACCCCATGTGGAACCACAAGCTCGGCCGCAAGCCCACGGGGATCTGTGCATTCGTTTCATCAGAGTTTCCATGTGCTGCTTCCAGTTGAGCTTGGCATCTAGCGTCACTCCTAAATATTTGGCGTGTTGTGAAAAGCCTATAGTTCTGACTGCGAATGTAGGCTCCAAAAGTCCCGATAGTGATCGTTTCCTGGTGAAAGGAATCAGAATCGATTTGTCGGGGTTGACTTTTAGTCCTACGCCCTCGCACCAGCTAGAGACCAAATCTACTGCCTGGAGCAGGCGCCTTGACATGAACCTAAAGTTACCTAGTGTAGCCTAGAATGGAACAGGTCTTATGTAGATAGGCCCTTGTGCTTGAACCTTTCTTTTGGCAGAATCAATCAAGAAGCTATCCCAGCGGGGAAAATCGAAGCGCTACTAAGAGGAGCAAATTTGGAGCGCTATTAATAATCTCCGATTGGAGCTTTAAGAAATTGTTTTTTTTTTTTTTTTGTGGCAGTGCTAAGCTCAGGAGTCATACTTGTACGACTTGGGTAGCCTAGGGGTTAAGGCACTCACCTAGCATCTCAGATATCTGTTGTTCGATTCCATTCCTTTCGTCTTTCCACTCAAATCACAACAAAGTACAAATTGGGGTCAACCTCAGATATCACAAGAGGATTTAACTCTAACTCTTCGAGTGCGTACAAATAAATGGCTATTAACTTAATAAATAAACAATGAAGGATTTAAAAGATGTTTTCCAAAATATTTGTTAAGGATGTTTTCCAATATTTTATAAACTACAAAGTTTGAGGCTTTTGTAAATATTTACAGCACACTTAAATAAGTTTGAATAAATATTTCGATTGGCATTGACAAACAGCTCTGTTTAATTATGTTTTGTCATAGTTTGTTTTTATATAGCTCAAAGTACATAAATAAACTTATAAGAAATACGATAAAGGCAGGTAAAGTATGTGTTTGATTTTGTAACGAAATATTTTGTTGTTAGCTTTCTTATCACTCTCTAATGCCCATCTAAATCATAACATTAATTATCACCCTAAAATATTTGGAATAACTCATGTCTTTTGTTTTCTCTGCCAGATTAAAGTACAAACGATTACCGAAAAGGCGCCACAATTATTACTCTACAATAAATAAATCAGTGGACATATGGAATCTTATGTAAGTAAATAAGTGTACTCAATCCTTAAAAAACATCACGAGGCGAGACGAGATATGGGAATTATCTAGGTATATCCTTATTTAATCTGTCTGCTGTGTCTGCTTTTGAGTACTGACACGCTTTGGGGCTAAACTAGAAGCGATATAAATTTGATTTTTTTTATGCTTGGATGCTCCAACAGGTGACTAAAAGTACTCGTTTTTCGATATTTTAATTTTTTGGGTTCTACACCTATTGTAACTTGATTTTGACCCGCTTTCATGTAACCGCTCAACCCCAAATTTTGCCCATATGCATAGTTCGGGTGATAATGCAATATGACATTTTTGTAAAAAAATCAAGATGGCGACCGAATTTCGCCATTGCGTTTCTGATCGCCGACATGGGTATCAAATGAAAGGGTATTACGACTAGAATAAAATTATTAGTGTGGCGCCATTCCAAATGGAAGCTGACGGCGTCTACTTTATATTAGTTTTATACTACTTCAACTTTCATTGGCAGAGCGGTAGTTATTTGAACCGTTACAGTTCAATTTTAAAGCATTTTTACTGCGAACTCCCTATCGTCTTGAAATAATGCGCCTCCCCTTTGGCTAAACCTCTGCGCAAACTTTTTGTCCTATTATACTTCTCCGGAGCTTATCCAGACTCTCGAAAACTTGCACATGTTCAGGCTACACCGAAAAAGGTGACTCCAGCATTACCTCCAACTACCGTCCAATAGCAATTATTTCTATTCTCTCCAAAACCATAATCAACAAAAAGCTTATGGGTTATATATAATTCAACCTACTCATAAACGACAGACAGTATGGGTTTCGACAAAAAGGATCCACTGGCGATCTTTTAGTTTGTCTTGAAGAACACCTCAACCGAAGTCTGCATGGATCTGGTGAGTCTAGTCTGGTTGTTCTGGATATCTCCAAGGTTGCTCTGGATATCTCCAGAGTTTGGCACTCAGCTTACAGCTAAATAAACTCGCTATTAGAGTCGACTCACTTCTACAGAAGTGGATTGAGAGTTTCCTTTCCGGCTGAAGGTAGTATTGGATGGCGTAAAATCCGAATAACATCCGATCTCTGCGGCGTATCCCAGGGGTCAATTTTACCAGTTGCCCTATTTTTTATTTTTTATAAATGACCTTCTTTCAATCCCCTCCAACCCACTTCCCAGCTTCGCTGACGACGGTACCCTACGTTACTCTTACGGTTTCGATGCAAAACAGACACGCACCTGATTCTGTCTTGATAACCGTGAACTAATGTCCAACTCTATTAATAACGACGTTAAACTCATTCTAGAGTGATGAAGAAAGAATCCCGCGTACTAAGCTTGCTGCTAGATATTGTACCATGCCGTGACAAAGGACATAATGGACTGGTAGTACAAAGGGATATTCCTGAGCTTAGTACTGCCACATAAAAAAAGATAGGGGAAAAAAGCGGTGCTGTGTTAATGTCAGTGAAAAATTCATCACGGAAGCCACTGACACCGCCGTGCCGTGATGGATACGTGAGGATCGACCTTTATCCGTATTCGACGCTTGGCGATTTAGCTGCCTTTTATTTTGGCCGCGACTTTATAAAATAAAAATTTTAAACGAAGAAGTTAAATCACTTATTTGTCTACAAAAAAGGTCGTAAAATGCATAGTTTATGAGATATAGAATTAAACGCGTTTTCCTTCACTGTAAGTTTAGCATCATAAAATAAAAATGATAAAATAAACGCGTGCGGTGTTTTTCGCATTACGAAGGCCTTTATCGACCTGTTTATTGGACAATGGTATGCGAAATGGCCAAGTCCAGGGTGTGAAAGGAGCAGGGTGGTTGACCTGCCGAATTGACCAGAATCGGGGAACCGAAAAAACTAGACAAGAAACCGCATTTTTCAAAGCGGCACCGAAGCAGTGTATCCGTTGCGGGGATGTCCCGCTCGGCCTCCAGCTAACGGATCAAAGAAGTAAGAAGAGAGAGTAAGCAGAATAATAGTGGGCATGTGTTAAGTTTTCACGACTAATGAGCATGTTAGTACACTACCCTCTTGTCCTTTCTATACTTTTCTCATAAAAAAACAGTTCTGCTGCCGAAGGAATACTAGTGTAGATTATGATGAGTTCTGATGTAATTCATTCTCAACGGAAGGTCGCCGGCCAGCTTGTGAGCATTAAATTATAATCAATAAATAATATATCATTATCTTAAGCTAATATATTCTTACCCACAGCTCACAGCCTTTATATTCGATTGCACTACGATCTAGAAATTCTTTTTCGAATATAACAACTCGACTGAGGAACAATATTTCTTAAGCATAAGCTTAATCGAAATCTTCTCGACCATATTAACTTTCAGAACCTATCTTCTAAATCAGTACTATCTCAACTAATTTGAACGAAATTTGGGACACGTCCTTATTTTAGAATATTAATGACAAAAGTTTAATGTTCTGCACTGCTTTTGCTTTGCATCTTAAAATCTAAAATCAATTTCGATAAAATAGAAAGAACTTACCGTTGAAGTTTCCTCCAATGTCAGCAATTGGTTAAAGGATAAATCTAAAACCTCAAGGCTTTCTAATCCAATCAAATCGTCCGGTAAAATTCTCTCGATTGCATTATGCGCCAGCGTCAAAACTTTCAATCGATTAAGACCTGTCAGCGCTCCATCTAGCGACTTGAGATTATTGTAATGCATTCGCAGTTCGACCAGGAACGAATTTGGTTCGATGAGGTTCTCCTGGCGGCCAGTCAATCGGCTGATTTTATTGTAAGATATATCCAAGTGCGTTAAGAACTCCAATCCCCGAATTTCAGTCATGGAAAATTCTTCCAAATCATTGAACGAGAAATTAGCATTTTTCAGTCTTGTTAATGGCAGCAATGATTTATTGAGTGATTTAATATGATTATAGGCCAAGTCCAATTCTTCCATTAATTCAGCTTCCAAGAACTCATCTTCGGCCAGATAGTCGATCTCGTTGTGCAGTGCGTGGAGTATCATGATGTACTTGCTGTGCCTGAAGACTCCATCGAAGGATTTTAATTTGTTGTGATTGAAAAATAATGAATCCAATTTCGGGTATTCCTTCATGCTCTGCGGAAGTTTCTCGAGGCTGTTGTTAGTTGCCAAAATCATCTTTAAATTATTTGATGCTGGTGGCAATTCATTCTCCAGCGATGAGATGTTGTTCATGTTGATGAAGAGGCTTTCCAAGTCTAATAAGTCCCGCAGTGTTCCATTCAGAGTTTGAATATTATTCCGTCCTAGATGGAGAGCGAACAGGTTTCTAGGGAAAGCGTCTTTGTCCATTCGAGTGATGTTGTTGCTGACTAGAATTAAATAGCGAATGTTCGGCACTCCTTTGTAGTCGTCTTGTTGAACAGCTTTTATTCGACCTTTACCCAAATCTAGTGTTTTAAGTTTTGGTAGATGATTTAAAACGTGCTTAGGAATTTCTTCTAGCTCGTTTTCAGCCAAACTTAAGAACTCTATATTTGACATCCCTCGAAATGGCGTTTCCGGAACTGATCTGAAAATGAAAGCAGAAATTCGTTTTGTTTACTAAATTCGTACTAAATTAATTGTTTAGTTTTAAATATTGTTAAAGAACTTGTTGAAATAGTTAAAGTACTGAAATTTACTTTAAAAATGTAAATTAAACATTTGGTAAAAAAAACATATATTTAGCATAATCCGTTTTGCACCATTGCTAAGTGCGAGACAAAACAAGAGTTATTTTCTTTAAAAATATTGTGACGATTTGTGCGCCATCTATTAGAAGTTCGAAACAACGGTTATTTGTAACGACTTAGTTAGGATTTTAACTAACGATTTATGTACTAAACTAACATAGCGTCATCTATCAGGTTAGAATGAGCACGAACGGACAAAGCTTTGACTTTTCTCGAAGTACTTTCAAGAATTTTCTACTAGGTTCCAGTATATGGTGGAAAGAACTGAAACTTGGATAAAAGCGGGGCTTGGCTGTTGCAACGGCATTTAGTGCCAGTTTGGTTTGAAAAGCGATGAAAGTGTTCATCTAAAGCGAAAAGTGGTGATTGAAAAGTGAATTAAAAGCGATAAATAGAATTTAATAGTGTGAGATATTAAATTGCAAGTGATAACTGTGAACTTTAAGAATTGTGTTTGTTAGACAATAAGCCCGAACGTGTCAAAATACGAACGTTGGACGCTTGACATTAAACATCGTAGTTCGAGTATCGGCCACTCAATGCAAACTGCCATCGTGTAGAACCGGCTTAAAACGTTCACCGCATCGTGTAGAGCCGGGCCGACAAAACGTATGTAGAGTAGTGAATGCAAAAACGTGTCCACGTACATAAATATTATTAATTAAATTATATTGAATGTAATTTGTAATCTTAAGCTTATTTATATACTGAAATAATTTTATTGCTCAGTTTAAATATAAAATATTATTTCTATTTTTGTACTCAATTACAGATAAGAGATGCAATTAATTTTATTTTATCAATCAGAACATTGCGCGGACCAATCATATTTTGTGTCATACGAAGCTTTCATGTTCAATAAAAAAAAATAATTCTTGGAATATTGCAAGATTAAAATTTTACACCTCACCAACATTGATTGTATATGTGTAACAAGTCTCGTTTTCAATATTGTTTTTGCGGATGTCAAAAAAAATATGGAAAACAATTTGTTTCTTCACGTATTGTAGCCTTTTTTGTCTTTATAATTGCATACTAGAAAGGAAGGACCAAGATAAATTAGGAAATTGCTATTTTTAAAAAGATTGCTTTGTCGTTTACACGAGGGCTGATATTTGGCTTTGAAAGTTGCTGCAGGTCGTCGCCAGTCGTACAGTCGATGAGGATGGATGGAATGCTAACCAACTACTGCAGATGGCTTGCACCGCCCCCTAAGTTGTATAAGGGATTCTGGTAAGGCCTAGAATAAAAACATATTGGGAGGCGATGACATATCGAGCCCTTCCCGCCGTTTTATCGTAACCGACAAAAAGTAAATTTTACAGGAGAAGGTTTTTCTTACTTATTTTTGTATCTGTTATAATGGGCTGGTTAGGCTAATTATTTTATTAGTTAGGCTAGTTTATTATCCGATTAATGTCAAAATTGGTGGTATGTTTCGAAGGTTAAATTAACGTCGTTTGCGGTAAAAAACGAATTTTCGAAAAAATGTCGCTTACGATAAAACGGTGGGAAGGGCTCGATATGCATGAAGTAAAGGAAGATTGTAATGAGACTAAGTGGTTGAGTCACTTCGAAAAATATTGATTGTCCTTCCGTGTTTTCTCAAGCTATCAAGCTCAATACAAACTATGGTCTACTACTGGTAGACTTCCTATATTGAAATTAACTAACGCTTCGACTTTCATAACCTAGTTCGACTTTCATAACGGTAGTTTTTTCTAATTAGTATCAAAACCAACTCATCTTCATCTCTGGCGCCCACCTCTTCAAGTATCTTCTGCCGTACCTCTGGTCCTGTATGTGACCATGAAGTGATTGGAGTCATCATTGGCCACACTATGTGTTCTGACATCTCATACATTCGAGCTATACCTAGCGTTAATAAAAACATGATTGGTCTGGTTACAAATTCGATTATTTGGTCAGAGCCATGCCATCCTAAGTATTCAGTTATACTGAAAATAAGTGCCTTTTATGACCACTTATGGATTCCAAAAAGTCCCTGTCCATAATAAAGTAGAAACCGCATCGAAGATAGGGAAAAAGGACACTCACAGCTAGACCAATTTCTTAAAACTAAATAGGTGAATATTTCTGTAGGTAGAAACCCGGAACATTATTGACTACGACTCTGAGCTCGGATGAACGTAAAGTTATAGATCCTATTCAACTAGCTTGAAACAAAGTATGACACTAATCATGCAATTTCTTAAAGTATAAGCTGATTGAATCTTGTTAAAAGGAGCTCTCTTCGTTGGCTAGAATGTACAGGGGCAGTGTGCACGGTGTCATGAAAAGCTCCATGTTGAAGAGAATCCGGAGGACCATGTACAGAAGCTGCGGTGTGCAATAAAAAGAGAATTTACCATTTACTTCTTTTCTATAGCAAGCATCATCATCCGGTAAAACTAGGAATATTTCCCATCATTGCTTGGCGAACTGCGAACTGGCGCGGAAGACCATCGATATTGAATCATGTCGATCATTACAGAGGTGGTAGCACGTAAGTTGATACAATCGACCTCTTCATACAAAAATCTTGAAGTTTATATGAAGAGGTCTATTGAAACAACTTCCGTGCTACCACCGCAGGACACAGGCCCATTGGAGAACAAGCGGTCTTATTGGCAATTCCATACAACCCGCACTGCCGTAGGTGTAGAGAGAAACAAGCCCGAGAGAGAACCGAATATTTGCTTTGCTGTTGTTTGACAGGATCAGAGACTACCCATTTAGAAACCTTTTCTTGCAGGGCTTGAAAGAGTCCCATGACGAACACAAAACTGTTTTTATTAAATGACTGTTTGGTGGAAACCCGGCATCATGAAGGTATTTCATCATTTTCCAAAAAAAGCTCAAAAAGTGCCTTCATGCCTATAGTGCATGATCGATCTCATTCAATTGGTGTCAATCACAAGCTGCACCATTACTCAATAAATAAACACTTAATTCTGAAATTATAGAGTATTTAAAAAAGATAGTATAAAACCCACCATCCTATACCCAGTAACTCCACAACGCAGGTCAAGAAGAATCTCTCCAGCGATCTCTACTATCAATCAGAGCGCACAATCAGCCGAGAACGCGCGCGCCACATAATTTATGGTATACTTCGCCTTGAGCAAAAAAAGGGGCGACAAGTGGACAACATGCAACAAAACTGAGACGATAAAAAATAGAGGAGCGATCGCTGCTGCTGTGCTGCCGCGGTGCTCACGCATGCAGTGATTCATGTTGCGAACGCAATCAAACATAACTTCATGCGGCAATTTCTGCTCCCATTCCGCATGGGGCTAAGCGCCTGGCGCCAACCACTCGCTTTCCTCATTTCGCTCGGCCGCCATTATTTACGAGCGGCGAGTTTCTTCTTGGAAAATTTTGAATAACTTTCCTCAAGATTTAATGCATTTATATATCGTATCCCACAATGGCATGCTGAACTCCAGCTATGCGGCTGATATCTTAATATTTGTACATCAATTAATTAATTAATCGCTTCTGATGTTCTACGATAAACCCAGTAGCATTCTGCTGCTGCGGCTACTGCTGCATCCCCATTTAGCCAGGATAGATGCGTAGATAAATCACCTGGGCATGCGCAACTGCTGCGTTGTCGCCAGTCTTTTTCCTGTTCTTCAACATGATCTATGGTGAAAATTTTTGAAATTCCTGCATGTATTTATCACAGACAGGCTACGAGATAATTGACGAAGCTATTTTTAGCCGCGATGGGAATTATTTTTATATAAGCCCAACGTGAAATGCTTCCGCGATATCCTGTTATCATTATCATATCATCCCGGCTGATGCACCGATTTGCATTTAATGAAAATATTCCGTTAATTGTGATTGGTGATTTGTTAAGTGTCTCAGGCTCATTTTGCTTGAGATATGGCGCGTGAGAATTTTATTTCGTAATATGAAAATATTATGTTTGTTTGAGGATGAAAGGATGCGATATACCAAATTGTAGGCGTTGACGTAGGATTTAAGGCATTTATTTTTTATATTTAATAACTAACAAAAACCCGCGTGCATTGCAACACCTTTTAATAAAAAAATTGATCTGTGAACAAATAGTCCGGGATAAGAAAAGGGTACAATGAAAGAAAGAATAAATCCGTTAAACGTGATTTTGGGCTCATATGAAAATTTAGACTTACCTATAAAAAATGTTATATGTATACAACTTTTTTAAAATTCGAGATCGAGCACCACCTATCGGAAAAGTTTTGTACTACGTGTACAACAGACACAAGCCAGTCATATTCAGAAAACGTTTCGGGCGCGTATATTTTGACGTTCCCAGGTAATTGGCCCCCAGTGCAAAGTTTGCCCCATGGCAGCCTCAACACTTTTTTCCCAACAAAAAAAACTGTAATAAAGGTCATCAATTTTACAAAATGGGCGCCCACTGGTGCACCTAAAAGATGCACGATTTGGCGGCTCTAAAAAAATCGAATATATACATTTCGACTTGAGGCGAACGTTGACAAAATTGTGAGATGTCACTACTGATTTGATCCTGAATAGCACGAAATCGCCTGTATGGTTTCAATAAACTGTCTAGGACGAATAAAATGAGCAATTATCTTGGTGACGGACCATAAAGGGTGCTAATAGCATACTCAGTACAGACAAGTTCTCAGTTGATTGCGTAGGTCAAGCAGCAGTGGACGTGGTTAGTGCTTAGCTGGGGGACTGCTTGGTAAAACAACACTCATGTTTGAATTTTTGTATTTCCGTGTCTGTGGCGGAAGCGTGCATGCCTGTGGCGGGCGATTTCGTACTTTTGTGACATGCGTATTTGTTCACTATGCGTGCTAGCTGGGGTCGCGTGCGTGCTAGTAATAAAATTAACCAATAAATTATTTTTAATCGGTAACAGGCAACGTTTGCCCGAGATCTATGCCAATAAAACAGTTAGTGCCCAAAATAATTAATTTTTACTACTTAAATCTTGCATTGTTCTGTTAACAGCTTCAATAGATACTTTATTTGTTATGGTACATTCATCTCAGGTCCAGATATCAGTCTTGTAAAACTTTAGCTTTGCTATTGCTGAAAGTAAAAAGGCGGCCGGTTGTGGATAGGTTTTTGATAGACTAACAAAAAATCGTTTTGGTGGGAGAGGGGGAATCGTAACGGCTTAGCCGCAAGGACGTTTTGATTTTTTTTGGTAGAGGTTTAGTTTTAGGTTTTGGTAGAGGCTCTGTAAGATATTTTCAGAGTGATATGTAAAACTCTACAGAAAAAAAACAATACGTCCTAGTGGTCAAACCGTCATGAAAATATTAAGATAGCGGCTCCAAAATGACGGCCGAATTTCGCAATTGCGTTTCCCGATCCCCGACATGGGTATCAAATAAAAGGGTATTACGTGTAGAATACTATTAGCTGTGTGGCATGATTCCAAATTCAAAACGGCGGCCAACCCAAGATGGCGAAAGACAGAATAAAGGGTAGAAAATATAACCTATCAATTTGAAATTCTGCATATTTGAATAGTTTCGGTGACAATGCATTCGGATCATTTTGTAAAAAAATCAAGATGGCGGTTCTAGGATGGCGGCCGTATTTTGTTTGGCAACTATGTTCCCCGACCCGTCATGGGTATCAAATGAAAGGGTATGACAAATAGAATACAATTAGCTGTATGGTGTCATTCCAAATTCAAAATGGCGGCCAACAAAAAAAAGGAGCTAGCCGTTTTCTTTACATGCCATTCGGTATAGGTATCAAATAAAAAGGTGTGACAAGTAGAATTGTATTAGCTGTGTAGCGTTATTTCAAATTCAAAATGGCGGCAAACATGAAATGGCGGCCAACACAAAACAGGGCATAATCTTTTTCTTTACAAACCACTCGGTACGAGTATTATATGAAAGTGTATGACGAGTATGTGTGGCGTCATTTTAAATCAAATATGGCGGTCACCACAAAATGGCGGAAGACATAATAGACTAAAAATAGAAAGTAAAAATATAGTTGAAAGACCCTAAAAAATACACTTTTATTTTAACATGAACGAAAAGTAAAAAATAATTTTGAATGTAGAGTTTTTATTGCTCCAGCCAATATATGGAAACAACACACATTTCGAAGTGGAAAAAACCGTGGGACGCTAATGAAAAGTTCCAGTGTTAATACAATAAAATAAATAAAGGTATTTGATTTTTTTGATTTTTGGGCTGCTCTGTGGGTGCCAAATATGCAAATGTGATTATTGATTATCGGCAATTTTCTGAGAAAAACAATTTGGTGGAACATACTCTAAATTTTTTTTAATTATTCAAAATCAATTTTTGCAGATTATACCATTTTCCTACCGTGCACACATTTTTTCATATTTAAATTACTTTTGTATCGAACCGATAAAATATAACATACTCTCCTCTATCTGCAAATACATTGTACAGATTTACAAGTAATTTCAATTTCATTTAAACAAAAGTAATTTTATTGATAATATACATTTACAATAGACAAAACACGAAAGTAAATGATATGGAACCTGGCCTTGTCAAGGCCTTCGTCTTTCTACTGGTAAATAATCTTCGCGATGAAGATATGTGTTATTGCGTCCAGAAAATTTTAAGAATTTTTTGAATAGCAGTATGAATTAAATATTTAAATAAAAGGTAGGGTAAATGTGGATCAAAGGGTTTGGTTACTATATTTGTCTATTTAACAATAAATATTGCTTCCAGGTTTGGTACTTAATGTGTTATGGAAAGAGCCTACTCTTACTATATACTACAGGCAACAAAACAACTGAAAAATCCAGATTAGGTCAAAACATAAAAAAAAGTCGAAATGTTTTTAATTAAATCATGGGTAAGTTTCCATTTTTTGCGATAATACATACGACGCCGACCGGAGTTTCGCACCGATTGGACAGCAGCAAAGATAGTGTGCCATATCTAATTTAATTAGCCTACATAAATACGAGCCTATGCCAGGAGCAAACAAAGTAATAAACTTATGCAAATACCAATCATAACGGCTGGAAAAAAGGAGCAATTAAAGTCGACGTTGGCAGCAGTCGAGATGAAAAATTGGAAAAGCCATTAACTATATACTTTGAAGAAAACGAAAAAAACATGGTGGTTGGCGCCGATCGTAAACCAGGCTCCATAAAAAAGTTATCACTAGCTGATAATGAAATAATTTGTCTGTATCGGTGACATGAGACTCGCGATTGAAGTGATCTTGGCAATAGGAGTAAATTAACCGCGCGATCTCTAGTGGCTCCTCTAACAGCCGTTAACATTGAGCGCTATTGATAATCCCTGCGAGATATATTGACATCTCTCCGTGCACTGGGCATTGGTATTTTGTTTTTCTCCCAGCTCGACACGGTAGCAGCGAGCTATCATCCAGTCGCCAGAAGATCAGCCGGCAATAAAATCCCATGAGATAAGGCGCGCCTTATCAGCGTCAAATTGAAATTTTATTTCATTTTGATGAGCGTCAACACTTCCAGCTTGTTGTACTCACACACAATTTGTGTGTTTTTTTGTGCGATCTGCATTTGAGACGGGAATCAATTGAAGTATTTCGACATTTATTTGTAAATACTGTCAAAATGGATTAATTGCCCGTCACCATTTTCCTTTCGCGCACCACAATCAAGCACCACCAACAAAAAACCATAATGGGGACCCGGGTTCAGATAATATTCCAAAAATTGAATTTTTATTTGCAAATTACGAAGATTGCACAGAAGTCCCGCTCTTATCGCGCTGTTGCCGTTCTAATTAAAATAAGGCGCTAAGGAATTCTTTATTTATTGTTTTTTTGTCGACCGATCGTTTTTCCACAGCAGAAACGTTCACGCATGACGCTCGAATTCACGCTTTCATTCATGCTTGTTTATTCGCCGTGATGCCATTGATTCCTTGCGTATCGGAGTATCGATTTCTGCCAATAAAACGACTATGACAGCAGCAGACGGATTTATTGGTGGTGGTTGTGGGGCGCTCCAACACTGGGCTGCGGCATGGAGCTTTCCCCCCAAACCAAATTAAATAAAGATCAATTATGGCGATCAATCAGGGGCAAAGGCGTTGTATAGGGTCGTGTGACAATTCTTTGAACTGATCAAATGTGTGTATGGAATTATTACGACTTGCTTTGGCTTAATACCTTCGATAGTGAGGAAGTTGTTTACTGGAAGGAAGACATTACAACTGATTTATTGATTAATATATTGATTTTTTATGTGAGGATCGTGACGATCTTCATGCAATCAGGGAAAAGTGATGTTTTGAAAACAATCAATTGTTGATTTGTAAGGGCGGACGTTTCTGGATTGTATTGTGCATGACTTCTGAGCGTGAAAATTTGATTATAAGTGGTATGGAAAAGATATTTGTCAGCTAGTTATATCAAGTAGCATATTCAATACTCATACTCCACAAAATGAAAATTGAATGGGTATGTGTACATAGTTAGTATTTTAAACCGTGGGCTATCACTATGCAGTAGTATCTGTATTTGATCAAAAAATGTTTCCATTTTTTAAATTCTATTTAATTTTTTTTCTAACTATTTAAATTAAAACAGATCGATTTTGTCGATTCATAAAAGCAGATATCTCTTTCTAATTTAAGAGGATTTCTTTTATAGAGTGCCATTTAATACAATTTAAGCCGCCAATTTTGTGTTCGTGCTAAGTGAGACCCAAACGTCACCTGAAACAGAAAAGGTAAATATCAGGTGTCAGGGTACACCTTAATCTAACAATAACTCTGTCCATGGGGTATTGGAACGACGTAACTTACCATAACATATATAATAGTACTTCTTCTGATTTTGGCCATTTCGGCAGCTGATAATCCGAAATAACGTCATATTCTTCTGCTTCCTTTACAGAAGTCATAACATAATTAATGAAGCAGTTGATGTAATTTTCGAACAGATCTCGGATTATTTATTCTCCAATCTGCAGTGTGATTGTTGCGGGTGAATTCGGTCTTCAAAATACAAACCGTCTAATTTACTTAAAAGACATACATATGTGATAAAAACGCCGAGATATTTGACATGGATTACTCCGCAAGAGTCCTTGAGCTGATCTTACAACGATACTCCGTCAAAGGTTTATTCAGCGGTGGATTGGCGGTGGGGGGGGGGGTAGTGGGAATGGGGGCAACATCTAGCTACAATAGCTCTGTGAGCTATTTGATTAACACATTCCCTATGGTTAGATTTGAGCAGGATTTATGCGAGGCAGTACATTTGTCCCTTACACGACGATAAACCGTACTGAGTCCTCAATTTTTTAAATGTCTCACTTCCAATAAAACTTGCACCGAACCTCCTTCTATTTCAATGGGCAATAAGAACTTAACGGCCGAACCGTCTCTAAATATCCTTGGCATTACATTAACCAAATATTGCAAATTGATTAACAAGCATCACAGTCTCTGGGATGCCTCATAAGACGAATATTCCTCCTTCATCCTTTCGGGAGGTTTATAATCTACAAGTCTTACATTCGTCTCCGTCTCAAATACAACTCGTGTATCTGGGCCGGGGCCCGAGAACCACCTTGGCTTGCTTGGACAAGGAGCAAAACCACGCTCTCAAACTTATTGGCAATAGCACCTTTTGCTCTTCAATTGACTCAGTAAGCCACCGTAGAAATGTAGGAGCTCTGGCAAAATTTTACCACTTTTACCACAATGACTGGTCTACTGAAATATTATGTCTCCATGGGAACATTTCTATCGCAATACAAGACTTACCCGCTCGGCTCACCCTCACAGTTTACAGCCATCATCTTCGCGCACACTTCGATTTAGAAATTCGTTTATAATAAGAAAAACTCGACTGTGAAACAACCTTCCACAGTCAGTTTCCCGAACTCATACAACATCCAAGAGTTCAACCGCTAGGCTCACTGCCTTCTCCAGCCTACCCTTAACCCACCATATCTTTTGTTTGTTTCTTTGGTTCAAATCTTGCGACAGCCTTTTCAACTACTTCTTTTTAACCGATTCTTATGAAACTTTGCACACACATTGATTCCTGTGACAATGCAATCGGACAATTTTGTGTAAAAATTCAAAATGGAGCTTCCAAAATGGCGGACGAGTTTTGAATTTAAAATCAGCATCGGGGTTTTTTTAGGCCCAAATCACGATTCTGTGGTCAAAATTTGAAAATTAAAAATGGCGCCAATATATTATATGTAATGTAATGGCATATGTAAGCTCTGGTTGCCTTTGTCTATTATTCAGCAAAGTTTTGGCCTACCGAGCTGATCTCGATCTATGATATTTAGTAACAACAAATAATGCTACCAACATTTAATTGTAAGTGAGTGGTCAGAATTCATTAATACAAAGCAATGGCTACCACAAACACGATGTCCGGTCATACATATTTTTGATGAGTCACCACAATCAAAAAAGCAATTCTAGGTGGAAGAAATGAAGAGACGAAGGACCGTACCGTGGGATTTGAACCACTGATCTCTACGATGGCAGTCCTAAATACTACTAATACTACTTTCTGGTACTATTATGTTTAAATGATGCTGAGATTTTATAAGGCTAAAGAATTTTCCAAGTACCACAATATTGGTGACCTAGTTTCCTTTTCATCACCACGATTATAATAACTGCAAATAAATTGCATGTACATAGGCACGAGAAAAAGAAACCCCTTTAAAATTAGCACAATTCTCACATAAAAGTTGTTAATGGTTCTAATAAACTAGGGGAACTTTAAATACAAAGAATAACGAATAAAATGTTTAATAACTAAAAAGTTTTGGTAAAATTAATTGGTTTTTTACCGTATTGTAATTTGGTACTTTTTCTTTAGATTACAGATAAGACTACAATTAAAGAGATTATGAGGTAATTAATATTTTTTTTAATGCTCAGGGAATGTCCCCATTTTTATATTAAATATTAATCTTAATAATCTAAAGCAACTGATCTTTCACAACTCCATCGATCTCATTATAGATATTCCTTGGCTTGGACAGTTTTTTTGCTATCTTTATTTGGCTCGCAACATTGCTCATGGTCAGCTTACATAGTCGGCCTAGTTTCTTAAGGACTCCTCTAATGACTTTGTAGAGTTTTGCTCTGACTATGCGATCTTTCACATCCGATCTTCAAGGGTATTGAAAAGGTATTGCAATAAGTCTTTAATCATCAAAAATCGTCTGGTAAAGGACGTAATTTGTTTCAATCGACCTCTTCATACAAAAATCTTGAGTTTTTGTATGAAGTGATCGAGTGAAAGAACTTACGTAATACCACCCCAGTTGCTAATCAGATGCTTCTCTTCTTAATTCGTTAGTATCGTCATAAAATCCGAAAGATGGTGACAGTCTATTAACGTGTGCTCTATTTGGTTGCAAGGGACTCCATCAGGAGATATTCAGATACGGTTGTGTATATCCTTACGGGAAGGTGCAGAACCTTACCAACCCTGATTATGGCGCAAAGTCTGCTGCGGCAAAATTGCTTAGATCCGAACTTCTTCAAGAAAATCATGTGACTCACATTAGATACATCTGTAGCTTGAGTTGCATGGTTGCACTTATTTGTACTACTTGATATACAGTTCTGGTTAAAATATTAAGATCATCTACTATTCGACATAAAACTCTGACTTCCAATGACTATAACCTTTTTATAGTCATTGGAAGTCAGAGTTTTATGTCGAATAGTAGATGATCTTAATATTTTAACCAGAACTGTATATCAAGTAGTACAAATAAGTGCAACCATGCAACTCAAATCGTGTGAACAGTTGGAAACTAATTTCAAATCGGTGTCGTTTCTGTCGCCCGTGCGGATATTCCTACTACCGTATACGGACAAGTTCACGAAACAGTTGCGTATGGAACTAGGATTGCAAATCCAAATGGGTTTACTCAGAGTAAGCATCCATTGAAACGGGGTTTAATAAAGTTTCGTTAAACCCAAGTAAACTTAACGAAATCAGTCCAGTAACGCCGGGTTTTGCATTTGTATGTGTTCAAGTATCCTTTAATGCACATTATACCAACAGCGACGCAATGTAAAATTATTTATCTGTCACTTTAACCCAGAGCAGTAATGGAAACAGCATCGAGTTAGCATGAGGAAAAATCTTTCTGTTTACTCAACGAAAACTTTACCTCGGCTGAATGCGAAACAGAAAACCCGCGATTGAACCTTCAACAAGCTCTGCCCGGTCAGAAAGTGACCCTTTGAGTCGTTCTGCCCACGAATAGAGTGCTCAAAACGACAATTCTCGTGGTGAAAATGCCACTGTTGATAATGGTCGGATGATAAGCAAATGCCGCGTTTTACCGGCTAAGCTGAAAACGCTGCTGTTTTTTATGTGAAAGTTCAGGTGATAGGTGAGGTAATCCTGCTTGGTTTGAATGTAACAAATTAATTGAGCAAATCGAGGAATCGAACCTTAAGCCTTGTGATGGTAGTCAGACGCTCTTACCGTTAAGATACTGAAGCGAATAGTAGTTAAGGATTATAATACATATTACTAAGGATATTTTTAACTTTAACGATTTTAGCTTTAACTAATAAATTTTTATACTAATCTATTACTTTCTGACTTTCGCAACCACCTAATAATAAATCAAGTTGCGAAAATCTCTGGAAATTTTTGTACTCTATTGCACTTGCCATACAATGTGAAGTATGATAACCAAAAATGTACACAAAAATGACAATTCTGATAATATTTCAATCCACATTCCCAAAACAATCAATTTACAAACATTGAAGTAGGTTCAACACACTTTTATGTCCATCGAAGCTGCGAGTACTATCACACAATAATGTACAAAAAAGCAGCAATAAAAATTCAATTTTGAACAAATTCGTTTTTTTATTTATTTAATTCAATTTTCATTTTGATATCAACGTATTGACAGTCAGCACGTTTTTAAAATAATTCTATTTTTAGGCCCTCAGCTTGGCTGCCATCTCAATCTGCGACGCAAGATGAAATTTCGGATCGGATTTGTCCGATGAACTTTTCCAGTATTTCATACAAAATAACTCGTTTTCACCAGTAATAAATTGGGAAAATTCAGTGAAATCTTGTTCATACTGCTCACAAATACTAAACGATTTTTACGTTTAAATGTTTCTAATATTAGAAATTGATAACGAATGTATGTATGTAAGTATAAGGAAGAAAAACATTAATGCTGATTTTATTTTGTGGTGGAGACGTTGCATTATATAGGGTTACAATTTTTGGAAACAAAATTTAAAAAAAAAACATGATTTCAAATACAAAAAAAAACAATATGTATCTGATCAAATTGTTTCACAACGTTCAGAATATGTGCTTATGCTGGTGTTATTTATACAATTTTAATTCTGCACATGCAGCCTTTTCCTTTTGTTTGTCTAAACATTTTGCATTTTATCATAGATTAGCCTGCGACTGTGTCCCTTTCAAGCAACTTCTTTTTTCAAGCCCTAACTATATACACGATTTCCGGTTTAGAAAATAACCAGGGTGCCAGGTGAATTGACTCTGGAGCATCCCGTCCATGTTATTGGCCATAGCACAGTGGTTCAAAAGGCTGAAAATTACGGCCAAAACTAAAAAATTAAGCCTCTCATAGGAATTATTTGCCCTTACAATGTTAGAGAAGTATCCCTGGCAACATACAAAGTATACATGATGAGTTGAATAGTTGAGTTGAGGTTGAGTTAAATTTTCGACTTGCGTTACAAATCACAAACAAAACACAAAGTTGCTGCTGTCAACTAAATTCAACTACTCGACTACTGAACTCGTGTCTTAATTTCAACTTAATCCAGGTAGCAGAGCTGAGTCGAGTTCAGTCGACCCTAACTCAATTCGACTCAGGTCTACATGTAATTTGACTTGGGTCAACCTGAATTCAACTCATCATGTATAAGTTATAATTGATCATTATTTATTAATATATAATTTTGTATGCCTACTCCTAGTAGTATAATAAAAAAATAAGTTTATTTTTTGGTAGTTTGGAGGTGCATTTTTTTATAAATAGGGCAACAAAAACGTCTCGCTAGATTCCGGTCTGGTTTTGTTTCAATGTGTTTGTACACTTCTCATGTAAAAAATAAATAGTTTAAAAAAAAACTAAAAAAATACACTTTTATGTTAAAATGAACCAAAAAACTAAAAAATAATTTTGAATGTAAAGTTCTTATTGCTTAACTTACTTAAATGTAAAAACCGTGGAGCGCTCTTTACCTATATTCTTATTTTATTATTTCTGGAACTTTTTGGTAGCGCCCCACGATTTTTTACATTTAAGTAATTGGCTGCAGCAATAAAAACTGTACAATCAAAATTATTTTTTTAATTTTTGGTATGTATGTATGTATGCCTTCCGCCATTTTGTGGTGGCGGCCATATTAGATTTAAAATAACGTCATACAGCTTACTGTATTCTACCTGTCGTACTCTTTCATTTGATACTCATGTCGTGGGCTCGGTGGAACACAATTGCACAAATCGGCCGCCATCTTGGAAATATGACCGAAATTCAAAATGTCCCTGGAAATATGTTTGAATATGCCAATTTGTTCCGATTCCAATGAAGGTGGATATCTTGGAGTTTCGCAAATAACGTATACATATAAATTCACAATGGCCGCGCCAATATGGCGGACGAATTCTGTTTATTTTGCTATGATTCTAATGAAAGTGGGTATTTGGAGGTAGCAAATAACGAATATTTATGATCAAAACTTTTTATGATCTATCTATCTTTATTACTGCTGATTTTTGAAAAATTCAAACTTTAATAATTAATACGTGATACTTCTAGTGTATTTTCTTAGCACTGAATGGCTTAACCCTTAAACCACATTTTCAATTCAATTTATTCTCAATAGAATGCAAGAGTTTGTATGCTTGTGGATTGTCAATATTCAGCTGCAAAAGAAGAAAGCCAAGTTGTGTTTCGTGTCAAGTTGTTTGAGTTAAAGAAAGTGACCTGCGGGATCATTTTACCTAATCCAGGCTATCAAAAACGTGTTGCTAATTCAGTTTAAAATAGAACGCAAATTTGCTGTTGAATTAAGTGTGATTAATATTCGTAAATCTTTTAAGATGATCACTTCAATTAACAACAGAATTTCTTCCCCGTTCACATGTATTCCATATCGATTCCCATCAATGCTTTCCATATCGACATCTTCAATTATTATATTGCTCGCATTCTTAAATTAACTTAACAATATGACTGCATTCTTTGACAATTAATCACTGTATCTATAAAACGTAATCCGAAATGACCTAATGATTTTTTAATATCCTGTGAAATTGTTATACTGTGGATTGGATGAATTAGTGCATTCGATTGTGCATTAACCTCTGTACCATCTACCCACACTGTTTTCAGTGGATTTTTTTGTTTTCAACTAGTCTCTGTTAGGCTACATTCTCTGTTTAAAGGTCAGAGTGCTCTTTTCGATTAATATGTTGGCGGTGGTAATACGGGAGACACACTAGCACCCTTAATCCGGATTACTGCACCTTATTGTTGCCAGTGTTTGCCGCATTTTCCGCTTTTTCTGCGAGCTTGTTTATCTGTCGCCTTTTATCACGCCACACGCTTCTCTTTACATCCCGGTGTAATTGGGAGTATTCTCGTTCAAGTTGATGACGTTTGTCCGGGTCGCTTTTGTAGCGTTCACGGTATTTTTAGGACCCTTTTGCGTTCTGTCCGATATCCAGTGTTGCTGGTTTCTTTGGACATAACCGATTCTTGTTTCCGCTGCTGGTATAATAGCGCCCTTTGTAGTACACAGCTCTTCAATGTTATTTTCGTCAGAAAATAGGTTCTAAGGTTCTATACTTGGTCCGCTCCTCTTCTCTCTCTTCATTAATGATCTCCCAAAAGAACTGAATTTTTGTAAAGCCCTGTTGTACGCGGACGATGTTCAAATCTACCTTAGCTGCCGACTTGGCATGATTGAGGATTGTATTTGGCGCATCAATAAAGACCTCGAGGTGATTTCTGGGTGGGCGAGAGGGAATAGATTGCAACTAAACCCTGACAAGTCTCAAGCAATAGTCATATCTAAAAATGTTATAAATACCGATGGATTCCCTGCAGTATTATTAAACCGTAATATCCTTCCGTTTTGTGATAAGGTAAAGAGTCTGGGGGTTTTTCTGAATAAGAATTTAACATGGTCGGATCATATTAACTATATAATTGGCAAGGTCTATAGCAGTCTACGAAAACTTTGGTGTACGTCGAACTTTATACCACTCCATACTCGCTCAAAGCTTGCTAAATCTCTTTTAATGCCCTTAATAACATATAGTGATGTAATCTTCTGTAAACTCGATTCATTCTCCCAGCTAAAATTGAATGTAGCCTTCAATTCTATTGTCCGATACGTTTACAAAATCCGCCGATTCAATCACGTTTCATCATATTCTCAAGAATTCCTTGGTTGTTCTTTCTCGACATATCTTAAAATTCGGCTTATCGTATTCCTCTATAAACTCCTCGTTTCGGGTAAACCGCAATGTCTCCGAGAAAAACTCACAACTAATAATTTACTTATGCCCCATTACTCGTGCTTACAATCTAAACGCTTATTTTTCGTTCACGTCACTAGTTTGTGGAATTCTCTACCTGTAGATGTTAAGCGAGCTGGTGCTGTAGGAAAGTTCAGAAGGCAACTTATTGTTAATTTTTCAGCCCCCTAATTTAGTCAATTTAGATAGTAAAGTAGTAGTCATTTTAAATTTTCAATTTCTCTTCTTTTTTTTTAAATGTTTTTCTGTTTTTCTCTGTAAAGGCTTGTTCTTATTTGTACAAATATGTTTTTCTTTCTTTAAAATAAATAAATAAATAAATAAAAACTCTTTGCTGGCTTAAGGTTTGACATAATTTCCCAGCAAATTTTCGCCTTTTAAGGCTATCCCGCAGAAGGTCTACGTTAAACTGTGTACGGCTTATGGCATCGCGTTGGACGTTTCTGATTGTGGCGATTTTGAAACGAATAGTTGCTACGATCAAATGGTGGTCACTTCCAGTGTCTGCTGCCCTAAAGCTCCTGACATCCTCTAGAATAGTTCTCCATCTGTGATCTGACGCTGATGGCCACGTGATCTATCTGGTTTCTCGTTCTACCATATCAAGTCTCCTTGGGTATCTTCTTGTGACAAAAGTAGGTTCCACCTACCATGGTGCAAAAGTCAACCAAAAGTTCGCCGTTGCTGGTAATGATCTGGCCTATGCCTTGATTTTCTCTTGGAATAGAGCGAAAAACCTCATTCAGTCGCATATAGAACTTTTTCTTGATGTCGTCGTCTACTTCTGTTGTTGGAGCGTAAGGCCGTATCAGATCAAATTTTTTAGCAGCGACAGCAGCAGCGGAAGAGGCAGCATGCTGCTTCTTGTATCAGATTCGTTGTAGCAGCAGCAGGCAGCAAACGCCTTTTCGTCTTAAATAAAAAACTGAAACGTCAAAAAAGCTGCCTTGACTGGCAGCAAAATTAGGATTAGGAATGAAAAAGCAGCGGCAGCATTCAGTGCTGCCTCTGTGGTCATATGACCCGCTTTGACCAATAGAAACAGTTTGCTGCTGATATTTTTGTTGCGCTGCTTTGGATCTGATACAGCCTGTAGCATTGGACTGGCGTAGTACTTCTTAGTCTGGTACGCAGGCGCACGGTAATAATCGTCTAAGAAACTGGTGACCAGCTAATGAGGCTGGACCTGGCTTCTTTGGTGACAATTACACTATGGCTTTCAGTTTAATTTTTGCCAGAATATAAGAAGGGCTCACCATTTGTGCAGATATGTTCCCCCACGTCAGGCCATCTGGTCTTTCTGAGTCCCATGACCTTGATTTGAAATCGATTCATCTCATTGAGGCTAACATTAGTGAGTAGTCAACAATAGCGGAGAGCCCCGGAGAGACACTGCCTACTTGGCTCAGTAGTCGGCGTTCTCGTTCTTATCTATGCTCCTATATTTGAACACCATACTAAATAGGCTAGTTCAGTTTTGCATCGCTTCACCACCTCGAAGCGCATCATTACTGAATGCAAAGCTTTTATACAGTTTTGGCTATCTATGAGAATTCCAATGCTACATCCTTGTGTAGATTCAAGGTTCATTGTCTGATAGATCTTCAGGATCGCCACTTATTTGTAGCGCCAGAAAAATTCATCAACGCGGATCTTTGTTCAAGTTGGTGTTTTCTCAAGCGGTCCCCCAACTAATTACTAACCACTCGCAATGTTATTTGACTTCGGCGATCGAAAGACTTTTTGTGTAAATATGGTACCCAAACTTTTTAGTGCACAGGATCGGCACTGTTTGGAGCTTCAAACATTTTTCTTATTGTCAATGTCATGTTTTATATAGTAAGGATTTGCAGCGGTTCTATATGTTAAGGATACTTAAGTGTCTAGTACGGAAGTTATCACAGTTCTCGAGCATGCACTCAGCTAAAATGAATTGAATTTTCCAAAACCAAGAAAGCTTCTTTAAATCATCTTGCGATGCATTCTAAATTCGAACATTTTCTATTGAGAGTGCAATAAAGCTACGGCATTTGGTATTTCTCAACATTTGAAGGCCGCATTGAACTTTGGAATCGCAAGCGATTTATCTGCATACTGCAGACAATACAAGCGCTACACATGAGTAAAATCTTAATTGCTGGTAATTGTGCGCTCCTGCCCCGCGATGTGAGAGGAAAAATTTGTTTTTAATTTCTGGTAATTTACAAATTAGTCTGCCTCAGCATCAGTCTAGTAGCATCTAGCGACTTAGCTGCGCGCGGCGGCTGCGGTTATGGCTGTATAGTACGAATGTTGAGGCATGCGTGTGCCCATGTCAGTCAATGTCAATTTTATCAAAAAAAATCAGGATGTAGTGTGTTAAGCTGTTTACCCCTCAATCGATTTGTTTCTTAGTAGTAATGGGGAATTAGAAAGTTTACTACATGTTGACCCTCACGTGTTTGAATAGTGATATTGAGACGCGCGGTATCAGCTAAGACGGCGCACACCAATACACCATTGGCGAAATTTAATTTCAAATCTCTTATGAACTCTCGTCGTATTCCAGATTTTAATTGCAATTAACAGAGCTAGGGATTAGCAGTAATAATAAAAATTAGATCTGATTAGAGCAGATTCGTTTCTCCTAATTAAAAATTATTATTTTATTTGTAGTTACAAAATTTTAATGTAAACAAAATATTGTCGTCAAGTCGGAAGTCCGATTTTATCAACGATTTCTTACTCTACGCAGAAAATATTGGAAAATTCTAAATTGTTATGAATTTACGATGATTCATGTGAAAATATTTTGATTTTGTTGTTATTTTTTTCAAAATTGAAGCACGACGATAAGAAGGCTAAAAATAATTTTTATTTTTTTAAAATACAAATTCGGACATCTGAGAAACTGTGAATATTGACCGAAATGACATACTTTGTTTGAACTGGAATTCGGGAAAATATTATTAGTCTTATGTGTTTATGAATTAGCACAAACTCCTATTATTAAGTAGCATACATATTTGTGTACTTTTAGGTCTATTTTTAAATTAGTCATAGACCTGACTAAATTCGACATTCAATCCGAGATAAAAATTCGTTCATTGAGCACAGAGATTCTTCCAAAGTGACCACCTTTTAACTTTCAGAAGAGTAGTACAGACTACTACCTGAGTCTAGCCAGTCAAGGGTGGAGCTGGTGACCTGCTTTATATCTAGAAGTTAAATCAGCAAAGGAAAAAAATGGGGAAACCCCGATGAGATATTGCGAGAACAACGATAATCACTACGGAACATTTTCTCATAAAGGAGCATGTTGCCAAGATAACCGCATTACGGCTGTTGCCGTTTCTGCAGGAAGACTAATACGAAAGGAACACTCTGTGTAACTAGCATCTACGTTCTAGAAGGCTTAAAAGTGACATCCGAACTATAGGTCTGGTTAAAAATTTCACAACATGGCTTTATAGACAGCCAGTTAAACAACCGCATAACTTTAGGGTACATGAGTTTGTGGCATCGAAACGGCGCGTCAACGCGAGGCTCACTGCCATCTCCTTATGCATCCACCAGACTACTCTTAACCTTTCCTATTCTTTTTCTATCTTCAAATCAAGCTTACTACTAGACATTGCACCATGAGTTTAACGACATGACGGTCTAGTGGTACAAAGGGTGATTCCTGAGCTTGACCAGACCATGCCACATAAAAAAACAAGCTAATTAGGCCTCATACAGCGTGTGGAGCCCCATTTGGCAAATGACTTGGAAGGGTGCCATTTACCATACTCAATATACCCGTTCTGGTTCAATTACAGAGGTCAAGCAGCATTCGAGGTAATTAGTATTCAGTTGGGAGACCGCATTGGTAAAAGAACACTCATGTTTAAAAATATAAAGCTTTTGACATCGGCGCAGGATCAGGTAGCAATGTTTTTCCTCAAGGGGTCCAAATAGGACATTCCTTCTTATGACAAGGCCCGAATTAGGCAAGATGTCTTGTGTGGGCCTTATAGGGGCAATGACACAGGTTAGAGGTATTATACTAAGTATTAATTTGTCTGCCTCTTTTCCAGGCAACGATTGTGATGTACAAAAAACATGAATGAAAAGGGGAATTTCTCATAGTTTTCACGAATCCCGAGAACTATGGTTTAATTGTGTTAGGATGATCGATGGGTGAGTCTGACAAATTTTCGGATCAAATGTCAGGAAAACAAAAACTTCCTTGCAACCTCTTGTCTATAAAACCGGTTTGTGTATCCAGGTAATAATAGAAATGATGCTCAGTGTAACTTACCCTAATGGATGTTAGTTTTAACATTAGTACTAAATTATGATCATACAAATGTGCGTTTAATATTAAATTTAAACTAAAATATTGATTTATAACTGTTTCCAAAGATCTCATGGGCCGTAGCTGGGGTTGCTCACCGTTGACTAGACAATCGTTGCTTGGATAATATTTTAGGAGAATATCGTAGAAAAAAGTGCGGCTTTTGCATGGTCATTAAATAACGGACAATAATTTTCATTTTTATGGCCGGAAAGCTGCTCATGGAGAACCTAGGTCAAGTTCGTACCACGTTATTCAAATTACCGCCAGCGAAATCAACAACCAATCAGAATTCGAATAAAAAGCTAAGAGAAATCCCCCTAAAAATTTAAAGCCCCTAAAAAATCCCCATTCAGCATTTGTTTGCCCAAATTTAGGGGGAAACCCCTAAGTTGGCATCCCTGAACGGCACTAACTGTTGCTTCAAAATTGTTTTCATTTCTTTGTTAAGGCTTATGCATTAAATACATCGGCCCGAAAAGAGGTGTTTTCAAAGTCTTCAAAAGTGATTCTTCTTTTTAAATCCATGCTGATTGGATTAATGTTGTAAAGAATTACAAACAATTATTTCAACCTTTATTATGCGTAACGGGATACACATGGGTTGTTTTTCTGACGTCGGTTTTTAAAAATTTATTTTTTCGTCTGTACGATGGTAACGTGCAAATATAATGGTAACTGAGCTGCGAAATGGACATTCTGTCCTTTTTCAACAATTCGATTCTGGCTACGGGAAACCTTTGAGAAAAACCCACGAATCCAGTGGTTCGAAATAAAGAGCAAAGTTCAATCGGAATTGCCTACATATGGCTTAGTATAGGGCAAGATCTGTAGAAAACAAAGTTGCCGATAAAAAAAGAGTACGCAATTGGTGCTTTTTAATGGTTTTATTTAGCTTGACCTCGTATAATTGTTTGTTTGTTTGTTTCTTTGGTTCAAATCTTGCAACAGCTTTTTCAACTACTTCTTCTTAACCGATCCTTATGAAACTGTGCACACACTTTGAATTCCGGTGACAATACAATCTGACAATCAAAACCAAGATGGCGCTTCAAAGATGACGGACGAATTTTGCAATTGGGTTACGACTCCATTGAAAATCGGCGTCGGGGGGTTTTTAGGCCCACAAATGACGATTCTGTGGTCAAAATTTGAAAATTCAAAATGGCGGTGCCAATATGGCGGATTAATTTTGTAAATGTGTTCTAAATCCATTGAAAATCGGTATCGGGGAGTTTTTAAGGTCACAAATGACGAATCTTGGAACGGCCGAGAGAAGGATTTTTCCAATAATTTTGTCATGGACCTTCACTGTCCATAAAACGCACGATAGTATTGTTGACCATGCTGTATTGTATTTAGGCTCTAAACTGAAGAAAGTCAAGCGTATGTAGCATTGAGTCGCGTAAGGGATTTGGAAGGGCTATGTATTGAGGAGCTTGATTGTCAGAAATAAACAGATAAGAAACCGTGCAATATAGAAGCAATGAAAGAGGCGAGTTACACGGCATAACATTTTCTGCTGTAACAAACCGGTTTGTGCGTGTTATACGAATTACACGATAAACTGACTGTTCTGCATTTTTTCGTGTAACAATTCTATTGTCTATGTAGCTGTGTACAAACTTAAGTCATTTTCGTAGACCCCGAGAATGAAATTATGATTGTGTTAGTGTGTTGCTCTGTGCAGTCGAGAATTTTTTGGGATGCACAAGTAACAAACTTCCCCGCGACCCCTTGCCTATAAAACCGGTTTATTGGAATTATTGGAAGTGTTGATGGAAGAAATGTTATGCCGTGTAATTTGCCTCAAAGAGTTGAGAAGGTTGAGGAGTTTGCGTAATGATACGAGCCAAAGATCAAACTAAAAACTAGAAAATAAAAAAATAGGTAAAAAACCAGCATAACCACTGTATAATTAAATAAGAACGACTTGTCTAGAAAAATGTGTTTCCAAGCCCACCAAAAATATATTTCAAATGCGCCCCATGTTTATAAAGTCCCAGAATATTACTTAATCCGTTGACGCTGCGACACAAAGTGCCCCTTGGCATACGACACGAGAAAACAGCACAGCTACTATTTCTTACCAGGCCTGAGAATCTTAAGAAGGTCCATGTTTGTGTTTTAGTTATTTTTTAGTTTTTGGGACACCTTTTGCTTTCAAATACAACCATTTAACTTAAAACTTTGTTTACCTATTTTTTTTAGTTTTGAAACGTTGTGGCTTGAAAAGAAACTATACCTGAAAGCTATCAGCAAAAGGTCTTGGAATTTCCTTCGTTTTGTAATTCAATACCGGTAGACATATCAGTTGGGTTGGGATGTGCCAAACAATAGAATTTTTGATAAAATTGTGAGAAGATTACAACTGTATTTTGTTGTGGCGACAGTGCCAAACTATCTTATGCTGATTTTTAGGCGCATTACAACAAAATGCATTCCTCAAGAAGTGATAATTCCTGTTCATGACAAAAGTTTGATAGATCAGGATGGAATGAAGATTTTGGTTTGGTGCACTACACTTCGACTTGTGGTAGATATTTATTCTATCGCCTACAAGTTATTTATTCCAGAGCTGGATTTAGGCTACTAATCAGATTTAAGATAACTTTTGGATTTGTGCTCCACATTTCTTTAGCCATTAATCACGCTTTGATTTTGTTGCGAAACCTGAGTTTCTCTAATGTAACACAGCTGAAATTTCATGAGGTGTTTTTTGCGATTTTTCGACGTACAAGATTCAAGTTTGTTTTTTTATGTGGCATGGTCAAGCTCAGGAAACACCCTTTGTACCATTAGTCGATCATGTCGTTCAACACATGGTGCAATGTCTAGAGTAGGCTTGACGTGAAGATAGAAAAAAAAATAAAGAATATAAAGATAGAAAATAAAGAGTATGAAAGGTTAAGGGTAGTCTTGTGGATGCATGAGGAGGAGGCAGTGAGTCTCGTGTTTGCACTCTTGGATGTTGTAGGAGCTCATTCCTTTTAGCAGCCGGGTGGGTCACAAACGTTAGGGATAGCGGGAGACAGTCTTGTTGAAGTGTTATGCCTCCTGAAACAAGTGAATCCCGCTAACCAGCCGACAAAGGCCGTGACGCTACAGTTCCAGACTACCAAGAGAACAAGGAGGTGCACTGAAAACGATTGATACCTTATTATTAACCGGTTAAGCCGGCGGGGTACCTTATTAGGGCTGCCATATATACCATTACCGTAGGGCTTGTTGCGCAACAATCAAAGCAAGAGCGCAGCCAGTTTCGAGTGTATGCTTTTGAGAGGTTGTTTTCCTTACTAAATACAAATATTGGCTTTAATAGGTGTTTATAATGTTAATTTTTTAGTATTTTTCGTTTTCACTCCTATTGAAAACTTTGCTTTTAGGAACGGATTGATGAACCGCATACGTGTGCGAAAAAGTTTGTGTTGATTTGTTGCCGATGCGTTGTTGCTCAGTTGCTGTTGCTTTGACGTTTAAGAAAAGGCCCTTACTTGGCTCGTACGCCGCAGCATCTGTCAAGTCACGCGTGTGGCTGGCCGGTGGCGGCTAAACAATTGAGGGGCTATTTTGATACTTTTGGCGTTCGCATAAAAATTTTTGTGTGGGATTTAGCCATAGCTTCAAGCTCCCTTTCACACACAGGTCGACGGCAGGCCTGAAAGTTTTCGCCTTGAAGCCAAGTTTCACCACACACCTCCGCGGCCGCCAACAGGGTAGGATCTGCAGTCCAAGAAAAGTGACAAAAATCTTTATGTCAGTTTGTGCCTGAAGATCTGAACTTCTATTCTCAAGAGGTGAATTTACGGCACAAATTACCGCCGTATCCACTCGGAACTAAAAGTAAGGCGCGAGCTAAGTGCGAAAACTATCCACACTGGCATTCACGGGTGTTCGCGGGTGTTCCAGGCGTGAGTGTGGAGCCAGTGGCGGTTTCAGAGGGGGGTAATTGGGTAATTACCCCCCCCCCCCCCCCTAAGATTTGCGTTCCCTTATTTATTTTTATTCTTAAAAATTACCAATATTACAAACAAACAAGTTAAGTGTATGGTGAATCTAGTCGGCGATCTATGACTGTGAATTTTTTCTCCTGGAGAGTCGTGGAAGGGACCGATACCCGTGACTTAAGCTAATATGGCACGCTATGTAAACAAACCGAAGTTAACTGCTCAAGCGCCGAAAGAGAAGTGATGAACTTCTTCCTTTGCACGGGTTCCTTTTTCTAAATATACGCGACATACGTTGATACTATTAGTCTCTTTGATATTAGGTGTGTTTTTTAAACCTGTTCTGTCCTGGAATATTAAAAAAACGCAAGGAACATTTTAATTTTCATTTGCATAAATTACGGCTGTGGACTTTTTAATTTCTTTTACTATTTTATAAAAATCTCTATCAATTTTTTGCGTTTTTTATTCAGTAAACAAAGAATTTATTTTATTTGTCAACTGCCAATTTAAAAAACGTATAAGGGAAAAGGGAAATTTCATTTAAATTTAATTTCTCTTTGGCCTGCATACGGTTCTCAGTAACTGTCGGGGACAAGAATTTGTATGGAAGCTGTTCCAGGAAAGAACAGAACAGATTAAAAAACGCAGCAATTGTTAATCGTTACATCGTGTTACATTAAGAGAGCGCGAATCGAATAGACCAAGAGCCAGCGACGTATTTTGGGTTGTCATTTCATTAGTCATGAAAATTTCCACACTGAATCTTATACACCTGCTGAACAATAAAAGCTAGTTCTGGCAACCCCCAGTGGCCGGAATGTAGTACCCTAAAATTACAAAGGGGGTAGGAAATAAAGTTCAATTTTGATATAGTATTAGTCATGAATTTTCAGGAGCTTATTTTTGATGGTATTCTCTATTTATAAAAATTATTGCCAGAACATTTCCCCGTCACCAAAGTGCCGCCAGAACGCTGTAAATATTCATTTAACAAAACGATATTTTTGTTATTTCATTATAGTTTAGTCGACAGAGTCAGACTAAATGTTAACTCACGAAACTTTTTCTAAAAATATAGTTTTTCGTGAACAGAATATGTTAAAAAAGTTTCGGAAAATCGGTTGTACGCTACCCCTAAAAACAACTCCCTAAAACAGAAAATTTCGTTTTTGACTAATATCTCTTAAAGGGAAAGTCCTATACTAAAATATTGTTTACAAAGTTTGTAGATCATGCGATTATCTATAAAAAATTATATCATACATTTTCCCGTACGAATGGCTGTTCATGAGATATCGCCATTTTAAAGATTTAAAATACTCATCCCCATATTCTAAACTTGTATAGATCACCAGACGTTCAATAAATCCTCTGTTGCACTACATGCCTAATATTTTCAGGGGTGATTCCAGGATGGTATTGAAGAGACAAATTGTTCTAGAGAGGGGGCTATCCCCACTATCCACTACGATACAGGGTGTTTACCAAAGAAAAAATGTATTTTTTTAATATCTACAAGATATGTAGGTTCAAAATATGACCAAACTGCTAAAATATTGGAATTTTTCTGGAAAAACGAAGAATATTGGGATTTAGATCCCACTTTTTAATTCCATATCGTGTAAACGGAGTCACTCAAGTTCCTGTTCTAATTATCATATAAAATAATACACATTTACCTAAAAGATGAACCTAATTACATTGCTCTACGATAATTCATCTAGGAGTTATTCAGCTTTAAGTAAATATTAAAAAAATACATTTTTTTCTTTCGTAAACACCCTGTATCGTAGTGAATGATGGATGGATGATGGAGTAAGGATGTATAGAATTTTATTTTATAATTATATAAATTCCTTTTTATACAAATTATATTTTTTGATGTCGATTGTTTTGTATTTATGGAATAAAAAAATATTTCAGTTTTTTAATTTTTTAAATTACCCCCCTAAGCTAGTTGGCTGGAAACGCCCTTGTGTGGAGCCGCCTTTAGGCACAAATACCGGAGCCGGTGACGGCGGCCACTCGCTAGAGAATTTTGCATACATTTAATTTCTCCCCGCCGCCTTCGCATTGTGTTAAAACAAACATGGTGACCCGTCTATTTTAAAAGTTTTTCCAGTCACCAATCTATTTGTGCATTTATGCACTTGAATTAACAACCTGCTATGCTAAACTGTCGCCTTCGCATGTATTTCTGTAGGTAATCATGACATCATATGCATGCCAGGACCTGTCAGGCGGATACCTGATGTCCTCATCCCTCAGTTACACTGAATATTGTGTGGCCTTCATCAGGCCATGACAACCTGCGGCGGCCTGTAAGTGAATGGGGGTCTTTACTGGATATACATGTTTTACTTAATTTAGCCCAGTTTTCTAGCAATTTTACACTGTTTTTTGAGGAAAAAATTAATTTTCTCCTCCACGTGAGATTGGGTGAGATTCGGCTCGGCCCCCTCCCCCTAAACGACTTACGTAATTAATGGACGACCCCTAATCAAACTATTTCTTTCCAAATTTCTGGCTCCAAGATCAGGACACCTCTTATTCTCGAAATCGTCTTATAAATGGATAAATGGGTGTACGTGCATAGTAGATAGTACGGACGGGAACCTAAAATGCAACGGTGAAAAAAATATAATGATTTTGGTAAGGATGCATGATACAGATGTGCCAAACTAGACTCGTTTGAGATTGAAATTGAATTGAAAAATAATCCTTCGCTTGATTATATTTAAACTAATTCCCACTCTTAAACAACATGCCCTGATGACAAATTGAGCTTGAATTTTTTTACTTGATGAACTTTGATTTCTTCAGTCTAGTTTTTTCTGTTTGTTTTCATATTTCTACTTATTTATGTAAACATGATTGCAGTATCATTACTTAACATTCAATTTTGAACTCTAATATTAGAAATAACATTATAAAAATAATTTTAATGAAATTATAGAAGGAAAAAAGACTGTATATTTTCCACCACATCGTT
Organism: Thereva unica; assembly: GCA_949987705.1. Lineage (NCBI taxonomy): Eukaryota > Metazoa > Arthropoda > Insecta > Diptera > Therevidae > Thereva > Thereva unica. The sequence continues at coordinate 137,216,414 of OX465282.1, forward strand.
ATTGCCGGTGCAGGTCAACAAAAAAATATTCAATTTTTTTATATGAAGTCGGAATTTCAAGTTCGTTATTAATTTCACTTATCTGCTTGCTTGCTTTACTTTTTGAGCGAGCAGATTCATAACAAAATTATCACTTTTGTAAATTGATTTGGGATTTTTTGTTCTGTTTTTTTGAACTTTTTGAATTTATGATTGAATTGTATATTTATTCATTTTTGTCAGTTTATGCTATAAATATAATTTTTTAACTTAATATTAATATTTAATAATTAATATATTTGTTTTTTTTTTCATTTTAAATGAAACAAACTCACCTCAAATTATCTGATATCAAGCGTAATTTTTGCACATTTAAGTTCATTTCACTAAACGATCTCATTTCCAAGTCTTCCAGTTGCGAATGTGATATCATTAAGCTTATACTAATGTTGGGCGCGAATTTATTTGATAACGCATCAACAATCTGATGAAACGAATCCACTTTTTCACATGATAACTCTACCTTATTAGCCATGAATGGTTCGCAGGTACATGGTGATATTTCTGGCCGTACTGCACAATGTACAGATGCAACATTTGTTATACTCCAAACAGCGTACACAAAGGATGCCATTTCGAATAAGTTTTACCATTAATTTATATTGTAATTAAAAAATAACTAAAATAGCATATGTTTTCTCAAAACAAAACCCAAAAACAAAATTGATCCTGATTTATTTCAGGTAGCAAAAAATTTTTTTGGAGATAAAGAAGGAAAAGGCACCAAAAAAATTCCACAGTAATAATTCGCCGCTATTATTCAAAAACGTATATTTTCACAAAACACCACAAAATACACCCCTTTTAACGAGGATATCCTTTAAACAGAAATGTTTATATTATTTTGAAAAAATTCCGGTGGTTAACCGAATTTTTTGAAAAACTCAAACAAGAAATCAACAAAATTGTTTTGTATCCGGTTAAAAACTTTAGCAAAACAGTGCAAAATATATTTTGATCTACTACACATGCGCGAACTTAATTAATATTTTTTCAATTATTAATTATTATTATACAGAACTTCACAGATTATGATCTCTGAAACTACTGCTCGTCAAGATTTTGCGTCTACATTCCAGCACGATCAGAATTCGACTGGGAGATAACTCTAGCTCGACGATCGATCCCAGTTCTACTTCTACACCAAGCATCAACAGCCGGAACTCATCCATGCCGTACAGCAGCATACGGCAGCAGCGGCGGCGGCAGCAGCAGCAGCAACGACGTCAGAAGAGAATTATTGAAAACTGACCGGAGCTGTGCGCTGGCTAATCGCATATCACAGAATCATGTGTTGTTTTTGTTGTTGCAGAGTTGTTGTTCTTCATTCAGAATCCCCAGTCTCTAATATTACAACCATAACGAAATCCATGACGATCGGACAGAACTTGAAAAGATCTACAAGGAATCTAATAAACGCGTTGATCAATTAAGCCTAGACGCAATCATTGATCTTCTTCTAGACTCTAGACTCTCTTCTCAATCCGCAGCTCAGATCCAACCACCCTCACTTAATTTTCACTGAAATTCATATATTAAACAGTCAACAGTGTAGAACTTTGTCACAACCCTGAACGGGATGATGATGATCATGAAGTTGATCATGATGGTGATGATGCCTCATGTCTCTCCGTCCGGCGAGACGATCGCTATTACTAATTAGATTTACTTAACTGCCATCTCTTAAGGAACAGAATTAATTCGTTCTGGTCATCATATCATTGACGTGATTGCATTGCTGCAGATAAGAGAACGTTTTCGGTTCCGATTTGGCATGTGCGTCGAAGGTGACTGATGCCCCAGCCACTTCACTGCAGTGCTGCAGTTTATTTACATGACATAGACCTCTTCTTTTTATTTTTTTTATAGAACGCGCATTCAAAACATTTGTAGTGCTTTGTTTTGGAAGTAATTGATAAGGTTTGTTTGATTTTGTAATTTTAGATTCAATTTAAACAAAAAATTTAATTTGAATAATTGAGAATTGAGTATAAACAAAAATCAATTTTCAGACAGTTGCGTTATAATTGCGAAGATTTGAAGAGCGAGCAGAAAAGCTGGCGATTGTGTTTTGTTGATACAAGAAGTAGTATAGTTACTAAAGATCTCAAGGAATTTTCATAGTTTAATTGAAAAAATACCTTATTGGAAGAAAATCAATACTTCGAAGGGCTATACAATATAGAATTGTAGACGTCTACTAGAAGAGTAAGAGCACTAGAAGAGAACGACGAAGTAGTATTAGAGTCAGCTCAAGAAATTCTTTTCTTTCTTCTTTAAACTCCTTTAATCCCTCATGGGACATAGGGCGGAAACAGTTGCCCTCCAGCGGACTCTGTTTTGTGCGACAGCTCTTAGCTCCGACCAGGATCTCCCAGTTGTTGCGGCTTCTTCTAGTAGGGTTCTCCTCCACGTTGTTCTAGGTCTTCCTACTCGACGGGAACCTTGCGGATTCCAGTCAAGGGCCTGTTTGGCTAGATTTTCGTTTTCGCGTCGCAAGGTGTGGCCAACCCAATTCCATTTCCTTCGCCTGATTTGGTCGTCTATCCTTTCTTGGCCGGCACGGCGCCATAGTTCTTCGTTTGAAATTCTATCCTGCCAGCGGATTTTTAGGATACGACGCAGGCATATGTTGATGAAGACTTGTAGGCGCCCTGTGATGAATTGGGTGACTTTCCATGTTTCGCAACCATACAGAAGAACTGCCTTAACGTTGGAGTTGAACAGCCGCAATTTGGTGTTAGTTGAGATCTCCGTTGATCTCCATATGTGCGACAGACAGGCATGCATATGCGCCTCGTGCTTTATTTATTCTGGAACTGACGTCTTCTTCTGCCCCACCATTTTCGGTAATAATGCTACCGAGGTAGCAGAATTTATTTACCAGTTCCACGTCACGGTTATTCAGCGCTGTTCGTTCAATGGTGTTTGCATTTATCCGCATTTCTTTAGTTTTAGTCGGATTTAGCCTTAAGCCTGCTGGACTACTTTCTGTTGCCAAATTGTTTAACATGTTTTTGAGGTCCTGGTGTCTGTGGGCCAGCAAACAGATATCATCGGCGTAGTCGAGATCCTTAAGGCGGTCTACCAAACCCCATTGTATGCCGCCTGTTCTATTATCTAGAGCGCCGACAAGGATGTCATTTATTACTATAAGAAATAGTAAAGGCGAAAGTAGGCATCCTTGTCGTACTCCTGAGCTCACCTCAAAGCTGTCGGATAATTTTCCATTATGGAGAACTCTGCCTTTGGAATTGTTATATAGGGCTTTTATCAATTCTATTATTTTATCAGGCAGTCCACGTCGCCGTAGTGCCTTCCAAATGAAGCTCCTATTAACCGAGTCGAACGCTTTCTCATAGTCTACGAAAGCAAGGTAAAGGGGGGATCGGAATTCAGTAGACTGCTCCACTATTATTCTCAAGGTGTTAATATGATCAATACAGGAGCGGCCCTTCCTGAATCCGGCCTGCTGCCTCCTAAGCGTTCGATCAACTGCCTCACTTATCCTAGATAGTAATATATGGGACAAAATTTTGCCCACAGTAGATAATAAACAGATACCTCTCCAGTTTTCGCATATTGTTAGGTCCCCCTTTTTTGGTATTTTGACTATGATACCTTCCGTCCAATCCTCCGGAAAGGTACAGGTGTTCCATGCTATATCTAGGATGGGCTGAAGCGCATCTGCTATGGGGCTTGAGTCGGCTTTCAACAATTCTGGCGGGATGCCATCTTTTCCTGCTGCTTTACCATTGGCCATCGCATGAATTGCGGTTACTATTTCCGTCTTGGATGGGGCCCGAGTGGCGATTCTTATTGGCTGTGCATTGTTGTTGTTTTCCTGAGGTTCCTGTGTAAGTGCACCATTCAGGGCGGCGAAGAAGTAATCTCTCCATCTTTGGAGTAGCTCCTCGTCGCTGCACAGCAGCCTTCCATCCGCACTCTTAACGCCATGCTTTTTAGTAGAGTGCTTTCCCGAGAGCTGTTTAGTGATTTGGTACAGCACCTTACTGTTGCCTGTGTTTGCCGCGTGTTCCGCTTTTTCTGCGAGCTCATTTATCTGCTGCCTTTTATCACGCCGGACACTTCTCTTAACCTCCCGATGTAATTGGGAGTATTCCCGTTCTAATTGGTGACGTCTTTCCGGGTCGTTTGTAGAGTTTACGTTATTTTTGAGGGCCCTTCTGCGTTCTATTTTTTGCCAGGTTGTGTCCGAGATCCAGTGTTGCTGGTTTCTTTGGACATAACCGATGCTCATTTCCGCAGCCGTCAATATCGCGCCCTTCGTCGTACTCCACAATTCTTCAATATTTGTGTCGTCAGAAACGATTTGCTGGTTTAATAAGTCTTGTAGGTTTCCAGCAAATTCCCGCTTTTTAACGCTCTCCCGCAGGAGGTCTACGTTAAACCGTCTACGGGTTCTAGCAGTTTGTTGCACGTTTCTGATTGCGGCGATTTTAAGGCGAATAGTTGCTACAACCAAATGGTGGTCGCTTCCAGTATCCGCTCCCCTGAAACTCCTGACATCCTCAAGAATAGTTCTCCATCTGCGGCTGACGGCCACGTGATCTATCTGATTTCTCGTTCTACCATCGGGCGATACCCAGGTCTTTTTGTGTATCTTCTTGTGACAAAAGTAAGTTCCACCTACCATGAGTTGGTGGGAACTACAAAAGTCAACGAAAAGCTCACCATTGTTATTGGTAACTTGGCTTAGGCCTTGGTTTCCAATTGTATGTTCAAGGCCGGTGTTGTCACGGCCGATCTGTGCGTTTAAGTCACCCATTAAAACAATGATGTCTCCCCTTGGAATAGAGCGAAAAACCTCATTCAGTCGCATATAGAACTCGTCCTTGATGTCATCTTCTGCCTCTTCAGTTGGAGCATAGCATTGGACTGGCGTAGTACTTCTTAGTCTGGTACGCAGGCGCACGGTAATAATCCTCTCAGAAACTGGTGACCAGCTAATGAGGCTGGACCTGGCTTCTTTGGTGAGTATTGCGCCAACGCCACTCCTACGGCTTTCAGTTTCGTTTCTACCAGAATATAAGAAGGACTCACCGTTTGGGCAGATATGTTCCCCCGCATCGGGCCATCTGGTCTCGCTAAGTCCCATGATCTTGATTTTATATCGATTCATCTCGTTGAGGACTTCATCCAGCCGTCCCTCAGCAAGCAGTGTTCTCACATTCCATGATCCGATTCGTGTCCTTGTTCGAAAAGCAAAGGTCGTCGTCGTGTTGTCCATCCGGTTCCAAGGCATTGTTTGCCGATTCGTAGCAATGGTGTTTTTTATGGGAGCGGGTTGCTAACCCTCAGCCCAACCGACTTAAAACTCTGTTTTGTGGCGCAGAGAGCTCGCCATTCGCCCGTCTCCCGTTAGCTCCTTCCGAAGAAGTACCCCAGGGGGCACCGCGGGGAGGTGGGATTAGGACTTGCTAACAGGTCTGCTAGGTGTTCGTCTGCAGTGACTTTTCTCGGGTCTTGACAGAAGTGACAAATCGGGTGCCACTACTTTCCGAGGTCTTTGTTAGCCAGATTCTTTTCGCAATGATGTCAATGTCGTCTGTTTAAGTCAGTTTTTGAATAGATTTGTAAGAGATTGGTCTTCTAGATGCCCGAATCCGAATATTCAACCATTTTCACTAACGCCAGATTGAAGAGAAGATACACCTGACTATTTTCGGAGTCCGTTAAGGATGTAGATTGGAGTGGAGAACTCCGGAGTAATCTAAACGCTCCTGCAACGTGATTTTGAAACAATCGAACGCTATAGTGATGATTGGAAGTTGAAGATCAACTTTAGCAAATACTACTCTAAACAGAGCTTCACGCAATTTCCGAAGTTCGAACAATGCTGAACAAGCATTGGAAAACAAATCGGTAGTGAAATACCTTGGACTTTGACTGGACCAACACTTACATTTCAATAAGAATGTAGGTGTCGCTCTTGTCAAAGTAAACAAGGCGTTCCACATGACAAAAGGGCTTTTTTATAGTAGATACCTTGGGCCACGGGTCAAGATGATCTGCTATCAAGCCTTGGTCAGACCGATTTTGACCTATGGCTGCCCAGTATGGTGCAACATATCTCCTTCATATATGGAAAAGCTTCAGGATTTTGAAAGACAATGCCTAAGGGCGCGCTTAATCTTGTATCGAATGCCCAAATCTGGCTCCACTAAGTTCCACGCCAACAATGCTCTATATGGCAAAGCGTTTGTTAATAGGATCGACAACTTCATAATCAAATTGATTCGAAACTACGTTGCTAGATCGATGGAGAGCGTCAATCCTCTTATTAGGGGAGCGTTCTGACGATATGACAAGCCACGCTTACCCCTGAGAAATCATGTGCATTAAACCGACAGCCTCGGCCACACACTAGATATTGTACGCGCGCGCAATCCTGTTTAATCCGGATTTAACCCTTTATGATTATCACTTATCATAAAATTTGGCTTAAATTGGTATAAATCAACCACCATCACATAACAACTGTAAAAACATTCGGGATGGCACTTGGACCGTTCACAATTTTTAATTTACAAATTCCACACGTCACACTTCAAGTATCAAAGCAACAACAATTCCTATTCACTTTTTCATCTCCTTGGAAGACTCAAAATCTTGTGGGCAAAAAGTTTTTGCAGAAAGACGCGCAATCCGGCAGGAAAAACCACGGTTAACTCCTTAAGAGTGCCTCGTGCACTTTCCTCTCAGTGTATGGCTTACTAATGCTAGTCCTTGGTGCTGGTGGTTGGAGGACGTACAAATGTTGCTTATTCATCGTACAGAATAACATAGATTAGTATTAGTCTTGTTTTTTGAAGGATTAGCTTAGACTTAGATAGGATCTAGTTCTAGCCTTTACGGTAATAATAAATATAGGCTAAGTAAGATAGATTAACAGTGCGCAATTCCATGAACCCTTGTTCTTCTATCAAATTCGGATCTATGGAAGTCCGTCGCATGGACAGGAGGGGGGGGGGGGCATCTGCGGTAGTAATAGCTCCGCTGTCTCCGTCCAGATAGTAGGTGGTATTCTCGTTGGAGAGTGACGTGACTACGAGGGACGCGGTAGAATGAAACTGTCGATACTTACCTATCGAGGAAAATGTGACTTCACACGCCAACTTGCGACAATTAAATACGAATTTTGTCGATTTATTCGCTAGAAGTCTCTTAAATTGATAATGAAAACTCAATTTAAGGTCGAAGTGACACATCTGTCACGTCATTCGGCAACGAGAATAAGGCTAAGTATCTTTTAGCATTAAAATAGCTTATGATCTGCGTCGTATTAGGAGGGAAGTAGTGCGGGCTTCTACGAACTCTTGATGTTTAATACATCGCGAGTCTATGGAATCTGGGCGGAGGTAAGCCGAATCAGCACTGCTTCTGTCTGCTAGCCCCTGCCCAGATAGCTAGGCTAGTTAGAATAGCTAGGCTCGTTAAAGATCTTTCTTATAAAGAAAAAATACATAAGCTTTAGCTGAAAAACATAAGTTAGAAATTATAGTGAGTAACTTAGAGCGCCTGCTGAGGGCCAGTAAGTTAGACAGTTAAAAATAGGACAGAATAAGTAGTTAAGCATTAGCTACATTTACATATATTGGGTTAGATATAAGATATGCCAATAAAATTGCTTTAAATTTAAAAAAATAAAATAAAAAAAAGACATACCTCTGCTCACATTTATGCTTAAACTGCTATTGGGACCTTAAAAAATAAAAATACGTTGAAAATTACGATTTTGATTTTCGGACCAATTACAATAACTTCCCTATCAACTAGGCAGTTAACAAATCGGTACTAGGAAAAGTAAGTAACGCGGTATCCCTTAACTAAAAACTTAATCCTGAAATGGAAAAAGGCAATCTGTAAATCGATTTTTAATGTTTCTTTTAATTACTCCCGTGATGATCTGATCTTTCGACTTTTGTTATTGTGTCTTCCTAAGAATTTGTGAGCCTTTCGAATATTACCTATTGCCTTTCAAACGAAGCGACAAAACAGGCGTGTAAATTGCTGGATTTTCCCAAGATGATTTTACAACATTTACAACACTTTTACAGGTGTGATATACATATAACTCTAATCCCGTGTACTTAAAAGTCTTTGTAACGTAATATGAGTTTGGCGCACCTGAATCCCATAAATTGTCCATATTAATAGATTCCCATTAATACCGCCCTCTATAAAAATATTTATTCGTCCACTTAACATTCAACCTTAATTGCTGTCAATAAATAGTCGAACTACGCATATTTGGAATACCGCAGCGGCACTCGAATACTGCTAAGATCCTAACTCGAAATCAATCAGATTAACTAGTGGCAATTTTGAAGTCACCTTCGCGCCGCCGCACACTCCTTGCTTGCGTTTTGAGCATCTCTCGTAATTAGTCTGTCTCTGCAAGGCGAGTGCTGGGCGATTGCATCGTCATCAGAATGCAATTTCTGCTGCAGTTAGGCGCCACTCGTAAATATTCCATAAATTCGCGTAATTTATGTGCGGATGAAAAAGCTGAGCTCGCGGAATATTAAATTTTCGGAATGTGACTTTCTACGAGATACAAATCTCGACAAGTTAATCTCAAGAAGAAGACTGCTGCTGTCTTGTGAAGATTACGCGCGGACTTCTTTCTTGTGTTTGTTTGTTTGTTGTTGTTGCTGGTATCTTCACGCCATGGACTCAAGATTAATAGGTGCTGGACAATTCGGCGCTGGTCACTGTTCATGGACCTTGTAACCGGGGAATTTTCTGATTTAACTTGGTACTTACTGTCAGCCTAACATTCTTCTTATGTGCTCATCTGGCGCCTTCGGAATATATTGAAGACATGCAATTCCAGAAGGCAGGAGCCGTTAGTTTAAGATATCTAATGGTGGGTCATTATGTGAAAAAGATAATAATTAGATAAATGCTTTAAGAGGATCACATTTGCTGAGGGACTGAGCTTATCATATTGACTATGCGAGGGAAATTGATATTGAATATGTATTATCATGAAATTAGCATATTATATTTATTTGGGATAGGATTCACGTTTACAAAATTGATAAAAAGCAAGTACACTCTTAAGACTACAAAGGATGAGATAGACATAATCCATAAGCTGCCATTATTGCGGGGTACACATGACTACAACTTCAACCGGTTTTTTAGGAAAAGGAGTAAAGTAACAGGAAAGCAGGGAAGTGCTGTAACATTTACAACCAACATTTTTTGCAAGAAAATAAACATATACGAAACGGGGTCAGCACGCACACTCCCAAATTTATTTCTTTTCCTAAAAACAAGGAAGCTACTCGTGGTGAAGGAATCCCCGTGGACCGGTTCTACACATTCGACTTTGCAATCCACTTTTTGACGTTCAATTCTGT